>OU744316.1:94581448-96981448 GCA_916610145.1 Eristalis arbustorum | reverse complement strand
TTACATCACTAGACAATAGAATTCATGTTTGCAAAGCACTTACAATTTTTACCTATTGGTTTCAAGGGTCCATCAGCTGTACATATTTACCAGCTGATATTAAGAAAATTGTCACTCGTCGTTACCAGCAATATGTTGGATTTCACTTAAACAGAGCTCCTTTGTTGCAACCATTCTGTTCCCTGCTAGTTTATATTGAATGATTTCGAATGGAATACTGCTAAAATGCTTAAGGAGGCGTCATCGCTCAAGTCTCTTCTGCATTAAATTAAATTAAATATTTTTGTTCTCTTTAAATCATACATCAGTCATTTCAAATTGAATATGAACTATTTTTTAATTAATTCCTTCCTTCTCTTTCAGCATAACCAGCAGCATCTGCAACTGATTGACTGTACACTGAAACGAACCAAAAAGGGAGAAAAATATTCAAATTAACATACTCTGACATTTTCGCTCCTCCATCTCCTCGCCATTAAGCACAATGAACAAAAAATTAACCAAGAGATATTCCGTTGCTTGTAATCTCACTGCCGGCGGACATTTTGATAAGACGTAAACATTCTGAATAAATAAATGAAACACAAAAAAAAGTAATAATTTTAATAAATTATCAGAACAAAGCAAAAAAAAAGCAAGCTGCAAAATTTATTACACAAAAAGTGAATGTTCACCGTAGCCGGTCTGCAAGAGATTCACAGGAATCGATGGAAGTGAAATCAGTTCAAACAAGGAATATGTTCGCCTTCAGCAACAACGGCAGCACCGCCACCCATCCCATGTGTGAGAAAATTAACGAAAATAGAACCGAAATATCTTGCGAATAAGCTCGTCAGCCCCCGGTGTTTGTGAAGCAAACAAAAAGAAACAAAAGAACCCGAACAAAAAATTACCACAGCTTCCTTGAACCGGGCATCACTCGAGTAGAAAATTTAATTATTTGTATCAATTTTTGTTCGGTGCGTCTTTTTTTCCTTCTCTCCCTCTTTTCGTTGGTTCCTTCTGCTCATTGGACGTAAATAAGTATATCGTTTCCACTCGCTTTATTACACAGCCGAAATGAACGACAAACAAACCCAGGCATAGATACACACGGATGTTCCTGTGAAGACAAAAAAAACACGTCTATTCTGCAGGACTCATCTGACTTCAGCCCCCGACGAGGACGGCGAGGCGGTGAAACAAAAATACAAAAAAAGCAGAAAAAATACACAACGTGATGGAGAAGAAAACAAGCACGGACGATATTGTATTCGGATAAGATAATACCTTTCAACGCATGGAACGTAGTTACACAGACTTTGCTCCAGGACGGGCGTCAGAGCTGCAAACACGAAAATGTTCTTATATCTCAAAAGGAAAAGGAAAACATATGATAGCGAAAAAAATATGAAGTCCAAGAGTTAATATAACGAAAAATCAACAGAAATAAGACACACAGGCTCGCGTAGCAAAAACACAAAAAAGGGACGCAAAATAATTTCCCCCTTCGTGCATACTCGAATAGTGGTTGCAGATAAACAAAACAAAAAAAAACAATAAATAAACAAACAATCATAGACTCGGTGCGTCGCTTAATTGAACGACACCCACCCCATCAAGAATGGTTGGCAAAGTGACAGAGTCGATTATGGGAAACCCGGAGAGGAGTAGGAGAATACCAATCGTTCACAATGACACAACCGGCCCAAGCCGCTACTGCCAGGATAATCAATTGAAGAAGTGGCGAAAGCGAAGGCTACGTACTCAGGCTAGCTTATGCAATCATTTAGCGACGTGGAAGAATGCAGCCTCAATGTATCGGCTGCTAGTACCAACAAAGTGTGCAATGTTAACTATGCTGTTTATAGTGACCTTTATGATATCCGGTAATTCAGGTAACTACACAATTCTGTATTGATTTATATTCGAATTTATTGACATTTAGCAAACGTAGAGATTTTTGATGAGAGAATACCTTAAAGTTTAGAGTGGATATGTCCATTAATTGACTCCTTTGCCTCTTGAATTCATCTGACAGCGTGTTTCTATACGATTTTCGCCCCGTGTCTGTGAATACATGTGAGCTTTTCAGAAGTGCAAACTGGGTCATAATTTAAAATTCGCTCGTCATATGACATTTTTTTCAAATTTCTGTCTTCACGTATGATAATCAAGCGTATGTTCAAGCGTATGTTAATGCAACAAATTAATTAAGTTCCAGTTTATAGGGCTGAGAATGCAGAGCTCAGATGGTGAAGTTGATTGCCCTATAAAACAAAGTAGACTTTCAAAAAGTGAAGCAGATTTAAAAAAAAAGTATAACAACAAAATTCAGACACACAACTGATGGATGATGAGTTTATCTGCAGTTGAATATAACAAAAGCCAATTACCGAAATTCTAGTAAGAAACGTATTCCATAAGCCAAATCAAATATTCGCACAAAAAGGGGTGACAACATATCAATTGAAGCACGTAACGTATTTCTTGAACTAAGCTAATGACAATTTTTAAGTAATGCTAAAAATGATCTAGAAATTAGTTGCTGCGTGGCATATGGTTGACAGTCAATTAAAGAAGCAGATCTACTACAAGATGAGAAGTAGATTCTCATCTCTGGTTGTGGTACCTATCTTGTGAGGTTTCTTGTCAGTAATCCGCTGTTTGGTGTTCTGACAAAAACCCCACAAGAATAACTTCCCCGGCGTAGTGAATTCATGTGTTTGTCTTTCCCACACTCTTTTACACCAATGATGAGAATGCAGAGAACAGAATGTGAAGCAAGTTCGCTAACCTCGCCTATTACAGGACGACTCACGTCACCGCCAAGTATTCTACTGCATGTGTTTTCTTCAAGGGTGGATGTGTGGGGCGGTCTATGGAACAAGTGGGTTTGTGGCGCTTTGGCTATAGAAGAGATGTTACAGAATGTGATAGATTCTGCTTCTAACATCGATGGTCTAGTACCAATGATGACAATGTTAATCGCATCGAACCGTCGTAGGTTCCAGTCTTAACAATATTTAATAAAACATGTATAGAAAGTGATTTTCAATTTTTTACTTTCCGCCTCCCAAATGCTTTTGTTTTTTCTTATTAATTATTTTTTTTATTTAATTCTTATATTAAGCTTAAAAGAGCATATACCAGCGAAAATTGCCAGCATACTGAGACTATTGTTGGTCCATTGTTATACCCACGCTGTTAATTTGATGCGAATGGCAAATGGTAACTGGATCAGATTTGAAAACCAGATAGGAGCATTAACCCTTGCTTCCACTGGTATTTGAACCTGTGAATTCAGCAATCAAGGGCACAGGCATGAAATCAAATGCGCCACCCAGCTATATTTGTTTCTTGCCTTGCTCTTTTGATACTGTTATGAATTGTGATATCACCAATGATCAAGGATGAAACGTTTTTCGGTTTCGTCCGTCCATGGATAATGGTTGATTATCAGGCGTTCGCCTTACAGCATCCAGTTCTGCAAGCATTGAATTCCACTCTGTTGTTCTTACCGCAGTTAACAATGGTGTCAAGATCGGAATTCAATGTGCTATAACCATACGCTGACGTTAAAATACTACTGAGGGTGCTGTCATCAGCTAAGGAGTGGATTGGATTAGAAGTAGCAGACAGGAGATCGTTTATAAGAATGTGAGAGTGTCGGAGACAGAACAAAACTTTGAGGGATTTTGTGGATATCAGACTCGAACCCGTTCAAAACAAGTTGGATTGAACGGTTCGAAAGGTAGCTTATAATCCATACAAGAAAAGATTCATCGACAACATGAGCACCCATTTTCAGTAAAAGAGATTGATGCCAAACTCTGTCGAATCCCTCAGAAATATCAGGCGTAACTATATTGCATTTGCCTGTACTGCGCAAACATTCGTTCCACTTATGGAACGTGGACCAGTGGACTTGTTGCTGCGGAAGCCCTACTATCGTTCATTAAGAGGCTTCCTCAATTCAAGATATTTCAAAAGCTGTCGGTTTTTCAGCGTTTCATGACATTAGAAAGAAGGGATGTGCTATGGGTCGCTACGAGGTGTGTATCGAAGATTCCCCCCTTTTTTTGGGATGGACTGGACAAATGCTGTTCGCCATCTATTCCGAAAGGCCTGAGAGACTTGAAGAAGCTTAAGCAGAAGAACACCTCTTCAGACGTATACCGGGTCATCGGATTTGTGCACATCGAGATCTTTAAGTACTCTTGCAACTGTACGAGTGCGGAAGTGAATTTCGAGTACAGGTGGGGATAAATTACAATCTGGCAGCGTTGGACTGCCTGCACATATAGAGTGACGAGTTAAGGCTATAAGAAACCAAATAAATAAAATATCGTTCATGGCTATCCATGCAGCACTGATAGTCTTTAAAACGGTTCATCAAATTTGCGTTGATTTGGTTCAATTTGTGCCATGGTAATGCGACAATAGCGTACCGATTGTTGGTCTCCAGCTTAGACAAAGTATTTGAGTTACTACAGTACACAAGGGACGTGACGTAGCTCCAGCGTAAATAGCTTAGTGGTGCCAAGTTCTTGGATCGCGGTGGGCGATTGATGAAAACTCATATTCAGATGCGGTGATGCATTGATGTTTGGTCGACAACTTGTGGAAAACGTTGGGTCGTTTGGTCTCTCGACTCAGTTCTTGCTCAAAATTATACGGATGTAGGTCCTAATTCAATAGCAAAATAAGCCAAATTGACGCCCAAATCGGTTTATTGGCGCTGAATCGACAATTCTGGCCTCTACGCGCCTATATTTCCTAATTTTGCTACAAACTCTGTCTGACTAGAGGCTTAATGATCAAAAAAATGTGTTCTGATGCTCCAAAATACCGTCACTACAAATTAAAGTAGGTGTCAGTCGACAGACGCATTGGATCATATGCCATTCCAAAACAACATAGGAGATGATTGACCCCAACTTCCTATATATCCATCCACAATCTTATTTCGCCCCATCTATGAGTTCACATTTCTTGCAAACTCCCTCACCATCTAATCAGTTAATCATTGAAAACTGTAATCAAGCCACACTCCTGCGAAAGGCCCCTAGCATCACATCGACTCTCCAGTCAGTCACTCAGTCTCTGCCTACATTTGAAGTATATGCAATCTGTTTTCCTAACCAGATGCCTTTGACTGGTGTGCATTTCAAAATTGCATGACCTTATTCACGACCGACCAGTATTCGCCCTCATTCATTAGGTATTCCCTCCAGTCGCTCTCCCGGCTGAATTCCCACTCAATTCTGCTGAAATGGCCCCGTTGCCCCAAAAAAATGTCCGTGTGCCATATTTGCTCGTCTCCTCCCTCCCGAAGACATGTCCAGCCAATTAAAATCTGCGAGTGAATACCTCGCACTGGTCCCGCAGCATCTGTGCCCAGTCATATTGCCTCCGCCATTCACTGATTTTGTCTGCAACCGAACGGCGAATCGAAAGATTCTCGTTTTCGAACACGCAAAATATGTTTTCATATTTCCCACTAGCGCTCCAATTTTCTTTGTTTTGCCACGGCGAAGATTTTTAATGTGAAATCTTTTTCGTCACGTAGAAGCGAGCGTTGCTCTGAATTTCATTTCAATTATGAAGTAAGGGCAATAAAAAAACAGTCGAAACCAGCAGAGATAAATAGATTAAAAACACTGGCGGCGTCATGTGTTCGAAAGTGTTCTTCTTCCCAAAGCCACTAGTTTGTGTTTCTTCTTCTTGCGCTGCACCGATACGATGCACACTGACACGATGTGCCATTATTAAGTTCCTCCTGAACTTCACCATTTTGTCTTAAACTCGAAAAACTTTACCACATAAAAATTCACTCTGACCGAGCACACAATCGAGCCACATGGCGAACGGACCGAAGCACGGGCTGTGGTGCACTCTCAAGTTACAAGCTGATAAAGCGTCGTGGAAGAAACGACGGGACAATAAAGAGCATTCATCATGTTTGAACCCTCGACCGTCCTGTGGATCCCTCTAATGACAAAAATAATGCATTCATCATTTTGAATAGTTTATTTGCTTTTAAATTTTGCGCTCTCCAAAGGGGACTGCTGCCTGCACTGAGAGGGAGGATACTTTATCGCGGTTTCGGCGTGATCCCTGACATACTTTGTCTAATGGGAGCCCCACTCTGATGTCACTAAAACCGTACTCATGTATCAAAGTCTAACAAGGAGGAGGAACAAAGAAGTGGAGTTTTTAAGGAAGTTTCCAAAAGGGATGGGGAGATGTTACATAAAATGTAATCAAATAAGTTGAGGTTGGGATGTTATCGAATTATTTGCGAACGTCAGAGTGGCTGACTGCAATGAGAGGTAGTTGCGATTACTCCACAGAGGGCTAGTTGTGTTTGCACAAGTATCTAGTTAGTCTTAATTAGTTCCGTGATGTCGTTGGAGAACAGAGCGTTTAGGACGTCTGATTGTAAGAGAGAAGCGATCAATACAATTGCATAAAAGGTGTGCAATGGTCACTTAGACCATATAGGTATGTTTCGTGCGAGTAACTAATTACGAGCTTTAGTAGAAGTTTTGCAGTATCTATTGTCATAAACGACGGGTCAATGCCCAGTGTTGAGATAGTGGCCCTTTTAGCGACTTCATTTGCTTCACAATTCTTTGTTTATGCCATTCTTTAGGAGACAGGCGGCAATTCAGGGACATCTCAGAGTTAAACTTGACTGATGTCAGGGATTTGATTGTTATCTGACTGCCCGAACAAAGGACAACATCTGGAACAATTCATGGCATTAACGGAGATTTTCGTAACATAGCTGAACAATTTGGAGACACTGATACTAGATAAATTGACAATGTAGGCCAGTCTGATATGTCAAAAAATACTATTGGAGGTATAGTTTCTGTTTGGAAGACGCTTAAATCCTTAGAGTAAGCTTCTCCTCCCACTCCGCCCATTTCAACTGTGCAAATTTGCAGAAGACCGTCCCGCATCTGATGTTCAGACGAAATTATTCTCGAAGCCAAGCTTACGTGTTGTGATGTCTGTGTTGCCTGATAGGGATCAGAATTTGTCAAGGTTTGAGGGAAGCTGGAGCTGAAATCCTACTTAAGAAAGGATTTTAATCTATTCGATGCGCTGGCGGCAACCTTTCTGCCGAAGAGATCTATCGGCGGATGTTGAAGAGTTTATTGAAGGCTATGGAGGGTGTTGATCGGAGTGCTCCGCTGATGCATGTACAAACTATCCGCTGACTAGACCAAATCTCCTCATCCACCTGCAACCTGTTCCTGCAAACTCATCACAGAACATGACTCTGATCGCAGGCTAATTCCTCTTGACTTTCTGAACAAACAAAAATGTATGAAACAATGCAAATATGGTATTTATCGTTGACAACTGTCTTCCCAGATATAACTCTAGGCAAATTATAAAGTCACTTTCTTCCCACGACACTACTGTAAATAATTGGTTCAGGGACAGGGCCAACCTTTACTAGACAAAGACGGGAGGTAACATAATATAATATAATATGGGTGGCGCTACAGCCCGTAGAGAGCCAGTGCTTAGCTTCTCAGCAACCACTCGTGTTGTGCGTGCTACTGTTCTCTTACGAGTGGAAGGGACCCACAGTTTTATGCTCACTCCGAACGGTCAAGTTTGAGAAGCTTTTTATAGAAAGGAAATACTCTTTGAGCATTGTCAGTGACTCGAAAGAGGTGGGGCCTTGAAAATGATTTTTGTCGGAATCGAACCTACGACGTCGAGGTTGGAGTCGATGTACATACCCGCAACGCCACGGGCCACCACCAACCAGGCGGGTGGTAACAAGTAGACCAAAATGTTCCTACCCACTCTTTCTCTTAGTTGAACGAAACCACTCCTTAGGCTCACAAGGAGTCAGAGTTCACAAAACGTTCAGTCGTTCAGTTCACAAAACATACTAAATTTCATCATGAACTCAGGCTTCCAGCGTGAACTTTGAATGGGCCCATCTGAAGCCGCGGTGATTAGAAAATCCCTTCCCACCGCGTCCAGTTGGTGGCTTTGTCTATCGCGGTCCTAACCTCACAACTTCCGATCTGGTTGATCACAACACTTTTTTAACATTTAATGCAGGAATTTAATTGTAGGAATATAGTTTTGCTTAATTTGTTGAGAAAAGATGGACTTGACAGCCGCCGCGGCATCACTCAACACTACGCATTACAATATTCATTGAAATGAAATTTTTTCAGATTTCGTTTCCGTGTCGACTGCCTATACCATTCCCTTGACTTTTTCTTGCGATTCCCTACACCTCTTTCGTTATGCCTTCGTATGGCTTCATTCTCTCACTCTTGGTTCAATTTCAGGCGGGGTGCATTGCATGAATCTGTATCGCAATTGGAAAATCTGAATGCATCGTCGCATCATGCAACCACGAGAGGGAATTAGGAAAATTTCTTATTTACATTCCGCATCGTGCAGAGGCCGCATCGTGTTGCTTATCCCCACGGCCTCTTGAGAGGACTTCCAGTCGTATGACCTGACCTGCGGTTGCCTAGTAGAGAATAATTTTTTGGTCGTATTATGGCAGAGCATAAATTAGAAGTTTGTTCCTCCAATGGCATTCCATCGCGACGGAAACCGATGCATCGGTTGCATTGGTGGTCGCAAGGTATTTCCATTTCTGCGTGACTCTTCCGTTGCCTGCCACAGCCTTGTATGGCAGAGAGATCCAGCGCAGGGAAAGATAGCAGAGATTCGCGGCATTGGTTTGATTGATGATACGTCCAGGGCCTTGATGGTCCGCCAGTCTACACAGACCCACCATTAATCGAATGCGAGTTGTGCCGCGAGTTGCCTCATGAATTGCTTTTACTTCCGTCGCTACTGTGGTCCCATGTCCATTTCATCGGCAACCTTCATTGCGAATATCTACGGAAGTATTGTCTCTGAAAGCTTGAGCATTCCATTCTTCTCTGTCAGGGATGACTGCTAGATAATTTATAGTCGAGTCCACAAAGGATGTAATGTAGTCCGCGTATTTTGAGTTTCTGACACTGGAGAGGACATTCAAATGACTTGAAGTGGGTTGGTCCCGATTCAGTGATTAAATCCATCCAATTCGATTGCTGGTTGGTGGGCGTGAGACGTAGTGTCCATCCAATTCTTTTAATTTAGTCTCTATTTTAAGAGCTGTGACGACATCAATCCTTCCTCTTTCAATTCCTTCAACACTTTCAACAATTCTTATCACAACGAGCATCGCAGGCACTCGGGCACTCGGGATTTCATTTGCACAGTTCGTTAGGTTGGTCGGAAGTATTTTTAGTCACTCGACTGAGCAGCGACCAGCTAATCAGTTATTCAGTACACATACTTCCGTGCATAATTCAAACAGACTATTCCCGGATGTGAGTTGACGGTTCAGCGTGGCACTTGACATTTATGGCATTCGTAATGGTTCCGGAAAAAATTCTGAAGCCCTTGTCATAGTTATTATCAATTCTATTGCTTACTCGAGTGTAGTTTAGCTTGTATCTCAGATCTCTGCTGTCAATTGCTTTCAATCCGATGTAGGAATAAGAAAATCTCTGTCATTAGTATATGAATCAAGGAACGACATGCTGCATGCGAAATAGTCTAATCTATTTTCTTGAAGGCAAGACGTTTGATGATTTCGATCGGTAAGTCAATTGACTTCTAGCCTGGGTTCTAGCCCTCAATTTCATGCCACCACTCGAGTTAAACGCAATTCGAAGCATATCCCTCAGGGAAAAATTAATTCGCAACGTCAACAAAGATAAAGAACTGATTTCCTTCACTCACCTTCAAACAAGTACAAGCTTAATACGAGCTGGTTCCTGTAAAAGCTGTGTAGGTACTAGATACAGGGCTGTCTGGAACTGTAGCGCCGCTCATAGTGGACTAAAGACAAAAAGGACATACCCGCCGTAAAAGGCAGTTTCGAAGAAGATCAGCTAAATTGGACATAGCCGGCGAGTCAACCCGGCTTATTTTGTAGCTGATTTTCATGTCCATACCCATCTTCTACTTATCGACTAAGTTTAGATAAGTTCGTAGAAGAGAATTATACAGTGCCCGGTCTATTTTTGGCATTTCCTCAAGACTCATCCGTCGTTGCAACCGTTTGCTCTGCTAAGTTGGTAAGGATCTTATTGAGACTTTGTCAAAAAAGGCAAGTCAACGACTTTTTTAACATAATTCTCAGAATGATCCTGCGTAAATCAGTCGTTATCACTATCCCTATCCACACTGGTATCATCAGAACATCATCATCAGTACTCAACGGGCTGTCAGTGGGGCATTTGTTGGTTTTGTGGTGACTACGGGTGAGACAAAGGACAAGTTGTAGACAAAAAAGTCCATCAACCACCACCGTTGATAAAGTGTCACAATAGACAGATGCGGTTGGACGTTGTTAAGGGTCGTTTATATAGACGCCGCAGTAAATGACTTCACTTCGGAGACAAGACGGCGGTTTACCCTGGCCAATTGCTGTGTCTTTGGGATTGGAATTTAAAGACATGCAATGTCACAAAAGCATTACGGCAAGGCTATGCACGATTTCTTTAATATCATCCTCGAGAAGGTCGTGCGGGGCCACCAGAAGCACGATCTTCCACAAGTCTTCCGACATTGATATCATCGGAAGAACACCACGGGCTATCAGCTGGGCGACATCTATAACTTCGAAGTAGTCAAAGACTTTAACCTAGACTACCTAGACTCCGACGTTAAGGCAAGAATTGGCACCACTGCGGAGATAAAACGGAGGATCAAGCTGGCTATTCCATGTGTTTCTGGGCTTTGAAGGCCATTCAAAAATAAAGCCCTCTCTCGCAGAGCCATTCTGTCGCTATACATATAAGACCTTGATAGTCCCATCCCACTGTATGGCGCAGAGATATGGACATTATCAAATGCGATTGAAGGGATTCATGATCACTTTCAGAGGAAAATCCTTCTAATTATTTGAATCAACTTGAATCAACAGCTGTACAACGACATGGGCCTAGTCAAACGAATTCAATTGTCGCGCCTCAGCAGTCTAGGTGATGTACAAGAGTCGCGCCTCAGCAGTCTAGGTGATGTACAAGAGAATGGACAAAAAACGCTTTGAAGATGAAAAGACTCGGCCGTGAGTCTAAAGTGTGCTTCGCAGTGTATTGAGTGGAGTGCTACGTACATAGGGCGTGACAAGCTTGAAAGGCGACTTAATTAGCTACATAGGCAAAACTGAAGCGCCTATCTGGAGAGACATGTTGACTGAGGCCCATGTTCTCACCTGACTTTAGTAACAGCTCTTTTTTCCTCTTAACTGCTGGGTGCGGTATATCGAATGTAAAGAAAAAATATACGGACTTTATTTCTTTTGAAATGACGAAGAACTGGGGTGTTTCGCAATCGTGCTCAAAACATGGTTCAAACGCTACCGAGCAACATGAGATAAATATAAGCCATACAGCGCTCGAAGTTGTGGAGAAGATATTTGGGGTATGGGCCCTGTCACGTCGGCTGCGACACATCTTTGTGATGTTCCTTTGGATGTGGCACAGGTTACACTACATTCTAGGTTAACTAAGGACAATACTAACCGTTTAATTTGATGTGTAAAGCAATAAGCGTGGTTTTGTAAAGCTCATAGCGATGTTGTTATGTACGTCGACCTCAACACACTTTAACCTCCACATCGTAGGTTCAATCCTTAGTCTGGTCACGACCCCACCTCCTTCGAGTCACTGGCATTGCTCAAAGAGTACTTCTGTTTAGAAAAAGCTTCTCCAACTTGGCCTTTCGGTAACTTCCAATCGTGGGAGAACCATAGCAGGCACGCATGCTAATTCTGCATGCGGGCTGTAGTGCCACCCGTATTATCATTATTAAGGCTACAGCCCATAGAGGGCCAGGGCCTAGTTTCTCAGCAACCACTCGTGTTGTGCGTGCTATTGTTCTCTCACGAGTGAAAGGGACCTACGGTTTTATGCCGACTCCGAACGGCCAAGTTTGAGAAGCTTTTTCTAGACAGGAAATACTCTTTGAGCTTTCTCAGTGACTCGAAAGAGGTGGGGCCGTGAAAATTATTTCTGTCGCTCAGAGCTGGAATCGAAACTACGACGTTGAGATTGGGGTCGACGCACGTACCCACAACGCCACGGGCCACTACCAATAAGTCTTCTTGACTGTTGTTTAATTAGAGAGTGGTGAGACCAATTACAATGTTCCAACTGAAATACGTTTTACGACACTTGTATTGGGTAAAGAATCGAGTCCTCTCGAGGATCTAATCAAACAGCTTCAAGCTCTCCGGTTGAGTTTTACGTAAGGTTGTGTTCGGTATCTCTCACACTAGCGTACGTTTTTAAATTAGGTAATAAGACACTGGCACAAACACTGAGGACGTACGTGTGTATTGACTTTACCGTCTCTGGCTAATTGTCTGAGTACGACGATAATTATAAGGTCACGTGTGTTGAACATGTTACGCTAAGGCTAAGCCGCTCCTGACTTATCAGTAGCCGACGTTTCTCCTTTTATTTTTCCTTCAAGCACCAAACTTAAAGGACACTGCCATCTAAAGTCAAACCATTCTTAGCTCTTCTAAGCCAAAAGAATGACTTTGTTCTAAAAAAAACCAGCCTTGGCCTCCTCCATTCCTTGCGCCAACTTCAAAATATAACTCTTCCAAAGTTCGAAAGTTGAAAACAAAAAACAAAAACTTTCACCAAAAAAAACCGCCATCAAATACTACCTGTAGGTATAATTCATGATACCCGAATTCGTTCGGAGTTTTAAGGCAATCAATCTTCTTTGATTTACCTCCCTTTACGTGTTTGATTAGAGTGCCTTAGTTGCTACAAGCTGTTTTGCACGCGTTCTAATTAAAATGTATGCCGGCAACATTTCCGTTAATAGCTGTTGGTTTCTATTTAAAAAATACAGGAGCAGCGAAGGAAAACATATTTCCACAGCTAATCATATTTTTATGAGTATGAATTATTACATCATCAATCAACAGCTGTTATGCATTCCATGTTTTACATAACCGTGGACTTGAATTTTCTTTCGGAAGAGTTGGCCCAAGTGGTTTCCAATTTTCTCATTCCATGTGTCACGAATGTTGGGCAGCTGCTGGCTGGCAGGGGTGTGTTTTTGTTCGTGAAACATTTACTAATAGTCATCAGATTAATCGCCATTATGTTGAGATTTTTGGAAAATACTAAATCTTTTGAACTAGTTGACGTTTAAGAGGAGTAGTTATCGTCCTTGTGTTCACATACAATTCAGACACTCTTTATTCGTGGAGGCTTTCGGCATTCGTTTGTAAAATGGAAATGAATCCATTATCTCAAGACGAAGCGACGATTCTAAACTTATTTTCATTTTGTTCACGAAAAATGCATTTTTTTGCGAATTTTTATAGCGTGCTTCAGTGGTTCTGAACTTTTTTTCCAGATACTTGTAAACCGTGTTGCCAGCGGGATATTATTCTTCTATTTAGTCGCGCCTAGGCCTAGGTCCATCCTTCTACCACTCTTGGCGTTAGGTATTAATTCTCGGAGCTGTTTAGCAATCATGTTTCATCACTGGCTTAAGCCACCTCTTGGGCTCTTCTTAGAGCTTCGGGAGCTTGCGGAACCAGGATAGCCACCAGGCGCTGTAGAACGAAACGAAAAATGAACAATGGGCACAAATGCCACTACTTAATTAGCTACCTACCCGTTACCCACCCTGCTCCGTCTTTATTCTTTTTCCTCCTGACAATTTAATGGCCGCCTCATACACATCCTCTGGCACTAGTTTGCTACTTTGTGCATGAGGACCATTCCGCCTATAACGCATGCTGCAGGGATGATTCTGAAGCTGCTAATGATTGATTGCGCACACCCAGCACTGCGCCGACAGTTTCTTCATGTACCTAGTCATTGCCAATGTGTCACCCCAGCAAAATACGGTAACTGACCTGACCACTATGAACAGCAGGCCGCCGAAATTCGTGAGCCTGTGGGTTTTGAAGCGAGTTGTGGGGATCATGACACCGAGATGCCTTAGTTTGCTGTAGTTATTGATCATAACCTCACCAACTGGTATAATAATTTTATTGTTTTAAGTTCAACACGCTAAGACGAGGGTAGGTTAGATTGGGTAAGGTAGTAGTGGCTGACTGCTAAGGGCAGTCACACTTAGGCCATTTGTGATACCACGCGAATTGACTTCTCCTAACACTGGAACCAGTTGGTGCTCTTAGTGAAGCGATTTAGCTGGCATATGCTGTCACTGTTTGGTTAGTTACGGCCGCTGAAGTAGTAGGCTGCTAGGTGTAGGAACCTACGACTAGCCAGAGCACTACAGGAGCAGAGTAGGTAATGAGTTCGCTAGGACGATTAATAGTAACAATATGTGTGTCGCAACAGCCCGTATAGAGCCAGGGCCTAGCTTCTTAGCAACCACTCGTGCTGTGCGTGCTATTGTTATCTCATGATTGGTAGGGACTTGTAGTTTTACGCCCACTCCGAACGGCCAAGTTTGAAAAGATTTTTCCAGTGGCAGTGACTCAAAAGAGGTGCAGGCTACGTATCGAGAATTGAACCTAGATTCAATGCGAAATGCTCGCCTCTCGTACCAAGGCCTACGGGGCACTGCATGACGTTCAATGTTTGTTATTGTCAACCAACAGCAAGCAACGTGTGCTATGAGCTAGCGTTGAATTTGTTAAAAATCAACTTGTCATCTTGAACAATTCAGAAGATGTGAAAACCATGGTAGCTTCAGCTCATGTTCACAGAGATTTTCGTAAGCGACGATGACACATACGATGTCTTCAAGCGACGATCTTGGTCTGAATATGCCATGTCATGGACGGTCGGAATACTTAAGTAGGCCGCTGTTAAAGCCTTAAAGCCCCCACCAGTTGGTGGCGTCATAGTGGGATGACTCCTTTTTTTTGTTTAGCATTACCTTCTACATTCGTATGTTGCAGAGAGTCTATCATATACATTTCAACAAGGATGCTACCCGCCATAGAGAGACACAATGTCCAAGACCTCAGTGAGACATGTCTCAATAAATCGCAAAATTCGCTGGAAAATTAATTGACGTCAAATTTAGGTAAGGTTAGGTAATTGGACTGACAGCAAAATTGACAGCACACTTAGACCATTTTCAGACTACTACCACTGATAGACAACTTCTGCGATAGTGGCGTTGATGATGGTGACTGGATCAGATCAGATCTTTTTTTTTGTCACTGAAATTCGAACCTAGGACCCCTATAACCAAGGGCAATCACTTCCGCAAAGCCGTCGACTATGATATGTCCAATGTTTTATTGACGAATGGTAACAAGACACGATTGATCACAAACTAATTGTGACTATAAAGAACTCGGTTTGGCAACAAAGCTTGTTGACTTTTCGATAATACGTTCTTTTTAACTAGGCTCCTGTTTATACGTGCTGCGAACTATACCGCACTCCAGTGACCAGGATAGTCTTGCTGGAAAAATCTGTGGCGAAAGCCTTTCATCATGGCAGGGGATAATGTTGTCATGATGCAGGATTGCTTTAAATAACATCCTGCATGGATCATACAATATGTTAGGCACTCAACGAGAAGTCAAGTTGGCCTCTTGTACCATTGGAAAGGTCATTTCGCGTAGATTTGCAACGCCAAGCGGTTTCCACACATGTTTAAAATTAAGTTATCTTACATTATATTTTCAAGTAATCAGTACCCAAAGAAAAGAAAAATTTGAAGGAACAGCCTATAGTTGAATCGTTTTTGTGCTCCTGGTTCTATGCTTAGATAATAGTCGTATATCGATGAAGGCGAATTTAAAGCCACTTGCTTGACTTACTTCAACGTCTATTCATGCCTCCAGTCTAAAACGACAAATGGAACTCTGAAAAATCGAATCAATTGAAAGTTATCGAACAGATTGTCATTAAGAACTCCAATGTTTAAAAAATGTCCTGCAGTTCAAAACTCAATGACATCGTCTTCCACAGAATCAAAAGTCTTTCATTATATTTATTCAAAGTTTCAAAAAGTAAAAGTAAAAATGAAAGAGTTTTTGACGTCAAACATCTGCAAATTAAGTGGAAATTCTGTATCGTCTATGCAATCATCATCGGACGTCCGGGCACAATTTGTTCCAGTGAAAGTGTTCAAAAGGGTTCACCAGTTCATTGAACCAGAAGACAATGCAACCTAAAGAGAAAGAGTACGCAAGATAGTTTTAAGCGGAAATCATTGAAAACAAGACAAATTGTTACAAGCCCTTACTGGAAACAATTTATTGGAAATAATTGAGAAAGCCTTTTCAAAAAAAGCTATAAAAGAAAACATACCTTCGGAGGTCTATTGTTTCTGTTTCCTTCTGTTTCACAGACATTCTTCAATGGAATTATTTAAGCAGAGTGAATCATTATTCGGAATGAATGAATAAATAAAACATTCGTGACAATGACGGTTGCTTGCAACGAAACATTTTGCGATTTGAATAAACTGCAGGATGGGATGTTTTTTCCACCCGTGAGTCTAACGACTTTGAGAAGAATTTTTGTATTTCATAGACTCAAAAATTCGGAGAATTAAACAATAAACTTATTCTTGGAATAGACATATCCATTAACGTTATCACTATTACTGATTAAGTAGTCTTCACAAGTTAAAATATGTGATTCCATCTTAAAGAGGGTTCTACAAACTGCGCAATCTTAATGAACTTATAGCAAGAGAGCTTTCCCACTAAATCCAAGCTTCCCTGCCCTAAGACGAAAGAGTACCTGGAAAGCGGAGTTTTCTCGGAGTCAATTAACCTGAACATATCTGTTCGTGACCGCAACCGCCGTAGTAACCTCTAAGCGGAAGTTTTCGAAGTCATTTGCTGGCTAAGGTGGAACGTGATGTCTGCTAGCGATATCTGTATCTTTACCGATAGCTAGGCAGCAATTGGATCATTGGCATCAGTTTCTTTAAACTCAAAAATAGTATACGACTGTCGCGCATTTCTTGACGTGTGCCACGCCGTAGAGACACCCAGGGAACTGCAGAGCTGACGTATTCGGTAGACTGCCGATTTATGAAATCTCTTGCAACATAAGTACCATTTTAACTTCCTTTAAGTTATATATCAATAACCTCTGCACACAGAAGATAAATGACAGATGGCTGACAAAAAAATTGATAAAAAAATATCAAGTAGCCTGATCTGCCTAAATTGACAAAAACTTAACACAGCAGTAGGAATAACCACCGGGCACTGCCAAATAGGACTTTACGCAAGAAGACTAACCGTTTTATCCAATGACTTCTGAAGAAGCTGCTTAGACGAGGATGAAGGCGAAGGCAACCAACACCTCCTCTACGACTGTCCTGCTCTCATCTAAGTAGGAATGCCACGATAGGGTCATGCTTTTACAGTTTTACAGTACAATATTTAACACTGGTCATGTCATGCCAACACTAATTGACATAAACTCTTCCAGAACTAAACGAAATTTGACCACATCAAATTTGAATATGCTCAAATTACTTTTGTGATCTTTATCTGAATTTGCAATACCAACTTTAATTTACGAACTCGACATAAGTAAGAGCGTACGTACGAGCGCTTGCTTTGGCTAACACGTAACCAAAAACGAACGAAACTCAGCGAAACTTAACGAAATATATCAGTATCTCTATTACTTAAGTTGACAGTCTTTTAATGTCCATTAAGGTTGCCTATGGAAGATTAGAAAAGATATGAAAAATACATTCACAATTAAGCTTAAAATATTTCAGAAATAATCGAAGTTGACAATGTATTAGAAGAGGGCCATTTCTAGCCTCCCAGCAATAACTCGTGGTGCGGGTGCTTTTGCTCTAACATGGGTGGATGGGACCTACAGTCTTATGACGACTCCGAATGGCGAGATTTGAGAAGCTTTGGCCAGACAGAACTACTCCTTGAGCGTGACTCGAAAAAGATGAAAAGGTGAAGAGTATTTTTGTTGGACATAGCAGAAATCGAACTTAATCACACAACGCTACGGGCCACTACGGTTGACAATGTGCTTTATTAAAAACTAGAAGAAAAATCAGTCTCACTACAGGAAGAATGTTAAAAAAAACGAAAAAAATATGGTATTCTCTAAAAAAATAGCTAACGCCAGATTCGAACACAGGACTTGCAAGCAAATAGTCAAAGCAACACGTCATCCCACTCTACCAACGGACTCAAACATTTTCTTTGCTGTTCATATTTGGTGTTGGTGTGACATAGTTACAAACTTACTTTTGTACATAGTGCTTTATTATCAGACGGCAGTAAGGGCAACGAACTGACTTACATTCAATTGTTGGTCTTCTAGTAAAACTGCACAACAAAGGAGGGATTATAGTCTATAATTAATGACAAGTGTCTGCCAGACAGGATTTTGAAAGAATATGGTGGCGCTTGTGACATTCCCTCTGCCGGTGCTTGAGTTAAAGAAATAACTTCCAATGTTGTGGGAGGTTACATCATATGGCTTCTGCTGTCTTTTGAAATCCCTACTAGACATCTAAAATTAATTGATTTGTCATCTTACAAGATTATTCTATTAGAAACTTTCCAGACCATAGGTCGGGCATTGACTTGAGCAGCGCAGATCGTACACAATCTTTGGATGGAATATATGCAATCAAAGGGAGACAAGGACACATTTAAAAGTGTCTCTTAAGGCGGTAACTTAAGTTGGATTAAGCTCTAGTGAAAGCCCAAAGAAAGGAAGAATTAATTTAACGAACTTCAAAGTTAACCACAATGATGAAGTTAACCGAGAGTAATCGTCTTTCAAAGTTCTTCGAATTAAATTTTGTTGAACTTTAGTGAAGGCGGAACAAGAAAACTCTCCTTAATATGTGGAAGACGCACTTCATTTGAACAGACCGATGAGGATGGTGCGCTAAGATTTCAAAATTCACTCTGGCATTGCGTTAAACACATAAAATGCTTAAACTGATCGGTTTCAGTCATGTAGTTGGAGAATTACATGAAGCATTGGTCCCCTTATCCTTAGTCAGTGCAGTTAACTTCCACATTGCGTCCACATCTTAAAACCAACTTGGGACCAACTTGGCTGTTCTGCGTAGGATCTTCAAAAGGATGTCGTTGGGTTTTATGGAGTTCATATTCATGCCCCAAGTTAGAGAAACTACCAAACTTCTTCAAAATAGTGGCTGTTGATTGTTTTGATACTAGATCGACTTGAATGTTTCGCATTGTTTAGTAATACGGTGGGATTTCAACACGTTTGAATTTTTAAAACAAGCACTTTTCTGGGATGAATCTATATTCCATGGGCTCAATGGATTTGATAAGTGACAATTCATTTAGCGTAGAACGGTAGTAACGAAAGGGCGAGGAGTGCAAAAAAATTTGTATCCATAGAGGCCACCATGAGAGCATTGCATTTTTGGTGTGCATATTGCAGACAATTACTAGTTTTTATGATTGAAGTGGCTAACAATTTTTCACGTGCCGCTGCTATTATACAGCTGAACAATTTCGAGACAATGTTGTCTGATGTGAGTCTTTTCAAGATTATTTATGAAACAATGCGGAAAAAGAGTAACAAAACACCGTGAGATATGAAAATGGACACAATCGTTACCTATACATGTTCCCAAAAAAGTTTCTTTTCGCCATCCGGTAATTAAACTAACTAGAGGTAAGAGAGATTGAGAGAGAGCGCGTCAATCGGGGTAGGCGAGAAAACTTAATTCGAATTATCTGTAACATTAATTGGCTCCGATCCAGGTCTCTTCCGACCTGTTCTAGCACACAATGGAGAGCAAGAAGAAGAACTTAAACATCTAAACATGCCACATTCTCATTCGCCAACCCTAATTCCACAAGTAAGACCAACACATTCCATCGAATTAATACGATAGTGTGCGACTTGTTGGAACAAATTCCTATTATTCAGCAGATGCAGCGCTTTGCGTGTCTACTTGGAAGGGTTCTAATTGGATAATTTTATCTGTCGACAATGTAACTTGCTATGCACATGCACGCAATAGTACCTAATCCGGTGGTTACTCGATAAACAAAGAAGAGATTACCATGGATTTTTCAGTTCCATGTATCCTACAATTGCTGCGGTTGAAGATAAGATCATGTCCGGGAAAGTAGACAACAAAGCAATTATTCAATTACACTGTCTAGTCCATCGACTTGTGGAACATCCACGGCGGCAGTAAATAAGAGGGGATGACGCAATTTATGTACTATGTTCGTATTCTCGTATCACCAGAAGCAATCAATTGTCTCCAACATCCGCTTATATATGTTTGTCATCCTCATTTTTTAGTTTCTTTTTGTTGGACGCGGAGATTGGGATGTTGTGTGGTAAACATGTTCAATCATTCAGACATCAACACGGCACGATGATTTTATTTCTTTGTTTATGAGCTCCCCTACTGAAATGTTGTACTGATAACTTCTAAATATACAATAATAAAGGTCACTTGCTTGGGGGGATATTGGCTGTTGCCAGAGTTTTGGGAGGTCACTGGCGAATCTGCGATGTCAGCGATATTTTGTTTTTGACTTGTTAACTAATTTTATTGAGTTGGTTTAGATCTTCTAGAATTACATTAATTTAAGTTGACAACATTGAAATATTTCAAATCAATTATGTGATGAAATACCATGCACCTATATACATATTTCAGTAATGCACTTAGTGGACTTGGAGTGTTTTATGAGAAAAAGACTTTTAATGGATAGTGCGGGTATTTGTTTACTTAGAGTTCCGGACTAAGGTTGTGACTGAAACCAAACATCTGCAAATTATACACTTCAACTTGTAAACTTGATTTACGGCGCAGAGACATGGACGCTATTGAAAGCAGATGAAGAAGCTCTTGGTTGTCTTACGTTGATGGCGTTTGGAGGAGAAGGTTCAACCACGAACTGTACGGGCTGTACAGCGTCATGCACCTAGTTAAGCGCGTTTGGATCCAACGCTTAAGATGGCTAGGTCATGTAGAGCGGATGGACAGCTCCTGCCTTCGATACCGAGCCATTGGGACAGCGCAATAGAGGACGTCCTCGCACTAGATGGCGCACACAAGTGGAAATGGACCTCAACCAACTTGGTGTGCGCAGCTGGCGAAAGATCGTGCTGGCTGAAAAGGCATGTTGGTTGAGGCCCAGGTCCACCCCGGACTGTAGCGCCAATCAAAGAAGAAGAACTTGTACTTTAAATTTAGAACTACTAGTAGTTGAATCACGCTATAAATGTGTAACGCAACAAAAACTAAACGTTTGGCATTTTTTGGCGATTAAAGGTGTAAATATCAGATACGTTCGTTATCATATCACAATAGCGAACACCATTCACAGTAACTGCCTGACCATCGTCATTTTGAAAAAAATACGGCCCAATGATGCCGCCAGTCCGTAAACCGCACCAAAAAGTCCCTCTTTGTGGGTGCATTGGCTTTTCGACAATCATTCTTGTATTATCATTCGCCCAAATGCGGCAATTCTGCTTATTGACGAATCCACTGAGGTGAAAATGTCCCTCATCACTGAAGATGATTTTCTTCGAAAATTGATCATCCACTGTTCTGCCACCATTCTGACCATTGACGACGCTTGAAATGGTCAAGAGGCTTTAGTTCTTGAGTCAATTGCACCTTGTAAACGTGTAAGTGAAAGTCTTTATGCATAATGTTCATCAACGACGAGCGCGAGAGGTGCAATTGTTATGCTGTACGACGAGTTGAGGTATACGGCTCTTCAGCCACACTAACGCGTACAGCAGCAATATTTTCTGCAGTGCGAGCTGTACGAGCATCCACTGGTGTTTTCACATCTCCTACAGACCCGGTTCGCTCAAATTTTAGCACGTTTTTTTTTGATTGTACGCACACTTTGACGAGTAAGTTGACCGAAAATAGTGAACGATATGCATTTTTAATTGAAAGTCCATTTTCATTGTAAGCCTGAATAACTTTAACGCGTTGCTCGATTGTGTATCTTTCCATGGTTCAAATTGCGTTAGTCTGAAATTGAGAAATGTCAAATGAAATGCAAAAATAACATGACGTTTAGGTGTGGTTCACATTCAACATCGGCCCTTAAAAATTAACCACCCTTTATTATTAATATATATTAAATATACACTAGCAGTACGAACTCGGTAATTAGTACGCAACTCCTCCATTTTTGCAACAGCATAAAGCATTTGCTAGTCGATGCTTAAGCTGCCTGACTTCTAGAGACATGCTGCCTACCGAACATTCGACTTTGGCCACATTCGGGTTCGGCCAAATGAGACCGAAGATATTGCCGAAGCCGAATGTTAAATTGTCAGTGAGAATTACGGTATTTTTCTTTGTAAGATACATGAGTAAGTCGAGTCGTTTTTGTTTGGTTTTGCAAAATGTACTTGTCCTTTTACAGTAGTATAAGTGACGTTGTAAGCAACGTTGTGTTTTGTGTTATGTATGTTATTTTCGTGTGCATTTTTAGATTTATTAGTATTTTGTAATAACCTCATATTCGGCTTCGGCCCAAAAAGTAGAAGGATTTCAAATCTATTACAAATCGCATAGACGATTTAGTTTTTAATGTTGACCATCCCTCTAGTTTTTGTGAGGGTCGTTTTTCACATAAGTAATCTCCATTGGCTCGTGGCGTTATGTTCGACGACCCTGTCTTCGACGTCATAGGTTTGATCCCTGCTCTGTGCGACGAAAACAATTTTCACGGGCCTATCTCTTTCGAGTTAATGACAATGCTCAACGAGTTTTATCTGTCTAGAAAATACTTCTCGAAACTTGGCCGTTCGGAGTCGTCATTAAACTGGAGGTCCCTTGCAATCGTGAAGGAAATATATCACGCACGAATTATATCCTCTGGGGACGAAACACAACAACGAATGAAACGAACCGTCTTAATCGGTGATCTCCAATAAACTGCCTCATCCACATCACTTGCATCAATATTGGCAATACCAACTATACAGTTATTAATACATGAAAAACAAACAGGTGGAGAAGAAATAGAAACGATCCGTCGCACACCACCTAATCAAAAACGTTACAATCGACAGCTACAATTTCGAGGTAGTAAAGGAGTTTGTCTACCTCGAGGCAAACGTAAACTCCACGAATGACATCGTAGTGGAGATCCGACGTAGAGTCGCCCTTGGTAACCGATGCTATTTCGGTCTGTCAAAACAACTGGGATCGAAATTCCTGACTCGAAGGACCAAAGTCATGCTTTCAAACCAAACCCTTATTCTGCCAGTCCTACTTTATGGAGCCCAAAGCTAAAGTAATTAAGACTGCAGAACTGATTCTTTGTGCCTTCGAAAGAAAAATTCTACGTCGGATGTATGGTCCCGTCTGCGAGGAAGGCGAATGGAGGAGAAGACACAACCGCGAAATCTACGAGCCGTACAAGGATGTGGATGTAGTTCGGAAGGCAAAAATCCGTCGACTATACTGGCTCGGTCACATCGAGCGAATGGACAACAACGCTCCAGCAAAGAGGATCTTCGAAATCAAGCCTCCTGGTTCGAGAAGGAGAGGAAATCCGAACCTCCGGTGCAAAGACCAAGTCATCGCAGATGTAAGACATCTTGGCCTTGATGACTGGAAGCACCGTGCCCAGGACCGTCACCGATGGAAGGCAGCAATTGCTCAACAGTGCTGATTGTTAATTTTTCAAAAGGGGAAAAAAACAGAGATTGCTTCAACTACATGAGAATATCTCTTTTAAGTCTCTCCGGTAAGGTTTATGCTAAGGTACTGGAAGAATTGTACTCGAGAGTAATGCTAAATCAATCTACAACTGTTTTAAAGATTTGGAGAAGGCATGCCACCGAGTGCCTCGGGGTAAATTCTGCAATCTTCTAAAGAAGATTGAAGGTCCTCTTTTGAGGCCATTCAGTCGCTATACACAAATTTTAGCAATTGTGTTCGGGTTAACGGTGCTAAATCAACACCTCTTACCTTGTGCATTGAACTTCGCCAAGGGTGCGTCTTGTCACCTTTTCTTTGCATTGTATTTATGGATTGGATGTTGCAGCGCAACAGTGCTAAACAATGTTTCTGTGAGGTGGAGAAGTTCAAGCATCTCGAGGTCTTTTGCACGCGTGATGGGATTATTAACGCAGAGCTTTCCTGTGGATTGGCCAAGTTGGATCAATATTGAAACAACTTGGAAGATCTGCAATCAAAAAGGCCGGGATTGGGGTCAAAGCCAAGCAAACAGTTTTTAACTCAATAAGTGCTCCAACTCTCATCTATGGTCACACAATTTGTGAAATGACCGAAAGAATAGGATTGCGAAAACAAGATGAGATATCTTCGTGTTATTGTGGGGGGAGCTCAATGTCGAGTAGCTACCTCTCCGAAAGGAAAGAGCTATGCTTCGATGGTTTAAACACATGGTACGAATGTCCCCATCATCACGTCTTCGGAGGCGTGTCTTAAGTTCCATCAGTAAGGCGTACTATTCGCCGACCTAGGACGAGGTGCTTGGACCAAGTCCAAAAACTTGCTTGGTTGCGCCTGGCTATGAATCCGGATCAGTTAGAGTCTGTGATGACAGATGATCGAGTGGCTTGAAAATTTCTAGTGGGTGCTTTACACTCGCGACCCCTTCCTTGGTGAGAAAATGTGTGTGTGATGATGATGAAGATACTTTATGCTCTATATACTTCTGTGCTGTAAACATAGATTCAAGTTTTAACTAAAGTCGTGTGTGTAATACCAAAATTAGTTCTTGCGAGACTTAAGGTGGATCCTATAAGCCACATGAAGCAAATGGCATTAAATTTCTGATGCTATTCTTCGAGAGCAATGTTCCAGCTTATTGAAAATCGTTACCAATTGTACGCCCTTTCTTGAAAGTCATCAATACATTGAATATCAGGTGGAGCTCCGGGACAAAAATAATTTATAGCCTTCCCACAAACAAAAAAAAAGTCCCTGCTCAGATTCATCCTCAATGACAGAATGGAGTTTTTTCCCATGAAAATTTAATAGACGCGATTAATCGTTCGAAAAGTAATAAAGTCTGGGGTATCTATCTAATTCAAGCAAAAATAAAATATGAACGTTAAAGATATTCGCGTGCGAAATGCGCAAGCTTTCACATGATACGACAGAGCTCTGACGGAAGAATGGGAATCTCCGGCAGCGAAAAAATGTTTCTTTTTCCTCCTCTTTTGAATGAAAATTGAATCTATTCACACAAACCCACGAACACCCAAGGCTCGCGAATGGAAATCAGCTGACGTTCTTTCGTGGCTGGTTTTTGCGTGGTAGTCAGTTTAATTTAAAAAACCTATTTTCTGGTGCAGATAATCTTTGGCACTACGCCAATCTAATATTAATCAATTCATAAAAGTTGGGGTATTTTTGTGATGTGGTATTTTTTTGTTCGGCTTTGTGGGGGTTCTTCTCGCAGGCGAAACTCCTCGGATTATAGCCTTCAACTAGTTCACGTTGATAAATGTGTCCTGATGATATCGTTGGCCGAAATGAATAGTCAGTTTTACGATTTAAGGTGATTTGTTATACGGTTTGCACTAAGTGGCATACTGTGTGCTGTAATATTGTGTAACCTTGCATCGAATGCAATATGTCCAAATTTCATTAATGTTCCAATGTGACATTCTGAATGAATTCTCATCAGCCATTGCAAATTCAATACGTAAGGCTCCTGCTTTGCACATTTGTGAATTTGATTGGGTGAAAACTTAAGTCGGTCGCCATAAATTTCGACATTCAATATCATGTGTGCTCAAAAAATCACCTTTGCGGGAAATGCGATAGTCAACGACAGTGTCATCGTGATAAATCTTATTTTTTAATACAGAAGATACAGCATTTAAGTTTTTATGTGCCATCGTGGCAACGAAATCATGTGTTCATTGAAGAAGTATGAGTTCCTTGCAATCATGTGAAAGTATGAATGTAGCATATGAAGGTGAAGGCTGTATTTGAAGCTATCTTAACAGCATATACGTTAACTAGGGAGACACGAGAGTCACAATATAAATAATACAGAAAATCATTCAAGGGTAATAATCAATCAGTTTTTTGCTAATAAGAAAGAAGTTTTTTGTCGTACTTATGACAGATAACTGCTTTTGCCTGCTTACTTTTCCCTCACAATGAATTTTTGCAAATATTGCACATATAGCTAGTTATATTATTAGATAAATATAACCGTCACGTCTTTTAATTGTACCCACAACTGACGTATGCAACGGTATTGTAGATGTGGTGAAGAACTAGCTTTTTCCGACATATTGCTTAGTCCGAAAGTCAACTATAGTGTACGGGTTAAATGATCCCCGTCGTCTTTCTAGCTAAATTCTGTGATTTGTTCACTTCCTTATGAAGATATACCAACAAAACTACATGTACATTAACATTTTGATTATTTAAATAAAATCAAACAAGAACACGCCGTAGAAATAAATAGTTCTTAAATCATAAAACTTGAAAATGGATCCAATGACCTTTCTTATGTAAAGGTCATGATAAAAAAATGCTGAAGCATCCAATTTCCTAGTCCATTGCAGTAAATTTACCGATTGTCGTGGTCTCGCATGTAAAGCAGTCATGTGGACGAGCTTTAAATCGAGCATTTTGTGCAAAGAGTTCCATGTCTCTGAGCTCCGCAATCTATAAAAAAAAACTATAAAGCTAAAAAAATACGGCTCAATATTCCTTTCTTACCAGGACTAAGCAGTGCTTTTAACGGGTGCATTGTTAGTTCTTGTTATACTTGAGATTGCAAATCAGACCAACTAAGACAATATTTTTTATGAACACCCATTCAACAAAAAAAAAATAACTTAGTCGCTGAAAACAAATTTGTAAACAGTGCTCGTGCTTAATTTTTTCCATAACGAAGCTCTGATCACGAATCACACACTATCTATCAAAAGAAAAACAATACTGAAAAAACCTTTCCATGAGATATTTGGTACAAATTCGAATCAAGAAGCGATGAATGAACCAGAGCAGGCATTTTTGGCCCAGCAGCATATTTCTATCAAAAATCAATTCGACAGACAGATGCGTTCAAAACAATCTGAAACTAATCCAAATAATGTCTTACAGGCGAGCTGCTATCATGGAATTAGACTTGTACATCATTTAATCAAACTCGTGTGGGAATGCCTAAAGAAGTTCAAAGAATTGAGCAGGTGCCATAAAGTACAACTCTGGGCATGTTTTCTTGAGAGTCTATGCTCAGCTCAGTAACATTTTACACGCGAAGTAAAAGCAAAACAATTTACTGAGAAATAAAAAGTACCCAGTAAAATTACATGACAGTAACTTTTTATTTACCAAACGTTGGTATTCATCGATTATTTATTTTTTTGAATTTGTGTACGAATCGAATGCTCAAACGGTAAACACAGAAGTTACAATATGAATAGATCACCTTAATTCAATGAATGCAATTTTGCCAGACAGCGTCGTCAGCAACACAGACGACAACAACATGCCAAAATATGTATATCGTCTGCTCAAGCGGGAAATATGATGCCTGTGCTCTGCCGAGAGAGACTGGAGTGGCTGTCTGATATGTTGAACTGGATCCATCCTTTAATTTTGAGATAATTTTTCTATAATAAAGTCAGTCTAAAGACATTAACTCAAGAGAACTCGAGTGTTTTTTGTTTGTTCTGTTTAAAAAACATGACTCACATACCAATTTTTAAGAAAAAAAACTTTAAACAATTTAAACATTAAACTCAAAAATTACTGAGCTGAGTACTGAGATCTTAACAAAACACGCAGAAGATGGATACCTGACCACACAAGAATAAAACGCATTGGAATGGTCGTCTCTGGCCAGTTATGGAGCATCGAAACCTTTCCCAGACCCAGAACTGTTCTCCGCTGTAGGGGATCATGCATTCAGAGAAGAATTTAGAGAAAGTTACAGTAATTGAACAGAAACCGAGAACAAAGCTCACGGCATAAAGCAGGTCAAGAAAGTGTTGGTTCAGTATCAGTAGAAAGGGACTAGAGGCATGTGTCAAGATAAGCAACAGCAGCAACATCCCTACTCATGTCACCATAGGCTCAGGGAGCATCTAAGAAATCTGGAGTCTTTGCAGATTCAGTGAAGAGTCTAAAGACGCAGATTTTGGAAGGCACTTGGCAACTAAGGATTAAGAGCAAGTGCCTGTTATCAGAGAAAGGAATTATGTCACTAGACTCAGATTCCTACAAAGAAACTGACTTAGAGAGAATACTCTAGACCAAGCTTCTTCCAACTTTGCGCAACAGGAGTCTCTAAACTCATAACAAAGGGGTTTCAAGAGCACAATATACCCATTGGAAGTGGAAGAACATACCTTCAACAAAAATAAAATCAATTCAAAGCACAGAAGAGTTGAATGCATGTTTCTCATTACTAACTAAATGGCTTGGATTCAACTTAAGAAATCCTAGAATTTCGTTGAAGATTCTGGCTTTTCTATTGGTTCGAAATGACTGAAATGTTATGGATTGTACAATACCCGATGACTCTTCATGATGATGACTAATTCTTTGGCTTCATGGACGCTCGTTGTTGACTACACTAAACACAGATGAAGCAATAATAACTACCTTCTTTTTAGAATGACTTCCGACAGATATGTATCAATCTGGTCTTTGCATTAGATTTGATCTGAAATCTGCTGATCTTGTTTATTTTTCGATTCGAACTATTAAATCATATTTACGAGTACAGTCGAACTCTGATAAGTCGAAAAAATAATCATGGCTTAGGTGTCATTGAAATTTGTCTTGAATACCAAAATAAGAAAATTACTTTTCAGTCATCTATAACAAACTATTTCAAATTCATTTTTTGTTAATTATATGTTAATATACTTTTTTTTGTAAATAAATGTAAATTTGTATCATGGATTTAACTTGATAACTCGAAGTCTTGATGATTATACTTCCTTCAAAAGCTGATACAGATTTGACTGAATGCTGCCTTTGGCGTATTACTTTGAATAACAACTTCTTCATTCCTGAATTAACGAGATGCGTGAAATAATTTTGTCTACGCCAAAAAACTATTCACAACAAAAATATTAGATGATTCAAAAGTAGCCTATTGACAGCAGGAAAGAAAACATTTGACGGAACGTATGGTCCCAAAAGTATTATTCATTTCAAACTCTCGCCGTATGCCTGCTATAATGAAATTCTGCGCCAGGACATTGAACAATGGTGTCGAATAATGTTCCAATATCCTCCATTATTTAAAATCGAATACAAAATTAGAGGCTTTTGCAAAACCTCCAATAGTTACGTTTTGCTGAGTAGGTAATTCGGAATTTGCTCAATATTAATAGACCGCATTTCTCTTTGCCCATTATTTAAATTCGATTTTTTTTTATGTCGGTCGGAAACCGCACTAGTGCGCCCAGCAACTCATCACTATTTTGCACTCATCACAACTTATGTACAAGCAGAAATGTCAATTTCGAAATGGTTTGTCTATCACCGACGTGGCTTCCTGCGGGTACTTCCCGTCCAAATTTCCGATACTGATTATATCTATGTGTGTGCGGTCGTGCCAGTTTTATGCTCGTGACACGACCACGTCTATTTGTTTGTACGAGATTTTATCATCGCCCTGGCAGTGCCTGCGGCTGTTTAAGGCTCGACGAGTCGCGGTTGTGCATTTTGTTTCATCCCCAATTCGCTCGTTATGATTCCTGCTGGGGAAATTTCCATGAATTTAATTTAGAAAAAAAATACTCCCAAATCGAACCTATTTTCCTGGTGTTATGGAAAAGAGCACGTTTACCTAAAGTGAAAGGTTATTGGCCATATCACAATTTGATGAATGCAATTTTAAATTTTCAGCGAACGCCATAAGAACGTTAGGAATGTTGTATATTTAATATATTCTATTCAATAGGTGGACGTATTATATGGTGCATAATTTCGGGCTTACGGCCAATATATATGCATTGAAAGTACGTTTCAGTACATTGTGAGTAGATTCATGCAAAACGTTCGCTGGTTCTTGATTTAAGCTTGGTATACCGTGCTTTGTTGGTGGAGGAAGACAGACCCCACTAACGCCACAGTTTTCTGCGCAGTAGGCTACGTGTTGGTCAAGACAACAAATGAGTATGAGGCAATTGATAGTGAATTTGTCGTCTGAGGCCATACAGAAAATTCTGAATTTAAACACATTTTGAATTTCGTGATAAATCGAATTCGAGAGAGCGCTCTTGCAGACTATGACGAGTTAAGTTTCTCCTCCAGATGCCATCTTCTGTAGGTGTTTCGAGAGGTGAATCTGTTTCTCAATTGACTCTTAAGCCCAAAGAAGCAGCGATTGGTGTTATTGTCCCTATTTACTGTAGACCGAATGCAGACGAAGTTCTTGACTACCTCAAAGTTTCTGTTGTGCCTCCTTTCGTAATGACAACATGTTGGTTGTTTTGGCTTAGTTTACCGATTGACATAATTAAGCCAATTTCACTTCAAGATTCAAAGATTCATAGCATCGACTGCGATAACTGTTATAAATTTTCGAATAAGGTTGGGACTTCCTTCCTGCCTTAACGCCTCTCCATCTCACGCCTTTCGTGGTCTTTCTTTTTTCTTCTGATAAGCCGGTTCTCTTCCTTTCTCTGCTGTTTGTAGAGCTTACGAACAGTCATCGCTGTTCGATGCAGCGTTGCCTTGTAGACCTCATGTTTGTCTGCATGGGCCCGCCTGCACTCGTCTGGCATGGCTTCCCATGGGTTTTTTTTGGCGGTGTCGTAAAACCCAGTACATTAGCGGTTGCTACTTTGGTGGCTTTTTGACAACGTTTCCATTCTTCTTCTATTTCGATATCCTCATCCACACCATGGCTGCGACACTGGTCCGAGTCGATGTTGGCTCTTGGAAACTTCCGGAAATCGACAAGTGTCTGACGTCGATCGCAATGTGATCAATGTTGTTGACGGTTGATTGATCAGGTGACCGCCAGGTCCCCTTATGGATGTTGAGGTGTGGGAAACGCGTGTTCATTACAGAGAGGTTACGCCCCAAGCGAAATCTGACTGAAGAGACTGCGGTACACAACAAAAAATCTCCATTTAACAGGAGTGCCAACAAAGGAATTAAGCAGAATAGTAATGCAAAGACGTCAAATTGTGTCCGTTTTATTGCACGTCACTTATTGCATTGTCCAAAACAAATACAATTTGTAATATCTCCATTGCGATTGGCGACTTCAGTCGAAGGACCGAAATATTTTTTCTCGTAATAACATAAAGCATAGTGCTTAACATTGTCTTGCAGTATTTACGAGACCTTTTTTTAGATCACGTTTGTCACTGAAAAATACGAATTTGTCGATTGCATTCTAATTATGTGAAGAATACCGTTTATGCTTCAACTGCTGTTGCGAGAAGAGTAATAGCGATCCTCCTATGTCTTCGCCAAAAGTCAAAGGATTATTCATGTCGCCTCGAATCAAAAACTAAGAGCGGGGCTTACCCATTAGTCAGTCTCCTGTCAACACCGGGCGGCTGCACTCTACAATTGTGTGCTGAGTTCAAGGTTATACCAACGTCACTGACAATGAAACAGCTAACGACCTATACCAGATATTCTTAAGTATCAATCGACCAAAGAAGCAATCGCGGTCTTTCAAGGCACAAAAAAGTCGGTAGCAGTAGTTGGCGCATTCAGGCCACAAATATGCAACCGACTAGATATGCAAGGATTCTGGCAATGAAGTGGAACAAGACTAAATATTGTAACGCATTTACGACCGCGTCCAAAGTCAGGCTTTGACATAAGCTACACTTGACATGACTGTCTGTCACTGAAGACAATCTCTCTTGCTTGTTTATCATTTGTTGAAGGTTATAAAATAAAGGTGTACTAGTTTTTTGTGACTTGTGCCTTTTTTTTTTTAATTCACTATTTTCGCCGCCATTGCTTCTTCGAGTATCTCTGAATCCGGAAGTAGACAACAGTAGATATATTCCTTGCTACTTTTGATAAAAGTTTTACTCCAACTCTTGGGGACAACACCGAGGTAGGGTATCACGCGAAATATCATCATCTTGGCTGAACGTTGAAAATTTCACTTGTAAGTCTGTGGAGTAGTGGGTTGATGCTAAAATGTCCCAAACATCATTATTCACAGTTCCATTTATTCCGAATCATTGAAAATATTTTAGTATACCGATCTAGTAAAGGCTTTTCAAGCATCGCCGTTCAGTCCATTACTCTTTATTAAATTGTTGCTAATGGGCCCGAGTGGACAGAATGAATGAAAAATATAATGAAAGGACTCATAAAGGGCCAACTGGGAGTGTTAGGCAACCATTTGATATGCTGCTGAGGTTGAGGTATAGGCCAGTATCCATTCTTCTAAAAATGGAATATGTAGGTATTGTACATAAAACTCCTTACACATGTCCTTGATAATTTGATAAATTCCATAATTAAAGTGAACTTACGAACTTGCTTATTGATCCAACCTCGCAGTAGAAATGCTTTCAACGTCCTCAACCATCACAAATGTATGAGAAGCACTACGACAGATTCGCATACATAAAACATATACCCAAAGTAAATCGATTCCATTACTGAAACTGAATTTGTTCGATATCCATAAAGTTATCTTAAAAAAATAATATTGCTTAAGATCCATACACCACACGTGTATCCAATTAATTTGTGCCACACTTTGCATCCGAACATTTCTTGGTTCGTTAACTCAGTCATCAATATTATTCAATTACATCATCCCCCACATGTGGGATTGTATCTCTTGAGTGCAACCGATATCAAATTAAGATAATTGCAGTTCACCTCAATCTCATTTTCCTTCATAAATTATTATTAGAAAGTTTGCGTCGACCTAATGATGTAAGCTCTCGGGATAAGAAGATTAAAAGTTTGGCGTTTGCAGAACCAGAAAGTGCAGAACGCTTCAAAATTGTGTGCGGAATCTCATCAGTCCACGGGAATCTATACTATATGGAAGGTTATTCAACACCCGTTGGGAAATATGTACACTTTTTTCCGCTTTCTCTCTAGGGGTAACAAATTATTTTGCTTAATTGAAAAAAAAAGAAAATGTTAGAAAGTATTTAAGGGATAAGTTTCGCGAAAAGCGAAAAAACGAAAGTGTAACGAATATTTTGCTGAAATGTGAGAACAATTTTTGATATTGTTTGTTGTTCGGCAACGGCCATGAATGGTGTACGAGAAAGTTATGCATAGAAAAAAGGCACGAGAAGCGATGCAATTAAAATAAAGCTCAACTGACGGACTTCAGAGGTGTGTGAGCTTGTCTGCAAAATCTGCGAAATACGCGATAAGTGTGTATGGTATACTCAATTGAGCGCGAATTGAAATCGACATTTATACCAGATTTTGTGAGGACATACGTTGACTTTTGTTACGCCATCCTCATTTCTGTCAAGCAGTTGCGACTATTACTGTGACAATCATTCAATTTGTGTAGATAGTAAATGGAGAGCGAAATGTAAAATGTAGTGTACCCCTTTATGAACTACAGTGGATTTATTTTTGGCTGCTGAAATGGTTTGGATGACATTTGCCAGTTGATTGAGGAAACTTTTCTGTATTGATGAACAGGCTTCAGACTGAATTAATGATGATAATGCACTCGCGACGGGAGAGGTGTTGCGAGTGAATTCGTCGAGAAGAAACGTGCTAGCTCACTTGGGAGTCGTTTGTTAAACACGGAAATAAAGGGTGATTCTTCGGTGGATTTTTGAGCTAGTCTCTTGACTCGATATTGTTGCCTCCAATCAGCTTTTCAGCTTTTTTTTTATAGCATATGGTCTCGGAGCGAAAGACCACCGTTCTACCGAAGGCGGATACAAACCAAACATTGAACCCAAGTCAGAGAGTGTGCTCAGATTTGATATACAAACCCTTCAAATGTCGAACAGTTCTCCGATTTTATCGACACAAGCGACTTTAATGGATAATGTCTTAAGCAAGAGCAGACTTCGCTAAGTTGCTAACTAATCCGACGACCCGACGAATATTCCATCTAGTCTTAGCCATCGGATCTCAAGTACTGACGGAATCAATTTCGATCAAAGCCGATCAATAAAACAAGAAAGATTCTTCTTGACAATTAGGCAGTAGCACAACTGGGTTAGATCGTCTATAAGAACTCTCCTTACTACAAATCAATAGACTTGTAGTAAGGTAGACTAAAGATTTTGACCTTTGGGCTTCATTGTTCGACATGTAGTCTATGTGAACACACGTTGCACTACTTCAGTACATTTTTTCATTTCCGATTGAGATTTTACAGAGTTCACATCAGTGGAATGAAAGATAACATCATATATTTTATTTCATTTATTTCATTTATTATATATTTGGGTTGTACAATAAGATATATCACATATGGACAAATTGAGTTTAACATTTATCAAAAGAGCCTTAAGCTAAAATACAGGTGTAGAACAATGGAAAAAATTTGAGTGGTATATAGGGAGAAAGCAGGGATCAGGGATGGGTTGCTAAAGAGGAAAAATGCGAGACGACAACACTTTTAATGTTGCACGATTTTAAAGTTTGGCAGCATGAATGAAAAATAAAAGGCTTGAGTTCAAATAGTGATGACGGAAAGGACTGATATTTTAATTTCTTACAGAACCATTAAAGACATGTTCCTTAAATAACTAGGACGGACATTTACTGTTGATGATTTCATATAGTAATATAAAACTTCTTGCATTAATGTGCTGCATGAGATCATTTATACAAATGAGAAACAGTCTCAGAGCACAGACAGAACTGAGCCCTGCAGAAAAACCAGCATATACTCATCCAAAATGAGAGGATGTTTCTAATACAGAGATGAAGAGATTCATTGATGTCATAAGAAAGAGTTTTCGACAATATACCCTTTATTCGAAGCTGTGTCATTTGAACACTTTCCTGTGCTAACCACCCCATTGCCGGTTATTAAAGACCTTACCCGATTCTGGATATTTCATCAGATGAAGATTTATCAGCATTTCCATGACAATGTTAAGAAGAGTTCACAAAGCAGTTCACAACTAATTTATTATGTAGACGTTTTTTTTTTCTTGTAACAGTAGACTCATGTAAGAATTTAAGAAAATCCCAGAGACTCTAATACTCCTCCAACAATCCAAAGATCGAAGTACATAGTTTGTGCCGAAGGAATGTAACATTACATCACTGCTGTATCAAAGAATTTTATCCAGACTCATGCAAAATGGATGGACGAAAAAAATAGTACGTATGTGTCAGCAAAATCATGGAAGTAATGGGGTAAGGATACGGGTCTGCCATACATAACCCTATACTTTTAGAACACGCTTCACAAGTCGAGGGTACTTTCAAATACACACGTACACGTGCAGAATGCCTTGGGCAACAAAGCAGAATTGAAAAACAAGGTCAAGGAAGTTTGGAAAAGTATTCCCCCACCGCTGGCCAAACGTCAAGCAGTGATAAATGCTAAAGGTGGACGTGCGAGGTACTGGCAGATTTATAACTTTGAAGTTCATCCTTTTTGGTGAACAAGAGAACCGTGAGGTGGGTAGGAATTTTTCCCTACATCCGATGGGACGTGTGCAGACCTTGTAAGTCAATTTTACATTGAATTTAATCGCTATTTGCATTTCGGTTTCTTGGATGTACACTATTCTTGCATAGCTAACCTTAAACTTTGTTATCCTTCTTAGTAGGCGAGCGCATTCAGTGGGTTTCATTTGCTTAGTCATTTAGGGGTTCAAGCGACTTCGCTGGAATACGTGGAGTATGGTGTATGGAACGTATTATTTTGAAGAACAGGATTAGTGTTACTCAACCAAGAAGAAATAGTCATAGCAACGAAAAATCCTTTCGATATAACGTATCAATTAAGTCTAGGCGTTACAACGTATGTAGCGATCTTAATTAACTGCGGCCTGAAAGATCGGTCAATGTCGTTGACCATTAAATCTCAAAATTGCTTTCAATTGAAGCACCCAGTGCAAGTCACAACGAGATTTCTCCATTCCACTCCACTCCAAAAAAAAAAATCCCGCGTCGAATGGTGTCCAAAAAAGGACATCTAACTTGGATGGGATTTATAAGGTTGTTGCATTTTCTGTTTCAATTTGAAAACATATGAGATCCCTTACATCCTCTGCATTTTCAAAGAAGGGTGCTTAGTCTGATGTTGAATTTGGACTCAAATCAGCACTTCCTTGTCACTCTATTTTGTGAAATTGTGGTCCGCAGCTGTCGTTCCGACACTATTTTTAGAATATTTTTCAATAAAAATAACTTTTTTGGTTGTCTTGTTCCAACGTGCACCATTACATACTCTGTTTTGCCGATAGAGCAGTCCTACTTCGTTGAAGCAAGCTTATGTTGGGTTATCCATATTTTATCTTCAATAATATTTTCCCTGCATCTTGTGTGTTTATTGGAGAAACCATCCCCAACAACGGATTCAAAATATGCTTGCCATTATTATCATGCACCTTAAACTCAAAATATGCCAGAAACAATGAGCGGTTAACCCTAAAAAATGTGTATGCCTATCAAATCGATTACTCCTTCATCATGGCTGGTGTTACATCGGTTCTTGAGGTATTTATCAGAGGTTTCCCTTCTTGATATCTCATCGTTCTTATACACGATTATAGAGTTGTTTGTTATTTTAGCAAAATCGTCTGGTATATGTGGTTCCCCATGTGGGGTTCCTCGTTCATGTAATTAACGTTGGTGGTTTTTATGGCTTTCACTTTCATTGGCTCTCTCTCTGCCACTGGCAGAGCATGGGTGATGAGATAATAGGAAATCTTCTGCAAAGCTGGAAATTGAAGTGGAATCTGGATTGACGGAAATGTTGTGGTAGTGTTAAGTCGGGGCACGGAAGAATTCTTGGTATCTTGGTAGGGTAAAAATACGCGGATTGCGAGATGGTCAAGTGGTAACGGTGGGGATGCTGAGTACATAAGTCATAATATGAGCTAGCTATACAGTGAATGGATGATTCCCGGGCTGGTTGTAGATCATGGGACAAGAGGCCTGCAAATCGCCTTTCTGTCAGAGCATACAAAGTACCTGAGGACGGTGTATATCTAAAATTGTGTATGCGGGCAGTGCATCATATCAAGTACTTGTCAATTTAGTTCTTGAAATGTAATTTCCAACATTATTTTAGTTGTATTTTAGTAATGTTTTCCGAGTGGACGAGTGGAACGGACTATTTGACTCGGTTCAACCAGTCATTCAAGTAAAGGCAAACGATTTTTTGTTCATTCAATTGGATGAATGAACGATCAAAGCCCATGCTACGATTCCACCTGTTTTTTGAGGCTCTACAGAGTAATAAAATTTATAAATAAATCTATTTTAATGTGAGGTTCACAACAGAAATCAACCCAGTGTAGGTTTTTTTTAAGGGTAATCTTATAAACTAACACAGATTCACTTTAAAACGTAAGAGAACTTGGCACGATGACCCAACATGTCTGACATAGTTCAGTGATTGTGAACAAAAGGTAATTCAGAAGGATTTCCGGACACACGTAAATTCATTTGACTCTCGCTTTTTTAGAAATCAAAACTTGGTTTGGGCGTTAGTTGGGACAAAAGTTTGACCCACGGTCACACGTACAATAATCCCAAGATTAACTTCCTAATGATATGTCTGATATGTGAAAACAAACGTCTAGCACAGATTATACAGCATATACATCAGAGTAGAAAAGGGTTCGTTGCAAAACAGACACGGTCTGCGGGTGGTAAATGAGTTATGCCTTTAGACTTCCACACAATAATACTTAGTTCGAAGAAATTCTGAATAAGCCATAAGTAGAAGGGATTCACATCTTTTTGATGCGAATTTGAATATTTTTCTTGTTAACACAGGTTAATGAAATTAAATACAATCTTGTATTTTGAAGAACTCTGAACTGAATTGAATTGGAGGACTTACGGTGACACTAGTACTGCGACCATAAAGATTAGAGATGGGTCAACTCGAGTTGACCGAATCAAGCCGAGTAACGGCCAAACAGTGTTAATCCGAGTTGGTGAATCTAAAATGAAAAGAATAAATAAACATTCAACATTAAATCTTCAACACGGTGTGAACGCACAACTCGGTTGACTTGGTTGATCGACTTGGGTTGGCAATCTCTAAATTAAACATCATAACTGCAAACCTTAACTCGTTGTGATGTGAACACACAATACGCTTTGGTTGGTTAAGACAAGGAGACCAAGTTGTACTGACTTATTTTTCTTATGAGACACGATGTGGTATGTTGTTGTATTTTTCTATGATATCTCAAACAGTGTTACCACATTACTAATCACTACTATAAGTCAACAGGGAATCATTTTCTAGCTTTAACTCATCTTAGGTGACAAAAGTAGACGTTGCACTAAGGACATTAGAAGGGTACATTTAATATTCGATTTTTTATCAAAAACCTTTCTTGGTTCAATTCAATCTCAAGTCAACTCAAGTTAAGAAAGTTTCGGATTGGCACATCTCTTATAACAATGGCACAATGTTTCGTTCTAGGATTTAAGTGCGTCCTTTAGAAATTTGCCAACGTTTCAAGACGGGATTGCTTGAAAATGGCTCCCTGTTCTGTCTGATGTTCTATTTTGAGCTTGGGCCTGTCTGTGGTGGTAAGACACTTTTTATAGAGGTGGTAGTTACATATGCTGTGACCTGTGATTGCTCCACATAGGCAGGTTCCTTGATTCAGAACAAGTCGTTACTGCCTATTTGATCTCAGCTCTTCTGTGAACTGAGTTTTCGTCCCTAGAGATGCCAATTAGCAATTAATGCCTTCTTAAAACCACAAGTCTGAAAGTAGAAAGCTGGTGTATATTCAGAACCATCGTGCGAAGGTCAGGAACAAGCCATTTTTAGAACATGTGATGTATTTTGTGAGTTTACTATCCCTGGGATGTGTACCCCCAGATCAGTATAGCCGCGGAACGCAGCTTCTAGTTTTCTTTCTCGTTACCAAAATATGACCTGGTACCCACATAAAGGTTCTTTTGACCTTTTTTCGCTGAAGATCGGTGAAACTGGCTGGATGCTAGGAAGATGGTGACGTAATATGAATTTCAGCAGGGTGTGGAGATGTTCAGAGTATGAGTAAATACCTACGCCGACTCTTCATTTCACAATTCAAATTAAATGCGGCATTTTCGAATTACGGCGGTGTCTGTGGTGCTGCATTCATAGGTCAGTAGTGTCTTAAGTTCTCTTTCTGTGTCAATATTGCCTAAGAGATAAATATTCTGGTGGTCTTCGCTTCGAAGAGCTGCGCAGTGTTAAAGAAAGTGTTGGCTGGGTCCCTTAGTGAGTCGCGACATTTCATGAGAGACTTCCATTACGTTGTACATCTTATTTACTTCAGTGCAGCATGCATGCCTACAAAGATGATAATATCCGATGGTGAGATATTGGTTTCATGTAAGCGTTACATTCTCTGTTGCCAAGAGCTTTTTTTGAAAAGGCTACATATGCCGGGGAGTCTGAATGATTTCTGTTTATGAAAAGTGTCCCACTGGAATCCTGCGCCAGTACATATGTCCAATTTCGATCCGACGGCTTGTGCGACGGTGCCAATCACACAGTGTGTGAGTGCTGCATTCAAGTTTTTCAATGAACACAGCCTCAATATCGGTATTGGCAATTACATCTTGAGCCACGACAATACCTCATTTATCGGGATTGTTGGATACTCAGGATACTCATTCATTACTGCTGGTACCTATATATATCTACTTAGAGTGCGAACATTTTTGAGTGTTGCTATATCGAATGTCAATCAGATATGGTAGTGCTTTTGCGGTGTTGAAAACTCGAAACCAGACATAATTTTTTGATTTTTAGTCCAGTTTATTTTTCGACGCAGACATGCATCCACCAGGATATCGTTGCCCAAACTATCCGGACACAGTTCAACGCCTGATTGTCAGTCTTGCATTACAATTTGAAAACGACCGCTAGTGTAGACATTTTCTTGAAGATACATTTAGCAGGGCGATCGGCGTTGTTTGAGGGTGGTTTGAGTTTGAATAGTTCACAATCAAAGTGTCAGTCTTGAATCTAATAGCACCTACACCATTAGCTTATTTATATATGTGCCTGTTTACTATTGGTTCTCTCTTGTCACGGGTGTGATACCAATAATTTCTTTGAAGTCATAACTTATGTCTTACCTTCCGTCTAGGAATAATTCTGATTAAATCCTTATTATTCCTTTGACTAACTTAATTCGAATTAGTCCCCTCCTTGTGCCAAATTGCATTTCCATTATTCAAACAAGCTTAACAATGATTACTTCATCAAGCAGATCACGCAAGCGACCCGAAGTGATAGACCATAATTTATGATTGCATGTCAATCTGCTTAGTGAGGACGTTAAGCCGCACATCAAAGTCTGCATATGTGAGAACTTTGTTTGGAATTATCCCGTCCAGTTGATTGGGCCCCGATACATTATCGCCTCACTTATTCCAAAAACCCATTGAGGGCACGCTTACCAAGCTGCAGAAAAAGAAACACAAAAACAGAACTTCTGATAAGCCAAGCAGCTATCTATAATCATGAACAAATATTTGCACACACCGACACATATCCTCATCCCTAGTCGACGACAGTACAACGTGAGTCATAACTTTTCCTCTTTTCATATTTTCATCAAATAATTAATTCAAAATATAGAAATAAGTATCCACGGGCGAGGAGAGCAGTGCCGAAAACAACATAACAGAATATCGTATAACCGTTATTAAATTATGTACTGTTTAGTAACTTTGTTCTAAGTATTTGCCTCCTGGGCTGCAAACAACTTTACTGACTACGTCGACCGACGTCGACGTCGACGCCGACGTCTGTACGTGAAGTTTGCGTCGAAAATCAGGACATAATATCCTTATTCATGTTATTTTTGTTTTTCTGCCTTTGTCAAAAGGGAACCCATCGATTTTTCACTACAGCCATACGCACGTAACAACTTACTTTGTTCACTTGCCGCCTGTAAGACCGCCTATAAGACAAGATGTGTATGTGCTTCAGCAATTACATGGAAGTATCTTCTGTAAATACGAGTATATACATTTAAGAGGATGTAAAGATGTTGGCAAATAAACGAAAGCACTCCGACAGAGGAGGCCCCACACCAGATCGAGCGAAGGCACACCAAAGTTATAATTGGTTAAAATGTAATAAATTATTAAATCGCCAAAACAACATCAACTTCAATCTTGTCGGAGGCCACCTTATACAAAGAATTGCCATGTGGAGGCATTAGTGGGCATAAACAGGAATTATTGCAAACGGAAATTAGTTGGGAAATCTGTCTATGACTACCCCGCACATAGGCACCGCCGCCGCTGGATAGGTAAATCAAAATTCAAATCTCCAATGGATATCCTGTGCGATGACAAATAGCAGTTTATATGGAAATGAAAGCTCATAGAAGCGTATTTCCAATTCGCATACATATGTGCACGACGGGCGGATCACATACGCACCCGCAAGCCGGAGGCTAGATACAAAAATTGCCCAAATATGTAAGTCTTTTCGGGTTGAATGTTGTTGATGCTGATTATGATACTCTTAGCAGAGGCCCGTTCCCCCTCAGATTCATTCGTAATTTGGCTTCTGGAATTTAGGAATTGTTTCCCATAATCAATATGGCATGCATATGTGTGTACACATGATAATTTACATAACTTAATGCGAATACGTACGCATTTCTGTGTTGGAGTAAGATTTGCAAGCATCTGGAATGGGAAGGGTTTACTCAAGAGAGGAGCAAAGGTTGAGTCGGGGATATCAGAAAAAAAGGGACACCTTTCCAAGGAAAATCAAAAGGGTCTTGCAGGTTGAATTTTTGATGAGTCAGCCATTTCTTCGACTAAATAAAAAAACAGTGCAGAAAATGTTTCGGGCGCCAGTGCCTGGGAAGCACCCAACAGGGGCTGAGGCTCACATGTCCTGCTTAAGATTCTTAAGACGTTTCTTGTAATGGGGGTGGACCTCTCTAGTTTGGCCCACCAAGCTGGCTGACGTCCCTCTCCACTTGACTGCTTCCCTGTTACGTTGTCCCACAATTTCGAGCGAAAGGTCTAGAACCAAAAGTGTTTATGTACTCTTCACGGCTAAGCCGGCGTGTCGCTACAGTTTTTCATTGCATCCCTTCATACAGATCACATACATACCAGACCAGAGCTTTTCTCTCGCAAATACTAAGCACTTCTTTATTCGCTTTTGAAATAGCGCATGTCCCTGCACAGTACAACAGGTTTTGGATAATCAGTGTCTTGTAGTCAGCTTGGTCCTACTTTACTAAAAATTGTTGGCAGTAGTTATTCTGCGTCTGAACTCAATAATGAAGCTGTTCGTGCTGTTTAATTCGGAGCCGAGGCAAAGGAAGTATAAGCCCAACTTTACGTTTCCAGCATGTTTGAGAACGCCAAATGGGACGTCTACGATTAAGTCTGTGCACTTAATTGACAGGAATTGCCCATATGTGCGCAAACGAATGAAGATAAAGATCCTTATGGATGAAGAGAGTTGTGTTAATGGATATATAGTCAAGGTCTCAGTTTCTCTCGGTAAAAGCCTCTTCATAGAAATAAGAACGTTGAAGGAAACTGAGCCATGACTGGGTGCCAAGAAGCCACCAAAACTGTTGCCTTCTTCATTACACACCCTAAACTTATGGAGGAATATCGTGCGGAACTATCGTATTTAGAAGGTTCCAGGTCACACTGACATCCCAGAATGTGAGAAGGTCTCAGAACTGGCTTAGCAAGCATACATAATTCCTTCAACACAATTGACTTGCAAGTATATATAGGTATAATAATATGGGTGGCGCTACAGCCCGTAGGGGGCCAGGGCCTAGCTTCTCAGCAACCACTTTTGTTGTGCGTGCTATTGTTCTGTCAAGAGTGGAAGGAACCTACAGTTTTATGTTGAATCCGAACGGCTTTGTTTGAGAAGATTTCCTCTCTAGACAGGAAATAATCTTTGAGCATTGTCAGTAACTCGAAAGAGATGGGGTCGTGAAATTTGTTTTCGTTGCACAGAGCAAGAATCGAACCTTCGACGTCGAGGTTGGGGTCGACGCACATACCAGTAGTAGTCAAGGCCAATATCCTTACGCACATTCTTGAAATAGTTAACATATGCCAGACTAAAAAACTGTGCTAGATCAATAAAACATTGGTCTGACAATGAACGTGGTTTGTTGTCGCGTAGGACATATCGATTGTAACGGTCTATAGGGAAAATAGTCTCCGATAGGAGAACATGCCAATGATTTAGATAACTCGTGGAACACACATTAGTGGAGTTACGAGAAGGAGAGAATAACGCATTTCATCGGTAGCTGCCCGGCCATTGCTAACAGACAGCAAGTTATGTACTGGGATGAAGACAGAAAATCGGCATTACGCGTAGAACTCAATGTTGAGCAGCTACTTCTCTGAACGGCATTGCCCTTTATGCCTCGATGGTTTGAAAACATGGTACGAATGGCCCATCACCACGTCAGTGAAGGTGTACCTTAACTGCGACTCTATCAGGAAAGTGAATCCTTGGCAGACCAGTTCAAGAACTCGCTTGGTTGCGTCTTAGCGTGAATCGTGATGAATTGGAGCCGATGGCGGAGGTCCTATAGGCCTGGAGATTTCTAGTACGAGCTGTGATCACTAGTATGAACCAAAGTCTAAACAGCTTGTCTTAAAATCTCTATCAACTAGATATGTAGTCATATAATGTTCCTCTCTCTCATATCCGTGATTCAATTTCATATGGTACCTGGGTCACTCTGTACTTGGTATATTTTATTTGAAAAGTTCCACTCACTACAGTACTAAACTATGTTCACAGATCATATTCTCCGTCAGGTTATTGCCCAATGTCGTCAATAAAAAACTTCAAAACTTCCGCATAATGACTGTGTAATCACATCATTACACAGAACTGACGAATAAACTTGCCACCGAAACGTGGCTGAATCATCACATTTTGAAGGAGGAATATGCAATGTCACCAGCCCAACGATGATTGATGTTTTCGCTGGTGGACATTGCCTGTCTCCGTTGGCGATGCACGACGACTTCATTTACTCGAAAAGTTGGCCGAAAATTGGACTACTCAAACGCACATAGAGTGCTTATTAGAACGGAAGCTACCCCTTGATTGCTTTCTCCTGCGCACAGGCAACGCTTGCACTCGCTTAGGATTGTAATCACGTGCGAACTAGCACCTACGTAGTGACCTGGTGAATTAATTAAGTCACCGTAAACAGGCAACGAATGGAACGAACACGCGAAGAAACTGTGTCATAACTCTAATCTGTGGAATTCATTCCTTTGGTTTTGAAATTATCTTACTTTGATCGTGGGGTTTTGTTACAATTTCTCCATTTCTCCAAGGCCATTAAGTTTTAAATTAGATTGCGGTGACTTTGCAGTGGTTGAGACAATTCTTCTCTCACCTTCGGACGAAGTTATCCACAACTTTGAACAGTACGTGTTGGTCGATTATGCATTCACATTCGGTCGAGTTTGACAAGGCAAAGCATTTCGGAAAGATTTATTCGAAGGTTCAAGGTCGGTTGTCTCCATATCAGTTCATATTTGCAATCAACATACACATGTTGGGATAAGGGCTTTAAAGAGAAACACTTTCTCGATGGCCGAGATAGGAGTCTCTTTGGACTCAAGGAAGTAGCAACTGTTCTCCTTAAGATTTTCACAAAAAACGATGCCCCTTTTGAGCAGTGGAGGGCGACTCCTAAACTAATTCTTCCATCTTCTCCCAGAAATAAACTTTTGCTTTCACCTTAAGATCTGCTCGGTGGTGCTGTGGGTAGGAATTTATACTTCGCTTGTACCATCTGGTTCATTGTACTCATCACTTTTGACGTTGGTCCAGTTACTCATTTGACCCAGTTATGGTCCTGTTTGTCCCCTTTCATAGCAATTTGGTGGCTTTTCTATCGGTTAGATCTATGTTATTCAAATCTTCGAGGTAGTTGAAACAATGCTTGACCAGGAGTTTTCTTCGGGCTTCTGCAAGTGCAGAGCATGTGTCGGGGTAGTGTGCTATTGACTTCTCTCCTCCTTCTGCAGCTTATGTGGAAGTCTCCATACGGTGCCTGGTCTGGTTGCCCATTGGTCTTGTAACCGGATGGTCAGAGACATCTGTGGGGAACTGATATACACTAATGCCTGATCATGGGCATTCTCCAGAATTAGACCCGTCCGTATAAGTTTTCATACCCTGCTCAATGGCGCGGTATCCTGGACTATCTCAAGAGCGGATGAAGACGCGCTTAGTGTCTTCGAAAGAAAAGCTCTGCGTTCAATCTTTGGTCCCGTTTGCGTTGATAGCGTTTGGAGGAGAAGGTTCGACACAAACTGTACGGGCTGTACAGCGACATGAGTCTAGTCAGGCGTGTACGGATTAAACCCCTAAGATAGCTAAGCCATGTAGAGCGCATGGACAATACTGCCCCAGTCCGAAGAGTCTTCGAACCAGTGGAACAACGCAATACAGAACTACCACGAAGCCGATTTAGCACTCAAGCGGAGAAGGACCTCAACCAAGTTGAAGTGCCAAACTGAAGGCAGCTGGACCATGCTAGCTGAAGAGGCTTGTTGGCTGAGATCCATGTTCACTGAAGCTGTAACGACATAAAAAGAAAAAGTATAAGATTCTATGGCAACTGGATTACAGACGTCTTCTTTCCTTTTTTTGTCTTTCGCTTTAATTCGAACTCGATCAAAGGCGCCAGGTCATCTGTTTCTTTAGAATGTTCAATTTTAGTAGTATTACTTACTTACTTGCTTGTCTGGCCGGCGACCCATGAAGAGTCCGAGCCTGGGTAATTGCTGCTTCCATCGGCAACGGTCCTGGGCGCGCTGCTTCCAGACCAAGTTGTCTTTCATCCGCGATCCGGACTACGTCGACATTCTGGTACAGCTGGTATAGTTCACGATTGTGTCTTCTCCTCCATTCGCCTTCCTCGCAGATGGGTCCATATATCCGAAGTAGATTTTTTCTTTGAAAGGCACCAAGAATCAGTTCTGCGGTATTGCTTATCATCCAGCTAAAGCAGAACAAAAAAATGAGAATCCTGTAGAGAATGATTTTGGTTTTTCGAGTCAGGAGTTTTGATCCAGTTGTTTTGACAAACCGAAGTAGCATCGGTTGCCAAAGCTGGTCCTGCGTGCGATCTCCACTGTGATGTCGCTTGTGGACGCTTGCTTACGATTGGCTCGAGGTAGACAAACTTTGTAAAGTTACCGTTGATTGAGGCATTTAGTCCTAAAGGGTGCGTGACGGAACGTTTGTTGGTCAACAGCATATATTTTATTTTATCCTCATTGACCTTAACATCATCGTTTCGCTTCTTTTTTAATTACCGTAAATAAATAGGATCGCCATTTTTGTGGATGGTACATATGGAGCTGATATTCCAGTTGTTCGAGCATACTTTCGTCTTCCCAAATTCGGCAAATGATATGGTGCGTGCCCCCTGCCAGAATATTGCCACCAGCTTTGAAGAGCTCTGATGGTGAGCCATCTGACACTGCGGTTTTGTCGTTTTTCAGTCTTTTTAATGGCTGTGCCGACTTCGTTAAAGCTACGTGGGTGAATTTTGCACATTTTGGATTTAGACAGACAATCCTCTCACATGTACATAATGCGATCGGGCGTTTATGTGTGTTACGTTATCAGTTTAGTTTGCTCTCTGTCATACTTAGATAATTGGCATGATCAGTGCAGGTCAGCTCTTTCCCTTTGAGTCTCGGTAGGATAAGGCTACAGATTTTATATCTTCCCGTGAAAAATACAGATTCTGCTTTGTATGAGTACACATCCAGCCCGACATCGTCTGTCCATTTTGTCATGACTTTGAGAAGGCCGTGATAGAATCGGCTCTTATGGTGCCTAGGAACTTTCCTGTCGTGGCTAGTGCGATATCATCTGCATAGGTAATGGGCTTTACTAGTCGACCACAATGTCGACTATCTACTATGATCTAGAGGACTTACGGTAAGATGACAACCTCTTGTGAGGCACACCGCAACACCCTTCTTTTCGCTCAGGCAGTTTCCCAGTTGGTATTCCAATCTTCCATAATGCACGATGTTGTTTATCCATTGTTCCTGTGGGTCTATGGCGTTTACCATCGCGTCAGTTGTAGAATCCTTCTTCCATGTGTGGGAAGGCTTTTACTGTTTGCTGTCTGTATCGAGAACTTTTGGATAGTTTTGAACAGAGTGTGGAGTTCAGTTTCCGCTGACTGCAACTTTTGCAATATGTATACTGATTCGGAGATATTACAAGTTTGTAATTGTAAGAGTCATTGTAAGATCTTCTACAACAGAAAGGAAAAATTGTGCGTCATTCTCAATGGAGTTATCAGAATAGCATAGAATCGGACTACGCGGTTCTGCTTTATTACTGATAATGATCTCATTTTGCTCATAATTACCAATTAGGCAAAAAGAAGGATCTGAGCCTCAGCCATAGTTGCTTTCGTTGCAGTACCAATAACGCTGCTACAGTCAATAAGACCAAGCTACCTGCCATCTCTAATGAACGAATCCGTCCTATTTAAAACCAAGACCATCTTATCTTTAGATTTGGTGTACAACCGCAGGGAAAATTGCAATCACAAATTCAAGACGAACGCATAACGAACGTTTTGTTTCAAATCCCGACACTTTTCCGACGCCTAAGTACGAAGAAAATGTCCCAACAGTTGCATTTTGGATTTGGAAGGGCAAGTAAGTCAAGCTTCAAATTCTGTTTCATTTTGCACTTAACGGGCTTTTCCCCAGGTCCATTCCTTTGATCTTATTTTATGTTTCTTCCCCCATATTCATTGCCTACCCCTACTAACCAAAGATTTTCCAATTACTTTCCATACTGATCCGTATCTCTACCCGCTCTCACTGCGGAAGTATTCAACACTGAACCTTGTGGTCACTCAATATTGCCCGTCGCCAAGGAATAAATTTACAAATGTACTCTTCATTGGCTACCTTTGTATTCCTGGGGCGGTATAGAAGCCCCATCGCTCACAAACAACAGTCATTACCCCGCTGTCACGAGCAGCAAACTTGAATAAAGAACGAAGCACAAACTGTGGCTAATTCTTCAGCTGATACTTGAACCGAAAAGGGACGTATTTCATTTATTAATGCGGAAATGTGGGTTGTGATTATAAAATGCGGTTCGCTCCCCCCTAAACCGAAGCAGAAAAGGGAACGAAAAAACACAAAGCTCAGCAACTGGTAATAACTGATAAGATAAAAATAGAAGAGAAAAAATGAAAAGGGAGACGACAAGACGAAAGATTAGGGAACAGTGAGGTCTCTAATCGCGCTTTCAACACGGATAAGCATGATGGAAGGTAGTTATTACCTATTTTCACAAAAAGTCGTTTCCATCTCCTGACCCAGCGCACCTGAGTTTTGCCACAAGCACAATCACCGGGCGCCAGTCTCTTTCTCTGTCTCTCTCGGTCACTATTTGTTAGAGATCCCTTCACCGGCGATGCACACACAACACGCTGTGGAAAGAAATAATTATCTGAGGCTTTTAGCCGTTCATGGTCAATGGTGTGGCTCTCACCGAAAAGTTGAACTGTCAAAATGATTGTTGGTCACTCGTGGGCATCCGTGCCACGGTGAATCTCTTCATGCTCCCAAGTGGGGAGGCACATCTTTTATCAGGACGCGGTCAGGGCACTATAATTATTTGCTCCAAAATTAAATACCGCTCGAGCATCTCTCGTTTCGTTTCCATAATTAATTTTTGCATCTCACATTTATTTTGTTTCAGTTCACGCTGCACAACGGGAATCATCGTCAAAGCCAAAGAATGCAAATAGTTTGAATACAATTACTGGCAACAGTGTTGCCACAGGCAATGCAAATGTCAGTCATAACAATGGCAGTAGCGATAGTGCTCTAGGTAATCAAAGCATAAGCACTGTAAACAGTTCATCTAATTCCGCGAATGTTGCCAGCGGTGGAATCACAGACATTAGCACAACAACCACAACAACAGTCTCGAGCAGAGCGGAGGTAGTTACAAAAACTAACAATAAGGGATCTTCCGGTGTACATAGAAATACAATTGAGGTGTATGATGAGAACAGGAGCGGTCCATACTTCGATAAGGCGGCGTCTAAGAACGTCACAGCATTGCTGGGAAAGACGGCATACCTGAATTGCAGAGTTAAGAACCTTGGAAATAAAACAGTGAGTACATTATTTTTAAGTAAATTAATTTATCAGGTGTCGCCAAATTGAGTGGGAAGGCAAAACTATTTTAAAATAGGTCTTTAACAGGGTAGCGAGTGTGTTGTGAAAGATTTGAAATTGGCTTGTGCCTGGATTGGCATTAAATACCACAGTTCACTTAACGGGCATTTGAGTCTATAGCAAATCAATAACTATTGGCTTCCGTCCGCGATGACGTGGTCTTTATAAAGAAGATTCGTTTTTTATCCCTGGAGTCTCTGGGCAGTGATGTCCGATGGTGGGCTCGATGTGACCAAGCCAGTGCATTCGGGGATTTTTGGCCCCCGGGCTACAACCACATCGCGGTATAGCATTTATGTGATGTTAATTTTTCATTTCAAGGTAGGTACTAAGAGTTGGGCGTTATGGAAACAGTTGACCTCTTTAATAGTAATCAGCCTGAGTAATTCGTGGAAGTTGACGTCGTGATATAATGCTTGGCCAGATAGCTATAATCGTTTTCTTAATTGCTAGTTTCACCAGTTATCAAAATTATCAAATGACATCAAGCTCTAAAAAAATTAGGTAACGCTTCGCAATTCATTGTGTATCGTTCGCTCGGCCTCATTGAGTGCAAGAACTGTAAAACAATGTGAGGATGAGTACTTAATCTTCGGCTACTTACATCACCAACCAGACAGAGATCGGTACGTAATGAAGAAACCATTAAGGCCAAATGGCAATTGTGCGTTTCAACCGAACGACTTTAATGAGCGTTTGTTCGCGCTATATATCGAGTTTAAAAAAAAGAATGTACACTCAGTGCAGCCACAAGTAAACAATATATTCCATTAAATAAAATATCTACCACATACACAAATAATTATCAGTTACTCACACTACCAAAATTGTCCATCTAGCACTTTTCTGCGATAGGTTTTTTTCGTAAAAAAAACTCTACATAATCAATCGTTGATGTCCAATTTCACATTGGAGATACTGGCTTATTAATACCCTTAATTGTCCGGGGTCACAGCACGGGTTGAAGGTATAGAGGGAAAGAGAGAGGAGGCACTTCTGCACATTGGTCTTAAACATCTGCAGATTGTAATCTAGGGGAAATATTGAGCTGGAAAGAGCATTCCATATTCGTGTGGTGCGGCTAAAAAACGAGTCTTTAAATTTCACTGTGCGTCCGAGAGCAGGCTTAAGGGTAAACTGATGCGCATTCCTGGCGAGACGTGTATTGCGGATGAATTCAAGGAGAGGAGGAATGCAGTTTGCTAGCTCAATTGAGCATCGTTTGTTAAAGTAACGACAAAACACGGACAAAAAAGACACGGTACGTCGATGTTCAAGCGAGTCTAATGAACCCGCGATATCGTTGTCTCCTATAAGTTTTATCGCAAGCCTTTCGATTTTATTTAGTAGGTGCAGGGTGGTCTTGGGGGCACCAGGCCAGATATGATCGCTATACTCAAGCTTAGGGCAAATATACGCCTTATAGACTAAAGCCAAATCAGAGGGGGTGAAGTATTTCTTGCATCGATTAAGGACACCTAAACATTTCGCAGCAGTTTTGGCGACCTCGAATATGTGATCGTTCCAACTAAGTGTTGTGTTGATGTACATACCAAGGATGGAAAGCTTTCCGGTTTCGTCGATACAAACGCCATTCATGGATAATGGCTGATTATCATTAGTTCGCTTTAGGGACAGCAGACAGCATTGAGTGAGAGAGAGAACTGTTTGAAAGGTAGTTTCTAATCCATAGAAGCAGAGATTCATCAACACCATAAGCACGCATTTTCGACAAAAGAGCTTGATGCCAAACTCTTTCAAATGCTTTAGAAATATCAAGCGCAACTATCTTGCTTTCGCCTGTATTGTGCAAAGATTGGTTCCACTTTTCGCTTTCGCGGCTCAAGATATTTCATGAGCTGACAATTTATCAGCGTTTCCATTACCTTAGAAAGAAGGTACGTAAGTGCTATGGGTCGGTACGAGGTGGGTGGCGAAGATTCGCCCTTTTTAGGGACGGGCTGGACAAATGCTGTTTTGCATCTGCTCGGAAAGGGACCTGAAGAGTAGGATAGATGAAAAAGCTTACGCAGTGGTTTTGCCAGCGAACACCTCTTCAGAAGTATTGTGGGAATACCATCCGGGCCAGTACGAGTGCGGAAGTGAATTTGTCCCATGGTAAAATCAACGCTCTTGAGTACAGGTGGGGACAAATTACAATCTGGCAGTGGTCTCTCTCTTATTCTCTTATTCTGATAGCCTCTTTGCAGCTCGAATCATACCATGCATTTAGTCTGGGTTTGATACAATTCACTCTATGCGGAATGAAGGATCTCATGCCAAGCAGGAGAATGTTTGTGATCATATCAGCAGCGGCATCCACGTCACTATCGAGGAAGCATAGTGACCAGTTAAAATTTCTAAAGAAGTTGTTGAGTCCACTCCAATTGGTATTCTCGTAAAGCCGTACTGTTCTTTTCGGAATTTGTTCTCTATCTGTTTGTGGCGAAAACGAGAAATTAGCTAATACGACAGAGTTGCCTGACGAGCTTAGAGACGACGATATGTCTTGAGTTCAACCGAACCTTGAACCGATTTACAATTGTTGGTTTAACTCTGCCGGTTTCAATCTGAATTTTTACAGTCGTTTGTGTACCACAACAAAAAATTCAACATTTTAAAATTGGTGAAAGTATTGCCTAGCATTTCGGTATGCTTGTGGTACTTTTTGAAATGCGATTGTTACACTTTCAACCAAAGGCGTGTTTTTTTTTTTTTACTAATCAGTACTTAATGATTCTCAATAAAACGCTTTTTTGCTGAGTTTTTTCTTCCAAAAGCTGGTACGTGTGTTTACGTCGATTGGATTAGATGTCATGTCAAAAAATAAATAAGTCAAAAATATGTGAAATTCTCAAGAGCAAAGAAAAAATGTTATAAAATAAATGATATGAATGATTTGATATGTTATATATTTGTACAAGTAACATCAAACAAGTAAATAGTCAAGTCAAATAATATAGCAGATACCAATCTTTAGTAAGCACATAGTTTCCATCTATGATTTCGATGTTTCCACGCGTCCTGGGTAGTGATGACAGTGAAATTTTAGTATGTAATTTGTACTTAGTAAGTTGTCTTGTTATTGCTTTACGTGTAAAATCTTACTAAGCTGAGTACTGATCAGTTAAAAAAACACGCCTCAAGGAAGGAAAATTGCTGAGATAGAGGAATTAATTGTAAATTACTTCAATGGACATCATTGCCAAGGATCGGATGACAGACAAAGAAAACAATGAAAGCTTAAAAAGGAGGCAAACATAATGGTAGATATGCTGAACAGAAGCTTAAACTTAAAGCGAACCGCTGAACTGAAAAATAAATTAAAAATAGGCTTTAAACGAGCACTGCGAAACTTGATATTATAAGCGGCTAACTGTTCCGCTGATGGTCCAACTCCCAGTATGATCTGGGGGAATAGTGGCTGAGAAATTCTTCTCGAAGTTTAGCCTAAGTGCTAGGAAGTCGATGTTTTCAGGTCTTATCGTGGTGCTGACAGCAGCATCTCGGCTAAACTATTCTATAAAAAGAAGGTTTAACGAGTAAATTCAGAGCATTGATGCGGATTGTCCGCGGCGCTTCACTAAAGCAAACATACGCCATCCGTTGCACTCTTTCGCTGCCCACTAAATCGCGAAGTCATGTAATAGTATGGATCTATGGATATGAACATCCAGTGGACCATGCGAGGATGTTGTCCCCATTTGCACCCATAACTTATGTGTATATCAGGTCGGCGTTCCTGGTGTTTTCGTGGATGTTTGGTTTCCAGCTCAGTTTTGCGTCGAGAATGAGATTTAAATATTTTGTTTTTTATTTATTATTTCATGTGATTTGGAACTTCGAAATCTCTCGTATAACCACAAATTTAAGCAAAATTTATTGGATGCAGCATCAGTTATTCAAAAAGAAGATCGCACAACTAAGCTGCAGCGTGTATCTACTGCGACGATAGCGAGTGCATTCGCGCATCCGAATAATAGATAAGTTTTCCTTAATTTGAACATCCATCAGCAGAATCATTTTCTGGTGCATTTTGTTCACAAAATCCTTTCCCCCTTAATTGAGAACGACGCAACAGAGAAAGAGTTGAGGCCTCCACAGTCTCAGATATAAGTGTTCTCGCGAATGGAAGTGATAAAAGTTGGACTTACGACACAAGGTCAGGCGAAACTTTTCCTTAATTTCATATTAAATTTTCAATACTCAACGAATTCCTAATTAACGCTCATGGGCAATGAGGATGTTTTTCATTAACGCAAAAAGTTCGAGAAACAATCTCCTCGGAAGACAACAACTGGATTTGCCTTCACTTTGATGTTTTTATTTAATTAGAACCAATAACCATTTGCGTTTGAAAGATGGCAGCATCCCTTTGAAGTAATTCTCTCAGGAAGTCTTCACTGGGAGCGATGTTATGTTTGTTAACCCATTACCACGTTTTCATAAGATTTCCCGCATTTATTTTCTTTTTTTGGCACAAAGAGCGTGCGAAGAGGTGAGTAAATGAGTAATTATCACAGCATCTACAAAGCACCAAACAAAGGAGACGCAAATGGAGCGGACAGTCCGTGTGGCTGTGTGTAGAATCTTCATGAAAATTAAAGCCATAAAGCGATGAAGCCTTTTTTATGTTTTCATATTAAATTCATTTTAAGAACAAGCCATCTCGGCTGCGAGTTGCTTTCCAATATTAATTAAATAAAGCCAAAAATCATTTGCTTTCTTTTTTTCGAAAAAAAAAACTTGGCGAAATGATAAAACTTTTATGGATATCCAGATCCGAAAAAAAAACTCCAACAGATGTAACTTTCATAATTGAAAAACGTGTTAGTCGATACTTCCACGTCGATGAAATTTTGATGGACGCGGCGGATTATTACTGGGTATCAAAAGTTTTCGTCGTGTAATGAATAAATGAGAAATCGATTAGGTTTTCAAAGGTTATTTTATATTCTGCCGAAAAAGAAGTCCAAACTCGAGAAGTCGCAAACTCGAAAACAATACGGAGTTTTCGATAATGATGTGATAACGTAGAGAATCGAATTTGTTGAAATTCCTATGAAATGATACTGGTGCGTCGAATGAGAATCAATGGACAGGAATATGCAGACGTCTGACTATACATGCTATAAGTGAATGCGACCTCATCAGCGGTTCACCGAACGTTGGGAATACTTCATTTAGAAAGAAGACTAAAGCGACTGAGCAGGTATATCGACCTGATAAAACTAACAAGACAACCATGTGAATAATGCCCAGGTTTTACTTAAGAGTCAGCTGATGATCCACCGAATGTACAACCGCTTTATTTTCTTTATGAACTTTGATAAATATAAAATTTGTATGTTAAGCTGCATCTAGCTAGTGAATAATAACATACCGCGTTTTTTCTTGCCTTTGCAATAGCTGTACAATAGTGTGCTCGAGTTGTATAACGAAAGATCCCGCAAATTTTCGTATTGAATAGCATATAATAACAGAAGACCAAAATAAAATCGGAGGGCACTTAAGCCTCTACCACCCATCTAAGTTATGACAAAAAGCAGTTTTTGTTCTCTTTTTTGTACGCGGCTAGATGGCGCTGTTGGTTCACTGCCTGCCCTTAGCTTAAGTGAGCCCAGCTTCTCAGTGAAAGCAAAAGTTAATATGTTTACCTGGTTCAGTCAATATAAGCCGTTGGGTTCAAATTTACAACACTGCACGAACAATGTGTGCTGGAAATTTTGATGGCACCATAACAACCTAATTTAACCTTAATTTACAACTTTTTATGCACATTTAAGATGCTATATTTATTATAGATATACATTGCTTGCTGATATTGAACACGATATATATATTGAAAGCATTCTTTTATAAGTTCCTTACATTCGCAAACGAAGAGTTCAAATAAATAAACTAACATTGTGAAATAAAATAAAAAAAGAAACAAAAAATTCAAAATGTTTAAGCCTGGGTAGAGGCCTATGTATTCAGAATCCCCTAGTCAATACACAACGCTCCGTACAATGCACAGTGGGGTATTTGACCCCAAAACATGGCATAAGCCTCTAATATTGTCATTGCGCTATTTTTAGAATAATCACTATTCATAATTTTTATTAACATCTTTATTAATATAAATGTGTTACTCAGCAGTCCCGGTTAATAACTGAATTGAGTTCCACAACCAGTCCCGTTTTTCTTTCGACGAAGAATAAGACAAATATTGTTTGACATATCTCGAATGCTTATGGGTTCTAAAATGTCTTTCCCCTGCAACTACAAACAAATTTAAAGTGTTTCTGGGCAGCTGAGAAGTTGTGGGTGGTGGGCGTTGCAGTGATTAGGCAGTACAGGGAGAAGAATATTTCTCGCGATGTCGCGAAAACGTCTAACACTGTACGCTCGTTCGTCCATGTATACTTCCAGAGTGGCAAGTTTCCTGACTGTGTCCTATTCCCAGCCTTCTCTATATGAGATAATTTTTTTGTACCTAAGTTCGAAGTCTATAATGGGCTCTCAGCCGTCCCCGTTTTTTTTTTTGAGTGCCATATATGCATGTGCCCCGAACTGTGTCTTTTCGGTTGCATTCCCTCAGGTCAGTCCGTGTACACACGATTTTTTCTGACTAAAAACACTCATCCCTCTTTTGATTTTTTCTTACTACACTACTACTTACAAGTTTTACGTCTCACAGTAGGCGTTGGATCCGTAGACGCCTAACTAGGCTCATATCGCTGTACAGCCTATTCAGTTCGTGGCTGATTTTTCTCCTCCAGAACACGTCAACACAAACAGAGCCAAGGATAGCATATATACTTCGTTTTGCCCTCATTCACCGCCAGACTCATTTTAGCCGTTTCCGTCTCAATGTTGGCATTTCAACTACCACCCCAGCACCAATCAACCCAAGATGGCAGATTTTCGCATGTTGTTCGAGAGCCGGCCCGACGAGTACAATCTGGGGGAATATAGAGGCCTAGTCGAATTTTAAAATTATTTTCATCCAAAGAATCCCTCAAATTGGGCATAGTCAACGGGAATACATTTGTCTACTGGGAAATTTAAAATTCAACGTCGAAGCAGAGATGTTTCCAAAATCGATGACTCTAACTCTAGGACTCGTTATTGAACAAAGCGAACACAAGTGGCTGCTGTAGAAGCCAGACAATGGCTTCGTCACGAACTAATGGCTCTCTCAGTGTCTTCACAACCAATCGCCCCCCATTCGAAGACGGCACCAAAATGTTTCAATTTTCTCTGAAGTGTGTGTATGAGCGTATTCCTCCACAATGTTTATCCATCATCTGTCATCAACGTATCCACAGCCATTTGGCTTCCTGCTAGGCTGTCTGTACTTGTACTCATGGCAACTAGAAAGCACCCACTTCCAGTGGCCTACATTGTTTTGCGCGATTTTTGACAAGGCGCAAATCATCAATTTCACCACGCGTGTTATTCTGCGAACGGTCTGAATAACGCTGAAATGAATATCCTCGAGTACTTCCTCGATGGGGCTACGATGGATTTACAACGTGCAACGAATAGAGGGTATTTGTGCGGGACTACTCTCAAGTGGCTGCTATAAAAGGAAAGTGTGGAATAAGACGCTCGTTGAAGAAACGTGTAAAACGTAACTATGGTTTTCAAAGTGGACTCCCTAGTGGATCTGTATCTGCCGCACAATAAAGCGTGCGAAATGATGATGTTTCAAAACAAACCCATAAAACTGTTGGCTTTAAGGTGCCCTTAATCGCATAGCACAACCAACCAACCAGTCAGACACAAGCAGATACAATCTCATGCGGAATGCGATTGAGAATCCTTTCTTTTTTCAATAAATCCCCAATCACATCGGCAGCATTCAGTGCGTGAAAATGAATCGCTTTCGCCTTCCCGTGTGCACACTGCACAATCATCGTCCCCAAACTGTCACTCACGCGGTGACAGATGCTCCAGTCGCATCGTTCGTTTTTGGGCAGTGCACATAAGCACTGTCACTTAGAATGATTTACGGCGACTGCATTTTCATCAACCAATCAGCGAAAATGCAATATTGTGCCTACTGTCAGGTTCACTTTGTCCCGTGCCCAGGCTGGCGATGTGTTTTTGATATACTGCCCGCGTGTTTTCTACTGTGTAACATTTGAAATTGTACAATTTTCAGTTGACCTAGCGCAATGAAAGGCGGCATAGACCTGGCATAGACCCATTACATGGATACGTTTGTAATTGAATTTGTGACGGCGAACTGAAGCGTTGGCTGGTATTTGTCATGGCAGATGTATGTAACGGTGTGTAGCGGTGCTTGCCAAGGACGTTTGATGAGCAGAAGCACGCTTCAAATTTAATATTCAAAACGAAATTATTTAGCAATTTAGTTGCCGACTTGAATGTGATCAGTTATGCAAACAAATTTTTCATCTTCCTTGATAATTTGATTTAATTTTGTACTTCTTTCAAGGAGAGTCTGTTTCTGCGGGCAACAGTTCATGTACTTTCTTTAGATAATTGACTTTAAAATACAGTTTTGGAGTTGTTAAATGCCATAGAAATGGTGGAATTGTCCGTATAGTCACCCTCTGAGTGTCCTTACAGGCTCTTTTAAGTAACATAAACAAATGTGTAAGATTAGACTATTTATGATCTTAAGCCCGGAAACCAGACAGAGATTGGTGCGACGTAAAGAAAACATATCTGCTGCAGTTGCCAGTATCGAAGAAGACTAGCGAATCGGAAGTGATCAGCGAAAGAATGAAGTGAGACAATTATACACAACGCCGCTGGCGGAGATTTGGACTATAGTCTTTTGGCCAGACTAGGCCAATTTTTGTCTCTGCATGTGTGTGTCAAAAATTAGATCTTTAACACTGTTCTACAAATATTGGCTTCAAATAAGTATTCTTAATGTAAAATAGTAATTTTTTTAATAGTTTTCCTACCTTGATTAAATAAAATGTAATGAAAATTAAAGAAGAACTAACAGAAGAACAACCGATACATTGCGGTACACACAACGTGGAGAGATATCAAGCGATTGGTAAAAAAAAGTCCATGAAAATCCCATCTACATACCTGCGCGCGATATTCACTTGTTGTGCAAATTGAAGTCAAACTTCATGAACCATGAAAAAAACTAGCCTATCTTGTAACATTATGTAATTAGTCTAGCTCTGAAATGTTATCTAAATAGGCTTAGCCGTTCAGAAGTTCAATATTCACAATTTCAGCAAAATTGAATGTGTGCTGTGTATATGTACATTCATAGATATGTAGTTTGGGTATGACAACACAAGAAAAATGCGAAAATGTGTACTGTATCCTTTTCGTTTGGTGACTTTGGAAGTTACAAAACACTGGGGGATGGTTGATATCCACGACTATATAACTTGTAATGGTTTCATACCGGAACCGTATTAAACCGTACCGACTTAAAAATTGTCACATTCAGCACCTAAATTATAGAATGATTTTTGTTGAAAATTTCAGAGCTCTGCGACGTGTAGTTTCGGAGCCTTTGTCGGTCAGACACACAAACTCTCTGCTTTATATATAGTTAAGATTACACCGTTTTGCCAAAAGTGAAAGAAATGACTAGTTCCTTCGTTAATAAGAAGACGTGGTTTCTTCGGTGTACTCTTGTATTCTGCTTCTGCAATGCTATTGGAATTGACATCGTTCCCTATGTTCATCGCTAATTGCCCCAAAATTTTGCGGAAATAAGTTCAAATGTGAATGCGAAAAGTGTATTTTCATAGACCTGTTGGAATCTAGTTCTTGGTATGATGACAACATACGTGATATGTAACAAAACGGCTTTTAAGTTTAACATAGAGCTGTCTTCATTCACATTATATTTAACATAGAGCTGAGGGCCATTGACATCTTTATAGACGACTAAACATTCAGCCATTAAAAAAAATGATGTCAACTCTGTTTGTCTAGTCGGGAAGGAAATGTGTTCCATTGTTGCAGTCCCGAACGTAAAAGTTCTACTTTGTTCTTTGGCAGTAGTCCTTTACTGGCTGCGATAGATCATTTAACTCAGCTAGCGTGATCGTATGTGGCTGCGATGATGTACTGGATACTTCGTATTCTGACAGTAAGGAAATTTATGGCGAAGTAAGTGTAATTTTATTTTCGTTGTTATCAATGTTATTATGTTTTTGAATCGCGTGATGATTGCTGTGCGCTATAGGAAGCGTGGCTGCAGCTATATCTGGATAAACAATGATGTTCTTCTTTTTTTTAGAAAGGCCCCTACACTTTTCAAATACAGGAAATATTCGACAGAAATAACAAAAATTGACATGATTTGATTTTTTTTAAATGATATCTTTTTGCCGTTCTGCCATTTTCTCAAGCACGCAGCACACGGATTACAGCGGCAATGGAGAATCCAGGCCGTACCATGGTGTACTTATTTGTATCCTCTTCAAAGTAGTGATGAAAGGCTTTTCTTATTAGAGGAGGTTGAAAAGCACCTTTGTTTACTAAATATCACCTCACGACGAAAGATGTTCGAGATCATTTACACATTTTCGAGACATTTTGGTATAAACTATAGTTACTTTAAAAAATGTTTAACTAACTGAGTAAATATCAGCAGTATCTTGTTCAGTGATGGCAGAATCGTTCGATTTGCAAATATCGGGTATAGTGAAAAATTAAACTAATAATTAACTTATGTACTTACTTAACAATTCGTAATCATTATAGTTAAAATCATTTAGAATACTTGTTCACTGAAGACGAGCGTAATCAATGAAAAGATGGACTTTTTAGTGTTGTTCATGGTGTGACACAATCATTAAAACTTATTTCTATCGAAATGGAGGAGACACTTTCACTGGTTCGGATATGCCCGTACGGTAGTTTTAACAACACAACGCTTCATCACAAGCCCTGTAACGATAGAAATTGTGAAAAAGAAATTTAGCGTCTTCCAGTCATCAAGCCCAAGCTGTCTTACATCCGCGATGACTTGGTCTTTGTACCGGAGGTTCGGTCTTCCTCTCCTTCTCGAACCAGGAGGCTCGGATTCGAAGACACTCTTTGCTGGAATGTTGTTGTCCATTCGCTCGATGTGGCCGAGCCAGTGTAGTCGACAGAATTTTGCCTTCCGGACTACATCCACATCCTTGTACAGTTCGTAGAGTTCGCGGTTGTGACTTCTCCTCCATTCGCCTTCCTCGCAGACGGGACCATATATCCGACGCAGAATTTTTCTTTCGAAGGCACCAAGAATCAGCTCTGCAGCCTTACTTAATGTCCAGCTTTCCGCTCCATAAAGTAGGACTGGCAGATTAAGGGTTTTATTTGGCATGACTTTGGTCCTACGAGTCAGGAGTTTCGAGCCCGGGTCTAGGTCATCTGATTTGGCACACTACTTATTTCGCACATACCCACTGTTGCTATACAGAGTGATGGTTATAACCAGTTGGTGGTTTTTAAAAACGTATAGAAGAATGTCCTTTATACTTGTATTCGCTATGTCCTCAAGGCTGTTAAGGACAGTTTCCTCATCACTGCAGCTTCATCAGAAGTCATTATAGGTGGCTTTCATTTTCTCGCTGCTACTGCTTTATCAATATCCTTCCTATCAAGTCCTACTTGAGCTTTAGTTTTTCATGGGTCTAAATTAGACCAAATCACCTCCGATCAACTAGAAACTGGTGTCCAGCTCCACCCATCTATGATACGTTTGTTATTAGCACTGAAGGGAAGAGATTCGCTCCCCGTCTCGCTAGTTCGTCGGCTCTTTCCTAGCAGAGTAAGGTTGCATAACGTCGCACGGCTACAATGGCAGGAGATCGCTAGAGAATTCGCCGATTGATTCTCCCTTCACCTCTCACAGAGTCTCATACCGCCGACATCAAGTGCTGAAGACCAGTGGCAATATTGCCAAGAAGCCATCAGAAAAGCCGCAATTGATGTGCTAGGTTTCACTTTGCCACCAAAAAGAAACCCCTGGTTCGATGAAGAATGTCAGCGAGCACTTGCAGGCAAATAGGAAGCATACAAAGCGGCTTTGCAAGGAAAGACGAGAGCTGCTCTGAGCTTTATGAGCAGAAAAGAAGGGAAGAGCACCGGCTTCTCAGAAGGAAAAAGAAAGCACGAGAAGCGCGCGATCAAGGAGAATGAGGGATGTTACTGCAAGAACGATGTTCGGAAACTCTACCAACAGGTACAAAGAACATGTCAAGTTTACAAAAACCGAAAGGAAACCTGCAAGGAGAAGGATGGGAACCTAAATACTTAAAAATCGATCTTTCGTCTACTGGAGTCATTGAAAACCGAAGGGTTCTCTCTTGAACACCCGCTATTTCTGCTTGGAAAACACTACTGTGGTCCGGGAATCGCTTGGCTATTGATAGCTCAGGTGAACTGACATGTACCCCCATGCCTGTGCTTTCCTCCGACTTTGTCGTGCTATTTAGCATCACTCGATTATTTTCTGGGACAAGCTCGAGACTAACACTGCACTGCCAGGGAATCCAATACGACCAGTTGAATAATATGCCTTTTCACACATGATGGCATCGCGGCTCGAGGGAGTGTTCGGTGTTCAAGGTTAATTCCTCAAACCTCCGCCAACGAAGTTACCCACTGCGCCTGGTCGCGGATGCCACTTAACAGCTTTTAGAAATCCATTCACCATCTTCCTAATCTTAAGAGAAAGCGTCACGTGCAGATATTTAATTCTTTTTTAACGAAGACATTTCTTCTCGGATGCCAGTAATTTGCGAGTTAGGATAGCAACATTGGTCGGGAGAAAGAGGGAGTTCACTGGAAAAGACGTTACCTCCCGCCCTCTATCGGGGAACCGAGTAAATTTCGGGTTACGGAGGGTTATCCTTTCGCGGAAAATCTCTTCTTGGAAATAGAAACTCAAAATTCCAGTGAAAGATGTTGCGCTCAGTGGTGTGGTCGCGGTGGTGGTCTTCAGGGTGAAATTCCAGACGAACTTTGTTTCCCCATGACGCACCAACATGCACGGTCTTAAGTTGAATGATTGCGTGCGTTCTTGTGTTAGCATATCAAAATGTTAATGTGTAGACCCCTCGCGCCCCCCACACTTGACAAGACTTGAGGAATTTTGAGAACCAATAAATCAGACACTTTACGAGTAGGTATGCCTTACATAAAACTCGAATACATCATCCACCGTACATGTACATCACAGATCCACGTAAGTACGCATTTTCACAAGAGTAACTACACAAAAAAGATTTATCTTCAAAAGTGAAAACCTCAATCAATCAACTCAAACACGAAATAAAACGCAAATGTGGAATAGGAGAGGAGAAGGAGAAGGAGAAAAAGTACATACATATCTAAGATATTGAACAGGAAAATCAATCAATTTTCCATCACAAGCTGAAGTCCTTTAAACTTAAGTGGAATCCGTATCAAACTCTTAACATATGAACATCGAATTAAAGTGTTCGCCGAGGCTTATTGGCAATCAAAACAAATTTCCCTTGGATTACCCTCGTTTTTGCCAGCACATGGGGAAAGCCTTCCGTAAATCTCATGGAAAACATGTGCACACTTCCATTTTCTACTCGTTACATGCAAATGTAAGGAGTCATGTATTTTTAAACGCACACAGCCTCAGAGTCGCACAAATACAATCGCGTGTACGCGTGCATGGATATGAATGAGTTTAAAAATTAAATTCGCGACGAGGTGTGTGCCCTTTATTAACTTCAGTTACCTCAAACAATACTTATGAGGGAGCGCGAGCGAATAACTGGTTCCACTTTTCGATTAGCATTCACTTAGTCCCTCGGGTTATTATTTTTTAACCTACACTTGGGGCAGTACACTTGCCGGGCCGATGATGATGTTGGGCTCGTTCCAGGGCGTTCTGAAAGTGGAAACAGAAAACTTTTTTTTTCTTAAAAAATTCATATTTATGCCCTTCGCGTTCGCTTTAAATTTGTGATTTGTTTATGTTAACGTTGCTTTCGTAAGGCCATTACCCTAAAAAGCTTTTTGCGTGACCAACACTGAATGCTTGCGTGGAGAGGGGTCACAACTAAAATCGGTGTCACCGTAGAGTTGTTTGAGCATTTTATACTGAGTGCGAAGTACATTGTCAGATGCTGATGTTTTGGAATGTTCTTTCTTGCGGCAGTTGGTGCCTCACCGCGGAGTAACATAAAATTAAGATGCTTAGATAAATTAACGGCAATCTGGGACGAAGCTTAGGCGCTAGACTTGCATACATCCCGGACTTTCTACTTGGCAGTTTAGGTCACTGGGCATCCGGTGGATCGACTTGGTAGGGAGTAACTCGCATCAGGACTCGAAGTTCGACAGTTCCGTCGGATGAACTACATTATCGGTCAGCAAAACCCCCCCACCGACTCTTCCCTAATCAGCTGTTTTCTGCCAATTTAATGTTTTCTGATTCAATTGTTCTGAAGAATAGTTATTGAAAGATTGAACAAAAATATTATGGGGTCAAGTGGCTTTTTGTATGTATTTTGAAGAGCAAACAAAATTATTCCTAAGTGTTTCTTTATCAAATCAGAAGTATAGCAAAGGATATTTTAACTGGGCAATCAGTAAGTCAAAAGAAGTTCTTTCGTAATCAACTTTCATTTAAGCGCCTTTCTTTCAGATTCGTAAAATGATTCAGGTTGACTAAAGCAGCATTCAGATACAATGTTATATTGAAGGAAATACTGCCACCTGTGTTAAGAGCCACATCTTTCACTCTGGAACTTATGTATGAGCTGGGAAGAGTATTCCATATTCGTGTGGTGCGGCTGAAAACGAGTCTCTAAGTTTCACTGTGCGTTCAAAAGCAGGCTTAAGGGTAAACTGATAAGCATTCCCCGCGAGACGTGCATTGCGGGTGAATTGAAAGAGAGGAGAAATGCAGTTGGCTACCTCACTTGAGTATCATTTGTTAAGATAGCAATAAAACACGGACAAGGAAGACACGGTACTTCGATGTTCGAACGAATCTAATGAACTCGATTAATGACCCGCGATATTGTTGTCTCATATAAGATATGAGGGTTGTACTCAAGCTTAGGTCGAATAAACACCTTATAAATTAAAGCCAAATCAGAGGGGGTGCAATATTTCTGGCAACAATTTCGGTAACCTAAACATTTCGCAGCATTGGCGACCTCGAATATGTGATCGTTCCACCTAAGTGTTGTGTTGATGTACATACCGAGGATGGAAAGTTTTCCGGTTTCGTCGATACAAGCGTCATTCATGGATAATGGCTGATTATTAATGGTTCGCTTTAGAGACAGCAGACAGCATTGGGTCTTGGAAGCACTGAATTCCACTCTGTTGTTCTTACCCCAGCTAAATACTGCTTCTGATGAGTAGTGGACAGGCATCCTCATTTGGAAATCCGCATCAACGTGTTGTTGTTTTATAAATCACTCAACAAACTTTGAATGTATCAATAGCACGCTAAAGAGATCTTCTCCAATATTTGAGCACGATATGCTCCTCAAAGCATCCACTTGCTTGCAAAAATTAGACAAATTGGTCTTAGTTTAAGTTAGCGCAGAAGTATTGGCTTTACAATGAGGGCACAACTGATAGTCAGTGTTTGAAAGGTTAAAAATGATGTTTATTATATATATCTTTGGCATGGCGGTTTTGAGTTTCGTGTGGCCTCAAATGGGTAGTGATTTGGCGTAAGATAACTCTCTTTCACGTGACTGCTCATTTAGCAGAATTCACACTGATGCCGACGTCTTGTAATTGCCTCTGGAACAGTGTCACCAAGTTCTGTTGTAGGGGGATGAAGCGGGCTTCAACGCAAAGTGCCCTGAAGCTCGTGTGACAATCATATTATAGAACGAGAAGGTTACCGAGTTAGTATTTTGGGAACAATAGCTGAGTTAATTATGTTAAAAATATGGTTTAGCAAGAAATCCAATGATTTTACATTTTAGATTTTAAACCTAACGTCCCAGCTGTCATGCAACTGCTTATGTTCTCTGGTAGCACCTCATGTCACAGCCGGCGCATAATCACTAGTCCACATGCACAGTTCCCTTACTGACATTGACAGAAATAGCAACTCATCTAAACAGGATTAATATCTAGTCCTTGAATAAAACAAATGCAATCATCCATATTAAACATGCACCATTTAAATAGAAAAACAAAAAAATCAAAACAAACCAAAGGCTTACAATAATAGGTCAATTTAATATAACGACCAGCTTAGCGCAGATAATTATAGACCGAGCATACCTCACACTCGGTTACACCTGACATGCTTAGTCACAATAAAAGGTGTCGGTCGATGGGTATTTATAGTCGAGAACTTTACTCAATCAATTAAATGTAGTGTTGCTATTTTTATTTTGGTTGTCAGATTAAAAGCACGCCAACGGTTCTGTCTCCTTTTTCCCATCGTGGCGGCGGCTCTCCTCAATTCAAATTAGTTTCGCCCCAACTCCATTTAAAATGCCATCGCCATCAGTGTCATCTAACACATGATTTATTAATTTCTTAATCGCTTATTTCTATCGATCCAACAGTTGCCGTGAATATGCCTATCTGTATCCACAACTGGGGTTTGGTATGAGTGAATGATTGAGGCCTGCTTAATAAACTCCTATCCCATCATTTTTTCCACATTTGTCTCATGTATGAATGTACACCATGAAGAAGGGGACATATGATGCACGGCTCCGTTTTTGTGATAGGATCATCGGTTTGTGTGTAAATAGACGATTGGTCAATATATTGATTATTATGAACTTTTATTTTGTTATATCGACGAGAATGACTGAAGAAGAACACATCAGTTTGTATGAAATGATGCCAAGAAGTTCAAAAGTAAATTTTAAAATTAAATTTGTTTGCATTTGAGTCCTCTGTCTGCATAAAGGGCTGCCAAAGTTATTGAGACAGGCTTGTTAGCTTAGATTAGTTTGAGGGGCTGCCAGCTAAATTTGCCACACATTCACCTTTATTGGAATATTGTGATATCTGTAAACAGAAAAGCCGACCTTGGTGTCAAAGCCAAACTAGCTGTTATCAACTGCGTATTTGTTTTAATGTTCATCTATAGTCCTGACACTTGGGTAATGACGGAATGAATAAGATCGCGAATAGAAAAAAAACTGACGCGATGAGATTTCTTTGTGCTGTTGTGGGAGTGATTCGCCGGGATAAGGTGAGAAACACAGCAGTCCGCGGAGAACTCATTGCCGAGCTGCTACTCCTAACGAAAAGGGCTATGTTTCAATCCTTAGACCTGACGTGCCTCAAACGCAACTCCATCAGGAAGTCGTCCTCTTGGCCGACCCACGACGAGGTGGGTGCACCAAGTCCAAACTACGCTTGGGTGCGCTTGGTCATAAATCCTGATGAGTTCGATTTGTTGACGCACGATCGAGACGACGATCGAGTGGCCTGGAGATCACTAGTGCTGCTTTAAGGCCGTAACCCCTTTAGTGGATCATGTAGGTCAGAAAATGATGCTCATGTGTTATCGATAATTAGACTACAACTAAACGACAACTCCAGTGATAGTGACATTAATTTAATAGTGAAATAGTGACTGTACCAAAGTTGAATACCCGATAAGATGCGCTATCTGGATGGTACGTTAGAAAAGTTGCTCGAGGAGGAAATGTGGCCTGAAGATCCCAATGGAAAATGGTGACCTAGATTTAAAACCAGATAAAAGTGCTCAGCTTTCAATGCTGATGAAATGAAAAACAAGAGCGGTGCACAAACTGCGCCACCCAGCTGTTCTTAGCTAGGCTAATTGAACAGACAAAGTCGAAGAAATAAATCGACTCAGTCTGACTGACTGAAAGAAAGTTGTTGAAATGCGGATCCTCGCACTTCCTTATGTTACATGGCACATAGTATCAGTCTACATATTTTAGCCAGCAATTGGAATTGATTATTTGCCTTTCGCAGAAACTCGACGATACTTCACAAGCAAAGTTCAGCTCTATTTCGCATTTCATAGGCGTAACACAGTTTCCCCCGAATAGGTGCCAATTCATGTCACGTTTTCTATTTTCTATTGACTTGATTTGAGTACTTCTGACAATGTTCGTATAAACTGTTCACTTAGTGGAAAATAGGTCCACTCAGCACAACAGCTGTCATGTTCCACTCAACGACTGCCTTAAAGGCTTCTTGTTCGAAGGACTATCCTCCTCAGACCAAGTCATACCCCACTCCTTATCCTCCTTCCGATGATAATGATGAAGTGGTGTTGTGAAATAAGGCCGAGCGAAATAAAACCCAATTCCGAATTAAGTACGCACGGTTATGAGTCCACAATTTTGTTGTAAGCATGTAAGAAAGTCTGGGTCAGGAAAATTAATCTCGGTCCAATATTCACGTAATACATGTCTGAGTAAGGTTTCATGCTGCGCAAATTTACCATCCTCGAGTCCAACCACAAAACAGTTTATTTGGCTTACGTTTTTGAAATACGAAGTTGGCTTTGAAAACGATTGTAAGAATGGTTCAAAACATCATCCCGTCCCGTAATAGCATCATCATTGCTCTGTGAAAATGGAGGTTTTGGTTTACGAATGCCAAAAAACAAACTGCTCCTAACTGAATACTCTTTCACAATTTGACGAAGAGTGAACATTTTAACAATCTAATTCGAAGGAGGCGCAAGTATCTGCCAGCCATTCAATAGATGGATTCCTACAGCACACATTAAGCAGATAAATACGTTGTCGATGTTGCAGAGTATGTTTCATTAATTAGGCATATTCCAGTGGATACAAAAGTCTCTTCAGTTGACTTCGATTTGATAAAGTGCTCCGATTGGGTATACATGTAATTGAGTAGGTTATCTTCATTCCCATTTCACGTTCACGATGCTGCCTCTTTTAGAATTAGAATATTGGAAGGGGTGGGTCTCAGATGGGCCCTGCGTGGACTGTAAATGTGATTTTCCCCATTTACAGTCCACGCAGGCAACTCGAGTAAAATGGTGGCAGGATGTGTTCTACAGTTTCTTCGCCCTCTTTGCGCATTCTGCAGGTGTCATCCTGTGTTAAGCCATTTGTCATGAGATGTTTGTTAAGTGGCCAGTGTCCAGGAAGGAAACCTGTGATTATACAAATCTGTGTTATTGTAAGTCTGAGGCGTCGTTTCGTTCTTTTAAGAGAACAGTTGGTAAGAACCTTCTGTGTGTGTTCAGTAATGGTGGACCATGTCCCTAAGCCATTTATTTAAATACCCGCAGAATGGCCGTGTCACCGTGAGTGAAGATGGGGTTCATTTTCTGGCTAGTAAGTCTGCTCTTTCGTTGCCTATGTTACACCTGGTATCCAAATGAGGTGGACTCTGTTCATGTTGGCCGTTTGGTGTAACAGTTGTAGGCAGTCCCAAACTAGAGCTACTAACGCTGTCTCTTACTTACGTGAGGTATGTAGACCTTGTCCTGCTGGTTAAAATTCACTAGACATTTCCATCCTGATGTGCACATACATTGTATGCCCAGCAAGACAATAATAAATGGGAAGCGAATATGAGTTTTCATTCTTAGTAAATAACAGGTTCATGACAAAACAGCTGTACTGAGAGGCAAGAAGCAATCATCGAAATGATACTGCGACAGGTTGTCATTCAGCATGGCATTTACGTAGGAATTTCACTGTGCTCCGCGATACAAATGAGATGAAGTGCTCGATCATCTGTTGAGTGACAAGTAATAGAAAAAATGGTATTAAATCGAGCATTCGAATATGGGTGGTCCGTCAAGGAGGCTTCTGTTTGTTACCGCATGGCATTTGAGTTAAAATTAATCATTCTATTCAAGGTATTGGATAACGATTTCAAAACGATAATGTTGATCTATTTGGGATGATATTCGTGTGGTTATTGGGTATGTTTGCCTAGTACATTTCTACGGATCTGTGTCTGGCCGGGCGTCTAAGCAACTGCTATTGTTCTCTCTAGAGTGAAAGGAACCTACAGTTCTATGCCGACTCCAAACGGCAAAGTTTTTGAAGCTTTTTTTATACAGGAAACACTATTTGAGCATTAACAGTAACTCGAAACAGGTGGTGCTGTGAAAATTATTTTTTGTCGCAAGAGAGTAAGAATTTAACCGACGACGTCGAGGTTGCGGTCGACATACATACCCACAACGCCACTGGCCAACACAGAGATAAAGTGAAATAAAGTGACAAAGTAATTTACAGCGCATGGTTAAATTACAAAGAACTCAAGAATCCAAACATATGGGACATCGCAACGGAAGAGGGACGCGTTTAAGATAGGACAGTGGTTTGCAGGTTGGGGACCACCTCAGGAAACAGAAAGGATTTAGCCAGAGACAGTCAAATCCCTGTACAATGTTGATGTTTGTGGCATAAGTCGTCTCGGTCTGTAGTAGCACATACAACAGCAGCAAACGAATTGATTGAAAGGACGCGAAGAGCGTCTTCTTCAAAGTCTTTTGTGACGCTACAGCCCGTAGTGGACCAGGGCCGCAACCAACAAGCCTCTCCAACTAGCGCGATCTCTGTCTAGCTGTCTCCAGTTTCGCACACCAAGTTGGTTGAGGTCCTTCTCCACTCGGGTACGCCACCCAGGCATCAAATTTGAAGTTCATACCAGGATCATGATTTCATTGCTGTTGTCCAGCTGGAGATTAAAAGAAATGTTGTAACTGATCTAAGCTTATTCTAGACACCACAGAGCAAGTCGACATGAACAGCATTCAACCAAAACTAAAACTAATAATTCGATACATGAAAATCTAGTACTAAACTTAGATTCAATCTAGATTCAATCTTAGAAATTCATCTTTTTCAAAGAGCACAGCTCCTGTGTGTAAATAAATAATATGGATTCAATCTTAGATAACAGGTATGTTTATTTGAAACATAAGTCCGCTGTAAATTCCATTGAGCTTGAGCGATATGTTTTCTGCTCTGTTTATCTGCACATTATATATTCGCTACATAAGCGTTGACGACAACTGAGGCGCATTCGCATTGTTGGGAAACTCCATTTGCAATCTGTCACTGTCGATCGCTTTATTATTCTTTGAGCATCTTCAAGAGTCCTTTCGTCCCCCTTGCAACATTAAGAGTTCTTATCTGCCCACATAAACACCTCCTCATAGACTCGAAAACTTTTCCAATCTTTTACTCCATACACACGTCCCCGCAGCAATGCCGAACATTTTTTTTGCAAAAAAAACAACAAAAAGAAAAAAAGTTCACCTTCTTAAATATTACTTTCATAATTTCAGATGTTGCTGCAAGTCTCCTGGGTGCGACATCGTGATATTCACCTACTCACGGTTGGTCGTTACACATACACATCAGATCAGCGGTTCCGTGCAATACATCAACCACAGACTGAAGATTGGATACTGCAGATAAAGTATCCCCAGCATCGTGACTCCGGTGTGTATGAATGTCAGGTATCAACAACGCCCCACATGAGTCATTACATTCATCTGAATGTTGTCGGTAAGTAGCCAAGGCGCGCTGGAGTGTCTCTTTGATATGTTGAATGAATTTAATGTATTTTGGCGGATTTTATTATGTTCAATTGGCCGTGTGGTACCTACTTTAATTTCTTTCATTTAAATGTGTTCTTTAGATGGGGGAATAAGTTAAAAATTAAACGTGTTTTGGCACCCCCTGGCGCGATAAAATATATATTGCGTGTATTTTTTCGGTACAAAATCAATTTTGAACGATAATCAAATGCGAGGTATAAGCCTGTAAGCAACAGCAGTGTATGCGAAGTGGAGAAAACCTGAATGGATTCAAGTTTCGAAATTGTGAAACACGAGAGATGTCTGAAAAGTTTTGAGTTAGATCATCATAATGGAGTCAGTTGCCAAAAACAAAGAGGGACTTGAGAAGGATGCGTATATAGGTTCTACTGTCGCTTACAAACATACACAGTCACACACAAACCATCACTTGCCATGACAAAAATCGAGTTATCGAAACTTCGAGTTATCAAGTATATTTGATGTAAAAATACATATATTTGCGGAAATTTTTAACGTAGTTATTATTTGAAATAGTCAGTTATAGAAGACTGAAAAGTGGTTTATTGGAGCTTCCACTTGTGCCAGTATCTTCAATAGGAGAAACAATTGCTTCTTTATTTTTTAAAATGGTAACCAGACACTGTACTTGCTGGTACATCATACTTCACAGCCACTTTCTTTTTCGATGAACTATCCAGAGTGAGTGCCTGTAACGTAAGCTTTACAGACATTTTAACGACTAGATCCCTTCAAAATTCGATTTATCGAATGTTGACGCCAAATAACCTGTTCGAGTTAACAAGACATTCGAATTATGGAAGAAAAATAACATGCAAATTTCAGTTTTGGCGCTGTTGTAATCCAATTTCATTCGAGTTGTCAAGGTTTGACTGTATGTACACAGGCCTTCGAGCCGTTTGTACACTTCTTAACACTAGTCTATATATACGGTCAATTTACATATTTTTTTTGTTTTTCAAATAAGCAAAACTTCTAATAACTGCAGTGCTGTTGACAAACATTCTTGGCTACTTTCTCGTAGTGTTTCTGTAAAAAGAAATTGTTTTCGCCAGAATGCTCTAAGGGCTGGTGAAAAGGAAGAGATATTACGCATCTGATATGTGTGTGTTTACAATGTGTTTAAGCCCTCAAATAAGGTTCTTGGAGCCAATGTTGTTTCTCTACCTTCGTTCTTTCATTACTATTCATAAGCCTTTTTTCAAACAATTCTTGCAAAATGTCTACGTATGAATGATTCTGCGAACAATTTGCACAAGAAACCGATCTTACGATCCAATTCTCAGCACATGATACCGATTATTCACCTAGTGAGACTGAAGCGGACAGCGCTCTCGATTCGAAACGCAATCGAATTTATTATGTGCGCGATCCAATGCCACCGTGTCCATCAATCTCAATAGTAGGTTTCGTTTCTCGTCAAGATGTGTTTGGTGTTGTACAAATGACAAATTTATACGGTGTTCACAAACATGGCGTCACGTGGAAGCCGGACCTTATGTCACTTGGGACAATTTTTTTTTCATCTTACAGTTTGCCACTCGAACTGAAGAAATATCAAATGACGATTGTCGACACCATAAAGAAAATCGCAAGCAGACAGAATGAAACGAAAGGCAGTGCGACACACTGAGATTTGTGTCACGATGGTGTCATAAAAATTCACAAAAAAATCTCTTCGTAACTTAACTTTCGAAGTATCATGGGACCGTCATTTCGATCCAGCTGACCAATCAAAAATTTCAGTTTTATAAGCCGACTAGCTGTACACAGTGGTGGCCCGTGGAGTTGTGGGTATGTGCGTCGACCCCAACCTTGACGTCGTAGGTTTGATTTCTGCTCTGTGCGACGAAAATAATTTTCACGACCCCACCTCTTTCGAGTCACTGGCAATGCTTAAAGAGCTTTCTGAAATAAAGCCGTTCGGATTCGGCATAAAACTGTAGGTCCCTTCCACTCGTGAGAGAACAATAGGCACAACACGAGTGGTTGCTGAGAAGCAAGGCCCTGGCCCCCTACGGGCTGTAGCGCCACCCATATTATTATAGCTATGCACAGTGCCCGTTACGGCGCATTTTAAAAATTTTAAATACATGGGTGCTAAACCTTTTCCGGACAATTCTGAACCAACCTGCTCCATCTCTTGCCATTTAAGAGTCTATAAACAAACAAACAAACACTGATTCTTTTTTATAGAGACGAAGACTGGCGTCGACAATCGTCACTCTCACTCTCAGAAAGTTCGAAATTGTCGCTGTAATCGTAGTACCAACCGATAGCTACTAACGTTGTTCCAAAACATTCTTCACATATCTGTTTTCAACGCTGTTTTGTTGAAAAGACAATTTGTAAAAACTTTCTGAACCGATAGCGATATCGAACTCTCTACAACCCCAAAAAATCACGATAGACGATATTATATCTCACGGGACGGTACAACAAAGTGGAAAAAAACGTAAGAAAAATCTTCGCAAAGGCAATATGGGAACACTTAACAGAAAAAAGAAACAAACATCTTCAAAGATCTACGCAAACTACATTTCGATCGATGATCGATGTAGAGTTGAATTGCGAAGGACCGTATCATCGTAATCATTCGCTTCACGAAAGCTCTGCTCCCTTTTTTTTCAAATGCTCATAAGCTGTAGAAACTCCAGACATGTTATGTAAGTCACCAGCCCGCTCATCCCAGCTCCTGATTTTTCACTCTACGCAAAACTCCAGCTGATGGGTGCACAGCTAGATGTAATTCGAGCTTTGTAATTATCGACACCCTGCTATCTGGTGATCCCACTTCCATCCTTTCTTCGCTCAAAGCAGCCAGGCAGTCAGTGCATGCGTGCACTATGCAAAAATCTCATATGTCAATTACTAAATAGAGCATTTCTGAGGTTCCAATTTGAATACAATCGGTAATTGACTGGATTTGGCGATTTATCGTTGGCGTTTCGCAATGTCCATTTTCGTTCACAGATGCATGTTGCTTGCAACAAATGCCTTCTTGATCCTGACATGATTGCTTCTGTTCAACTTGAGTTAGGCCTTATGTCAAGGCAATGTTAAAGCTAGGGCTATAAATGGTAGACCGAGACACCCGACTTCCTCGTATCTTGCTTGATTTAGTTTGACAGCGTATACAAAATATTGGCTCGGGCCCAAACCTAGTAAAATTGTGCGTGATAATAAAGTAGGATGTTTTTGTGGTGGGATAAAAGTATACCAGTCTGGAGAAATTTATTTATATATCTCTTCTTTTATCTCAGTTGGTAGACAAGCGGCGAAAGTTTTTCATCGTGTGCAGCATTCAAGTTGCTCGACTCACATCATCACAAGCACTGGCGTCAATCGACATGCTACCAGTCAACACATTGGTTCATCAGCCAACCACAAAAAATCGAGCTAGATCTAGATGTCACCGATGCCCTCAAAAACCGAACGCAAACGACTTGTCCTTTTTTTCATTCTTATTATACGTATCTGTAGTTGAGTCATTATCTTGATTTTTATTTTATGATGAAAATAACAAAAATTTAAGTTTTTCCGCTAAAAACAGCTATAGTAGCTTTTTTACTTTACAATCGGCTCCATAAGACATTTTGTTAAAATTGGCACAAAACAACAGATTAGTATTGCGAGATTAAATAGAATAATGTTAAGAACACGTTGCGGCAGAAGAAAATACTATTATGAATAAATTGTTTTCGATATCAAGGCCAAAGACATCCTTAAGACAGAATGACCCCGATTCTTAAGCCCACCATATAAATCTTATGGAAACTAATTCAACTTAATCTAACGAATAAATACGCAGAATGATGTAATGCGACCATAGTAAGCACTTCTCTCAGTTTCGTTAAGTTTCTTTAATCTTTATTTACTTACGTGGAAGCTTTCGGAAAGCAATTCTGAGCATTTCTTTATTTGACAATTCTTCTGGCTACCTTTCATTCGGATCTGCAGTAAGCTTAGGCTTAATTCAAGCAACTACAGTCGGGCATTAGTGCGTTGGACATTAGTCCACAAGCAAACGTACATAATGTACGTTTATGTCCATTAGCATTGAAATTCTAACATCAAATTAACAAGAATGCTCTCAGCTGACAAAAAACAATATTTTTTGAGGACGCAAGTGCTCTTGATGCATTCAAAGACTACTTCATTGACTATGGCTATTATTATAATCGCCACAAGGGATAATCGTATCGTGTCTCCATGTTTGACATAAAATATTGTAAACTACAATATTTGAATAAATTACATTCTTTCGAGAGACTTTCAGACACTGAGTGCTGCTCGTTCCCACCATAAGTTCATAGCAAATCCTTAACGTATACTTTCAAACTTGAAATTTTCTTTCGTACAAAGGGACGGGCTTAGAGGATTTCCTGAAATACACACCAAACAAACGAAGTGTACATTCATATTAAGGCGAAGCTCATCTCTCTGTCCCAGGAGAACTAATGGAAGAACTCTTTACCAACTCGAAAGGTGATAACATAAAATTACAGCCTTGGGGGAAGTATGTCACATATTGAAAGCTTGCTTGCTTGGTACAAGGGATGGGGTTTCAAATTACAATGTTCAAAGGTGCATTTGAATAAGTGTCAAGTGTTGACTTCTATTGAATCCTTGAAGCGATCTTATTTACGGGGAGTGTCTGCTCGTACACCTTATATATTGAGCAGAAACGACAGTTGGTCGATGGTTGTGTCGAGTGCAATGGCTCCATGAAAAGAAGTGTGTTTTGTTGTGTGGTTGGCTGATCTTTGGGGTTGTTTGTTCAAGAACTTGAATATTCTGATAAACTTTCAAGAAGGAGTTAGGTCCTTGTGTTTAATTAATGAACATTTTCGAGTTTCCTGGACAGTGGAGCTGTTGGAACTTTTTTAGGCATAAAAATAATGTCCTGGAGCTGTAACAACATTAAAACTTAAAAACCAGTCGTAGATACACTGTAATGTGCAATTGGCTATCCGAAGTTTTATCTACAGTGCGCCCAGATGAGTAAAAAAATGAATAATTAATTAAGTAAAATTGAAATTGATTAAAACCACAATGTCATAGATTTTAAGTTAGGTAATTGAGCTGCAGCGCAATTGTCAGCACACTTAGACCAATGTTGGTCCATTGTGATACCCACGCCGTTAATTTCTTCCCAATGGCAAATGGTGACTTTACCAGATTTGAAAACCAGGTCAATCATTTTAACATAATTTTCACTGGGATTCAAGCCGTGGACCTCTATAGAGCAGGCACTCAACCACTTGCACCATCCAGCCGTCATAAATGTTAATTATGACTTTATTATCTAAATAGCTATATTCAGAAAAACCACATAACATCACACTACAACTGAGACCATTGACGCTGACGGCGTCTCCTTCTGCATCTCTAAAGAAATATTGTCCTATGATGCCGCCATTGAATGCATTGGTGCTTGACTGACCATTTGTGGATTGTGTTTGCTTCCATATCCGCTGCTTGCTGACATATCCGTTGAACAGAATATGGGTGTCCGCCAAGAAGAATATTCTTTGTAACAATCTGGACCTCCGGATAACATTTCTAGTGAAATTTTTGCACTGTCGATAACCGATTTAATTGAATGTTACCGTATCTCATTCAATATCTTCTTCGACACATGCCACTCCAGTGGTTATGTCAATTTTCAGTCTCTGTCTCGTTATTGGCTTAATGTACGCTAGCTAAATGCACTGCCGCACGACAAATTGCTGGATTAAGCAGCGTATCTTACGTCTTTTTTGGTACTCCTTCCTTACATTACGTGTGTCCAAATATATATTAGCATCAGATACTCTGAGATCGAAGCTTGTTGGCGTATGCAGATAAACGGTCAATGGAATATCGTTCGCGAGTTCAGTGAAGCTCTTTTGGGTACCGTGACACACCAGAATCAAAGATAATGGAAAGAATCAAACAAATGGACGTTCTCGCGAAGAAAAGCTCTGTACTTGGGAATTCATGGCATTTTCGCATCCGCCCACGCCACTTAGCTCCGTAAAGAAAAACATTCAAGACAAAGCTCTGGACATAGCCAGTACTGGGTGGTTTGGAGTGAATATTGGAGCTATAGCAAGGGATCTGTGGCCGATGCTGAAGAAGAAAAGAACAACACCAGTCATCAGTCTTGGCCGCAAGCATGAACGCACAGTAATAAGAGCCCTCACCGGACACTATATACTTGCATTGCGACTGAACATTCCACACAACCACGTTGCAGAGATGAACAAGAAAAAGCAAAATCCATCCAACATCTGGTCAGCAAATGTGAAAGGAATCGAACACGTTAGTCTAAGTGACCATCGTCGGAAGCCCGGTGGGGCACCGTACATACCCACCTAAGCAAGGGGATGCCTATCTAATCAGTGGTTATTTTAGTTGTATGTACCTTAAGAAGATTGTATGCTGAAGTGATATGCATATCGTGTGAAACTCCTCCTTATGTTAGCGGAGAGAGAAGTTGTACCACACCTAATGAAATTATCGGCTTTGGAATTTCCTTGTATGTGACAGCCCCGGCTCACAGATGATTGGTGTATTGAAATGCCATCTCGTTGAGATTCAGCTTCCAATTAAAGGATGTTTTTGAGTTGAGCATGATATTCAGCAAGGACTAAATTGCGGCCTGAGTGTGCGACAAATAGTGATACCCTTTGAGAGCCTTGAGCCAGGCGAGCACCTTATTGTCGCAATGGTTTGAGCTCGAAAGCTCAACTTAATTTATGTAACTTACAGAACACATATATGATTATTTCTGCCATTAACAGCTTTAGGACAACAATCTACACAAAATGGAAGAATATTCAGTTTTCACTCCAGATCAAGCTTCTCCAAATGTTCTTCCAGCGTTACCTACCTTTAATCTATTTTCTTTTTAAATTCACACAAAAATCTTGAGTAATTTCTCAGGAACGTTCCTTAGCTCACAACACACATCCCAGAAGTCAACGATCCTCCAAACCCTCACTAGTAGAATCGAAATCACTTCTCCCGAAGGTGAATTTGTCAAATTGCAATCCTCAAGGAACTATCTAGATCCAGAGTCAACCAATATCTCCACACAAGAACTACTTAGTAATCGCACCATTACCACCGAACGGGGAACAATCAAGTAGTCGATTGCATACGCAACGAGTGGCACACCTCAAGGGGAGCACTTCCACCATTCTTATTGATTGCATTGCTGAAGCAATGGCTATACCACGTCAGCAACAATGGTGGCAGCGTGTTGCAGCTGGATGTGCAGACAATACTGCCACCACTTGTATCGGGCGAATACGTGCAAATACCATAAGTGGGATACAAGCGATAGCACTATCTTTCATTAGCCGCGGTACTCGACTGCGCTTTAAGTTCATTCGAGCTGGATTATTTCCGTACCTTTAGGAATCAATTCACATAAATAGACCACTTCTCCGCATAAAAACATTCAAAAAGGATATCTCATTCTATATTTAAATTGCTTTCATTGAGGAAAATAAATTCGCGAACAATCGGCCAGGAATAAAGCCCGCATCACATTGAAAAGACTGTTTTGCAAAAAAAGGAGAACTAAAAATGCCTGAGGCAAACAGACGTTGACATCCAAAGAAAATCACCAGCCAATTACCATCCCGTATTGATTCAGGGACGCCAATTATCCGCAGTTTTTGATGTTGAAAGTCCCTTTGTCCATCCGACTTGTGTTGACAGTCTGTCCATCACAATCGACATCCGTTGAAAATTAATTATAAATTACATAATCTATAATTTGTGCCCAACTCCCAGCAGTTCGCAAGTGCCCTCTGATGGTGGTCTATAAATAAACACGTTCGTATAGATGGCACCTGGACGAGTGACAGTAGGTGTATCCAGGAACCACCTTCAAAATGGAAATAATCGATATCGTGACTTTTTCTCCTTTTTAAGTTCGCTTGGAGTGGGTTCAACGGGTAGAAACGGATGTGTTGTAATGGAAAAACGAGTCATTTTGTCACTCGCGTTGACAGTTTGTGGGTTTTCTTTTAATCGAATTAAAAAGCTGAGCCCTTGCAAAGCACTTGAAATATTAAATTATGTTAAGACTCTGGCTGTTACATGTGTACTTTAATTCAATTTTCATTTTGTTGCTGAATATTTTACAGAGACTGCTTGTTTGATTCCAATGTGTTTCTGGGGCTGACAACGCAACCAGATATTATGACATTGTTTTCATCAGACGCTGTAAACTGCGTGTCACATCTTTTGCTGACATTTTGGGCAATGTTAAGGTCTGTGTTTAAGTGTTTGTGAAATATTCTCGTTGTCTGTCTCAACGTCTTTATGAAACTACGCATACTTACTTGGCTCAGTATAAAATCTATGAACAAATCGGTTTTCTTTTCATTGATTCTAACGTATTTTCCATACAATATTCATACGACCACACCGAGGCACAGCAGGCTATGTTACCTATTCACCAACAGATGCCCATCCTGTGGTTAACACAGCATAAGTGCAAAAACCAAATTAGCTAAAACAAAAATATCATTTCATTCATTTGATAAAATAACGACTCTCACCGCCATCTCTGTACAGAAAAAGAAGCTTAAACGTGCAGTTTAACTCAACCCAAAAACTGCAAATTCACTTTATCCTTTCTTCGTCTTTATCTAACGCTACAATAAACAGAATTCTGTGGATGTAGTCATCAATTTAAAAGACTCAGCTGTGTGATCTTGGTCCATCCTTAATTGCCTCTCCCAAAATAAACGTTGAACTCTGTCAGTTGCTTTGCTTTTTTTTTACTGTCCTTGTATAGTATAACTGCTTAGATACTATCCAAGCAGGAGTGAGAGGATTAGGAACTTGTCCAAAAGCCATTATTCCTTCAAAGAACAGCTTCAAAATCCAATTCAATGCGCTCGTAGCTATTCATATTAAGAGGGTGTTCAAATTGTACGGGCCGACGTTGATTTTGAATAAAACGCAAATTATTTAGGAAATTATTGTCATTTCTTTTTATTATCATAATATTGGTTTGGTATAATTATGTATGGAACAAAATATCGGTCAAATGGCCGCCACAACCTTGGCGCACACTTCTGAACTCTGTTCGATGGTCCAAATTTTCGATGACGCTAAAGCTTAATTCAGGGTCCATGCCGTTAATGTGCAGAATTATTTCATCTTTTAGCTCTTGAATTGTTGTTGGCTTGTCGACGTACACCTTTTTTTTCATATAACCCAAAAGCAAAAAAATCCAACGGTGTCAAATCACATGATCTTGGCGGCCAATTGACATCGCCACCACGTGAGATAACACGGCCATTTGTCGCGAAAAAGAGCTCGTTATCATTTCACGATAGCGAACAACATTCACAGTAACTGCCTGACCGGCCTCATTTTGGAAAAAATACCACCCTATGATGTCGCCAGCCCATAAACCGCACCAAACAGTCCCTCTAGCTGCATTGGGGTCACTCATGGATTATCATTCGCCCAAATGCGCCAACAGATGATTTTCTTCGAAAATTGATCATCCACTGTTGCCATTTCTTGCCACCATTCTGACCATCGACTACGCTTGAAATGGTCAAGAGGCTTTATTTCTTCAGTCAATTGCACCTTGTCGGCGTGTAAATGCAAGTCTTTATGCATAGTTCATCAACGACTAGCGTGAGAGGTGCAATTGTTGGGCACAACGACGAGTTGAGGTGGATGGCTCTTCAGCCACACTATCGCGAATAGCAGCAATATTTTCTGCAGTACGAGCTGTACGAGTACTGGTGCTTTTACATCTGCTGCAGAGTACAGACCCGGTTTGTTCAAAGTTTTGCACGATGTTTCCGATTGTACGCACATTTGGACGATTAAATTGACCGAAAAAATCACGAAGTGCACGATATGCATTTTGATTTGAACGCCCAATTCATAATAAGCCTGAAAAACTTTAACGCGTTGTTCGATTGTGTATCTTTTTGGTTTGAAATTGAGAAAAATCAAATGAAATGCAGAAAAAAACTTGACGTTTAGCTGTGGTTCAGATTCAACTTCGGCCCTTAAAATGCCCTTTATTATGTGTGTCTCTTTCAATCAGCCACTATAACCTAACTAATCCTTATCATTGCCGTCAAATTATGGCATATCTTTTCATTTGAGAGTCATTTGAGAGCGGCTGTCAGGGAGTCAACATTAAGAGATGTGAAACCAACCACCACAATAAAAAATGACTGCATTAAAAAAAATGGTGCTAAAAAAAACTTCTAACTAATACTTCTAACTCATACTGCAAAAAAAAAAACGTGGAAAGAAAGCTGAGCGCTTAGGCCCACATTTTAACAGATTTCATGTCCTGTCTTAAATCGAAATTACCAGACATGATGTTAGCTTCGACATGAATTTTTTGTCTCCGCTAGGTTTTTCCATGTCCTTCGTATGAACAGTGCATGATACATGTCCAGTAGAGACAATGTGATATTTTAACTCCATCCAACATCCTCACCTTAACATCGCTTATAAGATACTCTCTGCCGTTCTGTGTGAACGCCTGAAACCCTTTGTCAACAACCTGATAGGTCCTTATCAGTGCGGTTTCAGGCCAGGAAAGTCCACTATCGATCAAATTTTCACATTACGGCAGATCCTGGAAAAGACTCAAGAGATGCAGATCGACACCCACCACCTATTTGTCGATTTCAAGGCCGCATATGACAGCGTGCATAGAGACGAGCTATACAGCGCCATGTCTAGTTTTGACATTCCTGCCAAACTCGTCAGGTTGTGCAGGATGACGATGGAGAACTCTCGCTGCTCCATCAAGGTCGGTAACGAACTCACCGAAACCTTCAATGTCAAAAAAGGTTTTAGGCAAGGCGACACGCTGTCATGTGACTTCTTTAACATCATACTTGAGAAGATCGTGCGAAACTCAAACGTAAACACCCGAGGCACGATCTTCCAAAAGTCCGTTCAACTGCTTGCTTACGCGGACGACATTGACGTGATTGGACGAACACAGCGAGCCGTCAATGAGGCGTTTGCTAGTATTGAAGCGGAAGCGGCTAAAATGGGTCTAGCGGTAAACCAGGGCAAAACAAAGTACATGCTGTCATCACGGAAGGACGCACAACATCGACGTTTCGGACAGAGCGTCATATTGGGCAGCAGAATCTTTGAGGTAGTCAAGGACTTCGTCTACCTAGGCGCCGGAGTAAATAGGGACAACAACACCAGTACCGAGATCAAGCGCAGAATTACTCTTGCCAATCGCTGTTTCTTTGGGCTCAAGAGGCAACTGAGTAACAAAGCCATCTATCGAAACACCAAATTGAGCTTGTATAAAACCCTGATCATCCCAGTCCTGCTCTATGGCGCAGAGACATGGACGCTATTGAAAGCAGATGAAGAAGCTCTTGGTTGTTTTTGAGAGAAAAGTTCTGCGTACGATCTTTGGTCCTGTTTGCGTTGATGGCGTTTGGAGGAGAAGGTTCAACCACGAACTATACGGGCTGTACAGCGGCATGCACCTAGTTAAGCGTCTTCGGATCCAACGCTTAAGATGGCTAGGTCATGTAGAGCGGATGGACACCACAGCTCCGGCCCGAAGAGTCTTCGACACCGAGCCATTGGGACAGCGCAACAGAGGACGTCCTCGCACTAGATGGCGCACGCAAGTTGAAAAGGACCTCAACCAACTTGGTGTGCGCAGCTGGAGGCAGCTGGCAAAAGATCGTGCTGGCTGGAGAGGCATGTTACTTGAGGCCCAGGTCCACCCCGGACTGTAGCGCCAATCAAGAAGAAGAAGAAGAACATCCTCATCATGATAGTCGATGCTCCTATCCCCCCCTCCACGTAGGCCACTTTGTAACTAAAATAAACCCCTTTAGAAAAAGAGCTAAGTCTTGATGATCCTACATCTGCGAGGACGGCGAATGGAGAAGAATTCACAACCATGAACTCTACAAGCTTTACCAGGATGCGTATGTAGTCCGGAATGCAAACATCCGTCGACTACTCTTGCTCATCCAAAGTGTCTTAGAATCCGAGCCTCCCAGTTCGAGAAGGAGAGGAAGACCGAACCCATAAAGACCAAGTCATAACGGACGCAAGACAGCTTGGTCTCGATGACTGGAAAGAGAGGACGGAAACCAACGACGACCAACTAACGCTGCTTTACGCCTGAAACTTAAATACGCCAAGCCAATTATTTTACATCTTTTGTCATAGTTAGGAAGCTCTTCAAAAGAATATGATTTTCGGACTGCACATCTCGTGAAGTTCCATGTACGGTTTAACTAATGAATTACATATGCACTGTAAACTTGACCTGATTTTGGTCTAAATCGTGTCCCGCGTTTTGAAAACCCAGGCCCCTCATTATATCTTGTATGACCACATGTCAATCTTCTATGTAGTGCTGATTTGTAAAGCAACCATCCTCGCTATACTGATCTGACTCTCATTAAGAAATGAATAATATAAGCCTACAGATCAGTTAAGTTATAAAAACACATGTCTGTCATATGACATAATCCAGTTCATACGCAATGTCTCTGCGAATTTCCATTCAAATCCGTGCGTAAGCCCCTAGCTCCATAAACATCCAAATTCTTAAAAAAAAACACCAGAATTAAAATTTCTTCTCGTCCTATTTCGAAGTCAAATCGTACGCATCTATTGGCAGCTCATAACAATATATTGACAACACATTGTTGCACTGTGGTGACTCGTGCTGAAGTGGGTATGTGCGTCGATCCGTACGTATTGCAACCTAGACGTCTAGGTTCAATCTCTGCTTTGTACGACAAAAATAATTTCCACGGCCCGCCTCTTTCGAGTCACCGACAATGATAAGAGAGTATTTCCCTTCAGGAAAAAGCTTCTCAAACTTGGCCGTTCGGAGTCGTCTTAAAACTGTAGGTCCTTCCACTCGTGAGAAAATAATAGCACGTACAAAACGAGGTGTTGCTGTAAAACCCAGGCCATTGCTCTCTACGGACTGTAGTGCCACCAATATTATTATTGTTACACCATCTCGCGACTTATATCTCATGCACTGGACAAGAACGAACATTTTTTAAGTTTTCACATGACTAAGAAAAATGAAAATGTGTGTTGTCCAGTCTCAAACTTAACCCTCGCTCCCTGCCTTCCCCATCCCCCACGACCCCTGGTAAGTTTTTCCACACGTGTCAAATCAACTGCTAACTTATGCACTCCCACATCCGCCTGCGAACTCCGCCCATTTAGTGCTTCAGTTCATGGGAGCTTGCGATAAGTTAACATCTGCTGTATATGTGCACTTGAACGGTATAAATGTCCTTACGTCGAAAAGTCAATCTATAATCTTTATGCATCTGTTCAGCCATTCAGTTTAAAGTTTATGATACGAACAATGCGGAACAATGCTCACTTACTTAGCATTGAAACTCGAATGTTTTTCTCTTGGAAAGAACTCGATACCACTTTCTTCCGTTTTATTGAAGTGTATATGAGCGATTTGCCTGCTCCATGAAAAACGACATCTGTCACATCGGCACACATTTGAATGTGAATTGCTCGGGCGAGGGAGAAAGAGAAAATGAGGGTCTATTTTCGAAATGCTGTAGTTTGGGTGGATGAATTGATTGGGTAGACGGATGCAATACTTTGTTGTGAATAAATTTATCAATCCATTCCAACTGAAGTTGAATCGAATTATTTTTGAAGGACAAGAAGAAAAATTCAAATCGTCTTCTGAGGATTTCTCTTCAGCAATGGCATAAATGTCTATATTTTTTCCTTTAAAATGATAACGATTTAACTGGGAAATGTCTGTGGAATCTTAGTATGTACCAGAGTCGGCTCCATCAACTTATGCACTTACCTCACTGGTTGTACCTAATTATGAGGAAAATATTGGTAATAATCTGATGATTTCTGAACGTCGGTTGCATTGGAAAAAGCAAGGAAAAACAGTGTGTAGAAAACCAAGATACTTTGTAAAAAACACTGGAAGCGGCCACATTCTTCGTCCTTTTTTACAAACTCGTTTAACCGACATATGACGTGTAACTATATCTGCCAACACCCTTAAGTCGTTACACTTCGGGTAGTTTAACGTCCTATTTAAGCCGATCTGCAGATAATAACGATCAATAACTGAAATCTTTATCATGATGTCCATATGGTCAGTTCTAAAGGATCATGTCATTTCAAAAGTGCTTCCTATCTTTAGATTTATTTAAATAAGCCATGTCCTTGTAAATAGAAGAGTCAAATGATGAAAAAAACATACTTATACCCATCATCATTATGATCCACTAGAGGAATCGCGGCATTAAATCACGCACTTAAGATCTCCAGGCCACTCGCGTCTTCAGGATTCATGATAAGGCGCAACCAAGCGAGTTTTTGTATTTGGTTCATCCACCTCGTCCTGAGTCTGCCATGAGTTGGCCTTCCTGATAGAGTCGCATTTGAGGCAAATCTGAATAGTCTTGATGATGACGACATTCGTGCCACGTGCCAACGATTTTGTTCCATCGATCAATTTCCTAGTTTCATGACCATAAGTGAGAATTGGAACAAATACTGAGTTGAAAACAGATAGCTTGGACATCAAGCCCGGCCTTTCTGACTACAGATCTTCCAAACTACAGAAAAGCCCAGCACCTCCCATCACTGGTGCATATGACCCCGAGATATTTGACCTGATCACCTGCTTCAAAGGGTCTCCACTGACATGTAGGGCGCATTATACCAATGTTAAAGAAATTTGTTTATTTTGTCCATTATAATACTTACCGACTACTCTTTAAACATTTAATGCCTCTTGAGTTTTTAAAAGTGGTGCACAAGTCAAATTTGTTCTGTCTACTGTTCGTTTACATTAAAATGCTGTTTGTATTTATCCAGCATGCTCTCGATAATTATATCATAAATTAAACCATATCAAATAACAATACTACAAATAAAAATCACTGACGTCATTACTTTGGCAGCCCACCAAAAGCACTCACATGCGCGCAAAATAAACCCTCATGTTGGCCCTCTGAACTCAGTAATTTCCTATCTGTGCTTTCATCAAATTAAAATCAATAGGGAAGTAAAAAGATGTTCTTAATCATGTATTGTTGATGTAAAGAGTGTTTTTGTGATATCATTTTTTTTCTCTTCCTTCCTCGTTGGGGCTCTCATTCATTCGCAATATGCTTGCATTTTCATTGTAACATCCCGACCTCATTTCTCGTTGACTTCACCACACTCTTGTTGACAATCACTCAGATAATATCACAAACAAGTTCCCATCCACATCGTTCCTTTATAGCGATACTTTTCACAAACAATGTGTTGTTATGGCATAGTCAATTGTCTTTGCTTTGTGTACGCATTCAGAAATTAAAAACATAACCTCATCTTTTCACAAAAAGTTCAAGTGAGATAGCGCGCCGGAAATCAGGTCAAGTAAGCGTCAAGATTCTGTGAGGATAATAATAATGTGTTTTCATTGACCCATATACGGAGTTGTATCGCGTTCAATAATCTATATGATCATCAACTTCTTCTTCCTCGGAGTTTCAGATGTTTGCTACCAGATAAAGGCAATAATTTCGGAATACTGAAAAAAAAAAACAGAAAGAAAATACGCTATAACTGCTGTACGTATTTTCATTGTATGTGTACGATAATAAAAGTTCGCAATCTGAAGGATACGTTAAAATTCGGCTAAGTGGCCGCCAGTACAGTGCTATCTGTCTGTAGTTTATTTTTAATGCAGTGGGCGAGCGTTGCGGGAGAAATTTTCGAATATTTCGGAGAAGCTGTACGTGATTTTTATCCATTTGCATTTAAATTAACTTTTTTTTTGTGCGTTTCAATTTGGGGCAATTTTTAAGCGCAGAGTTAAGAAATTAAATTCGCCGAATGACACAGTTTAACAGGAATTCAAGGCTTTTCAGAAAATGCAACAAATTGAATGAAGATTCGGACACAATGTGTTTGTACTCAGGTCATGGGTTCTCTTTAATTCCGGGCAATTGGAATCTGGGGCGCGCTTATAGGTGGGTGGAAATCGACCGGATTAATTTGAATAATTGAAGTCGTTTAAACGAGTATGAATGAAACACTATCACTTTGACATTGTCCTCCTCTTCTTCATCTAGGCAGCGAGCATTTTTTGTGCAGTATCCGGTACTTATACCCACTGCAGTGTTAGTTTTTGAGGAAGATCATGTTGTCAAATCTTTTAGGATCAAGGTTGGGCCAGATTTGCTTGGAAGTTTGGCCTGTGATACAGCCCTGTTTTCAGTCTGGCATTAACTTTTTATTGGTTAGTTTTACACATGAAGGTAGTTAAATCACAAGATTTTATCAACTGGTAGTTTTGTGGCGCTTTTGGGTAATTTGTCGGAGTTTCCTATAATACCTCTACAACCTGGCACCCATCACAAACGAATATAAAACTGTTCGGATATCTCGTTTAGAGATGTGTTTAGGACTGTTTTGTTATAGATTTGATATAAAGATACAGACATCGCGGCCAGTTATCACGATCCATCTCAACCAGGACATGGCTTAGTTAATCGCCATAACTACCGCTTGGACATTTGTTTTGTGTTGTGGACCTTGGTCTCATTCAACATGCATGCTCTTGAGATAGGTGCCACTAATTTCGTTGATGCTGTTGATTAAGCACCGTTCTTCTTGGGCACTCTATTGAGTGGGGCCTAAAAACCTTATCAAGGCGGAGCGTTGGTGTACATTCTCCCTACTTGACCTAGCCCTCTAAGTCGAGACAATCGAAATCGTTTGACGAGACCAATGTCGTTTTACAGCCCGCAGAACTCTTCGTTTCTTTCGAAGCGACCAAGAATCTCTTCGTTCGCCTTTGATATTGTCCATGTTTCCACGTCACGGACCGAGACTGTCAGGGTATTATAATTAATCAAAATTCAACTCATTTTTTGTATATCTATAATGAACCTTATTCAACCAAATTCAAAACCGTTTGATCATGAATGTTCCTTGGCGATGTCATGGCTACTTATGTGATGGCCCTGGTCAATATTTTCCATAATTTCACATCGAAATTTGGAGAACGGAAGCGAGCTAACCATTGTTGTGCTACACGAACTGTCATCGATGCTGTACCGTATCCGTAAGCTTCACATATTTAATTGGTGGCTTGCGTAGCATTCTTTTTTTATACAAAAATTTCAAAATATATTGAATTTCTTCATTATTTTCACTCATTTTTGAACAGCTGTGACTTTTTTAAACGATTCTAACGGCATTTATTGACAAAACACGAAACACTTACCTTATGGTTTGGGGTGTCTTTCGGCCTCTGGAAACATTTTTAATTTTTTTGGATCGAAAACAAATGTACTATCAATTATAAGGAAACACTAAACACAGTAATGAAGGTTAAACCAATTGATAATAACTAAAAATTAGCTTTGTTTCCATTATATTTTCCACAATCAATTCACAGCGATTGGCGATAATCGTCATTCGTTTCAACTCTACTGTGATGTCATTGCCAGAGTTTAGTGAGCAACCTAGATAGACAAAGTCGTTAATTAAGTTGAAATAGTGTCCTTGTATTGTATCATTTTGTTCTGGCTGTCGGTGTTGATGGACATTTCTATAGACAGCATTTACTTTGTCTTACACTCATTCTCCGAAAATCCCATCTTAGCGCAATCCTTCTCGATTTTCGAAAGTGCCCTACTGACAGCGCGTTGAGTTCTTTGATGTCAATGTCATCGGCAGCTGCACAAATTTGTATGATGACTTACTATTACACATTACTGGTATTCCAATCAACCGTTCAATTTAGGGACTAAACCATCAACCCTACCCAAAGGTAAATTTAGGTAGACATGAACATGAACATCATATGTATTGCAATCGACAACAATTTTGAGAGATAACGAACAATGAGAACAATAGTGGACCAAGACTAAAACCTTGGGGTATACCAATGTAAGCATTGTATAATGATGCCGTTTTGAAATACATGATCAAATTTGGTGGCCCTTGGCGTTGTGGGCATGTGCGTCGATAACAACGTACTTGGATCTACAAGTCTGAGCTCGATCTCCGGTACGGCCAAAATACTTCTCACGGCCCCACCTCATGCTCAAGGAGTATTCCCGCCTAAAAGAAGCTTGGCCGTCCAAGGTCGGCATAAAACTGTATGTCCCTTCACTCATGAACGAAAAATAGAACGAATTCAAATTCGAACTTAGAGTTAGAGAGAGTTCGGCCTAGGGGATGGTTATTTTTGTGGAAAATTGAGGAGAGTCCACTGTACTTACCTGGTTAAGTATCTGCCTAGATTTGGTCTTTCTCTATGACTCGAAGCTCTGCTGGAGTGTTGTTGTCCATGCGCTCGATGTGGTTGAGCCAGATAGTACCATACATACAAGGTTAGTTTTTTGTCGAATGCGCCAAGACTCAGCTGTAGCATTTTGCTTAATGTCCAACAGTCGGCTCCATATAGCAGGACTGACGAAATAAACGTTTTGTAGATGTGTTTCGTCTGTTATTCAATCACCGTGACAACTTCTATTGCAGAACATTGAGAATTCGCTACGCACAACGATGTCAATGTAATCTGGGTAACGCAATAGCTGGAATGACTTGTAATGGCCTTTGTGTTTGCAACCGCCCACAGCATTATCTTCTTCAGAAGCAATAAAGGAAACACAAGACAGTGCATCTTGCCGAATGCCGTCCAAATTTTGAGAGGTTAAGAAGTGGCTCGCTCATGTGGAAGAGTGTCGCTGCACAATCATTCAATTTGTCCTCAAAACCAAATTCGCTACGAATAGTTGCTCGATATGAATGCTGTCGTATATGTAGATTTAAAACTCGCTGTTATACTGCAGGATTTGTCTTAGTGTGAAAATTTGCTCTGTAGTGGAATAACCTGTGCGGAGCCGCTGTAGTACGTAGCACCGATTAGTGTCGTGCAAAATGGTTTTAGACGTTCACACAGTATACTGGATGCTGGATAATCAAAGGGGCGACGATGAATAGTCACATAAGTACTAAGGTAGTGCAAGAGATTAAGATCGCTTTATCGCCCAATGTCATGGAACAATCGAGGGTGGATGTTGCCCAAAAAAATAATTTTTGCAGAAGCTGCATAGATGAAGAGCAGGAAGATAACACTCATCACCTACTCTGCTCCTGCGGTGCTCTGGCTAGTCGTAGGTTCCTACACCTACGAGCCTACTACTTCAGCGGCCGCAATGAGCTAAACAGCGCAAGTATAGGCCAGCTATACCGTTTCACTAGAAGCACCAAGTGGTTGCAGTGTTAGGAGAAGTCAATCCGCGTGGTACCACAATGGGCCTGTTCTGGCCTAAGTGTGACTGCCCTTAGCAGTCAGCCACCATTACCTAACCTAACCTAATCTAATGCCAATTTATTCTATTCAACATTCTTTCCATGCGCTATGAATTATTTCTGCTAAAAATGCTGGTAGTTTCTAAAAAACTCATCTCCACTGATCCATGCAAGATTTAACCGCCAATTAAGTCCAATCTACCCTAAAGCAATAAATAATTCATCAAACACTCGAAAAATTCAAGGACTGTGGTTTAGTTTTTAAAGCAGGCACTCAATTTTGAAAACTCATTTGAAACCCATTTATTAACCTCAAAAATTTGTTATTGCAAAAAATTAACCTGGCAACAAAACAACTCAACCCAGTTGCAAGTCATAAGAGTCCAGCCTCACTCTCGCCGGCTAGTGAATTAAATTGCCTAAAAACCATGTAATTGAAATTCTTCATAAATATGTGCGCGGATATGTTAATGACTGTTGCCAAAACACACAGCTATTGTTTTCGCAAGTCATCCACAGCCACCGCACCAGCACTATCGCAAACATTTGGTCGCCTCATCAAAAAACATTTATTTAGGAAATATAGAAGCACTTTGAACATTTATTTGAACTAAAGCAGACTTTATATCCAGTCTCCTCCCCAAGGGGTAAGACAATTTATTCCCCAACGTGTACGCGTGTGTGTTCGAGAACAGCTCTCCGTGAAATGCTTAGGTGATTCATTCTTTGTTTTTGCGCCACAAGCATCGCGCATTTCAAGTACGGAACTCTGAAACCAATTGTGGTGGAGCGAGATGATGGGCGTGTGAGTGTGTTGTGTTTGAGGAGGGGCACGACAGCGGGATCTAGGTGGAATATAATTAACGTTGCAAAAACAACTCTCTGCACTTGCAAAGCATAAAATTTAAATAAAACTTCTATAACTGCGCACAACGGGGTAATAAATATTCGGGAGTTAAGGTAAGACGTCGTCAGCAGCTGTACAATGTCATTTTATCCTCGACTCCTGATAGTTATGGCAGAGACGTACCAAGCCATCACTTTTTCTTGAACTATATGTGTGTGTGTACTATTTGGTTTATGTCTGGAACAAAGCGCAAAATTAATTTTTGTGGCTTGTCAATTGATGGGGGCTGGGGTGGGCGACAATTTTACGGATGTTTGCTTATGAATTAATTAGACGGAAGTCTCAGTGAGGAAGAGATGCTTCATGCGGTTGTTTGCTTTGTTTCATTTGCAGAGCCATCGACGGAAATAATTGGAGCACCAGATCTGTACATCGAGAGCGGTTCCACAATTAACCTGACCTGTGTAATATTAAATTCTCCCGAACCACCGGCTTACATCTTTTGGAATCACAACAGTGCGGTAAGTCTGACAGAACTTTTATTAAATTTTTAAATAGATGCTATTTTAGGATGTCGGAACATTTTAGATTATTTAATCAACAAAAAGCAACTAATTTTGGTTCATTACAATATTCATAGATTGTATGGCAAGGAAATTAGAATAAAAATCTGAGCACCTTAACTAAGGCTTTAGACTCCAGTCTGCTGTTATTTATGGTACTTAAATATAACCAGATAAGAGTGACAGAAAAATTATTTTAAGTAAAACAAGAACGCTGGCAAACATAACATTAATCCTGTGTTATTTGGATCACACATTTAATAAGAAGGTGTGGTCATCAATTACTCAAACAATTTCCTCGGCTTCGCTGCAATTGCTTCCAGCTGTCGTTTTCATTCATTCCGATAATAGCGAATGTTAGCTTCAGCTCGTCCAAAGTGTTGGCTAATGATCGTAGAAAGTAAAGTCAGCAAAAATAAACGATTGTGGTCAATGGAGTCCAGAACGGTGTAATTGGCAACATAGAGTTGTCCTCTTAAACCAATTACAATCAAGTTTTCGGCAAGGAAATAGCTGTGTCACAGCGTTGTTAAAGGTGACGGACGACATTCGAAGAGCTATTGACAAAGACAAGACAACTATACTGATCTTACATGACTTCCCGAAAGCATTCTACAGTGTTGACCCAACTATACTCTTTCATAAACTGTCTACCCAATTCAGTTTTTGTAATCCTACTAATAAATCCATAATTCAAGACTTTCATCCTTTTGTGATGTGATGACATTGTGGTGTCCCTCAAGGTTCCATTCTCGGTCCGTTGTTAATCCCAATGCTTATAAATGACCTTACAACGGTGTTGTCGTATTGTAATCATCATTTTATGCAGACGATGTTCAAATCTACCTATGCTTCCCACTAGGTATGGTTGAAGACTCATTTGCAAGAATAAATGAGAATCTGAGCTGTATATCCTGACAAATTCATCAGAGAGTTATAACCGAAAATTGTAGTCAACGCTCTTAAAGTTGCAGTCACCGACTCCGAATTGCGGTAGAAAAAAATTAAAACCATTGCCAAAAAGCCAAAATTTGGCCGTCCAAGAAATATAGATAGTCGTACGAAGAGGTGATTGGTGAGAAGTGTCGAAAAATATCCTCAGCAAATTGCCCCTGTAATTGCCGAGAAATTAAAAACTACTGATGGAACAGATGTGACTCTCCAGAGGATAAGGAATGTACTAAAAGGAAACTTCATTCTGGAATCACGTTATATTTACAGATGAGAGCAAATTAAACATTTTTCGTTCAGGTGGACGACGGGTGGTGTGGAGGAAGCCAAACACTCCTCTTAATACGAAAAACTTAATCCCTACCATAAAGCATGGCGGAGGCAACGTAATGCTGTGGGGATGTATGGCCTCTTCCGGCGTTGGAGATCTTGTATTTATTGATTAAACGATGAACAAATATGGGTACTTGTTCATTCTCAAAGAAAACCTTCATTCAAGTGCTCAAAAACTAGGTCTCTGCAATCATTTTATATTCCGACAGGATAATGATCCAAAGCACACATCGTTTCTGGTGAAAGAATGGTTAATTTACAACGTTAAGACATAAATTAAGCATCCTGCTCAGTCACCAGACTTAAACCCAATTGAGCATCTGTGGGACCATTTAGAAAAAAAAATCCGGCAACGCACAATATCAAACAAAATTGACTTGGCCACCTTGCTTGATGAATGGAACAAGATTTCTTCAGCCAAAACTTCCGAAGTGGTATATTCCATGAAAAAGAGGTTGAATGAAGCTATACGGAACAAGGATGACCCGACCAAATACTGACTTTGTTTAGCTGTCTCATTCCCTTTGTTGTTATTATTATTCTAGTGTTATTATTATTACAGCGCCACCCATATATATATATATTATTATTACTTTTAGTTATAAGGAAATCAAAAAAAAGGAATTGTATGGGGACTTTTTTGCTACGTTTTGTTTCACCTTTTGTGCTATGAACTTCCAACAAAATTTTTTGGTTTTGTATTAAAATTAAATTGTATCCTTATTTTCATGTGCGGTTCTTAAGTTTTCAAACCGTATTAAAGAGTTTATCCCAAAATTGAGAATGGTATCAGTGGTGTGCGGGCATTTTCTTGACTATGTGTATCTATGCTTCTGTGAAATATAATCGATAACGTGGCCTTTTAAAAGATAATGCACAATTAGCATAGTAATAAAACTATTAGGATCTATTGTCAGCAGGAATAGAATTTGGAACAAAAAGAGTAATAATTGTGAGTAATTATGCCACGCTATAGTCTCAAATCTCATTTTAAAATGAGGGAATGGAAACGTCAGCCACAAAACAAATCCCGAGATTTGCTGATGGTAATCGGTGTCATAGCCAGTATATATTTATATTCCAGCGACACTGTCTCCGTTGAGCTCGATACATCGCGGCAAAAGTTTCTCTAGATAATCGTCAAACGTAGAATTTCGTTAATAAGCTCTCTCCTTTGACGTTAATCTCCTCCCAGCGAGCGTCTCCACGGCACGGCATAAAGAAGAGAGAATGGTAATTTCAGTGAGTCTAGCGCTAATGTATACAGAGCCATGAAAGTTTTGATAAAATATTGAAATTTTGTGTGAAAACGAAAAATGTATCAAACTGTAGTTAGTTTCCAACAGAAAGTTCATCCAAAGTTCACTTGAAAATAAATGCAACGCATTCAATCAAAACCGCTAGCTGCTACTTCCGCCAGTGCACACAAAAGGCGAAAAATTCAGTTCAAACTAAAAAACTCATTTGTTTTTGTTTTTTTTTTGTTCTGTTTTTCGTTTTCTCAGTTTGACCAAATAATTGACTTTTAAAATCCGTGTAAAGTTACCGAATGATGAATTCTTTTCCATTAGCATCGAAATCAAAAATAAATAATCATTCGAGAACTCGGGTAATAACATTTTAAATTCTTAATTGGAAAAGTTTTGTGCCATGACAAATTTAAGTCACTCTCTCTGTCTCTCTCTTGGCCTGACTTAAGCGAATTGACATTTAGCAAATTACGAGCAGTCCATCCGCGACCGAGACTCAGTCGCTAAAAGAATACCATTCATCTAATTAAAATTAAATGCTAGTTTTACAGGGATAACCCCTGATGGCAATGGCGATGGCAATGGCTTTGGTGACGGTGACGACGGTGTTGGTGGACGGTGACATCTCGTCGTCGCCTTATTTATTCATAAAGGTGTTGTAGAATACGGCTAATTAAATTGAAATAAGTTCTCTATTAAATTATTTTCATGGCAACGCGAGGAGGATACCGAAACTAACAAAGCTCTCTTTAAAGGCAACAACTATAGAGCATTCGAGCGGATTTTGTATATATTATCCACTTTCTGTTTGTTTCCTTTGTTTCATCCGTCTTTCGTCCTTTCTTTTCTGCAAAACGAGTTGAGGTTCCTGGAGAGGATCTCCTTGGTCGCCTTTTCACGTACCCTTCAAGCAGTCTTTTCCCGATTATTCTTCGCGCGTTTCCCACACATTTATCGCCAAGACGAATTTGTAGTTTACGGATGAAATGGTGGATGGTGAATGGTGGAGAGGGCGGTTATGCCTTTTTAGCCAATTCTCCCTCTTTGATATGTTTTACTTTTGTCACCCACCCACTCGAGAATTTAACTTTTGTAATTTCTCTGCCGTCGCGGAATTTCAAAGTTTTTTCTTCGCTTGTTTTTTCTCTTCGCGGATAGTATTAATTCTGCGTTTCAAGAGGAGCTAATGACGGCAATCAATAAGTCAAGAGTAGAGCTGAATTCTGCGACAGCGTGGTACGAGGGGGTGCACAGTTCCTTTGGCGGATCATCGAGGGTAAATAGACCCAAATAATAGATCCAAAACTTTTTAAACGAAGTCAATTTGGGGACTTAAATGTACGAAAAAAACTTTCTGAGTAACTTTGTCATTGACTTGTATTATAAACATATGCCGATTTACATAGACTTCATCCGTTCGCTTACATCTGCCGCGTCTATATACTACTAGGCGTTGGCGATTGTCACTAGAGAAGAGTCAGCAAAGGAGTCGAGCACGCAACGGGGAAGAATGATACACGTTTCTGAATTCGACGAGGGCGTTTCGGATTTTCAATTTAACATTTTAAATACACAGTCATATAAAAGTCATTAGCATTCGAATCGAAACGTGACTCGGCGCTGTTCTCTCGGTTGGAGTCGGTGCCTTGTTTCATTTAGTGGCATCTTGGAAATACCTGCATGGAAAGATTCGTTGCTACATATGGCGGCTTTCAGTCGCAGGGGTATGAGTGGTGCCTACGGAAGTTTTTTGTAAACTTTTTCTGAAACACCTGCCGAATTCTGGGCAAGAGGAAATGTATCTTTAAAGAGGTTGGAGTGTGTGCAAATATAAATTTAATTTAATGATTACGAAGCGGAGTTAGTACCAAAATTTGCGTCTGAACATTTTACAAATTTTATTTATTATTTGTTAATGAATTATTTCAATGTATGGTGGTGCGACTCTGGTTTACATTGAACTCACAGTAAGCCAATTGTTTCACAATACAGACTCGTTCTTGATAATTTGAAGGCATTTGACAGAGCATGTCATAAAGCGAAATATGTGCCTCTGGTATTTGTGAATATCTTCTTCTGTGGATAAGAAACTACCAGTTCAAGTTGTTTTCGATGAGTTCAAGTCTGATCAACAAAATAAATGCTAATGCTATCAAGGCTCTGTTCTGTCTTTTCTTTCTCATTTAAACGATCTTCTTTCTGCTACTTCTAACTTTGTACACTCCTTTGATGATGACATCACCTTTAGCAAGATTCAAAACCCTGCACTTTGGACGTAGAATTGGAATGTCAGCGCATGTTAAGCAGACACTGATCTCACTACCTTAACTGAAGTGAGAGCAACAACTCTTCAAGAACTCAATGATGTATGCTGCCATTAGAGCGAACCCCAAAAACCGGAAAATTTTCCCTTCTTGGAATGTTGTATCAGCACAGTGTTTAGTTGAAACGATAATATCTTTGAAGTCGCCAAAAATGTTGCGCAATGCTTTTTTTAATTAATCGATACTCAAGGAACAACGCGGTAAAGGAAAATCACGTCTACGGTGGCGCACGCAGCTATATGGTGGACCTACATAAGTTGAACGTGCTTGGCTGGAAGCAACTAGCACAAGATCTGGCTAAGCAGAGGGACATGTTGGCTGAGGCACAGATCCACTCCTGACTGTAGCGCCAGCCAAAGAAAAAAGGAATTATTGCACCTCTTTGATTCGGCTTTTTAATTTATAAGCGATTACCTGCCCTTAGCTGGAGTACAAAAATAAAACCTGCATTATTCCTCTCCATGGATTCACCAACAATACCAGTCTCGCCAGATGTTCGTCAATTAGACCTTCAGTCCACTTTCAAACGCACAGTTCGATTTAGAAACTCGTTTTTCATCCGCACTACACGAGTATACAATGCTCTTTCTCGATATTTTCCACAGACTGAAATTCGGAGGTATTTAAGACCAATATACGTAGGTAGCCTTCTTTCTGTCTTTTAGCAGCAATCTCTTGAGCAAGCGCAAAATATAAAAAATAGCATGCACTGTCAAGACTGGGATTGGACTACTATTAACATTCACTGCGAACGCACCAAACAGGATGCATAGAGAACGGCGCTGCAGAGAAGAACGAGTGCTACTCGTGAGCTCTACGAGCAGAAAAGAAACAAGACCTGCTTCTCCGTAAAAAAAAGCAGAGCATGATGATCATGTCAGATCTAGAAAATTGAGAGATGCTGCTCTAGAAAGGATGTTTGAAAATTCGATTAACCGATAAGAAAAACGAGTTGAACTCGTAAGAACCGAACAGAGCTTGCAAGGATTAAGATGGCAATCTAGTACTAGAATCAAAGTCGGTGCTGAGAATATGCAAATACCACTTCTGCAGACTGACCAAAATACCGCTGTCATGGAGAATAATCCCAATATAGGCGATGATGAACAAGAATTCCGCCGTTCCGACCAATATTTGGTCAACATCAGTGCGGGTTCAGGGCAGCGAATTCCACTATTGACCAAATATTCACATTACGGCTTGGAAAAGACCCAGGAGTTTCAAGTCGATACCCGCCATCTATTCATCACTAGCCCTTGGCGAGCATTCTAAGCTAAACATAATGTTGCCCTAGTCTTTGCAACTGCTCGCATTTGCCGATGACATTGACGCTATCGGAAAAACTCAACGGGCTTACAGTGGGGCACATGCGAGCATCGAGAGGGAAGCGGCTAAGTTGAGTCTTCCATCAACACCGACATCTTGGACAATAGACAGATACAGCTCCAATGTAATTAAACACTTTGTATATCTAGGCTCTGCAATGAACTCCAGAAATGACATCACCGCGGAGATAAAACGAATGGTATCCCTGGCCAATGGCTGTGTCCTTGGACTTAGACGGCAATTCAAAAATTAGGGCCTTGTCTCGGATAACCAAGCTGTCTCTATATAAGATTTGATGATAGTCAAAGTCAAAGTCAAAGTCAAAGTCAAAGTCAAAGTCAAAGTCAAAGTCAAAGTCAAAGTCAAAGTCAAAGTCAAAGCATGGACAATGTCAAATGAGGTCGCTTCGAGAGGAAAATCCTTCAAGTCATATTCGGTCCCAATTGCGAAGGAGTTCTTTGGAGGAGAAGAATGACCGCCGAACTCTACTAGCTGTACAACGACATTGGCCTAGTAAAACGAATTCGATTGTCTCGACTCAGATGGAAAGACGGAGGCCAAGTCTGGGGGACAAAGCGGTAGAGGAAGACCTCGCCTCCGATGGCATAACCAGCTGGACAGAGATCTTAATCAGCTGGGCGTACAAAACTGGAGGCGCCTAGCCCAGGTTCGCGCTACTTGGAGAGGTAGTCTGACTGAGGCCCAGATCTATACCGGACTGCGCCATGCAAAGAAGAAGAAGAAGTGAACGCACTGTTATACCAATGAGAAAGCTGTTACAGTAAAATCGAGATTCCGAGTTAATGTTGGCAACTAACTAGCTCTATCGCCATTTCTTGGTCATAATGCTAGTCCCAGTAGACAAGCAACTCATAGTGTAGTGAAAAAGAGTGAATATTTCCACCGATCAAACTTCAGTCGCAAATAAAACAATCGAGTCCACGGAATTCCCAAGACTTATGAATAGCAGCTTGCACATGTTGGCTTATTTAAAGGCACACAAAAGAAAAGAGTAGAGGCAATGCACAGAAAAATAAATCAGTGCATCAGTGGCAGAGATGGAAATTATACTTGATGGGTAAACATTGATGAATATAACAAAACCGTTTTAGTCGTCTTCAGACGCTCAGTCCATGTATAACTCTGTCTGTGCTTCAGCCTCTCAAGTATTTGTGTCACTGTGACAAATTTAAAGAAATCCCGAAACCCTTTGATGAGAGTAAGGAGTTAATTTACTGTGACCCCCCGGAGATATACGGCATAAAATGCCCCAACCTAGCACAAAATTACACAACGTAAGTATATTACGATCCTAGAATCTAATTTAACTTTGGAAAAACGTATTATAATAAAATCCGCAAAATTTGATACCCAATCCAATAAAACCGCTTTACCGTATTCAAAGTACATACGTGCGTCTTCGCCTATGCCACCCTGCCGCCCACATGTCGAAGATTCATTAGCTTAACTCAAGTTTATGAACGGGTACGGATATTCTTCATTTTGTTAGCCAGCCCTAAAATCAATATAATTTTGAGTTATGTGCTCCTGTTTAAACCCTTTTTGCGTGAGCACACATGTAGTTAAGATGTTGGCATTAGGCGCCAGTACACAAATTCAAGGACACAAATCTCTCTTCCGGCAACCATCCAATAATAAACAGAAACAACGACGACATGTAAAACATAAACATAGGCAAATATGTGCAGACCAGCGACGATAGACGATAGTTAGTTGTGGGGTGAAGAGATTTTATTATGTTGTCAAAAACAAAAGCAAACAATGCCGAGATAGTGTGTCGCACTTAAAATTTTGGATAATGTATTATTTTTTTAAGTTAAGTTAACTTTGAAGTTTAGCTCCGTTTACAAAGAAGGTAAGCTCTAGGAAGAGATTTTCGATTTTTGATATTTATTTACTTTTCTTACTTGGTAGCGCTAAATTCCTAGCACCTGAGTCGTAGTCACTGTCTCCACTCCACTGCGTCGTCCTTAAAGGTTATATTCAAAGAGTTTCCGGGCTGAAGCATTGACTGCCATTCCTCTACATGACGTAGCCATCTCAATCGTTGCGTCACCATCTATGCGATATATAAGAAGACTGGGACGATTAAAGCCATGGCTACTTTGGTTGCTCGAGGAGAGACTTTTTTCAAGTCTTCATCAATTGCCTTCTTAGCCGAAGGCTATCATTAGCCTTTTCTTCGCTTAATATCAGTGCTGGTTTCGTTGTCTGAATTGATAGCTGTTGTTAGCGAGATAATGGTTTTAACTAGATCAAAGTTATATCTGTCTACTATGACGTTCTGTACTACAGGTCGGTGTTTTGAATCCTTTCTGGTTGCGAGCATATATGTGTGTGTGTGGTGGCGGTTCTTGTAAGAACCATCTATGTATTCGAAGAAACATATTGACAGTGTGTAGGTCTTGTCTTTATTGACCACTAAACACATTTTTGCGTCCCCAGTCTCAATACTTACAAAGACACCGCTGACATCACGCTCAGTTCTTCCGATAATGTCAATAACATTGGTATATGCAGGTAGTTAGACGGTCTTCTAAATTATTGTTCTAATGTTTACTTACGCAATTTTAAAATGATGTTGAAGAAGTCACGTTCATGCTGCTTATCAAATCATCGTATAAATGTCCCTTTAAAAAGCTCGGCCGCAAGTCGGCTGCTGGGGCCTAGTTGGATTGGTCGTCGATTTAGTTCGCATTATTTAATGCTTACGAATTTTATTAAATTCAGCGATTGTGCGAAGACTAGAATCTCTCCTTTTCAATAAAACGATACAAAACTGGAGTAAACTCGGCATACGGTGTAATCTCTCTAAGTCGAATTTCTGCCTAAGTCGATGTTTTTTTGTTCACTATATTTGACTTGTAGGTATAAACGTAAGCTGTTAACGCTGTGTAAAGTACCAAATATGGGCATTTACTTCGACCAATGTCTGCATATTGACAGACACGTACATATATCTTCAACACAGGTAAGGTTTTTGCTTAAGGAAGGAGGTGGTTTGATAGCAGCAAACTGGATGAGAATACTACTATGCAGATTGCCTAGCGAGTAGTGAAATATAGTGGTCCACTGTGATTCAATGTAAGTCCTTCCCAGTTGAAAAATTCTTCACATCTGTCTCAAGCTCGACCATACTCCTGAATTTGTCTACTGGACGTCTTATGCTAACAAACTGTGTGTACACCGAATCCGTCGGTTACAATGATTGATTCGTCTGCATATTGCACTGGCTATGACGTCAACCAAATGTGTTTTGTAGGTCTAATCCAGGACCTTCAAGCTTGTACTATCATCTCCCATGTCGTATAACATACAGTGGACAAGCAACTCGACTACCACCGAAATCTTCTTCTTTTTATGGCGCTACAGTTCGGGGTGGACCTGGGCCTTAACCAACAAGCTCCTCCAAATGCACCGATCTTTGGCTAGCTATTTCCAGTTTCGCAGGTGTGCCACCTTAAAAGCGGGCGTCCTCTGTTACGTTGCCCACAGGTTCGGATTCGAAGATTCTTCGGGCCGTATCTGAGTTGTCCATACGCTCTACATGACTCAGACGTTGGATCCGTAGACGCCTAAGTTGCAATCAATTTCTGTAGGAACACTTTCCATTAAAGGCGATTCACTCACAATTACTTTTCAAATCATTATACTTAAGCAAGAAGGGCCTAATATACTTGGCAACGATTTGGATTCATTGAGAGTTACAGCACCTACTAACGCAAACAAATACGCTTTTCGCATGCACTTTGCAGCATTGCCTTTGTCTCAATGTTGACTGTGAACTGCGAACTCATCCGCCCCTACTCTCTAACGCACTGCGATAAATTATTTTAAAGACTTATAGAAACCAATTATTTGACCCCCCAAGAATTTTCGTGGGGACAAGGTGATTCCGGTTGAAAGCACCCCGACCACAGTTCACAGTCCTGTCAAGGGTCTGCCGCCCGCCGTTAAAATGGGACTCATATTCTATTTATGGGTAAAAAAGAACATGATTGAAATACGATTCAAATTTGCGGACTTTAAATATATACATTCTCCGACTGTACTCTCAGACCCATTCCTGTCGCTGAAGGGAAAGAAAATGCTTGCAGTGAAGCTCGTAAACAAAAACAATGGAAAAATGTCCAAAGTTCATTAACACCCTATTAAGGGCTTGGGAAAATAATTACGAACGGAAAAGGCCAACGAAAATAAGAGCTAATTGGCATTTTCCGCCTAGCTATGGGGAGCATTTTCCTTTTGAACTCATTTCGCTGCTCTAAGCTCAATTTATTGCTGAATGGTCTTCAACTGGCGGGTTTTCTTAAAAATCGGCTCAATTATGAGTAATCTTGACCTATTCCATATAAAAATATGATCATTCAGCTTATTTGTATGTGCATTTTCAATGGAATTTATGATGTTTAGTTGGAGTGACGTCAGGGACGTCAGCGATGGGAGCCAGCGAGTACTCTGGCTCAGTGCCTTCACGTGTTGTTGGACTGGTAAGTATGTTGGAGTGACGTATTTCAGCCAGTCATTCAGGAAACATTTTCACTCTCGGTCTTACGTATGTCCTTGCGGAGTTTCCTGAATTTATTTCGATGGCGGTGAAAAAATGTATGAGCTGAATACAAGGCAAGCATAGTAGTAGCCATAACACATTCTATTCTACTAAACAAGCTAAAACGAAAGCCACTCAGTTGGACACTTTTATACACCGTACTTCGTTGTCTTTATTGTACCGCCTCATGGGCCGAATCCGACTGCTTATCTCTGTGGTGCCACCTGAAATTCGCGGCAGTTAATCCAATTAACCGCACAAGGGAAATGTAGCCTTCCACACTAGCTCCTGCTTGAGGGGAACCACAAAATGGCTGTTGACAGTGAATGCATTGTCAATTATGCATCCATAATTGATATTGAATAACACTGCGGTGAGCTGTGGACCGTGTTTTCAGGATTTGTGGTTGCTTCTTGGTGGACGACCAGGGTTTGACACAGATTTATCAATCCGTTTCCAATAGGCGATGCTCTTGATTTGACAACGTATCAATGGTTGTCGCATACTTCGATGGTTGTCCTGTTTCGACTTCAGGCAACCCTTCAAGCAACAGCTCTGTTACAACGGAGGTACATGAAGCTATTGAAGCTGCACATTGTCCGGGACAAAAATGCGTGCCTCAACCTAGAGGCTTGTCCAACCATGATGATTCTTCATCAGCTGTATTTTGAAACGCACTCCAAGTCGGTTGACTCAACTTGTATCATCAACGCAAATGCGATTATCTATGCTGCGCCTCCCTATTTTGGATTTTGCGGTTAATAAGAGGTTTCTCCTAATGTGCTTTAGGCGTTGAATCCGCAACCCGTGGGTAAGCCGATTTCAGTTCACAATTAGTGGTTCCACTCTCTCCTCGACTCAGAAGGGTGTTTGACCTCTGTTAACAACGTGATGAATGGGATTGATTAGTTGATGTACATTTCACGAACAGTATCAAAGCAGGGTCAGATAGTCAAAATAAACGCGTCTGATCCTGAATGACCATCCTCTGTGTATATTTTGATCCCGTCAATAAGCAAAATTTATCGAAGAACATTTTAAATTTTATAAAATTGGTATACACTGAATGCTGAGTGTATACTGTGGCAGACCAAAAGTCAGGAACAACCAAAGGCATAGCTTTCAAAGAACACCATAACAGGTTTAGGTGACTGCCGTGTAGTTATTTTTGCCCAACATACATCGGCTTTTTTAAAATGTTGACAACCTTAACACTATCGACATACCGTGCGTGACAGACCGTTTTCGACGATGAAACGTTTTCTGGAACTATTTCGACATTTATGAAGAATTAATATTTTTGACGAACAATACTCAAAACAGAGCGTGCGCCACCATACATGGGCACTCTACGAAGTTTCTCTTAAGACTGAAGTCAGCCAACATTTTGTGTGTGAACGCTAAGCACATCGTCGTTCCATATTGTTGTGACTCTTTTTTTATTCATTCGGGAGATAGAAATAAATAACGACGATGTAATACATGTGTTGACAGAAGAAAAGGCAGGACGAGTCAATTTACCTTAGAAAAATATTCCTTTACTTGGCTACGTTCAACATTAGATGTGTAGTTACTGTGTCAACCTATTTCTACTTTTGTTAATAACTACTCAACAAAAAAAAAAGAAATGAAATTGAAAATTTAAAAAGACCCCGAAATATTTGTCTGGCTACAGCCTTGATGATCGAGTACACTCACTCATTATTTTTATCCATTCCTAAAGTAAATTCGTGAATTTCTGAAGTTAATTAAAAACGATTCTCAGACAACTTTGTTCCCGAAGGTCTTCCTCAAGTTTCTGCTCACAGGCGAATGACAACTTTGCATCCACCGCGATATTCTCCGCGTTGTGCCGTTTCAACCACCTAGGGGTTTGTTCCTAAAAATTAAACGCTTTGGTCACTTGTCTAGCCAGTTTATTTTAATTTGAATACGCAATTTAATTACGTGCATAATATTATTCTCAAATCCCTCCAAGGTCCAATGGTATCGTTGAATCAGGCGGAGCACACCGTACAGTGGACATACATGGGTGGCTGCGTGGACCATCTAAAGTAATTACGACTTATTTGCAACAAGCTGTCACTGTACAGTTTAGCTCTGGCTAATGAGAAGCTGAAGTTTGTTGGACTCTCCTGCACTCGATTCATCTGATCAGGTTGCATTTTAGGATTATGATAGGTTGATGGAATTAGTGGCTTCGGGAGACTCTAAATAGCACTGCATCTTTTTAATACCACAGCCTCTCATTTCCTGGGATGTCACTGTGACCTCAAACTCAGTTAAGGTACGTTTTAACCTGTCTTTCTAATGACTATAGCTCGTCCCGGCATTCTTCAACAAGCTCAGAGTGTGTAGTGCAGGAAGCAATAGCCTTCATCTCTCGAAAATTTTAATGCAAACATTGAGATAGTACAGTCTTTCGCGCCATTCGAAAGTAACTTTAGCTTGGTCGTTCAAGAGAGGTCTTTACTACTAGTTGCCTCCTGAGCCCAAAGAAACAGCAGTTTGCAAGAGTTATTTTGCGTTTAATTCACCGGTAACCCCACTTTTGCCACCTCCGCTTCAATATTGACTACAGAAAGGTTTTGCCCCCTCACGAAGTCTAACAGCCTGGGTCCATTGTCGGCCGTGTTGTCATGTAGACTATGTTTTCGGACGCCTCTAGCAAAGACGTCTTCCTCGCCCAGCTTTGTATTAAAATCTCCTAGAACGATCTTGGTGTCGTAGCAAGGGCCTTGATCGTATGTTCTTTCTAGTAGATCATAGAAGTCGTCCTTGCTATCGTCATATTTGTCCTCCGTTGGGGCGTGGGCGCAGATTAGGCTGATATTGCCTAATGTTGCCTTTATGCGGATTTTTGTGAGGCGCTCGCTTATGTATTTACAGCCTAAGACTTCTTGCCAACAACAAAACCGCATCCAAACACGCGCTGCCTTCGATCTTTGTAGCAATCACCATAATATATATCGCAGTTTTTCACCCTCTTTTTGCCCGGTCCATCCCATCGCACCTCCTGGATGGCGGTGATGTCAGCCTTCATCGGCTGCACATAGTCTGATAAGGGACCTCACGTTTTAAGTGCAGAACCGAAAATCGTTGTACTTGTTTCATTCTCCGTGGTCGTCAGCAGTAGGGGCATCCGTATCCGAGGCTCGTTGCCGTCTCTAAACTTGTGTATATTTTACACGGCGGAGAAGTTAGTCACACGCGAAATCGCCGAACCTCGAGGACCGGTTCCTGTTTTAAGCCCCTGGACAAGGGACAGCTGCATACATTGGTTCACCTCTAAGCGGTTGCAATAGAGGCTATCCAGAGGGCGTAACGAGGAGGCTATATGTTAACTTGACTTGTGCATAGACAGGGATCGTTGCTAGTATCTCGTTGAGAGCAATCAACAACTTTGGTATGCATAGGCCCATGTCCTACCAGCTCGCTTATGACACAATAATAAGGCTTGCAAGAATTGACGATCAGACAACAAGATCAAGTAACCAGAGCTTAATATCGGCAAGACAAAGAAGCTTCTGACATTAGACCGAAGAGTATGCTCGTCGGAACGATCACAGGGCACTGTCCGATCAGAACAAAGCACCGGAAATTGATCCATGAATCCAGCGATCTCTACCGGACTGATGCGGAAAAAACGGAGACGATCCGCCTAGCTTCTCTGCTCAACAAATTAGGAGATTCACACATCGTTCTTTGGTCACCAAGTGGAAATTCACCACACACTCCTTCCCAAACGTAACCTAAGCTTTGACATCTCAACCACTCAACAAGAATCATGACGAAAATTTGGCAAAATTGATAAGCGTTGTGCCGGTGTGGTTCAATGCAATGCGTAGTTACTTAGTTGACTGTCACTGAGTTGACTGAGTTAGTCCAGTTCAGTTCTAAAAAAAATTCCAAATATTATCCGGTTGATTATTTTGGAGTGCAAATAGTGCATGGCAGCCGGATAGTAGACGGCTCGCAAGCAAAAGTCCATGTGAATGTCTGCGCGAACTGATCGTTCACATACGCGTGACGACGCTGTGAAGAACACCTAACCAGTCACACAGACTTTCACTCAGAGTATGAATAGACTTTTGCCCAAGAGTAGTTATTTCCCCTTCATGTGGATCCTGAGTTTCAACCGTCTAAAGTGTACTAATAAAGCCAGTATATGGGAAATAGTTGTGCTCAGTGTCTGTACATTAACATTAAATACGCAAAAACCATAGAAATTATAACAGCACATTTAGAATGCAAATTCCTGGCACTTGTTTGACACACAGACTTCATGCTTCTCGGCGGAATTCGTGTGTTTCTTTACTGCCAAAGTTTCGCAGTGCTCGCCCGGAGTGTGTTCAGTGGCTGTATCCATGTATTTACAACCGGAAACTTTTGAGCACAAGCAGCTTTTCCATGGTTAACTGCCATGTGCTCACCCATGTTTTGTGTACTGTGAATCAGAAAAAGTTTCAGCACAAGATTTATTTTACTTTTTCCCCACTACAACTTAAATAAGCTATTTTGGGGTATAATTATTTGACTGGGCGGTTCAACCACATCTAGGTGTTTCGGTTCAACGGAGAGTGATCTGAATAGAGGTGGCGAGCTCCTTTACGTCTGAAAGAAGTCCACTGCAAGTAGTATTTTAAATATGTTGTACGCAAATATTGCCATTTCCAAACCGCTCTGACCAACAGTACGGTGTCCATCCATTCAAATATGCGGGATTCTATGTAGTTATTGACATGCTATGTAGTTATTGACATGCATGTACACTATGCCCAAAAGGACTCCTAAGAGTATCTTTAATTTGACTAGGATTATGTTCCACAAAATACGAAACATTATTACCACTCATAAAAAGGCTGTAAAAAGCGTAAGAGTATGAGCCTATTTGGCATGTTGAATCGCGTGAATGTGGTTGCAAATGCGGCCAGTTATGTTTTCATTAATCCGCTTTAGCCTTTAGAAACTTTGCTAATTCGGCACTAAATGTTGCAGAATTTGCTCACACATACTCTCGCCGCAATTAAAATCCAAATAACTCAGTCTTTGATGCTTATGTGTATATATCCCATGAGTATGTACAAAATTCGCACGTAATAACAATTGTTTGCCGACTAAAATAAGTTATCAGCTTTGCAACAGTTGCCCGAGCGAACTTTAATCGTATGACGACAGCAATGGTCCATAAAACTGACTGACTGACCATTTGGTTTGGCACGGCAATGAAAAACGCGTCCAGAGAGGGTGTGTTTAAGCGGCTTGGGTCAAAGTTTGTCGTTTGGTTCGAAATTATTAAATCTTACCTGAAGGTTAACTATCGTCATTGGCAAGAAGAGATTTGAGGGACTTAATTAACATACTTGGACATTATTATTTTAAAGGTCATAGAACTGAGAAGTCGATGGCTTACTGACACTTTCTCGAAAAACCGTCCGGCAATGTCATACATTCATTGCGAAATGTTGTGAACCGGCTTTATTAGTGGCGGCCCTGGCGTTGTTATTATGTGCGTCAACTCCTGCTTCTAAAGGTTCTCAAGCCCGTCTGGAGTTGGCACAAGACAGTCATGAAAGAACAATACCTCGCAGAACGAGTTGAGAATATAATCGCCTCACAGTAGGCTGGTCAGTATGGGAGAGCGGAATAAGCTCTGTTAAATCTGAACTATGGAACAGAACTTGATGAAAGTTGGTACACATGATAAGATTAATAGTCAAAATTTGGCTGAGATAGGAATGCCATGTTAGGAAGCCTGTTAGGATTTGGAGGTTGTCCGAGCTCTTTTTGATACATGCCTCACACATCATTTGGTTGTGTTGAGCAAAGAGTTTCTTGGACTACTTCATGCCATGAGCGTTGTTCCAGAACTCTGTCCGGTTGCTTCTATCTAGTTCTCTGAACTCTTTACTGAGCACATTATCACCTACAGCGCAAAAGGGTTCCCTAGGGGGAGTCGGGCAAGAAAGTATTATGCAGATAAATTAAAGCCAATGCTTTATATGCCCCAAACTTTATACCCTAAGTTTACTACACAACACAGTTAAAAAACCTCGATTGAATCCATTGCACCCAATATTTACTGGATATTTTGCAAAAATACCACTCAGACACTGCGCTACTGCATAAGCATAACTGAACAAAAACAACCTAAATATTGTTTCGTTTTTATTAGACGAAAAGTCAGTAACGTAGTTATTACAACCCATTTGTCGTTTTAATGTGGTGGCTCGTGGCGTTGTGGGTATATGCATCGAACTTAACACACTTGTCTAGGTGAACAAAATACTTTCACGGTCCCGTTTGTAGTCTACAAAAAAATGTTTGTCCCTTCCACTTGTGAGGGAACAATAGCACGCAAAAACTGGGCTGGAAAGCTAAGCCCTGGCTGTAGCACCACCCTAATTATAACTAACTGTCATTTTTAAGCCTATTTACAGATGTGGATCCTAGATTACTAAATAACAAAGAACAATATATAAAAACAACACCACTTGTACTTACTTCTACATCAGCCATGACTTGGTCTTTGTACCGGAGGTTCGGTCTTCTATCCTTCTCGAACCAGGAGGCTCAGATTCGAAGACCCTCCTTGGTGGGGCGTTGTTGTCCATTCGCTTGATGTGGCCGAGCCAATGTAGTCGACGGATTTTTGCCTTCCGGACTTCATCCACATCCTTGTACAGCCCCGTAGAGTTCGCGGTTGTGTCTTCTCCTCCATTCGCCTTTCTCGCAGACGGGACCATATTTCCGACGCAGACTTTTTCTTTCGAAGGCACCAAGAATCAGCTCTAAGGGTTTTGTAGAGCATGACTTTGGTCAGGGGGGAGGTCTATGCTCACAAGGCAAAGTTGTTGATCGCTCTCAACTTAGCGGGATGCCAGAAACGTTCCTTGTCGATGCATAGATCAAGCTGACATGCAGTCTCCAAGCGGCATCCCGTGGATAACTCTCACAACACCCGTTGTGAGGTGGACCAATGCATGCAGCTTTTCCCTAGCGGTTGTACGGAGGGCTAATAGCCCACCCACGAAAAAAAAATAATTGTTACGGAAGAGCAAGCAGCCTCGGAAGAACGGACGGAATCCCAACGACGACATGTCGCGAAAAAGGACCAACACCATTTATAGTCACTATTGTTTCAAAACAATTTCTTTTCTATTTTGTATCAAGGTAATCACCCTACAGCTCTAAAACATAACTTGCACAATTTGTGATTTGCAGCTTAAGTCCACATAGTATTGAACTGCAAGAAAGGACAACTTTTTGAGTGACCTATGTCAGACCCGAAACAAAAAAAACATAACTCCGAAATAGGCAAGAATATGCATATTTTTCGCAGCGCCCAACAGGGCATCTCATTGGGTGTAAGTGCCAACCGGCCCCAAGGTCTACAGTTTTGCTTGGTACAGAAAAAAAATCATAATGGGCTCCATGACAAGCGATTAGTCTGGTACTACTAGAGTGATTGCACGTGACTACGATTCAAAACTAGAGAGCCTTCTGATCTTACCCGGAGAAACGTTAAACAGGAAACATATAGTCTGTACCGCAAACAATTTGGAGTGCGGCGTAGAAACTGCTTGTAAAAGACATCATTAGACATGGTGGGCAGCAGCAACGTTCACTTAGACAGTAGTCGATAGCACGAACAGAAATAAAAGATGACATGGGACGTTGACATAAAAGATAAAAATAGAAAAGGTCTTATTTGAAAATTGTAGAAGATTAAACAAAAGTTAAGGAGACAATATGTTTTCTATCAACCGATTCGACGTATGACAACTTTGAATTTAATTTGTGAACGCACTCTTTCACTAATCATCAAATTCTCACTGTCAATTTAATCAGTGAATTCAACATTTTCGTCGCTGTAAATTAAATGAACGAGCAACGTCTGCAAATTTTAAAAATGTTCTACCCAATTTTGGAGTCTGTGACCCCACTTTTAAGAGCTTCAATTTTCTGCTTTCTCATTTTTGGCTCAATGGGTACTGCTAAGCAAATTTGCGTCATTCATGAAGACGGCGTTATTGGACCATATAACAGACGATAACTATCGTGACTTGGTACTGTTGGGCAGTACTATTGGGCAGCATTAACGCCATGGTTATCCAAAATGCTTAGCCCGAATCGGAAGATATGGACTTGGACGACATGTGATTTCAAGAGGATGGTTGAAGCCACACAGCACACGTTAATATTGTTTTTTTTTTCTTTGAGAATAAGTTTGGTGAGCGTGTTATCTGAAGAACTGACCAGTCGATTGGCTGCATCGTTTGGCGATTTAACGCGCTTCACTATTTTCTGTGGAGCTACATAAAGTCGTTGGTTTGTGAGAACAAGTGGACGATGTTGGAAGTGCTCAGGTCAACATTGAATACGAAATAGCCGCCGTTTTGGCTGAATTTATATACGAGTCGTTGAAAAATGGGTTGAAAAAATCGACTGCTGTAAAAGTGCACGCGGTGGCCATATGAACGAATCTTATAAAAGTTTTGTCTGTACTTCAAGCCGAAAATAATATTTTTGAAATATCTTAAAATAACCGTGCAGTGATATTTTAAAATATTCGCAAAAATTAACACCATTTTGATGGTTACACAGTTGACTGTACGAACAGTGCCAATATCCCTGATTTGTGGAAAAAAAAGCATTTATGAACCTGATGTGTACTACATGGGACACGAGCAAGTCGAACCACAGTCAAGATCGAGTCGAATTTTCAAATTTCCAGTTCTACCTCTTATTAATCAAATAGTATAAAATTATACTGTGGAAAGAAACATGAAATATCATTCGTCGAGGTGAACATAACAACTGCTGCGTGATAGAAGACAATCTGCCTCCTCAGAATGAGAAGCACAAGTAATGTGAACTTTAAGACAGGTAAACCATTGTTTACAGGCGTCCAATACTATGCAGTTTTCTTGACGTCTCATCTCCCCTCATGCTTTCATATTCCTCCCTCAATGCTTTCATATTCAAATAAGCCGAAAATGATATAAATTTGTTGTAAGAGCCGAAAAAAACTGCATCTCCTCCAACCCTTCACGGAAGCAGGCTCTTGTCCTTCGTTTAAATGTATTTTCATTTTCTTCTGAAAACTGAATCCACTCGACATGGATCCATTCTGGCAGGTTTCCTTTTGAATTGCTTTTAAACAGTTCCCAAAAGAAGGTTCATCATCTTATTCAGCTGAACGCTGCAATGCAGGTCAATTCCACGGCGTACGGTTCGGAATTGATGCCTCCACTTAAGGTTTTAGTTTTTCTGCCTCCTTAATTTGAATTGCAAATTAGCGAATCTGAAGTATGCCTCCAATTTAAATCAATTTATTTTATATTTTGTTTGCATTTAAATAACTTTAAAGTGTCAAGAGTCACCAGACTGTACCGACCGTATGTAGGAATGGAGCGGAGAAAAGGATGAACCATGTATTTACCATTATTGGGTGGGTGCATAAGGAGAATAATAGATGAGTTTGCAGTTCTTTGCGCGACTGCACGTACTCGTTTCGCTTGGGAGCGGACATGGAAAATGCAGTGGAGGTGAGACAGAAAATAAGACGATACAGTTTAGTGCTATTTAGAATGCCTTCGATGACTACGACCGCAGACACTATTTGATATTGTATAACACTATTTTTACAAAGAGTGTACTCAATTGTATGGAGTCTAGTTATAGACAATCTTCTGGAATTCTGCATTGCAAGCATTGCATTGCATTGAATAGCAATTATCAAGAACAACAAAAAAGTTCGGGCGTCCTTATTTAAATTCTGTATTAGATGTGACGTTGTTTTTTAATGTTGCGCTTTTTTTTACTACGAAGTCCAATAAATGAAAAAGGCTGGGGAGTGTGATTGCCATAATGTTCCTCTGTGCGGGTAGACTTGCGATACTTACAGTGAATCCTACTTTCAGCCTACACAGGACAATGGCGATTTTAGTCCTGTCGCATAACTGCAAGTACATGTAGGGCTGTACCTTTCTGTGGCTTTGGTTTGAACTTAAGGTACTATGAATCGCCGTTTTGTATTTGCTTTGATCTCAATCTTGAACAACACCATAGGAATACCTTCGAAAGTCTGCTGACGCATGCACAGTAGCCTTGGGTACTCTTTTAGTAACAATATGTGGTGCAATTTGAGAAGCTTGGGAGCTTTGTATCGCCCCATTTTATTGTCAATCGAATCGACACCGCCCATACGGCAATAATTGTTCGTACTATGGTCGCCTTATCGTATCTTGAGACTTATGACTTGAAGCAAGACTCAAAACTTTTTTATCATTTCAGGCGATTGTGGATAAATTCGTTCCTTCGGCCAAGCTGTAGCTTTAGAGTAATTTTTTAGAGATATCTTTATTCGTGAGTAGCTTGCGATTTCGTCGGACGGTACGAGGCCTTGTAATGCCTTGTTTGGAAAAATGTTCTTTGTGAGGAAAAGGTATGTACTTACTTATTTATCAAGCCGACGATGGAGGGTCCTAGCCTGAGCATTGGTTGCCTTCCATCTTTGCCAAAAGGGTTGGATTTGAATATCTTCTTCGCTGGAGAGTTGTTCTCCGTGCGCTCGATGTGGCTGGTACAGTATGGACGACGGTTTTTCCTTCCGGACTAAATTCCTCATCCTGGTACAGCTCGTAGAGTTCGCCGTTGTGTCTTCTCCCCGATTTGCCTTCCTCGCTGACGGGACCATATACATACCTGACATAGAATTTTTTCTTTCGAATGCACCAAGAATCAGTTCTGCAAGCGTTGAGCCTTTGGCACAATAAAGCGGGACTGGCAAGATAAGAGTTTGGTAGAGCTGGTAGGTAAGTTCAGTTGTTTTGACAGACCGAAGTAATATTGGTTGGCAAGAGTGCTTCTATGTCGGATCTCCATTATGGAGTTACGGTTTACCCCGAGGTAGATAAACTCCTCCAGTCTTCGACACCGAGCCATTGGGACAGCGCAACAGAGGACGTACTCGCACAAGATGGCGCACACAAGTGGAAAAGGACCTCAACCAACTTGGTGTGCGCAACTGGAGGCAGCTGGCGAAAGTGCCTTCTGTGTTAACTTTTGCCAGCCTCTAGTACCTAATTGAAGAAATCAGTGCCGCGTCGTGCGGCACAACCTGATAAATTTTACTGGGATCTCGAATTTGGACAATGCTATCGTATGTAATTTTAAAATCGATGAAAAGATGATGATTATCGATTTAAAACTCGCTTCTAGTGGGTTGAATTAGTGTCAAGATTTGGTCAATATTCAATTTTCCGCACCGGAAGCCATACTGGTACTTGCCGATTATTACGACTTTGTGCAGGGATATAGCTCTCTAGTTTGTACAGAAGGTAATATCGCCTTATTTCAGATGGGCAAATGGAGCTAATATTTCAGTTGATGTGTATGCTCTCTCTCCGGTATTCGTCACTGATCTGACTTTCAAGATATCGCCACCAGACTCTTAGCGTTAGTCAGCTGAGCTTGTGGCTGTGTTATACTTCAAGCTTTTAATAGTTGTGCCGACTTCCTCCAAACTAGGTGGGGAGTATAGCTAGATGGACCGTTTATTTTTTTTTATCTCTAGACCCATCGTTATCCTTGTGCAGGGAGGTTGCGAGGGACCTTTTCTTCTATTCGAGGGCAATAGCCCTCGACAAATTTTGGGGGTCCAATGGGTCCCAATTTCTTAAGAAAAAAAAACTATGTACAGCAGGAATATCAGGAATATCAAATGTTGCCAAAATTGGACTGGCTCAATGGAGAAAACTAGACTGCAGCAATAGCCCTTGAATCCTACTCATTACACACCAATGTGGTGAATCCAAGTAGTCCGAAGTGTAAACTTCGTCTAAGGTACCCACTAACATGTGGAGAATCTTCTACTTATGTATTAGGAAAATACGTTTAAGCCCTAACGGAGTTGTCAAGTCAGAAACTTAAATTTTTCAAAAAAAAATGTCAGTCACTTTAATATTCTGTCTGAGTTTAAACATAAAGTTGGTACTATTCATTAAGTCTCTTAATCTGGATCGGTGATCACTTCAGGGAGTGGATGAGTTACACGTCTAATCTACCAATCTGCACTCCTTCCCAGATCTGCTTAGCAGGATTATAATGTTGGCATTTGTTGATACAACTTGATAAGAAAAAGTTCACTATCTTTTTTCATCCGATATTTCCATTCTCTGGAGATTGGCAAATATGCCTTAAGCACTCCTAATGGAATTCGGACAGATTCCACCCCAAAAGGAAACTTCGATCCTCTCCTCCTTACCAAATCATCCTCGTTTTGCCATTACTCTACGAAACACTTTGTCCTGGACAAGTAGACAGAAACAAAAATAATTACATTTCAAATATTTTCAATTCTCCCAAGAGAGCTTCTTCCATTGCGATTCGGTCTGGTAACTAAGGCAGTCATGGTATTACTCTAATGTCATTTTGATGGGACCGGCTTCTAACAAACTTCGAAAAATGTTTCGGGGACGCGGCCATCATGTGTGGGTGGATATCGATACTGTTCTGTGTTTCCAACGATGCACATCACTTTCAATTTGGTTCGATACGACAATTCAAAATCAAATGTCAAAAGTGAATTCTTTAAATAAACTTTATTGACTAGAATGTAGACGAAGTCTGGGCAAAGTAATCCAGGGACATGGAAATATGGATAACACACTTTGAGATATCCCTCGACTTCTGCTCCATCATCGATACATTGGGCGACGAGAAAAGTTTTCGACAAGGATGATAGGGCCATGATTTGGTGCACATAGGGAGGGTGTTTTTTATTTTCGGAGTTGAAATGGAATCGCCTAAAATTGAAAGCCGTAACCGGTCACAATGTCAGGGTTGGGAACTTCGTCCACTTTATCCATCAAAACTGTCGTTAAATGAATAATAATGTATTGCAACGATCAAAATCCAATAAAGACTCAAGAGAAAAGTCACACATACAATATGAGCACGCATCTCTTGAGATGCTCCCTGACCACTGCAGTGGTAATGTGCACTGTAACGTATTCCAGGCAGAAACCAAGGGAGTTTTTGTCCCAGCTCAAGAACAATGTAATACCCAAAGGTTCCTAGACAATTTCATTTTCACAAGAAAGTGTTTTAATTGCGGGTCGTCTCTCAAGGAGATGGGTGTGCATATTAACACACGCCTCATAAAGGTGCCGAGACATTGTGAGAATTGCAAGAGATGAATAAGACAGACAATTGCAAAGCCTTTGAACTCGCAGGGTGTGGCACAATCCCGTATTTAGCATCAGGAGGAGGTCCGCCTTCTATGCCAATCGATACAGACCGCCATCATCATAAGATTCACACAAATGAAGAAACCAATCACAAATGGCTAGAAGGCACCAATTGCCTTAAAACAAAGGAAATTTATGGCAGTACTTAGTCCTAAACGACCTCTCTGTTCGCTCAGATATGAGAAACATGATCACTTAGGACTTTCAACGGCATCATGCCCTACCCACGGCTGCGATAAGGCTGTCGATTTCTGCAGAAGCTGCATGGATGAAGATGAGATAGAACCTACAAATCATCTTTTCTGCTCCTTCGCTTTCATTGTGATTCGAACAGGAGACACCTGTTACTATTGTGAACATTAGCCAGACAAACCGCTTTAACATAGGCACCGAATGGTACCAAGGTGTAGATGAGCCGAGTCGACATCGTAGGTTCGATTAATAATTTTCACGGCTCCATATTTTTTTAAGTCACCGACAAAACTCAGAGAGTACTTCTATCTATCTAGTACTTCTATCTACTTCTATCTATCTAGCTTCTCAAGCTTGCAAGTTCGGCGTCAGCATAAAACTTCAGGTCCCTTCCACTCGTGAGAGAACAATAGCACGTTCAACACGAGTGGTTGCTGAGAAGCTATTCTCTGGCGTTCTACGGGGCTTATTATTATTCTGGCCTAAGTGTGCCTGATCTTAACCTAACGCACCCGACCATGACATATTCACATTCGAGATCAGTAAGAAAAGGAATCTAGACTGAAGAGCACATGTTCAGGAGACCTATGAAGAAACTCCTAAACTCCATTGTAGATTGTTCCCCATATTTTAGTAATTGTTCGGCCACTTTGTGGGACATTTTTACTGACCATTTACCTCTTGAAAATATTGAACCGCCTTCCGTCATCTCTCTAAATGGTATCAAATCCAAGCAGACTTGGTCTTGTTGGCTCACTTGATAAGGCTCACTCACAGATTACCGAAAAATACAAAAAATTCGCTACGGTATGCTGTGGGCTGGACCATCTTGTTTTCAAAATGATTCTAATCAGCGTGTTATTGCGTGTAACAACATTCCCTATAGAACCATGATTAATGACTTTTCCGTTCGCCAATTGTGCAAAAGATGTGACTATATCGGGGTGGCGTTCCGTGTAACACAGCAAACAAAGCAGTCAGTTTATTGGGGGACGAAAAGGATGGATGCGGAATTACGCGTAGAGGGGCATCGATATTCTGTGATTTAACGCCTCTTGCTTATTTTAATAAATTTGCTGGTCTATACTGGCAAGCAAGTTATACGTGAACAGCTGCAAACATAAGGTAAACGTAAACATCAAATCCACTTGTGGTTGATGATATTTGTTATATGTGATGTGAAAAAATAATAGCGTCGTATTTCTCGATTGCACACAAATTATATGTGTTTACGGGTATTTTTATGAAAAATTGAGGTTCTGTAGGTAGTAAATCAAATCGTCTTTGAACTAATCGAGTCATTTGCGAAGTGTTACACATTAAAACGATTAACAAAAACTAAGTTTTTTTTCTAAAGAGACTGGAAATAAATCGTAATTGACTGCACGCATGAATTTATATTCTTTTCAGTTTCGTGTCCCGTGCGAATAAATGCAGAAAAGTGATGAAATACTCAGTCTTATTTCTTCTTTATTTTGCGCTACAGTCCGCGGTGGACCTGGGCCTCAACCAACAAGCCTCTCAATCCCGCACGATCTTTCGCCAGTTGCCTCCAGCTGCGCACATCAAGTTGATTGAAGTCCTTCTCTACTTGTGTGCACCACCTTGTTCGAGGAAGTCCTCAGTTGAGTTATTCTAATAGCTCGGAATCGAAAACTCTTCGGGCCGGAGCTGTGGTCTATCCGCCCTACGTAACCTAGCCATCTTAAGCGTTGGATGCGAAGACGATTATGCTGCTGCCTGTACAGTTCGTGGTTGAATCTTCTCCTCCAGACGCCATCAACGCAAACAGGACCAAAGATCGTACGCAGAACATTTCTCTCAAACCAACCAAGAGCTTCTTCATCCGCTTCCAATAGCGTCCATATCTCTGCGTCATAGAGCAGAACTGGGATGATCAGGGTTTTATACAAGGTCAAGTTGGTGTTTCGAGAGATGGCTCTGTTACTCATTTGCTTGTTAGGCCCAAAGAAACAGCGATTGGCAAGAGTAATTCTTCAGTTGATCTCGGTACTGGTGTTATTGACTCCTCGGCGAGCCAAGGTACACAGACGAAATCCATGCCCCCTCAAAGTTTCTGCTGCCCATTGTGACGCTCTGTCCGAGATGTTGTGCGTCCTGTCGTGATGAGGGCATGTACTTCGTTTTGCCCTGGTTTACCGCTAGACTCATTTTAGCCGCTTCCGCTTCAATACCAGCAAACGCCTCATTGACGGCTCGCTGTGTTCGTCCAATCACGTCAATGTCGTCCGCGTAAGCAAGCAGTTGAATGAACATTTGGAAGATCGTTCCTTGAGTGTTTTTGTTGAGTTTCGCACGATCTTCTCAAGTATGATATTGAAGAAGTCACATGACAGAGTATCGCCTCGGCTAAAACCTTTTTGACCTTGATGGAGCAGCGAGAGTTCTCCATCGTCATCCTGCACAACCTGACTAGCTTGGCAAGAATGTCAAAACTAGACATGGCTCAAAATCGGCAAACAGATCGAGTTGCACTTCTTGAATCTTTTCCAGGATCTGCAGTAGTGTCAAGATCTGGTCTATTGCGGACTTCCCCGGCCTGAAAGCAGACTGATATGGACCTATCAGATTGTTAACAAACGGTTTCATGCGTACACACAAAACGGCAGAGAGGATCTTGTACGCGATGTTGAGGAGACTGGTCCCCGTTTAGTTGACGCAGTCAATGGGGTTTCCCTTCTTGTAAACCATACAAACGACGCTAAACTCCACTCATCGGACATGCCTTCCTCCGACCATATCTTACAGATCCCCAGATCTTCTCCAGCTGCTTTAAACACAGCAGACAGTCCGTCCGCTCCAACAGCTTTATTCTAGTTCAGTCTACATATCGCTATCTTGACTGTCTAAGTCGGGGGACGGAATTCGTGTTCATCATCGTCCAAATTGAGTGAAACATTCTGCCCGACAGTGGAATTTGCTTTGGATAAATTTTTCCAGATTCCCAGTATGGCCTGCGATTCCACTACTAGTTCTAGTGGTTGTGTACTTCTTGTTTCATATCATTCAATTTCATTCAATTTTATTTATTTTTCATTTAATTATTCAACCGATTTTTTTTTTTTGATCTTTGCAGATAATCAATTACGATTCGCCCAGGGGTGGCGTATCAGTAATTACCATCAAGGGTGAGACAACCACTTCATTTCTGCTGATCAAATCTGCTCGACCATCAGACTCGGGGCAATACCAGTGCAATCCTTCAAATTCTAAAAGCAAAGGCGTAACGGTGCATGTATTAAATGGTGAGTATAATTGAAAATAATATTTTTGGAATAAGTACATGTTCATTTCATCTTGTTGACATGCTCATGCACTCCACCGCTTCGGAGTGGAAAAGAAATCGTTGGTAAAAGGGATATGTACGCTTACGAGCAGTCTGCGAAAAAAATAGTAGCTGTACACAGTTTACCTTACCATACCTTCTTACCTCGTTACCATACGTTCCTAGTCAACCTACAAAACAGCTCTGCAATGGCATAAGAGTTGTATTGAAAATAGTGTCGGCAGATTAACAACACCACTCGACACTTGTGTCGTCGATGTTTAATGAAGTTTTTTGTTATGCAAAGTCGAATGAGCTCGAAGCAGAGCCCACTCTCCGCGACAAGAATGAGTAGTAATTTCGAATAATTCAATTACTCTATCCCCTAAAATACATCATACATGGATGTTTCACAAACTGAGATGAGTGAGGAGACAGGTGTTGGTATGTCTATTGTCTCTAAACAGCTCAGCTTCATTCTGTTTCATAAACTCACATTGCATCATTGTGTTTCAGACGGAAATTAAGACGATTCGTGAGACCGTGTTGCAGTCTGGGTGAAGTATAGGTATTATCCGAAATTTCAGCACTTTTACAGACAGACAGGTGGCCAGTGGAGTCAGTCTCTCTCATAGCAAGTTATCGTTAATCTCTGGGTGAAATGGCCAGACTGTTTTATATTCCTCTGTGCTGTGTGCTATGCCATTGGGACATTTCAGGTAACTGGGAAGCGGTTGAGCGAGCCAGACATGCAACAACTTGCCCTCTGTTCCATAAAAATAGTCCACGCCACATGCAGTCGACTATTAAGTGGAACAGGGAACCCATTTGGTGGTTGAAAGGCACCTCTCGTAACAAGCCATCAATATAACCTGGCGCACACTGGATCCAAATGTTCCAAGCACCTGCCATCAGAAGAGAAGATTAAATATAAAGAACGTAGTTTGGTAGATGTCATTACGGGACACTTCTTTTTGGGAGGATGAGTCAAGTCTCTTGTCTGTCTTGACGCCATCACGAAACGAAATGACGGAATTTGTGGGCATGAAGAAGCACCCACGTCTCCTACGACATATTTGAGTTGTCCATCTTAGATCCACTTGGCGTCCTCCTAAACCCCAGAAAGTTCGCTTATAGGTTCCTTAATACAGAATACAAGTGCACTTATTTTCTTTCGTGCCTTATTGTTGCCTTTCCGCGACACTTTCCACTCTAAAGTCCGCACAGAAAGCCTATTTTATTGATCTGCCTTCGCTCACACTCACAGCACTCCTTAAGAATCAACTGCTGCGTTAATATTAACTTTACATTATAAAACCCGGTTGAACGATATTGTGAACGACCTATTTGTGGAGACTAATTTTTACTATGTCGTACAAATGTACAAATTTGAATTATGTTTTGAACATCAACGCGTAAGCATCAGCGGATGGATGAAAATGATAGGGTTCTGGGTAGAAGTTAGGGTCGCTTAGGACAGGACACGCTAAGATGTTTGACGCCACGACTCATTCATGAAATCCGCGAACCGCGTCGTACTGTGTGAACGCAAAGCATTTTTTGATCGTTTAACAAGCCGTTCAACCTAATAACTGGCTGTGAGTAGCATCTGACGTAGCAGATTTAGAAGAACGAATTGGTTGGTGGCCCGCCTCTAATCGATGTATGGGGACGCTCTTATGTAGAGGAGCTATTTAGAAATTTGCCCTTCTCAAGTCTGTTTCACATACTACACGCAGCACAGTCGGATTATTTATTTGGTGTCTACTTCTTGTTTTGCTATGGGTGATTTTAGCATTTATCTGTGCAAGAAGTCAAAGCAAAATGCCATTTTAATAACATCATCAGCACCACTCACAAACATGGTGGAAGTGTGGTGTGGTGTCGGATTGCATTGATGCGCTTGGCGCTGGAATCCTTAAATCCATTAAACCAAATTTGAAGCCTCCTTTCATAGTCTTTAGCAAATTTTTGACGAATGTTGCCACTTCAGTAATATTGTTGAAGGGTTACATTCTAGCCAATCCACTGTTTAACCCTTCTACATCTTTTGTTCGGCAAACAGTAGACTCAATAACATGCTTTCCACATTTAACCAACAGCTGACTTACAATCTTACATTACATCCACTAAAGCGGCTGTTATCCTTACATTTTCTAATAGTTATGCGTTCTTCGAGCGGTGATAATTTGTGGGACTGGCATTTTTTCTGCTTTAACCCAACACGACCTTAGTTCCTGATGATGTCTTACGATGTCACCGACCATGTGCTGCCTTAACACTAACGCCCGTTTTTCAAGCGAAGTTCTCTTTCTTTTGTTGCGCATCTTATTTTGTTCAGTGAATGGTTTTTTACGTACTATTAAAAAGTAATGGTAATAAAATAATAAAATGGAAAATGGACACAGGTAATGGGACCGGAATATATTCGGACACAGTCTATAAACAAGAATGTTTTGAACTCCCTCCCTGATGTGGGAAGCTGAGATTTTGGCAATAGAAAAAACAGACGAACACCTATAAGAAAAATATATCAACCATCATTGTAGACAGCCAGGCTGCATTGAAGTCAATAAGATCCTGGACAGCGAAATGATAGGTTGTCATGAAATGTCGCGACTCACTGAGGTCAATCAGCTCCATAAGATCAAATTCTGCTGGGTCCCGGGTCTTGGCTCAATCGAAGGGAATGAAGGAGCTGACGATGAAATGAAACTAAAATGAAACTAGACCGAAACTCTGTTCGTATGTTCATCGGAGTGATCACAGCACACTGTCCGATGAGAACAATTCACAGCTGTAGTGACGAGGAAGAAACCGAATCGGAGCTTCACTGGTCTACTGTTCACAGGAACTAATGACATAGGAAATGCAGACATATCGGAACTTTCAAAATTCGTAAAAATCGCGGTGTGTGTTCAACCCCCATGCGTCATAACAGGATAGAAGAATCGTGTACTCCACAAATAAAGAAACTTACAAAACCTCACATAACCTAAATATCAGACAACTGCAGTGTTGATTATTCTCATGTTTCTTGCATGGTTCATACCAATATCTGCAAACTATTTATGCGTATGAATTATAGCCAATGTTAAGTACCGTTCAACGTCAATTGTTCGCTTAGCGTTACATCCTCAAATGCACCAGTAATGCGTTTCCCACCCATATACGCATTGTGCTACTCTTTAAATTCCTGAAAGAAGTGAATCCAAATCTCAGTCATCAACAGCATTACCGAGAATTCCGGAACAATTGAAAGAATAACAAATAGTATAGCAGAAACTCACAAACGTCTCACACGTCAACCGCAGGCATTACTTTATGCCATGACAAAACCATTATTTTCTGTTTAAGTTCGCTTAGAAGTTGAAATTTCTGAAAATCAAAAATTCGACGAAGTACGGCTGTAACAGTTCAAATAACATAAATTGATTTGCTTTATGCTTCCGTTGACCGCTTTTCCGTCTCAACAGACCTGCAATCGAAAGCTCTTATAGTCGGGAGATGTTTGCCCTACGGACTGTGTCCACATTCTTATGTGTACAGCTCATAGAGTGTGCGATTATATTTTCCTCCTCCATTTGACTTCCTCGTAGATAAGACGTAGTATCCGTCACAGAAATAAAAAAAATCCATTGAAATGCAAAGAAATTTTGCGTCGTCATGCTTATCGCCCAGTTTTCAGTTTCGTTCAGGAAGACTGGTTGGTTAATGGATATACATTTATTGATACGGAGGTATTCCAACGATGGTAAAGAATTTTAGAATTTGACAAACGTTTTGCTGTCCATAAGTTAAACATTAATAAAAAGAGATTCACAATAAAGTGTCTCAACAAGATAATCTATCCAAATCAACCAGAACTTAAACCAACACAAATACCCTCATAAGCGATTTGATCTGGAGCCGTACTATGATGATATGTCATCTAAAGGGTTACCGTATAGGGACTTGGCCAATTTGGATTTGTGAACGCACTCTTTAATCATCAAATTGTCACGGTCAACTCATTCAGAAAACTCAACATTTCGAACGAGCAATGTCTGCAAATTATAAAAATTGTCTACCGGATTAGTAGTCGATGACCGCATTTTTAAGAGCGTTAACTCGCTAACTAGCTTTTCATTCTTAGCTCTCATCATAGTGAATAGCAATAGAAAGTCTAGTGCAAAAATTGTAATCTATAAATTCGTTGTGTGATATTGCCGTGTCAGTGCGACAACGTTTTTGTGTCGAAAATATCGCTGCCGTTCAGGCGTCAGTAGCAAACGATCAAAATCAGTCAATTTCACGGCGTTCTCAGAAGTTGGACATCGCTCAGACGTAGTAGCATGCGTTCCTAAGGGCGATTCTACGTCGGCTCTTCACTAAAATGTCATTCGTGGAGTTCACATTTGCCCCGAGGTAGAAGACCTCCTTTACTACCTCAAAATTATAGCTGTTTATAGCAATGTTTTGAGCCAAGTGGTGAGTGACGGATCTATTGTTGCTTCACAACATTTACTTCGTATTTGCCTCGTTACCCACTAGACAAAGTATTTGGGTAGTACCCTAAAAGCCACCGAGGTACTCCGGTATCAACAGATATACTATAAACCCACGGCCCCAATATTGCGCAAGAAATTGTGAGACAAATCTAAGAGTTGAATATCCCAACTATTGGTCGTATTCTATTTGCTTCGTGTTCAATAAGTCAGATTTCTAGCGAGTGATAAAGACCCATGTTCGCCCGGTCTCATAGTGTAAGGAAAATATGGCGTGCTGGACAGTTTTACTGCGTTTCTTCATAGGAGTTTTTAATGTCACCAGAAACTTAATGGCGGAAACAGATAAACATTTACACACACACAAAACAACTGATTTACTTTCAACATTTTCCTACACTGCACACAGTTTCGTATACAACACCAATTATAAACGAATCCATTCATTTTAATTATTATTTCTTAATTTTCTGTTTTTAATATAAATACAAAATTAAATTGTGATGTATGCGTAGATGACGCCAAGATGGCGAATTTGACAAACTGTCCAACACAACCTGTTTTCCTTACACCATAGACTGGACTATAAAGTCACACAAGCAAGATGAGTAGATTAGTACACCGTTGACTCTCATTAAGTCGAATTTTCACGGGATACCATATTTTTTTGTAAATTTGTGAAAAAATAAAAAAAGAACGTTGGAACACAGGGTTTATTTTGCAAGACTACGTCATGTAATCTACAATTTTGTTATTTGTTATAGTTTTCTCTTACACAGAATAATTGCTAATTAAGCTTTATTGAACTGCTTTTGGAATTCCAACAGGATTCCTAAAACAAGATCTTTTTCTAGAGATATTTCCATTGCTTTGAATTGAAAACTGGATGCCACGAATTACACGAGGAAAATAAATATATTGTCTTCTTTGCTTTGCAACTTTTTCTTCAAATTCGTTTTTATGATAGCAAGTCATTTTTATAGGTTAACATTAACGAGCTGCGAATTCTGCCAAATTCTTCCTTTTTTTTTCAGATTTTTTTTCTCTCTTAATATCTAACAATTCAAGTTCAAGTTCTATCTTACTGACTCTTCACGGGTACTGTAAAATAATCTAATCTATGTAACTTATATATTTGCCTTTCTTCCACGTCATCCCTTTCGTTCGGTTCAAGGAATAAAGCAGTTCTTGAAAAAAAACGATCGAAACGAATTAATGTGTACGAGTTAGAGGGTGTTTCGACTTACGGGAAGTTTGACATATAGAGAAAGTGGTTTTGTATGGAAAATTGAGAGGAATGCTAAATAATGGCTAAGAGTTTCGAGTTAGAGAGAAATTCGAACGGCATGTTCATCATTAAAAATGTACCCAGATGACTGCGCATGAAGCGATGAGGGTTATTCCTGAAAAGGACCACAACCAACCAGATACAGCCGGTGAGGAAACAACGGTGATTGTTTGGACTAAAATTACAGTGTTTTGAACATATGAAACCCCCAAATTTGTAGATTGCAATTGCGAGTGTACGAAAGGCGATGGAAAGGTTACATCTAATGAACGAATAAATAGACAAGATCTAACTGCCTGTCAGACGAAAAAGGGTTTGTGTTCAATCGCCAAGGTTTCCCACGAAAACGAAAAACAATGCCATTAATTCTCCTTTCAATCACTTCAGTATGTTAATCAGAAGTGATTCTGAATTGAAACAGAGAATCCCATCGGAGACGGACGGAATCATAGAGGACGACTAGCTGCTGTCGAACCGTAGCTACTAAATCTGAACTTTGCTCCCCTCGGTTATCCAATTTCATTAGCGTCAATAAGAAAATAAAAAATAAAAACAAAAAAACAAACAAATCCCTCTGCACGAGAAGTCCATAGCGAATTGAAGTTATATTCTTAAAAGCTGTCTCCGTCAATGCTTTTAGGATAATGAGGAGAAATCTTAGACTTCCACCATCGCCTTCCTGTTGCGCAGTCATTTTCTTCAACACACATCCTTGCTGTGTTCCGCAGCCATGTATCTTCGTGCTGGTCCCCGTCGCACAATCGATTTCTGCTTTAAACAGCTGCAATTCATTTCACAGCATTACCGCCGGCAATTCACGAATAATTGCACTGTCATGCATATCCTCCTCCGCACACTCACCGCTCACCGTTCGACGCTTACATGGGAGCTGTAAGTGCATCTATCAGCGTGAAAATGCGTCGCACGTGTAACACGTACCGATGCGAAAAAAAGGAAAAAAAATTCCAGCGGACGTAAATGAGGTGATTATTCCCAAATACGAATATGTAATCATTTTTTGTACACTCATTCTGAATGGATACCCATGTTCAATGGGGCTCTAATCATGTGTGACCCAATTGGCGTGGCGTTTTACTGACGCCGGAATTTCGTACATACATGCACATCCACACGGGGCATGCGAGCGAGAGATGCAATTGGACCTGTGGGCGATTATCCAACGGAAATGAGGAAGGAAAAAATACGAAAGATATGGGTTTACGTGTCACATCAATTAATTATGTTTTTCGCATGCTCACTTAACGCAATCCACAGCACAATATCCCCACACACGCCCTCCTCCAACAGATGGCATTGAGATTTGAGAGCGGAATTGAATCTGCGGGGGGGAAGTAATTGCGTGGGACACGCGAGTCCAGGCGCCTCCTGTTCGTATGTACCTACGCGTCCGTATGTCAGATGAAATTACATTGAAGCAAAACCAATTTCATTGAATCAGTGTATCGGGGAGTGCATTCACTTTTAATTGGAGCGAAGAATGGAAGTAGTTTGGAATTTTAAGTCAATACATTTATGCCATGTGCACACTTTGATTGTTACGCCTGCTGCTTTGATTCTCTAATTAATCTTTTGTCTGACATTGTGTGCGGCAGCGGCGGTGGTTTGACTATTATGCAGTCATTCGGATTTATTGCCCCATTTGTGGTTTGCCAATAATTTAGTTTTGTTGACATTTTATTGCACAGTCACTTGAGCCAGTCGAGCTATCAACACTTTGTTGCGAATTATGTCTGCATTTAAATCAGATCGGCCTTTAAGTGATTCAATTTATGTTTCCCGCTTTGCGCTGCGGGGGTTGCTGTTGTCGCAATTAAATCGATACGTTTGAATTAAAGGAACGGAGCAGACAAGCAGATTCAACCCACGAGTGGTCATAGTCTGCAGAGCTTACAGCCTCGACTGCAGCGTAGTTGTGCTTGTTAAAAGCCCGTTTAGAAGTCTGTTGAAAGAAGGGTTGTCGTGGTTAGGGGTCTCTTCACAGAAGTAACGCAGATAACGTTCTATGCCAACGTGTCAGACAACAATTAGCGTATTTAGGACGAGCCCTAATTTCTAAGGGACGACGATGGTGTTCACATACTCAACGAGGTTACCAACACCGGATGAGCAACGTGCTTGTTCTCCAGTTGAGGGTTATGTGTGAAATATAAGCTTCACATCTCAACAAAAGGCCATAATCGATTTCATCACGAAATGTTCTTAAGGGCAGTGTAGTCATGGCTCTCATTGACCAGCATTGGAGAGCCAGGTCACAACAGAGCTGAGTAGACTGTCAATTTAAGAGTCGCACTCTTGGGGCATTTTAAGTAGATATATTTTTCATGTAATTTTGTTGAATATTTATGGTGGTTCGTGGCGTTGCGGGTATGTGCGTCAACCCCAGCCTCGGCGATGTAGTTTCGATCCCTGGTCTGTGCGACAACAATTTTCCCACCTCTTTCGAGTCACTCACAATACCCAAAGAATATTACTGTCTTAAAAAAAGTTTCTTAAGCTTGGCCGTTCGGAGTCTATATATTGAGTGTACGTTAAAACCCCATGTCATCATTATTTGCAAGCGAAGCTTGGAACATCTGACGGCATCTTCCTAAGAGACAGGCAGATAGGTACTAGTTAGGTAGACTGGTAGCCTTACCATTGTTAATTTAAATCACACTGTGTCCAGAGCCTTTATGGACGCCTGAGTCTATTTATTTGTATAACGATATATAGGTTGTCTATCGGATTCATTGACAGTAAGCGGGCAGCGGCCATTCCTTTTTTTTTCCGACCTCTAACTCTCTGGTCACTTCCAAAATGTTATATATTTAATCAGCAAGATCAAGCAATCATTTCAAGAAGTGCATTTCTTTTTCAATGGGTTTCTGAGCAAACTGAATCTGCGTTTTTCGTTATTCTACTTTTAACAGCATTTTTGGATGGAGTTCTGATATGTAAACCATTGGTACTGAGATTCCTTTAAGCTAGTCTTTGATGCACAAATGTATTTGATCCTACTGCAAACACTTAAGACTATATTAAAGCACGATTTATCCCGAAATATCTGCCAAATGTAACATGGAAATAGCCTCGTCATCCATTTAAAATAAGCAAAATAAACCACCGCACGTATGTAAACTTTTGACAAAGTAACATTTTAGAGTCCTGTCAATTACTTCTTCAGTTTGTCGATTGGTGTAATATTTATAAAAAAGGGCTTAAGACAAAACTAAACTCTTCTGAACTAGCAAAATTGGAGATCGTATGTAGACTTATGTTGGGCACTGTAGTCTATGCGATCTGCATTTACTTAATGATTCAAAGTACAATTACTAGCAAATGCAGGTGAATGATATGTGATTTTACTACAGACTACAAGATGCATTAGTTCGAAACAATTCTTTAGCATCCGACGAAGAAAATCACAGTCGAATTCATAACATGTACACTATGGCTGGATCATCACAATTTAAAATACTTGATAGGGCTGTTCAAGCTTGAACTTGCTTGCTAATCCAATTCAGCACAATTGGCTAATTGATATCGTACAATTATGACAGTGTTTGAAGGTATTGTGGAAAGATTTCATGCTTTCTCTTTGTATAAAGTGATGTGGATTTTCTCGTTTTAATTCACCAAGGAGAACATTTTATTCTTTTTTTTTCACCGATACCCCGACGAACCCATGTCAAGAGAATCACCCGTGCGAACACCGACAAAGTGTTAAGGAACAGGACATAATTTGCTGCGCATTAAAACCGCATAAAAAAATATAAAAAAGCATTCCACAAAATTAATATTAATTGCTACCGCTTGTGTTTCCTAATGCACTGGCACATTTTAAAGCCTAAAGAGGCGTATAATCGACGAAACGACAGCAAAAAAAAACTTCAGCACGAGTATGAAATTTCACAAAAACCTGACAATCATTATTCTGCGATATTAGCACTTGTAAAGAAATCATGAAATCGCAATAAGGGAAAACTGTCAATCACATTCCTGGCATTCTTTTTTTTACATTTGCACTAAAGAATACTTCAAACTCACTTAGAGGTAAGTATCTGGGACAGCATACTGGTTGAGCACTTATACTGTGGAGATATTGCCTTAAAAAACGATTTCAATAATGACCAAGCGGAAAATTGGCTTTTAAGGGTCGATATTGTTTGTGTGTATGAATAAATGCGATTGTAGTTTGAGCAACTGGACGGCGATATACATAGTTGAAGTGGGGATACTCGTAGGCTTTTAACGGAGACTTGCAGGAGGAAATATTTCTCGTGAAAAGGCATGTAAATATAGTAGAGTACCTGAGAAAAAAACATCGATGGGGTTTCATTAAATTTGCATCTCATAATTTCGAATTTAATGGAAGGGTCCCAATTCAAATCGGATCGACATATTTGTCAAGAGAAAGCGTTGTTATTCTCCTGGAACATCTTTCTGAATTCGTAACGTAAAGTCTTTTTATTCCCTGAAAATCGATTGCTCTAAAACATTGGATATGTATCGGAAATAAGAGTTTGTTTCTTAACATAGTCTCCTTTAAGGAGTGGTGGCCCGTGGCGTTGTGGGTATGTGCGTCCACCCCAACCTCGACGTCGTAGGTTCGCTTTCAGCTCAGAGCCACAAAAATAATGTTCACGACCCCAACTCTTTCGAGTCACAGACAATGCTCAAAGAGTATTTCCTGTCTAGAAAAAGCTTCTCAAACTTGGCCGTTCGGAGTCGTTATAAAAACTGTAGGTCCCTTCCACTCGTGAGAGAACAATAGCACGCACAACACGAGTGGTTGCTGAGAAGACCTGGCCCTCTATGGGCTGTAGCCAGGCCCAGTGCTACCATGAAAAAGAGTTAGTTTATTTTATATACACTGTAGTGGTCTTAGAAAAGTTTATGATATGATTTAGTTTCACGGCACACATATTACAATTTTAAGAGTGGTTGACCTAGAGTCTTATATCGCGAGTTTAGTAATATCATAAGCCCTATACTCTTAAAGCCTATTCGCCTTTATATACAGAGATACAATAAAATTAAATGATGCGAAAAAAGGAAAAGGATTTTGTCAAACAATACTAAATAAGGAATTATTTTTCGGCAGGCAAGAAGACGACATGGTCTTTCAATAATCACAGTTTTTCATATCCCATCGAAATTCTTGGTTGGCGATTATGTCTTAATTGTTCGGCTGCACGGGGTCTATAAAGGGACGCACAGATACGAAGGTGTTATTGTTGTCCTTGTTTCGATTACGAGGTTCCTCATCAGTGAGATCAGTGACCCGAGGCTTGTTCTCGCTTCGTAACGATGACTTTTCTAGTGGTCCGGCAATTATCTCAACGTACGACCCCCATGCTGGGTGTTCAGTTCTTTGTTCTTAATCCCTAGGGCTAGAGGTCGCACTTAAAAGTATAGCAAGTTGAGTTCGGATGAACTACAACCAGTACTCGATGGCTCCCACTTGGAGGTAAAATAAGCACAGTGTATGTGAAGGAAAAGTTACAACACTGGACATCGCCAGGTTGACGCCAATCAGTGCCTACCCGATTCCCACAGCACCCTCTATTAAGAAACAAATCCTTATTTCGGTCAATTAAATTTCCATGTAATTGCATTTTAAATAGCACAGAGCTAAAAAATCATATTGAGATCATTGAGAGGAGCTTCAGGTAATACAGTACTAAATGAACTGACAAATCACATCTATTGCATGCCATACGACTGCCGCCACCAACACCGACATTTCTGAGCTAAATAGCTTGACATTTGGGTAAAAGTTAGTTAACCAGAGATAACAAAAGAACTTCTACATACGGCGGGGAAAACACGCGAATGTCTACTTTATAATGCCCTTGGGCAACTTAAATCTCCTCCGCAATCAGCACATACTACAACGCGCCGAAATTTATGGAACCATTTGAACTTGGCTGTAAGAAAACACATAATTTCTTCCAAAGCAGACACAATAAGAGTAATTATCAAGAGATGAATTAAATAAGATGTTCAGTAAAACTAGCAAAACTGTGATTTATTTCACAGAAGGGTGATAACAAGTTGTAATTGACGCCAAGGGACAAGGGCTTTTGGCGTTCCCTCGTTCGAAATGAGTCACGTTGTGTAACACGCACTTTTGATATAACGCAGTCTTTATGTGAGTTTTATTGATTCTTTCGTGAAAGTCGTGAAATAATTACTTCTTCTTTTGGTTTTGTGGGGGCCTTAAAATCGAGTGAGGAATTTGGATAGGTGCCATCAGTTGCGAACACCAAATTGATTGACTTCTTTCTGCTCTTTGGTGCGTCATTGTAACAGCGGGCACCGTCTGTCGTCTGTTGCTAACAGCTTCAGCGACAAAAACTTTTTCTTGACAACAAAAAAATAAGAATGTGGCAACCAGTCACTGCCGTTGACACAACGAATCGAGATCAGAGATTAACACTTTAGAATCTCAGACTAGCATAAATCGAATTGGAACAACGCGCCACTGCTTCGATCCGCTTCATCATCCCTCAAAATCCTTAACCCATCACACCCATGCCACCTCATTATTTTTCCGTTTGAAAATGCAAATAATAATTAAATGGAATGTTTTTGATTTCCATATTCGATTGTGATGAGAATGAAAGAGCTTCGTCCGCAATCAGGATGTAGAATGGTGGTAATGATGAAATCCAGCCGCAAGCTCATTTCTAATTAATAGCATTATTTGCACGGCATTGTTTTCCAAATGTGGTTTTATGTCCACTGCTTATACACATCAATTGACAGTCTGGTTGACTGCCGTCATCGGCCTGTGTGCTTGTTTACGAACTTGATGCACCGCTGTGCTGCGATGGACTTTGTGGAATATTTGTCTGTAATTGACATTATTTCCATTGACATGTGGTCCGACTGGTAGATGGCGACAAAGCGCACAATTCGCGCAGCATAATAATTTGAGAATAAGCTGGATTATTTGGAGTACTTTCGTGGGGTTTTAAATGCACTTAAGTTGATAATAGAATCACTGTGGAATTTTTTGGGAAAGATGATTGAAATGAATTTAATTGATTATTTTTTTTTATGATTACGAAGCAGGCTCGTGACTCACATTTGTCCAAAATTTCAACTCGATTGATACTTCACACAAGTGGGCAATATATCGAAATGCCCAACTTTACAATTCCTAACCTGCCACAATGAGTACACGGAACAGTTTGCCAAATTAAACCAAACCAGAAGTCAATTTGTATTAAAACCAAACTTAAATGGTGACTGATATCTTAGATCAGAGGTGATCTGGGGGTATAGCTGTGATCCGAATGCAAACATATCCAAATTGGAATGCACCGTAAAGGCACAATGCACAACTATCAGTTATCTTGCAATGGGATTAGTTATACCTAACATTTTACGCAGCAAGGCTATGTATTTACTAGGGCCACAAGAACATGTTCTTGAAGAAATATTACTATCTGCAGCAAAAACTTCTTTAGACAACAAAGCTGACATGTCTCGAACAAAGAAACGATTCTGCGTGGATGTTAGCATGAGAAGGACCGCACTTCAAAATAGATATGATGTAAATGCAAGAAGAGCGTCTGCAACAAACACTCAAAAAAAATAATGTATGTCGACGAAAAATTAATTAATCACATAATAAAAAATAAGTGCTGGGCCGGGGCGTTGTCGACGCTAATCTCGACGTCGTAGTTCGATATCTGGTCTGTGCGACAAAAATAATTGTCACGGCCTCTTTCCAGTCACTAAAAATGCTCACAAAATACTTCTGTAAAAAAAAAGCTTTTCATACTTGGCCGTTTTGAGTCGGCAGAAAACTGTAGGTCGCTTCGACTCGTGGTAGAACAAGAAAAATCATCAACAAACTTTAAATAATTCAATCTTTTTCCAACAACTATTTAGCGCTTTTCTTAAATAGTAACTTTGGATCACCATATGTGTATATCAAAGAAAAAATCTCAATGGGCTGATTAGGATATCAATTCTTGAGAACGCCGTGCAATCGCCTGATTTGGTTCGATTGCTACGGACGTCTGAACGGAAGCAATATTTTCGACACTTCCACCAAATCGTTGTCGAACAAAATTTCTGAAACAAACTGTGGTCACTAGGCTTATGTGCTCAATTCCATATACTTTCAGAATCTACTTAAGGAGTTTGTACGTTCACCATGCCTCCAAAAAAATTAGTTGATGCTTTGGAAAGAACGCTGAAAGATGTATGAGATAATTCCAATTTGTTTGGGGCCTTGATGTACTCAGCTATCTAAAGCACAACCATCACTTAAACTGGTCAATATGAACAGGCCTGATAATATAACGCTCATTGGCGTTATAACAGTGTTTTTGGCCTTCTTTACAATGACTACTACATTAGCTGTAGAGACGAAGACGAAGAAGAAACCATTGCTCTCTGGTACTGACTTCTATTGGGTGTATAACTTATTCGTGCGGTTTTTTGAGCGTTTATTTAAGAAAACATGTACAATAGCATTGTTCAAAGTATTATCCATGAAGCTATGACTTTTTTCCTATCTTTCTATTAATTTGTGGATCCTATCCTAAAAGAACTGCGCCGGCTTGGCAGCCAAGAATGAATCAAGCCAAGTCAAGTCAATCAATAAATTTATTGATGGTAGATAATTTCCCTTACATAACGCAACAATTCAGGGTTAGGTGAGCAATAGAGCAACTTTGGCAGCCAGGAATAATTGAGATGTGAATGAATTGAATTTCGCTACATAATATAAAATATCTACTTGATGCTTCACCTTGGTTTGGCGCTATATTCCCCGGTTGACCTGAACTTCAACGAACAAAGCCTTATAAAGGGCACACACTTTGCCGGGTGCCTCCAGTTTCGCACACCAAGCTGGTTGAGTTCCTTTTTCACTACATTACTCCATATCGTTCCGGAATGTCCTCTGCTGCGTTGTCCCAATGACTTCTCTCAAAATGACCAAAAGCTGCTTCATCCCCTTTCAATAGCCTCCATGTCTAAGCGCCAGCAGGTCTACGATGATTAGAGTTTTATGCAAAGTCAAATTGGTGTTTCAAGAGATGGCTCTGTTACTCAATTGTCTCTTGAGCCCAAAGAAGCAGCGATTAGAAATAGAACTTGAGTGCCTCAACTCGCTACGGGTATTGCTGTCCCTGTTTAGTGTACAGCTGAGGTATTCGAAGTCCTTGAATATCCTAAAGTTTCTTTTGCCCATAATAAAGAAACGCAGAATTGACGCAGAATTTCAGAGTTTATTGTATTTACATGGATCGCCGCCGTTTCTATTGAAAGCTGGTGTGAGCCTATTTCTTAGCTTATTTTTTTCTAATTTCCTTTTCTGCTAATTGGTATTTCCACTGAAGTTAATATCCCAGGCTTATGTATGTAATTTATACCCTAGTTCATACGCTTCATCTTCTGTAGGCGATACAGTTCGGGATAGATGAGAGCTTTAACCAACAAATAGCTGGATGGCGCAGTTGAGTTGAGTGCGTGCCCTTGGTAAGAGGGTACGCATCCCAGAGAAAGCAAAGTTAATACGCTTTTTATGAATACTGGCGCAATCATCATCTTTCATTGGGATTAAACTAGCGATACTATCGTTGGAGTTGTCGTTCTTTTGGTAGTAGTCTGTGTAGTGCGTTGTCTCTTTCGCTGGCAGCCAAATAACCTAACCAAACCAACAACCCTCTCCATTTGGTACATTAATTGTTGATCTAAAATCTGTACTAGAATTCCCCCACGCATGTTCCGGAGCATCAACGAAGGTGTTTTTGGCCGAGTGTATACTAACTTAAGGTTGGACCTGCTACTGAAATGTGTGGTCAGATGTTCAATCATAAGAATACACTTATCAAGCCTGGCTGTGGCCTTAGAAGCATTTATCAAACATAACAAATAAAAAATTTCCTTCACTTCACTTATTAATTTAATAACTATTATATTTATAAAATATATCTTATTTTCTTAACATAATTTTTTGTTTATTCAAATAACTAGTCTTAAGAATCATTAAGTCATAGAGCAGCAAAAAAAATTTAAATTAAATAGGTGTTTCTCATTCTGTTTCCAGGGGAATTCCCAGCAGCAATGCAGCGCGCGGGACAAGCACATCATCGAATGTCTCCAAATCATTATCTATTAGTTTGCCTATCAATATTTTTATCTACTATAGTATTTATCAAACAGTATCAAAAAATACCGAATACACTCGCCCGTATTTGACCCAAGCGGCCAGTAATCTATTAAAGGCATTAATATTTCTTGCCACAACACTAATAATAAGGTGTTTACATCTCTTTCAAAAGTGCACTCATCGAACAACAATGATATTCGAATTTCAATTTGAGCAAATGTATCCATACCGTTATCGTTTAAGAAGCAATAAATCATTACACATAATAGCACACGCTTTTCCAACTGATTATCATAATCATCGTACTTTAACACAATCCGAATGTAAATTAGATTGCTACAATCAAAGGGAAATCACATGCACAGATGCAGCCTTATGCGAATGTAGTGACAACATCGTTAGATTAAAGGACATCATCAATGCAACCAGAGTACCAGGCGTGTCAACTGTTCAGCTCTCACTCTGTAGGAAACTTTACGCTCAAGCGTCCGACGTAAGATGAGGAATAATCACATGTGCATAGTACCTTAATTAAACAAAGAAAAAAATAAGTATTAAACAGACAGTCTGTTTAGTTTTACCATGACTAATTAATTATTTTCGTATTATTTGTATATGTGTATAAAGTATTTCTACAAGAAAAAAATAAATGAATAAATAAAAAAAGAATATATAATTATTTCCAAGATAAATTTATATAAGCTAATAATATGACGTTTTTCAGTGAAAATGATATAAAATCCAGTTTACACGATCGCAATATATGTACCTTGCGGAGAAAAAATATGTTACAGAAATTAAATATGTTACATAATTATAGGAATATCTAATAGCTCTATAATTACAGATATATAAATATAAATATAAGAACTAGTTTAACACAAGATTAAATTGGGTAACATGTGGTGATACAGTTTATTGTCGACTATTAAATGCTATCGGCCTTTGAATTAAGATAACATACATTGTTTATGATTTTGTTTCTTTCGTTCTTGTTTGGTGATCACTTCCACGTGACAGCTCACATGCTTCAGAGAATTTTGTGAAAGTCCTGCAAGCAGAATAACTTTTCTTAGCGTTTATCCTATTTTTGCTGCTTTCAGTTTCTTTTATTAATTTGTTTGCAGATCAAAGACCTCGCTATTGCATAAAGAACTGATTTTATAAATTTAAATTTTCGAACGGTGTGTGATCAAATTAAATTCATCTTTAATTTCAAATTTTACAGATTAGTTAAATTATTTTGTTGATATCTCTTAATTTCTGTAAATCATGGTTCATAAGCAACATGTACAGAAAATGTTCAGTTAACTACGTTCAATATATCAGTAATTTTATTTTTAAAAAAATACCGAAAGGAAACACTTATTTGTTGAGCTCATATGTTCGCAATATTACGACTCTCTGAAGGTTTCTTTCAGATCAACAAAAAGTTTTCTGTGGTCACAGTGAGTTGGAGTAGCCGTCGGCTTCTGTCTAGACTCAATTTCTTATGGTCGACATGTGTCGTAAACGCAGCTAATCTTTGGAAGTGATGAATCAAGTCACAATAGACCCTCTTATTCTTGGTTCCAATAAGCGTGTTCGTTTGACTTATCACTCAGCTTAGTAATGATTCTCGATAAAACGCTTTTTTGGTGAGCTAAATTTTTCTTCCGAAAGTTGGTCCGCGTGTTTACATCCATTGCATTAGATGCGATTGTAAAAGTCAAAAATAAAGTAAAAAATAAGAGAAATTGAATGCTAAAAGGCAAAGAAAATATCTTATAAACGAAATAATATGGATGATTCGATATGTTATATATTTGTACAAGTAACATCAGCAAGTAAACTGATAAAAAAAAAACACTTACAAGTGTCAAATACTGACCTTTAGTAAACAAATAATTTCCTCTGGCGCCATCTATGCTTTCGATGTTTCAAAGCGTCAGTGATGACAGTGAAATTTTACTATTAAATTTTAACTCAGTGAGTTGTTTTGTTGTTGCTGCCCGTGTGAAATCTTACTAAACTGAGTACTGACCAGTCAAATAAACACGCTTAATTATGGAACTCTGTTGAAGATCCTAGCTCAGACACGTCGTGCCGGATATGACGCTGTTTTCCTCGTTAATATCGATTTCGCTCATATTTGGTGACAGTTCTAGAGTCATTGATTGTATGTGCTTCGACCCCTACGCACTTGAACCTACCGCGTCTAAGTTAGACTCCAAAAGAACAATTTACACAGCCCCACCTCTTCCGAGTCAATTACAATGCTCATAGAGTATATCTGCCAAGAAAAAGCTTCACAAGCCTGGTCGTTCGCTGTCCGCATAAAATTGTGGGTCCCTGCCACTGGTGAGAGAACAATAGCACGCACAACAAGAGTGGTTGCTGACAAGCTAGACCCTGGCTCTCTTACGGACAATAGCGCCACTCATATAGTATATTATAATATTATCTTGAGCTTCACGAAGAAACTTAGTATTTTTCGGTAAAATTTTGTGAAAATATTTGCCCTCCAAGTCAATTCAATGGTTTATCCATCTATTTGAGAGACAATTTATTAGGTTTTAACAAGCTTCTAGTCGCTTCTAAGAACCAAATTGGCACTATCAGCTTTCAGACTAAAAAACGTATTCTCTCATCGCTGTATCGTTACGCTGCATCCTGCAATAAGTGCTATGAAAGATGACCATGCGACGCTCACTGCCGAGTGTATTGACCGAGGCTCATGACAAATATAAATTCTGACAGCACATTTACTCATTGTTTTGATTTTCAAACGATTTTTATCTGTTATGTATTGACCGTTAAAATATTCGCTTGTAATTTTACTTATTTCAAAATTTCGACGCCAGAGATAATAACGTTTATAAAATGAATTAAATAGGAATTGAAATTACAGACAAATTTCCAAAAATTACGGCGGTCATGATTCTAAGAAACACACAAGATTCTCAATCAACGAGTAACTTACAATTTTAAAATATCTTGATAAAGGTGAGGCACTGAAAACCATTTGTGCGAATTTTATTTGCAGTGCACCAACGCAGACAAGAATATGGAAATAGATTTCATTTATCAAATTTTCGGCTCCACTAAATTATTCGATTCTTTTTTCAATTACCCGAGGTTCGATTTTTATGGTCTCTGAGCATACCGAAATTTCTTGTTAAAGCCGCCACTGAAAACGTCGGAGACGAGGTAACGTGAATTCAAATAATGCGAACTACGGAATGAAAAAGTCGGGAATAAAAAGACGTGTGTGATATTTATTCTTATTCCCCTTACAAATGACTATGCCGATTTGGCCAGTAATACCGTATAAGGTATTAAAATATTAGAAAGTTTTTGAAAAGTTTTCTTGCATTTGTTCAACGTTTTTTGTATTATTTCTATATTTCCTGACCGCAGAAGACCACCACTCATCAGCATAAATTTAATTTAATGACCCGAACAAGTACGTAATCAATTAAGGGTAGAGCTAAGTGTCATAGTCACTGTTCGCTTAAAACACATAAACAGTATCCACTTGGACCAATCCGATCTAAAGCTGCAGCGGTTGTTCGGACATAGAAACATAGCGCTGATGTCGCTGTCGCCATGTGTCTTTGTAATCCATTCGTTACATCTGTAAGCCCAAAACCGTCTATTTTTTAATTTCATTCTATTTTGACCACATCTGATCCATAACAAATAGGAAATGTTCGTAAGTGTTAATTTTTTTCATGTAACACTAGAAAATAATAAGTAAGAAATTATCGTCATCATCGCCGCGGCAACTGGGATGAGATGGTCCTGGTCTCCATCAACAGCTCTCTCTGCATACACAGATAACGAGCCGACTCCATTTATCATCAAACTAAAATACCCAGGACGACCTGGTCTACGCTATCACTACAGCGTAAGCATGGTCCACCATGATGTCATCTACCATATAAGAGGCTACAAAGGAAAAGTCATGCGTGCTACATAGGTGCCTGCCCACAGGAGTCTACTGAGCTTATTTTTGTCACAATATGGGTTTCTTCAAAACATCGAATGCATATGTTAAGTTCGTGATTGCAGCGTCTTCGGAATCATGGTCTCTCACATACGTGGCCAACAATTCTTTCGGCTAAGAGATCGGACTTGGAAGCCTTTTACTAATCACTAAGCACCCAGATCAATGTTGGGTTGCTGGTAGGACCCTTGTCTTTTAGAGCAGCAGCTAGGTTATGGTTAGATCTCTATATTTGAAAAGCCTTAACAGGCTAATAGTAGGCAGTCAAAAAAACTACACACAAAACGTAACTTCCCTTTCTCAAAGCATACCGCTGATTTGTTTTTTTCCAAAAAACCGGCAGCTTCACTTAAGCGGAAATCAATGCCTTATTTTGTATCCATTACGTGACCACAGTTAACAAAGTTCCAGCAAAGCACAAATTAATGATTTAATCCATATTTTATACATTTGATCACATACTGCCGAAATTATTCAGTACTTTCAAGCGCCAAACAGTTGAAAACTGCAGAGAATTTCAAATGAAAACAACACACAAAAAAAAAATAGGAAAAACGAAAAATCATAAATTAATTACAAATTCATGTGTGCTTTGACCCTAAAATTGGTTGAGCAGCAATTAGCCAAATGTTATGCAATATTTTTGCATAATTTTGAATCAGTAAATTGTTAAACAAAAAACGTATCAAACTTTATTCAAATTGGAACGAAATCATTCAAAAAAAATTGTTTCCGTTTAATTTTATATCTTTTGCATCTTTATATGGATAGTTATACGATATTTCATGTTATTATGCACACGCCAGATATTTCGTCCACCAGTTAAAAACGTAAAATTAAACACAATCCTCGATTCTTGCTTTGCGTCGCCACTTTATGTACTTCCTTCCGTTGTGACACAGATAAACCGAAACCCTATTGCATAAGATAAAGAACTTATTTGAGATAATTATAAGACTACAGTTTTTTGTATCTTCAAGTGTTTTGGAATAGAATTTTTATTTCATCCAAATATAAGCAAAAAAAAACAAAAACTATACAAAAATAATTCCAAAAAAATCATAAGAAAATTGGGAAGAAAAATTCCATTACATGTTTGTTTACATAGAACACACAGACAACGTTAAGGATATTCAAATGAAATACATTATAAAATTGTTGGGGTATTTCAGATCATTCATTTGGATGCTACTGAGAAATAATTGGGAAATTATATAAATTTATCGTTTTTCTTTTGTCAAGTAAGAAAAAAAACAAAAAAAACACACAACAAATGTATTGCATATAAATATGGTATAAAGGATATGAAATATGATTTCTATGATTAATAATGTAAATGTGTAATTATAACGTAAATTTAAAGCAAACCTTAAGGTATTTGAATTGACACAAAAACGAAACAAAAAAATAAATCAAATCAAAGGCTATGCAAATTAAGTCTTAACGTAGAGCAAAGAATAAGAAGGCAATGCAACTCGAACATGATGTGTACGAAATAAATTAAATAAAAAGTAAACCTGAGAACAGTAATTTTGTTGGTGTTTTCATTAGTAGCTTCCTTAGAGATATGAAGTGCAAGTAAGTATGTACAAAATTTTTAGGTGCTTGTGCATCTTCTTCTTCTTAGAGCCCTAAAGTCCGAGCGGCTCATTTTGCATTCCTCTCCGGCCAGCACGATCTTTCGTCAGCAGCATCCATTTTCTCTTACCAAGCCAACTGCGGTCCCCCTCGACTTGTCTGTGCCATCTTGTGCGTGGTCGGCCTCAGCTGTGTTATTCCACCAGCTCAGAATCGAATATTGTTTCGACCGGAGGTAAGTTATCCATGAATTCTACATTGCCATACGCCGTATGGAAGAGTAGAAGCCCTTCTTTAGCCATGTCGCTGTACAGACTATACAGTTCGTTGTTGAACCTTTTTCTTCCAATACCATTAACGCCAACAGGCCCAGAGATCGCGCGCAGAACGTTTCTCTCGAAAGGAATTCTACACCAGCTTTTGTTGTAGTCTATGCCGCTTTACCGTAGAGCAATCCGGGAATGATCAAGGACTTATGAGTCGGTCTCCCAATTTCTCGCTCAGAGAAGCTGCTATGCAAACCATTTGACTGAGTCCAACCAGCCATACAAGGCCTCTTTAACATGAGTTAAGATGAGCTAAGATTTGACAGCAAGCTTTTCCATCTTTAAGGCAAAGGAGGAAAATTGCTGTCGAAATTAGCGTGTGTAAAATAAGCCCAAGTAAAAACAATTGAATATTTTTATTATTCAATTGGATGAATGAATGATTTTCGACTATCGAATAAATGAATAGTTTGCAACTATCGAATAACTAGATAGTTTTTATTCGACAGTTATCATCACTAGGGTACAGTGCCTGACCCGACGAGTGAAATATCAGTTTCATATGCCGCATTAACGAAAACAGAGCAACATACCTCTTGCAACAAGTATATCCTTGATCAACGTCTTTTTCGACGCACTGTGTTTATACTAAAAACTATGTCATTTCGAGTTAAGTTAAGTATCACACCCTGAGCAGAGAAGATAATGAGGCTATGTAAGATCAGAAGGAGGAGAGTCATAACCTACCGTTCCACCCTAAGTAAGTGGAACAAGGTATAGCAAAATAAATCATGCTATCGGAAAATTGTATAATTATAATGTTATAATTGAATAGACAAAGCATATGATTCGGAAATCCTTTTACCATAAAGCAAGCAATTCTAAATTGAATTTGCGCAATAATTTTTTTGCAAATAAGCTGTTTTCCAGTAGACACTTGACAACTTCGAACTTAATCATCAAACTGGCAGTGTTAATTTATTCAGTAATTCCAACATTTTCATCATGGTGAAGTAAAAACTAAAAATTGAACGTCTGCTAATTATTAAAAAATGTCTACCGAAATTCAGAGTGGATGACCGCAACTTTGAGACCGTCAGCTCTAATGTTCGGTCAGCTCAGTGAATCAGAAGAACAAAAACGACTGTTTGTTGCGGTTTGCATGCCGATGGCGTTATTGGGACATTAAACGATCTTCACGTTACTTTGAATGGTCAGCGCTATCGTGACGAATATTTTTGGACCGAATTAGAAAATATAAACTTGGACGACATGTGGTTTCAACAGCACACCTTACAATCGATTTATTGAAGAGTAAGTATGGTGGGCGTCTCATCGCAAGGAATATGCCAGAGTGAGGTTCCATTCATAAATGTTTTGATGGTACTTCAAGCCGATATTAAAGTTTTTTGAATATCTCCGGAAATCATAAATTAATTACAAATTCATGTGTGCTTTGACCCTAAAATTGGTTGAGCAGCAATTAGCCAAATGTTATGCAATATTTTTGCATAATTTTGAATCAGTAAATTGTTAAACAAAAAACGTATCAAACTTTATTCAAATTGGAACGAAATCATTCAAAAAAATCGTTTCCGTTTAATTTTATATCTTTTGCATCTTTATATGGATAGTTATACGATATTTCATGTTATTATGCACACGCCAGATATTTCGTCCACCAGTTAAAAACGTAAAATTAAACACAATCCTCGATTCTTGCTTTGCGTCGCCACTTTATGTACTTCCTTCCGTTGTGACACAGATAAACCGAAACCCTATTGCATAAGATAAAGAACTTATTTGAGATAATTATAAGACTACAGTTTTTTGTATCTTCAAGTGTTTTGGAATAGAATTTTTATTTCATCCAAATATAAGCAAAAAAAAACAAAAACTATACAAAAATAATTCCAAAAAAATCATAAGAAAATTGGGAAGAAAAATTCCATTACATGTTTGTTTACATAGAACACACAGACAACGTTAAGGATATTCAAATGAAATACATTATAAAATTGTTGGGGTATTTCAGATCATTCATTTGGATGCTACTGAGAAATAATTGGGAAATTATATAAATTTATCGTTTTTCTTTTGTCAAGTAAGAAAAAAAACAAAAAAAACACACAACAAATGTATTGCATATAAATATGGTATAAAGGATATGAAATATGATTTCTATGATTAATAATGTAAATGTGTAATTATAACGTAAATTTAAAGCAAACCTTAAGGTATTTGAATTGACACAAAAACGAAACAAAAAAATAAATCAAATCAAAGGCTATGCAAATTAAGTCTTAACGTAGAGCAAAGAATAAGAAGGCAATGCAACTCGAACATGATGTGTACGAAATAAATTAAATAAAAAGTAAACCTGAGAACAGTAATTTTGTTGGTGTTTTTCATTAGTAGCTTCCTTAGAGATATGAAGTGCAAGTAAGTATGTACAAAATTTTTAGGTGCTTGTGCATCTTCTTCTTCTTAGAGCCCTAAAGTCCGAGCGGCTCATTTTGCATTCCTCTCCGGCCAGCACGATCTTTCGTCAGCAGCATCCATTTTCTCTTACCAAGCCAACTGCGGTCCCCCTCGACTTGTCTGTGCCATCTTGTGCGTGGTCGGCCTCAGCTGTGTTATTCCACCAGCTCAGAATCGAATATTGTTTCGACCGGAGGTAAGTTATCCATGAATTCTACATTGCCATACGCCGTATGGAAGAGTAGAAGCCCTTCTTTAGCCATGTCGCTGTACAGACTATACAGTTCGTTGTTGAACCTTTTTCTTCCAATACCATTAACGCCAACAGGCCCAGAGATCGCGCGCAGAACGTTTCTCTCGAAAGGAATTCTACACCAGCTTTTGTTGTAGTCTATGCCGCTTTACCGTAGAGCAATCCGGGAATGATCAAGGACTTATGAGTCGGTCTCCCAATTTCTCGCTCAGAGAAGCTGCTATGCAAACCATTTGACTGAGTCCAACCAGCCATACAAGGCCTCTTTAACATGAGTTAAGATGAGCTAAGATTTGACAGCAAGCTTTTCCATCTTTAGGCAAAGGAGGAAAATTGCTGTCGAAATTAGCGTGTGTAAAATAAGCCCAAGTAAAACAATTGAATATTTGTATTATTCAATTGGATGAATGAATGATTTTCGACTATCGAATAAATGAATAGTTTGCAACTATCGAATAACTAGATAGTTTTTATTCGACAGTTATCATCACTAGGGTACAGTGCCTGACCCGACGAGTGAAATATCAGTTTCATATGCCGCATTAACGAAAACAGAGCAACATACCTCTTGCAACAAGTATATCCTTGATCAACGTCTTTTTCGACGCACTGTGTTTATACTAAAAACCATGTCCATTTCGAGTTAAGTTAAGTATCACACCCTGAGCAGAGAAGATAATGAGGCTATGTAAGATCAGAAGGAGGAGAGTCATAACCTACCGTTCCACCCTAAGTAAGTGGAACAAGGTATAGCAAAATAAATCATGCTATCGGAAAATTGTATAATTATAATGTTATAATTGAATAGACAAAGCATATGATTCGGAAATCCTTTACCATAAAGCAAGCAATTCTAAATTGAATTTGCGCAATAATTTTTTTGCAAATAAGCTGTTTTCCAGTAGACACTTGACAACTTCGAACTTAATCATCAAACTGGCAGTGTTAATTTATTCAGTAATTCCAACATTTTCATCATGGTGAAGTAAAAACTAAAATTGAACGTCTGCTAATTATTAAAAAATGTCATACCGAAATTCAGAGTGGATGACCGCAACTTGAGACCGTCAGCTCTAATGTTCGGTCAGCTCAGTGAATCAGAAGAACAAAAACGACTGTTTGTTGCGGTTTGCATGCCGATGGCGTTATTGGGACATTAAACGATCTTCACGTTACTTTGAATGGTCAGCGCTATCGTGACGAATATTTTTGGACCGAATTAGAAAATATAAACTTGGACGACATGTGGTTTCAACAGCACACCTTACAATCGATTTATTGAAGAGTAAGTATGGTGGGCGTCTCATCGCAAGGAATATGCCAGAGTGAGGTTCCATTCATAAATGTTTTGATGGTACTTCAAGCCGATATTAAAGTTTTTTGAATATCTCCGGAAGTTTGGGTTTTATTAAAAAAAATTTGGCAAGTCCCTTTTTGGAAGCCCCTTATGTACTCAAGCAAACTTAACAATCCCGTTGTTTTTTTTTTATTTTGCTGAACTTGCGGGCGTTGTGTGTGCTTCAGAGAGGAAAATGTGCGAAGAAGAAGAAAGTTAAGAGTCAAGAACAAGCAACACACCAGCTGAATTTCTGGAACTCAAAAATGCTAGATCGTGGACGCATCAGGAGGTACATCTTGTTTTTGCCTACCTTCAACGCTGGGGCTTGCAGTTAGAACAGTCGCTTCTTCTAGATATGCAAGTGGAGTATCAATGTGATTGAAGAGTTAAATTCAAAATACTCATTCTTATTTTTCAGAAGAAAAGAAAAATTACATATCTGTTCGCAAACGTTGAAAGTATGCTTTGCAATTGTATGCTTTCGACGTTTTAACTGCTTTGTTGCTCTTGGTTTGCAAAGCGTTTGCTTCACAAAATTTGTGTTTTAGAATAGGCCCCAAACTATTTCTTACTGCGAAAATAAAATAAGTGGGGACTTCTGAACATACAGCACGAGCCACAATGGAAATTGTTAGCGAAAGAGTGTCCTAGTTGCATAAATCACCCATTTTGGCGGTTTGCACTTTGGCATGGCCAACAAGATCGCTCGATTTAACTATCCCAGACATCTTTCTTAAGGGCTACTTGAAGTCGCGGGCTATGCTAACAAGCCGATCAGACGATCGTAGTGCTTTAGGAGAATATTCGACAGGAATGTAAACAGTCATAACCGAAATCTTGTGGAAAATCATGAACAATGAAATGGTAACAAATGTGTATCAACACTGACGGCAACCAATTGACGGATATCATATTAGCAATTTAGATTAGTGTAGACCTAGTGTATGTTCGAGAAGGGGAGGAACCTCAGGATCAAGCGTGTCGATCAGTAATCCTCTAAGAATGTCAAACTGAATCCTCGCCTTTACCTGAAAAGCGTCTGATAGAACTATCCATAGATTGCTTTAATGAACAATACTTGAATTTACTTTTGTTAACACATATATTTTAATCAACTTGTGTCTTGAAAGATTTCTACTCAGAAATGTTGGAAGTTGCATCCGCATTTAGGTCGTTAGTCGAAGTAAGCTCGTAAGTCTTCCACTGAAGTAACTCGCTCACACTCGCATATTGCCTAGCAACAGCTTGTTCCAGCCTCAGTGACTTCACAGCATTCGGAACACACCCATTGCCCCCCTGCGCGCATTAGTTTGAAAATAGAAATGCCACATTAAATCACAACTAGACCTCTAAAGTAAAAAGTGAACAAAAAGGGTTGTCAGACAAACACCTGAACTTGTTCCCTTGGGAAACTTTGTAGGCCACCATATGGCCTTGCTGTTGCCACGCAGGGAATGCGTATCACGTAACAGCAGTGAATGGAATCCTCCACACACTACCCACGCTATAGCTATGACCAAATGTTAGCTAAAGCTATTTTTGAAAGGACCTACACATTAATTCAAGGAAAAAATCATTTCCAAGCTTAATCACTGCCGTAGGTACAAATTACAACTCATATCTGAACAATTAAAGGTTATCCTGCAACTCTTTAATGACAGCAACCTCTACAACTGTCCTCATTACGAGGAAAAAGGATATCCAATTCCATCAAAGGCACAACCAAAAGACAGGCGAAAAGTGAGAAAAAAGGAAAAGGAAAGGAAGGAAAAATTACAAAGCACAAGCAGAAATGGCAACGCTTTGTGAAATCGTGAAAAGAACCTTTTTAAGGTTAAGGTTAAGGTCAGTGAGTTATTTGAATGTACATCAACGCAGGGTAAATGGACAAAACGAGAGAAAACAAACACGATTCTGCTGAGTGCAGTCAAGGGGTATAATCACTGACCATAAACTTGCAAAGACGGTAAAATGTATCAAACAAATGAATTAATGCAGCCATTCAGATTGGGATTCTCTGTAAATAATGGGCGATTTGTATTTTTAAATGCAATGTAATTCAATATTGAGTGTGTGCCATCAACAAAAGGGCAGATACATGATAGGCTAGTGAGGTCTACCAGCTGACGGTTGAGGTTATCAAAACTTCGTTGGCTACCTTAGCTGTCTAGACATGTCAAGTACTTTTTCCCTTCATTAGCATGAGCCTGACTTAAGAAGTTAGCCCCTGTGTCGTATTTCACACATTTGAAACCAATTATGTTTTACAGCAATGATTGTTGCAGTTAATTGCTGAAAATCCTAGAATACTTGAGAATTCTCAGGAGTTTGAGAGCTCTAATATCTGGTTATTAGTATGTGTTCAGATGACAGAATAGGCAATAGGCACTGATATTTTTACTATTATTTAATTCCGATCGTTGAGGAGGTGTAGTTGGCGTATATCTTTTGAAGAGGACAAATACCTTTGGATCTTTCTTCACAATTTCTATGCCATTGCCATCGTTGATTTCATCGCTTACTACAGTCGTGTCTGCTCACTGAAAGTTAGCTAACATCGCTCTATGTCTGAGACTTTCCTCATTTTAAAAGAAATACGGTCCAACGATGCGGTCATGTCCTAAAATGTTCGTGGAGCTTACACTCTTAGGTCAGCACGATCTTATACAGATATATATGTCCTCATCAGAAGGCAACCGCAAAATAACCTGTTTGACTCAATTCAGCTTTTCTTATCTTCAAACATATCTATGTCGTGTGTTATGACACTCAAAATTGCCTTCGATGACGAATTGCACCATCAAATTTTCCTAGTAAATTTGAATCTATGCAGAATGTAACTGGGTGCCATTGTTAACTTCGAACGCTTCTGCAACAAGCAACGCTGCAGCAATCGTTTTCAGTTATCAACTAAAATGCGTTCAAAAGCTGTCTAACTCCCGACAGAAGAACTAATTTTCGAAGAGTTTTGTACTCCAAATCTGAATAGCAATCACATTTCAACAATCAGCTTAGCTCACTCAAGGACCAGTCAGTTCAAGGTCATCATTGTACTCATCCTCAGTGACCATGACACAGTACTTCTTTGCTCGCTCAACTGTTATTCTCTTAATATTTCTGAAGAGGTCCTGTTCATCCCACCTACAGAAAAAACAAAAGGAAAATAAAAAAACGAATGCTCATCTTGACATCTCTCCCTCTGCTTGGCAACGGACAACACTTAGGAACCTTCTCCTTCACAAAATCGTAAATAAATCGTCCTGAAAGTGGGGCCGATCCTTTTTCACGCATTGTTACACTCAATATTTCTTAAGGACACTTTGAAGATTTTGTCTTAAAGCATTCTTGTCGAATAAGAAAGATGTACAAATTATGTCACTCAAGATGTCTGGAAATTATGAAATGAATGATGATGGGATCCCCAAGGCTCTGGCTCAATTTTTCACCTTTGTGAGTGATGTGTTACGCTAGTGCCAATATGTTTTCTCAGTATTGACTGTTTTTTTCTTTGTTTTGGAACTCAGAAGATATGCGATGGCGGCGGTTAGTTGTTTATTGATGGTTACCTTGCACCTCAACGTTGCGTTATTAACAAAAAAAGGCCAAGAAGCGATAAGCGAACAAGTAAAACAAAAACTTTGTTTCCTTTAAGATATAGCATAAGCCCAAATGAACAGACAAATTTACGATTAGAATAGCTTAGAGTACCCGTACAGGGTCAGTAGGTAAGGTGTAAGAACAGTCGTTAATAAATTAAAAGCTGTTAATTAAAAAAAAAAAAAAACAAAAATGTAAAAAAAAACTAGTTAAAAGTAAGCATGTATCATTTCGTCGCATTTTATCTGACTTCTGGATATGCCGACTGAAACACAGGCACAAGTAATCCAGCACCGACGTAAATAAACAAGTCAACTTTTCTGCCAATCAGGACAGAAACTGGGCCAGAAAAGGACTGTGCTCGAATTTTTACGGATGCCTCTAAGACCAAGGAAGTGTCTATTGCTGGCGCCTTTGACAATATCAGACTACACACCTTGTTAAGTTAACTTGAGTCGGTTTTCCAAGAAGAAAGCTATGCGATCCTAAACATTAACGAACTAGTGTAAGGAATTGCGGCAATACGATGGTAAGCTAAAAAGGCGGCGATATATATGAAAACGTTATAAGCTTTTGTTTATTTCCTTGAAATTACATTCGAATACATTTATTCTTAACATAATTCAACCCCACGATCGTTCAATCAACCAATCACACGATCACCTAGAAATAAATAAAAAATAAATATGAACCATATTGTTCTAAAGGATATTATCTACCTAATGAGATAGAAACCACTACATTCTGATTGGGCAATAAAGTGGAAAGAATTATATACCTCAGAAGAACGTCTCCCAACCTTGGTTCTTGATCAGCATTGACTTCATCCCAGTTGAGTGTCCTCTAGCCAACGGGAGCAAACCATCACCGCTGCATCATTAAGGAAACCATGCACATTTGTTAGAAGTACTACATTCTGATTGGGCAATAAAGTGGAAAGAATTATATATCTCAGAAGAACGTCTCCCAACCTTGGTTCTTGTTCAGCATTGACTTCATCCCAATTGAGTGTCCTCTAGCCAACGGGAGAAAACCATCACCGCTGCATCATTAAGGAAACCATGCACATATGTTAGAAGTATGTACAGAGAAGCGCCATCTTGCTTTTAATATCTGTTTCCAAGCTCAGCGAGCTTGCCCATGATAATCTCAAAAATCCGTTTCCCGTTTCGAAAGTATTCCAAGACACTGTTCGTTAAGCTTATACGTATTTAAAAGAATTATTGTAACTGGTTATTGATTATTCATTATAAAAAGTAGTCTAAAAAATCTCGAATATAGCATTGGCGGTTATTCAAAAGTTTTGAATTAGTTTTAGTTTTTTTGAATAAGTAGTTCGGAAGAATAGAAACCAAATGTAATTCCAATAAAGTACTGCTTTTTAATTTACATGTTTTGCTGGAACTGTTGACATATATCGTCTCTCACGTCGCACAGGACCCAACAAGCTCTTAAATATGACACAAGTTACACATTTTCGTTCCCGTACTTTCATGATATCTTCACTCTGACTCTGATGTCTTCATTTACCCTCAAACCTTAAACAATGACAGTCTTTAAAATTTGGTGCTGAAACCACGGGAGCAGACCTATTTTGCATATCCTGAACTTGTTAGTTTTCAAATTTAACGTCGTGTTTAATGGAATATTTCAGTCTCATAATAAGCATATAATTGAATGTATTTTGCGAACGCACACTTGTCTCTTCGTTTCCCTCCTTTTTTGGTGGTGAATATTTTGGCGCTCAAATTTGTGACAAATCCCGAAATGTCGGATAATCCACCTCAACAACTGTTCGCATACACTAATACATATTCACTGTTACGTGGTCAGCTCGAGCTGTCAGATGAATCTGAGGGGCAAGAAACGTAGAAGTTGCATATCTCCTCCTCCATTATCTCGGCTTTTAACCCACTCTGGTGGTAGTACTGGAGTAAATCATCCACAGTAATCCACACCTCACCCTGGAAATTACAGAGGACCGAGAAAGCATTCCTTCATATCTGTCATTTCTCCTTCTCTAGATGCGTGGAAGAAAACCGATAACTACCACATCCCGGGGACAAGAATATTTTCGCTGTTCGTTATATAAACGTATGGTCTAACAGTTGGTTTCTCTCTCATTTACTACGTATGTATCATACTACACAAATCACCAACAACAGCAAGCAATAATAAAACAATACACCCATCCAGAGTCGGCGGCTATCTCAATGGATTGCACAATATTTTAATCATCCTCCAAAACGAATCCCTTTTACTACAGCACCAAACACCAACTAACGATCATGTCATATTCACATTCCTTGTCACTACCTGGGCTGCATGTGTGAAAAAAAAGTCGATCACATATACCCAGAAAAGTAAATAAGCCAAGGGATGAATACCGCACGATCAGGATACGATACAAATTTATTTCGTTTTTTGCCCTCTTTAAAGCCACTGCCTTCACTATATTCACGATTTCGTTGTCAGCTCCAGCAGTAGTCTATCATTATATCTAAGTCTCACCGCCACTGATAACGCTCTTGCATGGTCCGAGTTCCATAGATTTTGTAGAAATTTGTTTGTTCGTGACTAGCATCGGACTCTGAGGGCAAAGACAAAAAGGATTTAAAGGACAGCAGTTACATTTTACGAGAACAGAAAAAGGAAATATGTGATCAAGTGGCTCGATTACAAACACTACAACTCTATTGCTCTTGACATATTTAAACAAATACGAGTTATTTTGAGATAGAAACTAAAAAAAATCAAAGGAAAAAAACAAATTTATTTCTTTTTGTTGGCCAGTGCTATTATTGAGAGAAAAGTCTGTAGAAGCGAGGAGAATCTGCTATATCTGTGGAGAGGATAACGACACTGCAGACGTACATTAGCATTGCTCGGATCATGTGACACTAATTTAGTGCCTACTGGAAATTCCCAGGAAAACGAAGAAATTTCAAGAAAAGCAGGTGTCTTGGTAGTTCACGGGATCTACTCCCATTCTTCTGGCGGTACAGTCCGCGGTGAATCTGAGTCTCAGCCAAAAACGATCTTCAGCTGGGACGACCCTTAGCCTCCAATTTCACACGAGTTGCGAGAACACCACCACCATAGCCACCAACACCGGCAACAGCAATGTGCATCCTCTGCAATCGAACACCACGAAAGCAAGCAGCAAATAAAAAAAATGAGAAAATATTTTGTACTCAAAAGTTAACCTTGAGGATAACCAGTTTTTATTTGACAAAATAGATTCCCCTTAAATTAACCGACTTAATTGTTCCTGAAGGTAATTTGTAATCCATTTACATTCGTCCATGCCAGCCTGATGGCAAACTCAATCAAATCCCTCAGAAATATCAAACTATCCTGCTAGCGCCTAAACTAGGCAAGGATTGGATCCACTTATTGGTGCAGTATGCCATCAAATTAGTGAACGTATTCATGCCGTACTTCTATGAGTGTATACTTGTGGGAGTCTGCGGGGATGTGAAAAGCTGATGATAGCCATGTTGATGTAGGCGTCAAGACTCTTATTCACATGCAATGTACCAAAGTCCTTCTGACGAAGATTATATTACATCCGCATCTCGTTCCCACAAGTCGACGTGTGGACAAGACGGATGAAATTAAGCTAAATATCCTTCACGCATGTGGTCGCTTTAATTGTTACTTACCAGTGCTGGTTGCGGTCGAGTGAACCAACCAATTTCAAACGGAACGTCGGAGGTGTGAATGAATCCGAAATACCTTACGTATCGCTTACACCCTTCAACGATAAGCACGAAATCCGGTTATCGGATAGATTCTTCCGGATGAAAAACTCCTCCTCAGATTATCGGCTCAGAGTGCACAGAGGGCGAATGGCTGAAAGGAGGTCAAGAGGGGGAAGAGCACGAACCTAAGACTCACTGGAGGGCGAATCCGAATACCACAATCACAAACGGTGCCGTGAATGAATGAAAACGACGATTGCCCGGCTTAAGGATAAAGTCCTTTCACCGTTTACACCTCGATCCTTGGCCCCGTCATAAAGGCAATTGTTCAATTATTGAATGCATATACATTTGCAAACAGTAACGCATAACAATCCTCTTTTGGAATTAATTTTTTAATTCCACAATTGACATGCGAGCTGTTACAGCGCAAATGTGTCGCTTTAAATGCGCAGTTTACAACCTATTCAGGTTCAAATGTGAACGATATTCAATAAATTTTACGAAAAGCCGTTCCGTCATTATAACGCACGGAACAACAACCTACACATGCATAAATATTGCAAACACGCTCTGCGGTTATCCGCTCCCATTAAAATGCAGCACATGTGGGTGGAACTGGATTACCCATCTGAAACTGGGGTAACAAATTATGGGCACACACTCTCCACACACATGCATACAAAATTGTGTACGCTCACTGGGTGTAGTGTCTACATTTAAGGTGGCACGATAGAGGGACTGCCGTACGGCCGATCCGATGAACCAGAACTTTCAAAGGTCAGGCTGAATTATTAGTAATTCATATGGCAGAACTGACACTATCGGCTAATGAAAAATTGGAGAAGTGAATTTAGTGGGCTCTGTGGATTCAGTGTGCGCTGGTGTGAGTGCATGTTACATTTGATGGGGTCAATTATTGCCTCACAGAGCGTTACTTTGATTAGCATGGATCGGTGTGGTGTTAATCAGTGAGCCACATTCACTATCGCATCACACTCACCGAGCAAGAGGATGTTGTTCGATGTAAATGCTGCCCGAAACTATCGGATTGGAAAAACACAATGTGTCTAACCGTAGATTTGTGGAAGAAAGTGTAATTAATAATTATTTCATCAGGAGTTGCATTGTGGTTGGCAAGCGCATGCAGTTGCGTGTAACGATATTGGTGTGTATCGACTATTTTATTTAACTCACTAATTTTTTTCTATTTAACGTGGTGGCCCGTGTTGTTGTGGGTATGTGCGGCGACCCCAACCTCGACGTCGTAGGATCGATCCCTGGTCTGTGCGACAAGGATAATTTGCACGGCCCCACCTCTTTCGAATGCTCAAAGAGTATTTCCTGTCTAGAAAAAGCTTCTCCATCTTGGCCGTGGGCATAAAACTCTAGGTCCCATTCAATCGTGTTATAGCAATAGCACGCATAACACGAGTTATTATAGACCTCGACCTCTCTCAATACATTGGCAACAGGACTATTTCTGAAATATTGTAAGCTTAATTTTGAACGGATTTTTCATATCTTTTCTACTTTTTCAGCTCATTGACGTAAATAAAGTACAGAGTGAACTGAAGCAATAGATAGAATGATATATTTCCCTAAGTTTCGTTGAGTTTCGTTCATTTTTGGTGACGTGCATCTCAAATTCAATTGATGGTGTCTAAAGCTTTTATAAGACGAATACAAATACCGATAGATCAGATTAATGATAGATCATAACGATCTATTAGATTCATTGAGAGTATGTATAGCTTTTATTTACTTCTACTTGGAATACACTGAATGGGTATGGAGTCGAAGGGATAGAGAGAAGAAGATTTCCGACGAGGATGCGATTACTTCGAGTATAGTGCCTTCATCCGTCTCGGAACCATCCGTGTCAGCTTCCAGACTGACAGATTTCTTTATTATATCCCTTCTCCAGTCTTTCTTGCTTGGCCTTATTTGCGATCAGTTTATTGTATTCATATTTAATGTCTCGAACAAATACCAATACAAATGCATTAATGCGGGTGAAAAAAAAATTGTCTAGTGCATTGTCAATGCTAGACTAAAGAAGAAGCATCCGAAAAAAGCCCAATGTACGCTGAAACCGTGAAGCATCGTGAAGGAATCGCTCTGGAATTTACCAAAGGGGTTCACTACTTTCTCCACCGATATTTCTCGTGCTATAAGTATATCGAGTCTTACTCAACTTGTTTGTCCCTACGTTGAACCATACGTAACATCCTCAGATGAGTATTGGCCGAACGAAGCTCATCTAGCATAGACTCTCGATAACGTGAACAATTAAAAACCAGTTTCGTTCGTTTGGAACAATTTTAATAAAAGAATATGGCAATACCACCGTAGATTTTATTGATTTTAAAATGTAAATTTTGTGGTCCTTACCGAATTGAAAACAATGCGCCTTTTCTATTATTTTAACGTATTGTGACGTGGACACAAATAATTTCAAGCGCCATCTGGGGGAAACATTCGAGCACCATTCGGAGTAGTAGCTATAATAATGATATACACAAACCACCACCACCACCACCAAAGACTATGGAGTAAATGGGTTTCTGTACATAGTGCCGGAGGGGTGGTTGTTGTGTTCCAAGCGAACGAGACAGCGCCGTGAAGGCGACACCGAACAGTTATACATAATGTAATTCCACAGGCAGATCGCTACAGACTTTTCTAGAAAGAATGATGGTTGACATAAATATCGGGGCAGTTCAGTTTTGGATTTGGTATACAAGTGATCAAAGTGTAAAAAGTGTGATCCTGAAAGGCAATAAAGAAAAGTGTATTAAACTAATTGGTGTGATTTAAATCTGTGTAGTATAAGTAGATAAATCAGTGATTTGAATTTTTGAACTTGTGAGTTTGATTTTGACACAATCCAGTGATCGAACCTTATTGGACAAATTAATCGTGAATACGAAGACATAGTTCTTGTCTAAAACGTAACAGTATATTTAGTTCATTCATTTTGACTAACCAGCTCACCTTTCGTGCATTCCAAGACCTCATTGAAAATGGAAGTGGCCTTATTATTTTCTTTTGGGAGGTGCAGTGCACCGGCTTCATCACTTATGATGTTGGTACTCGAAGCTACATTATGGTCTTCTTTGTCTTCGTTCCATTTATGGATGTCTTCACTTGTGGAGTTCACTTAACCAAATAATTTCGTTAAAAACAGATTGATTTGAGCCAAAACCTTGAGTTTCTTTGAGAACATGTTGACCAAGAGGAAAACCAAAAACCATAACGAAACTCATGACGACAAAAAATGAAAAAATCCGTAAACATCGAGAGAAGACAACCAAAAGCAATTATTGTAAGAACAACGAGTAACAAACTGACGCGTCAGGATTGAGAATCAAGAATAAGGAATTTCAAAAAAATTACTGCTTGCTGCTTGTTCCAAATGTGATGTTTCAGCAGCTGTCACTGTTACTTATGCCATTCTGCTGTTAACATATTCAGATGCATGCCAATTCATTTATTGTCGAAATTCAATAGTGTTTGGTGATGAATCGACAACCCTGAGTTCTAAATGGGCGTTGCAATATTATACAATCCTAAAACTTTTGACTAAACATCGATGTATAAACAGCGTTCGGTGCGGTTAATGGCATGGCGACATCAACGGACGTTTTTTTTTCAAAATTTGGAAGACGTTTTCGTCAATGGGTTCAGGTATAGAGGGATGTTAACCGAGTTTTGGACCAGAGTTAGGCATCATCGACAGCCTTGGTTCCAAAAAGGGTACATAATAAAAGCTAAAAAATAGTCTAGGTAGTGAAGGTAAATTTTAGCAACTGAGATAATTCACGGCGAGGGGTTCATAGATTCCTCCCTATGCATGTTGACATTAATCAATTATTTTCTCTGAGGCAGAGTCAATCCCATCTACTCTAACAATTCTAGGCAAATTCGAAACCAGTGCTATAGAACGTTGTGTCAGAAAAAGATATTCACATCGTTATGCTGTTTAATTTTCTCGCAGCGGGCATTACGAGTACACAGGTCATGATGGTGGGATTACATTATTATTAATTGATTACGTATTTATAATTTGCATTCAATTACGTAATCGATTCACATGTTTGCTAAAGACAAAAATTACTGTATACGAATTGCGTAATAGGGAGTGGAAAATAGTGGCTTACACATGACTCCTGAGCCGGGGTGACTAATGTACATATTTCGGTTGATTGGATTTGAAATGTTTCTCCCAACTTTTTGAAATGGACACTTATTTTTGATTGATTCCACACACTTACTTTCGGCAGCATGGTACATAGGAACGTCACACTCCTAATAGCTAACTAAACAGTTGCACTATCATATGTCATATTGCTTCATATTTTGAATTTATTACATGATTACAAACAAATTTGAAGCGGTCACCTGATCGAAGGGAAGACATTTTTTTCAAAAGAAGCATTTTATTTAACTAGAAGCCCTAGAAGAAATTACAGAGCAGTTGGGAAGGAGCATAACTGGGGTGCATTGGTTAGACAGGCTTGGTGGTTGAAACAGCGTCGAACTGTGGGACAAAATACCCAAAATGTTGGCACAACATCAAAATTTATCTAAAGGTTTTTTTAATGCTCAAATACACCATTAACCAACTGTTCAAAATCGTCATCTTAGTCGCATTCCAAGATGCTCCGACTTTGACATTTTAAGTAAGGCATATGTACGTAAACTTAAAAAAATGCCTTCAAAAATAAAATCAGCAGTCTTATTATGGATTTTGATTGAACGTTTTTGTCTGTAGGAATAAGTACTAACTTACTTAAGGTGGCGCTAAAGTTCACAGTAGACCTAGGCCTCAACCAACAAGCGTCTCCAGTCAGCTCGATTTTAGCTAACTGCCTCCAGTTACGCACGTATAGTTGGTTGAGGTCCCTTTCCTCGAGTGCACCACACTTACCCGTCACTCGGGGTGAATTTGAAGACTTTCCGGGTCAAAGGCTTGCTTCGCATCCGCTCTACATGACCTAGTCATCTCTATATGGTAGTTGGATTTTCAGTCTTCTGGCTAAGTCGATGTCGTTTGAAAAGCCCGTAGCGGCTTATTATCGTCAGTATATCTCCTCCTTCACTCACTATCTATGTAGACCGAAAATTACACGAAGAATTTTTCTGTGAAAGCAACCAAAAGCAGTTTCTACAGCGTTTGACAAAGTCCATGCCTCCGCGCCATATAACAGAACGGAGCAGGGCTTAGAAGAGGATACATTTTTTTTTTGTTCGAAAGAAGAAAGTAAGAAACAGTGATTGGTAAGAGTTTTTTTTTGTTCGATTTGAGAGCTGGTGTCCTTGTTTGAATTCACAGCGGTTCCTAGATGGACAAAGTTTTTGACTACCTTACAATATTACCTATCAGCTCTAACGTTCTGATCAGGACATGGGTGTTGGGTGTCCTTTCGCGTTGACAGCATATAGTTGGTCTTGTCCATTTACCGTCACAGTACCCACAAAATCGTGACATAACGCTGCGTTCTTCCGATAATGTCAATATCGTCAGCATATGCGAGTACATTATTGAAAGATTGTACCTCTTTCGAGTTTTGAATAATTCTTTTAAGACCTATGTTGAGGAAGTGCGTCGTCTTGTCCTTTTTTGACATGTAAGATTTCGGTTAGGTCCTTACCGACCTTGATGGGCCAGCATGCATTCTCCATCGCCATCCTCAAATAGACGAGTTTGGAAGGTATGCCAAGACTAAGCACTGCTCTATATAGCTCGTCCTTATAAATGGTATCATACGTGACTTTAAGATCAATAAAAAGGTGATGGGTACCGATTTGTTGCTTCTCGGTTTTCTCCAAAATCTACAGTAGTGTGAATATTTGATCAATGATGGATTTTCCTGGCCTAAAGCCACACTGTCGGAATGGCTTCAGGCTTTCACACAGCACAACAGATACGATTTTATAAGCGATGCTTAGAAGACTGATACCTCTTTAGTTGGGCAGCTGGTCCTCCTTTTGTTGATCACACTCCACTCCACCGCAGTCCGCAGCAGTTTCGAACATTATTTAACAAAAAGCTACCGGCTTGAAGGCAATATTTAAATGATAGAACTTGAAAAAAGAACTAGCCGACTCGGCAAACGATGTTTTGTCATATAAATTATTTCAAGTGCATATCTTGATAATCAATTAAAAGAGAGCAAACGTTTGACTTCACTAACAGGTTATAGTCTGGATCTGTACCGATGAGTATGAGTATGATTTAGGTAGTGTTCCAATTTCGAATAGCTGCACATTCGTTCCTGACGCACAACACGTTCCGGTTGGCTCATATTTGAATTTAATAGAATTACAATGCGCACACATCTTGTCCATAGCAACAAACCGCACTTTCGAATGAGCGTAATAAGATCGGACTCATACTTGGATCCTAGACGACGAAATGCTCGATGTTCTTGGTGGTGTTGCTGATTGTTGGAAGTATTGAAAATGTGTGCTTTCACTTTAAATATGATTTTGATCGAAGCTGTGATCAGAGTTCATGTACACAAAGTTTTAATGGATTCTACTCCAAGGCTAGGTTAGGATGGGTTAAGGGCAGTTACACTTAGGCCAGAGTAGGCTCAATGTGATACCACGCGGATTGACTTCTCCTAACATCGGAACCAGTTGGTGCTTGTAGTGAAGCGATTTAGCTGGCCTATGCTGCCGCTATTTAGCTCATTGATGTTGTTGAAGTAGTAGGCCCCTAAGTGTAGGAACCTGCGACTGATGATGAGATGTTTTCTTCGTCCTCTTCATCCATGGGGCTTCTGCAGAAATCAATATATGGGACACCCATCCTGCGAGCATGAGAGCCAATTGCACAGTGCCCAGATATGACTCCTATGAGTGCTTATTGTGTCTAAGTAGACTGAGTGACCATGGTGGCCAGATTTCTTTTGCTTTAAGGCAGGTGGTGCCTTCTATCCATTTGTCATTGGTGTTCTACTTCAAAGCCTCGGCTGTTTCTTGTCGCATGTCTTGTCATTTATATAATTATATTATGGGCAGCCCGTAGAGAGCGAGGATCTAGCTTCTCAGCAACCACTCTTGTTGTGCGTGCTATTGATCTAACACGAGTTTAAATGACCTACAGTTTTATGCCGAGTGGAAAAGTTTGAGAAGCTTTTCCTAGACAGGGAATAATCTTTGAGCATTGGCAGTGACTCGAAAGAGGTGGGCCCGTGAAATTTATTTTTCTCGGACAGAGCAGGAATCGAACCTAGGACGGCGAGGTTGCTGTTGACGCACATACCCACAATGCCACGGGCCACCAAGTCTTGTCATTTGCTACGATAAATTAATCTAATTTAGTTTTTAAGACAAAAGTTTTCATTTCTGTGGGTGTGGCCACATGCAACTTCGACAATGGGGATTTGAAATGGCAGCAAGTGAACCAGTAATTTTCAAGCTCCTAGCTGTCCTTATTGGTTTGATACCAACTTTAAGACCATTCTGCCCCACTGTGCAGACTGATTCACACCGGACTGTAGCACCACGCATATATACAATTTACTTCTTCTGGACTTACCTTCGGGATTTCCTTGCCAAATTCAGAGATTCACTTTAAAAATATTACCACTAGTCGTAAACTGATGTGCGTTTTTGTTCTGGTTTCAAATTACACATCTTGTTGGATGGCATTAGAGATGTGCCAACTCGAAATATTATCAACTCGAGTTGCAACTCGGGTTAACTAACTCGATTTCACCAAACTCAAAATATATTCCTTTTTGTAACACTGAGGTAACTTAGAACAAGCAACCCCTAAATGAAATAACCACTTATTTGCAAGAAGAAACAACGAGAGAGAGTCTTGCACCCTACAACGAGAGACAACCTGCAACAACGCATAATACACATCATTTTTGAAAAAAATCCCAAATATTGAGTATGCAAAAAAATCATATAGCGGCCGTTGAAAACACTGTCTTTAAAAAAAAAATAGCCTACCCTACTCCACTCGTTTACTCAGGAAGACAGTCAAGGACGTCGATACTAAACATTTCCTCGTTACTTTAAAATATATTTATTTACGTGCTTCCATTCTCATGCTCGGATGGAGGCGTATACTTATTTGTCTTCCTCGAATTTATGTCTTTTCCTCAAAAGTAAAAGTGACATCTCATTATTTCTCACTTGATTGTTATTTTCGTTGAGCGGGGGCGCAGCAGAAGTATATGTCTTAGTTATGCATTGAATTGAAGGATTCCTCCTCCTTTGCGCACGGTTGTGGAAGAAATAATATACATCCGTAATCAAATTATTTTATGTGGAAAATCCGTCTGACTCCTGTGTCTCGTGCATCCAAAATTAAGCCATGATTAAAAGGTGACTTATCTAGAAAACCAAAGGCATACGTATACACAAGAGCACACGAAGTTACCATAAAACCACATTGTTGCCGTTTGCTGGTGACGCCTCCATCACCAGCAGCAGACTAATAAAACTCTCGTCCCCTCGAAGAAGGATCTTCCAATGCCGACAGTAAATGTCATCTTATTACGCTTCCCTTTTTCGTGTTTTGTTTCCTCTCCGGTCTCATTTTAACTATTCATCTTCAATTTCTTTCTCTTCACACGTATAAGTCCTTAAACAGAAGGACAATAGGTTGGTGAGGGGCTGGAATTTATCTCTTATAATGACGTGTCGTACAATTAAGTAAAACAGGAGAGGAAATCCAAAGGATCTGCGCTTAAAGAAAACAACAAAAAAACGAAAAAGAATACGGAAAAAAACAATACATTAATTCTGCCATGCCAAGGTACACATAATGTGCGCTGGTCGTGCTGTAATATAAGGACATACACACAGACACATACACACATTTGTGGGTACATTCTGTGTGCTCAGTGAGGTAGACATAAATACACGTATTCTTTCCGAGTAATAAAATCCAACAGGTAGGTTCACTCCTTCGTTTTTATGCTTCCCAAGGAATTCCACTTGTATGGTAAGGCTGTGAGGTATGCACATTCGAGTGTGTATGTCGGTGCTCTGTTGCCATAGAGAACGGTGAACCCAGAAGGCAACCTACGGAAATGACTCCATTAAAAATGGGGGACAAGGTCAACCGGAATATTCAGGTTAAACGGTTAGAATGTAATATGTATGTGGTGTGCATTCCTAAGATCATCGTTTTAAAGAAAACATTTCACGTATTTTATCAGATATTAAGGCGCAATTAAACACAAATACGTAACACATGTGCGCGCAGAACAAACGAACTCATCGCAGAGAGCACCACAGCGTAACACATGGCTGACGGGCATGAACGTGCTTGATTAATTTTCTGTATCGTTTGCTTGGTCCGCTGGAGAGAGAATTCCTTGCACTTTGACGACTACCTAATATCCCAGGGAAGACCCCGCGTGGACAGGTTTGCGTGAAAGAATTTGCGATTTACATGGTACACTGGTTGGTTTTGCGGTTTTAGACGTCAAAGAAAACTCCTCGCAAGACCACTGTTCAGACACACGTGCGACGCACCAAGCTATACAAAAGACACAGACAATCAGGGCTTGTATTGTGCAGCTTTAAATGTTGCGATGAGTAGGGCAATGACCAGGCTGAATTGGAGCTATAGCACAGATTATACTGATATAGACTTTGGACAGGATTAACATAAACTGGCGATTTTAACCCATTCCAACAAAAAATACCTATCCAACCGTTCAGTTCAAGTTGTTTTGGAGCCTCTGTCCTGTCTCCGACACTCCTTCTCATTTTGTTGAATGCTCTCCAGTCTACTACTTCTAATTAAATCAACCCCTTCGCTGATAGCACGCTCAGATTTTCATATTAGTTTCAAGATTCACAACCCTGCCCTTCGGACGTAGTATTGGAATGGCAGCGTATGTTAAGGAGCAAGAGTGGTGAGGTGGACCGCGGCGTGCGGGTATGTGCGTCGACCCCAACCTCGACGTCGTAGGTTCGATTCCTGCTTTGCGCGACAAAAATAATTTTTACTGATTTAGAGACTCTTTATTCAGGCGTACTACATGAATATGGAATGCTATTGCCGGCCCAAGCGTCAGACTACCAGTTCTTACGTCCTCTTCCAAGAATTAAGAGTGTTAATAACCCCTTGAGATACAGCAGGATTCCGGTTATCCGAACATCGACTAATCGATTGATACAGCAAATTGTTCACTGATTAAGTCGATTAAAAGGGTTAACGTTCAACGCTGACACTTTTAAAAACGAAAATCAGCAGAAAATAATACAAAATGGCCGTCGGTAGATTTAATTAGGGTTTAGCCTTCAATGACTGACAAGAATTAAGAATTCTTTCATTTTTGTTCGTTTAGCAAAATTTAACACGATTATCCTATTAATATCCGAAAATTCGAAAGGTGTTGAATGCAGGGATGTTAACATGGTAAGATGTTTGGTAAACTCTATCTCTTACCGCTGGAATGTCAGATTTGGACTAAAGGTTATAACTTCTAATAATTTATTCATGTGCTGGATTAGGAACATAATAGGGTGGTAACTGAAAATGTAGCTTTGTTGGGATACGCCCCATGTCCATTGCCGACCTTACACATACTAAGAATCAAAAATATGCTTTTTGCAGTCTCTACCAATATTCTTATTTGGGTAACAAGCTGATAAAATAATTTACAAAACTTGATGCGAAGAACAATATGAGCTAGATCCAGGGGATTGTCAGCTACCAGCAACTACAGATATTGCGTAAGATTTTTAAATTTAAATTGTAAGTCGTTCATTAAAATTTGAGCTCAATTACACAATATTTCCTGTCAATTCATTTCAGGCATTCACTGAGAGCTTAGCACCAACGTACGGAGCAAATGGGTATTCGAAGCTGAAGTTCGTGGTTCAAAAGCAACAACGAACGTCTGGTCTATAGTGACTTTCCTAGTTGCGGCAAGTGAAATACACCTGCAAAGAGTGTGCTGAATTATTTCCCCATCAACCTCGTCTAGGCCGAAGTCCCTGGAGATTGTAGCTAGTCTTTTTGCATGAAGGCTGGATACTTATGCTCTTTTTGATTTCTTTCGGGCACGAAACGCTGAAAATATTGTATGTCTCGTAGAGAACTGACTTCCAAGATGGGACTTCAGCCAAAATTATACAGACACTTTCCCCTCACGACACAACTGTTAGCAAAACAGACCCTCCTTCATCCGCGAGTTCCGCATTTGGTAGACAGATGGAGTATACGAAGTCAACACCAATACCAATACATACCACTGCATGGACACTCATAACTCCGTATTTCAAGCAAGTTATGCGCAGTTGAACTCTGTCTTGGAGAGAATATACCGTTTTTTTTTTAATAAAATACTAATTATGAATGGGAAAGTAAAAACATTTTATTCAAAGTATTGGCCATTGTTTTCTACACATTTTGACCACCTTTCTGACAATTTGTGAATACCACGCCAATAAAATTATTCGTCTTTTAAAGCAAACCAGACAGACATCACCCAATTTTCTACTTCTTCGTAGGAGTCGAAGTGCTGCTCAGCCAAAGCGTGTCCCATCGATGAAAGCAAATGGTAGTCGGAAGGAGCCAAGTCTGGTGAATATGGCGGGTGGGGTATCTGCTCCCAGCCAAGTGTTTTGATTGTATTCTGAACCGGTTTTGCTTTCTGTGCAGGTGCAATGTCATGGATCAAAATTACCTTGCCGTGTCTTCTGGCCAATTCTGGTCGTTTCTCGATCAATGCATGGTTCAAATTGATCATTTGTTGTCGGTAGCGATCCGTATTAACCGTTTCACCAGGTTTTAGGAGCTCGTAGTACACCACACCTTTCTGGTCCCACCAAACACACAGCATTGTCTTCTTGCCAAATCGATCTTGATTTTGGTTGATGTTGATGGTTGTCCCGTATTAACCCATGATTTTTTCCGTTTAGGATTCTTAAAATAAATCCATTTTTCACCGCCAGTAACAATCCGATGCAAAACCAATTTTCTTACGTGTCTTTGAAGCAAAATTTCACAAGTGCTTTTTCGGTTTTCCATCTGTCTTTCATTTAATACATGTGGCACCAATTTTCGCACTTTTGGATCTTTCCCATAGCTTTTAAACGGTCTGAAATTGTTTGTTGTGCAACATTTAACATTGCTGACATTTGCTTTTGACTCAAAGTACCATCACCATCCAATATCGTTTGCAATTCGGCGTCTTCGACTTTTTTGGTGGTCTTCCACGTTCTTCATTTCTCACATCAAAATCATTAATTCTGAACCGTTGAAACCATCTTTTGCATGTTGCTTCTGATAGAGCATGATCACCATATGCCTCGACAAGCATTCGATGCGACTCTGCAGCACTTTTCTTCAAATGAGAACAACAAATTAATGCTTTCCGCAAATCATCACTTTCTGGTACAAAATTCGACATTTTTAAAACGATGAAAAATTATGATTTTGTCTGTTCAATGACTTGATGTATACTAAATATTTTTCACAGATGTCATAGCAAACAAACAAAAAAAATAAGGGCTCGTTCACAACAAATGTTCCCTATCGAGACATTTGTATCGTGACGGTAACTTCATACCGGTATATCTAACATATAGACTTAGCTGCAAAGCCGCTCGTCTAATCCTTAAAAGCTACGAAGTCACTCCAAAGCTACTGTGGGACTGCCTATAACTGTTACACCAGCTGGACAACACATTTGGATGCCAGGTCCCAGCAGTCATACATGACACGAAAGATCTATCTGACCTACTAGTCCAAAGAGGATCCACATCACTATAAAAGCTTCTGCCCTCTGAACAGATTATTATTTTTGGAAACAAAATGAATGTATTTAATGTAAACATGTGCAATTAATTCTTGGTTAATTTAATTTATTTAAACAAGGATTCAACAAACGATTCCGACAATGGCGATCAAAACAAAAATTATGAATGGCAAGATTAAAGTTATGCTTTTGAATAATTCCAAAGAAATTAGAAGGTGAAGACTGCTTAACTCTTCATATAACAACTATTCATACTCATCGCCTAAAAAATGTGAGACCTAAGTGTCATCAAGTGTTTTAAATTAATATTAAAGAACTTTTTGGATTATACTGTTTTACAAAATTTTACAATATTTCATAAAAAGCCATTTTTCTTATTCCTCCCGCTAATAAATTGATTCAATTTAATGAAGATGAACAGTTAAAAATTAATGTAAGGGTATCATGGCAACATATGCAAACGAAATGACAGAACATTAAGATCAAGAACGGCTGTTAAACGACTATTAAATGTAGTCTTTTATCAGACGATAAAGACTTCTTTCAAGATTTCATTCCACCAGTCCAAGCTATGAGAGCAAAACGATGTATATGATGTCCTCAAAAAACATCAACAACACGATCATTTTCAAAACGATTTTCCAAGCCAACCTCTTGTATGGTGCCCCCGTTTGGTACGATCGCGCTAAAACACACAAGTCAAAACTACGAAGAGATCAAAACAAATTCCTCAAAATTATGCATAACTTGCCTCGTCATTTCTCTGCTTCATAAATTAGCCAATGTCGACTCTCTTGATCGTTTTTTTTTTTTAAAAATAACGAAATCTAATTTCTTTGAAAAATGAGCTTATTTTGATAATAATCTTATTAGTTGTAGTAATAAGGATTAAAAGTCTTCGGCTCCGAACCTGTTGGGGATGTTTGTTTGTCTTAAGTCTTAAATGAGCGTTTTTGTTTTTAGTTTTCCTTTAATTATAATTAAATTTGTTCCTCTTTTTCGTTTGAAGAAGTACACAGCGAGTGCACAACATTGAGTACACCGAGCACAATGAATTCAATTGATCCATTCAATCCGTTACTTTTTTATAATATACTTATGTATTCTATCTTTTATCAATCTCAACCTACCTCAGAATGAATATTTTTTCTAAGAATTTACTAATTGAGCTAAGCAGACTATAGGCCTATAGTGTGTAAAAAAAACAGTTTTATGAAGTGATTCGAGTACCCCGAAGATGTTCACCCTTCCGGCTGTATGAACCCGAACGCAGTTACAGTCGCGACATTTAAATCTGATGGAAAAGAGTCTTCATCCCTTACCCCCCGAAGCGTCCATTTTAATCGGCAATGCGAAGTTGATATCCAAACGCGGTATGAGCATTCAGAAACGTTATATTTACATGTTCCTTGACTTCTTTTTGCAGATGCTATTCCCAACTTATCCACATTCGTCCCTGTTTCATTTCTGCTCATCAATAGTTAATGAGTTGAATTTAAACAGTCTAACAATGGGGCAAAATGTTAATGTGTCACCACGTGTTTGATTATCCGAATAAGACCTTGAGCTAGTTTTGACTTTTAACTGACATTTTTTTCTTCTCAATACTGGAACTGAAGACATCCCATGAATTTATTAAAGAGGTACACATTTCTTGGACGCTATGCAATTATTATTTAATGCCGACACATCTGAGACAAACAAGGAAAAAAATTGTCGCCTCGAACGTTTATACGTTCTTTTATGCTCTAACTCTTTTTCAACTTCGTTGCAAAGTTTATCTCAGTTAAAAACTACACCTGGACTCTTCAACCTGTGGTGTCATCACAGCAAATGAGTGCACGTACCTCATTTCGGGCGTGCCATCAACTTGGACACATACTCTTTTCAGAAAAAAGAAAATACGACAAAGGAATTCGTGCAATATCGTTAAGATTAATGAATGCTGCTGATGAAAAAGCAAACATCTTGTATATTTCACATTCAGCTGCAATAATTCCCTGGTGTTTCGCTACCTCAGAATGAATATTTATGCAACCAATTACAGGATAATGGATGCACGTTGAAGAATAATTGTGGACAAGGTCTACGATATTGGTTCGACCAAGGAACTACCATCCGGAGTGGAAATGAGTGTTCATTGTTAACTCGTCCAACTTCATTGCATTGTGTTGTAGGCAGAGTGTTACAGAAATTTATTAGGAATGGAATAATTTCGAAAGAAGTGGGAGGAAATGTATTCCATCAAGTTTGGAAACTTACAACATCTCATAATCAGAATATTAGTCAGTTATCAGTGTCTTCTGTGGTGTGGCATAGATTGCTGCTGCTTACTCAAACGTTTTTCAAATATTCTTGTTCGAGTACCTAAACATGCCAATTTTTTGAAAATGGCGAGAAGAGGAGTCAGAATTATAATTGTAAAGTATCCTCTGAAAGAACAGATCTGCAAATGATAAATGGAACAAAAGAGTTTCAACTCTTATTAACTTTGCCACAGTTCGACGCCGGGTCGCTACATTAGTAATACTGGTTAAGTTTGCCTGAAAGAAGTATACATTAAAGCATCTTCGTGGAATCGCATCCTATATTAAAAATAAAGAGTGACCAGAGATAGGAACGATATGAAGAAGTAAGGAAAACAGCAACGTAAGAATTAAAATAGACTCTGGAATTAATTTAAAGCTCATGAACAACGACTTTATACAAATACCGCATTGGCTCCGATGACATCGATTCAATAGTTGGTCTACATTTTGAAGACTGGGTATAAACTTTGTCTCTAGCTCGCCCAAAGTGGTTGTCTTGTCAGAGTAGACTCTACGTAGCCTCAAAATAAGATCGGGTTATGCCAAGTCGCACGATCGCGGCGGCCAATTAAAGAATTTTTGTTTTTCATTTGCAGCTGTCTTGTTGTAACCATAGCTTGGAAATATTGACGTTATCCGTCTACTCTCTTAACTTCACTATTTACTTCAAACCAATGGTGTCAACGGTGTCTGCATCCTTGTTGAGCTCGTTGAGGAAAAAATATGGTAAATATAAAGTGTGATATTTTAGCTATTATCTTTTTGGCAACACTGGTTTAAACAGCTGACTCACGTTTCATGTTTTGTTTCACTGTCAAACATCTTCAGTTTGGTATATAATTTAACCATGAATCGTCTTACAAACGAACAACACTTGCAAATTATTGAATTTCATTATCAAAATGCGTGCTCCGTTAAGAAAGTTAATCGCGCGCTTCTTCCATTTTGTGGTCAGTTTAATTTTTGGCTCAATTGGTACGTAAATAAGCGGAACTGTCGATTTTGGAGTGAATATCAGCTAGAAGCATTCCAAGAGCTACCAATGTGTTCAGAAAAAGTCACATTTTGGTGCGGTTTATGGGCTGATGGCATCATTCGGCCGTACTTCTTCAAAGATGAAACGAATCGTAACGTAACTGTGAATGGTGAGCGCAACCGTGAGATGATATCCAACTTTTTCTTGCCCAAAATAAAAGAGCTTTACTTGCATAACATGTGGTTTCAACAAGACGGTGCCACATGCCACACAGCACGCGCAACAATCGACTTATTGAGAGGCGAGTTCGGTGATCATTTGATTTCACGTTCGGGACCGGTCAATTGGCCTCCTGGATCGTGCGATTTACCGCCTTTAGACTATTTTTTGTGGGGCTATGTTAAAGCTCATGTCTATACAGACAAGCCCGCTTCAATTGACGCATTGGAAGACGACATTGAAGCATTTATTCGTGAGATACCGGCCGATATGTTGGAAAGAGTATGCCAAAATTGGACTAAGCGGATGGACCATTTGAAGCGCAGTCAAGGTCAACATTTACATGAAATAATCTTCAAACATTAAATTATATGGACCGTTTCATGAATTTTTCTGAATTTTCTGTTTTTTTATTTTGAAAAAAACGTTCCTATAGCTTTAAAAAAATCACCCTCTAGTATCAACCAGTAATTGTGAATGCATTAACTATACTCTGATCGGACACTTTTGGATGGTATTCCAGAACTCGCAAATCGCAATTAAGAACACAATCCTCGGCTTTGTCCACAGAATTTATACGAAAGCAGGCCCATGCCAGACTGTTGCGCTATTAGGCTCCAATCGGAGCCAAATCGAAGTGTTGTTTGTTAACCATGCATAATAACTTACTAACTAATAACGAAATTAATGGTAAAAGATATTATGTGTTACATTTGCAGTTTTTTAAGTAAATTGACTAGAACTAGCTCAGTAGAGGTAAATGCAGTGGGAAATTTAAAAATTCATAAGTATAAGAACACTTACACATTTTTCATTGCGCGTTTCAATGTAAAATATCACTTCTGAGAACTCGACAAGCACTTACTCCTAAACCTTTTTCTTCCGGGTATTTCACCACCAATTATACCCGGAATTGATAATTCGATTGATATTTCACAAATTAAACTTTCTACCAATATGAATTTTCAGTAGAAGTATGCCCGTATGAGCTGTCAGAATTTTACTTAAGAACGTAGCTAATAAAAAAATGTCACCATAGGACGCAGACTATCGAAGTCGATTGGCGAATAGACATAAAGGCCCATTCATATGAAGTTGCCACGAATTGGGAATTTAGCAAACTCTGACAGTTCATTCATATGGAGTTTACTCATTCGCTGAGAACTTCGGGTGCAAACTGACACCTCACTACGAATTTTTTGGTCGTGGAGTTTGAAGATTGCGTTTGAATATTTGTGTATTACGAACTTAGCTTGACAGTTCGCGGAAAGAATGATTGATTCGCAGAGAAAAACGTTCAAATCATTAATTTGGTATTTAAAATAATTTCTATTGGTATTTTTGTCAATAAAAAAACTCGATTATTCAGTTCCAATCTTTTTGCATACCAAGATATAAGTTAACACCATAAATGTCACATCCTCCAAACCAAACCCATTGCACCAGTTTAGTTCCAAGAAGCTTCAAAGCATCCGGTCATCATTCGGGAAGCATTAGTTCGAGCAATCTCTACGATCAAACTATAATTGAATCTCAGCAGAAATTCTTAAGAATGACTGCGAAAGTAAACTATCAATAAACAACAACATCCGCTGCCCTCCTTCTAAGAACGCACTTGCAGAAATGCTGAGACAACAAGTTGTCATCAGCACCATCTCATTCATCAATGCCCAATAATATCCGCAGCTCATCTTCTAAACATCCGCAACCCAAATTCCAGGAACGCACTTGAAGAAGTATTAAGACAACGGCATCGTCACAATCATCCCAGCCATATAAATATCTGTAATTTAGTTTTTAAGTTCAGTTCTGATTCGCACATTAAACTGGACAGTTGTCCAATGGAAAACAAATTTTGTTTTTTTTATTAAACTTCACGGCAAAAAACATAATTTATATAACTTTGTGCTTGTATTTGTTGGAAAAGGGTTGTTTCTGAAAGTTCGCTGCTCGTATGAACGGACCTTAATATCTGCATTAAACTCTTTAAGCAAAAAATGTTATTTGATTTCTCCGATCACTATGACTAACGCAAAATGCAAAATGTTATAGAAAATGTACACATATTATTTTGGATTATAAACTTTAGTCTATAAGGAAATAAAATCATGTAGCAGTTTTATTTTTTATTGAAAAGTAAGACAATATGGATGCGTAGACAAAGGGGTGGAAAAGCAAATATTTGATTTACAAGCATCACATCTTTGCATTGGTTCATGACGACCACATGTCAATTTTTTGAGACAGACTTCCGCAACATATCTAAGATAAAATAAAAAAAGGAATGAATGTTGTATATAAGTTCTATCATCAGTGCACTTACCCAATCGGTCCCCGCTTGCAGTTAAATAGTCAGCAGTGAACTGCTGGAGCACCAAAATTGCATAAGACACAACGATATCCTTCAAAAATGAAAATACGAAGCTGTGATTTATGACAAACAGTCTGAATGATCTCGTGGCTAGGTCTTGTATCGTATGATGCAAAAGAACCAATTCAATCTGCAACGACACTATTTGCAGTCCAACCCATTGTAAGTCGTCTCGCACTCTTATTCTTACCTCTCGCTGCTGTTCAGGATCCCTCCCTACGATGTCGTATGTGTAAAATATCGTGAGTAACTTTCGCCTGAAGGTCTTCTCAGATTGCACTAATCCCTCGGCAAGGTGGCCGTTTAGATACAAATTGTAAGAGGCCCAACATCCGGAAAAAGTTATCCGAAAAACCAATTTGACAATCTCCCATGTGGACACTTGCATTTTATCCATCACGAGTATGACTAGCAACTTGAGCAGCTTATACAAGGAACTGATGTCGCCGAACATTCCAAAGAAACATACAACGTAGAGCGTGTTGAAGACTTCGTTGAATTTGTGCTTCAGACTGTGGATTTCGTATGAAATCGATATGATTTCCCGAATGCGGCGCTTGATCGTTCTTTTCCGCGTCGAGGCACACAAGACACTCAGCAGATTGCTCATCTTTTGGTAGAAACACATCAAAGTCAGGTTCCCGTATAAATGAGTCCAAAAGGTGAACTCCATCAGAGCGAAACTATTCAGAAACCACCAGAAACATGCGACATTCGCCAGAAATGACAGAGAGAAAGTCTGTACACTGCCAGTCACAACGAATACCACGACTCTGAGTGTGAGGAACTTCTGAAAACTGCTCGGATAACACAAGTCCCCCTCCGTCAGCATTTTCAGCCTCTCGTAGAGGACGAGTATGCGATTGATTGTCTCTACGAATGACCCCCGGTGCGCGAAGTAGCCGACGGTGAGTATGAAAGTATTGAAGACCTTAAAAACGATACGATTCGACATAAGGAACTCTTCTGATTGAATGATTGCACTTGAAGCTGTGCTGTAGTAGTTAATGGCAATCGCTGAAACTAAAATAAATGTGCACACTAGGCTGCTCAACGCACAATAACTGAGAGCAAAGGTAAGCTTGCATTCCTTATGCGACGACCTCTCAACCCGGTTGGTCACTCGATTGTAAGTAAAGTTGACTAGTCCGAAAAATGTGTACAACTTTAAAAGAGTTCGCACAGAGCGCTTAAAACTGACCTTCCGTTCGAGTTCGTCCATTGCGAACGGGATTGTAAGGCGAACTGCTGTCATCAAAATTATATAGAAGTTTGTCAGTCGATTGACGACTAATTGCATTTCCATTAGCTGTATGATGGACTTCGATTAGAATGATGATAGTAGGCCAAGGTATTTGTGCTGAAAAGCTTCTAATTTGATGACAATTAGAGGGGCTAGCAAGCGAGTGGATAAGCAACACAAAAACTTCGACATAAGCCCCAAATCGTGCCAGGAGAGTAACTGTAGAACATGGTTACGGTGATGGTAACTTTAAGAGCGTTTTTTTTTACCCACACCGTTGTCAATTTCGTCATAAGCTCTACTTGGAAATATGGTACGTTACACATCGTTGCAGTATCGATGTTTACATTCTATCAAAAATTACGATGAATTTTTGTGATATACGGAATACAAATAGAATATTTTGGAACGTAATCCAGAACGTGAGGTGAAGTAGTGTAAAACGGAATTTATCTGCACTCTATACATCTTCAGTCCGAAACAAATGAGAACAGAGAGTGGTTGGAACAGAAATTAAGTGCTTCTAGCTTCTTTTCTTCGCTAATGCTTAAAATTATCCACATTGGACAAATATTCTTTTAGTATGTGGTGGTCCGTGGGGTTATGGGTATGTGCGTCGACCCCAACCTCGGCGTCGTAGGTTTGATTCCTACTCTGTGCGACAAAAAAATTTTCAAATCCTTACCTTTCGAGTTACTGAAAGAGTATTCCTGTCTAGAAAAAGCTTCTCAAACTTGACCGTTCGAAGTTGGCATAAGACTGTAGGTCACTTCCACTGGTGGGGGAACAATAGCACGCACAACACGAGTGATTGCTGAGAAGCTAGGTCCTGTCTCTCTATGAGTTGTAGAGCCATCCATATATATTGAAAATCTCGGAAAGAATATCTGAAACTGTCGGTTGGGCCATTGCAACATCAGAGTCCTTGCCAGTACCGGCCTGATAACGACCCTCAGCCAGGAATATTAAACATGCTGCCAACTTATGTTTCGGATTCATGGATGTGAAGGTGGCAGTAATATCTTTATGCTGCTTTATTCAGTCTGAGTGAGAATTGGAATATTGGACGGTGGTGGGAAGGGATCGCGTGAACACAGAGGCCTCAGATGGGCGTATTGTGATATAATCCATTCGAGGTTTACGCAGAAAGTGTGCTCTTTCGTGTCCTGTATGACCGTTGTTACATAATATTGAAATAGGGAATCAGTTTGTTTTGATCAATTGTCAGCAGTTCTCTACTAGCTTTGAAGTGATATCGACGCTTTTAATGACTAGAAGATGAGCTTTGATGTCAGAGGGAATATAGATGTGGTGGTTAGTGATGGATCTGTGTATATTTTCCCTGAGGCTGAGTTGAATTGCGAATATCTCTTCTTGAAATACCGAGTTGTGAGTGTCGATGCCGTGGTATATATGGGCGTTGGTGTTGACTGCGTATACTCCAGCTTCAGGGCTTTCATCTATTTTAGAGCCATCTGTGTACCAGATGAGGGACTAGCGGATGAAGGTGGGTCTGCTTTGTTCACAGAGGTGTTGTGGGCGGAAAGTGACTGCATAATTTTATCTGAATTTCTGGGAAGACAGTTGACTACTAGACATATTTTTAGGAGGTTTCGTGCCTGTTCAGCCTGAAATATTTTAGAAACATGAAAGAGAAAAAAATAACTTACTTTGTCTTACTGATTGTTTGGTGTACACATGGCACGAATGCCATCGAGGCGTTAGGTGGGACTCCATCAGGAAAGACCTTTGGCAGAAGGTGGATAAAGGTGTTTATTTTCTAACAGTTACAAATAGTTCTTATGGCATATTATTTCTGGGCTTTATAAATTGCGTATTATATTTTGTCTTCTCCAATCTGGTTACAAAGGAAATGAGGACTATGGGGACACGTTTAAAGCTGAACAAAAGGCAAAATGCCTAGGACACTTAACTGAATTTGTTGCGGAATATCCAGAAGCATATCGATTGGATGCAAATGGGCTAGACCCATACTGCTGTGTGGTGTCTCTATTTAGTGGACCGCACTCGATAAGAACATAAACCTCAAACCACTCGAAAGGATGCAGATAATGGCCTGGTATGTATTAGTGGAGTGGAACACTTCCTCCTCTGCTTTGAATATGCTCCTCAACCATCCGACGGATAGTCGGTAGACAGCAAGTAGCCAACACGCCTATCAGGCTAAGATCGCTGTGCTTCTAGAACGAACACAGATCTGGACACAATACGATCCTTAGCCTAGGTCTTACTGGGAGTCTGAAAATCAGATAGTTGATTGTCCACTGCGAATTTTCGCAGATTGGTCGAATATGGCCGCAGGTGTGTGTGCTGAAGTCTATTCCAAGGATCTGAACATCAACCTGTCTTCCCCACAACCAAATCATTGTAGCTTCTTGCAGGCTGAAACTATAGCGCTACAGGAAGCTCTATCAAAGCTTACGAAAAATGTGGTGTCCAGAACAGATATCGTCCTCTGCTGCGACAGCCAGGTAGCAATCAAATCTACGAGCTCAGACACATTTAACTCCAAGACTTCCCGTAATTGCCGCTGACGAACTCGTTAGAAAGGGTACACACTCTACTGTACGCCACTGTCAAACATGTACTGAAGCTGGACTCCTTTGCCCGGGAAAATCATAGATCCTAACAAAGAATGTCTCATAACCAAATAACTCTGGCCTAGGATCCCAAAAGATAGCTCAAATTCATCAACATGAGCAGGCCTAATCCAAGAACCCGAACGACTTCTACAGATCTTGCATTTACATTTACACGTAGTTCAAGAATTGAATGAATCCTGAAAAAGTACGCAAATATTTCAATTCGTTCGCTGTCATGAAATTGATGGTTTGTGCCCCACTCTGCTTTGTTCGACTTTATCCTTCACAGAGTTTCGGATTCAAAGGCTTATGTAAGCAGCCAGCAAAGGAAGTCAAAGGAACACTTTGAGTGCTGTATTAATGAAATTCAGCAACATTTATGCTCATTGGTCATGAACAACGAAGCTGTGCGTATGTGCCCACAAGACCGTGGAAGCCATTTACCCGAAATGCTTTACCATACGTCACTGCGTACCGCGTACTTTATGAATCAGTGAAAAATTTACAATTTTTAATTAAATCCCTCAGTTTTCCGTCAAAATTACTTCTTGCGTGAAACTGAGCTCAACGTAATCTCACATTACGGAGGCGTATTCTTTTATTTAAACAAAAAAAGGTCGAAAGGCTTGAACTACGGTTCGTGTTCTGACACCCCTCACAAAAAACAGAGCAAACCTGAGAGGAGGTTGTGCGCATATTGATACTTTAAACCCGTGAGAGTATATCACTGCACCGCTCTTCATTCTGATATTTGAGAAATAAAAAATAATAAAACCGGTCATAGTGAAATAATTTCCTCGCAAAAAATGAACTTCAACGCAGTATTTTGTTTCTGCCATTACAGAAAATGGAGACCATTTTTTACTTCGTTCTCCAATTGAATAGCTTTGATTTTGCGAGAGTCCTGGCATTGACCACAGTGGGAAGAGCAGTGATTCCAATAAATGCACTTCTGGCGTGGCCTCAACAATCATTCGATTAAACAACAGCGAGAGGACTGTTCTTATATTTTTTGTGTTATTCTCCGAAAATGTAGTCATAGTACATATTTGTAATGGAAGTCAATAGCGACGAGAAATTGTGTGACTCTGCAAAATAAAGTATAATTGGTACAATGGAATAATTTGTTTTATTTTAAAGTGTTACTAAGATAATCTGGTTATAGTTTTTAAGTGGAAAAAACATTATAAACAAATTTGATTAAATTTAAAATAATGTTAGCTATTCTGTTTGTCTAGGAGTCCCAATGGAAATAAATCATGGTACGTACATTTTTGGGGGTCTGATTGATTGCGACTGTTCGGATAACTACTGACTGCACAAAACTTGTAAAGAGCCAGCTGCGTAATAAGAGGGTTCGTTTTGAAGTACTTGCGTTACCTCCTCGCGGTAGTCCCTGGTAGCTACTTACCAGCTAGCTAAATCCTTATAAATTATAAAATCGCAAGTGCGTCCGGTCTTCCGAATCTAGACCAAGCTACCTAGGCCAGTACCCTACGTCACCGAAATTCTTGAGGCTACTACGCCTCGAATAAGGATTGATTACCGATTGACGACTTTTAGCTATTATACCCGGGCAAAGGTGGAATTCGAATACCTTCATTGACTGGCAGAGTTGAAGAGTTGAAGACAGCTGAGACTCATTGCGAGAAACCGCACACATTGGCGAGTAGGCGTAGAAGACCCCCTAAGAGCCACAAGAGGATACAGAAGCTAAGCAAATATGGTAAAAAGAGTAGACTAAGTAAAGTGAAAATTCTTAGACACATGACAAAAAAGTGAGCTGTGGCCCATAGCGTTGTGGATATGTGCATCGAACCAACCTCGATGTCGTAGGTTCGATCTTTGGTCTATGCGACAAAAATCTTTTCACGGCTGTTCCTGTCTAGAAAAAGCTTCTCAAACTTGTTTGTTCGGAGTCGGAATAAGACTACAGGCCCCCTCCACTCTTGAGAGAACAATAGCATGCACAATACGAGTGGTTTCTGAAGAGCAGTGGCCTAGGTCCTCTATAGGCTGTAGCGGCACTCATATTTTATATACCATATATCATTATGAAAAAAATACCATAGTTGAATTGGCTTTTTATGAAAAAACTTTGTAATTAATGGTCTCTCCATTGTTTTTAATCACCGTCGTTCCTAGTTCCTAGTACATGTGATACCCAGTACATTTAATTTGATTGCAACGACAAATGATCACTGGACTAGATTTGAAAACTAGATGAAAGCATATTAAGAATTGTTTTCACTGGTATTCTAACCTGGAACCACTATAAGTAGGAGCGGGCACTCAATAAACTGCGCAATTCAGCCGTTTAGGGGAAAATAGGCCTTAGTTACTTTGCTTGTGTGCTTCAGGTCCTGTTGCTAAAGCAAATGTTTTCAAAGACATTTTCGAAGAAGAAGAGCCTTTTCCTTGTAAGTTTGCTGTCAGCTGAACTGTGGGGGGAGGGACATATTGCACATATTGCAAAGAACACTACTGCCCGTCTTATTGTAATAATCCCATACAGCTGATCTCTTGCACCCTTGAAGCATATTAGCCATGGCACTAGCACTTACCTGCAAAACGTAGTGTAAAATCTATCTATCTATCTATCTATTTTACTACCAAACTTTTACAACACTATTGTAATACTGAAACCACTACTGAAATATACAAAACTAGCGAACAGTTTCCAAATATACCACGCACTTGATAAAAAAAAAACCGATTGCTTTCCGTTCGGATTTCCTTTAAAAGTAAAATGTTCGCCAAAGAACTCAAACTAATGCAAGCTTATTTTCTCAAATTTATAACAGTTTCCCAACCGAATCGATAGTCAAAAGTCCAAACGAATGAAAAAACCATTCATTCAACTTAAACCAAACCGATAGTCCAAGGCCCAAGCGAATGAATGAATGGTTTATTCAACTAAACAATTTATTCGCACTCAATTCCCAACTCAGTCGAACTATCGACTCGAACCAAACCATAGAACAATCTTGCATACAAATATTTTGGTGTGTGGGCATACACACAAATCTCTCTCAGAGCTTAATACATACAAATTCTCGCTCAGAGCAGCTACAAAACCATATGACTCAGTCCAACCAGATATACAAGTAAAAATAATTGATTTTTTTTTTTTTTCATTTAAATGGATGAGTGAATGGTTTTTGACTATCGAATAAATTAATACTTTGCAACTATCGAATAACGAGATAATTTGTATTCGATATTTCCTATCACTAAGCTGAAACTGCTATTTTGGTGTCAATTTTGACATGATTTCTCACTGACCATAATTGAATCGCCTTCGCCCATTTGGTTGAGCCCTTCAGAGTGTGTAGACAACAATCGCTTTCGTGTTTTGGAGTTTTTTTTAACATGCAATCGTTAAACTAAACTACATTTTACCAGAATATTTGCGGCTTTGATATGAAATTTCTTACGTTCTAAATGTTTTTGATATTTACAGAGAGAAGCATAGGCCTCTCCTACGCAAAAAAAAAATTGTCTAAGCCCTTTTCCAGGAGTTTTCTTTACACTGTTCATTTTGTTACAAGTACCAACGATAAGCAAAGCGATTTTGATTTTGCGGTCATCTACGACTGTTGCTTTTATCTTTCTCCCGTACTTTCTTTCAAATCTGCTTAGAGAGATTTTTCTTACTCGGGAGATGTCAACCCACTGTGGTCGTTAACCAGCAACCAAAAGCCTTCATGTCGGCTATTATGTAGTAAATAAAATTTGTTTCGTAAAAAATTAAAATCAAATAAATTTTAAAAAAATTAATTAATTAATTTGCAATTTATTTTTTCCAACTATTCACTGTCGGACCTAATACATCAAGCCCGAAGGAGACCGTATTGACATATCACTATCACCATCTGTCAAGAGACATATATTGTTGACCATCAACAATTTGGTCACGGGCCAAAGTTCGAAGAAAGGAAAAGTACACTTTCATCCATTCAAAAATAAATTCAGTCCTCCTCAATATTGCAACATTCTCGACCACCAAATTACACTCCAGCTGCCAGCTCTACAGACTAAATCAATCCACACTACGTCCACTCCGCAATCAGCTCAGCAGCGGGACATGGAAGCCGTAAGTGCCCCATGGAAAGCACTCACTTCAGCTCTCCCAAAGTAGCACGAGTACTTGAAGATCTCAATACGCAGCAATCCGCTCATTCGGTTGGTATTCCGTCAACACTTCTGAAAACCAACATGTAAAACGATTACGTCTGCATTTGCATCGCTCCCACTCGGCTCTTGTAGGGACATTTGGCATGATGGAAAACGGCGCGGCGTTGTTTGGCCCGTTCCGAAAAAAGCGAATACGCTTTTTAGCGTCCTGTCCACCCACCCACTGTAAGCACTCGCTTCGTGTTTTTCTAATGCCGCGGAGGCAGTGATAAATCGCCAGCTAGTAGAATAACTTGAGTCGCATCGAAACTTTTCAATGATCAGTAATGCGATTTTAGTGGTTGATGGTTACCCAAGCGTGAAGCTTCACTCCGTTGGGAAATATGTGCTGGTTGCATTGCACTTAGTACATGCATTTGACAAGGTTTGGTTTTAGCTCCCTGTGCTGTATGCAACTTGCAAATTGGTCTCAGAAGTTGTAAGTTAACACGGAAGCGGGTATGTTTTTTAGAGAAACTGGGGCTTTTTTAAGATTGACTTTCAACTTCGCAGCACTGCCGCCTACTGAAAGTTGAACGATGACGTATCTATGACAGTCTATCTTGAATGAAAAAAGTCTACCAGTTCGCGATACTTATTCGAAATTGTGGGCCGGTGGTTGAAAATTTAGAAGCACTTACATACATTTTAGTCCGACATATGTCCTTTAACGGTTAAAATGAAAATGATAACTTTTGATTGACTCTGTGCGGATCAGATAACCGAAGTCGAAACACTTAAAATATCGCAGCTGTTACCCATTGTTTCAGATAAGATCTAACGAAATGAGTGAATGCCGCGTAGATCACAGAAATTGTGAAAAGACATTAACAGCTGGATTGAGCCAATTATTTTATGCCTGCCGTTGGTTAGAGGATTCCCTCCAACTTAACAGGCGTTAACTTCTTATCAAAGCCTAGAATTTTTCATCAATTTGGTGGCTAACTATGAGTATCACTATGGGCCAGCATTGAACTAGCAGCCCACTTACCTAACCTTATCCACCATATGTAAATGTATTAGCCTTACATCTCTCTTTCCTTTTGACTGTAAAATTTCACTTTGCAGAACTCGGTTCTATGACCGCTTTCGTTTCGAAATTAAACTCAAACACCAATCCACCACGACTTCCCTTGAATCAAGCAGAAAAGAATAGATACTATCACATTATACTACCCGGTTGCACGACATTCCGAACGACGTAGAGACCAATTTTTAATGGGTCGCTCAAATTTGGACATTTCGTACGGATTTTTCAATTTTTTCCGTCGGTCGTACGGCAGGTAGTACAGTGTGAACACATGTGGTACGACCGCAGTACACATTTTCATTCTGCTTTGGATTTCAGCGTATGAATGAAAATGTTATGGTTTCTAGAACTTAGGGTCATATGTTTAATTAGGACATCACCATCACCAATCACCACCATTGATGCCACGAAACTACCCTCACGAATGAAGTCTATCAACAGCGTAGTACAATGTGAACGCCAATCACCTTTTGGTTGTTCCACATGTCGTACTACCGGGTCGTAAATAAGTAAATAAATAAATAAATAGTAGTATTTACATTGTACTATCAGCTGTACGACTGAGAGGAGAAGTCGCTTCGTACGACCGTACACATTTGTTCGGTCTAAATATAGTAAAGGGATTTTTTAGCTATCATCTGTTTCGTGTTTTGTTTCACTGTCAAACATCTTCAGTTTGGAATATAATTTAACCATGAATCATCTTGCAAGCGAACAACGCTAGCACATTATTGAATTTAATTATCAAAATGCGTGCATGTGGTCAGTTTAATTTTTGGCTCAATTGGTACGTAAATAAGCGGAACTGTGGATTTTGGAGTGAATATCAGCCAAAAGCACCCCAAGAGCTACCAATGTATCCAGAAAAAGTCACAGTTTGGTGCGGCTTATAGGCTGGTGGTATCATTCGACCGTACTTCTTCAAAGATAATGCGAACCGTAACGTAACTGTGAATGGTGAGCGCTACCGTGAGATGATATCCAAATTTTTTTTGCCCAAAATGCAAGAGCTTGACTGGACTTATTGAGGGGCGAGTTCGGTGAACATTTGATTTCACGTTCGGGACCGGTCAATTGGCCGCCTGGATCGTGCGATTTACCGCCTTTAGACTATTTTTTGTGGGGCTAAGTTAAAGCCCATGTCTATACAGACAAGCCCGCTTCAATTGACGCATTGGAAGACAACATTGAAGCATTTATTCGTGAGATACCGGCCGAAATGTTGTAAAGAGTATGCCAAAATTGGACTAAGCGGATGGACCATTTGAGGCGCAGTCAAGGTCAACATTTGCATGAAATAAACATTAATTTATATGGACCGTACTATCATGCTAGATTGAAAAACTTTCCTATAGCTTTTAAAAAAATCACCCTTTTCAAAACTTCAGATTTGAAAAGTCCGTTATCGCGTATATGTACAAATATTCCTTTTCTTGTCAGTGACAGCTTTCCTGTTGGAAGAGCATTGCTGCACTTGTAAAGTAAAATATATATCTTACAGTAATTTTCACTCTTAATCAAATTAAAAGGCTAGTCCTGGTTCTGCCATGCGACCACCTTCCTGATGGAGTTATTTTTTGAGGCACAACTCGGAAGTCGTGATGATTGTCATATTTTATTACACATGACCATAGGTGAAAGTTGGAACACAAGTTGTGTTGACAACAGCGCTTGCTGTCAAAACACTTAACTTGGCTTTGACAGCAAGCGCGGCCTTTCTGATTGCAGATCTTCCAAATTGTTCCAATCCTACAGGAAATCTCAACAAAGAGCAGATGCCTGACCCTTAACTCTTCTAATGTGAAACATTCCTCACCACAGCTGCGCTGCAATATGCAGTCCATATGAAGTTACTATATTGTTTAGATATAAAAACTTAATTGTTTATTGATTCATTTTTTAACTACAGATGGACCAAAGTATCAACAACAACCGCAAACGCTGACTATCTGCTTCTAGTTATGAACACAAACTAGGTTGAGGCTGATTTTCAAATGTGTGTACCCACTATCTTAGAAACGGATGTCCTCTATTGCGATGTCCCACAGGTTCGGAGTCGATGCAAATATGTCCTTGCGGTCCTCATGGCCATAGCCCAGCCACCATATCGCTGTACCCACTGTTCTTGGTTGAATCTTCTCCTCCATTACGTATCAATGCTAACAGGAACAAATAGTGTATGCTTTTCTCTCGTAAAGACTGCGATGATCGATGACCCTTACAAAACCAGCTTAATTCCTCGAGACAGAGGTCTATTACTCAATTCTCTGTTGAGCAACAGTAACGATAGATCTGCGTTTCACTCGATGCCTGTCAACTGGGAAGCCGAAGTCCTTGACTACAACGAAGATTATTACTTAACTAACAATTGTTTTGTATGTTACACTGCAGTCGCTTGAACAAATATAGGATCCCCTGCATCTCGTTTCACAAATGCAATGAAAGCTTCTACAACGACACGATGGAAGCTTTGAATTGTATTTGTTCTGCTCATCATGTAGCCCAACTTAGAGTTGATGTTTCGTGTCTTCACTGCCAACCACTCCAGCAGCAGATTGAAGACGCCACGCAGTGCTTCCCCATTGCAGGTAGCATCTCCAAAAAATATTGGTTAACATTTCCTCCGAATTATGTACTGTCGAGTGCGTGATTCAATACTCCAGCTAAGAGCATTGTTCAGTCGATTGAAACACATTCCACATAACTTAGCCCGTTCCTCGCTTCGATCATCTGGGCAGGATTCCAAGATTCCATGTGCACTGAAAGTCACTTCACTTCAAGCACTACACTTAACTAGGAACGCATTTTTTGGCAAGAACACATAACTGTTCCATCCGCCATCGTGCATCAGCTCCAGCTTCAACTCAAACAGCAAGGAAAACAACAATCATTCATGACAGTTTCATTTAATTACTTAGCTCGATGCGGTGCAAATACATTTCATCCATCAACAAACCAACGAGCGATTCCGCATTAACCCAGCGGTTGCGCCATCACCGTGAGTTAGCACATTCTTCGAGCTTGATGAAAGTGAATCGCTTAATTGGTGGAACGTTTGCTGATTGCAAAGAGGTTATGAAAGGACCGTCGTGAGGGGAGACAAAATTGAATTTTCGGTCTTCAATGGCTACTTCGGCTTAATCCTTTTGAATTATTTGTTCATTCAATGAAGCGAAGGGCGGCGGTCTGCATGCATCGACATTAGGTCTCAGTCATTCATGTCACGTATGCCGGGGGATCTCTTACTGAATTTAATTACTCAATAGAGTGGCAGGCAGCTTTTTAAATAGAGCTTTTGTTTTTCCTCTTTTGATTGTTTTTTTCCTTTTATTTGTTCTAGATGCAATCCTTAATTGAATCGCTCATGTTCGGGGAGTTCACATCGGTCTCAGCAGAAGAAAAACATTGGCAAACATTGAATGTGCACATATGTGAGTGTGGTTTTTATCCTATCTCCATCCTGCCTGAGAGCGAGCTTACTCAACTGGAAGTTCAAACACTTTGTTGCAGATTCGATTTGCATCGCTTTGTACCGGGAAATGCTTACCTTGAGTGTAGCTTAACGACGGGACTTAGTGCCACCAGCCGCCATCCCCCTGGCACTTAAGGTCGAGGACAAGTTCTTGTGTTAAACAACAGGCAATAAGCCTTCCTTGAGTGCACATGTCGATGCTGTATGCAAAGCTCATTTCCGTTTTCTTCGGGGGACGCAACAGTCCTGCTGCAGCTAAAGTTTTTGGGCGTCACTCGCGGTATGTGTGTGTCATGGTACGTATGAGTTATGCCCATCGCAACGGCGAAGTTTGAGAAGATTACTGACGAACATGGTGTCTGGGCAGTGCACAGGGACAAAAGCAGATGGTGCCATAAAAATTAAAGTTGGGCGGTCGGAATTGAATCAAAAAATCGCTGTAAAGTAGCACTGGCATGGATGAGGATATTTCCCATTGACTGGAGGTACCCACGAGAATTCTGAACTCCTTAGAGAAAGACTTCATCGATTGCAAGCGACATAAATGTGAAGCGTCTCAATAACGTCGACCATTCTACTATCCGCGTTACCATTGCGAACGAATTGCCACCGTCCAACATGTGGTATTTCCACATGATTTAGCAGTTAAATCTCCACTCTGCTGTGAAGACTGGCAATCGAAGTCGAAATTGAAGGAAACAACTAAATTTGCCAACATGAAGGAAGATGTATCACGGAGAACACTCATACATACAATCCGATCTCGACCAGTCAGAAATAGAGATCTTCATCCTCCTGTCTTTTGTTTCAATCATTGCAGAAACTCATCAGTAGGTCGATGTAGATGTATCAATCAAAGCAATGGAACAACTCTACAAATATACTTCTCGGACGAACCGATATTCAAACGTCTTGGGTTACCGGGTCCCGCGGCATCGCATGTTATACTATGAAACTAATATAGCCAAGTTTTTTTTACCAGTTTTTACCAGTCTTGGCGAAACAAATAAAACAAAAACAGTGTGTCCTTCAACACAATAAAAAAAAATTTCATAAGCCGAAAGGCACAAAAAAAAAATGTACAATAAGAATAGCTTAGAGTACCCGTCAGGGAAGTAGATTATGTGTAAGGATTTGTTAAGTTAGTTAAGCTAGTTGTAAGCATTTTTGTCAAGCATGTAAGCAAGCGAATTAAAAAAAAATGTCGCCTTTTCGAAGGGAAGGGTATGACCAATCTATTGTCATTAATATCATTGATTAGTATATATATGTACGTTCCTGGCACGTTTTCGCATGAAGTTGTTCGTTTTAGATACGGTTCGGCCAGAAAGTATCTAGTATGTTTCATGGGCATCGTTTTACAATCGTCTGAGACAATACTTCCAACGTATTGAAAACTCTCTACCCTTTTAACTGGTTGTGTAGCAGTGACTATTTGAACGAGATCGCTGGCTGAGCTTTTTGGCTAGCTTTGTTTTTGAAGAGTTGATCTTCAGCACTACTGCGTTAGATTCCCTCTTTACATTTGTTGCCATTTGGTGGAAGTCAATAATCGTATGAGAGATTAGGCCAACATGCGTCGTCTGCGTAAATAAGATGATTTAAGTATTATAAAAGAGTCCATTGAATCACTTGTGTTCTCGTTAACAGAGAAGAGTGTGCTTACATCACTAATCACGAATAAGAAGAATATTGGGGTCGGATGCCTCCATGCCTGACTCAAATTTGGATTTCGAATTTGGAACTCTGCTCTGTGTGGTGACACTTAGACCAGTCGTATGTCGCTTTGATAATAGCTACTGACTTATCTGGGATGCTTCTCCTACGCAAAGGAAGTCATCCGTTGACACTGTAGATAGTCTTCTTCGATACTTGCCACTAAGGGGGATATGTTTTCGCACCAAAATCTATCTGCGTACAATACTACAATACAAAAGAGCTCAAAGCTTTCGCATTTGGGTATTTCTAACTCAACCTGACTTCCGCCTATACTTTTTAATAATTTTTGCACGTTCGCAAGCATGACATGATGCATGTATTCTCTTCTTGGAACCGACAAAGAATTTTCAAATTCAAATAACTTAACTTAAACAATGCGCCAATGTATTGAGAAAAATGTACTCTGCATTATTTTCGTCTGGTACTTCATATCCTTACCTTTGCTGCTGTGCTCTGGTGCAGAGCCATTGGATATTAGTTGCAGTATCTACTGTTTGGTTTGCAGCACGAGCGAGGTTGGAGCGCGTATTGTGCTTAGTCGTTTACCTGGACCTGTAAATTGAGTTTGTTTCACCCTAAGATGTCGTTTGTAAAGCTTAACTTCGCCCCAGGTTGGAGAAACTCTCTCATTGTCCGAGGCGTGAGGGATCAGCCTTTCCTCGAATTTTGAAGATCTTATCGCCTGGTCTTCAATATCATATTTTGAATGTGCAGAAAGGACTTCGATGTCGATGCTGCAGATGACAGTACGTAGAGTGAGTAGTAGTTTGAAGTGAGAGAGAGGAAGCAATGTCTGAAACTAATTTGCTATGTACAATATTAATATAAATTCGTTACTGGACGGAAAAAATGTTGGAGTTTAGAAGTCCTCAATGTGCAAGCACAGAATCGGAGCCCAAGACCAAGAACTCCTGGTCTAGTGTTTCAAACTACATCAATATGCGGCACCACGCTTTTAACCCTTAAAACTCTGGCTAAGTACTAGTATTGGATACACCATAACCCTTTCTGCCGAAAATTATACATCCAAGACTAGGAAACTATTTCATTTCCCTAATGCCTTCACGCCTGGTTACATGGCGTATCTGCGTCGCCCCCAACGCACTTGAACCACGACGTCATAGATTCGATCCCAGGCCTGAGCGACAAAGAAACAACAATTTTTCACGGCCCACCTGTTTCGAGCCACTGACCATGCTCAAAGAGTATATATAACTGTCTAGAAAAAGCTTCTCAAACTTGGCAGATCGGAGTGGGCATAAAACTGTAAGAAGAAGCTAATACCTTTGCCCCCTACGAGCTGTAGCGCCACCTATGTGTGTGACAGGAAATGTCATGGAACGCAATGAATAGTGAGATGAATGACCCTTAATTACTTTTTCTGCTGAAATGCGCTGAAGTTCGTGACGGCTGCTTGACTCAACCAACATGTTTTTCCTGCCAGCAACCTCTAATTACGCACGCAGAGTTGGCTGATTATTCTACGTGGCCGTGTTGTACTATCAATGGGCTCCCCATGCATTTCGGGGCCGAGTTTCACCTAGCTTAATACACCGTCTTCCTCCGTATCATCTACGTCCTTTTCCTTCTTCTTCATAGGATGGGTCAAACAGACATGACAGAACTTTTGTACTCTCGCTCATCACTGTGGGCATCCAGAGAAATCTCGACGCACTGTAACCATCTCAACTCAACCAACTGGGAGCTGTCAAATTGATTCTAACCGAATATGGTTCTGCCAACCCTATAGACCCCCATCCATAAAAAATGTCTACACTGAAAAAAAAAGTGTGTCCAAAAGAACCCACACGGCTATCTACGAAATGGACTCTGTCCACGAAATTTAAGGTCCCTTACGGGGCGCCACATCACCCACCGAAATGGAATACCCTTCAGATGATCGCAGATACCCCGTTCCCTCTAATGAATGGCTAACAGAAGGCCCCCAGGCAACGTATGGGGTCCGTTGTTTTCAATTGAAATCAGTCCTCGCGGTGTCATTCGAGATAAATTGATGGAATCAAAAAAAGGACGGGTTTCATTTGCGGACCTGGCACATAATTTCCTTCCTTTTGCTGTGCCCCCAAATTCGCACCCTTAATGATGTCATGTGTGTGACAGGAAATAAAAATTAATGCATAATAAAGTCCATTTATTTTTTTTTTGATTAGACATTTTTAACGAATGCAAATTTATTCCACTCCGTCGACGCTCAAATCACAAGCGGTCGCATGTGGCCCACTCCTGGTTTTAAAGCATTTCACAGAATGTTTGCGTTATTCTTTCATGCTCCTGCCCCTAAGGCCGATGAAATAGAAAAATTATGTTTGGATTCTATAACATTTTATACACACACACGCAGAGACAGAATATCCGGCAACATCCAGGCGAAGAAATTTATTTGCCACTGAACGTAGGTAGGGTAGGTTCGCATACGCATTGGCATACGCATACATATGGATGCTCCCTTATGCACATTCCGTAAATATTTGCAATTCAATTTCAGAGTGTCCTTTGGCGGTGATGGCATGGGCGAATGAATGAGTACAGGTTCCGGGAATCTCAATTTCGTCCATTTCACATACACAAATGTCGAATTCAATTATGCGCTTGATTGATTTTAGGCTATCATTGTGCAAAGGAATACGAGTAGACGGGTCTGTTTTGATCATCAGCCTGGGACGAGGTGCTCGTATGTGTGTGTATGTAAATTTGAGGGGTGATCTGTCTGTAATACAAGGGGCGACATGTGTTTAATCCTGTGGTATTTTCCTTTTTGTGTGACAGCAAACATTTGTGTATTTTCTTGCGTACGAACGCACTGCCTGTTGCTGGTGCAGAACATTGTTCGTTTAATCAAGTTTTGATTCTGCATATAAATTGCTCACAATGCGATGCAGAGTCATTTGATTAACACAACTAAATGGTGGACGTTTTGAGTCTGCTAAAGAATGAAGTTAGACATGACAGGTGAGGTTGTGCGATGTGCAGTACTGAATTCAGTGTTTTTCGAATTGCCATCACTGTCTGGTAATGACAACCAATTTAAGAGCTGACAGTTGATGTTTGCCTGTTACGTTCGGTTTGGCTAACCGAACTCAGGATTTTGGCTGATGGAGCGTGTACTACGGACAGCTGCTTAGACAATCGTTGGGAGGCAGCCATAAGCAGAGTCAGTGTGTAGAAAGATTTAATGGAAGACGACGCTACGTAGTTTGTTTGACCTAGTGCTTGAAAATATTATTCTTCGCCAATCAAATTGTCTCAACGGGAGTCCCATGGACTCGATTCCACAAATTGTTATCGATAACTTTTCACACATTTCAGGTTATCTCGGCCCCATATTGACGAACAATGGCTTTTGACATTTTGTCCACTTAGCCCTATGAAAAGAAATCAAATAGAGACGCAGGCATGAACCGTCCAGTTCACATCACAATGATCGTCGTTTCAGCAACTTTTTTAAAATTTAAAAGAAGTGGCAACACCATACCAAATTCCTCTCTATACAATGTCTTCCTGTGTGGGAAATGGTTTTTTAACAGTTAAATAGGAGATTTCAATCGATAATGTGAATTTTAGAAAAATGTGAGTCAGCAAAACTTATACCATACATTGTCATAAAATGTGAACTTCTGAATTTTATTTGTTTGTAAAAGTTTCAATATTTAATTTGGTTATTTGTCTTTAAGTTGTAACTGCAGCTGCAGACCATTGAGAGGCAACAACATAAACATAATATTGTTTTGTTGTAAAACCCTTTCAATCAGTTAAGTAAATAATGAAACAAGTTCCAGTAATGTGAATTACTCTAAAATGCGAAAAGACCTTGTTTTAATTAGTTTACATTATCGAGGGACTACTGCATAAGGCACTATATTTCATGTTCTGAACTATCGGGGTGTGAGGCAGTACTATAAAGTCTGACAAATTCGTTTTTAAAATTACAGTCGGTTCACTGTAAAATTCTTTGAAACTGAGTTGGCGTACTCGCCTTGCAACTCGGTTTGCTTCAATTCCGAGTCAGGCTAACTTGGCATAAGAATATTGCGGTTTAGCACACCACTAGTATGTGCTACAACTGCCAAGGCCAGATGAAAACATTAAGAGTACAGCCATGTTCTCTGCAGATTATGGATACCAAATGTAGGAATCATTATAGTTGATTTCAAAACTTTGACGCGTCAAACGATCCACAATAAATAAATCTGAAATGTTAAGTTAAGTGTTAAGTTAAGTCTAGGCTATGATAAGGCAGCTTATTGTCAGTATTTCATGCTTGTCAGGCTAACTTGGCATAAGAGGTATATGGTATCGTCCATTCATGATATACAATAATTAATTTGCCACAAGCTATGTCTGCAATTCATCTTCTGTGCTTACAGCTTTGAAGTACACCAACGTTATACTTTTGGGCCATGATTACTTTCAGTATATATCCAGCCATGATATGTCAAATTCAAACTTGACAAATCTGTCATATTCTCCGCCTCTCCGAACTCTCTTAGCTCTGCGCTTATTTATTTTCCTTAACAGTTTTTAGTTATCAGGGTTCGGAGCAATATTACAAACTACTTGGAATTGGTTTTTTAACAGTTTTTTTTAACATTATTCATAAAAAACAACAGCCTTTAATATCTGTTTCTCCTGATCGAGTGTGTCGTTATTTTGGTTTTTGGCACAAGTATTTCTTTATACATTTTGTAGAGGGCTTTTCAATACGGACTTGACAACTTTGTTTGTAAATAAACGTACGTCACTTTAAATGGTCCATCGGCTTCAATTCTTGAGTCAGCTGGATCGTATCGGGGTATACACAAAGATCCTTACGCAAAATACGCCATAATGTCTGGTCTGAGCGATGTCCAATTCTTGAGAACGCCTTGGAATTGACTGATGTGGATTGTTTGCTACGGACGCCTGAAAGACAGCGATATTTTCGACACTTCGACCAATTATTCACACTGATACGGCAACATCGCCTAACGAATACACAGACAGGTTATTGCCTGTCTACTAGGAAGAGAATTACGATCGAAAGTTGGTATTACAGCTTTCAAAGTTGCGGATTCCGATTTTCGTAAGAAAATTTTTATAATTTGTAGACGTTCCTCGTTGCTCGTTGCTGGTGGCCAGTGGCGTTGTGGGTATGTGCATCGACCCCTACGCACTAGAACCTCAAAGTCTGGGTTCAATCCATGGTCTGTACGACAAAAATAATTTTCACGGTCCCAACTCTTTCGAATCATAGACAATGCTCAAAGAGTATGGCCAGTTTAGAAAGAGCTAGAGTCCCATCCACTCGTGAAAGAACAATAGCATGGTTGCTGAGAAGCCCTGGCAATTTAATGGATGTAACGCTATCCATATACATATTAGTAGACGTTCGTGTGGTTGGTGTATTTTACCTGGTATATGTTCGAATAAAGACACTATCGTCCATTTTTTTTCTCCAGTTCTCCAACATTTAATTAATGAAAACCAATTGGTAGTTGTTTTTATCGAACATGTATAAGTATAGCACACATTATATTACAGCAAAATAATTGAATCAGAAAACAAAAAAATAGCACATTCAAATAAATTCAACATTTCAAATGCAAACAAATCGGACCACAATCCCTTTATGCCTCATGCTGCTTCCTAAGCATATTCTAAAAACTCTACGCTAAATGAGACTACATGCAAGACTACATTTCAAAATTAAATCAAAGGAATTGCAGTTCACTTAAAGAAAATGGCAACTACTATAGCAATTAAGGCAACACCAATCAACAGAAGACAACATAACTACGTACATAACACCAACTGTCATTCGAGAGATGAACAGGGAACAGTCTGAAAACGATGGTAGACTACTAAGAAGTAAACACAGCAAAGCAACTCCAAAACTCAAAGAAAAACTGAAGTCACTCCAAGCAATCTATTTAACGAGTGTTGCACTTTGGAGAGCTATTGAAAAGTTGCTGGAACTAAATGACACATCTGGCACAATACGCTCGCGTATTCAATTGAAAAATTCACTTGCATGTAGTGAATAGGAACAAGACAAGATGCATCCAATGGAATTGAATAAAAGATCAGATTCTGAGCAAGAGAAGCATAATAAGGTTCGTGTTGCAGTACTGAGGTGAGATAGGTGTCTTTAACTATCACAAAATTGCAACTGTCCATTTTCATATTCTGTTCAAATTGTCTTCTTCTTCCGGTCCGGTGTGACCCGAGCCTCAGCCAACATGCGTTTCCAGCGTGATCTTCCTTAATTGTGTTGTTTTTCGGGGTTGGAGTCGAAGTCCTTCCAGGCCTGTGCATTGGTGTCCATTCGCTCGACGTGACCTAGCCATCTGAGTCGAGAAATTCGAACTCGTTTGACTAGATCGATGTCGCTGTACAGCCCGTACAGTTCGTTGATCAGTCTCCTTCTCCAAATACCATTCGTACATACGTAACCGAAGATAATTCGGCGGACTTTTCTCTCACAACGATCAAGAATATCCTCGTCCGCTTTAGTTAGTGTCCATGCTTCTGCGCCATACAGCAGGACTAGGACTATCAAGGTATCATATAGGGATATCTTGGTTCTTCGAGAGATGTCTTTATTCCTCAGTGGCCTTCCAAGTGGGGAAATGTACCAATTGTGCAAATCGTCTGCTAGAAACATATTTTCTTTAAGGAATCACGTCCTTTGTTTGACTCGCTTGCAAGCGAATTGCTGAAAGCTACCTTCATTCAATCATGTAAACGTCATTTCCGTGTACTCTGTAGACATTTTACACAACTTACCTTGAAATTCGGGCCCTATACTTAAAACCTCGACATTTTAGCCCTAGTTTCCTTAAAAACTTGACCCTATTCGCATTTGCCAAGTCCAATTTCTGAGTCTGAGACTGTAGACTAAGGTCAGAGAGGACTGCTTGTTCAAGTCGTTGTATTCGGTTTTCGCATTCTGCCCCTAGCAGAGCTTGTTTAGTTTTAGGTTCAAGGCAGATTTTAGCCCCAATAGTAGACCTGAAGCATTGCTTTCGGCCCAATTATAGACCTGGACATTTCACCCCACGGTGACTAGCCTGAGAATCTTCGCCAAGCTTTTGCTCCTCAAATTCGACTCCCAGAATTTTACCTTGCAGCTGTAGCTAAATTTCTACATTGCGATTCGGTCTTTAGGTTGGAATATGAAACAGGATCTGGAATTCCATTCAGATGTTGATTCTGGAGCTTGAGTCACTAGCTAAAATATCCAGGTACAATACTCAAACTTGAGTGACATCCACGTCATGTTAGAGCCATTTGAAACAACTGGATGACACTGTTGATTAAGACCCTCTACGTATTTAGAAGAGTTCGGCTTCGAATCTCAACAACAGTGAAAACAAATATATTGTGCTTTATCCGGTTATAAAATCCGTTTCAGTCACCATGTGCGGTTTTTATCAAAGTCACTGCACTGTCGCTGGAGTTGTCGATCGGTGGATGTAGTGTAAGTATGGGTATCACAATAGAAAAGCGTTGGCCATACTTAATAGCCCAGCGACACATATTGGGTCCGAGCAATTGCTGCCTTCCATCGGTTACGGTCCGACGAAATAGTTCTTCCAGTCATCAAGAACATGCTGTCTTACATCTCTATACCGGAGGTTCGGTCTTCCTCCCTTTCTTGAACTTGGAGGCTCAGATTCGAAGAATCTCCTTGCTAGAGCCTTGTTATCCATCCGCTCAATGTGGCCGATTAATTTTAGTCGAGGGATTGTGTACCTCCTAGTACAGCTCGGAGAGTTCGCGGTTGTTGGAGGAGAAGCAATTTACCTTCCTCACAGATGGGACAAAATATCGGACGTAGACTTTTTCCTTCAAAGGAGCCAACAATGAGGTCAAAGGAGTACTAGCAGAATAAGAGCTTTGTAGAGCGTGATTTTGGTCCTTCGAGTCAGGAGTTTCAAACCCAGTGAAGAATCGAAAACCCAGCGAAGCTAGGCGCCAATTTTGGTGAGCTGGGCATTCAGTTTCTTTCTCGTCACCATAGCTGGACGCAGACCTGATTATCTAAGAGTACTCAGACATAAAACTCAAGAAGCTACACATGACTGTTTCCAAAGACCGATTTCGATTTTTCACGATTGACACAGATCTGTTAGGGACTTGCATTTTCAAAAATCCTGAAGAAATAAGCAGCATTAGTGTCAGCGGATTACTCGTAGTTCATCGCACTCGTAGTTCATCATTTCCACTTAAGTTTTCCGGTTTCTAAACGTTCAGTTCTGATGCATTTATTGTTAATCCTATGGAGCCAAAAAGTCAGAAGGAGCTCCCAAAAGGGCTAAAAACTAGAACTGTGATTGATTCGTTCATTTGGACCCGTTCAATCGACAGTATTGGTGTTTGCAATCAAATAACTACAGGCCAATCAATCACATAGTCAATACTTTTGAAGATTCGTTCGTCTCGTTCACTTCGTTCGGAACGATATGAACCAAGAAACAATTCAATACTTTTATTTCGTTCGCATAAATTATTTCGTTCGTTTATATGAACGCATCTTTCGCATTGCTCTCACCATTTCTTCATTGTTTGGATGGATTGTTTACACATCATTGAAACGATTGAAACAGCTCTAGTCGAGTGAAAAAAGCCCTTTTCTTTGCATTTGTAGAGAAGGAACACGATATGTTTCTCCTATTCTTCGTCAATGCAGTATGGCAGAACCAAACTTAAGGTGCGCCCAGTAATGATGCGAGCTCTGTGGCAGTCTATGTGAGTAGCCCATCTAAGATATGTGTCCAAGGAGACCACAGTTGCAGACCTATATTGACACGAGAAGTATCCTCTCAGATTGCCACTTCATATGAAAACAAAAACAATACAAAATGTCCACTCCATTCCGCATAACTCGTTAAAACTGTCTTCTTCTCGCCAGTCGACTAACATTCCCAGTCACAGATTTAGCTCATTTCTAAGAGCATCCTTCTTAACAATTGCCCGGAAATTTGAGTGTCATGCCGTATAACTTTTGCTGCACAGGTGCGATTTGCCCGGAATTAGGAGCAGAAACATTTTGAATGATTAAATACCACCGAATTTACCTTTTGTATTCCGACGTGCAACCCAGTCGATTTGCCTGCGGTCTGCCCGAAGCCACTACCGACGGGCGAATGTGTGCGGGAATGACTCTCCATGCCTTGCCGATTGATGAGCAGGTGGTAATCATGCTGTACAAATGACTATGTTCCCGAAATTGTTTGTACAATTCATGAACGTACTTCGTTGGTACACGTCTAATAGAACACACCAACCGCGACGACCATCGAAACGTTTTAGTGCCGCGAAGAATGCTGCTGTTCGACGCTGCTGTGAAGTCGTGGACCAGCTCAACGAATGGCTTTTGTCGGTGTGTAGCACTTTGTTGATGAAATCCAACTGCGATTGAAATTATTTCAAACGATTCGCGAAAGTAAATGCACCCGGTTTCGAGTAAATCTCCCAAGGGCTTGATGGACTCGGATGCTGGCGATGCACCGGGATTGAATTGACGATGATTGTCAAATTATAGTGGACTGTGACATGTTGTTAATTGCATTCAACCTGGCGGAATGCCAGGCACGATCTCTGCAAATGCCTGGGTCAAGTTAACGTTCAATGTCCTTGCGGGGCCCTCTTAATGGACTCTGAATTGAGAGATGAAGTGATGTGTGGACGTACCGCTTTGGAGAAACAGAATTTCATCGCAGACTGAAGGTTGTTTGGGCTGTATTTTAAATCGATTTTAAGAGTGCAATTGTTACAAGATATGTTAACATATTGACTAATGGGTCTGTAACTAATATAATTAATGCAGCTTGCTGAGAGATGACGTAACTTGTATTATTCCAATGGAACATGCGCTGGTGTCAAAGTACGTCATTTCAGTATATGCGATTCACCTGAAGCGAAAGCAACAAACTTTTTTTTTTCACATAAATATGTCGAATTTTATGCTTGAAAAAAGGGATTTTACGGGGAGTTCTTCTTCAATACTTTAATATGAAGAAAAAAATTTAATAAAAAGAAAGTGAACGTCCTGGACAACTAATAACTTTTGAAGATGAAGAACTGGAAGCATAACTCTATGAAACACAAGAATCGTTGGTTATCACTCAAGCAGCCATTTCAAAACGATTAAAAGCAGGTGGACATATTCAAAAACAAGTAAATAGGGTTCCACATGAACTCAAGCCGAGAGACGTCGAAAGGCAGTTTTACATGTCCGAAATGCTGCCCGAACACAACAAAAAGAAGTCGTTCCCAATGTGCCGTAGTGGAAGCTTTCACGGCGATTGAAGATTACGCGAAACGAGGTGGTCGTACGGTCAATGAGGCAACAAAGTGATATTTTGCTCAACAGAAGGACTGAAAGAACGGATATTGCAAGCGGATCTGTAAAGGCAAGTCGGGAGGAAGTGGCAGAGTTTTGGAGAAATCTTAGCTTGGATCTACAGCCGTTAACAACTAACTAGAAACCATATTATTAACTAAAGATGTCAGTTTCTTCTCATTTATTTCATTATTTTTTTATTTTAAGTTTTTTTTTCTTAAATTATCATTACACTTAAAAAGACAAAAAATACAATTCATTCAATTTCCTCTTTGGAAATCACAAACAATTTTTATTTTTTCATCTTGCGTTGGCCAAGTTATCCATGCCAGAAAGACCTGTTCAAAAATGTCTAAAACTCAGCTAAAAGATGATTGTACCAAGCCAACCGCTTAGTTCTTGTAATCCTTGCCAACTCTCTTTTGATATTTGGCATGTGCATAAAAATAAGCAAACAAGCGGAGAACATTAGAAGAGAATGCTCAAAGCAACTCCAAGGGATTGGAATTATATTCTTCTTTTCTTTCCGCCTTCCTCGCAGACGGGACCATATATCCAACATGGAATTTTTCTTTCGAAGGCACCAAGAATCAGCTCTGCAGCCTTGCATAATGTTCAGCTTTCGACTCCACAAAGCAGGATTGGCAGAATAAGAGTTTTGTAGAGCATGACTTTGGTTCCTGGAGTCAGGAGTTTCGAGCTCAGTTATTTTGACAAACCAAAGTAGCGTCGGTTGCCAAGGGCGATTCTTCATCGGATCTCCACTACAATATCATTAGTGGAGTTTACGTTTGCCTTTTCGTTGGTAGACAAGCTCCTTTACTACATCGAAACTGTAGCTGTCGATTGTAACGTTTTGTCCTAGGGGATGTGCGGCGGGTCGTTTCTTGCTCCACAGCACATATTTGGTTTTGTCCTTGTTTACCTTTAGACCAGCTCGTTTCGCCTGTTACTCAATTGCCGTGAAAGCTTCCACTACGGCGCGTTGGGACCGCGCGATAATGTCGATGTCATCAGCGTATCCCAATAGCTGGACTGACTTGTAGTGACTTTGCCCGCCGCACAATCTTCTCCAGTACCAAATTGAAGAAATCACACGACAGCGCATCTCCTTGCCAAAATCCGGTGCAGTTTTCAGACGGTTCAGATGTTTTTGAACCGAACTGCACGGTGCATCGCGTATGTGTTAGCGCGGTGCGACACACCCGGTTCAGTTTTCCCGGCATCCCGAATTCTAGCCCAACAGAGCGCATTTAAATCTAAGAATTATTTTTTTTTTTCAAATCGTTCTATTCTGTGAAATTGTGTGAAGTAATTGTTCAAAGTGAAAATTTCTCCGCGTGAAACTCACAGCAGCAAACATAACTGAGAGCGAAATTTGTCTCATGAAATATTTTCCGGGCGAAACTCAAAATAGAGCTGCCCGTCTCCTTCAGTGTGGCCGATTTTTGTCCAATCGTAGAACTTGATAAAGCCCGTTGTAATTTTGCACGATTGAGCTATACCCTGCAAGGATAGCCTTATCGGCCTTAAAAATGTTACCATGTATAGGACCAAAGGCACTCCCTTGAGGGACTCCTACAGAGATTCTGTGTCTTGTGAAGAATATTCTAAACGCTTGTAGATGTTTTAAAGAAGATGTCGTCTTAGATTGTATGAAAGACAGACTTTCTTGACTGCTTGTGTGACAACAAAAAATATTTTACCACTAGTGCACAAGAGAAACAATGTTGGACGAAAGGCACTCCCTTAAGGACTCTGGCAGAGACTCTGTCTTGTGAAGAATATTCAAGAATCAAGAATATACAGACTTTCTTGAAGGCTTGTGTGTTGACTAGAAAAGTTACCAGGAGCAGCCTTATGTCACTGTCACACGGCAATGATCTTCATCGCCTTATATACTCGTATAATTAAAAAAGAAATGCATTCACTCTTCATTTCTTTGAGAAAGGAATTACTGCCACAGAATGTGTAACAATCCATCAATCTTCAATACGATCTCATAGTCATTGTCTCTTCCTTTATCAAGGGAGACATTTTAAATGCCTTAATAAAGCAGATTGCATTGGGATAGACGAAAGTACACACGTTTGTTCATACTCGTACATCACAGCTGTCACATCCTGTAAATTGATATTAACTCTTGATGGACTAAATACGCAGATAATCCCACACCGGTGTGATGGTCGACATATTGTATTCCACAATTTTGAGGCAACACGATGGGAATGTACCTTGCCACATGACAAATATGTAACGTCATTTAATGAGAGCCAAGACTTATCCCCGATGAAAGATATTCCAAGCGGAGAATGGGAATGCTGGCCAGTCCATCAGCATCGCCCGAACAAACATAAGCCACCCTAAGTCGTTGGGTATAAAATGTAAGATTCACATTTCATGTGTACATCTTTTTGTTCAGGGGGCGAACAAAAATTTGAAAAGACGTATCTGCGAGGAAAACATGTTAGAAATGTATGCGGAGACACGACTTCAGTCACTCTCACACAAGGAAATGGAATTCAGCGATTCACTTGCATAGGTTTGACTCCGTGGATGGATGCTCCCGTTTGATTGTAGTTTTGAAGGTACCTCGCTTCTCCTGTCTCATGCGAAGGTGGCAGATGCCGGAATATCCTGTATTCACGAGTGCTGTGCGAATCTGACAGCTGATAGACGGACACACGGTTTATGGAAGTCGTAGCGTTTGCTAATCCTCACTCGGTTGTGTGCATCATGGGGGAACACTTACATGAATTCTTGTATATTTCAGGATTGAATAAAGCAACTTAGCCAAATTATTTAGCTTTTAAACTGCATTCTAGTTAACAAATTGGAAACAAACTACATCGCGCAAAGATTTGTTGTAGGTGGGGTAAGGTAACCAGTGGGAGCCTGAAAAACAAAGGCAACTCTTAATTAGCACGTTAATAGAGTTGATTGAGCACAATTCGGCCAAGAACAAGGGGCCTAGTTCAAAGGGGTCTGATTCAAGTGGAATAAGCTAAACGACTTAAACGCAATTCAAAGCTGCTAATTGCATTCTGGTTGTTTCCTCTTTTTTCACATCATTTCTCAGTCAAGCAGGACCTTTAATCGGGTAGGGGTTTCTGGACAAGGAAACCGAGAGGGGTTTTCTGGACAAAGAAACCGAAAGGGGTTTCTGGACACGGGAACCGAAACCGAAGAAGACTCAACGTCATCCAAAACAAAAAATCAACTAATAGTGATATTACTTTATTTGGATTCAATATTTCGCTCATACATTCACATCAAATCCTTCAAATCAATTTATGCCCCTAATAGTTACAAATAAATTTACACGATAGCTGACGAAAGACAAGGTAAACATATATGTGTGCATTTTAAGAAATTGTGTTTCATCGTCATTACATTGATATGAATTGTGACGAATTATTTACAACTGAATTTAAAGAGAAAATCATATTATACACGTTTTGATGTAACTTATAATAATATGGGTGGCGCTAAAGCCCGTAGGGGGCCAGGGCCTAGTTTCTCAGCAACCACTCGTGTTGTGCGTGCTATTGTTGTCTCACGAGTGGAAGGGACCTACAGTTTTATGCCGGATCCGAACGGCTTTGTTTGAGAAACTTTCTCTAGACAGAAAATACTCTTTGAGCATTGTCAGTGATTCGAAAGAGGTGGTGTCGTGAAAATTGTTTTCGTCACACAGAGCAGGAATCGAACCTACGACGTCGAGGTTAGGGTCAACGCACATATCCACAACGCCACCACCACATGCAACTATTATCTAATATTTTAACGGCAAGCTATTTGAAATCAAACGTAACGTGTCAAAGATTAATGCACTCCAATATGTGACCAGTCGTATGAACATACCTTCTGAACAGAATAAGTTTATGAATGATAGTTGATGTAGAAATACACAGAGCAAAATACTATGGACTCAGAGTTCATCCTTGTCTCACTCCCATTTTAATTACAACCCATTCATGGATTTCCGTTCCGTTCCGTTCACAACCGACGAGTGATTAATGTCGTGCATATTGTCCAGTACCTTCCCAAGCTTATAAGTCGTTGCAAGTTGGTGCAGTATATGGAATAGAGCTTGCTGGTTAACGGTGTCAAAAGCAGCCTAAAATCTAAAAACAGAGTGTAGCATTTCCTTTTCTGATTGATGAATGTTGCAGCGATACATTGGAGTATGAAAATATCGTCTACGTCGAGGCTACAACGCTTTGTCAAAACTCAAAAATGTTGTCAACAGACTTAATGTACTGCCCAATTCGATTAAAGCTGCGCGTCTTCAAATAAATCCTTGCAAATAAAAAGGCGCAAAGGCCTAAGACCGCACATCAGCTAAAGCTCCATGTGAACCATTTAAAGTGCGGTGCTTGAAGTCTTAAATTCCCCACAATACGATCGGCATATGCACCCGGCTTGTCTTCGAACTCAAGACTTCGCCGGTAATACTCTTCACAATAGCTTATGGATATCCCAATAAAAACAAAAACAACCTCCGACAGACACATTCCCTTCAAAATGTACGCACAACTACACACGTATGCACGCCGGTATTGATTTTCCCAACCACAGTCGGGGAGGGGCGGAGAAATCCGTTTGACTTTCTGTATTAACGTGCTGCAGTCGCGTATCACGCATAAAAATAAAATCGCGACAATAAAACTGAAAATAAAACAAATGCCATAAACGTATTCACCAATTTCTCAAACCACCCTCCGACGCTGCAGCTTGGCACCGCAAATCCCACAAGAACAATAAAAAAAGCGGGCAAAAACAAAAAGACCACACGAAAAAAAATGTGAATAAATTCAACTACCACAATAAATTCGGCACGCATCAAGTGATTAAACCCTCGCAACTGGGGGAGGAAGACACCACTAGTATCTGGAGAATTTTTTGCTTGGCATTTTTGCTCCTTCTTTTTTGTTGGAAATTCTTTAAATGGCAGACAAGGAATAAAAATCCCTGAATATGAATACAGATATCGTTTTTATATTGCACTGCATTAATTGTCAATTATTATGAAGCTCCCAACGTGGGGCTCTGTGCGTCGGTGTAATGCGTCCCTGAAGCGGATGTTTTACCAGTTAAAAGAATAAGGTCGCATGAAAGTTGGTTTTCGTTTTTCGAAAGGGTAACAGGCTCAGCAGCAAGAGCAGGAGAAAAGGAAAAAAAGCTGAAAGGATAAACAAAGGAGCAACCCCGTAAAGCAAACATTATCATGTTTGGACCCCACATTCATAGAATCCATACGGATTAGCACAAGAACACTTTTATTGGCCCATTAAAATTAATGGACAACGAATGCGAACTTGGATCCTGCTGAGTATAAAAGGCTCAAAGTTTTCTTTAAAATGTAAGCATCGAGAGGGCATCGAAGGAGTGCTTGGTTCCGACACTCCGCCTTTGTTAGTTAGTGGAACAAAGAGATTTAAGAGGATTTCAGTTTGGATTATAAGTTTTGCCGTCGGGAGAATGTCTTAGCTGCCGGTTATTCTACGAACCTATTTTCGTGCCTACTTTAAAGTTAAGCTATATCCTTGTTGTTGTGTGTGCCCATGTGTGTATGCGTATATTTAACGATGTACTTTCTGGAATGTAAATTATAGAAGTTTATACACTCCGGGCTGGTGTGGGTGCGAAAAATTGTGTGCGCACTTGACGCTTTCAGCGGTGGGAGTGGTTTAAGGTTTGAATATGACTTCCGTGTCAAGTTAAACTTTGGGCAACGATTCTCTTCCCACAAAGTACTCCACATCCATGTGGTGAAGGATTAGAAGGCTTTTGTGTATGACGTCTTGATTTATCTGTTTTCGATTGAAATTACGTTGTCTTTTTGTTGGTTTCATGTGGATAGAAAGTTGTGGCACAACAATTTCAGTCGGAGACACAATGGGAAAGAATGATTGGTGTTGCGATTGACATCTGTCAAAAGAAAAAGGTGTACACTGACACCGGCACAGACCACTAAAAGGATTGTCTTGTCAGAGAAAAGTGTTAAAATATTGGCTAAACCGCTAGATACTTCACTAATGCACAAATCGACACTTAAATAGTCTACCTAGGCATCGTCTTGCTGAGTGTAGTGAATTTTAGTCATAATGGTGATTTAAAGAGCCACCAGCATTCATTGGGCGATGAATGTGCGTTGGCTGACTACAGGGAACAAAGATATTATTTCTATTAGTTAAAACAGATGACAAACTGCTAAGTTTGAGTAGATAAATAAGTGTAAACAACTCAAAAAAAAACTCATAGAAAAGCAAAAAACGAAAGAAAATGTCAAAATCTAGGAAGGGAACATTTTTGTAATTGTAACTGGCAATATCCCAGGTGGAAATAGCGTCACTTATACCATAAAGGTCGCTGTCACTTACATATTTGTATCTGCAGAATGTCTATGCTCTTTGCGGATGTAGCTATTGAAAGCTAGAAAAATGTGTTAGGTTTTGTTGATAGATTCCAATTTTAGAGTATTTTGAGAAGTAGACATTTCTTAATTTTGAAATGACATGTAATGACTAACCGTTGAAAGAACCAAGAAATAGTACAAACAAAAATTCAAAACTTGTCTAATGATCACGCTACGATTAACCACCCGTAAGGGTGGTACATAGTCCTTATCGTTATCCTTATAACTTCAATTGATTCCTTCCTTTTTCCAAAGTTTAATATTCCACCAATTGAATAATGTCCAGTGCAATGCCTAATTAATTTCACAAACATCAAAATTGACCAAAATTATTTTCTTCAAAGTGCAGTAAGCTTTGAAACAAAAAAGCCTTTGCAACCGTGGCTAAAATTAAGCAAATGATTGTAAATAACAAAATACATGGAGAGAGAAATGGTACTTAAAAGTCTCCATTGCCGAATAAAAAAATTGCTGAACGTCGGACTTAGCTGACTTATCCCTCAAAATGCAGGGAGAAATATCTCTATCACTTAAGATCCATAGAAAGTGCATACTACAAATGACAAGCAACCGACTCTCTCACATTCTGTCGAAGAGCACTTTCTCAAGGCAGGACGTACATTTTCGAGTCGTGTATGTTGTCTTTTGTTTTTTGAAGACATCAAGTACTTACTTTTGACCTCTTACATTAGCAGACAGTTTTCGGCTGCTACCATCTCCTCCTCGAAACTCCTCAATGAGATATGGTGTTCGCCAATTCAAGATCATGTCATTCGCCTATCACGGCAGCTGAATAGACTTCTGAAAGATTGTCCTTTATGATGGGAGAAAAATGATGGTTTACCGACGTTGATGGAACAGTTCTGAATGTTGAAAGCTAGTTTCAGGCGGTCAGGAACAAGGTTTTTTACCAACGTTTATGGAACAGTTCTGAATGTTGAAAGCTAGTTTCAGGTGGTCAGGAACAAAATTATATTTCGCTGAGATATTTATGGAAGAGCTTGAATGTAGTCTATTTCCTTACCCATTAATTCGTTCTTTTCAGCTTTTCAGCTGTAAACTACATTATGGTTACCTTTCCGCATTATTTAAAGATTGAGCATGATCGTCAGAGCGTCTGAATGGACGCACCCGTTGCATGCCAATCCTTGTTTCTTGTTGAGCTTCACAATATCTTCATGAGCCCTCAGTTCTACATTAATATTCCAACTAAGCTTTTTTTCGGTACTTATTCACCGTTTGGGCGAGGGAAGTGATGCTAGTTACTAAGAAAAAGCACTGAATGAGTTCATTTTGTACTTCGCCGTGAACAGCATCATTTACGTCATTCCAGAGTTTATACAAACCCAGGTGAGGTAAGCACCTTCAAGGTAAATTCTATGACCTCCCTGGTAGGCAACTTACTTGACAGCTGACACCCATAGCACCAAGTCATTCGCGTACGCAACTGTCATCTATCACACATATCACATTTTCAAAGGCAGTAAGAATGCCAACGCTCTTGATGTAACGCAGCGCTTCAAAATAATAGAAGGCATAAATTCCTAAATATTAAAAAAATGCGTAGGTTTTCCCACACATTTTTATTGAATTTCAATTCGAATTATATCCCATCTTATTTTATTTCTTCGTGGCATGTACACTTGTACAACTTGAAAACCAAACATTCGTGTCCTTTTCTCAATTTTCATTACATCTTGTACCACATTATCTTCATGCGCTAAGAGTTCCTTCTGCAAGCCTACAAACTGCGCACATTAACTGCGATATACAACACTTTCAGTATATCGCAATAGCTTCATTCGCTCATTCCCCAACAATCTCGAGATTTTGTCCAATACTAAGATTTTATACACCAATCAATATTTTTACATCCCGGGCTATCGCCGGAACCGTAAAAAGATATATGACCAATTACTTCCGATGGGTTCGGATGATAATCGTTAAAGTCCTGAATATCTTCACACGACGAGCAGATTTATTGAAATTATATGCAATTTGCATTCGCAATAAGATATTATCTATGGCGGCTAAGACTTCTCTTGACAATAATTGGTTATGGACGTTTGAAAAGGAACGTCTTATTTTCGAGTTCGATAGTAATAAATGCTATGGTGACTATTACGCAGCAATAAGACTTGAGTGGTGCGATGATTATTAATATCCAAAGTGATGCAGTCGGAAAATACTTCCAATATCTTCTTCTAAAATACATCTTACTGATAGATATGAAAGATAAAAAGTTTTAACTATACGAAAAAGAAAGTGTTTTTGAAGGAATTAAACGATATTATTGAGGTCAAGAAGGAACAAAAACTTCCTTGGGAAACAAAAACTGCTTGTAATGATACAAGGTTGCCCAGAATAATTCACACCATGGTTGTGTTTGTTTTTGAATCATCTTAATATTATTAATGTAATAACACTATTTTTGTCGCACAGACCAGGGATCGATCCTACGAGGTTGGGGTCGACTCACATATCCACAACGCCACGGGTCACCATAATCTTTATTTGATGTATTTAGTGGAGAAGATGATATTCACCAAATGTCTGTTGCTAGTTTTAATGCACATAAACCATTTGCAAAGATTCCGGTGATAAATTTTCGAATTCCTGTCGAGAATTCCCTTTAAACTAAACTACACGAACAAAGTCTGATGTGGTTAAATCGGGCGCACTCGCTGGCCAGGAAACACTTCCTTCACAATATCCTAAGTGACTCGTGCTCGTTGTACGGTTGTACCGTCTCGTGTTCACATGTTCACCAAGCTTCGCTCAACTAATTTCGACAGTAAGAAATGGTCCTGCCGATATATACTTCACGCCTCCACCTCCTTCGAGTCACTGACAGTGCTCAAACAATACATTACATATTAAAGCAAATTGAACCACAATTTACAAGACAGAAAATATTTCATGACAAGTTTCACAATGGATATGATAAGCAAGGTCTTTGAAATAAGAGGTGAACTGATTAATTTAAACTTTATACCGTATCGCCCAGAACTCTCTCTGTTGTGAAACCTTCAGGAACGAGAGGATGTATTCCACTTCATCGCTGTATGTCCCATTCTTAAAGAATTCCGCTGCCACTTCTTTGGAGCACAAGTACTCTCGCTTGAAGAAGCGATGGACATTGTATTGTACAAGTATGCAATATGCAGTGCGCTGTAGAAAATGTATTATAAGGAGAACTTTTAGAAACACATATTTTAAATGTTAATCTTGTAGACGGGCCTAAGCCAAGCCATATAGTTAAATTTTTTTTATTGTTAAAATCCATTCTCTTTTTGTGGAAAAAATAGTCGACTAAACTAACTAGCTAAATGAAGATTAAGGGGCCGAGAATAGAACCATGAGGTACTCCCTTGTGAAAATTGCAAAAGGAAGACAGTTTTGAGTTGCATAAGACAGCATGAGCCCGGTTAGTAAGGTATGAATAGATTAACTTGTTAGTGGGATAACAGAAGTTAAATTGGGTGGACAGATTGTGACAAAGTATAGACGGGTTAACACTGTAGAATGCGAAATGCGTTCGTCAACAGCATTTCGCATATCGTATGTTACTTTTAGTAAGGCTATAATACAGCTATGACCTTTACAAAGTCCTGATTGCATTGAATTTATAAGGTTATGTCATTCAATGTGATCCTTAATCGCTCGACTGACCTGAACATTTTTGACATAAACAAAAAATAGCAACTTAACTGGGATTGTTTTTTCCCTTGTTCAAGAAACTTCGAAGTCATGGTGGTGAAAATCAGGGTTATTTAAAGATATACATTTAACAGGCAGCAAAACTTGCAAATTCAATATTATTCAGTCCAACAGACATATTGCATAACCGACTGAGTATATTTTTATTTAGGATCGTAGAAATATTCAACAACAGAAAAAAATCGGAGGAAAGATAACTTGTGTTGATCAGTGTTATTGGTCAACGATACCATTTACAAACATTGCAACATTTTCCGATTGAATGAGGGTGACACCTTGCACATTTACTAATGGAATTGTTAAAAAGTGGTGAATTGATGTTTTCCAAGATCAAAACCTCCTTCTGCTGCCTGAAACAAATTTGCTTTTTTGTAATGGAATTGTACTTTACATAATTTCCTTGAGTTCGTTGATCATGAGAAACTACGAAAAACATAAATCAATCGGAAAGAAAATTACGTATCATAAAGCGCTGAACTGTAACTTTGTAAGAAAGGTAAACGAGCAAAAGTTACTTTGATTAAAGGTGATGGCCACATTAATGGGGTGAGTTGAATTCACACAAGGCTATAGACCAGAAACTGAAACATACGAAGAGTAACAAAGGCCAAAATGTATATCCACCAGTCGTGAAGGGTAAATTACCACAGAAAAAAAAATAATCAATACACATACGTACATACATACATCACAATGAGTTAAGTGGGTAAAGCCCCACTAGCTTATTTCACGCAAAAAATGCTTCAAGCCAAAATACAATGCAGTGGTGAAAGCATCGGGGTTGGCCACTTTTCGCAGAAGTTAAACAACGCTGCAGTTCGTAATAAAGCAGACACAATAAAACTTTCAATTTTATAATTAAATTAAGAAAGAACAGAAACCGATGACGACGTTAAATTGTTTTTTTTTTAATAATTTATTGCGTGTATGATCTGCCGGAGAATTCATGGACAGTAGTGGCTACACAAATGTCCCGCTCACTCATTTTTACTATTGAGTCTCTGTGATGGTTTCGGGGCAAGTCGATTAGGATGGCCACCTAATGTATGTCTTTCTTTCAAATCTGGTCCAGTCACCATTTGCCGTTGTGAAAGAAATGAACGGCACTGGGTATCAAAATGGACCAACAACGGTCTAAGTGGGCTGGCAGTTTTCGCTGACAGCCCAATAACCTAACCTAACCTAAGTGTATGTTTTAGAAAACAAAGCACGGAATGTGTTGAACGACAAAAAATAGCCAGTCTGTCAATAAGTAGGATATGTTTATACATATCCGATTAACTCTGGAGGTTGTTATAGAAAACCAGAGTTTTTCTGATTCACTCGGTTTCTTGAATTTAAGGTCAACACTAAATCAATCAAAATATATACACTGACAAGGTTAGGAAATTTGGTAAAGGTGGACATTTCGAAAACGAAAAAGTTCTGGCCAGACTTATTGACAGAAGGTTCAAATAAATACACAGCTTGGGAAATTCCTTACTCGCGTATGCCTTATGTCGAAATGTCAAATCAACTCAATGATCTGCGAAAGTTGGTAGTTAAGCTAATACGGTAATCCTTTTACCTATGGCACATCGTTTCTAAGATACCATGCTGCAAAAATGTGACGAAAGACAACAAAGAAGACTTATGATCATCCTCTTACAATAGTACAAGGTGACACTTTTCAGAAAGCAGCTTCTAGACATCAGCGTCCATCCCAACGAGACAATCAATAACCTGAGAAACACAATCCGGATAACGCTTCCTTTTCCAGAGCAGCGATAGCAGTCCTCATATATGCTAAATCGGCAACCACATCACCAGCCCATCCCGAAAGAAATAACATGCATATACGAATTCTAACAATCCGGTATATGGTAAGCACTAGACATTGTAAAATCAAATCAAATCAAATCAAATGTTAAATTTAACAATGCTACGTCAGTTGAGCACATGTTGTTAACATTTAGTTTTAAGCATATTTATAATTTCCAATTAACAAATTTATATTTCACAATAAATTTCGCATATTTTATATAGTTGATTAGCTTAGATAGCTTACCATCAGAAGCTGGTGGCAATCTTCAGGTAGGGAGCATACACCGGGTCATTTGCAGAATTTGGGAATGTGGTATCTGGCCTTACATGTGAAATTATAGCTTGGAGAAATAGATGGGAAACGGGAATCTATGCACAATATGGCTAATAAACGAGACATGAGGCAGGTTCCAGCTGTAGCCACAGCCACGGTCTAAGCCAGAGCCAAACCCAGTCATTTTCATACCGGACGAATGGAATGTCCCATCCACAAAAAGTACAACAACTACTGCTCAGCGCCGCCTACAAGATTCTTTCCTGTGTGAACGTCTAAGGCCGTTTAGTGCAGCAGTAATCGGTAGGTACCAGTGCGGCTTCCGGCTTGGCAAATCGACTATGGATAGAGTTTAAAATCGACACCCATCACCAATTCGGGTTACCGGCGGAATTGATCAGATTGTGTCGCACCACGCTAACAATTCTGCTCGATGACCGCTGAGTCGTTTGAAACATACATCGGATTTCTACAAAGAGGTGCGCAGTCATAAGATTTCTTCAATCTGGTACTGGAGACGACAATGCGGCACACAGAGGGCTGAAAGCGAAAAAATGATCTTTGAGTAGAAATAAACTGTATATTTTTTGCATTTTGGGAGTTATGTTCAAATTAATGTCGATGTGTTAGAATTAAGGAAAAAACACGATTTTAGCTTTGGTTGTGTTATAAAAGTTAGAATTTATTGGCTTCTTGGCTGGGACATTCATTTTAGAAGAAATATAAAAAATTCTTTAAAAAAAAAATTAAGTGAATCCATCGAAGGAGCTTTGAGCTATTAAACTTAATATACTAGGATCTTAAGTTAATCCATGTTTGAACGGTTTGTTTAACTATTTGTTCATTTTTAAATTATTTTTTAATAATATAATTATTATTATATTATTATAAGGCTGTAGAAAAAACGAATCAATGTGCTTCAATGGGAGACCTAGTGTATTTGAAATGTAGAATCGTGCTCTTTTCAAGATGTTTAAGACATATGCTTCTGTCAGCATAAGCCATTTAAGATTGTCACTATGATGACATAAGTTATATTTGCAATAAATATAAGGATTGGCTGAAAGGCGTTTTCAAAGCAAAATTTACCCAACTACCCACAACATCAACTAAAACAGCGAAAGCGTAAGCTGTGACCGCTATAAACGGTATAAGAAGGGATAAACTCTGCAGCAAAATCAGGAAATATTAACTACAATACTCTAACATTTTTTTTAAAATGTCAATAACGGTTCTTGTGACATTTTTTTAACCAAATTTAAGCGTGGATTACTGAGCTCAATATGTGTGCCAAATTTCATTAAGACCCGTTTCTCCGTTCTCCGTTTAGATTTGACAGACTTTATTCCGCTCTCCCATACAAACCAGCCAAATGTGCGGCGCTCCAACTGTTGAAATGTGCAGATGGCATCGACATCTTCGCACGTTTATAACATGACTCAGTGAAATTCTTCACTTCGATTGAAGAACAGGCGATATAAGCTAGTCTTAAGGTCAAGACTAAATACATGCTGTCGATCACCAGCAAGGCCCAAATTACTACAGAAAGCTATAATTTTAAGTAAGTTAAGCAGTTTTTTTAACTCCGGCAAACGCAAACCCAGCGGATGACATCTTGGTGGAGATCCAACGTAGAATCGCCCTAGGCAACTGATGTTACTTCGGTTTTTAAAAAACAACTAGGCTCGAAACTCATAGCTCGAAGAACAACATCATTGTCCATAAAAATCGTGCTTTGTCAGTCTTTCTTTATGGAATCGAAAGTTGGAAGTTGGCTACAACGGCTCAGCCACATCGAACGCAATGACAACAAGGCTTTACCAAAGGAGAGGAACGGAAGACTGAGGCAGTGAAGGCAGTTACAGTGTAATACATATCAGACTCGGATCCTCCATTGGTAGCAGTCCTGATAATTAGGTAAGCTTATTGTCAATGACTACTATTATAAGTCATTTATTTCTATCATTACTCAGAGCGGGATATAGTTGACATTCGAATGTGACTGTTAAAAGTGCGACTGTCAACTATCGCATCAGCCGATTTAACTCCTGTGTAAGATCCGGTTGGTAGCACTTTAGCATGGAATGGAAATCTTACAAGCCTCGTCTTGACCCAGAGTACTTTCGGAAAAATATTAATTTCATGTGAATGCACCTGCCACGTACATTGTGTTCCGCAAGGGAAGTCATAGTCAACTTTGTGTTTTGTGTCATCACTGTTCGTGTGTTGGCTTTTAACATACACTTTATCGGATAGCGTATCAAACGCTTGGGATTTCCTTTGCATTTCCTCCCCCTCCGGGATCCCACATCCTTCCCGCATAAGTGCGTACTATTTCCAGTGGAAAAGAATTCACGTACATGAATTATACATAGACATGTGCAGAAAGTTATGTACGTTGGAAACTGAAATCAAAGCAAAGAAACATTCGTTGGTGTTACCACAATTTTGCTTGACTGACGTCGTTCGCTTTGCTCTCCTCCAACCTTCATTTCATCCAAGAATGGCATGAAAGGCGAAAAAAAAACTGAAAACATAAAAGAAGCCTCTAAGGAGAAGCTATTAATTATGCAAGGGAAAACTTGAGGCACATTAGTGATAAGTAGATTAATGAGTGCCGCTTGATGAATGGTTTCAGTAGACTATTTGCTGGTGCTCTCCTGCTCTCTGACATTGGATCCTTACATGCAATATGTTTATGCTTTACCCTTTGTTGTTCCCATTCATTTATTCGTGTTGTTCGTTCTTTTTCAAAAGCTCACGGCCAAATTAAAGTTGATGGAGTAACTTAGTATCTGTGAATGTGTTTTGAATGTACATGCATAATCAAAGGGCAGCCAGTAATTACGTTTAAGCGTACGTATTCTTCATATTCGCCTCGGTGCCGGTGGAAGTTGTATAGAAATTAAAGCACGATCTGTACTTAATCGACTTCAAGTATATGGCTTCAGTTTGCGGTCAGAAGTTTGTTGGGGTTTCGTGCAGAATGGGGAAATAACAGTCTCGCGCTTTGCTTTATTTCTCCGTTTGACTATAGTTAACTAATTGTGGGGGACGGAATTAGGCCAAAGAAAGGTCTCCCTATAGCCATGTGAATCTACTTTTTTTTTTGTTGCGAGAACAAATTTAGAGCTTCCTTGGAGCGAAGTGTACTTCCACAACAGGAGCGGAGGAGTACAACAAAATGTGGAGAACATACTCACAGACATCTCCGCAGGAGTCTCCATTGACTTCAAGGCTTCTGTGTGGCTTCGCGTAAAGGTGATGATACATAATCTATTTCTTTCGGAAACTTATTTTTATAATTTTCAGCCGTCTCGTTAATGGGACATTTTGAGATATGCATCTATGGAGATTCTAATCCTCCTTGCTGATTTCCCTTCTTTTGATAGATTGCAGGTGTATCAACATGTACTGGCACCTATGAGGCTTCAAGTAAAAGGGCGCAAATACCAATGCCGTACTGTAGAGTTACAAGTAAGGAAGTAAGTAAGTATATACATAAAACACTGGTTTTGTTATGAATTATAAATAAATAAATTACTTACTTACTTACTTGCTATAGAGTTACCAAGAGGGCGCACGAATAGCGGTATATATGTATATCATTCTCAGTACATGCCGTTGGTGTCCCTAGTTCTAATTCAGGTCCAACGAAATTCATAACCATCGATGTGTAGCACTTGTCATTGACGGTAGTAGTTGCCAACGTCGTAGTCAAAGGAATATGAGCCGATGACGCCATCGGCACAAAATACAAACCAATCAGTGGTTTTTACAGGTTGAAGTGAACACTCTTGGATCTGAATCAATATTGTCAGGTATTATATATTGTCAATCGACAATCTTGTCTGCTGACGTACCCACTCATCCAGAAATGGCGATCAGAGCAATGTGCTGAAAGTTGTTTGATCAGAACAGGCAGACATCATTTAAATCAAAATTATCATTCGCACGTTTATTTGAACGTTATTTAAGACGAGAAAATGACAGCCAATCTTTCAAGTCTTTACCAACCATCTATTTATCGACCGCGTATGACAGTATTTAGAGAGGAACTATACAGCGCCTTGTCCCGTTTAGGCATTTCTGCAAAACTCATGCGTATCAGAATCAGAAAAAGATTCAGATACGACGCGGATTTCTTTAACATCATTCTCGAGAAGATCGTGCGGAATTTAAACGTCAACACCAAAGGCACGATCTTCCACAAATCATGGGGGCGTTTGTGAGCATTGAGAAGGAGGCGGCCAAGATGGTGCTTGCGGTTAATGAGGTTACGACAAAGTATGTGCTGTCTATGAAAAAGATCCACCAACTCCGACGTCTTGGACCAAACGTCACCATAGCCAGCTATAACTTTGAAGTAGTGAAAGACTTTGTCTACCTAGGCTCCGAAGTTAACACAAGCAATAACACCACAACACCACACGCTGGCTACACGCTATAATTTTAGACTAGGAATGCTCTTGAGAAATAAAGCCCTCTCTCGAAGAGAGGTCCAGGTCCACCCCTGATTGTAGCGCCAGTCGAAGAAGAAGAGGAACATGGTCGCTTTCAATTGTCACAGTCCGAAAATCCCTATCTGCAATAACTGTCAGATTTTGTCTAAGAGATCCTGAATCAATTTCTAATCATGTGTATATCTAAGCGACATAACGCCTTGGCTTAGTTAATAGGGGCATCAACTCATATCTTCTGTGTCTAGATTCCATATCCGACATTAACATTTATAGTTTGTAGCTTCCACTCTCTCGAGTCAAGACTGTGAAAGAGTTTACCTGTCAAGAAAAAGCTTATTGAGTTTCCCATTTCGTTGCAGTCACAATTGTGTTGCTTATCACCACCCGTGAAAGTGGAATCGAACACATGCGGAAGTGTGACAAAATGAGTATCCCTGGTGGGATTTGCTCTTTTGATCATTAACACTTGGATCACTGTGCAACTTAATCATCAAATGCGATTATCCTACTCCCCTCAGTAGCAATGTTCGTTCGTTGACTATTTGACTCAAAAGGATGGGAGGGAGTAATTTAGTACCCTTATGGGCTATCTCTGGTGTTAATTCCCATGATAATGGACTAACTCATTTCTAAATAAATGACTCTGCTGGTCAGCATTTCCACCAAATTCCATCACTGCATTTTCCGATTTCGAGTGTCAACTGTAAATAAATTGAATCGACAGACAGAAAAGTTGTCGACTGAAATTAACCTTTTTTTTGGGTATCTCAGTCAATTGAGAATCATATTATTGTGAATAAAAAACAAAAATCCGATCACTACAGAAATATCCGCCTGCACAGCTGATTGTCCCGTAGTCAAATTTTCCCCTTTTTCCCCACCTATTAATAACTTAACCAAATATTTCACACACATAAGTTAAAGGGAGAAAAAAACTAGAGATTAGACTATTGGCTGATCACTGAGCATATTGTGATTTCCCCAGAAAACGAAGAAGTGGCTATCACCGGTACAATGCAAACGTACCCTTCTGTGAGCAAAGAAACAATTCGCGTGTGCAAATTTTCATATCATTATTTAGTCAATCGTGCATTTTGTTTGTTTGTTTCATTATGCGAAACTATCGCTGTTGGGATTGAAACTGTTTCTTTTATCGATATCCGAGTTCTGACCTTGGCTACAAAAAGGTAATGATCTGAGTCGATGTTAGCACCTCGGACCGTTCGGACATCGAGGATACTGGAGAGGTGTCTGACATCGATCGCAATGTGATCAATCTGGTTGAGGGTTGATTGATCAGGGGACCGGTTGAGGGAACCGCGTACTGGCTGCAGAAAGGTTTCGCCCCGTCACGAAGTCCAACAGTCTGAATCCATTGTGGGACGTGTTGTCAAGTAGGCTGTGATTTCCGACGACTCTAGAAAAGACGTCTTCCATGCCCAGATGGGGCATTGATCGCATGTCCTTTCCAGCAGATCATAGAAGTCGTGCTTCTTATCGTCTTTATCCTCCGTTGGGGAGTGGGCGCAGATTAGGTTGATGTTGCCGAATGATGCCTTGATGCGGATTGGTGCGTGGCGCTCCCTTATGTATCTAAAGCTTAAGACTTCTTGCTCTTGAACAACAAAACCGCATCCAAACAAGCGCTGCCTTCGCTCTTTCTATGGCAATTTTTCATCTTCTATTTGCCGCCCAGCACATCCCATCGAAACTCCTGGATGGCGGTGATCTTTGCCTTATAGGCTTCTAGGATCTCTGCAAGCTCGTCGGCATCACATATTATGTCACCGCTTCTGGAACCCCTGAATGTAAACACAGACGTACTTTGGAGTGTAACTTAAACTTAAACTACTTTAAGAAGAAAACGAATTAACCTGAGCTGTGCTAAGCTATTTTCGAATATTTGTATAAGGCTGCAAGGTTTATCCCTGCTCTAGTCGTGTACATATTTCTTTTCAACATGGTTTCCTAAACTTCTGTTTTAATTAAATTCCACCAAGACGTTTGTCAAAATACGAATGCTCTGAAGAAAGGACGAGAATGCTCGTGTGTCTCATTGCCAACAGCCTTGGCCGACGACGGAACCCTTTGATCGCCCTAAATTATTTATAACCTGTTTAAAGGTATTTATGCACATGCGATAAATATGTATATCCATCTTCACAAATTCTAGCCCTTCGCATAAACATCTGCCGGGATGTGAAATATTTTATTTTTCCCGATACATCCCTGGTCCTGCCTAAGAGGTTCTATTGAAATGGAATATCAAAAAAAAAAAAATGAAATGGAACAAAACGCGTGTGTCAAATGTCTTAACTAGGCAATCCTCTGCCAAGGATTTGAAAGCCATTAAAAAAAACATCCGACATCTGATACCCGCCCCCCCGTTCAATGGATTCCTCAGCATTCACGGCGCATTACAAGATATCGCCTAAATCCTAACTGAAAAATACATACTTCGAATAAAGCCAGAGACATTACTCTTTATGAGCGGCACAATACACATGTACAAAAGGGTACACTTAACGATTTATAAACCTTGGGGAGTTCAAAGCCATCATCATCGCACAATAAAGGTGCATACATAAACACATATTTGTTTGCTTTGCGTTGTTACACGTACCCGTATGCATGCACGTGTATCTTTTGAATATTCTTGTGTTTATTTCTTCAGGAAATGTGGAAATCTCTTTCTTAAATCCTTTAAGGAAGCTCTCGGAAATGTTGAGGCTTTGCCATTGATTGACGTTGCATTGCAACGAGTTAAGTTCAATTTCGTGTTCGCAAAGGATTAATAGAGCCGCCACATTGGATTGTCCATGCCCTTGAAAACGCTGAGGTGATGCATGCTAATGTTGTTGATTAACTAGCTCAAATGATGTCATCCGGAAGAGTGTTTATATGAGAGTATTGAATCGTTTTTTTTTTCTTTTTTAAACGCACCACAAATGTTTAAAAAATCTAAGAAATATTCTGAAACGTCTAAAGGTGTTTTAATAAAACACGGCGAACTTTAAATTGATACAAAATATAGACATTTATAAGAATTTCCCTACGTTTGCTTATAGTCTTGACAGACAATCGATTATTAAATTTTGTATATATTTTTATCTTAAAACTAACTTTAAAAGTCTATATAAGTAAGCCACCATTGTCACCGGTTAGCCAGCGGAGGCCGAGGTCTGTTTCGATGCGAGAGTGCTAAAGAGAGGCCCTTTAATCCCTTTTAGCACTCTCTTTCCTATCCCGAGCATTTATCGCTCTACTGAACCGGGGGAGATTCTCATGCCTGCGACCGTTGGGGATACAACATTGTAGATAATAGGACTATCTTCATCATCCTGTATAAGGCCAGTAGGATTGAGGTAGAGGAATGCTTCAGGAGGAATAAAGCCGTTGAGTTGCACTCTTTCATGGTACCTGGTAGTACGCATCAAAGATTATGCCAAATTAGGCCCCAAAGATTGGTAGAAGCCATAGCTCGTGCACTATGACTTCTGATCAGCTTTATAATAGATAGATAGATATTGATCCAGCCATTTGCCGAGATAACATCTTTACATTTCACAGCTAACGGAAAAAAAAACTCTACGACCTCGACTACGCTTATAACATCTACTTAAGCATATTACGAGCAGAAGAGCTAAAGTTAAAACGAACGTCTAAGACAAAGTTGATGAGAGTCGACTCAAGATGATACAAGCCATCTTTACCTCTAGGTGGGAAAGTAATCGACAATAAATTCCATTACCACGGTAGCAGTTTTTGGAAAAATGAAGGTGCAGAAATTGACGTCTTTCTTTTATAGACGTGGCTTGCCATGCCTACTATTTTCTTGGGTACGTCTGGAGTCAACCAGTTTTTTACATCGCTTAAACTTCAAATATTCAACTCCAACGTACTGCTACATAGACCCGATCTGGAAGGCAACAATCATCATTGCTCACAAGCTTCAGGTCGTCGTCATTAAATGCTTGAGACGAGATCCAACGTCAAAAATGGGGATCGTCCACACTAATCTTGGTGGTGCCTTGTAGTTCGATCCAAAGAATAACAATGAAGCTTAAAACCCATCCATCCCACCAAATACCGATTGGTAGACCAATCCTTTGGCTTATAATAATATGGGTGGCGCTAAAGCCCGTACGGGACCAGAGCCTAGTTTCTCAGCAACCACTCGTGTTGTGCGTGCTACTGTTGTCTCACGAGTGGAAGGGACCTGCAGTTTTATGCCGGATCCGAGCAGCTTTGTTTGAGAAGCTCTCTCTAGACAGAAAATACTCTTTGAGCACTGTCAGTGACTCGAAAGAGGTGGGGTCGTGAAAATTATTTGTGTTGCTCAGAGCTGGAATCGAACCTACGACGTCGAGTTTGGGGTCAACGCACATACCCACAACGCCACGGGTCACCACACAGAATGAAAAGCATGTCAAAAAGCCGTCAAGGAAGCTGCCACGGATGTACTGGGTTGTACAGGCAGGTACATGCAGCCAAACTATAAACCTACGGGTTGCTGCATCGAACAACGAGGACTGTTCGTGAGCTCTACAGCCAGAAGCAAAGAGAAGAAAACTGGCAAGAACATGAGGATCAAGAAGGAGACCCGAAAGTTTTACCAAAATGTAAAACAAGTATCCGAAGGGTATAGACCTCGGAGGAAAGCATGTATATGGCGTCTAGAGGAGAAGATTCAACCACGAACTGTGCGGGCTGCACAGCAGCGTGCACCTAGTGTCTTCGGATCCAACGCTTAAGATGGCAAGATCATGTAGAGCGGATGGACACCACAGTTTCGGCCCAATGAGTCTTCGATAACGACCCATTGGAACAACGCGACAGTGGACGTCCTCACACGAGATGGCGCACACAAGTGGAAAAGGACCTCAACAAATGTGGTGTATGCAGCTGAAGGCAGGTGGCGAAATATCGTGCTGGGTGGAGAAGCATGTTGGTTCTGGCCCAGGTTCACCCCGGACTGTAGCGCTCTACTATTCTTCTTCTTGAAGAAGAAAAGTAGAAGACATCTTGACAGTAGAAGACGCTAGTAGCAGCAGCAAGAATTCTGGCTATTCTAGAATGTTGACCGAAATTTTATGTTACTGGCTACTTTTTGTTCGGTTCTGACATAGCGAGTGAGTGAGTGAGACATTCATCTCCCTCCTGTTATTTTTTTTTCCATTTTAATTAAGTGAATTTATGAAAGGAGATCGAAATAAGCTGTCCAGAAGGGCAGTTTTGTTGATCCCAGAAGAGACATCAACGCCAAACCAGAATTCAGCCTGAAATTACCCATAAATTCCGGGAACAACAGGCTTTGAATTATGTCCTTCAAAGCGATATTTATAGAAACGCTTTGGAGCATTTTTAAACCGCAAAAGTGCCAGATTTACGGACACATGTCTACATCCGCTTAGGGATCGTTTACCATGTCAACATCCACCACACCATGCAGGCATAGTACAACAACTTTTATAGTATCGTCTTCAAGAAGCAAATATCAATCAAAAATTAAATCGAACGCATGTCCCGACGACAGAAGAGAATCTGGGTACATGCAGTTAATGCAACATTGGGGCGTATGAAACGGACCCGCCTCGCGGCTCATCGCGCCCATTATTAAGGCAAACACATTCAAATGGCGTTTCTTTTCTTTTTTCCATTGCAGATTAATTATCTCAACAACACACAACGGAACATAAATAAAAAGGTTTTCAGCGGGCAATTTCTTGCTCCCCCTTTAAAGCGACGAGGGGTGGATTGTGCCCCGAGCAACCGGTCGAATTCACCCAAGTAGGCAATTAAGCTACGTCAATCGACTAACGCTTTAAGCGACTCGCTGGACTCATTTCAGCAGGGCCCCCCGTAATTTATATATCCAAAGATACTGTGGGCTAAATAATTAGCATAGACGATGGACCAGGTGATGTCCCATTGGGGCCAGATTTACACACGTAGGTACCTACTAATGAACAGATATGTACTTAGGTACGTATGATGCTGTATGGTGCGTGAAATATGAACGTTATGTGAATGTGGGACGGTCTACGCAGTAGGCTTTAATTTAAATTGAAAGAAAAGGACTCCCAGTTGGAATTTGTACGTTTACCTCGGAGTTTCGTTTTTAATTTGTTTTTATTGACTAGCTGGACGCATAAGATAAACTTAGTTACGAAGGCTGGTGGGCATCTGGACAGTGAGAACTGGGATCGAGGCCAATGTACAAATTTAATTTAATGACGACAAATAAAGGGCTTCAAGAGATTAGAAGAAAGTGGTTCTTATAAACGAGTTGGCCTGCGTCAGTGGAACCATGGTTCCCGTTCTGGATTTGAAAGTTAGATTTTGTTCACCATTGGCGACGTATTGACATATGATGTGAAAATAATAATTGTAGTATACTTCCACGCGCCATATTAGAATATCTTACAACCCCGTACTGCTTACCGGCTCTTTAATTCGATAGTCAGGTCACTTTATCTGTCGGGCATAACGAAACATTCAACTCGAATAAAAGGGACGATAAAGATCAACAATTTCCTCCTGGTATAGTGAGGAAAACCTGAAGTCCAACAACGTCGCGGAGCTATCGACCTACCGGCCGAGCTTTTTACCACAATACACGATGATTTCGTAAGAAGCATGCACCAAATCATCTATAAAATATGGTTAGATGAAATAACGAGCGATGAATGGAACCTCAGCATTAGAGGTCACAATGACAGATAATTGGTTTGATTTTTTTTTAATGGTCGTAGAAATTTATGTGAGATATGATGCGTAGTCGGATTTCGAAGCGTTGACAAGCGACTTATGCAGGCACAGGCGTCTGCACTAGGCCTCTGTCAATGAACTCCTACTATCATCTCCCCGTGGTGAGATCCTGGAGCCGAGCACCTTCGACTCAATATGGGGTACCCAACTCCCGTGGGGGAGTACATGAATCTGTATAAGGACTCATCTCTCTTTATGGATGGCGGCGGATTAGCTTATCATCAGATTAGTCAACGGCGACATCCAGAGCTACCTGGAACACCCCCTTTTAGAGCTACTCTGACATATTCGGGGCTCAGATCTGAAAGGTTGCCTTCAAGGTCATGCCGGGATTTTGGAGTAGAGTTGGCGGCAGAGGAACCCTATCATATAAGGTCAACGGCGGCACTCACAACCTCAGCAATGTTACCGATACCGGAGTCATCCGGACCTCTCGCCCAAGGGTGAAATAAATGGGTCTGGCCTCCCAGTTCTTGGTTGGACGTGTTGTTAACTCCCTCACCACATGAAAAAAAACAAATCGCTCAGAAACAACCAATTGCCTCGGATACGGACGGATTTACTGTTGACAACCCCAGCAAACGATCAAATGACCATGCTTTTCGCTTCTGCACGTGGAATGTGAGGTCTCTTAACAGGCCACGTACACCCGAAGAACTCGCGGAGGCCCTTGACGGCTGTAAAGGAGATAAAACCGCCATCCAGGAAGTGCGATGGAATGGGCCGGGCAAGAAGAGGATGAAAAACTGCGACATCTACTACGGTGATGGCAGCAGAGGGAGGCGCTTGTTTGGATGTGGATTTGTTGTTCAAGGCAGAATCCGAACCTGTCGGGCAACGCAACAGAGGACGCCCGCGTTTTAGGTGGCGCACTCAAGTGGAGAAGGACCTCAACCAACTTAGTGTGCGAAACTGGAGACAGCTAGCCAGAGATCGCGCTAGTTGGTTTGATCCCAGGTCCACCCGGACTATAGCGCCAGCGCCGTAGTCGAAAAAGTCTTTTCGTGTTTTGTCAATAAATGTCGTTGGAATCGTCTATCTCCAGTGCTACCAATCACATTGTGTCATACCATATGGTGTTGGAAAGGTGTCATTTTAAGCTAAAAATTCAATTCGGAGAAGTTGAAAAAAAGTTACAGCTGTTCAAAAATGTGTGAATATAATGGAGAAATTCGCTATATTTTGAAATTTTTTGTATAAAAAAGAGAAGAATGCCACGAAAGCCACCAATGAAATTTGTGAAGCCTACGGAGACAATGCTGTATTTGTTCGTGTAGCACAACAATGGTTCGCTCGCTTCCCTGAAAGCGGTCGCAGCTCCATTCCACTCTGTTTGGTATGAGGATTTCACAGAACATTGTTTAATTGAGGAAACATCTGATCACTAACAAAAGTTGACGACACATTATTTCCACCCCTATCCTAGAATACTTCGGGAAGAACCTTTCACTAAAATGCAGAGCTTTGGATCGTTCGAAGTGAATTGTTTCAGTTGTTTTTAACGTGAATTCGTGGGATGATCCCACACGAAAATCTTTGCTCCAACATTGCACACGTATCCCTTTTTTCTGCAACAGCTACTGTCTTCAACGAGCGACTGCAAAATGCAACCTGAGCTGCAAAATGTTAGATGCGCAGTAATTTTATTTTGAATAAAAATGGATCTGTAAATATTTAATTCATACACATGTTCTGGTTGCAATGACAACCAGAACGAGGCTTGAACAAAGGTAAACTATTCGACAAATCAATACACCATTATTATCAATGGCATGTGTGCTTCACTGTACAAGTAGTTCGCGTGATTTATTGTTCTGCTAATTGCACCACTTGTAGCGATAAAACTGACTAACAATTTCAATTGTAACAATTCATTCAATGAAAATCGGCTGTTGAATATGAGAATTTAAAAGGGGTGAAACACAGAATTGCTCAAGTCGAAACGACGTAGAAGAAGAGGTGAACAAATTAAAAATTGAAGCGATGGTAAAGTTACCGGTCAGCGGCTTCCACTGTACTCTTGTTTATGTCACTTCTGAAAATTGTATTTTACTGTCAATTAATGTCTGCTTCTTACTTTATATTTTTGACCAGATGAGCAGAAAGCCCGAAAAGGGAACTTAAACTTGATCGGATTGAATGCATGCGTATGTAAGTGGTCTTAATGAGCGGAATATTTTTTGCCTGTAGCGAGAGCCAAGCAGTACTTTATAGCATACGATATAGCGTGCCATGCAGATAGAGCTCAGGTCCAAAAGTTTTTCTCCAATAAGGGAAGTGATTTTCGTTACCTCACGGATGCCCTTCATTGATACGGAAATGACATCCCGTCATCCAGGAAGTGTGATAGAACGGATAGCAACGGACTGGGAGGTGCATATTTAGGCAAAACTGTTGCACATCAAGACTAAATTCAGGAACATAAGCCAGACATGAGCCCACCTCCTACAGTAGAAAAACATCAAAATATCAGGAATGACACGTATGTATGATGTCCTAGAAAGGACATACAATGCCTCAACTTCGACAACAAAATACTTAGTTCAAGAAGATGCCAACAGCAAACTGGGTAGTACTATGTTCCCACCAGACGCGAAATTGCACAACTTCAGCATCGGAATACTACGAATGAAACAATTTGGTTTGACAACGAATGTCAGCTTGCATTTTTTTCAAAAGAAATCAAAGAATTCCATTTAGATTTGTTCAAAATCAGACTGAAATAGCAAATTAACTAGGAAAACGTTAAGAAATGCACAAGTTATGATTGTTTTAACCATACGAAAACTGGAATAATCTGTCATAATAACAAATTTCGTTGAGAAAATTGAGTTAATTAAGGCAATTTCGTTGATTGGGAAATTTCAATTTCGTTTCAGTTTGAATGTACTATAAGGAATATATTGTGCTAAAGGCATCCGGTAACCGATTGGGACTGGGATACTTTTCACGAAACGTCATCTCTCGTGCTTGCTACAGCACGCGGATGTGAGAACCTCAACGTTAATTAAGGGACTTGAGGTCCCCAGATCAATCAAATGTCAACTAGATTGATACCACTGCGTTTGATGTCAGACACTCCTCCAGTTTTCTCAGTGTCTGAACATTTCAAGATCGACTCAGACAATTTCTTTGTTATAGCTAAGATAAGAATCCGGATATCAAGAGAACAACGGAGTCGAGTAAGAACACCAGGGTTTGGATTTGACGTCGCAAAGTGGACTCCTTAGATCTTTGCCGATCGAATCTTCCGCAAATTCTCTGTAAGTTCACAAGCAATCGAAAATTGGAGCCGTTTTTAAGAAGTTCTCAACGAAGCTTTGACTGATGCACTGGGTATTAAGACACCACCAAAGAAAGACAACTGGAAATTTTCGGCCGATAGTGAGAACGTGGAAATGTCACCTCTGTAGACTGTGCATGGGGAATAAAATACTCTTTTTCTGTCCTGCGTCATATCCTATTCTTCAAAACAACATCTGAATTCAGCCAAACTTCTGTAGATAATGTCTCACAAGTCACAACTATCTCACAAGAGCGTGTGCAGTCATAAGTTTAGAGGTTTTTATATTCGGAGCAAAACCTCACCGGTTATGAGCATCACAACAAATGTCAAAATTGTGATGAACGTCGGAGCACTGACGTTTAAAATCAAAGTGAATCCTAGTTAAGCTTGACTTAAATATTTACGAACAACGATGAATAGCTACAGTTGAACTTAAAAACTTAAGAGACTCAAAAGTAGTATAGCACACGGCGCTTAAAGACTACTATAAGTTTAAACTTGATTTCTGGTTTCATTGGAATTGGTTACCAAGTTGAATATATTCTAGTGCAATTCACGCATTGTACGCAAGAATCGTGTCAGTTTCAAGAAGAACAATTTAAATCTATCCTAAGCCACCCTGTAAAGATCAAATAAAATTACTCACAACATATCCGTTTAACATTAACCGACTAGTTATCGATTCTGTTTGAGATAATTCAACAGTTTCATGTTACATCGATTACGAATCGGAAAGTTACAAGCAATTAAAAGATAAACCGACAAAATGCATAGAAAATAATTGCCATGCACAGTATAAAAGTTAATCCCGCTTCCGAACATGGAATTAGTATCGCAGTTTCAGTGAACATGCTTCGCATAGTCACTTGCCTCGTCGGCACACTTCTCCTCCCAATGACGCTCGTCATGGGAATGCAGGTGAACTTCTTCCCACACAAATCCAAATACAAACTCTAACTAGATTGTTTGACTTTATTCAGGATTGGAACTTCATTTTGCACAGGTTCGAATATAATACGTCAGATCCCGACTTGCTCAGCCTTAACTTGAGAATTATCCGTAAGGAACCAGGCGTTTATGCGGTCAATGGGACAGCAATTGTCGGCATAGACATTTTTGACAAATTCGAAGTGAGTATTCCTTTCATTTGCAGCTCTCTGTGAGATTAAAAGTTCTGTCTTCCAGGTTGAGGCTAGTATTTACCGCAGTCCCACTGGATCGGGTCAATATAAGATTACCCCGTATCATGTGCAAAAGAAACCGTTTTGTGATTTTATTAAAACGTTCTACGAGCCAATCCTGCAAGACGACCTCGAACAATGTGCCGGCCTTCCAAATTTCACCGACAAGTGTAAGCCCATTGAGAAGGGCGTTTACACGTTCAACATGTGCATAGTGTCGAATGCAGGCATGCCCTCTCATATCGATCCGGGATTTTACAAGATAGAGGTCCAGTTGAAGTCTGACGACTTGGAAATTTGGCTTACAGCTTATTCCGAAGCTGAATCGAAGGGCATTAATTAGACGATAAGGAGAAATGATAAGGAGATGTTGTTAAATGGAGTTCCGTGAGTTTACTTAGTATTTCTTGTTTTGTTGTTGATAGGATAAGTTTAATAAAATGGCCACAAAGACCACTAAATTGGCTTTCATTTGATTTTGCAATGACTTGGAGCGGATAACTGACTCAAAAACGGCAGGCACTTGACTCAATTGTTCGGTAATTATTGATATCTTTTAATTATTTGATAACCACTTGATGTTTTTGAGATAATTTATTATTTCCTTTATTTTTACATTCGTTAGACGTTCAATGTCAAAAGAAGTGTTAAACAACGCAAATGACTGTCATGTAATCTCTTCAACATCATTCTGGAGGAAATCGTACAAAACTCACATTCCAACACTAGACGCACAATCTTTCAGAAGTTCGTACTACTGTAAGCATACGCCGATGAGATTGAACTAATTGAGTAACACTCTCTCACTCAAGAGTTGAGTAACACAGCCCTCTCTTGGAAGACCAAGTTGACTTTGTATAACACCTTAGTAATCCCCGTCTTGATCTACAGCACAGTCTTTTCTAAAGAAAGGTTCTGCGTGCGGCCTTTGGTCCGCTTTGCCTTACTGAATTTGGATGAGAAGATTTAATCACGAATTGTATGTGTTGTACAGGTCCATCACAGACTGTAGCCCCCCAAAAAAATAAAAAAATAGAAAAAGCTAACTAGCAGTGCAAATTTTCTGGGTCTCACGATCGATAGCAAGCTTAACTTGAAACTTAACATCCAGGAGAGGGTCAAGAAGGCCTGTTCTGCCCTTTTTAGCTGCGAAAAAGCCATTGGATGTAAATATGGCTTACAACCACGCATCGCTCACTGTATTTTTACCTCCACTGTCAGACCGACACTTTTGTATGGAGTCTCTATTTGGTGGATAGCACTTAACAAAGCTATTAACTGCAAGGCATTCAATCGAGTACAAAGACTGGCCTGCATGTGCATCAGCGGGGCACTAAGAAGTATTCCGTCCGACGCACTGAATATTCTCCCCCATCTTCCACCACTGGTAATATTCGGATACAAATAGCATGATGCACAGCCTTGAGACTCAAAAAACTCCGACTGTGGTTCGAATTCAACATCGGCCACTGAACCATTCTCAAGGAATTCAACTTCGAGACTGCGACACTGCGACACTGCCCACCTAATACCCTAGGCTATCTTCGAGAAGAAATTCTCGATCAGCATTCCTTCCAGATCGGATTGGATGACTGATAGGCGAACGTTGGATGATCCTTTGCGTATTCTCACAGATGGATCGAGGACTAACGAAGGGGTGGGTGCGGGTGTCTATTCGCAAGATCTCAACCTTGGTATCTCGTTGAAGATCCCTGATCACTGAAGAGTTCTTTAGGCAGAAACCATAGCGATCAAAGAGGCGCTGTCATGGCTCAAAAACAACGTGATATCAAAAAGGGATATCACCATCTGTTTGGACAGTCTATCCCTGGACAATATCATATTTTACTCAAAAACATTCCTCTTAACGAGATGACTGAGCATTTTAACATTCACCTCATGTGGGGACACTGTGACATACCAGGAAACTGCAAAGCCGATAAACTCGCCAGGTGTGGTACAAACTCATCCCTATCAATAGCGGGGGATACCACCTTCTATGCCGATTGCTACATCCCACCATCTTTTAAAGATTCACAAAATTAAAATCATCATTGACAAATAGCTAGAAGGCAGCACCTGCCTTAAAACAAGATAAATCTGGACACCACTTAACCTAAAACGGTATTTCAGTATACTTAGCCTCAGCAAGCACTCTTTAAGGACTCTCATAGGAGTCATAACCGGGCACTGTATAATTGGCACTCATGCTCGCAGTATGGGTACCCCATATAATGATTCTTGCAAAAGCTGCACGGATAAAAAGGGGGAAGAAAACACACATCAATTACTCTGCTCCTGTAGCGCTCTGGCTAGTAGTAGGTTCCTACGCATAGGGGCCTACTACTTCAGCGGCCTCAATGAGCTGAACAGCGCCAGCATAGGTCAGCTAAATCGCTTCACTAGAAGCACCAACTGGCTCCGATGTTAGTAGAAGTCAATCCGCATGGTATCACAATGGGCCAACTCTGACCTAAGTGTGACTGACCTTAGCAATCAGCCACTATAACCTAACCTAGCCTAAGGGTGGAGCATGTCCCGAGGTAGTATACAACAGTTTCCTCTTCCTCATCTAACTACAGAAGTCATTGTAGGCGCTTTAAATCTTCCGGCTTAGTTGCCAATTAGACAATAACAAGTCATTACGCCCGTGTGGTGGCCCGTGGCGCTGTGGGTACATACCCACTTCGACCCCAACGCACTTGAACGCCGACGTTTACTTTCAATGTTTGGTCTGTACGACAAAAACAACAATTTTCTAGACCCCACCTCTTTTGAGTCACTGACAATGCTCACAGAGTACTTCTGTCTAGAAAAATATTTTCAAACCGGAGTTAACATAAAACTCGAAGTGCCTTCCACTCGTGACAGAACAGAAGCACGCACAGCATGAAAGGTTGCTGAGTCCTGGCGCTCTACGGACTGTAGTGCCACCCATGCTGTATATGTGTGTGTAAATTATTACGCCTTTTTACTAATAAGCTTTGTCCTCTATGTCTATTACCAAGTCATGCGCGAAATACTAAATCTTTTTCCCTTCCCGGACTGTAAGGTGCGCCTGCGTCATACCACACCAAACGTCCTTACTTATGCATAGGTATTAATTCCTGGTCTATAAGGAATCAATTCCAGTCCCTTTTATTCACTTCCTAGATTTTAACCATTTAGTAGCCTCCGGAGGGCATGGGCCTGTGCATCCAGGGCAAAGTTGTTGATTGCTCTCAACTTGGCGAGATGCCAGCAACGATCCCTGTAAATGCACAGGTCAAGCTGACATACAGCCTCCCCGCGGCGCCCTCTGGATAACCTCTACTGCAGCCGCTTAGAGGTGAACCAATGTATGCAGCGACCCCTTGTCCGGGGGTTTAAACCAGGACCCGGTCCTCCAGGTTCGGGGGTTTCGCGTGGGGTTAACTTCCCCACCGTGTAAAACTCGCAATAGTTCAGAGACGGCAACAAGCCTCGGATACGGATGACCCTACTGCTGACGACCATGGACAACGAAATAAGGACAACGATTTTCGGTTCTGCACGTGGAATGTGAGGTCACTGAACAGACCACGTGCAGCCGATGAGCTTGCGGAGGCCCTAGAAGCCTATAAGGCTGACATCACCGCCATCCAAGAGGTACGATGGGATGGGCCGGGCAAAAAGAGGATGAAAAACTGCGACATATATTACGGCGATTGCTACAAAGAGCGAAGGCAGCGCTTGTTTGGATGCGGTTTTGTTGTTCGAGGCAGACTTAGGCAAGAAGTCTTAAGCTTTAGATACATAAGCGAACGCCTCACAACAATCCGCATCAAGGCAACATTCGGCAACATCAGCCTAATTTGCGCCCACGCCCCAACGGAGGACAAAGACGATGATAGCAAGGATGACTTCTATGATCTCCTAGAAAGAACATACGATCAATGCCCCAGCTACGACACCAAGATCGTTCTAGGAGATTTTAATGCAAAGCTGGGCAAGGAAGAAATCTTTGCTAGAGTCGTCGGTAAACACAGCCTACACGACAACACGTCCGACAATGGACTCAGGCTGATGGACTTCGTGACGGGGCGAAACCTCACTGTAGCCAGCACGCGGTTCCCTCACCTCAACATTCACAAAGGGACCTGGCGGTCCCCTGATCAATCAACCGTCAACCAGATTGATCACATTGCGATCGACGTCAGACACTCCTCCTGTGTCCTCGATGTCCGAACGTTCCGAGGTGCCAACATCGACTCGGATCATTACCTTGTTGTAGCCAAGGTCAGAACTCGGATATCGATTGTACAACGGAGTAGAGCAAGACCAAAACAGTTTGACGTTGGAAAGCTACAATCGCAATCGACCGCTGGGAACTTCTCCGATCGAGTCTCCCTGAAGCTCTCAGAGAGTCCAACCCTGCCAGGCGAAACAATCGACGAACAGTGGAACCGTTGTCAAAACGCCATCAGAGAAGCTGCCTCTGATGTGCTGGGTTTTAAAATGCCACCTAGAAAAAACCCATGGTTTGACAACGAGTGTCGGCAGGCGCATTCAGCGAAGCTAGCAGCATATAAGGCGACGCTGAATAGAAGGACGAGAGCGGTTCGTGAGCTCTACGAACTTAAAAGAAGGGAAGAGCACCGGCTTCTCAAAAAGAAAAAGAAGGAGCATGAGAAGCGCGCGATCAAGGAAATGGAGAGGTGGTACGGCAGAAATAATGTCCGAAAGTTTTACCAGCGGGTGAAACAACTATCCAAAGGGTACAAACATCGGACAGAAGCCTGTCGGAACGAAGAGGGACAACTCGTAGTAGAGTCGCAGTCGATACTGAGAATCTGGAAGGATCACTTCTGCAGACTGTTAAACGGCGAAGAGGACACCAATACCGCTGTCAGGCAGAATGTTCCACTCCACGCAATGGACGACGACAGAAGAGAATTCCGTCCCCCCGATCTAGACGAAGTCAAGATAGCGATATCGAGACTGAAGTCGAACAAAGCTGCTGGAGCGGATGGATTGTCCGCGGAACTGTTTAAGGCAGCTGGAGATGATCTGGTTGGGCGCATGCACCAGCTCGTCTGTAGGATATGGTCGGAGGAAAGCATGCCCGACGAGTGGAATCTTAGTATCGTTTGCCCGATCCACAAGAAAGGAGACCCCTTTGACTGCGCCAACTATCGAGGGATCAGTCTTCTTTCCATCGCATATAAGATCTTCTCTGCCGTTTTGTGTACCCGCCTGAAGCCATTCATTAATAATCTGATAGGTCCATATCAGTGCGGCTTCAGGCCAGGAAAGTCCACAACAGACCAAATTTTCACACTACGGCAGATCCTGGAAAAGACCCAAGAAATGCAAATCGACACTCACCATCTGTTCGTCGATTTCAAGGCCGCATATGACAGCGTGCATAGAGACGAGCTATACAACGCCATGTCTAGTTTTGACATTCCTGCCAAACTCGTCAGGCTGTGCAGGATGACGATGGAGAACTCTCGCTGCTCCATCAAGGTCGGTAACGAACTCACCGAGACCTTCAATGTCAAAAAAGGTTTTAGACAAGGCGACGCGCTGTCATGTGACTTCTTCAACATCGTGTTGGAGAAGATCGTGCGAAACTCACACGCCAACACTAGAGGCACGATCTTCCAGAAGTCCGTTCAACTGCTAGCATACGCGGACGATATTGACGTGATTGGCCGAACTCAGCGAGCCGTCAATGAAGCGTTTGCTTGTATTGAGACGGAAGCGGCAAAAATGGGTTTAGCGGTGAATGAGGGCAAAACAAAGTATATGCTGTCATCAAGAAAGGACACACAACATCGACGACTCGGTCAGAACGTCACCATAGGCAGCTACAACTTCGAGGTAGTCAAGGACTTCACTTACCTCGGCTCCCAAGTAAATAGTGCGAACAACATCAGTACTGAGATTAAACGCAGAATAACTCTTGCCAACCGCTGTTTCTTTGGGCTCAAGAGGCAATTGAGTAGTCGAGCCCTCTCTCGAAAGACCAAGCTCACCTTATATAAGACCTTGATCATCCCTGTCCTGCTGTATGTCGCGGAAGCCTAGACTATCTCAGATGAAGACGCACTTGATCTCATCGAGAGAAAAGTTCTGCGTTCAATCTTCGGTCCTGTTTGCGTTGAAGGTTCTTGGAGAAGGAGATTCAACCACGAACTGTACGGGCTGTACAGCGACATGAGTCTAGTCAGGCGTCTACGGATTCAACGCCTAAGATGGCTAGGCCATGTAGAGCGCATGGACAACACTGCTCCAGCCCGAAGAGTCTTCGACTCCGAGCCAGTGGGACAACGCAATAGAGGACGACCACGAACCCGATGGCGCACTCAAGTGGAAAAAGACCTCAACCAACTTGGAGTGCGAAATTGGAGGCAGCTGGCTAAAGAACGTGCCAGCTGGAGAGGATTGTTGACCGAGGCCCAGGTTCACCCCGGACTGTAGCGCCACAAGAAGAAGAAGAAGAAGTAGCCTCAAAATTTGATTCAGGGCTGCTAGGGCCCGGTGGCAACCACACTCTCCCGCGAAGTCTTATAGAGATTTGTAGCCAGTGGTTGAAATCCATGCACTTACCGACGGTTTCTCTGTTACACAGATTCATTAGACTCTTCCACGCAGCTTGCCCTCGTCGTTACGAAAGAGAGATCAGAGATTATCTTAACAAATTCCCTAGAGGGTAAACTCGCCCTATCGGCGCTCTTTATCCAGTTAAGAAGCCCCTGGCTGACTTGAACGGTTAGTTTATGGGACTCCAGCCAGTTGGCCACCTGTTTCAAGTTTTTGCTGTAGGCTTGCTGGCTGTCTTATACGTGTTTGCTGTCCTCCTAAATGGATAGACTTAATTTAGAGCGCCCATCAGTCCGGTCTAATCTGCTTCCCTTTTTTTGCGCAGCTAGTTGCACTCCCATTGGATGAGGGGTCACCCATCTTGTTTGGATTGGTACAGCCTCTATTATTTCGCTCTCCCATCGAAACGTCTTTGTCCCTCCACATTTCTTTTGATATTTTACCTATACGCGTTAATCAGAATGGTGTCGCTTAGTGTATTTTCTTCAGCAGCAGTTAATGTTCTAGCTGTCAAACTATTCAGTAGGAAATGCCAATGATGATACCGTTTCATGTTTGCCAAAAGTCCCTCGCTAGCAAACAAATATTAAAAACTTCTCTAAATTTACTTTAAATTCTTAAATGTACTCTTTGCCCGACTTTAGAGACTTCTTTTCTTGCCACAACCTGTCTGGAGAGATTTTGAGCGAAGGCAGTCACAAATAGTCACGTTTTTAAAAAAACAACTACTTACCGTACGATAGCTTGATAGTAGTTTTATCAACAACATATGCTTTTAATTAATCCTTCACTGTACTCTCGTGCAGATTTCCGAGGTGAGTTCATGCTAATTTTTCAATATACGCCACATTATCCGTGTCAATCAAAATAATTTTCCAATTAAACCCATGTGCTCATTATAAATCATGTAGCAGTTGGTATGATATCCCGATGCTAGACAATCATGTGCATGTGTGTACACCGGCAGCCTCCTAGTCTGACTTGTGATCTTTGGCGAGAAGTGAAAGGACATGCAGGAGCGTAAGATTATGCTAATAAGGAGGTAGACATTATATTGGTGCTGCCGCAGATGTGTTCCGCACAATACATGTTGGCAGTCTCACTCCTCTCGTCGTGTCATAGCCGTGATTAGAAATTGAGATTCGAGGACGCCGCTTTAATGAACCCTATGGCGCGGAAGTAAATATATGAAAACGATTGCGGAGCGTGATAAATCCATATACAAGTCTATACATAGATGGGTGTGTATAGACTGTGGGTGATGGCACTGAACGCACGAGAGTGGATAATTCCTGAAATGGTATACGATTACACCGTAGTTAAGTTAATTTTGATGGGCTAAGCAGTGAAAAGGCACTGCCATTTGCCGGTATTAAGCAATATCCGCTTTATAATGCTTACGGACCGGATGGTTTTTGATTGCATGCTGGTTCAAGGATGCACTAAAGCGATATGTTAAATTTACATCAACACATAATGGTTCTAATTCATAAAAAGAGGGTAATTTTTATCGATGTTTCGGCGATGTGTGCTTGCAGCAGTAGGTTGGTGCAAACGATCGTGGACTTTGTTTGAAATTGCCAATGCTTTTAATGGACATACTTAACTAGGTATAAAATGAGGTGGTTGGCATTGACTGAGTTTGATCACTAAACTTAATTTATTCAAGCTGTTTATGTCCTTTAACTCAACTACAAGCTTTTGTTGGTTTACTATTAACATTACAATGCGACAATTAATCACGCGTACCAAGACTGATGCACAGTGCTTCGGAAACTTGTGCTCCCAGGGCTGGTTTTCAACTACACAAATGACATCTTAGTAACCGGATCAAAATTTCTAACTCGAAGGACAGATCCTGAAAGAGACTCAAGAGATGCAGATCGACACCCATCACCTATTTGTCGATTTCAAGGCTGCATATGACAACGTGCATAGAGACGAGCTATACAGCGCGTCTAGTTTTGGTATTCCTCTTAAGCTCGTTAGGTTGTGCAAGATGACGATAGAGAACTCTCGCTTCTCCATCAAGGTCGGTAGCGAACTCACCGAGAGCTTCAATGTTAAAAAAGGTTTTAGATAAAGATAGGCACTGCCATGTGATTTCTTCAACATCGTTCTGGAGAAGATCGTGCAAAACTCACACGCCAACACTAGAGGCACGATTTTTCGAACTCAGCGAGCCGTCAATGAAGCGTTTGCTTGTATTGAAACGGAGGCGGCAAAAATAGGTTTAACGGTGAATGAGGGCAAAACGAAGCATATGCTGTCACCAAGAAAGGACACACAACATCAACGACTCGGTCAGAACTTTACCATATACAACTTCGAGGTAGTAAATGGCTTCATTTACCTTTGCTCCCATGTTAATAGTACGAACAACATCAGTACCGAGGTTAAATGCAGATTAACTCTTGCCAACCGCTTTTTCTTTGGGCTCAAGAGGCAGTTGAGTAGTAGAGCCCTCTCTGGAACGACTAAGCTCACTTTATATAAAACCTTGATCATCCCTGTCCTGCTCTATGTCGCGGAAGCCTAGACTATCTCAGATGAAGACGCACTTGATCTCATCGAGAGAAAAGTTCTGCGTTCAATCTTGGATCCTGTTTGCGCTGAAGGTTTCTGGAGAAGAACTTTTAACCACGAATTGTACGGCCTGTACAGCGACATGAGTCTAGCCAGGCGTCTACGGACTCAACGCCTAAGAGGTTGAAAGTGCTTAGTTGATCAATCACAGCAGTATGGTTATTTAAATGGTTATACAATTTTACGGTATTGCCTATTTTGGGCGCTTAATTGTCTCCGCTTGAGGACACTGCCATATTAGCAAGTGTGATTGAGAGGAAAATATACTGATTTCATACCATCTCATACGATGGTACATGCAACTTCAAGACGATCTGCTCCACGACAATGCTGACTTACGTCCAATACCGGCGATAGATTCAATACCGGCGCGTGTTTATATTCCCAAAGCGGAATTTATATCCCCAAATATTTTGGCTCACAGATGCGAAAATTGCATGTAGATATTCACGGATTAAAGATAAATCTACAATAGCTACCTACTAGACGGATGTACTCATAGCACCTGTTGAGTTCAAGGAGATGTGCGTCAGTCTCCACACTTTTCCGCAGCAAACTATGTGCGTGTACAATAAAAGCACAACAAGATTGCACACTATACATTTTTCTCTACAGAAAGTAGTAATTTTATTCAGTATCTTCATTATCTTTGAGTGGTACGAGATGTGAATTACATTTAATATCCTTTGTCCGAGGGGTTACACTGAAGTGTAACATTCCGTCAATCGTACACTTCTCAGCCGGGCCATTCCACTCACTGCTGCTGGAGTACTCGTCGTATGTGTCCTCGTCCTCAGTTTACCCAACATGCGCTTCATAATGTAAAAGTACTTTTTTATGGTTCGGCGGTTGAAAAATGCGTGGATAGCGAGGCATTTTATTCGCTCATTCACAAAAGGGAACATCATCTGTTATTCACTTAATCAGCACTTACATTTACATACATATAATAATTAACTGTGTAAAGCGAATATTTTTCCAACCCGGATGGCTGCATAAAAAATTAAATTAAGGCAATCCTGAATATAAACAGGTTCATTCTTGGTACTCGTCGCTAGCTCTTAATTGTCCTTACAGCATTTAAATTTGTAATCTCATCTCAAGTTCAAAACATGTCTAGATAAGGTTGGATTACGTTTTTATTATTCCGTTGGTGGACATTATTTGCATATCTGTTCATCCTTGCCGTACACAATCTAATTGTTTTTTTTTTTTTTTTGGTTTAATCTTTTAAACTACGTTTTTTGCGTGAAAAAGACTACGCCTTCTGCTTTATTTTTTGATCCATAGTGCTCTCGTAATGTTTACATGAATATATTGCAGGGAAAGCATTTGGATAATGTGTGATTTTAGTAATTTTCTCATTTTTGTGGAGATGTTTTTAATGGCAGGCTTCAAGTGGCACATTAGTGAGGAAGTGCTTTCGGATAAGAGTTGGTAACAGTGAAAGCACTCTCTGGCAACCTGTAGCCCGAGACGTAATGTATTTTTTGCCGGCATGTAATTGCTGCAATTAAGCACAGCAGTAGTTGACAGTGGATGAAAACATAGTTATGCAATCTATCATGAATTAGGAGGCTGCTGTATAGAGAATTTTTGAAGAAAATTTATATTGCAAAGCTTTGAACTTACGAACTCCGTCCCACTCACCAGTTAAGAGAAGGAAAGAATAGCCATGATATTGGCTTTATTTGGAACAAATTGTTCATGTGTTTGAATACGACTGTTGTGTGTCTGTCATATTCACACTGTCCGCATTTCTCAGGGCATCAATAGCAAGATGAAATCTGCTTTCTGCGCTTTGAAGCACAACCCAATGTAGTGTACACGAAAAAAGCTGATCAGAAGAAATATTGCACGAGGTACGACTTCTAGTAACAATCGGGCTTTTAGGACTTACTGTGTGATGTTTTTATAATTAGCACCAGTAACAATTGCTACATTGGATAGAAAACACATTGAATCAAAGAAACTACGCTGTCAAATTGCTGGCATTGTTAGCGAATTTTCACCATCGCTAACATTTAACAGAAACGACTACAGGCGACTAACGGGAGACAACACCTTCAGCAAACACCCTAAAGTGCTAGACCTAAATTATGAACTTCCTGCGGCGCTTCTGGATAGGACGACAACACTGCAGAGCATAGCTTCTTAATTTTCTTCTTTGTATGGCGCTACAGTTCGGGGTGGACCTGTGCCTCAACCAACGAGCCTCTCCAACTAGCCCGATCTCTGGCTAGCTGTTTCCAGTTTCGCACACCAAGTTGGTTGAGGTCTTTCTCCATTTGGGTGCGCCACCTTAAACGCGGTCGTCGTCTGCCATGCGCTCAATATGGCTTAGAACTTTTCTCTCGAAGAGGCCAAGGACTTCTTGATGGGCTTTCAAGATTGTCCATGCCTCTGCGCCGTATAGCAGGACTGGTGTAATCAGTGTCTTACATAGAGTCAACTTGCTCCTTCGAGAGAGGGCTCTATTACTCAATTGCCTCTTGAGCCCAAAGAAATGCCAATCAACACTCACGGTCTGTGTATAAGAGCGTGCAATGAGACGAGCTATGCAACGCCATGCTAAGTTTTGACATTCCTGCCAAACTCGTCAGGTTGTGCAGGATAACGATGGAGAACTCTCGCTGCTACATCAAGGTCGGTAAAGAACTCACCGAGACCTTCAATGTGAAAAAAGGTTTTAGACAGTGCGACGCCATGTCATGTGATTTCTTCAACATCATCCTGAGGAAGATCGTGCAGAACTCACACGCCAACAGTAGAGGCACGATCTTTCAGAAGTCCATACAATTTTTATCATGCGCCGATGACATTGACGTGATGGGCAGAACTTAGCGAGCCGTGAATGAGGCATTTGCAAATATTGAGATGGAAGCGACTAGGGTCTGGATGTGAATGAGGGCAAAACGAAGTATATGCTGTCATCAAAAAAGGACATACAACATCGACGTATTGGACAGAGCGTCACAATGGGCATCTATAACCTCGAGGTAGTCGAGGACATCACCTACCTCGGCGGAGTAAATTGGACTAATAACATTAGTACCGAGATCAAGCGTAGGTCACTGCTTGATCAGCCTCACTTTTTTTATTTAACTCTAAAATTTTAACTATTTGCTATCAAAGTTGGTTTTATTTTCAATGCTGCCAACAACATATTATTTTCGTCATTCACTTTACTAGGAAAAAAAATAATGTGGATATCTCAAAAACTGTAGCCAAAACTAGTCACAAGCCAAAAATGAGTTTTGATCACCAATGAATGACTGTTCCAAGCTTTTGATTGCAAACGCCTTTGAGACATAAAAATGTGAACGGTAGATAATAGCATGAATCCCCAAATTATGGCAGATCTCTCTATATATATTTTTCCAACTCAAATTAATTATGTAAGATGCTGTGAATATAGTTGTTGGGCTACATATATTTATATAAGTTTTAAGCACCTTAATAAAAATAAACTTCAGTCAGGATATTTTCTTGGATTTTCATTTGAATTTAATTTTAATTGAGAACACTGACGACAGACAACTGTTTACTTACATTTGGCGGTCACGGTATGTACTCTCAATGCAAAAAAAAAAAACACAATCTGAAGCCAGAAGCATACGAAAACATTAAAAGGAAGGAAGGAAATACGTTAGCGACAGTGAAAGAACAGTTAACCTTTCGTAGGCAACTGGGGTGAGCTAACCCCCACGTCGTTTTCCCACATTTTTTTCTTTCATCTAACTAACTCTGAAGTCTGAATTTCTTCGTTTCTCCATCTCCTATTCCATGTATTTGTCATTTAGTACGTCGTGTGTCAGTTGCTGATGAGATGTCCCCCGAGAAACCAGTTGTTTCAAATTGTGGTATGTGACAGAGTGATGCACATCCCTGGTTACCTTTCACGTGTGTGGAATTTTTTGTGAAATGTGTCTTTTATTTTTTGATTCTTTAGGTAAAGAGTTAAATTCAAATGTCAAGGTGAGTTGTGAGCATTGGTAAGGAGTGAAGTGATGTGTGTACCGAAGGTGAAAGCTCGAAGTGTTATTTTTGCACACCACGTAAAGCGATATGTGGTAATAATATCGATGAGGGAGAAACAAATTAGCACATATTTCTAAGACTACCGAAACACTGATGAATCCTGAAATTGAAAATAAATAATTTGAATTACTTAATTACTTGCATCATGGTTTCAACAGCAAGTCACAAGGTCCAAGTGTTGTTTGATGCCATATATCACCGAAAAATGAAACCAGTCTTAGTTCAATCATTAGCCCTTAGCTCATCAGCTCTTGGATCAAAAATCAGCACCGCAGTAGGTATAATCACCGGACCCTCCCTATTGGGTCTAGTATTATTAATTAGTAGTATTTTTTTAATGATGTCTGCGGAATCTATCGAAATGAAAACGTGGAGGGAAGGGTGCAACATCTTCTCTGATGCTGGCCTGCACTCGCTTTAGTTAGGCAAGTCACGCTAGGCTCCTACTTCTAAGATAACTTAAGCTTATTTGAGAAAAACACCAAACGCTATCACTGATAAATATGATTGACTGTCGTCCCAACTCCCCTTTCATGTAAATCCACGTGAGAATACAACAGGCCTACTTTGGACTAAGTGCATTTACGCTAGAGATATGCCAACCCGAAATTTTCTTGAACCGAGTTGCAATTCAATTGGTTTGAGATCAGTCTTACCACAGTTATTTGGTATATAACTTAAATCAATTTGTTTTCCAAAATTTTAACGTTTATTTAAGAAAAACATGTACAATTGACATGTGATTTTTTTCAATCACAGCTTTTTACAATGAAAGCGTTCCAACGCATGTTCCAATGGAATTGTGACGACCATGTCACAACTGGTGGCGCCATTGTTTCCCACAAATTTCTTTATGGAGAAGATTTTGAATTCAAGTAGTACCGTACTTCACTTTTGGTTTTACCGTTCAATTGTCTAGACCAACTAATACTGTTCATGTTTCTTTAATGAAAATTAAATCTATTTTTGTTGTGTTATTTGATGAATGAAAAATAGTCGTTTCATTAAATATTCAGCCCAACACAAATGCCAAATCCCACAGAATAATACAAGTTACGCTATCTCTTAGCAAACCGCACGAATTAAGTTTTATAAATCCCAGAAGTGTTTAAAAAATGAGTCGTATTGAAAATAAACGAGTCCCAATAAAGGTTTTTGATAAAAATGTCAAATTGGATGTGTTCACAACGAATGCCTCGAAAACGGCCACATACAATTTGGACAAAATCGCACATGGCCTCGCATGCGCGTCTAAGAAACAGAAGTCGAACAATTACAATCGACAACGAACAATTACGAACTTCAGTTGTCATCGATCCAGATGCGGCAATGTTAGACAATGACTGCTTCGTGATTGAGGATCCCCAGGAGATTTTCCCCTAGAAATGGTGAATATGTAATTTGTTGAAGAAAAAGAAACAAGTCAGTACAACTCAGCCTCTTTGTCTTAACCAACCAAAGCGTATTGTGTGTTCACACCGCACTGGGTTTAGTCAATTTAGAGTTGACCAACCCGAGTCGATAAAACGAGCGAACAGTGTTGGGTGTTCACACTTCAAACCTTGTCAAATGTTTCGCAGATTTGATGTTGAATGTTCATTAAGTCGATACATTTTAATTTCAGCAACTCGGTTCTACATAAATTCAACTCGGTTCTACTCGGCTTGGACGTAACTCGGATTGATTCTTATCAGAGTTCCATCTCTAATATAAGCCACTTACCACCTACCAACCTACCTATCTAGCTCAATGAAGACGAAGTCATTGGCCTATTCGTATAACTACAGCGACGACTCTCATTCATTCGATTCTCTTCATTGATATCGTCAATGATTTGCTTCATAAGATCATCACTATCGTCTCGTCTATCGTTTATTTTGCACACAGTTTGGGAACTCGTGGAACTATATCTCTCACGTAAAAATGACATCTGTGCTCGTCGCGATTGTCGCATTACGCGATTAATGGAGCCTAATCGCGTAATGCGACAATCGCCTCGATTGATAAATCTAAGACAAGAGTCTGAAATCCATTCTGTTCGTTATGAGAGACCTCTTTAATGAACACATTCGTTCCGAGAACCACAATTCATCTCAAGAACGATTGCAAGCAAGTCGCATACTAACGCACCATCTAGCTTATCACTTTTTTGACATGGAAATTGGCGGCGAGATACCATTACCAACCTAGATGAAACACCGAAAATTCATCTTGCACAACTTGACGCATTTGAAGGGATTGACTAGCAGAAATGGCGCTGCATAGCTTTTACTTCTGCACTCCTTCTGAAAGACACTGAAAGAGGTCTCATTTCGTGTGGATCAGTTCAACAATACTGATGTTCCAATCCGGCCGTAGTTTACAAATATAATCAACGGCTTATCTGTAAATTATGGTCGGATACACCCAAATAGATTGTCCCGAGCTGGTTGGTAAAAATGTCAGACATTACCAGCAGATTTGTTAAAATTCAGTATCGTTATAGCTATCTTAACCTAGGTCTGTGGAGTGAAGTTCTCGTCTATCACCGTCCAGACTGACGTTGACATTCAGCGGTTAGGTAAGTTTAGGTTATAGGGCTGCCGGCGACATTACCAGCACACTTAGACTATTGTTCGCCCTTTGTGCTGCCCAGTACTTAATTTTGATCCCCGAAAATGGTGCCTAGACCAAATTTCAAAACCAAATAAAAGCATATTAACTTTTGCTTTCACTGGAATTCGAACCGAGGACCCCCATAACCAAGAGCAGGCACTCAACTGCACCATCCAGCCTTTCAAAAACATTTAGCTGTACTTTGGTCGCTTAACACTGAAATAATTCCCCAAAATTCTTTTTATCGATTGTGAAATTTCTTAACAGATTGACCCTGTCAGAATAATCAATTGGGGGTGAAATCAATTGAACTCAATGCGTGTCTTTTCACGCAATCAACATGTATAACTAGGTTGATGGGGTGATTACATCAGTTAAACATAAAATGTCACCAAACATCGATTGGTCACCGTTAGCCCCTAAGTCTTGCTCAACTGTCTGCAATTCCCCAGTAAACGGCCCTGCCAAACTAATTAAAAACAAGTTTTTGCACTAATTGCAGATGTAAGGACTATTGTTGGCTAATGATCGACAGTTCCTTTCCCGTCTTGGAGAGGAACTGTTTTTCCGCTGTGAACTCATTTTCTTTCACTTGTTGCATCCACCAACGACACTCTAATGGGTAAGCACTTTCCTCCCAAAATGTGCTCAGATTTCGAATGTCTCAGTCACGAGAGGCGGAGAATTGGAAGTTCGGAAGACATCTTCTTTTAAATATCTTCCCGTCTTTAGAAATTTAAGTTCGACTTTTACAATCCCCCATGCATACCCAGGCCTAGGAAAAAGAAAAAGACAACTATGTACAATATGTCCCTATTCCCAAATCACATTCTAATTTCCAGAATTCCCCACGGAAAAAATATTCATTAATGTTTCCAGCGGATTGGTGTATATATGTAGTATATCCCATCTACTTCAGTAAAATCTCACTGAGATTTGAAGAATGAAAGTGAATGAAATGAAAGTCGAAATAGAAATTACATCTAATTCTTCTGGTCGTTTTGCTTTAAGTGCCGCATTAAATTCATCCAGTGTCCTACATTAGGAAAACGAGAATTCGCTGTACGATGATGATTGCAGTCATAGAAAAGTGTGCGTTTGTGTGTTGGAAGGGAAACTCTCCCAACCTCCGTTGCAGTACCACATCATTATCCATTTGATTAATGATCATTTCTAGGATGATTAAAATTTAACTTCATTATTCATAATTATTTATAGTTCTTTTGTCTGGTGGGACTCTTGTCCTTTAAGAATTGGAGCAATACCGTCTGTTCTAGTTTTTAACCCTTTAGTTGGGTGGGAGTTACGTTTTTGTGAGTTAGCACGATTTGTTGCAATTATGAGTACAACTGAAAAAAGTGAATTTCAACTTAAGGTACTGTGAACGATATGAAACAAGGCAAAAAATGTCAACTCGATTTATGTTCAACTACAATTGAATTGAATTTAATTTTATGTCTACAAGAGATGAACATATAAAAGGTGACCAACTGTTATATTTCAGTCGCTGAATTGCACCTTGAAGTCGGCCATCATTATGGCTCGAAACTATCTTGGAAAAGGAACTTGGAGCAAAGGATGCTCCAGCTGAGAAGAGCATCCTCAGAGCCCAATATGGTTCTACATGTGGAACTGTATACCTTCATGTATAAAGTGTAAATATCAAGGGATCGTAGACGCTTGCAGCTTGATTAGAAACCGTCGTCTTAAGGAATGGAACCAGCATTAGCTACAGCTCAGACTCTCTATTGACCGCTTATCTGGAAAGTAAATAGGTAAAAGCAAAAAAATATCCCCTTTTTTCCAACTGTTCATGGATGGGGAACGCCCTCGAATTCCGTCCTATATTCCGCTAGCCGTCCTTTAGTCCGATTAAGTTTCTGGAAGCGGTCACAAACCGAAGTCTGAACTGCCGATCAACTCGTTTAGAGTTTTTTTTGATCTGTGGGTATCGAGACACTGTGTCATTCTTGTGCTCTTGTCGGGTGGAGATCTGCAATTGACGCCAATTGCTACCCAAAAACGTGTAGACACAGGTTATCTAACTGCATACCAATTATGACCTTCTCCCAATTCGAAACGATCACACAGCCGATGAGAAGATAGTGATGCAGAGACAACGATAAGCAATAAACTATTGTGCATTTTGTCTGCAATGCCAGCATCCTCTAATCCTGAAGAAGAAATCTCTCAGTCAAGTTTTGTTCTTCAATAAAATGCCTCAACTCGTATTAGTATCCCCAGCTAACTGGCTTGTTGAATTAGTTGACTGGATTATTCATTGGAAGTACACAGCAGTCACCATTTTTAACAAAGTCTGGTGTCATTGTGTGGTATATTCAGTGGCGTGTGTGCTTATGGCCCAACTCCTGTAAGCGTTAGCACTTCCTTACGACCAAGCTGATCAGTACAATAGTATTATTCAAAGTATTGCCCATCTGAGGCTATGACTCTTTGAAATAGCTGCTTGAGTTTCAGCAGCATTTTTCTTCATAATAAAGTAATGAAGACGGACTCCCCGCAAAAACAATTTTTCAGGCACAAGGTTCAACATATTTGAATGAAAAAAATTATTGTTATTTACGCTTCAAATGAATGACATATACTGAAATGACGTACAGTGACAGTTGCTTTCCAACGCATGTTACAATGGAATAATACAATAACGCAATCTCTTAGCAAACCGCACGAATAAGTTATAGACCGAATATTTGTTCGTAAAAGAAATTATTTCGAGCATGGCTTTATGCGCGGTGGGTCGTGCTCTACTAATTTAGCATTATTTTCAAATTATATAAATACGAACTTAGAAAATCCTTTACGATTAAGCTTTCGATAAAGCGCATCACACTTTGCTTTTAAACAAGCTTTAGTCGCTGGGAATTCACTCAACAATGTTAGAGTGGTTTTAAATACTTAATAGGTGAAGCAATTGGTAAAGATAGATAGTTTTAAATATCGGGTAATAAAAGTAACATCGGGTGTTTCGCAATGTAGACACAATCGATGTTCATGAAATATTTAATTACTGCGAAATTCGGATATCGGAATGGTGTAAACACAATGCCTTACATATTCATATTTGTAATGCTCGATTTCACTATACAACCTTATCTGCTGGTTAAGTTAAGTGTAGGATCGAACTTAAGCTTTCGAGATTTCGTTTTCACAGTCAATATTTCAGGGTGGCTTAAGAAAGTCAAGGATTGAGTGTCATTGTGAACTATTGCATACACAACCCATTAGAAACATGAACAAAATAAGGATTGACTGAAAACCAACATCACTCAAATGTCAAGAGAAAATGGGAACACACTAACGCAACAATCGAATGTTCATACACGTGAGGATAATGTTGAAATATGTGTGATTTTTAAATCTACGTATTCACTGCTCTGTCGTACGTAGATTTAAAAATCATACATATTTCAACATTATCTACGTATTCACTGCTCTGTCGGCTCAGATGGCTTACCATCGGAGCTTTTCAAAGCTGGGGGCAATGTAATGGTAGGGAGCATGCACCAAATCATTTGCCGAATTTGGGAAGATGAAAGCATGCCCGACGACTGGAATATCAGCTCCATATGCCCCATCCACAAAAAAGGCGATCCTACCTCCTGCAAGAACTACAGAGGTATATCCCTGCTCAATGTCGCCTACAAGATCCTATGCAGCGTACTGTGTGAACGTCTAAAGCCGTTTTGCACAGCACTAATCGGCACGTACCAGTGCCGCTTTCGGCCCGGCAAATCGACTACAGACCAAATCTTCACACTAAGGCAGATCCTGGAGAAGACCAGCGAGTTTCAAATCGATACTCACCATCTTTTCATCGATTTTAAAGCCGCATACGACAGCATTCATCGCAAGGAGCTATTCGAAGCGATGGCCGAATTCGGGATCCCGGGAAAACTGATCCGGTTGTGTCGCACCACGCTAACACATACGCGATGCACCGTGCAGTTCGGTTCAAAAATCTCTGAAACGTTCGAAACCTGCACCGGATTTCGGCAAGGAGATGCGCTGTCGTGTGATTTCTTCAATCTGGTGAGAAGATAGTGCGGCGGGCAAAAGTCAACACGGAAGGCACTATCTTCTACAAGTCAGTCCAGCTAGCATCGGATCGACACTTAGGCGCGCACTCTGAAATCGGTCATAAATGTATGATGTATGATACGTATAGAATATCATCTCCGATTATTTCATGAACAATTGTAGAGTCAATCACCTAGAAGAAATATTGGTGTAATTTTTGACCCTAAGTCGTATTTTTCATTTCACTTATTTTTGACTTTGACATCTAATGCAATGGACGTAAACACACGTACCAACTTCCGGAAGAAAAATGTAACTCTGCAAAAAAGAGTTTTATTGAGAATCATTACTAAACTGAGCACAGTCAAAAAACACGCCTATTGTTTATTTGAAATAATCTGTAAGGCGAAAAAACTGAGAGTTAACAACTGGAGAACGTAGTGTTTTGTGTTGCTCTGTGATGGATAAACAAAAAGAGAGACACTATTGCATTGGTACTATGGTCTTCTCGATTGCTGCGACAACTTCTGTAGACGACGTACTCATTAAGCTATACATTCAATATTCTACCCTCACTCACAAGACCCATTTCAACAGCGTCGCCATCGGCTCTGAATTTTCGCTACAGTGTAATTCGCATATGATGGTTTTATTTCTTCATTATTTGCTCGGTCCATGCCATGTCCCTTGCCACCTTAAGACCCAGCAGCACACGCAAAATCCAAGGGAGAAAACTCAGGCAGGAGACCATCCGTTCTACACGCAATGGGTCAGTGCACATGACATCGCATTGGAACAGATTGTGAACGGGAAACAATTATCCACTTCCATCCACAGATTCCACTAGCAAAAGTGTATACTTCCTCATGACGGTAGTCTTTTACAGTATTCACAACCAAGAGCACCGGAAGATGAAGCCATACGCATGTTCAAGTACTGAAAAGTTTGTCCGGTTTTGCCGGAAGTCCTGCAGTTAAATCAATGTTCTCACAGGACCGAATTTATGATTTAAAATCTAGCATTTTCTGTTATATGTGACTGGCCTGGACTGTCATACGATTCAACCACATTCAGCAAAGGACCATCCATAAAGGGCTTTTCAAGCGCCTTTCTTCGCTTTTGCCTACACTTTTGAGGATTTGAGGATGCACAACAAATTTAGTGCAGTGTCCAATCAAAAAGTAGTACAAGCGTTCACATTCGCCACAGTCACTTCAAACTACAAAATGAAGCATTTACCAGTCATTCACATCACCACACAGATGCTTGTGGAATTGATTATATTGTCAATGGCCCACTTCTTGACAGCAATTCGATTGCTTCCCAATAAAGACATCAAATTAAGAACGATCGAATGAGTGACGATAAACGTCTCGTAGGACGTAGAAATACACAGGCATTAGGTTGTGCTCATATCACTAATCCGAAAATCGATTCATCGTTCATCTGATATAAACTGAGAACTCTAAACGAGTTGGCGTTTAAAGTATCCTTCTTCGCAAAATGTCGCAATCATCCGAATTGCACGGATGTTATTGTCAAGCAGATTGAGTTGGGACGAACGCATGCAACAGAAGGACTTTTGTACTAACGATTCAAGCGATGTGATTCATTTTATTGTATGTACGTTTTCAAATGGTATTACATTAACCCGCCTCCCTGTAGCCGAGCAAGTGAAACTTTCTTATCTGTGCACGCCTTCTTCATATCCGCTAAGGGTTTCCGTCTTGTGAGCTTGGTAATGTTCTCGAGGAGTAGCGTTCAGCATAAATGCCAAAATGCATTAATGTGACACTAATTTCATGTGCCATTTAGTCGAGTGCTAAGATGGTTGACGTTGATAAGATGCTGGGCGAACATTCCCTCGGACCGCTTAAATTGATCAATAAAGACACCCACTGTGTTATAGCAACCGAACCGAACGAACCGAATGTATGCATAAATGGAAGGCAAATGGTGCACATTTTCTTTATGCTTAAATAATCGTTTAAGCTATTGGAGGGAATTAGTGAAGGATTTCGTGTTTCATGCTCTTAACAAATTGTTGGGATTAATCTCGGTTGCTGAGGGTGTCCCAAAATGCACGCCGGGTTTCAGTTTTACGCCACTTTGTGTGGTAAAGTGTTTGCCAAAGAAGAATGGAAAGCGTTATGGCAGCTGACAGGTCAGGGTTGTTAATGTGCACCGTGATAGTGGCTTAAGCTGATCAACAGTGAGAATCATGATTCTTTCGAGGCATTTTAATCAGGTGTTCAGTACAAAATATCGAACTAGGAGGTAAGGGTATTGGTGAGTATAAAGGAAAAAAGAAATATCACTAGAGAGGAATGGAGCAACAACCACACTTGGATGGTGGATGGAGTGCAGTAGTGCTACACTAACGGGTCGATATCCGAAACGAAGCTTGGGGCTAGTGTGGATAGGACCAAGATGCAGGCTACACATTCCTCTCACAATACACACCCCATATACGCTAGGGATGCGATTCAAAAAAAATACCGCAGATGTTGCGACTAGAAACTGTATGAAAATATAGAAACGCGTTCCAAGACTACTTTGCTCTATTTTTGTATCTAATAAAGGTGTAGCATTTTGGATACTAGAGTACTTATTTGAAAAAAGCCCAACAGCAGAGGGCTGTTCCTCTCTAGTCTTTTCTTATAATTTAATTTCTTAATATAGCACGCATTTTTTTTTTAAATCGAAACTTTCTTAAACGCCCTAGTGCGTAAATCGAGTACACGAGATTTCATATGTAACGAAAACCGACACCAGATTAATTCCCATCGTTTCGGGAATGTGTTCGTTTCATACTTTTAGTAAGTCGAGATTTGTTAGGAACTACGGCTTGAGTTTTGGATAACTTCATTAAATTGTTGTTGCATGTTGTATGTACCATATAGAAAGGTAACGCTAATTCTTAGCACAGAACGGTCGGTAACACCGGATCTTGTATCGGCAACACAGTGTGAAAGATGACAAATACTCGCATTGAACGGTCAGCAGTTTCAGAGGTTTATATTATATTTTATGAATAACATCATAGACAAAATAAAGACATTCCAAAAATTCACTGAAATCTGAAGCGCATAAAACATGAAATTAAATACAAAGCCAACTGCCGGACAGTTTTGTTAATGTTTTTATTTTGCCAAACATGATGTACCGCGCATAAGCACTCTGTATGTAGAAGGTAGTTTAGTTCGTAAGAACTAAATCGCGTATGCTGAAACCTTGTAATGTTAGGGGTTCACTGTAATCTATATACACCTAATTCGGCTTTTACACGGTAGATTGGTTCCAGAAAAAAACGTGTAAAAACAGAAGTAGGTGTATTGTCAAACGGTTCTAAATTCGCTAAAGAGCTACATATTAAACTCTAGTGCTTTCTGGGAGTGTCAGGCAGAAACTATAGCGATCAAAGTAGCTTAGAAGTAATCTCATGCACAGATATCGACGTTTGTTCTGATAGGCTGGCAGCGATCAAGTCTCTGGATCCAGTCGCATTTAACTCCAGAACTTCCCTCAATATGAATGTGAGTGGCACACTGTGTTTTGCCACACAGCAATTACGGTCTACTCTCAATCCAGGACATTCACACTGCCTAATTAGAATGAGCGCACCAGCCCTCAGAAGTCTTGTGGGTGTTATCACTAGCGATTGTATTGTTGAAACTCATGCAACCGACATCTCTGAAGCTGCAGAGACGAGGTAAGGAACGAAAACATTACGCACTTGCAGTGCCATCTCCTGCAGAAAGGAAATACTTATGCCTAGTTTCACAGTTTAGGTTTAAATTCCACTTTTGGTTTTAAAATTTCTCTTAACTGTTGAACTGACTTTAATTTGTACTTTTAGTTAAATAACATGGTGTAAGGAAACTGAGGTATACTTGACAGCTTGTCAAAACAGTCAAGTCACAGTAGGGAAATGAAAAAAAATTCATCAAATCCAATCGGTCCTGGACATGGACCATGTCGACTTCCATACAAAAACTCTTCGAATTTGACTTTGTCTCAACAATTTGACAGAACATTTCAGCAAGCACCATGTGTTGGTGCCGGTCGTTGAGGGCGTGGTACAACCTCTACTTTGACACCGAGAGGAAACCCAACTTATCCAGCTTTATTATAAAGCAGATTTGGCCAACATACTTTCTTACTTTTCAGGCTAACAACCTATGGAAGATCCGAGTCTGAGGTATCGCTGCCGTCCGGCTTTTTTACCGGAGGTTCGGTCTTCCCATCCATCTCGAACGAGGAGGGTCGGATTCCAAGACCGAAGGCGTTATAACTCAGCTCTGCGGTGCAGCTTTCGGCTTCATAAAGCAGTACTAGAAAAATAAGAGTTTTGTAGAGGATAAGGTCAAGCTGTACTGAAGTTCAGATTAAGAGCTCCGAATTGGGCATTAGAACTTCAAATTGTTTTCGGTAGTTCTTAGTGGACCACGTAGACACAAGAGGAGTCCTACTAGGCTTCCTAGGAGCTTACTTCTTCAAAAACTTGGACGAAATCGCTTTCTAGAAAACACCAAAAGAACATGAAAGTCTCGACCTGTCAATCACCTTAATTAAACTTATTTTAAACTGAGACGGACTCTTGACATCGATTCTGTAGCCTATCAGCAAACTCCCAGATTTTTCTTAACTTTAAAATTAAAGTCTGCACCAAAAAGCATGCATTTGTTTTATTGATTTGATGGATGACAGCGTATGAACGAACTATTAATGAAATTTAATTATTATTTCCCTGTGTCCTGAATGGCTTCAAATACCCGAACATCCGGACACCACAAATTTTTCAACTTCATCTCTTAAGTATAAACTCAGATTGTTTCTCGAGGTGGGAGGAGGACATGAACCGTAGAGTGAGACGTGGCCCTGCATCCTTGCTTGAAGGGCACTCAAAGTTTGAAATTGGAAAATATAGAATGTTTCCTGAATGCAAAAATATTTGTGGGTCTTAGAGAAAGGCAATTAATTTGGAGAGTCATTGCATGTACACTCAGCTGGAGCACCATCAAAAGTTAAAGCAATTCAAGGAAAATGCAATATTCAGCAAATAGGCTTTGTGTTGAGAGTGGCAGGGGGGGCTATTACTCTTCCACTCTTGTCCTTTTCGGAATGACCTGCTGATGGTGAAGTTAAGGGAGTGCGAGTTGAGTAATGTACGCCTGTGTTTGGTTTTGTGATCGTTGGCAGTGTGCACACGTATTTCTACTGCAGTATGATCTGAGAAATGCTATTCAGTCTTCTTCTGTGTGATTTAACACTTGGGGGATTCTTAAGAATGCTTGTATCCTTCCTCAAACTCTTAGGAAGGATTTTCAAGTTTGCAATGCTTTCAGAACGTTGGTCCCAGCAGTCAGATCGTTAAACTTTTCCACTGCGGCTATTACTGGCTGCTTTCTGTGGTGAATCCTGAGAAAAATACACGGAGAAGAAGATGAAGTGAAGGTTTTCGAATTCTTTCCACGAAATGCAATGCAGTTGTACTTTTTGGAATGGAATAGTGTATGAAGTGTGTGAACTGTGTCGATGCAGCTGCATATAACTATTTGAATAATGCAAATGGGTCTTGATCTGATTTCTGGTGTGCGTGGGACCTACAGTTTTGTGCCGTCGCCAAACGGTCAGCTTTTTCTAGGCTGTTATACTCTTTGAGTATTTGTTAGTTATGTTAAATATTGTTAGTAACTCGAAAGTGGTGGAGCTGTAAACATTATTTTGTTGTACTGTGATTATGATGTTTATGAGTTTCCCTTTGACGTAGATTTTAGTAATCCTCAAAGTTTTGTTTGTTTCTAACATTGTTTTGTTTTTTGCTTGTCAGTTGGGCAAACGAATATTGCCACTTTCAAATTAATAAAACATGTACAACTTGAGTTTTTCATGCTTTTACATACTTACAAGCAGGTGTAAGAATTTCACTTTGAACTACAGCAAATTTATTTTTGATGACATTTAATTTGTTAACTACTGTGGTGGATCGCAAATGGCGATCAATTCGTTTCAATTTATGTAGTTTCGCACAAGTGTGGTTTCAAAGACTGTAATTTTTGTGGAAGTAAAAACCTCTCAGAGAGAAGCAAAATATCAACAAAGTACAGAAAATGTGTAATTTTTTTAAGAGCTTGTTGCGTTCTTCATGGTGTAAGAGATGCCATATGTCAACAGTTAGAGCAAAACTTGTAAATTAAACAACTAGGATTTTATTGGAACGTAATTTGATTTCTATACTTACGAACTACGAATTCAAGTAATAACAAAAAACCAAATTTATTGAGAAGCAAAAACAAATTTATTTCATCGTAGCCCAAGACGATGATTTCCTTCTTAGTACTGCCATTCTTCGTGCCGTATTTTTGCAGCGACGCCAGATGCCCTCAAGCCCTCGACGACTTTCCCGAAGGCCACCCGCTGACCTTTGAGCTCTTTCAGCGCCTTGAAGCTGATTCTGAACTCCACCACACCGGCACTACACTTGCGCTCTAGCAGCGCTAATGTGCCCGCCTGCCCATGATCGATAACCGTCCTGTTTGAAGCCCTCCTTGGACCCACCATGCACGTTCCGCGACCTCTACTACGTGAGGGTTTTTAAATTTTATGAAATTGTTCATTATGTTTTAATTTTTTTGTATGATCGTTAGGGCGGAATTGTTGTCTGACATCTGCTATGTAGAAAGGAAATTCTGCCTGACAGCGAAATTTTGGTAGTCGTCGCTTTTACACACTGATGGCGTCTTAACTGGAGCCTGCACTCAAAGTCGGCGACATAAGACCTTTTGAGAGATAAAGGTGGACTCGATTTAGATAAGTTCTACTATTGGGACGGAGTGATCATGCATATACTGTGACCGCTATGGTAATTTTCGTTCACGTTTGCTTAATGAAGTGAATTTGCAACAAAGTGAATTGCCCGTATGACAATTTACTTAAATTTTTTTTTATTAAACACTCAAATTCTGAGTATAGTTTTCATTAAGTAACATTTATTAAGTCCAAAGATCATTATGTTAACCATGTCGATTTTGAATAATAACACATTGTCCTACAAAAGGCCGCTTAAACACGTCCAACTTTTGCTCCCTATTCTGTGATAACTTTTCTTTCTCCTCCCTTCCATATAACATCCAAGACTAACCGACGAATGTAACGTGTGTAAAAGCCGCTAAACATGACTCATGCTATCGGACCATCATTCGCACATGACTAAAGCAACACAATTTAAAGCCCCATCCAGGTGCATGCTTCCATGTTTGCCTGCACATGTGTACAGTTGATTTCAACTGATCGAATATAACTTCCAGAATAAATAACTTCCTCCATGACGTCATAGCTCGCTCATTCCTGTTAAAGCTCTGGGAAAACATGTAAATGTCAAAAGAAAGCTCCCCAACTACTGATACGTAATGAAGGAGTGATACGGGTGAAAGCCAAAACATGCACAACACGCATGGGTCTAAAATACACCAGCCAGGTAATGGAGAGAGAATACAAAATACGATTCCCTTTTTCCACGATTCTTTAAACAACCCTTTCCCAGAGCTTTAAGAGCACTTCACTTCATTTTTCGTTTCGCTTTGTTCACCCACCTATCGTCCTGTCAGGGAAATGTCCATCAATAGAAAAGCTAACGGTTTATTATTAATGTCGCTCTTTTCAAGTTGCCTGGACGCTCTTAAGTCAGTTGGTGGAATATATTCCTTTTCAACGGAAAAAGGAGAGTATAACACCTCGTTGAATGTGCAATTCATCACCAATGCCTGAGGGTACTGAGGAGGTGTATAGATCCAGGTGTGAATGTCTTCCATTGTTAAGAGACATGCGATATTTTAAAGAATTTGCCTTTCCAACACCTTAGCAATATCAGTTGAACAACAGTCTCTTTATCAGAAGCCAGCCTAATAGCAAGGCGTTCCAACTGTCAACTGCGCTCAATGTCTGTGGAGAAATGAGCGGCGTCCATCAGAGGCACATGGGTGAATCCTTTATCCTGATTAGACACATGAAAGAGCACATAAATGCGTCCACTCTAAAAATATTTTTCCAAAAAATGAGGCACTATTTGCATAAATGGAAGAGCTCCTAATCCTTATTTTCAGTAGCATCATACTCCCTCCAGCCACACGCAGCCAAAAAAAAAAAAAAACGTCACATACAAGCACTTCTTCTATGTGTGTTCTCATAAATTTATTTATTCCCTTACTATGCGATGGAAAAGAAACCGAAAAACAAAAAGAAAGTACCTACAACAGTGTGTACCATATTTCCAAGGAACCGGCTTTCGACATATCCTGGTAGGATTTCATGTATTTGAAGTACGTACTTCTAATAAATTCACTGTTTGCTTACATTTACACAAAAACATAAGATCGCTTAGTTGAATCCTGATTGTATCCATCTGAGCTCGCTCTTTCTAAGCATTCCGTGTTAACCCCGTCCGAAACTACCGTGGTACCCGTTCTTACCGCGATTCAATATTTGTTCATACACCCAAATGTATGTCGTACGTGCTATGCACGTTTGAATGTGTATCCAGGAGGCCTTATTGATTCCTTGCTAGTGTGCGTGTGTGTGTGTTATATTAACCCGGACTTTCTTGGAATACGGGGAGCTTCCATTGAATACATTATGTCAAGGTCTGATCTCATTTCAGCACCTAACAGTCTATGTGACATTTCAGTAGTTTAGCAATTCAAGCATCAATAATATTCTTCCAATACCAAATAATCATCGTTGGGATCGTAGGAAGAAAAATTCTGTTACTTTTTTTCTTTCTTTTTTTCCCTTCGCTGAGCTTCACTGGAATGCTGTGTAAAGCTTTAAGTTGCACCGTTCCAAGGAAAGGGGAAAAATGAAACTTTTGAAAATGAAAGCGCTTGGAATGAAAACATCGCAGCTTTTATGTTGCCGAGTGAGTGGAGGAGCTTTCGTTAATATTCTCATTTCAAATGTAACAAGGAGAGTTCACCAAACTTGACCCAGACCAAAAACAAAACGTTTGCCATGGTATTGGCTGTAGCAGCAATACGAGGCAGGTACAAATGTAAAGATTAAAAATGTGATCATCGAAAATGGGTATACCCCGTTAGCATTGGTCATTAGAAATGAATTCAATTTTGGCCTAGCTTAGATTTAAAAGGGCCACTGCTCTCATCAGCATCGCTGTATCACTGATGTAAAGTGAAGTCCTTGGTACTAGTTTTTCCTGTCCAGGACTTTCCTATCTAGAAGGTTTTTCAATTGGCGAATCGAGCTTGATAGTCAGCGCTCTCTAGTGTTCATTTTGATTAGCATCTCTCAATGAAGAATGTGCTTGTGTTCTACTTAATTGGTAGAATATGTACATATATCAGTATGAATGTAAATATGTCCCCGGCATTTCCCTTTGCTGATCTAGTTTTAATCAATTTTATTTAAAAAAAAACTCGAAATTTAACACATAATATTGTTTAGCATTAATTTTATTTTCTGGTTGAACAACAACAATTGCGTGTAAAATTGTGGTTTGTTTACGTTTTTTAAAGTAGTGCTATGCAAAAACCATCACAAATAAGCTTTTGACAATCGCTTTATACAAAACTTGGGCACTAATCGGAGTCGGTGAACGCAACTTTAAGAACGTTAACTCCAATTTTCGATTTGCTCATTCTTGACTAAATGGGTTCGTCAATACACAAAATATGCGTTATTGATCTGGTGAAAATCCAATCATGTTCTTCATGAATCACCACTTAATCCAAAATTAAGTTCGGTGTGGTTTGTATTCCGCGGCCATAATTTTTCGTCGGCGATAACAACCGCCATGTAACTGTAAATTGTTATTGTGTTATCGGGCCATGATTACCGATTATTTTTGGCCCGAATTGGCAGATATGGACTTGGACGGCAGGTGTTTTCAAAAGGATGGTGCCAAAAACCACACAACACACGTTACAATCGCTTTATTGAAGAGTAAGTGAGTGTGTTATCTCGAGTAAAAACAGAGACACACATACCCACACCGCCACGCGCCACCGCACACGGCCTTGGTTAGGGCCTTAATCGACGGTTTATAGAGCACAACCGTAGGTGGCACGACCCGCCAGGATATAGACAAACCAAGCGCTTGCTCCCAACGTTTTTAAGTGTCATCTCCATTTTTGTATTCTCTTGACAGAAAAGGCAGGCCTAAGCAATGAAACTCTCTGTGACGCCTGAAGAGAGGATGCCATTTTCTTGCCTTTGCTCGGATCAGGTGGAAATTATTTTGTACTGCTGTTGTGAGAGCTTATAATACAAACCGTCATTACAAAAAATCTACCCAAAACAAAAACCACACACAAAGCAATTATAATAGTTCAGTGGTTCTTTATTACATTCAGTTTTCCAAAATATACTCTAAATAACCCAGTTTGCATGCATGTTTGACAATTTCAAATAAACGTTGATTGGCATCGTCACCGCCAGCTGTGAATGATATTTTGCGGAACTCTTCGCCGTGCATATCACGTTCAAACTCTGCTGCCAGCAGCTGTAGCTCTTTCTCCGTTCCCACAAGCCATGGCAGAAAATGCAAGCACACCATAACTCCATAGAAAGCATATTTTTTAAAGTGCTCATAAAATGCAGGGAATCTAAATAAAATACACGTGACAAATTTGTATACTGCATGTTGCATGGAAAATAACAAAGTCTTACGTGTACTGTTCTACTAAATGCAGTAGTTTCGGATTAGTTTTTTGTATCACCGTCTGTAGTGTTGTATAGACAGTACTATTGTAAAATTTTAATATCGGCATCCACTCTTCGTCTCTAATCGACCGGTCCAAGTTCATGTACATAGCGAAACTTAAATCGATGCATGGCGATCCAACTCGTACTTCCTGCAAATGAAACAATCGTGAGATTTTATGAAGATGATGAGACGGGAGAACAACTGCGAATGAAGTCAGTCTTTTGGGCAAGAAGGTTCTGACTGCAATCTCTGGGCCTGTTGGAGTTGATGGCACTTGGAGTAGAAGGTTAATCGACGGAGGCTAGCTAGCGTTAACCCAACCAATTTGGGCAGATAAACATGTGCAGTCCGCTTCTAAGTTTTTTGGACAACAGTTCTGACCTCTGGGCCTGTTGGAGTTGATGTAGAAACTTAAGCGACGTGAGACTACCTAGTTATCAGTCCCAAACCAGAGATTCATTTACACACAGCTTTAAGAAAAAAACGCAAAAGAATGTACGCGCTTCTAAAACAGTGCACTTAAGTGTAAAATATGCCCAGTCCCTTTGTTAAGCGCGATTGAAAAAAGTAGCCAGAGATCGCACCAGCTCTCACCATAACACTTACTTGAAAATCAATTAGTTTGGCATCGACAGCATCACCAGAATACCGGAACAGGACATTATTTCTGTTAAAGTCACCGTGAAGAATTGCAGAAAATGTCGCATCGCCTTCGCTTCCCATCAATCGAATAAATTCTAACAACCTTGTTGGATCTTTGCCATATTTCTCCTTCAGCGTCAAAATGCTCTTCTCCAACTTAGAATCATCTGCATTTCCACTCTTTAGCAGATCACTCTTTGTTCGATCAAAATAATCAAAGAATCTATCGAAAGCCACCCGATACAGAGCATCGTACATATTCGTCTTTGAATCCGTTGCATCAACGAACGGGAGCGGAATAATCGCAGACTCCAACTGTTCCAGAACAGGATCGTTCATTATTCTCAGAGCATAACTCATAGCATGGTATTCCGCTAGAGGTTTTGTCATTGCAAGCAAATGATGTTTGTTTAAATACAAACGTGGCCCCAATGTGTAACCGTACGGTTTTAGATTTTCCATGACAAGCACACTTTCCTCAGATGTCTTTAGACTGTGGAATAAAGCAAAAAAAACAGATTAGAAGAATTGAATTTATATTTATTATATTTATCAGTTGTATTACCAATCATTCAAGCCGCCAATGTTTCCATACTTTGCCACATAAACCTTTGGAACCCAGTCCTCGACATTCAATGATTCGATGTCATGTTTTTTAAAAATGTCAGAAAAATAAGGAAGAACCTTGGAGTAAATACTAATTTCGTTGGCAAATTGTATAAAGGATCTACTGCAGATTCGGAAGTTGTCATCGCCCTTCATAAATTTCGCCAGCAATTCTTTCGTATATTCTCTAAAAAAAATAAAAAAAAATATGTTATTTATAAGTATAATAAATAAAACATTTAAATTTCAGGAAAATTAATTTGCAAGGTCTAACTTAAATTCGAAAGAATGCTATATGGAGTTGGCAGGGAATCATCATCTACTATGAGCTGATTTCCTACGCAAAATTCAGACCAACATTGTCAACAATTTTACCGTCTGAATGAAGTAGTAGCTCAAAATCCGCCAACTTTGGCCAATAGTAGAGGAATTGTGTTTGTCACTCTCAGAATCTCTGCGAAGTTGGTTGGAAGGTCCTTTTGCAACCACCTTATAGCCCTAACGTAGCACTAAGTGTCTACCACTTGTTCTCGTGAATGGCCAACGATTTGGCTGGTGATAATCACCGTTGTCGTACGCCGTATCTGAGTTTCACTTAACTAACTACCTTGCCGATGAGTGTTTCAAACTCGCAAAACAGATGTTTTGTGAAAAGCGACAGCAATTAATATTGAAACATCTCAAATTTAAATTAAGCAAACCAAATACAGAAGTGAAATAAATGTAATGTAAGAGATAGAATAGGCTTATACTTGAATGCGTTTAGAAAAAGACGAATGACAAGAGTTAGTGTTAAATTCTTAAAATTTTCTTAAAATTTTATTCGTTCTTTTAAGTGTTAATTAATTTTTCAGATCGAAGTCATTTTCACAGTCTTCTTCACAATAAACACCTAGATACACAATGAATTTGCTGCGTTTGAGAAATGTCAAGGTCTGTATGAGAAGTTTTAATTCGAACGTTTTCTACGATGACCCCAAAACGCATTCACCTTACCGACAAGTGAACACCGATTTCGAACGTATTCAACGATCGAAACTTTCCATAACAGATGAGCTATGAAGCGGCTCTTTGTATGCGCAGTTCGTCGGCTCTCTCATTACGGAAAATATTTTTTATGCTGAATGAAACTTTGAACCTATAATACGTTTTAGGCTCAAAGTGCGAATAAGACAAGAAGTAATAAGTAATAACTAAATAACTTTCGTATTTTCAAATTGCGGTCACTATGAATGCATTTTAACAGCTGCAGTTATTAATGGTAGCGATTTGAAAAGCTGGGTAGTGAAATAGATAGCAAGTAATAAGCAGAAATAAATGAGTTAAGGCCTGGAAACTGGCAAGGTCAGAACGTTTAGTAAAGATGGACATATCAAATATGGCCAAACCTACTTATTGACAGAAGGGTTAAAGTTTCAATCTGGGTATGAGCTGACAGCGAAAATCGTGAATGCCGAAATGCGGCCTTACTTACCTCAAAAATTCTTCATAAATGTACCCCTCTCAAAGTCTTATTTTACAACTTTTATAAACAGATTTAGGTATGTACATCCATAACTTTTTACTTACTTATTGGTGACAACATCAAGAATTTTTATATTGATCGAATATAAAGCTGACATGAATCCGTCCAAGCCGCCCGAATGCTTCACTGTATGGTCCAATAATTTATTTGGCAGCAACTTCTCACCAATTTCCTTAATTAGGACATTTGAGATGTAAGACAAATGAACATTTTCCAATTCCATTTTCTTCTTCACAAGGGACCTGGTTTTCTTTTAGATAAATGTTGACAAAATAAACTGAAAACAAAAAATTATAGATATAGTGTTAATTTTCATAACTCTAACATTTGTTTTGTGTGTCATTATTTTCTTATATATATACAAATGGTATATGTTGATATATAGTCACTCTTCTAAATGCTGTAAATTATACGCGAGACTTTAGCTTAGGTTAGGTAAAATGTCTAGCTGCTTGTTGCAGTCACACTCAGGCCCCCATTGCGATCGTCGATTGAATTAATAGTGGCCAAAATTTCCAATGGTAATCTTTTTTGCTACTGTGTAACCCAGAGGGCTGCATTCATGGCATTGACATTAAAACTGGCAGGTATACACATTTTTTTCAAAAACAATTAACATAAATAATCTGTCTAATGTTCCGAACGTTCTTCTCCAGAAGATCAAATGTCAACACCAAAGGCACGATCTCTCACAAATCTGAGCAACTGCTAGCATATGCCGATGACATTGACATCATCGGAAGAATACAAGGGGCTGTCAATAGGGCGTTTATGAGCATTGAATAGGAAGCGGCCAAGATGGGACTTGCGGTTAATGAGAGTAAGACAAATTATATGCTGTCTACGATAAAGGGCAGCTATAACTTTGAAGTAGTGAAAGGCTTTGTCTACCTAGGCTCCGAAGTGAGATATTTAATCTCGCGGATCACGCGGGCCGATCGCTGCGTTTTCGCACTCGGAAGACCACTGAGGAATAAAGTCATCTCTCCAATAACCAAGAAATCGTTAGAGATGGCTAGGTCACGCCGGGCGAATGGACACCAATGCTAAGGCCCGGAAAATCTTCGACTCCAACCCCGAGGGACAACGCGGTAGAAAAAGACCACGCTCCCGGTGACGTACGCAGTTAGAAGGGGACTTGAATAAGTTGAACGTGCGTGGCTGGAAGCAACTAGCACAAGACCGGGCTAGATGGAGGGACATGTTGGCTGAGGCCCAGGTCCACCCCGAACTGCAACCTCAACCAATGAAAGAAGCAGAATCTTCTTTATGTAGGTTTAAAGGGCAGGTATCTGGGTGATATAATAGGCGTGTTTGTACGCGTATAGTTGCTATTTCAAAAATAGTTAAAAATAAAATAACCAACCCTACCTTTCGGTTTTATGAGAAAGGACTTGTAGGTTTTGCAATTATTTTTCGAACGAATTGTCAAAATTATGCAAACAGTGATTGAATATAAAATTATTCAGCAATGTTTTTTCACCGCATAGGACTTAACATCCATATTTTTCTTGCTAACTAACCCTATCGTTTGTTTTAATTAGTATACACATAATTTTGTTTTAAAACCTACATAAAGCAGTTATTAAATTATTTAATTTGAATAACTGCCACATACCTACTATTATACCCTACAAATTTGCTCTTTTGATTGACACTACTAAGATTCTGACTTATGTAAATGCTTGCTTAGACCCGCGTCCCTAAGCAACAGGGGTGAATTTATGATTTGTGTAACAATGTGCGTGTTCACAATGTAGCCTTCATTTTGTTCGAATGTCAAGTGTATTACAGTTGATAATCATCATATTTATTTCGATTGCCTATTTTCCTTACACGCAGTCCAAATCAGAAATAAGAGAGCAAAATAAATTGTTTATCAAGTTAAGTCGATGTTTGTGAAAACTCAAGTATGTTTACTTATGATTGAAATGTTCAAACAAAAACCACTGTAAAGTGAGTTGACTATCAAATGTTCAACATGTCTTGAATTACAATGAACTGATAACTGACTTCAGACTTCATTTTGGATCATAACGAATGTGATTATGTTTGTTATTTTAGATGAAGAGCTTATACATCCATCTACTCACTTTGTTCACGAAAAACACACTTCACAAAATATCACAATTCGTCAATACCACTTGAGACTAGCACGAACTCCGACTGCCTTGAATGCAATTTACTCAATGCGGCGAGGAAAATGCTATTACAATATTCCATTGGAAATTGTTTTCTTGAATTTGTTTTGCTTTATCACTGGCCGGCTCGTATTGTGCCCGTTCACATTGGTGTATGGGAGCAAGAGCGTATCACTTTCCCTTAGTTGAAGGGGGATGAATGCACATGCAATACACCGAAAATGCCAACTCAAGAAGATAGTCAGGTAAAAGATGGCAGTTTCATTTTGCATCACCAGTCCTTTTATGTCGTATTGTCCTCATTGTCCTCATCCTCATGAACGTGGAAGCAACTTCAACAACTCATAGTATGAGAGATAGTACAAGGCATGTGCTCTTTTTCTTGTAATTGGAAATTCCGGAGGACCATTATATTGGATCGTAAAATTACACAGGTCAATGTTTAACGAAAGCAATATTTTCAGTTTTAGAATGAAAAGCACAGTTTTGGCATTTTTTCCAGTATGAGGTTTGAGGTGCGATCACATAAACTATCTCTACAACCGCTTAATTGCTTTTCTTCTCTTACACTGCCGAAAAGGGCAGTTGGTTAACTGCTGAACGTATAGTATCCGCTGTGTTCTCAATAGCACTGTTAAAATACCAGAGAACCTTTCTTAATGCTAAAATCATGCAGATTCATATAAATCTTGGGAGCTTTTTAGTTCAATCTTATTTAACACCCCTATCAACAAAATTGACTCGTTCGTATTGCGAATGTCGATTATCAATTAACGATTGATCACTGTCAATTTGTGGATTGTGATTGGATCAAAGTGGTATTGCAAGTGTCAATTGAAATCAATTTCGTTGATAAACAATTTTTTAGTCAGTCACATTTTTAAGGTTGATAGAGCAAGCTGCTACAAAGTAAAATGTAAGTACTTGTAATATTTTAGTGTTTGTATTTATAACAAAAAATATTGGTTCTAGGGTGAAAATTGTAAGCAACAAAATGCAAATAGAACGATTGGTCCAGCTAATGTTGGAAAATGAGAATATTGCAAAAGGCGTTTGCCCAAAAACCATGTTGCAAAAAAAGTGGGAATGTTTTTCATTGGAGCTGAACAGCTTAGGTCCTCCACAGCGCGAATGGCAAAAGTGGCTAAGGGTATTCAATTCAAATAAAATATAGTATTTAATCTAATTATTAACTATTCCTAATTATCTACATACATATGTACATAGGTATGGACCGATCTAAAATGCAAAACTAAAAAGAAATTGAAAAATAAAACAGAAATTAATGCAACTGGAGGTGGCCCGAATCGTCTGCATAATTTCACAGATACGGAGGAAGCTGTGATTAGGCTGATGGAAATAGACGCCTTAATTAATCCACCTGGAAAGGAATTTGGCTGCGATGACAGCAACTACACCATTAAAAGCATGGACTCCACAACAAAACCACCAGACCCTAAGCAATTTCCACAACAGCCAAAACCGAGAAATCTCGAGGAACATCAAACAACATCACAGGACAAGTTCCACAAAGACATGACGGGCCTCATGACCGATGTCAAAAAAACCATGAGGAACATAGAACATTACATGAAGAAAAGTGTGCAGCAACGAGAAGATATTATAAAATTAAAAATAGAAAAATTAAATGCGTACAAGGAAAACAACGAAAGTAAAAGACTTGATAGGAAAGCCAAGCTGGAGTTAAGGACTCAACTGCGGGAACTGAAAAAGCAAACAAAATGAATACAATATCAGTGTATCAAAAGTCACATATCTACAAAAAAGTAAAATAAGATTTTGAACAGTTATTTTTTCTTTCATGTAGTTTCACGGACACGACGCGTGCTTTAAACGCTATAAAAATACCCCTTGATGATTTCGATAAACCTCACTGTTGATCTATTGTTCATACCAAGCTAAAAATTTCTAACTATATCCGGGGGTTCGTCGTCCAGTCTTTTCCTTTTCGTAATGTTTGCTAGATACTTCTGTTAAGACTTTTCTTTCGCATAACAGTCTGCTTGTTTTTTGTAAACCCCCATACCGAACACCGTAAGTTACCGTGTTCTTCAAGACTGACGCTCATAAGTTTACGGTGATGCTACGGTAACGATTGTGGCTTCGATTCCATTGTGATCTAGTGAACCTTAATACGCGAACTGCCTAAGAGGAACGGGCATAGACAAGGACTTCTCAATGTGATCCTGGAATGTAAGAACACTACAGTCCCAGGACCGTTAACCAACACGAAAAACGCTTTGGCTAAGACCCTTCATGGACCACATAAGTAAAGAGAACTCAGAAGCAATTATTGATAAAGATATATTAGGTCTTTGAAAATCACGAAAATTTAATACATCTGCTCATGCAATCCTTGTACAATTTATTGGTTTGGATATTGCTCTAGACATTTGGCGGGATATACGTGCAGCGTGGTATCTTGCATTTGATACATAAAACTGGCTAGACATGTTTTGAAGGGAACGAAATAAAACAAAACAGGATTCGTTTACAACAATTGTTTATTGGTATTAATTTAATTTTTTTTTTGCTAGAAACACAGTCTGGCATTTACAGCACATTAAACCTTCTGATGATTGGGACTCCTTTTACCCAGTTCATAACTCTCAACGACTGACTTTCGAACGGTAACCATAACGAAACAGTAGTCTGAAATGAAAAAAAAAATGGGGAATGAATATTTTGAACTGCAAAATGCGCATTAATAGGAACGCAAGTAAAAAAATCAGTAATTGGAAAATATGAAATCAAAATAAATTCATAAACACGGACCAATTAATTTCATCATTTATTTTTAGTTGGTCATTTGTAGAATTCAAAAGAATTTGGAGAGAACATCTTACCTCTTCTAAGTCGATTTTTCATTGATTTCAGCCCACAGTTTTATTCATTTCACCACAAATGTAGTTACGCTGGCGGGACCTATAAAGAGAATATATGATTATTGAAAATCGAGTTTTTTAGGTTAGTTAGTTAATCTTTTGATTTTCACTGAGTTTCAGTAATTGGAAATATTTTAATCAAAATAAATTCATAAACACGGACCAATTAATATCATCACTTGAACTCATAGACAGTGAATTCTTCTTTATTAAATTTGAAGTAATATACTAACCAGATAACTCGTTTGCAATTGTCCTACGAGTACTTCTTGTGAACGAGTTTTAAGAAATACAACTTCATCTGCAAATAGAAAAAATATTTTCATTTTAAAAAAGGTCTCTTTTAATGCTATTTGAAAAATTTTCTATTTGAAGTAGAACTTTATCAGAATATATTTGATCATCAATAAATAATATGTCGGGAAAAGAAGACAATAAAATATAATATCATCACGTTGATTATAAATTTGATGTCGCTTTATTTATAAAGTGTTTACCTTGAGTCAAATCATGTACACGTTGTTCTCCATCCCACATTCGACGTCATCACTTTCAGCAACACTGCAGGATGGGTTCCTCCTTTAAAGAGATAAATAAAATTTTGTTTATTTTTTTATTGTGCACTGGTCTGTTGTTTATCGGAAATATCAAGCAGAAATTATGGGGAAAGTTCGTTCTTAGTTGGGTATCAGTAATTGGATATAGTTTAATCAAAATAAATTCATAAACACGGACCAATTAATTTCATCACTTAGTACGCCTAAGAACTTAATTTTATATCAAGTTTACGAACCTTGCGGGGACAAGCTTTTAGATCATTTTCAGACAGACGGCCGTGGTGGTGGTGGTTAAAACTTGTCTCCAGGTGTAAGTATAGCGGGAACGTATAACTGTGCTGCAGTTGACATTCGTCTCCATCCCTTGTCAACAGTTTTCTATTGACCAATGCCATTGTCGGAATTATTACAATTTCAACTGAAAATTAAACAAAAACATCGATTAGTGGTTGCGGTAAAGATAGCTAGTATTTAGCACTTAAAAGGACTATTTCTTATAAGTGCTTTGTCAGAATATGTTTAATCATCAATGAATAATATGTCGGGAAAAGAAGACAAATAAATACAATATCATCACATTAACTGGAAAAATGTACAATGTCTCTATTTAAAATATGTTTAATCTTTACCTTAAGCCATCTCTTGGACACGTTCACAATTGCACGAATTTCAACTCCACATCAGATGAGGATCAATTGAGACGAACACTGTAAGAAAAGAAAGACATTTTTGTCTGTTAGATCTATTACAAGGCCAGTGACGATAAAAAATGAGCAAAAAATAGGAGATCAGATATTAAAATGCAGCTCTTAAAATTTTAGTCATAGAAGTCGTACGGTAATTATTCTCATCATAAACTAACATAAGATGATTTGAGATTAGTGATAAAACAACTTACATTTCGAAAGAGTCTAGTTCGAATCCAAAAAATGGTCATCATTGAACAAGTGTAACGTCCTGTAAAAAAGGAATATACACATGTCATTAAAGAGAGTCAAAGAAGAATTGCTGTAAGCATTGGGATTGTATTTATTTTCTTCAGATGTATAATAATACAGCCATGGGGTTATAGTCATGGAAAATCAGACGGTAATTAACTTCATCATAGAAAAAAGATATTTCTTGTTTTTACATTCGAAAAGAAGTGTACTTACATTTATATTCACCAGCGCGGATAGACTGTCGCTCTGTCACTGTGTCGATCAGAAGATTAATCAGAGAAACTCCAAGAAAGAATCTGCAAAGGATAAAATTCTAACTTAGACTTTGACTTCTCAGTAACGGATAGAACATGGTTGAAAGAATACATTTCGGATCAGAAGTTAAATTCAGCCATGGGTTATTCTCAAAGAAGCACTCATACGGTAATTATTTTCATCACTGAATGTTGTTTTTAACACACAAAATTGAGTTAAACTTACCATTGAATTCCACTCAGTTCCCCAGCTTTGATGAAAACCATTTGACATGTTATCCTACATGTAAAAAAAGAAGTTAATTGATCAGATTGTTGCCTTTTTGTTTACATTCATTTTGATACATAAAATTAAAAATTTTGCTCATATAATGTTTGACCACATGGTGTTTGGTAAGGATTTCAGTAATTAGATCCGTGATTTACACGTAATCATAGCAAAATAAGTTAAATATTCACCGACAGAGGTGACACAAAATACAGACTGTATTTTTAATAAACTGTCAGATTAAGACTAGGTGTAAGTCATAATGCCCACAAAAGTGTGAACATGTTGAAAACGTTTTAGTGAAGGAAAGCACTTCGTTTGGTTAAAAATATTTACCTATGCCACTCCATTCAAGTCCATTTCATTTATCAGCAGCGATCAGTGCAAGCAGAAGGAATCTATAAAGATAAAATAAATTTCGGATTTAGACCTTTTCATGATGGATACAAAATAGTTGAAAGAATAAATTATTGATCAGAAGTATAATTCAGCCTTGGGTTATTCTCAAAGAAGCACTCATACGGTAATTAATTTCATCACTGAATCGTCTCAAAATACAAAGTTGAATTTGACTTACATTTCCAAGGAAAGTTAGTAGAGCATCCATTTCATTCAGCTCCCGAGCGTTGAAGGAATCCTTTCGACTTGCTTTTCCTACAAAAAAAAAAATTAAATTATTAGTTTGTGTTCTTAAATTTGTTAATTGGTCATGGGAATTTGAATTTTGCTCAGAAGTCATTTGACCACATGGGGATTGGTAAGGAAATTCAGCAATTAGATCCGTGACATATATGTAATCATAGCAATTAAAGGAAATACTCTAGGAATTAAGTACCGATATTTACCTGAACATCACGTTCGGACAGATTTCGCCAACCTGGATGACATAAGCAACGTGGGAGCCCGCCACCCCTCCAGTAGATCATGCGGGTCAGATAATGATGAAAGCACTTGGTATTCTGAAATAAAATAGAGTTTTCTAATTATTTCGCGCTTTTTACATTGCTTTCATTAGTAGAATATGAATTATGCTCATAAGTCGTTTGACCACATGGTGGTTGGTAAGGAATTTCAGTAATTAGATCCGTGTTTTATAATCATAGCGATACAATACGTGTGGACTGAAGTTTAGACATTTTAAAACAACGAGTGGGAATAGAGACAATTATTTTCTAAAAATTTGAAGTGACTTATTTTTAATCGCCCTATCGCAGAATCCATTCGTAAGAATTGACGAAAGATTAGTATCACAACATCCGAACTTGTAGAGAAAGATACAAATTTCCTCTTCATTCGTTTTCAGTGATAGCTACATGCACGAAATTTGTAGCAGATTTTTCATGATGACTATACTTCGAACGAATTCTGTGATAGATTTATATAGTTCGAAGCCAATTTCCGATTACGATGTAATTAATGAATGGGTGAACATGGCGTAAAGGTCTCTTTGACTCCTGAAGGAGAAAGAACGGGAAAGCATTCGAGAAGCTGCAATTGCAAAAAAGACATCTTTTTTCAAGCTGTTAAAGGAATACTTGTTCTACTGACATGCAAGACAGGTCATTTTGGTAATTACTTTTGGTTGCAAAACAAGGCCCTTAGTTATAAATGAATTTAAACTCGAGCTTTATGTAAACTCATTTTTAAAACAAAATCCATAGCAATAAATAATTTCCTGTCAAAACCAGCTGTGCTATGTTCACAATAACGAATAAAGAAATTTGAGTCACAATGATGGAAACGTTAATTGTGAGCTTTGTTAAAACTGATTTATTACTACGAAAACTTAGTACCCTAGCTAAAGATATTCGACTTTCGGAAATTATATTACTAAGGGCCAATATTTTTAATGTACAAAGAAATCGTCACAGTGACACTCGTGTTCTAAAGAATATGTGTGTACACAAAAATAAATGTATAACTTCGTTAGACTTACCAATTTGAGTATTTCCAAAAAGCAACAAGCTCAGCATTTCTGTAAACAAAACAAAACGTTATAATCGAAAGCAGTCAATTAAAAATGTACTAAACAAAATTACCTCTAAAAACAAGTCAATCCGTTTCCTTGAAAAGCAAAAGCATTCGTATCCAATTTGGAAAAATACTGAAAAAATTAAATAATAAAAACTATGAGAACTTTTTCAAAACTTTGGGAAACATAATTTTCTTTTGTCTTTCTTGACCAAGGTAGCTTAACTTAAATGAACTCAATTCATTCATTAATTGAATTTCCTTTGCTGTTTGATTGTTTTTTATAGTTCAGTCTGGTTGTGTGTGAAGAGACTGTTTTCAAATAAAGAAAGTTCCAGATATGCCAAATACTATGTTGCTTGCCAAAAATGTTATAAGTAAAATGGAATATTCGTAAGAAGGTGTCTCCACCAGCTTAACATTCATGATATTATAAATATAATTCACTAAATGATAGCATGCCTACGCGAGTATAGAATTTCGTATTATTTTCATTTTCCCCCCAAAAAAAGTATTTCATTTAAAAGCATTCATATCTTCATCAGATATACATGTACATAAACATCTTCGTGAACTTCAGTGACTTTTCCTGAACTTTCACTCACAAATCAATGCGGTCAGGTCATCAATGCAGGATTGTTATAAGAAACTTTAAACTTTTTGGCAGTATGGCAACTTTAATTTATAATGTGACGAGCATATCCGGATGAGGATTGTATGTCAAATAGACAAATGTAAATACGTTTGCATCATTAGCTTGCACACCGTGCATACACAGTAATCAATTGTATCTACAGAACGCGTAAACACGTTGCTTATTGTATCAAAAAAAAGTAAATAAATCATTTACAAAAACTTATCCTTATACATAAAATCAAATTGTACTCTTACCTCCATACAGAATATTGTTGTTCACAGACTTCAAAAGTTATTTCGTACTTTGCGGTAGTGATATAGAAGTGTAATTGTTTTTCTTTTCTTTTTTTGCGAATACGCACAGGTTGTACAAAAGTTATAATTTTGATATTCTCAGCATAATTTTCCTTTTTGGTGCTAATTTAACAGTTGTATTCACACTAGTTTTGCAGTTAATCTGTGCAGTTCCATTTACAGACACACCTTTCTGTATTACATCGTTTGTTAATATGTAATAACAACGATTCAACATCGGGAGGATATTATTATTTTCCAGGTGTTAAGTGTTACACAAGGGGACAATACAAAGGAAATGACAATAAAAACCAATTGGATGAGACACGCGGGCTGCACTTTTTTTTTATGAAACAGTGTGGGTTTTGGAAGCCTAACAAATGTAGGTTTGTTATATTTGTCATGTAATTATGTCCCATGTTCTTATTAGCAACAAACTGGTTTTCAATTGTACATACATTCCGCAGGCTTCGACATTTGATGTTTCAAAACAATATTTTAGTATACGCAAATGAAATGTGACAAAAAATTCTGTCACGTTCATTATTGATGCGAATCAGACAGATCGTGCATGGTAAACGTCAACAGAGCGACAGCACTTGTATTCATCTCACTTTTAAATCGAATTAACCCAAGCCAACTACCGTAAACAGACGGCATAGCTGCAGTAGTAAAGCCGCATTTTATTTTAAGTGATATTTATTACACAATAATACACAATAAAAACTGAAGGATGACATGTAATTGCGGGGCTTGTATTCCGAAATGAAAAACAAACAGTTATTGTGATGTAACAATGGTCACACAAATTTTAGTGGAATGTACTAGATCAAAAATATAAATCTAAAAAATCTTCTCCCCAAATCTCACTTCAAATCACTCTTCCATACTTTGTACAATATTATTTTCCGAAGACAAAAACGGATACTCTTTTGGATAATTATCCGTATCGAAATTTCGATAACAGTAGTACAAACAACAAAAACTCTAAAGTTGAAATCATTTCATGAGATACTCTACTACTTTGCTGCAATTTTACGAAAGTGATTGAACTGAAGCGAATATCTTTTTATTACGTTGTATCCAAGCTTTTTACAATTTTTGGGAACAAAAAAGGTTACAATTTGCATTGTCTTCTTCAGCAGAAGTGAGTAAGTGAAAATTATGAAAAATGCATAAGGTTGTTTTTCAAATTATAATAGGTTCGCTCCAAGCATTCAATACAATGCGTAACTGAAAATATCCAAAAGAAAGGGTTCTCCAAGTTCGAATTTGTTTTTTCGACAGACGTCAAGTGTACAATTAACAATTATAGACTTTACTTTAAATTAAATTTGACTGTAAGATCCGGTAAAAATAATTATATTTCAGTACGTAAATGGTGGTTTCAGAAACGGTATATACTAGCGGTCCCTATAGACATCCAAAAAAAGGCTGGAATCAAACATATTATACAGAAAATTTCGTCGACTGACTCAAAGACAAAAATACAAATGCATATTCTCCCGGTTTTTAAAATGCAAATACAGCCGCTGTAAAGGAAATCATTGAAGATCAAAAAGTTGGCAAATGGTTCTATCTGCATTGCATGTGATGAACATCTGCAAGACATACTCTATGATTCATAAACGGTAGACATTTTATAAGTCAAATGCAATATCAGTACTAGGATATTCCTAGCATAAAATGAGTTTTTAAGATCTCAATTAGAAAATCGCCACCTATACAAAATATACCAATCAAGCAATGTAGTCGAAAGTGTTAATTTAAACTTCTTCAAATTTAGCCCACTAAAGAACGTTAAATCCATTAAGGCGAGAATATTCTAGAGATATTCATATGTTTGTGATAAGTAATTAGGCAACCAATTAAAAACCTCCTTGATGGCTCATAGTTTGCCATAATTGACGTAAACAGAACTTCAAATAACAACATAAAATTTTTGTCAAACAGATCGCTTACGATGTTAATTTTCACATAACCTACCAACAGCCAACAGTTTCACAGCACATTTACCTCCTCCCAACTCTATCGAATATAGAAACGAGTTAGTTTTGTTCGCTGTTCGAAAAAAAAGTGATTCTGGAAATGTCAAATGTTTTACAGTTTCCAGTCATGTCTTGTAACGTCGACTCAAAAAGAGGTTGTAAATCATATAAATAAGAAGTTAAGAAGTTAAAGCGTTTCACTGGTAAACACACGTTGGTATGGTAATGGATAAATCGACACTTTTTTTTTTTCAATCTTGTCAGGAGCGATTGAGTTATTTAAAATTGGTATTATATCACAATTATTCAGATTACACGGTTTAAATGGTACCAAATGCACATTAAATTGTTATCAGTTTGTTTCTTCTCAAGAAGGCTGTAAATATAAAAACATTCATAGAAAGAAAAATTATAATAAATACCTTACAATGCAAACATCCTTTGTATGATATACACATATGCTTTCAATATATACTTTTTCCATCCATCCGTTTTAAGTATGCACAAATTTGATGCGGTCCCAAAACTACCTGAACACTACATTGTACGAAATATAATTGAAAACGTTCAAACAATTCCTTCCATAGCTCGAGATCCATTTACGAGTCGTTGATTTTTGCAGTATTGTTGTACTTAACATTGTTTTTTGGGGGATTTACATTTGCTTAAGTTTATATGAAACGTGTATCGGAATTACTTTATAGATGATAAACAAATTGATAACATCATGCATTCATCAGTTTGTTAATTTGTTTGTCAATCAATTATGATAACATGAGGAGAGCGTTTAAATGATAGTCAAAAGCATTTCCCCTTGCCTGTTCTTTTAAAAATAGTTTATTTAATTATGTTATTATGTTTAGTGAAAGTTTGTGTTCTCAAAAACCATATTAAATCCAACGTTTCCAAAACATATTCGCGTTGGTTTTAAAATTGTACAAAATAGACAAAATTAAGTAATGACTACTGGGCAATACAGTCAAACTTCGATAACTCGAACGACATTGTTTGGCGGCAAGAATGAAATTTGATGAATTTTTTTTTACTTGAAAACTTTTTTGTGGCAAGTGATGGTTCGAGTTATTGAGATTCGACTGTAATTTGGAACAAAATCCTACATCTGTCGAACGAATGAAAGAGAAGACAACAAAAATATGTAAATTTTATTGGAGTTTATTGGATTTTATTTCTTACACTTAAGTCAATAAAATATTTTCGGACTACGTCATCAGTGCGGCAGAATGCACTTAGCCAACGATAAACTTGATTAATCCATCGTCAGGTGGTGTGATTAGGCCTCAAATGTATGTAAATGTCAATACTTCGAGCACAGTAACATGTACGGAAATCATATATTTAGAGTTGAGTTTTTTGTTTTTGTGAAGAAATCGCCCAATTTGTATTTCATTGTCTTATGAAATTAAACTAGCCTCCCCCTCAAATTGTTGATTAGTTATATAAAATGTATCCCCTATACTCAAAAATTAGTTTAAACCGAATGAAACGTTATTTTATATTTGAAAATCATAAGCAAGCGAATCCTTTTCTAAATGTTATAAAGGCACAATCCAATTCCGAATCACAGGTGCGACTCTAAATCGAATTTTCGTACTTCATTACATCTCGAACTAGTACACATCAATGCACTACACATTCCCTACGTCTGTTATAGTCGTATCTACCTGTTTTTTGTCGTCAAGGAATATCAAACAAGTGTTAAACAGAAAAAGGAAAGTATTAAAAATGGAAAAGAGACAAGTGGACAGTACATAAGTGTTTTATTAACTGATGTTTTTTATAATTGATAGCAAATTTAACTAAATGGCACTAGAGGGGAAGCAATTACAATTTCTTGAATAAACCAATTCAAATCGTCTGAAATTATTGTACTTGGTAGAAAAGTTACTAAATAAGCTCGGAACTGTTAATATACACTTTTTTATTTACGAAACAATACGAAAACCTAATCAACAAATTATTTTTGTGGTCACTGTGAACATTGGTAAAATTACATTCTAACGTTTTTTTTTTTTTTTTGTACGACAACTTATGCGCTGCCAAAATCATAGTATACTTTGAGGTTAGTAAGAAAGTCAGCTGGTAGCTAGCTATATAATCCGTTTGAAAACAATTTGTATGTTACCAAAGAAAAAATTAATTCGTCAAGTAAACGAATTCTCATTCATGATGTTTTATCAAAAAACAGATCAGGTCAAGTATTTTCATAAACGTCAGTCTAACAAAGGACTGCGGTATCCATGTCCATAAAAACTGCACTGTCACTGTTCATAAACGTCAATGTGATCGGACAGATTGTGTAGGCATTATTTTTTGACAGCTAAAAGAACGCGATATGGAAAAAATGCTCAATTGCGAAAAATGAATAAATATTTTTGCAAATAATTGTTTACTTTTGCAAATTTTTGTTCTTAAAGGGAAAAAGGGATAGTTCTACGTGGGGAAATAGCCGTACTATGCTTGTATTAGGAAAGGCGTTTGTGAATAATTGATGACAATTGCACTGAGCAGGCTGTAGAGTGTGTTCAAAACGCATGCAAAAATTAATGCGTTTGCACTAGTGCAGATTTCTGACGTTTATGAAAGCACGCTACGCTTCGAGGAAAGTAAGAGTGTCAACTATGCCTCAATTTCAAACAGCAATATTTGAGTTACAAAAAAATGTTTCCGTTTGTGATGTTTGAACCAATACATTAAATTAATTTTGCAATATTATATTTTTGTTGAAATTTGAGTTTATTATTGTTGAGTTGTTAAATCATTGTTATCCTATGAAAAATATGAGTCCATATATGTCCAACGAGTGCGCACTGCATATGTCAATTCGACTTTAAATCCCACGAGTTTTTAATTGAGAATCTCAATAAATAACCAAACTTGCCATTTCAATTGGTCTGTAATTTGTACAGACGTAGGGCGAAGTTGACTTAAACAAAATTGGTGTAAGATTTTGGGCTCCAAGCGTTTGCAAAAAATGTTTTCACCCTCGCAAAATCAATTTTGCGGTCTTGGCCAAAACTATCCACGCATCATTTACGTGGTATAATATAAAAAAAGCGCTGAAGTGTCAAAGTTGGCATTGATCATAATGATGGTCATTTGTCTCGTCACAGTTCATTAATTAAAAAAATTACCATAAGATGTATTTAACATATCTAAATAATTTAAAAAAAATTATTATTACATGTTGAACATTGGTAGATGTTATTTGGGCCACCCTGTGTGTTAACCCTTATGTCAACACCCCATAATTGTACATAAACAAAAATTGTTTGTAAATATTGACCCAAAAAGAAGTTTTAATTTTTTTTTTTGGAAAACGATAAATAACAATATTTTGGGAGACTTTTGAATATCTCAAGTTGATTCGGCACCTACATATTTAGAACACAAAATATATCAATTTGACAGTAAAAATCATACCCGGGTATCTGGGTGTTGACACAAGGGTTAATTGTTGAACACAGTCTATAATCAATGCAGTTAAACAATCAACTCTAACTTGAAAGCATATCAACTACCCCAATAACTACAAAAACTGCCCCCTACCTATGTAATTCGTTTTCCACAAAAAACAACATGGTGCAAGAAAAGGTTTCACGAAAGTACCGTCGATGAAAACCGTTAGTTTAAACAAAAAAGAGCAAAATGTTCACCGTCAAAAAATATGTACAAAATATTAACAGAATAAAACTGAAATTAAAAGATACACTCGAATGGTGCAGACAACATATATTTCAAAAAGTCCAGCCTAAGGTGTTAAGTGTTAATACAATTGATTTAAGATTGTAAGATTTACATTTTGTAATCCTTTACGGAATTATTAGATTTATAATAGAGCTTTAGAGAATTTGTATCTAAATTAATCAGGAATTGTAATAATGTTTGTATTTTATTTCCAAAGTGGGTTCTTCATTCATAATAACCTTGCCTAGAAACACATTTTGTACACTTCTTTGCAGGTATGTCCGTATGTATGAAAAACAAATGCTTATAAATAGTTTTAAGATTATGTATATGATATAGTGAAATAATTATGATTCGTCTATAATCTAAAAAAAAAGTTAACACATGCGTGTTCGACGATCTTTACTCGCGTATTGTATTTAATTAATTATAAGATGATGGTAAACACGTGCAAGTATCCATTCATTTGAGATAACTTTTTGCGTTAAAAAACATCATCATCGTTTTTTTTGTTTGTTCCTTTTTTGTTGAAAGATTTATAGCTTAAGATAATTTAAAAACGTCTTCTGCGTTCCCATGGTTTATTATTATTATTACTGTTTCCTCCGTTTCCACGTTGATTTGCGGGACCTCCTTTGTTCTGATTTTGCTGATTATTACCAAATTCGAATGGATTGAACTGATCCTAATAACGGGTGAATAATGTAACAAAAGAATTGTAATAGATTCGAAATCATTGATATACCCCAAATATTAAACATTACAGATAAAGCATTAATTAATCAAATAAAAGATATATCGAATATTTTTTTCGAGAAGGAGCTGCTGTAAACGAATAAAATGTATTCTACGACGGCTAATACAACTCAGAAAATCTATTTTTAAAACAGTGATTCGTCTAAAAAGCAATGGAATCAAGACGTTGATACCTACATTCGGATATTCTCATAGTAACATGTTAATCTAAAGCTTAGAAAGAGAAGATAAGCGTAAGTACATTTAGTGAAGCACACAAAGAGAATAGACGGATCAATTTGCCCCACCCCATCAGCTGCAACTGAGTACCCGAACTAGTCATGATCGACGGTCGCCTTAATTCAAGCAGTAATCGATTGCAATAGAGTCCTTTTACTTTCAGTGTTGTCGCTTATCCCCGAGCTTAGCGTGTGACACATACGTAGTTTAAATATCTTGGTGACTTTGTAAAGTCAGATTTACAAAGAACTGTGTAAACTTAAAAACAAATCGCAGGCCGATCGTTATTTGTTCTTTCTTAAACGCCACCAATACGCAGTTAAAACTAGGATTCCGGCAGATCTTCTTTAGCCTGCAGGAAATCAGGCACATTTGACTTATGGAAAAAAATAGAGTATCTTGATGGCAATGTGCCAAATGTACACTCTAGTGGAGATGTAATTTTAATTTGTTTCGTATGGAAGTAAGGATTTCATTGTTGCGGAATTTCTTATTCAAAATTCAAAATTAAGAAAAACATGTACAATAGTATCATTCAAAGTATTGCCCGTCTGAAGCTATGACTTTTAAAATGACAACTTTTTACAATGACGGTAACTTTCCAGCGCATGTCCCAATGAATTAACACATGTTACGCAATTTCTTAGCAAAACCGCACGAATTAAGTAATCAACTATTCACATTTTTTCTTGTTCTCAAAATATTTTCCACAAGAAAACTAAAAGCAATCATTTCAATGTCATGACGATTATGAACCCAAAAGTATAAAATTACTACAGCCTATCTGTCAGTATATTTTTTTAAGCAAATGGACTTTTGAAGATAAAGATTTTGAAATAAGTATATTTCAAAGCCAAGAAATTTATTTAAATGCTCCCCAACAAAAAAAGGATATGCAGACAACACAGACCATATTTAAACAGACGTAAATTATAGCCTCACATTTAATTTTCTTAACAGTATACCGTTGATCGAGATTCATAAATAAATAACAAATCATTAAACAAGTAATTGCTGTTGTCGATAGTTTTTTTAGATTCAGGTTCAGATATTTTTGACTATGTTGGTGACGAAGTTCAAGTTTACAAATGTTACAAACAATGATACACTCCCTTCCATATTTTGTAAAGTTTATTCATTCTTGAACATTCATATAGTATGAACAAATTCTGCTGCAAATTCATTCATTGTTGAAAAATCAGTTTGAAAACAGAAAGTGGAGAAAGAAGATCAATTTGAAGAGGACAAGAAGACTCATTATATTATCACACAGAACAGAATAGCTGTTGAATCTCATAAATTTCGGTCGTCAAACCACAATACAAAATATTGTGTCATATTTCCAATGGGTTAATGTTTGTTTAGTACCCTTCTACGGCGTTGTATGTGGATAAACGAAACTTTGTCCTTTTAATGTAATAATATGAGCAGAAGAAGTAAGTACTCTTTGAGCATTTTCAGTGGTTCACAAGAGGTGGGGCCGTGACTTACTATTTTTGTCGTCCAGATCAGGGATTGAACCTACGACGTCGAGGTTCTAGTGCGTTGAGAAGGTTCAAGTCGAGGTCCAAGAGAAACGCTCATACTCACAACACCACGGGCCACCACCTTTTTTAATTGATAATATAATAGGACACTGCCTGTTAAGTCACCACCACATCGCGGAATAAATGTCAACTTATTAGTTGCAATGGGCAAGATAAACCACATGCTTCACCCAATAATTTAGTTAACTACTTCTAGCATCAATCTTTGAATCCGAACCTCTGGAGCAACGCAAGAGAGGACGCCCGCGTTTAAGGTGGCGCACCCACGGGGAGAATGAATTCAACCAACTTGGTGTGTGAAACTTGACAGCTAGCCAGAGACCCCGCTGGTTGGAGAGGCTCTTTGGTAGAGGCCCAGGTCTACACTGGAAGACTTCCGTCATATTTCAATAATTCCTTCTCACGCACATTTTTTTTTTTTGATACAAGATCCTTCATGTCAAACTAAAATTATTTTCATTTGGAATGATTACAATGTCATGTTTATCTTCATCTTGCCGCTCCACAATTTACTTTTTTTTAAAAAAGTGGCACAGCTTTTTGATTCACTTTGGTGATCAAATTAATAAAGTTCTCTTGAAAACAACCCATAGATATAAACTGCCCATGATAACACTCATGATAAGTTTCACAGTAAAAAAAAACGACTTTACCGACATTTTTTTTACCGCACATCAGGTGTATAAGAATATAAGAAATAATGTCTCGAGGTTTAAACGAATCTGTGAAACCGAAAAAATTGTTGAGCTAAAGTTTATACCAAAAGCGGAATTCAAGCGCCCACTGTAAAACTGAGTATAGTTCAAAGGTACTAGTGATCGTTTTAAAAGTATAACATCCAGACCATTGTTTTCATTAATTATGTAGTACACGTTAGGATTTAGAAGTCGATCCACTTCTTCTTATCCGTGCTCCCATCCATGGTTGTCAGGAAAGTGTGTTTGAATGTACCAATCTGATGATTTAAAGATCTTTAACTGCCGCTGACATTTTTGGCATATTATTGACGTGTTGATTTACTACATTTATTTCAATACCGAAATCAAATATGGACAATGTTTTTTTATAGTAATGCTTTAGAATCGAGAAAATGTATTCACACAGCTGTGAAGTGAGTAATGAATAGCGCTCCACCACTAGTTTCCTTAAATATTTGTTAGAACTAAAAATGTTATCTTCTGTTGCAGCTAATCATATAAATTTTAACATCATTGAGCACCGAGCTCCTGTTCCGTAAATGTATTTCAATGTGACACCAAAAAGTATTATACAGTCGCCTACCTACATGAATTATCTTTAACAGCAAATTTTGAGATGAGATGAAATTGAGACGATCTTCCTTCCAAACTTCAAAATAAGGAATATTAAGATTTGGCTTCAAAACATCATACAAGTAACAAGCCATCAACATTTTGTTTTTATGATTGTTTCCCAGACCCCAGTTTTTGAACAAAAGAAACAATACTGTACGGCGATAATACACAATTTTCCGTTTGATAAATATATTTAAGGCCCTAAATCCCGTTAAAGAAAATAGATTTCACTGAGTGTTTACTGATACAGTCTCATAGAATACATTTACCCGCACAACAATTGCGACAAATCGTATCCTGAGAATAAATTCAAAAATGTTTTAAAAAAAGGAAACAAATACTACAGCTAGACCCTCCCTGAAGCCTGATATTGTTATGGCAATTAGAAAAAAAGATGTCGATTTTTTTGTATAGACAATCGCACAGAGGATACGATAGGGCTGTATATAATATAAAAAATGTCATACTAAATAAAAAGAAAGTCTTTAATGTTTATAATGTTACTGAATAAATCTAAATTTATTTCAAATTTTATGCGGAGTAGATGTAACATATCGTTGAATATATAAATCTTCTCCGTACCGTAATTTCCCATTTACACTTGTGAGGTTTTTTTTTGATGAAATTTCGACAATGTTGCTTTGATTTCTTATGATTTTAGCTACAGAAAGGAGGCATCATTTACCACATTGATAAATCATTCAGTCAAAGAATGCATCTAACTAGCAAATTAAATGATTCTGATTCTGTTCTCAAACAAATTTATGATTGAATGTTCAGATGACAGAAAGGAGTTCATAGATGTTTACGTAGGGTATTTGTATTTTAAATTTGAAAATGTGTCGTCGTAGCGGCCATTCGAATGTAAACAGTCAGTATATTAATTATTATTATTCCAGAGCACTTTTGCAAATGGAATTATTCTGTAAGATATTCCATATCAAAGATAGGTTTTAATGATTGCGTCTGACATGACATACCACAGGTGTTTAGGAGGCTAGCATATGAGCAGCGAACTGCAATCGCAAACTTTCAGGAACCATGCTTTTCTAGGCAAACTACACAAAAAGTTGTACTTCTTGATATTGAACGTATTTTTCTGCAAATCAAACATCCTCTTTGCGAACTGTCAAGCTGAATTTTGCAAATCCGCAAAGAAACAAACGTAATCCACAAATTCACAATGAAGTGTAAATTTTCATCCGTAGTTCTCAGCAAATAAGAAAACTCCATGAATGAATTGTTATACACATTCGTAGACACCTCACATGAATGTTCTTTTAAAACGATGAATGTTGGAAAAATCGATACCATAAATGAAAGAAAATATGGACGCCGTGGTAAATATGGTCGCCGTGGTATGCATTTTCGTCAACTCCTATGCTGGGTGGTGTTTAGGTTCAATTTGTTTAGGACTTTAACTCTGTCGAGCCACTGTCAATGCCAAAAGGCTTCTCAAACTTCACCGTACAGAGTTGGTATAAAACTATAAATACCCAGCACATGTAAAAGCTCATTCATATGAGCGGGAAACGGCGATCGCGAATTTTTAGAAACAACACTTTTGGCAAATTTTAGTAAAAAGATATTTTGGTATGCAAATAGATCCAAAGTACTTCCCCCTGAATCAAACATTCGCTTTTCGAACTGTCATACAGAGTTCCCAATACTCAAAGAGATTAACGCAATCCACAAATTCACCAACCAAAAATGAGGTACCAGTTTGTTATCGAAGTTTTGCTATCGACAAAAATCTGAACGAAAGTAATTTAACGAAACTTTTTTCAGAGCGAATAAATCATTCTCTTAGAGGCAAAAACATCCACACATTCACGAACAAAAAATTATGTGTTAGTTTTGAATGAATTGTGGGTAGTTCTAGCTAAGTTCTTTGCCAGTTTATATGAATGGCCCTTAAGAGACAACACTAGTGGTGATTGTACAAGCTGAACTCAGGTCCAACTACATTGGCTCTCTTTTTTGTAATTTTCCGTGTCAATTTTATTTGTGCTTTAGGTCTGCGTAAGTATTTCTGACGTGGATAAACATGTTCGTATTCAGCTACCAACCAACCATTTTGCCAGCAGTTTCACAGGAGAAGTAATAAAGTGTTTCACGACGTCTTCAAGCGCAACAACCACTTTTAAACTGTCATCCAAATACGAATAATAAACACTTTAAAGTTCGCTGTCAGTTATCCTGTCACGCTGTGGACTGGAAGTGGAGATACGATCTTAGGAAGCTCATCTATACCATGAGCTGGAGGTGTTTTTTTTTTTGTAGATTAGAAGCAAATAAATTTTGCAGATTTCACTCATTGTCCCAAGATGACATCCATTAAAATAACTGAACATGGCAAGAGTCGAATTTTGTTTTTCAAACGCGTATTTTCAATTATACCTTTTTTTTCATCAAAAACGGAATGGGTTAAAATGAACTATTTTCCCACGAAATTAGTTCGTTTCCTCCATAGGCTAATATAAAACCTAATATTAAATCTTAAGTCTTGGTGGCCCAGCATGTGCTATGTAAAGCTGAGATCATGCTAAGAAGCAATCAACGAGTCACCCTATGATATTAATTATAATGCAAATATTTTCTATTACTACTGGTACTGGTGGCAGGTACTAACATTTAGGATACACAATTACAATACACAAAGGATATTTAAGGAAGCAATTGGTGAAAGGGGGGTTTGAAGACCATAGAACAGGAGGAAAAACATATACTTTGTCATTTCGTCAACTTCCTACGTTACGTCAGTTTAGTTTACATAAAAATGATAAATTGTTCTTGGTCTATGAATAGCAGCCTTCAGTGGTAATTCGTCATCCTTTTGTGGTAGTGTTGATCCATGTTTTTTTAATGCACATTAGTACCTCCAATCAAATATATTAATTCCTGTTCGCCACCCTTCAACACACAATAATAAGAATAGAAGACTTATTTACCAGCATTAAATGAGAAGGGAAATTACGGTACTTGATTTCGTCTGATACGATTTTTTTTCTTTTTACTTCCTCTAAGAAATGAACATACAAATAATAACAGAAGCACAATGAGAAAATATAGAGTTAAAGACTTTGCATTTATGAGATGTGACTATAACTTCGAATATGTATATTGTTCCTTGTCAATCCGTGATAGGAAATCAGAGGATACGCATTAATTGTTACAAAATCCCTGTTGTCTGAACATGTCGAAAAATGAACGTACCTGCTGATTGTTTGGCCCATTACCAACGCCGCCAATATTGCCAGCATTTCCAACATTGTTGCCTGCAAATGCCGACAATGCATCTGAAAGTGTTTCAAAATTGTATGTCAAGCAGATTCACAAAAAATTCCAAGTTTGTGCGTCGCCTTACCTCTGAAATCGAACGGACTGCTGTTTTGATTGTTCACATTCTCGAAATTATCAGGGAAATTGGGTCCATTGCCTCCAGGTCCACTTGGTGGGCCTGGTTTGCCTTCTTGTTGGTCTAGTAAGGAGTTTAGCTGCTGGGCTTGCATAAATAATGTGTTCTCCTGCTGACGACGACGCATCTCTTCTTCTTGACGTAGCATGCGAGTTTGCATGTCACTCTGTTGACGTCTCAGATTCTCTTCTTCGCGCAATTTCAATTCTTCGGCTTGCTTTTCCCGCATTTCCCACTCCATCTTCTTGCGCTCATTGTCTTGTTCCCTCTTGCGGAGTTCTAAAGAAAACACACACACACAAAATCAATTATTAAGGAGTCAAGTCGTGTTGTGCGGCAATTTTGCAACTTACCCTGTCTCAACATTTCAGTCTCATGCTCATACCGGGCGTATTCCATTTGCGCCTCCAATTTATCTTCCTCCATTTTTAACTCCCGCGTTAGTGCTTCTTGCTTTGTCTTATACAGTTCGTACAACTGCTTCCACCTAGTGCCGTACTCGTGTTCGAATGAATCGAGCTCAGCAAATCTAGGTCCAACATTACGTTCGTGATGGAACTCTTGTGTCTTTTTGTTCAACGATTTGTCAGGTAAACCGTCAGCATCGTCATTAATTTCGAATGGCTCAACAACACATGGCCGAAGGGATGCAGTCAAGAAGAAACACTTGTCACTGCACAAACGTAGAGCGGCATTTGCTGAGGATTTCTTTGAGAACTCAACAATACCCTCGCCAGTGTGTTTTCCGCGATCATCAACAACAATGCTGGCCTTTTCAACCGGTCCAAAGATCTCGAATGATTTATACAGAAGCTCGTTTGACACATACGGAGTCAAGTTCTTTATTCTCAATATAGTCGCATTCGGAGCAAATCGTATGCGAAGTGTACGACCCTTGCGCATTGTTCCATCCAATTCACGTTTGGCTTTTTCGGCGTTGGGGTGATAATCCAATTTCAAGAATGCAAAGTTCTTTTCTGGGTTTGAGAAGACTTCGCCGATTTCTCCATATGGCTTGAATAGCTCCCGCAACTCATCTTCAGTGATATCACTTGTCAAATTGCCAACGTACAAGCGGTTGCGTCCGGAGAACTTTGTTTCCTCGGTTTCAATTGGTGGCAATTCATGTGTTGGTCCGGTTATACTCCTCAGACGTTGGCCAATAAAGAAATCATCATTACGGCCACCTCCATAGCCGCCACCGCCACCACCGCCGCCGCGGCCACCACCACTGCGGCGATCATTCATATTTCTGTTATTTTGCATGTCGTTATTGCCGCCGCCGCCACCACCACCGCCGCCGCCACCCATATTTCTGCCGCTTTCGTCGCGAGTCGAATTATTTTTATCGTTCTGAAATGGAAGAAATATTTTATTTAATCACCTGTTACACAGAATGGGAATAGCAAACAAAATTTGGAAAACCTTATTTTGCGAACAATTGTGTATGCGATAGAAATGAGGCATGATTGAGTAGTGAATTCTTTCCCAATGCAACAACATAGTGGAGATAATATGTTTGGACTCCGCACATACTTTAGTAGCACATCGTAACAAGTTACAGGATAATTCAATTAGGTGGGGCAAGAAAAATTGTTTAAGCACCAGGATCCAGTGTCCCTGCGTGAAGCCTTCTTTAAACCAAAATGACACTCAAACTGGAACCAAGTTGGCAACAATTTTTTTTTTTTGTTGCAAAATTGCAGGGTAACTGAAGAGGCTTCTCCGTGCGAAAATGCTTCGTACCAGATATTATCTTAGTACTTTGAGAAAAAATTTGTTTGTTGGAACACGTCCTTTTTCTTCGTTGTTTTGCTAATGTGGTTCACTTGCCAGAAAAAGAAAAACTCGCGTTAAGGTCGACTTATTTAAACCTTCCTACCCTTTCACTCAAAATTAAATAATTTCAACACGTTATCTCGAGATTGGTGTCCTAATCGTCGAATTTCCCATACACTAACCAATTTCAAATTTGCCTCAATTAATTCTATTTCAATGAAATTGCGTATGATAAAATGTCAGTTTTAGTGTAGTTAAAATAAATAGTGCGTACATGTACATTTATTATTCAGTTCGAATCATTTCCTTTTATTTTTATTGAATTTTTTGAAAGATTTTTCCTTAACTTCTTAATCCATAGTTCTTTAATTAAAAAACCGATATACTTGATTATGTATGTATGACGAATTTTTAACTGTATGTGTATGATAATTTTCTGTGAAACAGAATCATAAATCCGAACTGTCAGAATCATACAATGTATGTGGTGATATCAGTTAACTTGCATATTGCTGTCAGATTTTGTTTTGTTTGGAAAAATAAGTCGTGTTTACTTTTTCTGTTACTTTTGACATTTAACTGTCTAATCAAATTGTTTCATTAAAAGGGTAGTGCGATCTGAAAATTGTGCATTTTGCGCCTAGTGGGAACATAGTGGATATTAAAGAAGTTTGATAGTGGTAAGTGGTTATATCAAATATTAAAACTAGTACATATGCAGTACCCTCACTTAAAAACTTCTTGTATCGCCAACGTATATTGCATTTATGAACACTACTTCTTTGACGACGCTGTCTTCCTGTTGACTCTTAGCAATATTTGTGTTCATAAATGCATCGAGAACATATTTTTGTGCAGTGCAGCGGAACAATATTACAATTATGAATTTAACCTTGCCTGTTATTTTACACATTTGCAAATAAGTAGCGTCGCGCTTTATATCAATGGACCGATTATACTACTATAAACAGTAAATATAATCAAGCTGTCACAAAAATGACGAGTCTACTTATCTATGTATCCATGCTTTTTGGTACATGTCCAGAGGTGATAATTTAATTTATATGTAGTAGATCTAAATCATTAATGATTGTTTATGCATTTGCAACGTAGCACCTTATTTCTACATCACTTATCCTATATCTTCTCGGCAACATCCTGTAACACCTCTTCTGTATCCAAGTGACTATAGGCCCTCGTGGGCAATAGAAAGCCCTGTGATGTCTTAGAAAAAAAAATACATGCACTAATAGGCACGCATTTTTTGACCATTTGCCGAACACGTGAGGACTACTTCGCTAATCGAGGTAATCTAATTCGTTTTTTTTTTCTGTGGTTCGTATTCTCATCCCTGTAGGTGTCGTAATTTAACGAAGCTCTATAAAATAAAAACGGAAAATGTATCTTTCTCCCTTACAGTTCGAAGAGACACGATGTATTCGTGTCCCAAAATATGAGCGTGTGTTATTTTGAATTTTATATTGAAATACAAAAAAAAAGTTTGCTTTGCACGTAAAGCTGAATGAAAATGTTTTACTTGAATTAACAATGCTAGGGTATGGATAGTGCGTATATATGTATTTTGTTCGTAAAATATATGCAAGCATACACATATAAAGTAGAATACATGTCTACTCTTTTTCTCTATTTTTCACCCTTAAGTAATCGGTGGAAGCACATGCGCAATCGGTCTTTATTTATCACCCTATCTTACCATCGTACGAACAACTGATCGTTGACGGAAAATGTGGATGTTGGCATCTTGAGATCCCCTACTTTTGGTGGTTCAGGTTCAAGTTACCTAAATAACGTGCTTAAAATCGACATCTGATGGATTCGAATAATATTAAAAAGAATGAAATAAAAAAGCAAAATGCTTGCTTACAGCTCTGATAAATAGACGAAAGCTGTTGCAATCCATATAGTTACGGCAAAATTTTAAACCCTTAGAAGCTATTTTCCTACTCAGTTATTTTTAAGAGGATAACGACACCACTTTCCTTGTTGAATTTGATGCAGACACCAGCTTGCGTGAATGAAGGGATGTTAATAAAAGAAATGGCAATACATGTGCACATGAAATGCTAGATGTATATGATAACATGTACATATCATAATCTATTAGGTATAGATATAGCGCATGCTATATGTATATCGAAACCGGCTTAATCAATATTCTTGTTGTCCATGAGCTTGCATAAATTGGGCACTAAGTGATTACTTTCAAATATTTGCAAAAATCCGAATAACAAAGAACCTCCAGACACGTAGCAATATTTTCTAGAATAGATAAAGTAAATATCTGCATGTCTATTTGCGAGAGGGTGCCCAATTTAGTTTTGAAAAAAAAAATTGGAAAATTGTATAAGTATATCTCAAAAGTAGATACATATGTACATATATTTCAAACAAATATGTACTTTTGTTAGGCATGTGGATAATTCGTATATATGATACAATTTTTATGATACATTTTCATTTTCCACATTACCACCTAAAGGAGAGCACACCCGGTGGCCAACGTGTGGTGTGAGAAAACAAAATGGTGGATGAGAGAATATCTTTTCGGCAGAGTTGAATGCCATTCAGCTAAAAATATACTAATTAGCAATCAAGGCGCTTCATAGCAAATGGCTTTATATACATTATTAAATGTAGGTTCGGCATTCGAAATAAATGAATCGAATGTGATAAGCCCCTTGCAGTTATAATCCAATTATTAGAATATTTGCCAAGCTTACCGCCATTTTGTTGCAAGACATATATGGAACTTACCTCATTTCTGAAATTTCGGCGGCGATCTCGACTTCTTCGTCCTCCACCGCTTCCAAAGTTACCACCTGAGTTACCACCTCCGCCGCCGCCTTGATTGAATTTTCCTGAAAAGTTTCCGCCCCCTTGTTGGTTATTACCGTAGCGGGGCTTCTTTTCCATAGGAGCTCCTTCTCCTACTTCAGATTGCGATTGTTGCTGTGGTTCTTGATCCTGCTGTTGGGATTGCTGCTGCTGCTGTTGTTGCTGCTGATGTCCCCCCTTCTGATTTTTTTGATTTCCACCTTTATTACGCTGTGGAAGTGGCCCACCACCGTTCATTGATTCAGTTTTTGCTTCCATTTTAATTGTTCCTTTTACAAATATTTAATTCACGTAATAACACTTCCACACTCCTCAAAGCACGGAACAAAAATGGATGTAGCGTGAAATGAGAAAGCAAAGGAAGTCGATCAAACTCACATGAGTTTGTTTTCACGCGCAGATGGCGTTGCGGATGATGAAGAGTTAGTCCCTTAACCTCTGTTCACACTCACGCAATAATTATTTAACAATTAAATAGTAAAATTTTTCGAGAGCAATTTGTTTGTGCAGTTTTTAGTAACAATAACTTAAGATATGTAACAACAAATCTATGCAGTTTTTTTTTAATCCATTTCCATTAATTGTATTTGGGAAGTCACCAACTCAACTCTTCTCCACCTAGTTAACTTCAGAAATTAATATAATTGGCCAACGAAAATCCTTTTGGACCACTTGAACAGCATCGAATTTTATATGGAGTTTTTTCATAGTCCCTTAAGCATTCACATGTCCCTTGTTCACTCTTATCGTTATCAACTCCATAGCAATCAAAGCAGTACCTATTTTTTGCAAAAAAAACAAATTGATGTGGAGCATAGAAATAACGATACCTTGGCATGTGTAACCAGATACATCTATGCAAAGTACTTGCATCGACAATCGCAGTGTGTTCAAAAAGAGGCACCTTATTCTAGAGGTCCATACTCCGTCACATTAATATTGCCGTGGTTTGATTGGATTGGATTACATTAAAAGTTGCTATTTTACATACAGGGACAATTTATTTACTATTCACAATCAATGAAGTCATAGAAAAAGTAATAAATGAAATAAAAAGAAACTGCATATGTAATTAGATTTTTCTAAGCGATTTCATATAAACCTTTTCGTAAGGTTCAGAAATGTCATTTGTGCCCCGACAGAGTGTGCGCAGTGAAAGTTTCAAGTCCCCATTCTTTTCCATTGATATGTAGTCTGCAGAGAGAAATAATGATTAACTTAACCAATTATAGATTAAAGTCTCGTCACGTCTTGCCTTTATTTTCATATGCATCCAGCAAGATCTTTGGATTCTTTAGCTCAGCATTTCGAGATGTAATCCAACTGGAAAGTTCACCCATTACGGTGGAGTCTTTTGGTACACGAATTGGTTGTGTTGACTTTTCAACCTCAGACCCAATCACTGGCAGATATCCCCAGCAATATCCCAGAGTAGTTTCAACAGACCATCGATTCTTCCCATATATACTTACAAGTAATTGCGGCCCTGAAAAGACGTATCATGTAGTCAAAAATTCAATTAACTACAAAAGATTTACATCCAAATGGATTGCTGCTTCTAAAGATACACTCGAAGGGTATGTTAAAAACTATCTTATCGTTTGGTGTTTTGGGCATCGCTGCCTGGGAGATTCCTTTCGTTATTCCTGAGACAAGTTCCCAATTGCTTCCAGTGACCACCTCGAAGCGACAAAAAACTTGACTACTCTCGGGACCAAGTGGAAAAGTGGCTGATTCTATTGTCCCAGTTGCAAACACCAGAAATGATTTAGATGGTTCCATTATTGCTTTTGTTTACTATTTTCTTAACCTTCCTGCACCTGTTTTGTTTGCAACCCTACACAACACTCTGTTGTCACAATCACAACAAACCAAAGAGAATAGCATTTCTGGGTACAAGCCAACTTTTCCACTGGAACTCATTCATGCTTAAAAACCTGTATTTCCAGACTACTGCTGATTAGCAAATTTCTGATACTGAATGTCAATACAACTTTAATTTGACACAATGTCTTTTGTAAATATGAACTTTGTTTACTATTTGAAGGAAAGAAGTTTGTTCAGAATGGGCCTGTTCAGTGCGGAATTTCTCAGTGTTGGATGGTGGCGTTCACACTCAATGATAATACGACAGTAACATTTGAAATGTTCTCCCACAAACTGCAAATGATTATTACTTTATCTTATTTATATATATTATTCAAGTGTACAGTAATTCCTATATAATTTCATATAATTTTTTTTGTGATGTGTGTTTTTGTGATTGTGATGATATAATTTGTTTGGTTCAATTATCGCCTGTGTTCCCATGAGTGGCAACAAAACGAAAGGGATCTGCATATATCATTCTAGCCTGTTTTCTACATTAAGGAAAAGAAGCGAGGCAAGCTCTCTTTAAAAACCTGTAACATTTCATTCATTAGAAACATTAGCCGAATGTTTAACAAAAGCAAATATTTCATCATTCCAGAGAGTCCAAAACAAGAATTTATTATTACATTTATTGTACGCTAGAAGTAATACACATACATCCATATTCTCCTTGTCGTGTCACCCAAAAATATATGTGACTGTGACACTGATTTGAACTGAAGTTGAAGACAAATTTGCCACAAGAGAAGACGGATGATATCAGTAGGATGCTATTTTATATATATATCAATAAATGTACTAAAAATGTACATTCAAATTAAACTCACCTACTATTTGTTGTTTCGTGAAATTTAAGTATCAGACCCATAAGAGGTAGTGTGTATTCATGATACACTTTGCTTGCTTGGATCGCTCAACACCGTATTCAACAAAACGAACATAGCCAGAACATATCTTTTTGACACATGTCTACCCACTCACATCGGATTACATATTAGTTTTGTTCCTGGCTTTTCGAATAATATCAAGTTGAATTGCTCTAAAAATCAAATATTTATGATTATTTAAAAAAACAAGTGTTGATTTATAAGAAAACATACATTATTAAATCTCTAATGTAAAACACAATCCACATCGTACAATCGTTAAATCGTATATCTTACATCTCAAAGTGATTCAATATTTCCTGGAATTCTGTTACGGTTTTTTTTAACAGATTTGTGTAGACTATTATTCCTTTTGTTGTTGTTTTTCTAAGCTGGAGAAAACGGTGAAGTTACTTAAATTTTTGCAATAAACACACTCTTTATAACAATATCATCGAATTTAAAAATTCAATAATTAAACTACATACCCATGCAAGCAGTGCGGGCTTCTTTTTTCAAGTTCCTAGAAAATAAGTGAATTCTAAGAATTATGACATGAATGGGGAAAAGGCTGTGTGTATACTTGATGGTCATAGGCTTTATAGAAATTTCATTTTGTTATTTACGCATTAAGGCCGGTCAACCTATGCGCAGCTAAGCATATCTATGCTCGAAGTTAATAACGATTCGTAATTGACATAAAATACTGCAACCTGCAGTCTTGTTTTGGAAATAAGTATTAAGTTAAAAAGAAATACGTATACAACGAAGGACTACAATGGGAAAAGCATTCGATTTTAAGCGAATAACAAAACACAGTTCATGGTAAGTAGTAATATTCATATTTTACAACTTGTTTTTGTTTGGGCAGTGCCAGTAATATTCTTTTATTTATGTGGTTGGCATTTTTTTTTTCAATTGGCATCATAAGAGGGGGACGCATCTGCAGTTCTGTTAAATGTTGGGCTGCATTCAAAATGTATTACCAGAAAAATGTATACGAAATTGCGTGCATTCTTAAGTGCCACACAACACATGTTCCTTCGTAAACACGTATGTATGTGTACAGGTTGATGTACATACATGTGTTTTTATTTAAAGAGGAACTGCTTCCTAGAATAAATACTGTGCATGCTATTATCGAACTCAAATGTGTGGGTACCATAAATTGGGAACAGTGTATTTTTTTGTTTTTAATTATGAAACTTGTTTTCGATACCAGGAATTGCATGAAATTTATTTCAATGATTTCTCGGTAGTCACGTCGGTATCCGATTTTCAATTGGAAGTGGAGATGATTACACGTTTGAATTTACAAATATCGTAAACTTTCTTTGTATCAATTACAGAATAAATTTCACATTGGCATTGCCTTGGAAGCAACATGTTTTGTTTGTTTGTTTTAAAACGAAATTATATTCACGCTCAATTGGGTTTTCTTAGAATTAAGATAACCCGTCGAACTGTAACAGATTGGCATAAAAGAACTAAAGGACGGGACTGACCAAGTAAAAAACAAATTAATCTTCGAACATTTTCGTGGACTTGTGTTCAATGGAGATATGAACATAGATTTCTTTTTTAGTTCAAATTTACTGGAATTTCTACATGCAGCTAAAAAGTAGACTGTGTGTGTATTCTTTAGAAGCCGTAAGTTTTTTGGCTGCAATGTAGATATTTTACCAAGCGAAAATAAAACAGTTCATACATTCAGTGATCATGAAATAAAGTACACGAAAAATAATATCCAAATGCAACAATTATAAATAAATAAATTCGAGTAGTGTTGCATCGGCTTAGTACTTTCACCCAATGGCTTTTTGCTGTAGTACTTATTTTTTCACTGTCCAACTGGACACAATGATCTGGCGGCCAGATTAGCTATAGATTAGGTTAGTGGGCTGCCAGCGATGCTGACAATTCTTGATCCATTGTGATACCCGTAGAGGCAAGATCCTAGCTTCTACAACGAAAGTTTGTTTGTATTTTTCCATCGCTGTACTTGTACATATCAAGAACATTTCTTTTAAATTAGGTTCATAGTTTTAAATAGCTTCCCAAAGAGTAGACCAATGATATTTGCGGCACATGGAGGTAAAAAATGAACACAAGTCAGGCAATTCAATTTGGAACGCGGGCAGTTTGATCTTGATTGAGCGAAACAAAGCCCTGTCATTGGTGCCTTTATGTATTCTTCAGTTAGATTAATCCCCCGATTTTTCCTTCTACACTTCATCTTTTATATTATGTAGGTACTAGATTTGTTTTCCATTTTTGTAACTAAGTCTGAGAGCCGTATAAGGTCCACTATTTATCCGAAGCCTTAACACGCGTCATCAAGTTTAAACAACTAAATACTTCACAAATAGTGAAGGGGGGAAGAAGATTGTTGATGTTTGGTATACAAACTTTTTCTGTAAAAGGTCAGGTTAGGATTTAGTGGTTGACTGTTAAGAGGGCAGTCGCACATAGGCCAAAATAGGTCAATTGCGATACAACGCGGATTAACTACTCCTAATCCTGGAACTATTTAGTCCTTGTATGGGACACTCAACCTGTGGACGATGTCCTACAAAGCCCCTTTACTTTTGTAGGAAAAAATCCTTTCATTGAACTATGTCATGACATAATGTAACAATTAATTATGATCACTCCTAGGCCATTTTGTATACAAGGTGCCGTCGTCTAGTGCACCTTGTCAAACTTGTTTGTTCAGGGTTCAAACAATTCACCCGTCTCAATTTTAATGTCGTTTAAAGTAAGTTAAATTTTCCTATAAGTCGAATTTTTTGTTTGCCATATTTTGTCTTTCTCATCAATTTTTTATACAAAAAACTATCCTCCAAGTCGAACTTCATCTAACTCAAACAGATTTTGATATCCCGTGACAATTCAGCTTTGAAAGTGTCCACTGTTTACTTGTTATTCATGATTCTTCAGTGCAGTACATATCATCTCACTCCTTGAAATATGATATGTCGACTGATCGTGAAAAATGCAATTTAATGGTATCATTTTCCATGTCTATATAATGATGCAATTTCATAAACATCGCTTAGATACTTATGCAAAGCTGCTCCATTCCCTACTAAACGGGGTTCTGAATGATCTTGTTATTTAGTTGCGACGTTCGTTAAATTGCTTTAAAGGTGTTTCATATAACCCCTATGCATATTATCCCGCAATTTATTGTTATGTGGGTATTTGAAATGATAACTATTCTACTCATATTGTAAGAAAAAGTGATAACAAATAAATCTACATCCAACAAAGTGGACTCCCCTAACTCGAAGTTTCACGGGATACAAAATTTAGAGTTAGAGGGAGTTTTACTTCCTCCACTTATTTCCATAAATGTTGTTATTTCTAGCGATTACTTCGCCGATTTGCGCTTATCGTTTTTTTTTTCAGATTGATCTCATCTCAATTGTTGTGATCTAGCCGCGCAATAACGGCGGCCCGATATGTTTGTAAATAGTGTAGTGTTACATGACAGGACAACGATGTCTACTCTGCTAGCCAATTCGATAACGTGTCATATTTGCTACCATATTTTTTAGTAACTTTATTTACTTTTCCGAAACTAATAATAACTCGAATTTCGCTTTTGTAATTGTTTCATTTGCTAATGTTTTTTTTATTTATTTCAGGCAACTCCTCACACTTCAAATATTTACATGTTTGATTGCGAAACACGTACTCGGATATACAGAAGTTGGCTGTAAGTATTACAATGCCCCGCTTTTCTTTGAAGTCGTTCATCGTGATCATAACTCCGTTGATATACTTATGCATCGGTGTAATGATCATGCTTACCATAATTCAAGGGAACATGATTTATTCCACGATCATTTGGTCCGCTTGCTCATCTACTACATACACTCATAAAATTGTATTTTTTTTTCTTTTCCGTTTCAGCGGTAGAACCAGCAGAATCCAATATTCAAATTGGTGGCAGCGGCAATATAACATGTCTCATGAATGCTGCTCGCTTTGAAGGGAAGAACAGCAGTTGCTTGCACTTTAGCATGCTAGATGCACTGCAGGGACAGATACATGTATGTTTATTCTTTGTTCTCGTATTCTCTTTAAGTTTGCTGTTTGTTTTGTTTTCTTGGGTCAACGGGACGGATCCATTCGGTTCTGCTTAAAGAATCCCGTCGATTTTTCCATATGAAACTGTTGGGTTATTCGGAATTGTCCGTTCTGTTTCATTTGAAACGGTTTTCCCTGTAAATGGGAACGAAAAAAGATGTACGATGTACGGATTTATGCAGATGAAATTTCATTTGAACTATTTTCACAGCAGTCACGGTATACATTTATGTGTATGTACTTGTTTTTGTTCGATTGTTTTGTGCACGCTTTGGCGGTATTTCCGGCCGATTTCCAGGATTGTATAGGAATGATTTTGCCTTTTTGGTATGGAAGTTAATGTGTGACGAATTGTTTTATCTCTTTTTATAAGAAGGGAAATAATTGCATTCGTTATCGCAGATATCAAATGCATTTACATATTTAAATACGTACAGTAGGATCTCAGAAACATGATAGGTTGTAAGAGAAGAACAGATCGGAAAGATGAATGAATTTTCTTCCGAGCGAGCAGTTTTTTAAAGATTCTACTGTATATGACTGTTCCTCCTCGATATAAGTTCACGTCGTTCATCTCCTCGTTCTATTGGAGATGTGCATATTGGATGAAATGTGTGCTGATGTGAACAACAACGACGTGAGGCCATTGTTCTTCGTTTTCGTGAATGTAATGCTTTGATCATATTCATCATGCCGGAATAACGCAGATATCAGCGGCTAGCTAACAAGATCATTAACAACAACATTATTTATGTTTGGTATCGGTGGTTGACTGACTCTGCCTTCATATCCAAAACTGGCTGGCTTTGCCCAGCAAATCGGTATAGAGTCGAAAAGGGATAAGTGCGTCCAGGCCTCAGCTTTTTATCCGTTCTCGAATGTATCGTTTTTCACTTACTCACTTGTTCTTCGATTCATCGCTTCGAAATTTTTGTCTTCCCATTTTGAGCAATATTCAAATGTTAACAAAACAAAAAATGTTGGAACTTAACTGAAGCATTTAATTTATGACAACTTTAAACTTTCCAATCGACTACCACTTCTTTTGTGTCCAACATACTTTGAAAATGTTATGTCCTAGCATTGAACAGAAGATGTTTATTAACACATTACAGATCAATTTCTAAACAGTCCTATTCTTATTTACATTTTAGATCATTAATGATACATCAGTTGTTTTGACGATACATAATGCCAAACCGGGAATTTATGCCTACACATGTATGTGCGACGATCTCGGCGTTCAAAATGCTAAATTATACGTGGGTAAGTTTTATTTGAAGTAATGTTTTATATTTTACGGATCTACATATCGAAGAAAATTGGAACGGAAACAAGTTTAATTCATCATCAATATAATCGTCTTCTCCTGGCAATACAATCCGGGGTTTAACTGAGCCTCAGCCAGCAAACCCCTCCTGCTGATAAGGCTGATTAGGCTGCTGCCTCCGTATTCGCACGCTAAGTTGGTCCTTCTCCACTTGTGTGTGCGATCATCGTTTTCGTTGGCGTCCTCTATTTAGTTGGTCCACTGATTCAAAGTCGAAGAATCCTCGGGCTGGAGCAGTGTTGTCCACGAGCTCCACATGGGATAGCTCATTGTATTGAATGCGTAATTCCACAGGCTAGACTCATCGCGCTCTAGAGTCCCTATAGTTCCAGGATAAATCTTCTCCCAAAGCTATCAACGCAAAAAAGACGTAGAATTTTGCTCTCGAAAAGCGCAAGTGGTTCTTTATCTGCTTTGGGATTGTCCAGCCTTCCTCGCCATAGAGCAGGACACGGATGATTAAGGTCTTACATAATGTTTGCTTGGTCTTTCGAGTGAGTTCTCTAGAAGTCAACTGCCCAAAGAAACAGCGTTCGGCAAGAGTTATTCTCCGCTTAAACTCGGTACTGATGCTGGATGTATTATTAACTTGGAAGCCAAGGTAGACGAAGTCCTTAACCCCCTCGAAGTTGTAACGGCCTACGATGGCTTTCCGACCGAGGCGTCTATGTCTATCATTTGTCGATGACAGCATTTACTTCGTTTTGCTCTCATTTACCACTAAGCGTATTCTGTGCTTTGGTATAAGACAGTACATGGCTGAATAAATGGGATACGCTTGGTTTTTATTTCAGTTCAGCCTCTGTCTTTGTACTGTTTATTTCTATTACAAATTCAATAAACAAGCTCTGAACATAAAGTTTTATTGACGAAAAACCACAATAAGTGAAATTTTGTACCCAGTCTTGCTCGCAACTACATAAATGTATATTCATAATATTCTTAATAAAAATTTGTCTTTAACATTTTAACAAATTCTATTTACAGGGACACCACCAACTGACGTAACTGATTTTTGGTGTCGAAGTTACGATTTTAACAATATAACATGCACTTTCACAGTTCCTTATAATCCAATATTACCAAAGTATAAACTTTCTTTCACAACTGCAACTGAGGTAAGGTATAATATTGTGCGTTTGTTGTATGTTTTTGTATATGTACTGTGTTTGTCATGTCCTTGTTTTGATAAAACATCTTGTGCTAACAACATATCTCTCATACAACCATTCAAGAAGAGTTGTTTTGTTTCTAATAATGTCATTGAATCATAGTGTGTAAATTAACTCGGTGCAGAGAGCAATCGATTGACAAAATGTCTTCAAAACGTGGTAGTAAATTGTGCATACATTTGTTTTGTAAATACTGGTTAAATACTTATATCGTAACTTTATTATGCGCTTTTTAAAACTTCCTTTGTATTATTTTGGGTTCATAAAGGGTTTAGTAAATTTTACTGTATACTAATTTCCAGTAAGTTCAAAATATGGTTTTCCTTTTAAATCGAAATGTACTCATATACACTTCAGATGAAGGTAAGGGGTGGATTTACAAAAAGTCATCTATTTGCTGTGCTGTGGTGTGGTAATCAATGTACTTCTGTGGTCTGTGGGATAATGCATCAGAGTTACATGTAACGCGCTCTAGTGAAGGACAACTTTGTGCGTTAGCTTAGAAATACAAATATGAAAATATTGTGCTAGCTGGTGAGAATATTGCTGGTTAAAATCCAGGTTCATTTCGGAGCAACCATTATTACTGTTCGAGCTATTGTGCTTTTCATTTGCTTAATCATGAAAAGAACAAGTGTCAAACAATTCATGCCAAACCAATTTACAGAATGCTATTGGGACGGAAGTAAAGAGAAAATTCTTTCAAGTTGACTTCAATGAAATGAGCGAAGAGTGCATTGATGTGGATTATGTTTAAAGAAACACCTCCTTGTTTGAGAGGAACAAACAAGACATGATTGGATGAAAGGTGAACACTGTCGCTGATGGAACAAAAAAGACAAAATAAAGCAAACCCCAATAGATACAGAGCATTTAATAAATCGATTAAAAACAAAATACGTGAAAAATCTACTTTCAGCGTCACAATGTGAAGAATTGAAGAGACATAATAGAAATCATAATAATTTCGGCCTACATAAAAAAGGTAAACGAACTCTCAGGCATTCAAAAAGAATGAATTTAAATTTATGCTAAATTAAAAATAAAGAAGGACATGAACTGTTATTACAAAGCTGAAAATATTACATCGGATAATTCTCGGACGAAAGTGATGTACTGGAACCCTAAAATGAGCCAGAGGTTCCGAGCATTCTAAGAGAAGAAGTCCAGAAACTATACCGAACGAGCTGCGCAAACTAATTAAGGAAGAAGATATTATGAAATTACTTGAACTATTTAAAGTCGTCAAATATGACTTCAAAATCAACCTGCGAAAAAGCCTAAACCAAACGAATTTTTGGCTATAGAATGACAATCGTAAGGAGTCACAAGTCAGAAATGTTATTGAATATTTATTCGAAGAGCACTCTTTTCTCTTAACGTGTTAGTACAGAGGAGGCTTGAGATGAACACAAAGGGCTTTGCTAGCTTTGAACTGGCAATTAAATGCATTTGGCAAAGTACACTGCACAAATATGATCAAAATTCTAAAAACATAAAAACGATCGAAGAATAATCGATAATTTATACTGGGATCAAATGGCTAAAATCACAATTGAAGGATAGGAATCTGATGAGATATATATTCGTGGCGTGTAAGAAAAGATTGCATTATATCTCCTTTACTCTGCAATGTGTAGGCTGAGCAGATATTTAAAGACGCAATAACAGAATGCGAAGGTGGCTGATGATTCCGTAATTATATGTTTTATGCCGATTCCGAACGGCCAAGTTTTGAGAAGCTTTTTCTAGACAGGAATACTCTGAGCATTGTCAGTGACTCGAAAAAGGTGGGACCGTGAGCATTATTTTTGTCATACAAACCAAGGATCCTATGATGTCGAGGCTGAAAGCTTTCAAAATATGGACTCATCTTTCGTATTTCTTGGACGTATAGTGTAACAAACGAAGAGTACCGACGTGCGTTAATCTAAAGAAAGAGCTTCCGATTACCGTTGAAAGGAGAAAACTGGAATATTCGGGTCATATTTTAAGAAATTAAAAGTACAACTTCAAGTTAACCTCTACAAAGAGGTAGAGAAAGGCAAATATTGTCCTAGATATCTAATCTTCAACTCAATCTTTCGGTAACAAAAAATAAATAGAAATGTAAAAATTAGGAAGAAGCTCTAAGAAGAAGAAGATAGTTTTATGTCGAAAAGACATTTATTTACAACTGTGCTGTCTTCCTGCAATCAGTAGGAATCACAAAGCAATTGTCCAGTCAACATCTCATAATACAAGTCATTGGTAAAATTTTTGTTGTGTTTTTTGTGTATTTTCTCTGCAATGTGTTGCGTATTTAAAAATGTCGGAAACTTTTGCTTTTTGTTTTTGGTTTTGGGCGGGTAATAATATGATTTCAATTCGTTAAATGTAGTCACTAACCAAATCATTTCTCCCTTCTTTTATATTTTGCACGGATATTGTTACACTAACAACCTTACTAATATTACTAACAATAAAATTAACACCATCGACTGTTGCTTGCATCAATTTGCACAAATGGGGAAAAAACCGTGTACTCACTTATATCAATACAAAACAAAAATAATGTATAATGAAATCATTCAGGAAAGAATACTGAACCGAATTACTAAGAAATATAAGACTGTATTATTTTTGCAGAATTACAGTAATGAATGCAACCTCACAAGTGTTGGAATTAAAAGAGTGTGTGCAATCACCGCAGCCTATAAGCCAATCTATAGATACTATAATTTTACTTTAATTTCGCAAAACCCTCTTGGCAATCTAACACAACATATAAAAATAGATCAATACATCAACAGTGAGTATTATCGAAGGATCACAGAATTGATTTGTCACATTTGTCGTTATGCACCGGATATTAGAGCGACAAACAGTCAAATGTGACAAGTGATTTCTCCTTCAGGGAACGTTCCTCATCATTTTTATTAATTTTGAATTGTTGGCTTTCAGTGGTACCATCGAAACCGAAAGTGGATATATTAGACATTACAACAAATGGTGTCCTATTAAATGTAACCAATCTGGTTAAGGGCTATCACTACGTGACATACACATCGGGCATGTACTTTCAAGTTCGTTTGCGTCCAGAAAAATTCGATTGGATTGAAGATTATTACAGAAAAAGGAATAAGTTGCCGAGTTTTGAAATTCGCATTAATGATTTGAAATACGCGTATAGACGTTATGAAGTGGTTGTTCGGGTCAGAACGGGAGTTGCAGGAAATAACGAAACAATGTGGAGTGAACCATTTGTTGATGAGTTTGTTACAAAAGCAAAAAGGCCAGATAGTCCACCGGCCATTGACACAGGAAGCTTTTACATCGATCCTTCTGGACAAACTCTTCGTTTGTACTGGAAGCAGTTGCCGGAATATGAAGAGAACGGACCGCAATTTAAGTACATCGTAACTGATGTTCGTCAAGACGGATATCTTTTATCGTAAGTAGATAATAAAACTGGTATAGGTGTGTTTTTTATTGTGCGAAAGAACACTTTCGTAACATGAAACATATTCTTTGCTTGTGATTGTCACAACTTAAGTGTTGAACTTAATAGTAAACTCTTCCCCTTCTCCTTTCTAACAGGAACGTGCCATGGATTGATAGTGATAATACGTCGGCCACATTAAAGTGGAATAGCTCATCGAGATATGAGTTCACAGTAAAGAGTCAAAATAAAGAAGGACAGTCCAAGGAAGCTAGTGTGATCACTGTTTCACCTGAGTATTTTAAATCTGAGGGTACTCTACACATAAGTAAAGTGTATCATAATCAGCGATACACCGTAGCATGGGGACCGCAGCAGAACGACTCTTCGGACTTGGTCAACTTTACACTGTTCTGGTGCAAATCAAAAATGGAATCACAAAGTCAATGCCTGGTAAGTTCTTTATTTAAATATACCCGGTAAATTAAAATTTAAACGCACATTTCTGTAGGGTACAATTGATTTTATGCACTTTGATAGTAATACATACAATCATACAACGAAAGCACAACATCATGCATTAAACTTTGCTGTATCGGTAAACTATAAAACGTACAGTTCCGGCATGATTTGGGCGAAATGCACAGCAGACTTGTTAACTGATTTGATAAAAATGTATCCAGACATCACACCGTTGTCATCGACAAGCATAAAAATTAAATGGGGTACTGACTGTCCGTTCGAAGGGATTTTGGTGCGATACAATCTTATTTATTGCATTGTGGACATTAATGCGACAGAGTCGTCGTCAGCAGACTGCAAGGGTCCAGAGCACAGAATAAATATCACTCATACCGCTAAAGAGCATATATTAAACAATTTGGAACCGTTTGCTAAGTACAAAATCTTATTTTCAATGTCGTCAAAAGTGAAGGATGGCCCGCTTAGTGATCCATTATTTGTCACGACTATAGAAGATGGTAAGGGTCTACTTAGTTTGACTTAACTGGAAAATGTGTAAAGAAGTTCTCTCTTCTTCTATTAGCTCCATCACCTCCTTACGATTTGAAAGCATATAATGTGACGAGTAAATCTGCTGTTATATCCTGGCTACCACCTAAGAAGATCAATGGAAAACTTCGGTTTTACACTGTTTGGTAAGAAGACATTTTTTGTGTGTTATTTCCATGCAAATCTCATTTCGGTTGGTTTCACTTTTCCAGGGTAAATAATGAGCAGCATAATATTAGTGCAGTCAATAATATAGAAGGACCAATCACATATACGCTACAACATTTAAGGAGTTTCACTCCGTACAAGATATACGTCACTGCACATACCGTGAAGAAATCACATGAAAGCAATGATATCCACTTAAAAACAAAGATCGGCTGTAAGTATATTTTTGTTGTATTGAATTAAGAAACAAAACACCTTGTGTACACCATTTTAAGAAGTCTGAAAGTAGTTGATATGCCTTGACGTTCGTTAAAACCTTAGATTGGGTAGTTACTGGCAACGCCCTTTGACGGTCAGGTGAGAAGTGATTCCATGCGAGATTATACATGAACATGAGTGCATAGAGAGTTAGATTAGGGATAGAGTAGGCTTACTTACGCATGTATAGCTGTGTGTCGGATAGCATGTCTGTTCATGTTATCTAGAATTGGCAGACTGGTCCCAGGCAGTGGCAAAGGTAGAGAGCATATATTGTCGTTGCCAATTCCCTTTTTTTATCTTGATACTTAGTGCTCGGACTGCTATCACTATACACTTTGGCCTATTTTCTTGCTGCTAAACTTAGGCCAAAGTTACAACGCGTCATTGGTACTCCAGTCTCTAAGATATGCCTTCCTTACAATAACTTCTGCAAGAGCTACATGGACGAGAATGAGGAAGGGTCTGCTACGAAGCCTATTACTTCAATAACCTATGGAAGGTCCTAGTCCGAGATAGTGCTGCCTTGCATAGTTGACGGTCCTGGGCACGCTGCTTCCAGTCATCAAGACTAAGCTGTTTTGAGTCTGCTATGACTTGGTCTTCCTCTCCTTTTGCAACCAGTAGGCTCGGATTCGAAAATCCTCTTTTCTGGAGCTTTGATGTCCATGTGCTTGATGTGCCCGAGCTATTGTAGTCAACGGATTTTTGCCTACCGGACTAGTTCGGAGTTCGCGGTTGTGTCTTCTCCTCCATTCACTTTCCTCGCAGACTGGACCATATATCCGACGTAGATTTTTTTTCGAAGGCACAAAGAGTCACCTCTGCAGTTTTGCGTAGCGACCAGCTTACGCTCCATAAAGTAGGACAGGTTAAGAGTTTTGTAGAGCATGATTTTGGTCCTTCGAGTCAGGAGGTTCGAGCCCAGTTGTTTTGACAAACCGATGTAGCATGCGTTCCCAAGGGCGATTCTACGTCGGATCTCCACGAAGATGTAATTCGTGTAGTTTACGTTTGCCCCGAAGTGGACAATTGTAGCTGTCGATTGTGATGTTTTGGCCTCGATGGTTTTCGGTGCATTTCCTCATTGACCTAAACACCAGCGCACACCGTTCTTCAATCGTAATAAAAGCTTCCACTAGGAGGATATTCTTGGTTTACAACCCAAAATACAACTCTGAAAAGAACTACATGCGATGGGAACTGACGCAGAGTAAGGTTTGAAAAGGGGGCGCAATAGAGTTCGCGGTGCACCATACCCTTTACAACAACAACGATAATGGCCAGTATCAAGTGGCTCTGGCTGTTCAAAAGCTTCTTCTGCATAATTTGAAAAGTCCATACCTATATATTCCATTTTTTTCATTTTCAGTTCCATCATCTCCTCAGTCTGTGAAATTGACAAAAAGGAATAACGGACTCGTTTTGAATTGGAACAGACCGGATGTACCATCAGGAAGAGTTGAATTTTATGAAATACGCATTAATATCACTAGAAATAACAAAACAGACGAATGTAAAATATCCGGTATAAGAGGACAGTCGTATGATTTGAAGCTTCCCCCATGTTCTGAACCCAATTATGCATACACGTTCGAGGTACGCGCTGTAAACTTGGCCAAATGCAACGAAATTGACGACGAAATCAAACCAGACGCATCAATTTCTTGTGCACGACAGCAAGTAGGAGGACCGCGAAGACGTCGTCATTCAAAAATCAATTCATCAATCGACAGTACCTATCACATTTCAAATGACCAAGTAAAACCCACGAAAGGATCAACAACGAAACTGATCGATGCCGTGGAATCACCAATGATTCCGTGTGTGAACGATAATAATATTTGCAAAGACTTGATATTTACAACCAATATGTCCACGTGTATGTCCATATTGCTGGAGCCCTTCTACTCGGAATGGGGAACGAGCGCGTATTACACATGCGGCGAAGCTCAACTGAGTAAATTGCCATTCATTGCGATTTCTGTAATCTTTATTGTCCTTATACTGTTCGCCATGGGGTACTTTGCAAATAAGAAGGTGGAAAAGATGAGGAGTATCGGAATGGAATTGCCAGAGGGTCTTAATGAGACCACATCCCCAACAAAAGGAATCGCTCCATTCGAGGACATCATGCGAAGTGAGGAGCTGTTGTATGACAAGGAGAACCATCGCCTGTTGTCACAAATTGGCAACGATTCTGGGTTCTTAAACAGTGGTCAGTGTTTGGACGAAAACAGCGTTCATGTGTGCTCCGATCATCATGATAGTGAAAAAAGCTCTCAAAGTACGGATTCAGTTGAGCTAACCGAAATAAACAGTTGTTCGTACACATCATCGCCATCGCAAAGTCCCAAGGCAAACATTCACGAAACAGTTCCGCGTGAAGAGGAAAACGTTGTCCAGCCGGTTATTCAAGCACCGCCCATTCAACTGCGTCCAACTGATAATGGCTACATTAAGCCAATGATGATGACAAATGGATATGTCCAGGCGCAGGCATTCCAAAAGGTATGTAAACAAACTTTTCATGTGCATATGCATAAATAAAGGCTGACATTTTGAGTCAGCTTCATCCTTCTCGTCCAATTTAATAATGCAAAAACTAATCAATTCCCCCTCGTGAATATTCCAGCCCAGAGAGAATCCCTCATTCAATGGATACACAAAATTGGATGACAGAGGCAAACCTATATTCCCTCCACTCGTTGCAACAGGTAACATTGGCCTAGCTAATCCGAAAGTCAGCAGCAGTAAAGATATCGAAGCGCCACAACCAATGAATGGAAACATATGCGGATATGTAACGCATAAGCAACTATCAGACTTTGGCCAACATTTGCAGTAAAAAAAAAGAAAAGAAACGAGAACCTTTTTAGAAGACTAATATGTATACTAATAATTTTTTTTATATTTTTTATTAAATAAAAGAAAAAAAATGTTGTTTTTGTAAAGTTAGCTGTTTTTTATCAGACTTATGAAAATATACATTTTATGCATAGGCGGTATGATGTGTATAATCATGAATTCATATATGTTCAACGAATATCAGAAATAAAAAATTCTGAAAATTAAGTTATTTGTAAGTATTTACTCATTTATTTCATCCAATATGTACAAAAAAACAAAATAATTATATAAAAACTAAATGTTATGCCGAATGTCTTGAGAAAAACAAAAACGAATATTTCTGGTTTCAAATTATTTTTGAATGTTGAAACAAAAATATAAACAAGTTAAAACGAACAAAAACATTGTGATTTTTAATTCAATTATAAAGAGAGAATAAAACAATTTTAAGATGCATTATGTAAAGCTGTTTCATGACACTGTGTAGAAAAAAAATGAAATGAATTCAAAAGTTCTTTAGATTATTATAAAGAAATATATTCAACTTGAAACATAAATTTAAAACCAATTGCGGATAATTTAAGATATAAGAATTCAAATAAATATGTGTATACTTAAAACTGAAAGCACGTGTTTTCATCTACTGAAGTGTTGTTGCTGCTGCTTGTCTGAACTTGAAGTGTGGCTGTTCAGTGGTTTCACTCAGATGTCTTTATTTCAGTATATTTTCAGTACAGGTTTTCTATTGAGTTGCAAATGAACGGTGGAAGAATCCACTTGCATGACTACTCGGATACTGCGACCTTGTTACAAGAATGGTAAGTCCGATAAACTCTTACAAATCGTTAAAGAGCTGCTCAGAATGGTAGTCAGAAGGGGTAACGGGCGATAACCATCTGAAGTATCATAAAAACTAAATGATTGCAGAAGAGAGAGAAGACACTCTTCACTGTTTCTATCACACGGAGCTTATGCCGATTAAGAAATATAACGCGGGGAGAATACTACTTGTTCTGCGACCATAAAAATCCACTTTTAGTCTACGATCTGAGTACTGCCTCCAAAAAATAGACAGATTTTCTGCAGGGAATTTCATTAGTCTTTCCCGGTTATGGATGTTCTATTTATTGTTTTCTATCTTTTTCTGAGAAGGTTCGAGCAGTCGGTAAGTATGTGGTCGATAGTTTTCTTAGCCTCGCCGCAGAGCATTCATATGCCTGCACTGATGATATCCACTTATGCAGGTGTTACATGCTCCATGTCCTGTTAGTACACCACAGTGCCGAGCTTAAGCCTTTGAGTCTAATAAACCCCCCTTCCAACTGGTTCCTTTGTTTTATCGTCCATTTTTGCAACTAGAGGTTTGTGTCCCTGTTTCTGAATCCATAAAGGGAGCCTGGCATCAGGCTTTAAGAAAGGCAGCGTACTGCGTACTGCTTAGCGGGCCTGACCGCGAGAGAGCGATAGGGAATCAGGAAATCCCAACTCCAGTCGACGAAGTAGTCCTCCCGTCTAGCTTTGAAGAAGTGGCTTACCATCGGAGCTTTTCAAAGCTGGGGGCAATGTAATGGTAGGGAGCATGCACAAGAATATCTGCCGAATTTGGGAGGACGAAAGCATGCCCGGCGACTGGAATATCAGCTCCATAAGCCCCATTCTCCCTCTTGCAACAACTACAGAGGTATGTATATCCTCGCGCAACGTATCCAGCGTACGTCTAAAGCCATTTTGCACCGAACTAACCACCACGTACCTGTGCAGTTTCCGGCTAGACAAATCGACTATAGATAAAATCTTTATACTAAGACAGATCCTGGAGAAGACCAAGAGCTATCCGAAGCGATGGCTGAATTCTGGATCCCGAGAGAATTCATACGGTTTTGTTGCACCACGCTAACACTGCTGCGATGCCCGAGGCAAAAGTAAGTACGGAAGGCACTTCTACAAGTCAGTCCAGCTGTTGGGGTACGCTGATGACATCGACTATCGCATTTACGGCAATTCAAGATGAGGCAAAATCAATGAGGACAAAACAAAGAGTATGGTGACGACAAAGAAACTTTCCCTCGCACACCACATATGACAAAGTATCTCAAACGACAGTTATAATTAAAATATAGCCCGGCACACACAGGAGGTGTATTCAAATTCTCAGTCATCTTCAAGAGGCTATAAATAAGCGTTGTTCTATTTTTATCTTATGCATGAAAGAAACTACAGTGCCCAAGAAGCTTCAAAAAGAAAGCTGAGGTCTTTGCAATAGATAGCTACTCCACCCACTCCACAGGTGGTGAACTTCGTCTCGAAGATAGCTTGCGGTAGTAGGCGGTTATTGTCTTCGCGGAGGAAGTCATATTCGTTAAGAATGGTTGACTGCTAAGTTCGGACCACAGCCAGAATATTTTGAGTCTAAATGCTGTGCAGTAGGCGATACATGGGTGTAGTCCCCATGTGTACCCAATGGCTTTTTTGTACAGTATTTCAGCCTGCTTCACCAAAACCTGGATGTCGAGTATGTGGCTTAACTTACTTTCCATTGTGGGACCCAGAAATTTCGCACTGGCGGTTAATTGTTGAGTAGTGCTGCACAGCGTGGGTTATCGTCGAGTGTGCATTTTTGTGTCCATTTGTCTTGCTTATCTTAGGCGTCTCTTTGAATGAAAACGAATTTGCCAGATGCCGCTAAGGCAACATCATTCGCGTAGTAATTACTTTGTATCCTGCCTTTTCTATTATTACATATCTAACAGCTAATTTTGTGCTACGTTCCAAAGAACACGTGAGAGTTCAACTCCTTTTAATTCCTCTATAGATCGTAGCATCAGCCAGGTAAGAGTCGATTACCCTTCTATTGAGGAGCTGATGAATGAAAGCCATCGAAGATATTAAGTGCAAGTCAGATCTCCTTTGATTCGATTGTGTTGAATGCACCTTCCATGTCAAGAAATACCACACGAGTGTAAACAGAAGATCATGTCAATTGCACAAGTTTGTCCAGCCGCGTATTTTCTCAAACTAAAAAATCTTCATCAACCCCAAAATAACAAACAACTAATGTTTAAATTGCTTTATACTTTATTAACCATAATTATGAATTTTGAAAATAGTAAACAGAAATTAGAGACATCTGTACATTCGTTTGATTTTTTCAATGTCCCCTGCTGACGGCTTATCCAGCTGACCCAGCCTAGAATAGGGATTCTCTCTTCCACTGCGCACAGTCATGGTCGGCTTCTGTGGGTCCTTTGCAAACGCATAATCAGAGTAGTGCATTAAGCTGCCATAATCGTATGGGATTTCATAGGATTTTGCGTACTCATCCGGGACCCGGACGAAGTTGTGATAGTTAATCAAGTCGATATTGTTCCAATCGATGTCAATGTATTGATCACGATCCGAACGACTTTGTTCATGATAGACACCCAGTACATGCATGGCCTCATGTTGAATTGCACCGGGGACGCGAAGGCAATTTGGACTTAGGTAAACATTGTGCGTGGTTGACGGAACGGCTTGATAGCCGACTCTGGTTCCGCAGCGATCGCCCTTTCTGCTAAACACTACTCTTCGCTGAGATCGAGTGCCGTTGTGCCTTTCAAACCGCACACAGGTATTCTCGTTGAAGTAGTCCAAGGCCCGGTCTACATTCCGTCGTTCCTCAGGCGTATAGTCGTCACTGTAGGTGTAATAGATCACATTGTTTGGCCATTTTTGGACATCCCAGCGTATAGCGTTCCGAGCAGTATTTGGATCAGTTTCCGGATCAATTTCCTCGTAATAGTTCTCGAAATATACCGCGGCACTTGAAACTGCAACGACTATTGTCAAATAAATGCAAAGACGAGTTACGGTGGTCAACATTTTGCCGAATGTTTGAGGATAGCTGAGTGAAACCTCTGTTTTATACTATTTTTGCGAGGCAAGCAAACTACGCATGGTGAAGGGGTGCATTAATGAGCTGATAGTTTCTGTGTTTTGCCGTTTTTAATTAATGCTGTAAAAGATAGTTGCAGGAAAATTGTATGCATTATTTCCTCGATTAGAGCGAATTCGAAATCTTGAGGCAGGAAAGACTGACGTACGATATGTGAGAAAATAAATTTGAATAATTGCATGTTCAGAAGTGTTTGATGCGTCAGCGCGATTGTCTCACACAAGGAGAGAATGATTTAAATTAAATTCTCGGAGTATATACACCCACTCCGTATTAGGGGGCTTTCTACAAGTTAAAATTCGGTCTTCACGGATGTCGCAGAAAAACCTGGAGATATGTACAGCAAATGCTTGGCATGCAACGGGAAGGAATAGTAAAAGTATTTAAGAAGGAGTTACAACAGCTTTTTAATGGGCATCAAGTAGAGAATATGATAGAACAAGAAGAGAAACAACCTCTAGTCAATGAAGAAGTAATCTCGCCTCACAGTTTTAAAGAGACCAGCTAAAAGCTAAATAATAACGAACCTGCTTTGATGACACCCAGCTGAACTTTTCAAACATGGTGGTGATGTTTTGTGTGCACCAAATCATCAACCCATTATGGATGGATGCATGTCTGAGAGACTGAACCATCAGCTCTATACCTCTCATCTTCAAGAAAGACGAAAGTACGTCATGTAAGAATTACCGAGGCATACACCTGTTGAATGTTACATCCAATGAACTGATTGAACGTCTGAAACCTTTCAGCAACACACCGGCACACACCAGTTTGGCTTTCAGCCCGGCAGATCAACAATCGACCAAATTCGTGGAATCGACCAATGAGTTTCAAGTCGAGATGTAGTTCGTCTTTCTCATTTTTTTAAAAGCTTTCACAGCCATCGAAGATGAGGTGAAACGAGTTGGTATTAAAGTAATTGCATAACTACAAAAGCAAGTATCTGTTGTCAACAAACAAAGAATGATCGGTCCACCACTTAGGACAGAAGGTGGTTAAGGTTAATTTACCTTTCGCGGAATAAATATTAAGCCCAATGACACTAGTGGAGATTTGGGAAAGCATAGGAAACTATTCAACACTACTGACTAGAAAGAAAAAAATGCATGATAATTAAGGAGCTGACAAGTCCAATAAGCCAAAAATCGAGTAATAGACAATTACACTCCAGCAAAGAGGATATTTGAATCACAGGCCATAGGTTCCGGAAGAAAAGGAAGACCGCACGGAAGTCTATCGCAACCCCTCACGGGTTGGGAGCCTGTTTATTTAGTAAGTGTGTCAATATTTTATGTTTCTGGATACTTCGTTTCGCCTCGTTTACTGCCAGTGCCACATATTTTATGTTTTTTCTGTGTGTGTGTCTCTCTTACTGGGACTCAAATTTGCGAATGGTATTGGCAATAGTGCTTTCATTAGGTAAATTATGCGCACCCTCAGTTCCTCAAATAGGACACAAAACATTTCTCACAGAACGATGATTTTCGTAATACAGCTGAATAATTCGGAGACGCTGTTGTGATGGGAGTCTTTCCATGATGACTTGTTAAATGATACAGCTTGTTATCGATGCATACACTTGTTATATGACAAAGCAGTTTGATAGGAATCCAGCATGATCTGTCAAAAAATCCTATTGAAAATCAAACCTCACGATGATTCAACCTATATCATTGACTTCAATCAGTAGTTATGTCTTGTTTTAAAAAAAGGCAGTGCACTTCAATTTTTTAAATGGTTTAATGATAAAATAAATTAATAAATAAAGATTAACTAAATTCCACTAACACACTAATTGGCACTTCTTAGAACATTTTCATCATAGTCCTCAATTTCATCATCTCCTGCATCAATGTCCACGTCACTTGGTCTCAAGGGATAACCTTCTTCCGGCTTAACGATTTTCACGCCCTTTGTGCCAAACTGCAGGCAATCATACGACCTAGAATACAGGATGGTCAGTTGAAACAGCATACAGTGAAAATAAGTTCGTCCTCGTCAACTCACCTTTCAAAAAGTTCATAACCTTGGAAGTATCCAGTTAAATCCATGCATACGTGCATATTTCTTCCGAAGAAATAAACGTCATAGAACGTGATGCACGCTCTTGCAAATCCAAAGCGTGGTGGCCTAAAGCAAAAGGGTGGTGGATTTTTCCCCGAGACTCTCTGTTTGAACAACACATGGTTGTTCACTTTCATTCGAATGTCAAATGCAAAATCCTCCGGTTTGTACACGATCTCCATGCATCCATTCATGCCGATCATCGAGAGCATTGCTGTGGGGAACAAATTTTGTTTGTACTGCATCTTAAAGATCGAACAAATAACTTGGTTTACATGTGCAACACTTGCAGATGCCTTGGTCGCATGTACATGGAATGCGACTGGTTAGCTGGCCTAGAGCATTGGTTATTGAGGAAATCTGTCTGGGCTCCTCTTCAGCGTAGAGTTTGTTCAGGTCCGAGTTGAGTATTCCCAGTTCTTTGGTAGCCTCATACGCGATGTCTATCTCTGAAAACAGGAAGAACAATTTAGTCGTAAAACTTAAACTTAATGAGTTGCAGTTATAATTTGCCTGCCTAAATCATTCCATTAGCTTCCCTAGTTACAAATTTTAAATGTTTACAACTGTCATTGCAATCATTTTTTGTAATTGAAATCCAAGGGGATGGTTAACGCAGTTGTTAAACCGTTAAATTTTAATACAATAATATACGCGGAAACGAACAACTATTAGTTTGAAGCAAATCACTAGTGAAAAGTCTCCAATTTTCATTGGAATGCAATGTGGCCCATGGCGCTGTGGGTATTTATATAATATTTAATATAATAATATGGGTGGCGCTACAGCCCGTAGAGGACCAGAGCCAACTTCTCAGCAACCATTAGTGTTGTGCGTGCTATTGTTCTCTCACGAGTGGAAGGGACCTACAGTTTTATGCCGAATCCGAACGGCCAAGTTTGAGAAGCTTTTTCTAGCCAGGAAATACTCTTAGAGCATTGTCAGTGACTCGAAAGAGGTGGTGCCGTGAAAATTATTTGTGTCGCACAGAGCAGGAATCAAACCTACGACGTTGAGGTTGGCGTCGACGCACATACCCACAACGACAGCGGCCACCACTTTTTGTTAGATTTGGTGCACTGCAATTGAAATGTTCATAAACGGTTTTCCACGTCTCACGATCATCAAGCTGTTTTAAAATTGTGAGTTTATCCTTGATAGACGAACTTGTGTATATCATACCGCTGTATTTTTTGTTCTTTTTAATTCACTTTATAAACATTATTACCTTTAACGTCGACATATTTTGAAATAAGTAAGACAACAACCCAGTGTTTTAACCAACAATACATAGCAGATAAAAATCGTTTGAATATCAAAACAATCACAAAATGTGCTGCCATAATTGATGTTTGTCACTATGAGAGATGAACTTCATTACCGGACTTCATACAAAATTACAAATTCAATATATGCATTTAAAGGATTTCGAAGCGTTGACAAGCGACTTCTGCAGGCACAGGCGTTTTAAGCCTATTCATTCGATTGTTCTTGTGGTACATTTTATTTAAGCGGCGTCTTTTCTATGAAAGTAAAAAAAAAAATTTGTCTGATTTTCTTTTTCAAATAAAACGGAGCAGTTTGTATGGGGAAAGATTGAATTTTTCATAAAAGCGGGTTTTTCAATTAAACGATTTTCAAATAAGCGGGTTCGACTGTATCTGAATCTGATTACAAGATGTTTACTCTAACGAAGTGTCTTAGGGATTGCAGAGAAACAAAGTAGTCTGCACTAAGAATAACGGGCGATAACTGCTAACATATCACAATAACAGAATTCATATGTCCTTAACTTGATGACATGGCATTCCCACAAGACACAGAGGATTTTACTAGTGAATTGAACCAGTTGTGAACATTTGAAAGAAATTTCCCTTTTAGTTCTTGGGCCTGTGTTGCTGACAAGAGAGTAGGTTCAAAATACAACTGGTTATGTCAAACAGCAGCAGATTTCAAACGTTTAAGTTCTCAGTTTCACAGCCATAAAATCTCTTCATAACCTGATAAGTGTTTAAATGACGTGCGAGCGTACAGATACAGCGTACATGTGAAGTTCAAAGATCGTGGTCCTTATAACACTTTTACTTCTTGACTTTCTGTTGGTACATAAATAGGAAGCAAATTACTGAAAGAAAGTAAAAGGTCAATTGTCGACTTTTATGCTCTGGATGTTAAAAAGAATTAACGAATGTTCTCAATTCAAATGAACAGCAGGAGAGAAAAAACAAGTTTTTTTATAAAAAGACAACTTCTCGTCTCAACGTCTAAAGTGGTCCACGCAAGTGGATGAGGACCCTAAAGAACTTGGTGTGCAAAACTGGAGGCAGCTAGGGCTACCAAGAGAAATTTGTTGTTTGAGCCCCAAGTCCAACCGTGAGCGCAACACAATGAAAGATGAAAGACAATAAATAGGCAATAAATTACATAATAAAAAATACTCTTAGTTCAACGATGACTCTAAAACGACGAACGCCGACTCTTAAACGATGAACGCTAAGCAAATAAATACGACGAACTACGGTCTGTAATGATTCTGTACGATTGTAACCAGATAGAGATATTTTTTGGATTTTGGAATTAGTTGAGATTTTGTTGCGTTGAGTAGTTGTAGATAATCTTTGATAAGGAATTCTAGTACATTGACATTGGGGAACGGCTTGAAGAGTAGTCGACTTGTATTTGCATATGTACATATAAATATGAAGATGTATCTCTACACTTAAGCCAAGGGCAAGGAAGTACATCTATATGAAATTGGTAGTGATTTCTTATAAAAGTTTTTGGATGCACGGCAAAGAAACACTTGTATGCCTCTGCAAGAAACTAGATTTTCCCAGTTTTTGGTTCCATCACCACTGAATATGAGTTTAAGGCCTTCATGTATCACGATCCTAAGCAAACAATGTATCTAAATTCTATTTAGATGAGACATAGAAGTTGGGGTTAAGCTTAAGCTGCGATACTAAATATCTGTTCAGGTTTATCAGACATCGGACTGGTTAAACATCGAAAATGGAAAATGTGGTAACGGGTACGAGAAAGGATGAAGAGCAATACATTTTCTCAAATAGGTATCACAATGGGTTAATGACCTAAGTGTGACGAGGAAATACTTATGTAACGGTTACGCTAATTTGAAAAAAAAAACGAAGAAGCTCCTACAATCTATGTCACACTTTGTATCGGTAATAGGTGCTAACAATAGTTACCAATAATATCAACACAATTATTAATATGATGTCAATAACTTTTTCTTATTTTGTTTAATTTTTGAATTAGTGGTGGCTTTGATAAGACCTGTGTTTCACTTGGAACTTGCAAAACATCGGTTGCGTTTTTGCGTTTGGGTTCACTCCGGACTGTAGCGCCATTTGAATAAGAAGAAGAAGATAGGGGTTGGATTGTGCAGAAAGACATGAGGAACTTGTGTATACTGCGCCGGCGTTATGTAAAGTGAAATACTTTCCTGCTCTGAATACATATGGAGTTATTAAGAATCGTGGTGTCGTTCAAGCTAGGTTCGATTGACTGATCAAGATAACAATTAGATATGGAACCAGGAAGAGGAAACAGGCGGTACATCTGAACGTCGCAGTCACATTTAGACCTTTAACGAGGAGGCGGAAGCAAGAGTATACGCATGGAGCCGTGTATTACGATTCACATGGGTATTATGTGTAAATAGTGCGAGTGTTGTAGAAATTCTTCGCCTCCGAACCAGTGGGACAACGCAATAGAGGACTACCACGAAGCCGATGGTGCACACAAGTGGAGAACGCACACCTTGGTGTGCGAAATTGGAGGCTGGCTAAGGATCGTGCCAGCTGGAGAGGAGGTTGTAGAAATTCAATATACACTATTACCCGTGGGCTTTAATAAAAACTACGCTATATTTCAGCCATTTTATTCAAATCTCAATTTGCAGACGGCCTACAATTGAAACGAGTTAGAAAAACTATACTTAAAGACTACCAACGCTGGCGCAGACTGGTTACACGACATTGGCAATTTCGCAAAAAAAAAAGACATTAATGCAAAAATACCGGTAGTGATCACATTTAAATCCACGGTTATGCACATAATTTTGTCAACCCCGATGCTCTTACACGGTATTTGTCTTTATTTGTATTTCATTTAAGGATTGAAAGTTAAAGTACACTTCATTACCATCTTCCGCAGATGTCAAAGGAACACATTGAAGGAATAAACACAACATCAACAATATAAACACAATCATATTCTTAATCATTTCCGCTACCAAACACCACACAGTTTTTTTTCTGAATAAATTTTTGACGAAATACAAAAGTTTTTGCTGCCGAAATGATATGCGTTATTTCACACGTCCGCTGTGTAAAGTGCAAAAAGCGACACTGACTCTCGCGTTCAAAGAGATGCTTTAGAAATTCACTATACAACTTTCTTTTATGGCTAAACAACGCACAAACAAGTTGAAAAATAAAAATTTCAGTAGAGAGACATAAGTAAAACGACCATGGCCTTGCAGTAAACGATCAGGCTTAATTTATACGATTGAGTTGCAACCAATTTCTTGAAGAGGTGATGTCTTGATTTCTGGGATCAATTTACTCTCAGATTGTTGTTGTCGCAAAAGTTTTGGGTACTCTCACTTTTGGCTTAATGAGTCTGTCTGTCTGTCGCGACGCGGCGCAAACACACATCATGGAGAAAGAGGTATCGGTAGGTGTACACTGGACGTGCTGGTTATGCCATTAGCTCGTCTCTTTGGTAGTGCAAGAAAGCGATATGTATTTTGACGACTGATTGTTTGTTTTCAAACTACATAAAGAATGATGTTGGGTAATTTTTTAATTGTATTGCATGCACTTCCATACAAACATGCATACACAGGTTTCTTCTCACATGTGTATTTTTAATTGGACAATAAAAGTTAGTTTCGTAACACAAGGAGCTAACGGCGAATTTTCTACCAACAAAGGGGTTTTTTTTTCATAATAAACACTTACGTAATTTGTCACATAATACAAGCGTCCATTCTGCATGCCCAATTTTCTCAGCTTTAGATGATGAGCACGAGCGAGTGAGTGTCGGGTGTTAAATCATGACGAGACGTATGGCATTACTGATGAATTCAATGGATTCTGTTCAAAGGTTCAAAGGATTGTTTGAACGAATCATCATAACGCTTTCCATTAAGTCCCATGTATTCATCTCACATGAAAATTTTAAAGGTTCCCTGGATTTTTCAGAAATAATTTTCTTCTACTGGCCAATATCAGGTATATTGACATAATGTATGCCTTGTTCATACTCCAACCAACGTCGATAACTATCTACCAGTGAAGCGATCCACCCGTAATGTGACGCATATGAGTGGAAGGGGATTAAAACCAACTCAGTGAGTTGCAATTAAACCAGCTATGGAGAAATCGTGGTTGTTGACAGTGAACAGATCCGCTTAACTAAATGATCAACTAAAGTGAGAGAAAATCACATTTTTCATAGAATTAGGACATCAGAATCCCACACGATTAGACGATTATGCGCCTTATGTTAATTGATTCTCGGATTGCACACCGGTTGTGTAGCTTTCAAATCTTAATGTTCGTACAGAATCTCAGGAATCTTAATCGGGTTCTGATAGCATAATATTGGTGTACTACCTATACATTTATCCTTTCTTGGATTCGAGGAAACAAGGTAGGTGGTTGCAATAGTCCGAGGCAATTTCCACTTCTAATAGCGCTACAGTCCCGCCTGGACCTCGGCCTCAGGCCTGCATATTTGTAACTGACGTAAAACCAAAACATCAAAGTAAAAGTATTTAAATTTATTGAAATAAAATGTGTATCGGAGGATCATGGTTGGGCTCACTCAGAGTTTTTGCTTGTTTGTTGTTTATGGTATGCGGGGCACGATCACTTGCGTGATCCACTGGTTCCGTGGTCGTCGTCTATTGCGTTGTTCCACTGGTTCGAGTCTAAGGGCTGGACCAGTATTGTCCGTGCGCTCTACATAGCGTAGCCATCTTAGACATTGGATCTGTAGACACGCGGTTAGACTCACATCGGTATACGTACAGGTCGTGATGGAATCTTCTTCTCCAGAAATCTTTAAAAGACCACAGATTGAACGCAGAACTATTCTCTCGAGAAAACCATGAACTTTGTCATCTGCTCTTGAGATTGTGCAGGTTTCTGCGTCATCGATAGAGTTTATAAGTGATAAGTAACTGATGACACTTGTGCAGACACAAAGCAGGCCTACACACATTCTGCAGCGTACGTGTACGTGTTCATAAACACATGAGAAAGGAAATGCGATTGTACTACCGCATATTTCCGATGTTTATGCAAACACCATTTACCGAGGAACTAACTCGTTCTGAACTGAGATCGATTCGGCATCACTCTAAGACAGATTTTTTAGTCGTCTTTAGAAATTAACTAATAGAGACTTAATTTCTGGTGCATTTTTTATGAGAAGGTTCCATATTCACGTAGTGAGACTGGGAAATGGTTTCTAAATTTAACTGTGATTGGTTAAATTGGCTTACCTGCCGAGACGGATATTGCGGGGGGGATGAAATATTTCTCGATAGAGGAAACCTAGACATTTCGCAGCATCGTCCTGACGACCTCGAATTTGTGATCGTTGTGTTGTGTTGATAAGCATATAGAATTTTCTGATTTCATGGATACAAGCGCCATTCATAGATATTGGCTGATTATTAGGGGTTCGCTTTAGTGACCGAGGAGCATTGAATTCCACTCTGTCAAGATCGGTGCTTAATGTATGCTGCCGTTCATCTCGGTCATCCGAAGCGCAAATCTTCATTTGAGTATCATCAAAATATATAATGCGTTGTTGGTGAGAAAATGGGAAAATTGGTAAGAAACAATAACGGAAGTCGTTTACCGCCTTGTGTGTCGAATCGACTCTGTGAAATCGGGCAATACGACCGTCGATAAAGTATGTAGTCGTTTGGCGTGACACTTGTCGTATATGGGTATTTGAACGAATCTAAATAAAATAGAAATAAAAACATGTGCTTCTCTATGTTTTAACTGGAACGAATGTATGGATGTGTTGATCAAAATGTCTAGCCTAAAACAAACAATGCGGTTGGATGGAGGAAAATATGAATTTAAGAGGTTTTTCTCAAACGGATGCAAACAAAACTGGATGGAAGGAAGTCGCTGCAATTTTGCAACTGAAATTTAATTAGCCTAAAATACTTGTTAAATCGTTAAGAAACTTAATAACTTATTTACAACTGTTAAATAATCTGAAAGCATGGCAAAATAGTAGTGATGAGGCATTACTGCGTAGGTTCAGCATTTCTGAATTCAACCTTGGATTTAAAGTAGCAAATTCATTTTCCACTTTAATCCTGTGGCGCTACAATCCTAGAGTACCTGGACTTAGCTTGTCTACCCCGATGCTAGTTTTCCACTTCAGATTCGGCAATTTAAAGCTATTTAACCAAGAGTGAGCCTAATCCACAAACTAGCAGAAAATGTAAACGATTGTTCATGATTGCTCCCGTGTGCGTTTTCGAATCATTCTGACAGTACATCAGCCTTCAATTTTAAAATTCAATTCCAAATCAGACAGCTGCATCGTTGCGCACTGACATCTTTTATCATCGTTTAAAGCACAAACCGGCTCTCGACACTGTTTACAAAAGTGCGCCTCAAGCTACTTCAAATTTCAAATAATAAAAAGAAAACAATCGATCAATTTCATTTACAATATTTTTTAGCTTAAAAATGAATTTTTATTCACTTGTGTTTTGTGTTTTATAACATTACCATAATTATAATGACAGTATTATTGTTATTGGTTATTAAATTTACTTATTACATGTCTAAATATTATATCCATAAAAAAAAGAAAAAAAGACTTTCCCTTTTCTTTTTCGCTAATATTTCTCTACTGTAAGTATATTTTTAATAAGCTTTTGCTCTCCAAACTATATTTATACAGAAACTTGTCACAAAAGCAAGTGATATTTTGTTTTTTTGTTTTTGTTGTAAAGAAATAGATAATTGATTCACATGAATATAAACAAATAAATAAGTGTTTTCGTTTCAAAACCTTGCTTCAAGCCAAATATACCTCAAAATGTAAAGTTTATCTGTTTATTTGAGTTTACAGCTAATTTAAAAAAAAAGGAAAAGAGCTACATTGACGCAGTATAGTGCGCAGTATAGTAGATTTTCAAAGACAACGACAAAGAGATGGTTACGATGCTTACATTTACATCAATATGAATGACGGGCGATACTGAATACATTAACTTTGAATGAGATGATGTGACGTTAAACTTAGTCAAGAATGAAAGAAAAAAATAAATCGGTGGAATAAATGATTCAAGATCAGTTTTAATCAATAGAAACGCAAGAACGTCGTTCTTGTACGCGAGTTGTTGCTGCTGACGGATGAAGTACTAACATTGGATGCAGATGCAACTATACGGCGGGCACCGACGGCCGACCGTGAAGGTAAATGCTAGTCTCTAAATATGCCTCTCGCCTTGGCAGATATTTTTCGTACCCTACCGCGACTGCTCACACTAACTCTTTGTTCGATGTTATCGCTATCGCCTTCATCGTCATTGCTATCTGCGGCGAGGGAGTTAGCCAAGTTACCATTCGCGTGCCGCAATGGAACTCTTCTTCGAGCACGACTGTCAGCCGTATCGTCTGAGTCCTCATTGTATCTAGGTCGTTTTTGATTGCGCGTATTTCGTGATCCACGTTGCTGTGGTCTAGTCTGATACTCATCGTCGTCATCATCATCAAATGGATGCTCTGCATCGTCATCATCGCCGTCGGAGTTGATATGTCTTTTCCTTCGTTGACGTATACGGCGGTAAGGTCGCCTATTACTTGTGGTTGCTGAACGCGGGTTTTGAGGTTGCGGTTGGCGGGAGGACACATAAGACGTTAGCGGTTGATTGTCCTCCGAATCTGAATCTTTAGAATTTCCATCGGTGCCTTCATCAGAGCCACCTGAATCTTCTTCCGCTTCTTCAGCGACATCCTCTTCATCGTCTTCGACATCCGGTTCTGTTGCGCTTGCTTCTTGACTGTATCGCGGTCGCCCACGTCGTCTGGCTATCACTGGGGCGGTTGGCAGTTCAATTGGTGTAGTACTGTTCACATTATTACGCATTCGCAGGCGGGATGACACACTACCAAAGAGACTTGGCATTTCAAGGGGGTCTTCAACCATATCGAGTTCATCAGCATTGCGTTGATGCCGCGAAAGCACTCGTCGAGAGTTACGTATTGTTGATGGTCCTGGCTCGTCATAATTGTGATCAACCTGAATTGGATGATGAGAATTTGTTGAAGAATTCCGGAGCACAACTGAAGAGGAAGATGGCATTGTGTCTTGATTTGTAGTGTTCGAGCGCGTGCGGTAGTTAGTTGCAATTGGTAGTCGTACGTTTCTCGCCGGTGCACCGCTTTCACTCATATGCTCTGAAATGATGAAACATTAAGTAAATTACAAAGCTGTCGACTTGGATGTCCCATTTGCGAAGATATTTCTTACCTAATTTCTGCCTTCGATGATTTAGGCTTGGCGCAAGAGGTTCATTGTCACTCTCATCCTCGTCGTCATCATCGAAGAGAACGTGTGTGTTTCGATTTGTTCTCAGCTGCCGATTAAGTAATGGACCTCGACTTGTGGATGGAACACTGAGAGTTCCATTTACAACAACACCAGCGACTGCCTCCTGACTGGAATCGGATGTTTTCTTCACAGCCCGAGGATTTCCGCGAGATCGTGTAGGAACAATCTGCAACAACAACAAAAATGTTTTTAAAAGTCTATCGGGGATAATTTAGCGATATCACTTACGGGTTCATCATCATCATCATCCTGCTCTTCGTCGTCTTCGGCACTGCCTCGTGCCCATTCTAAGATAGCTCGTCGTGTGCTCGATCTTGTAGGTCGCGTTGTTTCTTGTTCAGTCTCAGAGTCTATAACAGCGCCGCGCGGATTTCGAACTGGCAAATGATAGCTGTGATCTGTTTCTGCAGCTGTACGCCTGTTGCTTATGCGCGTAGTTCTCGAAGGACTCTCGACCTGGTCTTGAGCAGAGGGAGGTGGTCCTGCCGCTAGTGCTGCTGCGGATGTAGATGGCTGAGATGCATTTTTTGGAGGTCGACCTGCACGTCTCTTTGGTGTTTGTTGAATACTAGGCACTGGAACCTCGTCTTCGTGTTCTATCGTTTGATCTTCGTTATCCTCTGAGGTATTGTCCTTTCTGCGCTGTCCTCTCTTGTTAACACCACCAGCTCCGCCACTTGTTCGTTTTGTTTTGCCTCTGTTTCCTCGATTTCTCTTCGCACTACTGTTCTCATCATCATCGGAATCAATTCTGCGAGTTCTCTTCGCCTCCCGATTACCTTTCTGTGTTTTCCGGCGCTTCACTCCACTGCCGCGACGATCATTCGGCTTGTAGCTGTCCTCTGAATCATTTCCCTTGTTTCGATTCGATGCACTGCCACCTGCACCACCACCTCCACCAGAGCTAGCAACTTTCCTCGAAACTCGACTTTTACCTTCACCTCCCTGGTTGTCGTCATGACTGTCGCTGTCATCATCCGACGAAGACGATGTATCACTTGTAAGTGTACTCGACTCACTAGAACTGTTCCCGTTTATCTCCTGACTATTCGGACGGGATGCGTTACGGCGTAAATTATGGCCACTCGGGCCCGGCAGTGATTCATTTTGATTGGACGACGTCACACGATTCGAACTAAATGTCGCCGTACCAGACGCATTCCGCGGCAAACGTCTTCTATTATTGTTGCGATGCTGTCTACCATTTGCCGTAGGACAGTGCCTGGCATCCTCATCACCATCGTCATCATCGTCCGAGCTGTGGTGGTTGTTAGCGCGACCGTTTGTGGTTTTTGCCCTCGTCGATGGACCAGACCGATTGCGACTCCTATCCGGTGGCGTTCGCTTTGGACTAGATATATTCGCACGTCGACGGGCAGCTTTCCAATTCGAAATAACTTGTTTAATGTGAGTTTCAAAGAGAGCGCTTAATCGAAGTGTCATCGAATATATCTGCAAGCATAAGAAGCATTTAGTATTTTAGTTATTTTACTCTACACTGGTAGGAGGTGTCTTTATAAATGAAAATATCTATTACATCATTATGTTTTAAGCAATGATGAACTACTAGCAATTTGCGTTTGATCAAGCGTCACAAATAAAATCGTTTACATTAATGAGGAATTGCAGCAGAAAAGCAATCAGGGTGATTGCTCACAAATATAATTCGCCACTAGCATAAAAAACAATCTTCATTTAAGGAAATTATGAAATTTAATGTTAGTATGGTGAAATCAATGCATCATGCTTTATTTTAGTTTTCATATCAATAATTACAGTATTTAGAGACAATCTTACTAAACGGGAACATATCCTAATTTGGCTGTCAACAGAATCGAAATTCAGTGCTTTTTGAGGTGAAAGTGTAGTTTTTATTACTTCAAACAGTGTCCGACAGAACTAAACTAACACATGTCAGGGAGTGTTTTATAAAAGCTTATGTCATTGCTAATGTCATTGACAATGTTCATTGACAATGTAGGTCCCTTCCACTCAGGAGGAAACAATAGCACATACGATAGGGGTGATTGCCTCTATGGGCTGTAACATCAACCTTGTTTTTAATAAATATGACAAATGCCACAGGAATTATTTCAGCGAGATAACGATCCGAAGCGTAATCCAGTACCTCCACGAAGCTTGGAAAAGCATCTGGTATGTACTATGTGCAATTAATGCATAAATGCATGCACACTTTGTAAATCTATAAGCATGTTTAGAACCCTGACATTTTAAAATTCTACATTACCAAGTTAAGTTTTTAACCGTAAAATTCCTATTCTACTCGAAACACATTCAGAACCACATGTCTGAGCATGACATGAATCTAATCTCACTGATCATAGAACATTTTAAGACAGATAAAAACGTGATCCTGATCATGCACCAGTTGATTTGCACGGTAGGATAGGAATGTTGCTTGCCATACGATGATTTGACTGAATTCAGAAACGCAAAAGAAGCATTGCTGGAAACGTGAAACGTTCATTTAAGCATCATTTTTTATGAGCACTGTCAGTGACTCGAAAGAGCTGGGGTCATGAGAATTGTTTTCGTCACACAGAGAAGGAATCGAACCTACGACGTTGAGGTTGGGTTGACGCACATACGCACAACGGTACGGGCCACTACTAAGAAAACTATAATTTTTCCAAATAAATTAATAATTTCGCTTGTGAAATTTCCATATTAAAAATGTTTAAGATAAAATGGATCGTCAATGGACTTCAAGCACGCGTAACTAACAATCCGTACATTTTATTGGATCATATATAACACAGCAATGAAAGAAGCCAAGTCGTGTTTGCTTGCAAAGAATGTCTGTTTCCATGGCTAGATCAGCGAGGCCAGAGCTTAATAGAGGCCTTTGGCGTTAGACCGAAACTCGATCCATATGCTCATCGGAGTGTTCACAGGACACGTTCCGATCGGAACAAAGCTCCGGTCATGGAGCCAAAAAACCAGCGATCTCTGCCGGAGCTACGGCGAAGAAGAAATTGAGACGATCCAACATCTGCTTTGCCACTGGCCTGCTCTCCAGAATCGGCGCATTGCTTCGTTGGACCATGCATTCGTCACAGAGACTTCGGGCATAGCGTATGCAGTTATATCGGAGCACTGTGTGGTTTCAACTATCACACGACATGACAGGTTCTAACCTAGCAGGCACAACAAATTAAGAGATTCACAATGGGCCATTTGGCTTCCGAGTGAAAGTAATGGTCAATCATCATCTCGTTCCTAGTTGTGTCTTCTTTAATAAATATTTATTTAAGTATTTTTTCTTTTAGAAATTTTGTTGTGATTTTCTTCAGGGTTCAATAGTTTTGAGGGCATATAACGGTTTTTAAGAGCATATTTCCGGTTGTCATATATGGATGACATGATGGGGGTGTACATGGGTGTTGGCTAACAACGACATTTCCTTAACAGTTATACTTTCGACTGTCAGTGTCAATGAATGTTGTGTCAGGAAAAGATGTGTTCTAATTGAATATTCACTCAGATTGGCATGAGCTTTCAATGTGATAATGAGCTCGAAGTGAATAGAACTTTTTTTGGGAGAAGTTTTTAACTAAAATCTAGCACAATACATAATAGAAGATCAGAGATCAAAGATGAGTCGAACGACTTTTGAAACAAAACTACTCCTAGGTCAACCCTGAACTCACAACAGCACTTGTCTCCTACACTTCCCTAAGGACCACTTCATATTCGACATAATTGCATTCAATAAACAATGCAAACATTGAAATTAATAAAGAACAAAACGAGTATTTACTTTAAAAAAAAAAACAAAAAAAAAAGACATATCTTACCATAGACTGGTCCTATACACACACAATGACAACAGACAGACGGAAGAAGAAAGCATGAACGGAAAGGGAGGAAGAATTGTTTTTCGTGATGAATTAAAAGTGAGCAAAGTGCCGAGCAATGAGATGTGATTCTGCGCGCGAAGGCAGACAAATTAAACATCAAACACACTCAAAACTCAATGCAATATTTGTTTTTTTGTTTTGGATGATGACCAATAGACATATAAATTACTTACGCGAGACCTCTTATTTGTGTTGTAGTTTCTAGAATTTTGAAAGATCAAACGGACGTCCTTCGCAAAGTCCAGCGGATCCTCATAGTTGCCACCGAGTAAGTCTTCCTTTACTGTACGCAAATCCATTGGGGTATCGATAATTTGTAAATAGTCTGGAAATTGCATCGTATCGACTGGTTCACGGAATGGCGTCGAATCCGGACGAAGCCACATCATATCTAATAATTGACGACAATCTGATCGCCAATCTCCATCAGATCGCGTCCTTTGAGATCTATGATTAGTTCGAGTTTAGAGAAAGAGTAAGATAAAAAAGTTAACACAAACCTTCTACTACTTCCATTGGATCGGCGGGAAGTGTTTGAGCAGGATGGGCCAGCAGTACTTGTTGATGGTCCAGCATCGTTATCATTTTCATTCTCCGATTCAGACGAAATGTATATATCAACTAATTGATGGTAGACTGGCGCAACATCGATGTCATTTTGTTCCCTAAAAGAAAGAATTGGACATTATTGAGCTTCACGTAAATTTAAAAATGTTCAGCAATAAATACCGTATTATACGAAGGCAAAGATCGGTTATAATTCTAGCATGGCGCACGATATTGGTGTGTTTTCTGTTGAACTTCTCGGCGTTTGTGGCCAAGTACCTTACGTCAAACTGAGCTGAAGTAATGCGGCGGTAGAAATGATTTTCAAAACGTGACTTGATCGTGGTCAAATCAATGGGATACTCAATTAAATACGCGTAATTGGGATAAATGTTCAGATCGACAGGGGCAAGGAATGGCTCAGCAATGGACAGTCGCATTACTTGTTCGAGGCCGTTGATGATGCGTCGACACGATCCATCCCGGTCGCCTCTGTGCCACTCCTCTGATTTTGGTTGGTAGAGTGTCGCGCGAATTTCCTCTGGCAAGACGGGAACAGCTCCACCCACCTCTTCTGGCAGACGATTTTCATCGATGGGTTCCATGTCCCATGGACTCATGTATTCGTACTCTCCGTTATCCCACCGAACTCGGAAGCACATGAAGTACGAATTTGGATACTCTGGCGAGAGCAGATGGCGCGATTCAATTTGTCCCATCCACCAGCCGTCACCGATCATGCACCTGGGAAATAAGAAAGCCTGTCAAATTCGTTCCGAACCCACAGAGAGAGTTAGTAACTCACCTAAATCGATCGCCAATGCTCCAGTTACGCTGCACAGCCAGATCGAAGGTTTGTCGCAGCACAAGAAAGTCTAGAACGTCTGGCATGTCGTGATATTTGATTTTGAATGTTACACCGGTCATGTTGCCATCCTCGTCAAGCATTGCCAGCTTTAGACAGCACAGCCTGGGCGGTCGAATTTCATACTTTATTCCAATGACACGAACTAATTCGTGCTCTCGCAGCTCACGGAAACTCCACGGTTCAGAGCTGTGCGTTAGCTTGTACGCTTTTTTCGAACGCACAGCGTCCAGGTAGCGGTGGTGACCTTGTCGAAAATACACGACCTCATCACCCATTTGGGGATAGTAAGGGGTCTTCCGTGGTATGACCTCCGACAACCACTCTGGAGGCTTGTAAGCCTCTGGAATTTCCCCAGTTATGTTATCAGGTATAGCTGAACGCTTGCGACGACTCTTTGAAGTGGCAGCAGCCGATGTGTTGGGCTGAGACGTTTCATCACTGCTGCCGGACGAACTTCGCCGCGTGACCGGTTTACGTTTAGATCGCTTCGGTGGTTCTAGATTCGGTCCGGGCTTGTCGGCCACCCAGTCGGAGTAGTCCGAAGACTCGGAATCTGTTGTTGATGACTCGTCTTCTTCACTGAGATTTTCCTCCACATTGGAATAGCTAGTGTCCCCTGAGGAATTGCTACTTTCTTCTTCCTCCTCCTCTTCCTCCGGAGGTTCTTCGCGGTGCTCTTGGCCACGGACAGCTCGAGTGTGGTAGGCTGGACGTCGTCCGCGACGTGCATTTCGGACACCCCTTGGCCGACCGGAAGTTTGTAGAGCTGTATTAGCATTAGACGTGTTGATCATGATCGGCCTTCGGCGCATTTCGCGTTTGTACTGCTCCATTTCGTATTGCCCAGCTGAATAGACTGTTTGTCTTAAGTTTTGCAACTGGGAGTACTTCATTGGGCGAACATAGATGCGACGAATAAACTTAAAGTTTGTCTCCCTTTGCCAGTTGCCACTACTCTGGCGTACGCCTTCAACATCGCCGGCGCGACGAGCGATGGCCGCAGCTCGTCCAATGCTGCTGGGCCCACGCGGTGAGCTTCCATTGGCATTTACGGAATTATTCCGAGAATCTGGGGCTGCATCTTGTCCCTGTCTATTGGCCAGTGCTTCGATGAGACGATCAATATGCGAGTAACCTCCATTGTCGTCAATTTCAACGCCTTCAATGCCCATTGTTATGTTTGGCACCAACTGCTCGGTCGGGCAGTTCTCCCGTCCTGGAACTAATCTTTGATAAGCTGGCGGATGCGGATTACCATCCACATCAACCAAAAACGGAGGCGGCATAAGATGGGGCATAATCTGAGTTTGTTCATCCACGACGTAGTGTTGAGCGTCGCGGAGCAGAGGCCTGTAATCCGTGTGGAAAAAGAGCTCCGTGGGTAACTGAAAATAGAGAGGGATTTTCTGGTTATGGTACATTGTGATTAATTTGCTAGGTCATACATTTTTAAATCTATCCGGACCGATTCCCAAGCCGAATATCAGTATGTGTCCGTGTGAATCGGTTGCGGCAATCATTGTTCCGTCGGGGGACCACTTGGCGTCAAATACACCGCCATGGCCTTGTCCATCGATGTGATTCACGAAATGAGCTACGGAAATGCCTTGCTCGATATCCCAAAGGAACACCTGTCCATCGTGACCAGCAGAGAGCAGAACGTATTCGTCCTTCGGATTCGATTCCAAGACATACAGCTCGTCCTTGTGGCCTCGAAGTACGCAATGCAGTTTTCCCGACCTCGAATGCCATATTTTTATCTGAAAGAAGAGAAAACGATTAAACACGAAACCATTTGACATGACCGTTGTATCTTACGGTAAAATCATTAACAGCAGTTATAACATATTTGTCTGAGCAGTCCCATGCAACCATAGTGACCTTTAATTTCTTGCCTTCCTCTGGCTCTGGGCAACTAAGGAAAAATAATGTTACAAAATCACATCACCAGTTCAATGATATGTTTATCTTACGTCGCCAACCGCTCGGTCATATTCAACTTCAAACTTTTCCATTGTTGAGATTCAAAAGTCCAGACATGTGCAGTGCCGTCCTTGCTTCCCGATATGAACTTCAGACCTCGATGAGCCCACTGAACTGAGTCAACAGCATCTGTGTACGCTTCAGTTTCGAGTATCCTTTTCGGGCCATCTTCAGACATGATGTACACTCTAGCGTGATGATCTGCAGAGCCAGCCGCCAAAAACATGCCTCCGGGTGAGAAGGATGTGCACATCATTTGCGCCTGACCCGGTCTCAATTTTTCATGATACTGTATTGGTTTTGGTGCAAATATCGTCTTTCCAACTCTCGGGGTGGTATACTGCCAGAAGGCAATTGAACCATCCGTACTTGTCGTCACCAAATACTTCAAATCACCCCTGGGTGATGGACAAAAGTTCACTGAAGTAATCATTCCTGTGTGGCCAGAGAGTACAGCTATCGGCGATGTGGTCTGCAAGTCCCACACTCGAAGAATCCGATCCAAAGAGCCTGCAGCCAACATCGTGTTGTCCAAGTTGATGGCAATGTCTGTTATTTCCGCTGAGGCGCCACGCAATGTGGCCAGCAGGCGTCCATCAATTGCGCTCCATATTTTTATCAGCAAATCATCAGCACCCTTTGGAATGCAAAAAGGAAAATGAGTGTTAATGTGGCGTCATTGAAATGAACAAATTCCGCTTACCGTTATTATGTATTGACCCGTGCGATCAAAAAGAACACAATAGACGGATGATAAGTGCCCAACGGTTCGCCGTAAGAGACGTGTTTTACTGTATAAGCTCGTCGGAATGACAAGCTTCCTCCGTACTGGACCTCCATATTCTCGTCCAATAAGAACTTTATCTGTTAACAAACACACATAATTTAGTAATTCTACAGAACGTTACACATTTGCACTTACCTATATTGTGAACAGGTTTCGTTACTGCAGAATCAGGCAATGATACTCCATGTATTCTAGTGCAGTAATCCAATAGTGATCTCGGCCGAAATATACTGTCTTTCGTACGCAATAGGCTTTGTCGCCCGCTGCCAAGCAATGAAGCTATACCTGGAACTGCTGGCGTAAGCTCATTATCAAGTATCGGTCCGATGCGACAGCATATTTCCAATAAATGATTTGCTCCAATGTGGGAGTATTTAGTTTCCTGCAAGTGAAATAATTGCTGTCATAAGATATCTTTGTTATTAGCTATGAAATTGATTTTTAACTCGTCTTTGGAAAGGGAGTAATTTGATGATTAATTATTTTTTTATTAGAACGGGACACATCCAGAGGAGGAAAGGGATTCAGTTTCAGATGTCGAGGGTGTAGTTTCTTCTCTGCACAGGGTAGAAAGTTGTTTTGACAAAGAGGATGAATCTTAATAGACGGCGGACGATGCTTAGGCCAGCAAACGCATGTGAGAGAATAGAAGACAAGACATTGCGGCCTATTGATTTGTGTCGATTCTACGCAACATATACAAACGCAATAAATAACACCCCTCGGTGCTCTGGCTATTATGCCACCCTAAACTTAAGTTATGTGGTAAGTACTACATAGATAAATAAACGATGTAGGAAAGCCTTAGATTTTGGCACTATAGGCTAGCAATTAAAAAAATAAACAACTGGTATAGTGGGTACAATCTTTGACTTCTTGACTGAAAGTCATTGATCCATTTCCAAACCCTACAACTTTAGTTTTTAGAGTTGTTCATTGAACATGCTCGCAAATGCTGAAATATATGCAACTGCTGTAGAATGGGTAAAAAATGATAGATCGTTGGAATTTGACAGTTTTCATACAGCTAGACGTTTAAAAAAATTAAGCTGTCTGCAGACATGCTTTAGTACAGTCGTAATCAACAACCAATCATGTGATTAGTAGCTACCATAAATAAATAAATGAATAAATAAACTAATCGCTCATAGACCCCTTTTCTATTAAAAGTCTATGAAGCTATTTCTCTATACGGTTTTTTTTGGTTTTTACTTTAAAAGCTATACAAAATGGTATGTAAAAGTAATAACAAAAACAGTACTTGCAAAAATATCTACATATACAATTTTAAAATATTTTTTTCAAATCGCAGTAAACAAATACACAATCTGCTCGACATCGACGATTTATTGATAACAGAATGTACGACAATTCACATAAATTAGTACGATCGTCAATCTGTATTAATGAACATGAGTAAAGCAGTCATTTGTAAGTCGGAAGTTCATGAAAATACCCTTGTATTGAGGTTATGGATTCCTGTTGAGCAAAGGCGGAAGAGGTTTTTTCTACTATTCTAGATTATTTTCTTTAAGCCGATTTCCTTTAGGGATCTGAGAATGAAAGGTGGTTCTAGCGACTTCAATTCTTCCTCTGATATCATATGCTTGCCCAGAAATCTTTACTTTTGTAAGCTAGTGTCTTACAAAATTCTAACACATGTTTTAAATTTTATTTGATTCTCCACAAAATCTTGAAAGACCTTCTGATACCCCTAGTTTACTTAGGTCATCAGTGACCTGTTAGAAAGCCCCAACATAAGTGCATATACGGATGCTTCTCAGACTTGTGCTTTGTTTGCCAACAAGACTTCTTTTACAAAATGGATTAAATGCCTCTGAATATATATATATTTTTTTTTTTGATTGGGCATATACCTAGATACATACGAGAGTATATCCCTAACTTATTGTCTGAAGCAACTTGGTATATACTCTATAATAAAATGTTCATTCATCCCACCTAATGTGTATAAGTTAATTATAGACGCCTGTAACTACAGTTACATAAAATATATACAGTGAGCGTCAAAAGTAAGTTCACAGCATTATGATGTCTGTGTTACCAACAAATAACAAATCCAAAAGGGACTCCAAAAAAATTAATCTTAAATGCAGTTTTCTCTTGTGATATACACTAACTAATACGTTTAGTGTGACGAATCATTTACTGAACGAATGAAAAGAACAATTTTACGTATCTGATGTAAAGAATGCTGTTCAATTTCAATGTCACCAACAGCAGCAAGAAGGATGATGAACAGAGTTGCTGATGAGCAAGACTCTATGACAATGTGTAAAAAAGAACTAAAAAAGATTGCTACAATATATGGACAAACAGTCTTCGATATAACGTTAAACGATATTTACGTCAGTAATAAAAATGCCTTTTTAAGATTCGCTTGTAAACAATGTTGACGCAGGTTGTCCTTAAGATTGTTCAAGTAACCAAGCTCATAACTATAAAATGGTTTAATGTTTAAATTTTCTTGTGCGGAGTAAATTTAACTTAACTTTCAGTTCATGATCTCTTGGCTACAGTTGTCGGGCTATCTTAATATGTTCAGTTGTATTATGTACATACATTATTTATTAATTAAACAACTATAGTGCACTCTCCCTAAGTCAAATTTTTCTCCTACTCGAAATTTTTGTTTGCATTCTCCTCAATTTTCAATACAAGTTCTCTACGTCGAACTCTCTCTGACTGGAACTAATTTAAACATCCAGTGACAATTCAATTATACATTCAAGTTATTTTTCTTAGAATCTCCTCTGGCAGAGAACGCCAACAACGTTATCGTGTAACTTACTTTTGACGCTCACTGTATGTAATATGTGTACACAACCAATTACAATCATCTATTTAATCCCAACAGAAAGATAACATGTAGCAATAAGACGCACCAACTGGATGTTCAGGAAAATATGTACGCGTCCATTCACACATATGGCTTGAGTTCATGCGGTACAATAAAAGTTTGCATATCCAAATTAATATTGCCTTCTTTAACTCAGAGAATAGACAAAACAAAAAAAAACGTGTGGCAATAAATTTCCATAAATATTTGTTTCCATAGAAAACACATACACACACACTTATATATACAAATGTGTAATGTGTATACATTTTTCAGCCTAACTCAAATCAATCAAATTCTGCAACCCCTAAAACGACCATCAAATTAAAGTAATTGTGAATGCACCATTTAAAAACTGGCGTAATCACCCACAGTTTGAGTGGCTCTCATGGCAAAGAAACAAGTGACATTCAAAAATGGAATGGCTATATACAGAAATCATAATGGCTTCTCCCTCAGACAGTATGAAGTATTTTCCATTATTCATGCAAAAAATGGCTGGCCGAAGATAAAATTTGCAAATAAAAGGAAATAATTATCGAAAAATATCTACACGCCCATGTCATGATTTCTATTTTCTCTCGTTAATTTTAAGAATGCAATGCTGATTGCATATTTACGAGGAATGCAGTTATGAAGAGAAATTTTAATTAAATGCAATTTATTCATGCAATTCCAATAACAATTAATTGCTTAATTAATGTTGATTTATAATTCCTTCAATCGACTTCCTTTTTGTTAACCTAGGTTGCTCTCTTGTTCTACGCACAAATATAAACAAAACCACCAACACAAAATGGTGAATCATATCGCCGCTGTGAAAGAGAGCTTACATAATTTACTACAAAAACACCGACATAGGTTACGAATTGACATTTTGCATAAAATGCAGAGAGAGGCAATAACTATGTACAGATCAAGATGAACAATTATTAAAATCATGCGAAGAATATTATTTACATGCGAGAGAAGCTCCAGCAAATAAATAATTGCATACATACAGACAAATAGTATGTATACATGCAGGGCGACATAGACCCATAAATCATTTATCAAAACAACATAATTAAAGGACGTTTGCAAAGCCACACGTACCGTGATGATTAGGTAAATAAAAACAAAAAAGGTGCAATAGTACTTACCAATTCATCAAAGGACTGGTCATGTTCGTTGCCCAGCCAATCGGTGCGCCTCGGGAGAACCTGTGCGAAAGAGAAGGTGAAAAACTTTAATCTCGTGTCACACGCTCCTCTTCATACATGCATAAAATAAATATATGTACATTTATTTGATGCAATTCTATAAATTAAAAAAATAATAAAAATTGCAGGAGTTATGATGAGGAAGGACATGGTCGACGATATGCCAGTGACCTTTTTCATGACTCTTGACTGGACTGTGAAATGACCTTTTATGGAACAAGTTTGATTCTTTTGTTGCTATATTTCTTTCGTAAAAATACGGAAAAAAAGGTCAAAAGCACGTGCTTAACCATAACACAATATTCGAACCAATTTTTAGTATAGTTTTAGACTTTGAAACAAGTAGACGTCTCGTTTCGAACCGACAAAAGTATAATTCAAAGAGCCTTCATTTTAGTCTAGACCTCGAAAAGTTTTTCTCCCCTTGAGCATACATCGAGAAACGAGGAAAGCATTTGGTGTACATACCTTCTTCTGTTCGAGTTCCTGGATGAGGACCTGCAATCAAAGGATGAATTTGTTTATTGATAACTTGAACTTTTTATGAAATTTGTCAGAGGGTGATATTGTGATCGATTATAAGAATATAAACTACCTTTGCAGTTTCCTGAAGGGGTCCAGCTGCCAAAAATTTTGATATCAGAAAGTATAACTCTGCAAACAAGAACAAATAATTCATTTGTTTATATTAAATTAACGATTTCTTTAATATTTTGCTTCTTTAATATACACATTTGATTGTCGGATAGATTTTTTCTTCTCCATCCCGAATTCTTGTATGCAAGTTTTTTTTTTGTTTACCTGGAGTCACTATATTTTCTTGTGTTAATTGTTTATTATCCATATTTATTTTGAGGTTTCGGGGGCAAACTAATTGAGGACATTTATATTGCAGAAATTGTCAGATTTTCTACTTTAATCTTGAAGGTATTTTCTCTTTCACATTACACAAAACTATTGAGGGAGTCCGTCGTCAGCCATTGCTTTTCATTTTTTTCTCTTTCTGCTTGAATTCGTATTTTTTTGTCAATTGTCTGTTTAGTAGTGGCTCTTCAACTGTTGTATACGTAAGTGCGCTTCTCAAACTGTTTTTCACCGAAATGAATGGCGTTTTATATGTTTTACCACAGAAATTGTTTTGTTTTCTTATTTTGAACAGATATTATTTTTTTTTTTGTATAAATACACATGTCACAATGAAACTGTTTTTAAAAATATTTTTAGTATTAGAAAGTTGAGTAGGGTATCATCAGTTCGCGATAGGATTTCGTGAGCTGAGTTGCGATATGTTGAACAATATGTGAAAGTCATATTTTGAAGCTTATTTACAAATTTTTCTTTAAAAATACTAAACATGGGTCATTCTGGTTTAGGCGGTTTTTTAAAATTTCGTAAATCTGACAGGTAGGTTTGAAATTATTCGGCACGACTTACATTCCTGAGGCACAAAGATTTGAAAACGTTATTTTGTAGATTAATTTAGCACAAATCTGAGGTTTTAATAATGTATTATTTTCTTGTTTCAGTGCTACAAATAGTGTTGCCGAACCCGGTCACTTGAAATATTTGACTGAAAAAAGTCAAAGTTGCTTGCTTCGTTCGTGATCAGAACTTAAACCATGTTTCCGCAAGGTTCAACTGCTATATATAGACCTCGACATAAGCTAAGCTATTCAATAATTGCTTTTGTGCTTAGTTCGTCGAGATCGACAAAATGGAGTTTTCAAAGCTTATAGATCGTATGAATCGTACTATCCTCAATTCCTAACAAACAGGTTTTGTGGTTAGTTCTGTCAGATATGATTGTGTCAGAAAATATTTTACGTCAAAGATGGGTTTGTTTTAAATAGTCATAGTTTCTTTACCATATTTGTGTTCGCATAGTTATGCAACTCTATTTCTGAATTTTCATCCAAATTTCTTGTCTCAATTTTCCATCAAAATGATCAGCATTGGAAAATGAAACCCAATACGATGTAAGCGCACCCTTTGGTTTCGTCAATTTTTGATCGAACAACGTTTGAGGAGCAAATCGTTCAGTGTAAAACCCGCTGAAAAAGTGGTGAATTTCTTCGAAAAGTGTCAACATCATACTGTCTGCTTGTGGTGGTTTGACAAAAGGGCTAGATGTCACAAGATTGCATGAAAATATTTTCAATTAAAAAAAGAATTTAAGTTTATCACTTCAAAACTTAAATTAAACATGTGCAGAACATAATCTACGATACTAAGTTCGTTTTGTCATTCGGTTTTCTTGTGTAGAATTAGTGATGCATTTACGCGGCTAAGCGGGCAACGACTACTAACTATAGTATTTGTACATAAATTTAAATATAAAATTCATAATTATTGAATAGAATAAAATTGTAATTCCAATGTCTTGGGTGTCCGACTATCAGTACCGATGGTATGAAAAACTAGCGATAAACGTCCTTCGAATAGGGCGTATTCCCCGCCACATAGCATTTATAATGGACGGCAACCGGCGATTTGCTAAATCGGAACATATTGCCAAAATTGACGGCCATTCAAAGGGATTTGAGAAGCTCGCCGAATGTTTACGCTGGTGTCTTGACGTCGGCATCCAAGAAGTAACAACATTTGCCTTTAGCATAGAGAACTTTAAACGAACCGAAGACGAAGTGAACGGTCTTCTCAATTTGGCCACAGAGAAATTTGCGAAACTCCTATCCGAGGAGGAAAAACTTAAAGAACATGGTGTTCGCATACGTGTAATTGGAAATATCACTCTATTGCCTTTAGAACTTCAGTCATTGATATCCAAATCCATACTGTGCACCGAAGAAAATAACAAGTTGTTTTTGAATATTGCATTTTCGTACACGTCACATGATGAAATGACACAGGCTGTACAAACCGTTTTGGAACAAGGTTCCGACTCGTTGGAAGCTGAGGACATTGATGAACAACTCTTGGGCGAATGCATGTACATGTGTGACAGTCAAACACCTGCTCCGGATCTACTTTTTCGAACTTCCGGCGAAACACGTATCAGTGATTTTTTAATGTGGCAGGTAATATACACATTCTAGCGATTGATAGTGCGCTCTTATCAATGCTTGTACTTTGCCCCGATTAGATGTTTAGTAACAATGTTTCATATTTCATTTTTATTTGCAACAGCTTTCAACGACTGTGCTTTACTTCACGCGAATTCTTTGGCCCCAAATAACGATTTGGAATTTCCTTGGCGGTATATTTGCCTACCAGAAGGCGTCCAATCACTTGCACCACTTAAATACTCCAAAAGATGAGCGACTTGTGAAAACGAACAGCCTGTTTACGGATCGTGTTCAAAACTTTCTCCATAGACTAAACATGTATCGGAGAAGTGTCCTGCTTAAGTTAGCAAGCTTAGAGAAGTAGAAGGCAATATAATTATCTAGCAATTAACAAATTAAGACAAAAGGTGTACATCATTTCCTGTCATTTTCGATAAACGTGGTATGCAATACTAGCGGCAATCGGTGATTTGTAAATATGTGCGTTTTATTTATACTGCAGTCATATGCTCGTTACAAAAAAATAAACAGTTCCATACACTAAGAGAGGACACATGTGTTTTGATATTTAACCAGCTTTAATACAATTTGTAGCCACATACTGTATTAAAGCATATTGTACGTATGCGCTACGTAGAAATTAATGACGTCATTCGTGTCTAGAGTAACAAAAGTATTTTTTTATTCAAGGAAGCCTTTGAATAATTGCAAGAGCCTAGATGCAACGTTTGGTGACCGACAACTATTAGTTTTTAATTTAAACTTAAAGCTAAGGGTTATTAGGGTTAGGATATTGGGGATGTAAATTGTCGGGATTTATTTAACATCGTACTAGGAAGGGGCAGGGTCTTCATTCACAGGACAAAATTGCTGAGCGCTCCCATCTTGGCGGTATGCCAGCAAACGATCGTTGTCCAGGCATAGATCAAGTTGACATACAGCCTCCTAGCAGCGCCCCCTGTATAGCTTTCACAACACCTGTTGTGAGGGGAACTAGTGCATGCAACGACCCCCTGTGGTTCCCGCTCGCAGAAAAAATCAATTGTTACGGCAAAGCAAGCAGCCTCGGAACAACGGACGGACCTACAACGACGACACAGCGCGAAAAAGGAAAACGAATTGCGGGTGTGCTCCTGGAATGTGAGAGTACTCAATCCTCATGCAGGGCAACACGGATATTATTGCAAACCAGGAAATATGATGGATAAGACAAGGAATAATGAAAAAGAAATAGTGCGATATATATTACAGCAGTCACAAGGCGTTGCACATATCTGCATGTGGATTCGTTGTGGGAAAGCGGCTAATGTCGAATGTCATAGACTTTACTCCGATAAGTGATCGCCTGGCTTTGATCCGCATCTAAGGCATATTCTACAACTACCGACATGGCTGACTCTGCCAAAGAAGACTAATAGTCCGACCTCTTGGACGATGCGTACAGAGCCTGTGAAGAGTACGATGTCAAAATCGTGCTCAAAGACTTCAATGCCAAAATCTGTAAGGAAAACGTTTTTGCCGGAGTGACTTTGCGACAGCCCATAATATAGTCATAAGTCGCATAAGACGCAATCGCTAATTAATTCACAAGGCAACCTGGCGATATCCGGACACACGAACGGCCAAGCAAATCGATCATGTGTTAACGGAATATATGCGTCCAATATCCTGGATGTGCGAACTTTCAGCGGTACAAACATCGACTCCGGTCGTTTTTTCGTGGCAGAAAGATACATGGCTCCATTGTCCAGTATCCAAAAGCTGCACTAGCCGTCACATCCGAGGTAGTCAGAGCCTACGAAGAGCATTAGGAGAAGTTCCTACACCTGAAGAAAATATCTCTCGCAATCTCTCGAAGAGGAGTGGGTAAGAGTCTAGGGGCACACCAAAAATACGTGCCTTTTATGTGCAGATGACATCAACGTCGTGTTGCGTGTCCAACTCGCGGTAGTGAAAGCATTTAAGGCAATTAAAGAAGTGGCAAATATATTTTTTAAAAGTGCAGTTTTAACGCTTTCTTAGCTTCATAAAAGTATGTTTATCCAAAATTGTGAAATATAGCATGGAAGAACAACAAGAAACATTGTAGAGATTTATAAACTATTTGAGAAGTTTAACCTAACCACATATAAGGATATAAGGCACAAGAGGATATTTCGTGGAGAGTCTGAACTCTAAGGTGTGTATTAATGATAGAAATTCAAATCATTATAAAGAAATTTGTGGTGGCCTGTCGACGTCGTGGGTTCGATTCCTGCTCTGTGCGACAAAATAATGTTTACGGCCCCACCTCTTTCGAGTCACTGACAATGCTCAAAGAGTATTTCCTGTCTAGAAAAAGCTTCTCTCTCAAACTTGGCCTTTCGGAGTCGGCACAAAACTGTACGTCCCTTTCACTCGTGAGAGAACACTAACACGCAGAACACGAGTGGTTGCTAAGAAGCTAGGACCTGGCGCTCTACGGGCAATTCCAAATATAATAAATTGTGAATAACAGACTGAGAAATAGTTCCAGCTGTAAAATCAAATATTGTTTTACTAAGGGTACGTTTACACGAACTAATTGCGGCAGCAAGCTTTTCGATCTTGTAGGTAAGGGAGGTGAAGCTTTTCCTATGTCTCACCTCTCTTGCCGACAAGATGGAAAAGCTTGCTATCGAAATTAGTTCGTGTAAAAGTGCTAAGTAAACATTGCTTCTCAAGTACTCTTTAATTATTAATAAACATATTTGCAAGACAACCTGCAAATATCAATTCTTCCATATAAATGCATACGAACAAACAAGGCAATCAATTTAAAGAAACCAACATAATTTGCTTCTTTTTTCTTAAACTACAATTTTTACACTTTTTTCATACTTATTTTCGTATGATTGACGTGCTATTCTTTTAAGATTTTCTGAGTCATGCGGCCCAGTTGCCTCGACCATACGTCGAAGTGCACCGTTTGAATTGTTAAGTAAAATGTACGGTATGTCGAATTCCTTTGCAGTTCCCGCATCCATAACTAATATTCGATCTGAGTCCATAACGGTGTGCAAACGATGGGCAACTGTAAGTACAGTGCACTGCTTGAATTTAACACGAATTGTTTGCTGAATGAGGCTGTCAGTTCTGTAAGAAAAAAAATTGTTTAAGTCTCTGTCGGAATAGTCTTCATTTTGTACTTACTGTGGATCAACATTAGCAGTAGCTTCATCCAACACCAACACCTTATTGTTACGCAATATTGCCCTGGCTAGACAAACCAACTGTCGCTGGCCTACACTGAAATTGCTTCCACGTTCCGTGACCATGTAATCAAGGCTTGGTATCGACTGCTTCAGTTCAACCTGCAAGATCAAGGGAATGAGTCTTTTTGTTTAAACAGCGGTTGAGATGTGAGACTTACCTCACCCAACGCTTGCCACAGTTCGGAGTCTGAGTACAATTCAAACGGATCCAGGTTATACCTGATTGTTGCAGAGAAAAGAACAGGATCCTGAGGTATAATTGAGATTTTTGAACGTAGGCACTCCAATGAAATGGAGCCAGTCTCAATGTTGTCTATATAGATTTGTCCTTCGATAGGGGATAAGCGAAAGAGTGCACTAATGAGTGATGACTTCCCAGCGCCCGTTCGCCCAACAATACCAACTTTCCATCCCGGCTTAATGGATATGTTTAGATTTTTCAAGACCGATGGACTTTTGGGATCATAGTGCAATGACATGTTCTTAAGCTGAACTGTTCCACTTGATGGCCAGCCTTTTGGTGGCTTTTTCTTAATCTTTGGCTCTTGTTCAAGATCAGTGTACTGAAGAACACGTTCTACACTGGTCATTTGCTGAAGAGCTTCAGCAACTTGTCGCACACCATGTTGTACCATTCCGGTGAGGATCATCGCTTGTGAAACTGCTAATCCCACATTGCCACTGAATATCTCTGAAATATGTGTTAGTTACTAACCCCACTGTCAATGAATGTCTTAAAACTTTTCCGACAGTGAAATAGGTCTGGCTGGACCTTCATTTGTATGAACATTATTTTGGACAGTTTTTTCTTACATAGTATTGATATAACGATTTTGATTTACACATTTATGGCACTTGTGTAACGGAATACTGTGTTATAGACAGGCTCTTCGCAGGCACTGCATGGCAATCAGATATAATACATATTTCTTTGACATTTGTATTTTATTCTATATATTTTACTCTGCCGGGGGCATGAGCTTATGTACACACAGGGCAAAGTTGCTGACAGCACTCAACCTGGTAGGACGCCAGCGCGATCCCTGCTTGTGCATAAGTCAAGTTGACATACAGCCTCCTCGTGGCGCCCCTGGATAGCCATCACAACAACCGTTGTGTGGTGAACTAATGTATGCAGCGATCCCCCTCTGCCCGAGGGTCAAATAATGGGCCTGGCCTACCAGTTGTAGGTTGTGCGTGAGGTTAACTCACTCACCACATAAAAAAATCGACGATTACGAACCGACAACAGGCCTCGGATATGGACGGATTCACAGTTGACGACCCCAAACTATCAAAGGACAAGGATTTTTGGTTCTGCACATGGAATGTGAGGTCCCTGAACAGACCACGTGCAGCCGATGAACTCGCGGTCGCCCTGGACTACTACAAAGCAGATGATATCGCCATCCAGGAGATGCGATGGGATGGGCCGGGCCTGTGACCTGTGACATCTACTACGGTGATTGCTACAAAGAGGGAAGGCAGCGCTTATTTGGATGCGGATTCGTTGTTCGAGGCAGACTTAGGCAAAAAGTCTTAAGCTTTGATTATGTCACCCTTATAACAATCCGCATCAAGGCTAAATTCGGGAACATCAGCCTGATAATACTTTGCCGTGGTTCTGGATGGTTGATTTCGATAGATGTGTTGTGGAATCCTATTTTGCAATGGGGCTTCGAAGAAAGATTCGATGGCATTTTGATTGATTTTAGTTGCCACTACTTGCTCATTGAAAGCAATGAAAAAATGTTGACGTTTTCAATTATTTTCTTAAATTAGAAGATGTTAATGCTGCGGGATTTAACATGTTATAGAACAAAGTCAATGACCACCGTTTCGTCTTTCGCTTAGGTTAGGTTAGATACGAGTGGTTGGAGAGCTGTTTATAAAGCGATGCCCGTGACTGATGTTGACATTCTTCAGTTCAATCAAAGAAAGTGTTCAATGATCTCCTCCTTCATTTCTGCAGCATTTGTAGAAGTCGATGTTGCGAAGGCCTAATCTGGAGGCGTGTATTTCTGTTTTTTAATATTACATTGTTCTTTAGCTAGGATAGAGCTTCCTTGATCCTGCCTAGAATTTATACGGATATTATCACAACATTTGATCCGTACCGTCGACACAAACTTTATGTTTAGAAAAGACTTCTTGCTTTTCCAATCAATTCAGTGTCATAAAGTACCAACATGACTACGATTTATACTTCGCCTTGTGTAGTCACCGACTTCTCCAATGACGTTGTGGACTCTCTCTCATTGTCATCATTCTCTTCCACCACGGGCTGAATAGAATTGACATTTTTTCCCTTGTCAACTAGAACATTATCTGTTCTCTTCTAGCATCCCGTCACCACAATCATCTCCTTCGAAGACATAGTCCTCATCGCCATAGCCACAAAGATCTTTTGCTTTAGAGCCAGGCACTAGTACTTCCTCAGCAAGCGTACTAATATATTGCTCCCTTTCTTCTAAATGTGTTTATTTAGTCAGCCACAATAATCTACTAAGTTCGAGGTCCGCAATGTACTTCTAATTTGCTCAACTAATGATTTTGACTGTAACAATTTCTGATCAAACTTGTTCCATTAATTCTAGTTGATGTAGAACAACTTCTTTTGTCCTCACTCACATAGATCTTCAATTTATGGTAAAAATTAAAGCATTAAACATATGTAGGCTGGTAAGTCATGAAATTTGGTACACAATCAATAGGGAAGAAATGGTTTTGTTAATGGAAAAGATCTGGCCAGACCTACTCATTGAATGAAGGTTTAAATAAAGCTACACACATGATCTTCTTAACTTACGATTGTAAAGAGTTATAAAACTGAAAACCACTGCGCATAGAAAGCCACAACTAATGCAGTCCAACCATAAACCGAGAGCAGAGTTTGCTACCATCATTAGATGCCAAACGGCGCTGTGAACATCCTGCAAGTCATCAAACTCTCGCGCTAAAAGGCGTTGTAAACGCCGAGATCTAATTGTAGAAATACCAGAGAGACTGGCTGAGAGATGTGAGAACACCGGACTTCGACCTGGAAAATAAACACAATTGAGTTTAATTGAATAAGACCAAGATCGTAGTAAACTCACAAATCCCCTCCAAGCGCTTAAGATCCTGAGAAGATCGTAGATATAGATTGAATACTAGAAGATAAACAATAACAACTATGGCTAGTGCCGCAATGAGAATAGGATTCACGATTGAAACTACAACGATTATTCCAAACATAACCAAAGCAACTTGACAAAATTCCATTATAGCTCTTGGTAGAAATTCGTCAATAGATCCCATATCCTTTGAGAATCTATTCAGGATCCTTCCCGAAGGATTGGTGTTAAAGAAACGCATTGTGGCATGGAGAATAGAACCAAACATACGATCATGCAGCACTTTTGATGCGTGCATACACACTTTGGCGAACAGATACCCACGAACAATTGTCACCTTTGCGGAGAAAGAAATTGTTAGATGTGCTAAGCAATTCAAATATAGATCTTACAAAAACAACACCCAAAATGAGCGCACCGTAGATGTAAATACATTGATAAGTTGACAGCCATGTGGGCTCATTCGTTGCTCGAAGGTGCTCCTGTTGTGTCCAAATGTTCACAAAGTAATCTGATCCACTGCACACGATTTGAGAGAAGATCAGCGCGATGGCGAGCACGCATAAGAAGAGAACACTAGCTCCTGCATGAATGTACTCCCACCAAACTCTGCCGGAGACTCCACCTTGAGCCTGTACTTCCGCAACTTCTTGCGTTTCACATAAATCCTTATCAGAACTGGCCTAAAATCATGACTCTTATGTAATAACACTTATTTGGATCAGTTAGGAAACTTACTGATTTTCTGAAAGAACCTGTGTTGGAGTTGGTCCGTTGTCTTAGCATCTGGTACCCCTTGACACCGTCGATATATGGAATATCATCATCTTCATAGATTGTCATATCTTCACTCTGGTAACCGTCATTGGACTCGGAGTCTCTTTCACTTGCTGGTCTCTCTAGCAGTTTGGCAAAATCCAATTCACTGTTCGCGAGTTCCTTGTAAGTTCCCTGCCGCAAGATGCGACCGTCTTCAACGATCACTATCCAATCTGCTTCGGTGAGGAAGTGAACTTGATGTGTGACCAGGAGGCGAGTGGATCCTTCGTTGGCCAAACGGCTGCGTGGTCCAATAACCTCGTCAAAGAGATGTTTGCCAACATGTGCATCGACTGCGCTAAGCGGATCGTCGAAGAGATATATTGCAGCCTGCTTGTACACAGCTCTTGCTAAACTGGAGGAAATATGCAAATAAAAATGTGCTCGTTGCGTTGTCGACCTATTGAATGCTAATAGCAATAGGAGAAAGATTACCTGATACGTGCCCTTTGTCCACCCGATAATGAGGCCCCACGTTCGCCAACAATGGTTTTATCTCCATTGGGCAATTGCTCGAAGTCTGCTGCCAGCGCACAACATTTCGTTATTTCGTGATATCGTTTTTTGTCATACGGTTCTCCGAATAGAATATTATTCCGAACGGTGCCCGTGAACAACCACGGTTCCTGTGATGCATACGAAACATCTCCATTGATGACCACATTTCCACCAGAGATCGGCAGTTCTCCGAGCAACAATTGCAACAGTGAGCTCTGGAAAAAAATTACTTTAAACCAAGCACTTATGGAGTGAAGATGGAAGCAAATCACTTACTTTTCCCGCTCCAACAGGACCTATGATTGCGCAGAGTTGTCCCTTCTTGATATCGATATTGATGTTCTGCAGAGTCGGCGTTAATTTGTCGTTGTCCCAGTTTGCATTGACTTGGCCTATTACAACCGTTTTGTTGTCACTTTCTGCAGTCGATTTGTCACTCTTTTGCTCTAAATTCTCTACATTTTCATTATGATCTTCCACAAGAAGGAATTCTTGAATGCGTTCAATAGAAACAAAAGCTTCAGCTCCAAACGAAAGCGCATAAGGATACCAAACAGCTGCAATCAGCTAAACAAATCCAAATTGTGTTCGATTAGTTCCTGGTGCCGAAATATTTTATACCTCACCTGAAGACTATTGTAGTACTGAGCCATAGAGAACACTACATCAGCTGCAACAGATCTACCAAGAGCGATGGCAGTAGTCATTGTAATATAGAGCGTTGCCCGCTCGGTGAATACCTTGGTGCTTAAATGGAAGCCGCGTACATACGATGCGTAACGAATTTGTTTGATTTCTCGGCGTCTTGCCTCGGCGACTATGGCTTGAAAAGGCCTTTCCCATGCGTACATTTTGATCACTTGAATACCTTGTACGAGTTCATTCATGATTCCCACACGATTGTCTGTTCGCTCGGCGGTTTTCTTTCGAAGTTTCGAAAAGAGTCTACTAAAGGCTGTTTGAACAGGGACAGTTTGAAGAAGAAGTCCGATCACCCCGACCAATGCAGCAATTCCCACTTTTTGCCATATAAGATAGCAAATAAGTACCGACTGAATTGGAAGAATCCAGATGCAGTGCATATATGCGAAGCCAAGATCCAAACGATTGACGTCATTTGAAAGGAGATTCACCAGATATCCGGCTTGTGTTGCTTCCGCTGTTTTTTTCGACAGACGAAGTGTCTGAAATTGGCAAGAAAATCAATAATATAAGTATCACGTTTGTTTGCTTTATTCTAGCCAACTTTTCTGTAGATTAAGGAACAACAGGCAATCCTCATTCGAGCGCCGAGTAATTTTTGTCGGAGGTCAACATGATGATTTACAAAACACGCAATTATTGTGGCAGCACATAGAATTGTACCCAACCAGTGCACATCGAACCAAATATATTCGAAGCTGGTCGTAGTGGCTAAAGTTTGTCCGATTTTTTCAGTCAAGATGCTCGTCTTCGTTTTCTTATTTCCATGTTCTAAAGAGTTACTCCCTGTGAAGAAAAGAAGACAATCATTATTCTAAATGTGGAAACAGATCCACAATTTTGGCCTTGCAGGAAACAGAAAGCTCATCTGCTTGGACTGCACTACGTAAACCTACACGTTATGCAACTAATTAAACGTTTGCCTCTCCGATTTAAATTTTAAAAAAACTTTATTAAAATATTAACCGTAGCTGATGACCGTCAAACTGAGATCATCGTTGTGTATCTCATCGATACTCCAAGTCACATTTGAGATGACGATAAAATGTTTGCTGTGCAACAGTGTATCTCATCGATAAACAAAGTCACATTCCAGATGACGATAAAATGCTTATCTACATCCGGATGATGTTTATGTTTGTCGGGAATGAATTTGTTATTACTGTTGAAAATTGTCTACAAAGATTATGGTTTGGTTTGATGACAAATGCATGAGATGAGAATATTAACTCAACGTGCCGTTTGAAACTTGCACCCACCTCCGCAAGATATGGCACCAGAGACTCTGTTGTTAAGTCGGGGATACACTTAGCGAGACATCTGTGGACTAGCAAAAACAGTGCAGACCGAGCTACGGAGCATGAATTGCTTGTCAGCCCCGCGAAGTAACGGAGAGAGTGGTTGAAGAGTGCAGTGGGTTAGTATGTACCATAGATTCGTATTCCGAAAATTTCCGATTATTTGAGTTTGCGAAAGGTGCATGCGAATAACCAGAAAAAATTTCAGAACTCTACCGGCTGTGTCAAGATGTGGAATGCAAACATCCGATGGCAATGATTATAACGAAAGAGAAGTGTACCTCTAATGAATATCTTTACGAGACAACCAAAAGGAACCAATATGCATCAGTATCAGTATAGAACGACGAAAAAGGCAATGGATTGGTCAGTGGTCACACACGCTGCGAAAGTATGACATTTGTATATCTTACCAAGCCTTACATTGGAAACCCTTAACACAGTTGAGTAAACTTGAGCCACAGTGCCAGAATCAGAACGCGATCGTTCGTTGGCGTAGTGCAGGTCCTATGCCCCACAAGGGGATAGAGGAGCTAACATAGAAAAAGTTATACAACTTTAGTAATACTTACTTATGTATATATAAAGGGTGATTTTTTAGCTATTATCTTTTTGGCAACACTGGTTTAAACAGCTGACTCACGTTTCGTGTTTTGTTTCACTGTCAAACATCTTCAGTTTGGTATATCATTTAACCATGAATCGTCTTACAAACGAACAACGCTTGCAAATTATTGAATTTTATTATCAAAAGGCGTGCTCTGTTAAGAAAGTTCATCGCGCTTTATTCATTCTTCATTCTACCTCATCGACGAAGCTCATTCTTGGCTCAATCGGTACGTAAATAAGCAGAATTGTCGATTTTGGAGTGAATATCAGCTAGAAGCATTGCAAGAGCTACCAATGTATCCAGAAAAAGTCACGGTTTGGTGCGGCTTATTGGCTGGTGGCATCATTGGACCGTACTTCTTCAAAGATGACGCGAATCATAACGTAACTGTGAATGGTGAGCGCTACCGTGAGATTATATCCAACTTTTTTTTGCCCAAAATGCAAGGGCTTGACTTGTATGACATGTGGTTTCAACAAGACGGTGCCACATGCCACACAGCACGCGCAACAATGGACTTATTGAGAGGCGAGTTCGGTGAATTTTATTTCACGTTCGGGAGCGGTCAATTGGTCGCCTAGAACGTGCGATTAAACGCCTTTAGACTATTTTTTTTTGGGGCTATGTTAAAGCTCATGTCTATACAGACAAGCCTGCTTTGAAAACCTTTTCTATAGCTTTTAAAAAAATCACCCTTTAAAATATATAATAACTTAGTAAGATAAATTTTCTAATTTGAACATAAAATATACAATTTCCTGTGATATTTCTTACCATTGACAATGTTTGCAATAGTTTGCAGAGTTCGATTGAGAATAGTATTTTCGCTGAAAGCCTCTATTCCTGATCGGGATTCAACTGTGTCCATTGGTACTTGAAACTGAAGGAGAAGCTGGGCTAAAATGGCTGGAATTATAGACCTGTGAAAGATCTCATTAATGTGAGTACAAAAAACGATATACAAACAAAATTACTTCAAAATGATGAATATGAAGCACATTAATCCATCTAAAATACATGAGGGCCAAAATGTCCGGAACATTGCATTTCGAAGGAGTGGTGGTTTCTTTTTTCGTCGAGCACGAGTAATTTCCTTAAACCACTGTCTAAATCAAAGGTCCGAAGATATTAGCGTTCACTTACTGGCAAAAAATTGTACTCACTGCTCCAGTTTGTCACCCAGATCTTTGGAACGATCCTTTGGCATACATTTTGTAAGATCGTTTTGGGCAAGACCCTCCTTTTTACCCTTGTAGAGTAAGGGTGCTATCCAGAGAAATAGTAATCGAGATATTATGTTTGCCTTCATTAGAGGATTTTGTTTGTCTGGTTTCTTTGAACTGTCCATGGCTATGTGTGGCAGTGTTGGTTCTGTTTTAGCAGGCAGTTTTGTGTTTTGTTCATATCTGAGAGTAAGTGTTATATTAAAAATTTTGTTTACTTTATAATCTTATGTTCTCTAGGGAAACATTTGTAAAGTGTCTAACAGTCTTAAGGTTAAGTGGACAGATAATGCGATAGACTACTAAAATATTCTCCATTGTCATATGCAATGAAAGTTCTGATTTAAGATATAGAATAACAAACTTGCTGTATACTGAAATATTATAACAAATATTGACGTATTGACGTTACTGTCGTATTAAAGTGGACAGCACAACAAGTAAAACAAAATCCCATGAAGATAAGCAAAGTCTAGAGATCAACATGACAACATGGATCTGTATCATAGGCTGAATCAGATCAACGTCCACAGTCGTTCTAGAAGTGTTAATGTAACTTTCCAAGGAAGGCTTTCGGCTAGGGCAGATGGAATTGCAAAAAAAAGAAAATAAAAGATTCCAAAACAATCGATTAATCTGACATCTGTTTTTTGACAATTGAATCACTTAATATTGGCAAATCCGCTGGTATGGATGATATCCGAACTCTTATGAGTTCAATAATATTCCGTGATAGTGGTTTATGACAGTGGCGAAATGTTTCCCTAGCGAGCAAGCCGAGCTTCATCCGAAAACAGTAGGTTAGACTCTTCACCGAGTCTTGTTTGAAGTTCCGGCCACCGCGATGCACCGATGAGCTCTTTGGGGATGTAATGTCAACAATCCTACTATTGTCCTACAGTCTTACATTCGCTGATTTTTCAGCCCTTGATGTTAGAATTTTCATATTCTGCCGTTTCTCACGTCTTGCACTATGCTGCACATTTTTCTTCTGGGTCCAGTACCACAATGTGATCGACCTGGTTGGATGGTCATTGCCTATCAGTTGAGACCCAGCTGACCTTCTGGAAGATGTTATGTTTGAACAACGTACCTTCAATAGCCAGACGGTTGCAAAAGTTCATAAGCCGTTCACCGTTGTGATTGCGGTCTCCAAGGCCGTGAGCTCGCATTGCGTTTTAAGTATAATGTTGTAGCTACCCACTTTGGCACATAGATCTGCCATTGCGATACCGACATCGGTCCTCTAACTGAAGGCTGTACCAAACTGGCTGTGGTTACACACGGTCCGATAGTGCGAGAGATTGAGTGCCTTCCCTTGGCCATAACCGTCCACTATTCGAATCTCAGTGAAAGCAAAAGTTAATATGCTTGTTCAATGTAATTAACATGTAAGTTGAGTCCTATTGAAGCAGATGGAGAGTTCTTGTATCTTGGCGTTTTTTTTTCAAGAGTGATGGGAGGAGTAAAAAAAATAAACTAAGGTAATGACGGAAAGAATGAGATCGCAAATAGGCTGCTTGTAGGAGTCTACGGTGCCGGGTTCGAAACACGTTGCCTGTGTGCAACTCAATGTTGAGCAACTGCTTCTGAGAAGGAAAAATGCTTTGGTAGTTTGGATACGACCGATGCTTGGCTTAGAAGCAACTACATCAAGTGGGCGATCGCTTTGAAGACCCCGAACAAAGGGGTTGAACCAAGTCCTATGCAATGTGCAACAATGCATACAATTCTACATATACACGCGCACATTACTAATATTTATTTACTTATCAAATTATTTGCTTACTTACTTAACATCAGCCATCATCATAAAAGTATTGATAAGCGAGCAGTACCCCAGTTAAAAGCTTGTATGCAGATAAGTAGTTAAAGCGTCCGTTCAGATTGGACTTGGTTGTGCAGCACTCACACGTATTATAAAGTTACACTATTATTGCGGCAGGTTCCAGCAGAAAACTACGGGAAATCTTAGTTTTGCGTTGAATTTATCGGAAAAGACGCGTCGCGTACGTCGACTTACACAACACTTCTAAACTGGTATCATTGCGGAGGAGATTATCTACTTCGACACAGATAAACATAACACTAAGGGCATTCAGAGGTATTTCATTTAATTAAATATAGGAAAGAAAAACTATATCTCGGCGGAGTGCAAGGAATTGATTTTAGCATTGGAATAGTAATAATTATCGCCAAACGAGCTTTACCGACGTGTCGAAGAGAACTGACCAGTCGACGTTTTGAAATAAGTTTTGGCAAACTTATAATCTTTATATTTGCACTAGATAACAATTGGCTTCCAGCAAAAGAGTGAGCAAATGTGCTCCCTTAAAAAAATCAAATCGATTTATTTTCTGATACGCTCTGAGTTTTACTAATACCAAAAGACAATTCCCAATAATTTTGATATCATGGCCTTTTTTTGTGTGTTTTTACATCTTCGATTTGTTAAAAACTGATCATTGAGCAACAGAACGCAATCTGAAGAATGCGATTTAAAACCGCATTGTGAAAAGTGGCATGCTTCCGCTGATGAATACCATTTTCATTAGATCAGACTAGGAAATAAAATTTGTGGATCACACTTATTGCTACTGAGAAAATAAAGTGCATTTTTATCTCTTATGCAAGTGATATTGATATAGTGATGGACATTTTTATCTTGATCTTTATCTATGTTTTGTTCAGTGCCTATCGCCAGTGTTGGCTGCTGAAGCACATTTGTGCCCATTTTTTAAAGCATCTTCCAAGACTTTCTCGCAACATTTCCGGTGATAATAATGTTCGCATTCCGGTCTAATATTTTCATTAAGCGCTGCAATTTTCTGACGCTTGCATAGCCCCGTGATTTCAAAAGATAGTCTGGGATAGTTAAACCGCACGACATTTGCTGGCCATGCCAAGTCGCCTTCACAATATTTTTTTTTATTTTTGTTTTATTATTTATAGTGTTGGGAACTATAGAATGAATTGCACTATCGATAGTTAGTAACTGAATGATTTCTACTATCGAGTAGTTTTTTCGAGTGGGGTCCACATTACTAGACTATTTTTGTTTTTTGAGGTAGGAGGTACAGACCATGTTGTTTGTTGTGTTTTGTGATGTTACTCCAGGAGGCCTAATCCTCGGTATATAAAAAAATAAAAAAATGCCAAAAACCTGAAAACCTTTTTCCGTCATACAAGTGGACGAGTCGTTCAGAGGACAGTGGACTATCGACTGTTCAAACGAATGAAAAAATCATTTAATTAACTAAAATATTCGATCATTTTTCCATCATCCAAGTGAACGATACATTTATTCAGTGGAAAAACTATTCGAACTTTTTTCCCGACTGAGTCGGACTATCGACTCGAACCAAACAATATACGTGAACAATCTGCTATGCAAATATGTTGGCAATGTGTGTAGCATACACAAAATTGTCTCTTGGAGCTTAATACATACAAGTTCTCGCTCAGAGCAGCTACAAAAACCATTTGACTCAGTTCAACCAGCTATACAAGAAAAACAATCAATTGTTGTTTTTTTTTTCATTCAATTGGATGTATGAACGATTTTCGATTATCGAATAAATGAATGGTTTACAAATATCGTATGACGGTGGGCGTTATCACCCCTCTTGGCGATGTCAATTGGTCCAAACCGAGCTAAGATTTGACTTTTCGATATTATGCCAACCATCCAACCATCCGGCACAATGCGCTACTGCGAAGCCAGAAGAGGCAGCAACTTGAACGAATTTGCATTTCATTATTGATGAGAATTTTATTTGGCCCATCCTATACTTTACTATGTAGATAATAGAAGAAACGTTAAAAAGGGACATTAAGAGGAGAATTCAGCGACAAAATGCTTTCCTCTTGAAGAAGATAAAATAACACAGACACGATAGCGAAAAGAGCACTGTCCTCTAAAAAAGAGAACGAATGGTCACCGTAAATAAAAGTAAAAGCTAGTCGCTGTCCTTTGAATGGGTGTAGCATCACCCTATTACTGTTATTATGTGCAAGGCGTGTGGAGACTCGAGAGCCTAAATTGCTTGATTAACTTAACGAGCTCTGAACTGTGTTAAATAATCACTCCCATGTATGAAAATTGGTTGATAACGGTTTTTAATTCTGTTTGCTAATGTAGGCAAATGTTTAAGAAATCAAACAACACACTGCAAGTGATAGTATGATGGAAATAAGCAAATGTAAATACGTGCGCTATGGTAGACGGGAGTTTATAAATTCTTATCATCAGACAGATTGGACTAGTAACTAATCAAAACATTGTATTCGTTTTAATTAACTGCTCCATAAAATACTATAAGACAGTAATACTCGTTTAAGATTAAAGTCAACACTTGTGCCTTGCATGAATGTATTCAAATATTGCATCAGTTTGTGATTAATATCCACGGAGTTAATATCTCTGGAGTAAAATTCAGAAATGGGGGTTTACTTAACATCACAAACAGACAACGTTAGGCGTAGTGGAAACAATCTTCTTGACTGTTGCTGGTCCAAAATAATTTTCTTCTTTCTTTTTTTAAAGGATTGTCTAAGTTCGATCTTATCTTGTCGTCTATCGATACGTAATTATCTCTATATCCGATATTTGTGCAATTTAATAATTAACTTAGCCGGGACGATTATTTTATGAGGCAGTCAGTTCAGTTATCGGTTATCTGTTCATCCCGAGTATGATAGTCTAGTTCGCTCACAGGATCAGTATCGTTTTTGGTTCTGAAGGCTCCTCTTTATTTTTTTTAGTTTTTCTCAAATAGACGGATTCACATATTTAATTGTGCTCAAAATATCCTTAAAATCAATTCGTCTCATCTATTATTCAATAGAAGTCGCGCAACTGAACTGATTTTTAGACGTGTTTTTGTATATTCATTCGTAGATTCGAATTTTTAAGAGTTGCGCAACACAATTGAATCCGAATTCGATCATTGCACCAAATATCGATGAAATCGATGCAATTCAATATTTTGTTTTATTTGTCAATGTTTGAGTATAAATAATTTCAAATAGCTAGCGCAAGTAATTAAAAAATTGAGAAGGGGTAGGAGTACGTATGTATACCAAGTTGGTTGAAGTGCTTCTCCACTTGTGTGTGCCATCGGTTCCCTATGCATCCTCTATTGCGTGGTCCAATTGGTTCGGAGTCGAAGATTCTTCGGACTGGAGCTGTGTTGTACATGCGTAGAATCCGTAAACACCTGTCTAGGCTCATGTCGCTGTACAGTCCGTGGTGGTCTTTTTTTACCGCGTTGTCCCTCGGGGTTGGAAGAAAACTTTCCTCGCCGGAGCATTGGTGTCCATTTGCTCAACGTGACGTTGCCATCTGAGACGAGAGATTCGAACTCGTTTGACCAAGTCGATATCGCTGTATAGCCCGTACAGCCGTCGTTCAGTCTCCTCCTCCAAACACCATCGAAGGACTATTCTCTCGAAGCGACCAAAAATATCCTCGTCCGCCTTAGTTAGTGTCGTTTGCGTTTTGTAAAAGACTTCGGTGTTGGTGGACCTTTTTCGTAGACAGCATATACTTACCCTCATTAACTGCAAGCCCCATCTTGGCCGCTTCCTTCTCACAAACGCCCCACCGATAGCCCGTTGTGTTCTTCCGATGATGTCAATGCGAGCAGTTGCACAGATTTGTGGAAAATCGTGCCTTTGGTGTTGACATTTGAGTTTCGCACGATCTTCTAGGGAATGATATTAAAAAAGTCGCATGACAGTGCGTCGCCTTGTCTAAATCCTTTTCTGACATCAAAGGTCTCGCTACAATCTTCACCGACCTTGACAGTGCAGTTGGGAGAAGTCCGCTTAGATATAAATCCGCGGTGTACGCGCAGGCTCAAATGTCCACTATCGTGGACAAAATATTGAAAATAATACTTCGTTTACTGCACTTTCTGAAGGTAATGAATTTAACTAGCAATGCAAAAACGACTACACTGTCTCGTCTACTTTGAGCGCGTGACATCAACGCTCCAGCAATGATGATCTTCGAATCAGATCTTTCTGCTTCGAGAAGGAGAGGAAGACCCAACATCTGATGTTAAGCTTGGTCTTGATGACTGGAAGCAGTCGGCTCACGCCCATCTAAAATGGAATGTAGCAATATCTCAGGCTAGAACCCTCCATGGGTCGCAGGCCTAATAACAATCCAAAATTAACGAAAAAATGCAATCATACCGATTGAAAAATGTTTGCGATTGGTTTTAAACTCACTTTTATTAAGTAAATACAGGCCATTTAAAAATATATTCAAATGCTTTTCACTTAATTTAAGAAATACATTTTTCATTGCTGTAAGCGTGTATACAAAACATATATATTATTATACAATAGTAAGAATATGTATATTATTTTGAAACAGTTAGCAAAACCTAACCTATCAACAAAATGAATAAATCCTTTCAAAAGGCACAGAGCGTAAGAACATCGCTGATTTAAGTTATGGCGATATCCTCTGCATATCGCTGTACAAAATTGACATCCCTAAATACATATACTGTATTTGTATAAATAGAAAGTTAAAAAATTAAGTATTTGTTTCCTTTTTCTTAAGTCACTATTTCCTCATCATTTCCCATCGGATGTGTTTTTGTATGTGTCACGTGCTATTTTTTTCAGATTCTCTGAGTCATGTGGACCAGTTGCCTCGACCATCTGTCGAAGTGCACCGTTTGGATTCTTAAGTAAAATATACGGTATGTCGAATTCCTTTGCAGTGCCCGCATCCATAACTAATATTCGATCTGAGTCCATTACGGTGTGCAAACGATGGGCAACTGTAAGTACAGTGCACTGCTTGAATTTAACACGAATTGTTTGCTGAATGAGGCTGTCAGTTCTGTAAGAAAAAAAATTGTTTAAGTCTCTGTCGGAATAGTCTTCATTTTGTACTTACTGTGGATCAACATTGGCAGTAGCTTCATCCAACACCAACACCTTGTTGTTACGCAATATTGCCCTGGCTAGACAAACCAACTGTCGCTGGCCTACACTGAAATTGCTTCCACGTTCCGTGACCATGTAATCAAGGCTTGGTATCGACTGCTTCAGTTCAACCTGCAAGCTCAAGGGAATAAATCGTTTTGTTTGAACTGTGGTGGAGATGTTAAACTTACCTCACCCAACGCTTGCCACAGTTCGGAGTCTGAGTACAATTCAAACGGATCAAGATTATACCTGATTGTTGCAGAGAAAAGAACAGGATCCTGAGGTATTATTGAGATTTTCGAACGAAGGGAGTCAAGTGAAATGGAGCCAGTCTCAATGTCGTCTATATAGATGTCTCCTTCGATATTAGATAAACGAAACAGTGCCCCAATGAGCGATGATTTTCCAGCGCCCGTTCGCCCCACAATACCAACTTTCCATCCCGGCTTGATGGATATATTCAAATTTTTCAAGACTGCTGGACTGCTTGGGTCGTAGCGCAGTGACATGTTCTTGAATTGAACCTTTCCACTTAACGGCCACTCTTTTGGTGGCTTTTTCTGAATTTCTGGCTCTTGTTCCAGGTCGGTGTACTGAAGAACACGCTCCACACTGGTCATTTGTTGAAGAGATTCAGCAACTTGTCGCACACCATACTGCACCATTCCGGTGAGGATCATCGCTTGCGAAATGGCCAATCCCACATTACCACTGAAGGTTTCTGGAATAGTTCGAATGTTTAATGAAGCAGTTTCAAATGGAGTCGGTGCATAACATACGTTGGTGAAGGACTATAAAACTGAAGGCCACTGAAGATAAGAAGCCGCAACTGACGCAGTCCAACCACAAACCGAGAGCTGTATTTGCTGACATCGTTAGTTGCCAAACAGCACTGTGAACATCCTGCAAGTTGTCAAACTCTTGGGCTACAACAGTTTGTAATCGCCGAGATCTTATTGTCGAGATACCAGAGAGAGTAGCAGAGAGATGCGAAAATACCGGACTTCGACCTGAAAAATAAAAGGCACAATATGAGCACGAGAACTACATAATAACTGGCCACACTTACAGATCCCCTCCAAGCGCTTCAGATCCTGAGAAGGTCTTAAGTAGATCTTCAGTACAAGCAGATACACAACGACAGCAATGGCTAGTGCGGCAATGAGAATGGGATTCACGATTGTAATCAGAATGAGTATTCCGAACATAACCAAAGCAATTTGAATGAAATCCATCATGGCTTTGGGTAAAAATTCATCAATAGCGCCCATGTCCTTTGAGAACCTGTTCAAAATTCTCCCCGAGGGATTGGTGTCAAAGAAACGCATCGTGGCATGGAGAATAGAACCAAACATCCGATCATGCAGCACTTTTGATGCGTGCATGCACACTTTGAAGAAGAGATACCCACGGACAATTGTCATCTGACAAAAGAAAGAACACGTTAGATTGGTTATACGAGCCAGAGCCATTGCTACTTACGAAAACAACACCCAAAATCAGTGAACCATAGATGTAGAGACATTCATAAGTTGTCAGCCATGTAGTCTCATTCATCGATCGAAGGTACTCTTGCTGTGTCCAAATGTTCACAAAGTAGTCTGATCCACTGCACACGATTTGAGAAAAGAGCATTACGAACACAAGCACACACAGGAAAGTAACACTAGCTCCGGCGTGGAAATACTCCCACCAAACTCTGCCGGAGACTCCACCTTGAGCCTGCTCTTCCACAACTTCTTGTGTTTCATATAGGTCCTTATCTGAACTGGCCTAACATAATGAGTCTTGGTAATTAAAGAAATAGAGATTTAACTGATTTGGGAAGCTTACTGATTTTCTAAAGGAACTTGCACTGGAGTTGGTCCGCTGTCTTAGCATCTGGTATCCCTTGACACCGTCGATATAGGGAATATCATCATCTTCATAGATTGTCATATCTTCACTCTGGTAACCATCATTTGACTCGGAGTCTCTTTCGCTTGCTGGTCTCTCTAGCAATTTGGCAAAATCCAATTCACTGTTAGCGAGTTCCTTGTAAGTTCCCTGCCGCAAGATGCGACCGTCTTCAACGATCACTATCCAATCCGCTTCGGTGAGGAAGTGAACTTGATGTGTGACCAGGAGGCGAGTGGATCCTTCGTTGGCCAACCGGCTGCGTGGTCCAATAACCTCGTCGAAGAGATGTTTGCCAACATGTGCATCGACTGCGCTAAGCGGATCGTCAAAGAGATATATTGCAGCCTGCTTGTACACAGCTCGTGCTAAACTGGAGGAAATATGCAAATAAAAGTTTGTTCGTTGCCTTGTCGACCTATTGAATGCTAATAACAATAGGCAAAACCATTACCTGATACGTGCTCTTTGTCCCCCCGATAATGAGGCCCCACGTTCGCCAACAATGGTTTTATCTCCATTGGGCAATTGCTCGAAGTCTGCTGCCAGCGCACAACATTTCGTTATTTCGTGATATCGTTTTTTGTCATACGGTTCTCCGAATAGAATATTATTCCGAACGGTGCCCGTGAACAACCACGGTTCCTGTGATGCATACGAAACATCTCCATTGATGACCACATTTCCACCGGAGATCGGCAGTTCTCCGAGCAACAATTGCAGCAGTGAGCTCTGGGAAAAAATAAATTAAAGTTATGCACTTATCGATCGAAGTTGAAAGCAATGAGTTACTTTTCCCGCTCCAACAGGACCTATGATTGCACAGAGCTGTCCCTTCTTGATATGGATATTGATGTTCTCCAAAGTCGGGGTTAATTTGGTGTTATCCCAGTTTGCATTGACTTGGTTTATTACAACCGCTTTATTGTTACTTTCTACAGTCGATTTGTCAGTCTTTTGCTCTAAATTCTGAGCATTTTCATCGTGAGCTTCCATCATAAGGAAATTTTGAATGCGTTCAATTGAAACAAGAGCCTCGGCTCCAAATGAAACCGCAAGAGGATACCAAATAGCTGCAACAAGCTTAATAAAGGAACCATTAGTTGGATATTGCTCTTAATGGCAAAATGCTCGGGTCTTTACCTGAAGAATGTTATAATATTGCGCCATGGAGAACACCACATCAGCCGTCACAGATCGTCCAAGCAGGACGGCAGCAGCAATTGTGATATAGAGCGTTGAACGTTCGGTAAAGACCATTGTACTCAAGTAGAAGCCACGCAGATAGGACGCATAACGAATTTGCTTTATTTCTCGGCGCCTTGCCTCAGCGACTACGGCCTGAAAAGGCTTTTCCCAGGCGTACATTTTTATCACCTGTATACCTTGTACTATTTCGTTCATGATTCCCACGCGACTGTCAGTTCGTTGTGCGATTTTCATCCGAAGTTTCGAGGAGAGTTTACTCAAGCCCGTTTGCACGGGAACAGTTTTAAGGAGAAGACCAACCACGCCAACCAGCGCAGCTATCCCGATCTTTTGCCATATGAGATAGCATATAAGTACTGATTGAAAGGGCAGAATCCAGATCCAGTGGACAAATATGAAACCATAGTCCAATCGATTCACATCATTAGACAGTAGGTTAACCAGGTATCCTGCTGGTGTTGTGCCCGCTGTTTTTTTCGAAAGCCGAAGTGTCTGAAATGGGAGGCAAATTAGGAACATGTTGCTTTGGATATATTTGTATCGCAGACCTTTCTGTATATCAAGGAGCAGCAGGCAATCCTCATCCGTGCACCAAGTAATCTCTGGCGGAGATCAACATGATGATTCAGGAAACATCCAATAAGAGTGGAGACGATTAAAATTGATGCCAACCAGTTCACATCGAACCAAATGTACTCGATTCCAATTCCTGTTGTGCTTTCCGCAGTTTCTCCGATTTCTTCACCAATATTGTTCGCTTTCACATTGATGTCTTCCAGAGTGTTACTACCTAAAGAATATTTTTGCATGAGCAAATGCAACATTGTCCGTAACAAATATGAGTTTTAAATCTATTTCTTACGATTGATACTGTTTGAAATACTTCTTAGAGTGCGATTGAGTAGAGTATTTTCACTGGAACTTTCCATACCGGATCGGGCTTCAACTGAGTCTATGGGCACTTGAAACTGAAGCAGAAGTTGCGCTAAAACAGCTGGAATTGTAGACCTATAACAAATCCCCTTAAATCAAGTGCAAACAACTTATTAATACAAATAAATTACTTTAATGTAATGTAAATTAAGCATATTAATCCATCGACAACACATGAAGACCAAAAAGTCCGCAGCATAGCATTTCGAAGGAGCGGTGGTTTGTTTTTTCGTCGAGCGCGGGTTATTTCTTTCAGCCATTGTCTAAAAAAATTCGCCGTGATTATTCGTGACAGATTCTTGTTCAAATTTAAAAAAAAAAAACTTACTGTTCTAGCTTGTCACCTAGATCTTCAGAGCGATCTTTTGGCATACATTTTGTGAGATCATCTTGTCCGAGTCCTTTCTTCTTGCCCTTATAAAGCAAGGGTATCAACCAAACAAATAATAGTTGCGAAATTATGTTTGCATGTTTACGCGGATTTTGATTGTCTGGCTTCTTTGAGCTGTCCATGGTTTGCTAGTGGCAGTTTTGTTCCTATTTGTACTATTCTATTCTACGTTTGCTGCATATCTGAAAATAAAAAAATATTTGAATGGAATGGACTGATGGAGTCCTCTATGTCGAAAAAAAGAAAACTATGAACATTCATCTATAAGCAAAATAATAGATAATGTAACAAACAAACATTGTTGCTCTTAGCTACAACTAATTACCCACATATCTCACACTGAGTTCTCTCTCGAAATACCCATCATATTCCACGACAGAGACGAGTGGCTAGCAAGCGCCTTTATCAACGACCACGGGATTGCGCTCTTTACCGACGGATCGAAAATTGACATGTACTGGGATCGGTTTCTACTCGGACATTTTGCACAACCAGCAATCCCTGATTCATTCCCTGATATGTTCAGCGTCTTCCAAGCAGAAATCCTGGCATTAGAGAAAGTAGTCGAACACTTACAAGAAACCGATATCCCACCATCGGAAATCACCATAATTATAAGTATCAGGCTGCGCTGACGTCAATAGGATCATGTACAACGAAATCAAAGGCTGTCCTGAAATGTCGCAAGCACTGAGGTCTATCAAATGCTACAAGATCAAATTTTGCTTGGTCTCAGGCCAGAGCTCAATCGTAGGGAGTGAAAGAGCGCATGAAATGTACAGACAAGCGTCTAAAATGGACATCAACGAATCGGAAACGTTACTGCAACAACTGCTCACTGCATTATTATAACACAAAAATAAATGAAGCTAATTTGTCTTGGATTTCGAGGAACCAAGGCAAATCTCGGAGAAGACTAGTTTCAAATCAATATACACAAATTGTTTATCAATTTCAATACCACAAAACACAAGATTCATCGCAAGGAACTATTCGAAAGGACAGCCAAATTCGGGATCTCGCACCACGCTAACCCATATACAGGATGCACCGTGCAGTTCGATTTATGGAGCTATTTGAAATCTGCACCGGATTTCGGCAGATTTTTTCTTTATTGGAAACTCAAAAACTGGTCCATATAGTCCTATATAAATTTAATGGTTGGTCTTCTGGATTATATATAATAAGTCTACATTATCAGTTCTCATCTCAATCCGGCATCAAATACCTGCCACCGGATTCGATTAATGGCGGGACAGTGCAGGAAGAAGTACTCTACAGTCTCGTTATATTCTCGGGCGTCGCTTAGGCTTAGCACACATACTTGTTGGAATGTCGTCTGTGTGCCATGAGATAAAAATAATGCCACGAATTTCTCACAAACGTAATGCGCTTGGTTTGGCAACATCCTGCAGCCTCCTGTCACTTCCGTTTGTGCTTTCGAGAAACCTGGGTGGTACCAAGTTCGGTGTCAAAAAGTATGTCCTCCTATTATTGTCTGGCAAGTTTATCGGCAATCTCATTACCCTGATCCCGTGGTGAACCGGTCTAGACCTAGACCAACAGAGAGATGAGCTTTCTTTGTATCTTCTTCAATCTGGATAATATAGTGCGGGAAAAGCTGAGTGCACGATCTGCAGTATTATCTACAAGTCAATCAAACTGTTGGGCTACGCAGCTGATATCGACATCGTAGAGATTCCCAAAGTGATGTTAACCGACGATTGAAGATTCACCCGCTCTAAGCTGGCCTTGGTCTATGGGAACAAAGCTGTCGGGCAGAAACCACCTGGGATAAAACATTACGACCGACTACCACAATTCGGAGGTAGAAAATTGGGTTGACATGGTGGCCGTGCCGTTGTGAGGCATTGCGTCCACATCTACTCATTCGATTCCCGGTACGAACAAAACAAATTTCAGTCACTGACAATGCTCATAGAGTATTCCTGTCAACAAAAAGCTTCTCAAACTTGGCCGTCCGGAGTAGGCTTAAAACTTTGAACCCCTACCACTCGTGAAAGAACAATAGCAGGCACAACGCGAGTAGTTGCTAAGAAGCAAGGCCCTCGCTCTTTAAGGGCTGCAGTGCTGCCCAGGTTATTATTAAATGAAGTCGACAAACTCGGGAAAACGTAAACTGCACGAACAAGTGGAGATCCGACGCACGCCATTTTCTATAAAGCACTTATTTTACCAGTCCTGGTATATGAACCAGCAGGTTCTTGGTACATTTGAGACTTAAAAAGGGCGAATTTGATCCCTTCTGTATGTAGTTTTTGACTATTATTTATTTTATTTACTACTTAAAGAAATAATTACACTATAATATGGTATCAGTATTCAAGTAACAATGCTTAGAACATAGCACATTCTCCCAAAACTAACTAAAATGACAAACAAGCCATTAAAAACCGTGACTACAGGCGCACACGAACAAATCGCGATCGCTTCTGCAAACACTACAACAGCATGTGCGACAGATTAGGTTTCATTATAACGTAAGAGCCTTTTCACACTAGTTTGGGTTTATCACACCGTGTAAAAGCCCCGACTGACGTACGGTTCGTCAACTCCGGACGACACAGAAATGTCTAGGCGGGTGTGGCGAAAGTGCAGTGTAGGCGGGGATAGGAATAGTTCTCTACTCTTTGGGTTTTCTTTTTGCACATTTCGCTTTGTTTCCACGATTGAATTTGTAATGGCAATTTGTCACGTAAATGTTTTATGACTTCCAAATATGACCTGTCAAAATAACTACTTTGGCGTACGATTGAAGCAAAGATGGAAGTCTTTCCGGTGAGTCTGTCTGCCGTTTGTATGACTAATTGTTCTAGACAGAATAAAACTTATTACATAATCTTGTGCTCAAAATGTATTGACAGTAATAAATATTACGATTGGGTAAGTTAAATGAACCCGCATTTTAATAGATAATAATTTATTATAGCCCCGGTTTCTGGAATTGATAAATTAATTTCCAAATCAAAATAAAGGTTTGTTGACCTATTGCGAACAGCAACAAATAAGAGTCATACGATTTTACTCGGTTTACTTATTTTGACGCGAAATAATATTCGTTAAGAATGTGAAATTTGACACGTTTATACATTTTCGCATGAGACAACCACGCCTCATCAGAAACGCGTGGCTCCGGAACAAAAATCCTATGGCGATGGGGTCAGACTCACATAGATCTGTTTGTCCATAGTTTTACCACTAAACAGAGCTTAAATTTTCTAAGCCAAATGTTGCAGTTTTCAAAAGGAGTTTCTACTTAAAAAAAGGATCATGGATATTATTTTTATTCACTGTTTTCTTTCGTTGTTCTTATCTACGATCAGCGGAGAGATAGTGAGAGAAAACCGTCTCTATGCCGTATCCCTTCCTGCTTAAGTATGGTAGCTTTCGATGCTGTGGTGAATTGGCGTTAGAGGGCATTATCGAACGAACTATTCACAAGGACGGTAACAGCACCGAGTTACTCAAAGTGAAGTGTTTATTGTGGAACAATAACGGTTGTTACACAAGTTGTTTTAGAAATAATTGTGAAATTTTGGGTGTTACGGCGGCCACATCACTTAATTAATGGAAGAATGGTTGACCTAGAGTTTTATAACAGGTTTCGGCGAAGATTGGGCAGAAACAGAGAAAATTGTCCTTAGTTTCAATCACATCTGTTTCTTTGCAATTTCTTGCATGGTGGCCCAGCAGGGTGTGGGTAACGATGTTACTGAATTATACGTAGAGTAACTGTACCACGTTATGTTTAACAATGTGTCCTAGTCGAGTGCACTAGAGATTAAGTTCTCTATGGAATAGGAAGTTTGCAACCAAATTATTCATTAGTACCCCAAAAGATCCAAATTATTTAATCGGTAGTAATGTTATATTTAGAAGTGCATGGTCGTGTTCCACTTATAATACATAACTACTATAAATATGACAGTCAGATGTGGGTCTCGACCTAACTTCAGCTGTGTCAATTAGTGTTGTACGTGCCTTCTTCGGAGTCTATACTACGAGTACATGTTGCCTACAGTCTTACAGCGACATTGTTTGGCGAAACAAAAAAACCTTTGGCTAAAGGTGGCCTAATATGATGGGTCAACTTCATTTCATACATGGATATCATGTATGCTAGTCAATGTTGACATACTTCTTCCATTATTAACTTTATGTGCAAGTACAAAAGGCGAAATACTCAATATACTAAACGAACCATCAAACTACACCCTTAAACGGAAAAAAGCAATAAAGGCGGAAATGTGTGCATTTTCGATTGTTATCAGATCACGTTGCAGCGGGAAACTACAAACAAATGTAGACTTATACACGCCGACGAAAGCTGTCACGGGTCTTTGAAAAATCGTCGTCACCTTTCATCTTCTATGACTTATGAAAATCGTTTGTCGCACCGGGACTTCAATCTACACAACGTATGTATGTAGGTTCATTTCATTGATTTACTGATTGCTGTAGTGTATTGATCACTAAATGTAATCCAGGACTTACATTATTGGTTTGTGAATTGAGTTGGATTTGACAGTAAATAGACATTCTGAAACCCCACGTCCAGATGTTTACTTCTTCTCATTAGTTAAGTTAATTTATTTCTCTGTTTGCTTCCACAACTGCAGCATTGGAAAACAATAAAAATAAATGTAAAATGTAGAAACTTTCAGGACGGTTAGAAGACGTAAGAGATGAGAGCAAATTCAACGCTTTCTGATCTGATTGAAGTGTTGGCCGAACTCTTAATTGTAAATATACCGCACCTGTCTAGAGTTTGCGTTAGTAAATATAATAAGACTGTGCTACTGCTGCAGCTCTTTGACAAATCTAGTGTTCATAAATGAAAGACATATGTAAGACTGCTGTAAAAGTTTTGCATTCTCTACATACTTTTGCTGGTGAGCTTCAGCGTATAGTTCTTTGCAAACAATCCATTTTTGCTCTCCGTGCGTCTGTGGAATCTGACCATTTTATATATAATTTTCTCAGCATAAATTATAGTTTTCGGATTAGAATACAATACTCTTTGTCTATCTTTGGATTTGGGAAATAATAATTTTTGGCAACTAGTCTTGACCAACGACACTAACAACCAAATTGCACAAAATATTTAACATCCGTCAATTTGTGACAGGACACTTTTTTCAAATTTAGACAAACTTTTACAAAAGAAGTTATACATCAGATTTACAGCAAACTGATTACAATTATGAACTCGGCCGTTCTTTTAAACTAGTAGCTTCTATATTAACACTCCAAATTGATGAAGAGGCTATTAAAAAGGCCTCGTATAGGCCCTTGTACAACGCCATGCCTAGGTTGTTCAGGAACTCACCGAGGCCTGCACAACTCACTTCAACAGCATTCTGGAGAAAAGCGTCTGTAACTTCGAGCTAGTGAGGGACTTTATCTCAACTTCGACTTCATTGGCTCCGCAGTAGACAGTACGAATAGTATCGATGGTTATCGTCTGAAAACTTCGCTATTCGAAGTCGGCACTTCACTAGTGAAGGTAGGTAGTAGGTGATAGGGTGCCCTGTAGGCGCTTTAGGCCGTGGCTCAATTAGAACAACTTCGTGCCCAATTGTGAAAGAACCAATAATTGCATTAACAACCAACAACAATCCTTCCCAGCTCTACAATCCGTAAAGCGTGAGCTAAGCGGCAATCAAATATATTGTAAAAAAGAGGACATAGCCATTGAACATTGCAAATCATCCGAGTATAGAGTCGTCGGAACATGTGTTTGTATGATGTAAATTTTCATGTTCGTTACCTTGAGTGTTGACTGTTACACCAACACTTTATGATGGCACTCACATGCGTACAAATACTCATATTTATAAAACAGCATAAAACTGAGGCTCCCTTCAATACACTGCTAGGTTGAGTAGCACTACATGAGCTTTTTAATTGCTTGCTTAGTGTTAGAAGTTGATTTCAGAAAGTTTGATGGGGATACGAATCGGAATGATAATGAACTTGGGGAATGACTTGTGATAATTAAGAGATGATGCTTGGTCATCGTTCTCATCAAATTTAAAAATGGAATGAAATGTACATACCCTTCAAAAACATATGTGTAAGTGGACTAATTAAAAATCCATAAAAAAAATACCAGATGATCACGTTTCGAAATAATTGAAGACACATACTCTTCAAGTGACATCACAGCAAACAGCTGAGCTGAGCTCTGTTGTATGTTCGCCCTTTCGCGTGTCTGTTAATTTTACATTATTATTATCTCATACTTCAATGGAAGACCACCGGTCTCGTGAGTACTGCCATGAGTGCCACGTTGTTGAACAACACCAATTAAAAAAAGATTGGCTTAATATAACACCTCGTTCAGAAAATAGATATTGCATTTTTAATCGAAGGAATCTTAACCTCCGATGACTTCAGTATGAAATGAAGTAGATAAGAATATTACGGTTCATGTTTGTAGATCATATACGTCAGTCACACACGTATGAGCACGGCAACCTGAAATCAGGTTTTATAGAGACCAATAAAAGCATTTACATGCCCTGATACAGGTGTGTGTAAACATGAAACAAAGTTCGGTGTGGTTCGTGCTGAGCTATCATGGGCAGATATGGGAACAATCAGCTGTGAAATCGGTTTTATCTGTAATAAAGCGTCCCCAGATATCAATGATAGTTTTCCACCTGTCATGATTCTGTCATCTTGCTGTCAAAGTTGTCAATGACATCTAGATGTCAGTATATTCAGGTTAGCCTTTCATCAATTTCCTGCACAGTTGTAAATTCGGAACCATTCCTTCGTCGTAAAGTCGGCCATCATCAAAGGTTCATTGTGCAGGCAATTCGTCACCATTCATATAAGGTCACCACGAATTGCGAACTTCGCAAACTCTGACATGTCATTCACATGGAATTTTCTCATTCGCCGGGAAGTACGGATGCAAACTGACACATCACTGCGTGGTCGTGGAGGTTATGGATTGCGTTTGAATCGTTGTGTATTACGAACTCAGCTAGACAGTTCGCGAAGAGAATGATTGATTCGCAAAGGAAATATTTTAATTAGAATAAACTAACCCTTGTTGAGATTTTTGTCGGTGAAAAAACTCGATAATTCAGTTCCAATATTTTTGCATACCAAAAAATATAAAAAACAACACACGTATTTGCTGAAAAAGTGTTGTTTTCGCAGCCGCCCTGGTGGCCCGTGGCGTTGTGGGTATGTGCGTCGACCCCAACTTTGATGTCGTGGGTTCGATTCCTGCTCTGTGCGACAAAAAATAATTTTCATAGCCCCACCTCTTTCGAGTCACTGACAATGTTCAAAGAATATTTCCTGTCCAGAAAAAGCTTCTCAAACTTGGCCGTTCGGAGTCGGCGTAAAACTATAGGTCCCTTGCACTGGTGACAGAACAATAGCACGCACAACACGAGTGGTTGCTGTGAAGCTAGGCCCTGGCCTATAGGGCTGTAGCGGCACCCATATGGCGCCCGTGGCGTTGTCGTTCTCTACGTCGACTCCTAAGCACTTGAACCAATGCTGTCTGGGTTCGATTAGGTCCGTCTCTGCAGGTTGCAGAGCCACCTATATTCTTATTACTGATTGTAATGGTCTTCTAAATAGATCGACCTTAACTAATGTATACGACGCTGGAAGTTTTGAAAAATAATTTTGGCGACTGCAGCAACACACGGGGACCATTCATCGAACATTGCACCACTCGACAATGTTAAAAATAATCTATTTTATAAATTATGCCATGATTGCATCTGTAGTTCTCTTTTTCTATCGTGCCCATTTGGTCACCCTGTACTACTAGCATTGAACTGTGGCACATGGGGCGGCTAAAAATGTTTGCTTTCATTCTACAAGAATGAGAATGACTCATTACAGTAAACTATTTGCATTTCTCTGCGATGCAAACATAAACAAAAATGTATTAAAAGCCTCGCGTTCAACATAAAGCTGCAAAGTCAACGCTGAAGTAAAAATGGGACCACAGACATCTTTATCTAAAACAAAGAAACTTTTTCGAGTTTGAATGAAGAACAAATAAATATTGGTCATGTGCATAGGATTATCCGACAAGAAGCGACATCGTGGAACCACAAGGTTGGGAAATTTGGATCAATGGAATTTTAAAAGCTCAGCTACAAAACTCCAACAAATTTGGGAGAGCTTTTGGAGGTCACCAAGTGCCTTCTCATACAGGTGTAGTCATTTAAATCAAGAAGATTGACACTCGTATCTGCTTCCTACGGTTTGAATATGTCTGAAAACGTTGGGGAAACCATATTCAGACCGTGATAGGTAGTGGTTTATCTTTTCGCATATAAATCAAGACCACATGGTTTTACTGTTCAGATGACACAACAATTCTATCCAGCAGACCATGCACAATGCTGTACTTTGAAATGGTGGGATGGATCAGCAGTCTCTTCCTTCAGAGATGGACCCAAAGTTTGATCTAGTGGGTAGGTAGATAGTTAGGTAGTAATCGTGATTCACATGGAAATGAACAAATTAGCACTGAGTGCAGTTTTAATGACTGCTCTATATAGTTGAGGGGTATAATTGAGGTCTTCCTAAAACTACTCTCAGGATTTTATAAAGGATATTAGTTCGGTAATATTCTTTGTTGAAATCTCATCCAATGAGTTGAAGAGGTTTCTACCATGTGCTCGCTGTCTGGCTCTAGCGAGTGCCGCGCATTTACATTGGAAATGGTCTACTTCTCAACAGTGTTGTTGCAGCTGCGACGGTGTGAGTAATGTGGGCCAGTTTCCTTTACAGCCCTCCACCAATGTTGTTTCATGTCAGTTTCGCTGTAGGAGATCGTTCGTTCTGTGTCGATTATGCTCGGACCAGATTTTTGTGGATGTAGCACAGTTCGTAAGTCTGGCCTATCTGTGGTAAGCAATCTAAAGGAAGTGCTTGTATAGATACTTCCTCTGCAAGTGAGCTTTGAATTCAGGAACCTTGCCTAGCCAGTTCATTCGCCTTCTCATTTTTTGGGATGTCACTGTGACCAGATACCCAGACGAGAGATATAATGAGCTAAATTTCGAATGATGCCAGCTCGGCCCGAAATTCCTCGACCAGTTTCGAATGTGTGGTGCAGGAGTTAATAGCTTTGCAGCTTGGCTGTTAATACATATAGAGCCCTTTTGTGTTGGCAGGATATTTAGGATGAATTTTGCAGCCTGACGACATTCCCATATAGCGACAAGCTCCTCTTGAAAAACACTGAAATTATCTGACAGTCTGTTACGTTTTTTTTTATTCAGCTTCGATAACTACCGGTTTTTTTTTATGAAAATAAGACACTAATTATTAATGGGAAAGTAAAAACGGTCAGAATTTGTTTGTTGTGCAACATTTAACATTGCTGCCATTTGCTTTTGACTCAAAGTGCCATCTCCATCCAATATCGTTTGCAATTGCGGCGTCTTCAAACTTTTTTGGTGGTCTTCCACGTTTTTCATTTCTCACATCAAAATCATTATTTCTGAACCGTTAAAACCATCTTTTGCATGTTGCTTCTGAAAGAGCATGATCACCATATGCCTCGACAAGCATTCGATGCGACTCTGCAGCCCTTTTCTCAAATGAAAACAAACAATTAATGCTTTCCGCAAATCATCACTTTCTGGTACAAAATTCGACATTTTTAACACGATGAAAAAATATGATTTTTTCTGTTCAATGACTTGATGTATACTAAATATGTTTCACAGATGTCATAGCAAAACAAAAAATAAGGGTTAGTTCACAACAAATGTTCCCTATCGAGACATTTGTATCTTGGCGCTCACTTCATACTGGTACATCGGGTACGTATATCACAATTTAGATACGGACATTCATTTAGTTTTTGTAGGTATTCTAAGATAAAGCGAATACGATTTTTCATGCGGTGACCAAATCGTTCAATTTCGATCCAAGCAATACTGCATTGTTCCGAAATACAGCGAACGGAGTTTCAATGTACCACAATTTCGATCTTATTTTAGAAAACGAATATTCACTTTGATGACCCGATTGTTACAATTCAATTTTACATTCACTGTGCAATGCCCTATGTAACCGGCAGTCCTGTCTCCCACTTAAAACTTTTTAAGAGCTAGGTTAGGTAGGGTTATGTTAGGGTGGTAACAGTAGTCAAATTCCGGCCAGGGTAGACCCAGAGTACTGCACGAATCTAGAATTCTTTTCCGCAAACCAATAGAGCTCCTGCTGTAGCAGAGGGATTGACTGACACTAACGCTACTTAGTTCCGTCAGAGCATATCAGTTGCATAGAATGTGTGCAATTGTTTTGTTGGCTCTTCTTCATCTCCATTGCTTCTGCAGAACTCGTTATAAGGAAAGCCTAATCTGAAGGTATGCATATGTATCAATGGCACACTACCCGGTTATTACGCCGATGATTCTTCTGAGGCTGGGCCTACTTAATCCGATCAGGCTGTGTGTAGATATTTTGCGACAACAAACAATTTCATTATTTCCTCAACATTTCTCTACACAACAGCATCTTTCTGTTTCTCTGCAGTCTGCAACTTTCTTTATGTCTTGAAATGAAGATTATGAATCAGCACAATGAATGAGACTTGTAGTGAAACATTCTTCTTCGCTATGCAAATCCGATGTATGTACTTCTGTGACAATATTCAAAAACCGATTGTAAGCCATGAGGTCACCATTGAACACAAAACAATAACTTGTCTATGTTCGAAATAGTACAACTCGATCCATAGAAAGTGATAAAGATAATTACGTTTTGTCTATGTAACAGCGTACACGAGCTATAAGTCGCGAACCACAATGGTTTGAAGCGTTGGGTTGCTTTGAAACATGATCAAGAAGAAAATGGGATAACTAGTTTTGTCAGGATTGCTTTGAAAAATAGCCGTGAAAAATGTTATAGGGTAACTCGAGGTATACACCTGCAAAAACTTTCTGAAAATAAAGTGTGTATTACAAATTACATAAAACAAAAGCAGTACAAGCTAAAGTGTATACTTTAAACGTAAAAAAAGGACCTAAGGAAACTTAGTGGTTATTCGGTCCGAAAAACTGCAGAAAATGTATACATTTACAGCCGACATCAAGAAGATGTACCAGCAAATAGCAGTCAGACAACCTGACACAAATTATCAAGCATGTACAATTAAGGGTTTTTTAATGATGATAGTGCTTTACTCTTTTTACATGTTTCTCAAAAAAATATTTGTTCATGGTAGACTTTTACACCACAAAATTTTCACAAAAGAACCTCTCCGCCAGATGAAAAATAATTTGATCTAATTTTTTAATATGAACTTTTCCAATTCTATTTCGTTTTTACAATCCATTTTGGGCATTTTGGCACTCGAGTCCGAGTAACGTTCACGTACAGAATCACAAGCGTTTGGTATTCAACTAGTCTATTAATGACAGATTCAAGGTCTTCAGATGAAAAGGTATCCAGGTATGATTTGCAATTTTACCAGGCGTTAGTTCATCAGTAGGGAAACATTTAATTATGAAATCGAAGTCGAGAAAGTTATCCAGTTACTTGACAGATTTTCTTGCCAATCAGTACCTCTCGCCCTATGAGAGTCGTTGCTTCTATTTAAATTAAAAAGCGCCTATCACCAGTTTAACCCATGTCCACATACATATCCATTATTAATAACATGTATCTGCAGACACATTGTAGATGCGAGTAGCATTGACGTCAGTATTAATACATTTTCATTAACAAGTTTTTGTAACATTTTGACGCAGTAATCGATACAGACCAGAAGATAACAAAGTAACGTACAGAACCAATTGTTTTTTTTGCTTTTGGCTATGTGTAATTTAAGATTTCCTTCTGCAAGAATGTAAACAATAGAAAATTGGAAAAAAACAAGAAACAGTATTCAAGAAATTGTTTATTAACGCATTTCATCAAAATGCAGTAATTTAATACAGCATAAACTTTAAATGGTATACAATTAATCCAAACAAAAGTCGGAACGTTAGATTAGTTTATGTACATACACATAGTATACATACAGTAAATGCATGGACATAATTATGTACATATGCATAATGCATTTAGAGCATATCCTAATTACGATTGAGAAAGACGATTGCGCGTAGAAAGCCAATCACTCATTTTTAGTCCGCGAACAAGCACTTTCTTGTTGCAGTTAGTTGGGGTGCAATAAATCAGGCTGGAATTTGTTCAAAGCCATTAACCAGAATATATATAATATATATATATATAATATAATATATATATATATATATATATATATATATATAATATAATATATATATATATATAATATAATATAATATGGGTGGCGCTGCAGCCCATAGAGGGTCAGGACCTAGCTTCTCAGCAACCACTCGTGTTGTGCGTGCTATTGTTCTCACCCGAGTGGAAGGGACCTACAGTTTTATGCCGAATCCGAACGGCTAGATTTGAGAAGCTTTTTCTAGACAGGAAATATTATTATTATTATTATTTATTAACATACAATTGCAAATTACATTTTAATAGTTTTTAGAGCGCTAGCCTCAAGTGCTTTCCACTCAAAGACAGGAAATACTCTTTGAGCATTGTCAGTAACTCGAAAGACGTGGGATCGTGAAAATTATTTGTGTCGCTCAGAGCTGGAATCGAACCTACGACGTCGAGGTTGGGGTCGACGCACATACCCACAACGCTACGGGCCACCACCACCATTAACCAGAAGTTCTGTCCTAATTCCAGTCACAAAAATACAGTCTAAACAGTGTCTGTCTGTCTCTATTTGAGGAATCGGCAAAAACAGAGTGAGTGGATTTCTTATAATGTGTTATTACATAAGTAAATTCCAAGTGTGCTGATATGCACCCGCCTAGATCTGTATTGAGAGGCCACTCTCTCACTCTCTCTCCAATCTGAGCTTTCTCAGAAGATATGATTGAAGAGAGCCACGCTATGACTCCTAATACATTGTTTAAGCTACCATAAATTAGTCTTAAGTCTGAAGTGTGCCTACGAGTGTAAAACAAAAGTGCATAATAAAACGTTTCTTATCGAACGGACACTTATGGAACCACAAAGGCTGGTAGACATCGAGAGGCACATTTGTCAAAAAAACGTGTAACTGCTAGAAGAGATGCAGAAAACAACGAGCTGCCTATGAGGCGTTTGTTGGCATTCAGACGTATTATGTATCCTCAAGAAAGCATATACAACTTCGACGTCCTGTCCAATAGAACGCCACAATGGGCAACTGTACTCAGGGTAAGCTATAATCAGTGTTGGGTAATGAAGTTTTCAGAGCGTTTCAGATCTTGAAGAAAATGTGTGGTAGATTTGGAAAAAGCATGGTGGATTGGTTTTATCTTATCAAAAATGTCTCATAAACGCGACGAACAGCTCCTAACACTTCTCTGTGTTTAAATTTTTGTAACACAGTCGCCAGTCTTACATGCGCCACACATTTCTTTAAAAAATTGTGTGGCAAAAGAAGAACAATGTATGACCGATTTTGCACTGTGGTTAGGTAGATGTGGTGGATTTGAAAGTTTACCAGAAAAGTAGTAGATCAACCAAAATTGTAGTACATTTCCAACACTGGTTATAACTTAGAGGTTGTCATAGACTATGTCTGCCTCGGCTCCGCTGTAAATAGAATAGAGATCTTTGCGCTCGGGGGCCAATTCAGTAATAGAGCCTTCTCTTGAATGATGGCGCTGGTATTCAATAATAAAAGACATTGACATATCCCATTCCTAAAGTTCGGCACAGAGGTATGATCAGTCACAAAATCAGATGAAGAAGTCTTCGATATTTTAGAAAAAACAATTTAGGGTATGTTGCATACATTAGTGACATCGCAGAAGTATACCAAGAGCTGTATGGGTTGTACTGCGACATGAGTCTAGCCGTTCACTTAGGTGTCGAACGCCTAAGCTAACACAGACAGCTCAGCACTAACTTGGTAACAGAGGAAGCCCCAGTTTGAGGTGGGAAAGGATCACAAGGAACTTGGGTGCGAAACTGGCTGCCGCGTTAGCCAAATATGGTGCCAGCTGGATGAAATAATGTCACAATCGCGTTAATTAAATTTTAAATACTCCATATAAGAATTGGTTGGTTGGTTTGACGTCAGGTGTATGCATAACGTCTTTAAATCTGTTCGAAACATCAACAAAAATCTGATGTTTGTATGCACACTTACCAGCACTTACTTGTTCTTTATAATTTTCTTTTAGGGACGGAAATAAGATGAAACTAAGATACGTCTTTATTGCACTTCACACCCAACTGAGAACTGAGACTACTTTTTAAGATCGATTAACCCACATTTCGACATTTGAAAGTGAAAAAAATATTTGGATTATGGTGTAAATTTGCACTTGAAAGTGAAAAAATAACATTATGGTTTAATGCAGCTGGAGTGGCATGTTGATTGAGGTTCACCACGAATTATAGTACCAAGTAAATAAGAAGAAAAACATGCTGTGTGTGTCTGTTTCATCTGGAGGTTTATAAAAAATTTATTTATGTACGTCCAATTCTACTCGTACGTTCTTAGCATTTTTTTGTTCCATTTTTTCGGCAAATTTTGTTTGTTGTTTCCCTAAATGGTATTTTTTTATAGAGAGATTGAATGGGCTAAGAAGTATGTACACAAGTGAGATAACTACAAATCAGTTGCGTATAAAATGATTGTGCCTTGAACAGACATCTAAGCAACTGAAACCTCTCAACTAAGAAAAAATCCAAAACAACTCTTATGATGTTATCTGCACTCCCTTGTAACATTTAACAGCGAATCTGTTCTTCCCCAGAATGAAGTGTACACTCAAAATGAGTGCATGTTTATCAATTATTGTATTGTTAGAACATAGACATATTTCCTGCAGACTTGCCGCAAAATTTGTTTATTTATTTATACTGCTTTATCTGTGTTTAGTAACCAAGGTTCATTTGGATTTTTTACAGACTAAGAGTAAAAATGCAATTCTATTTTATTATTGTTCGTGAATACAGTCATAAAATGAAGTACCTACGTGCACATGTTTCTTAGAAAATGTTGCCTCCCAAGAGCAGTGTGAAAAAATGGAATGCAGATTACGCGACATTCTGCGAGAATGTGATTACAAAAGAAGAATTGTTTGCTTAGACAGTCCATATCTTGTATTCTCTTTATTGGTAAGCATTATATTAGATTGCTGTTGCTAAGATTAGAACAAGAGAATTGTTATCGCACATGACATTGTTTCGGGAAAATCCTTGAAAGCCAAGGTTGCACAAGAGGGGATCTTTTTGAAGAAGATCATCACTTATCTATGAATCAAAAATGAACCACTGAAATATGCGATCACAATGCAACTAACTCATGTTCATGTTTACGCAAATGGGAAACAAAGGAAATATAAGAATCGGATCACAGCGTTTTAGCGATTTTATTTTACGTTAAGTAGGCTAGCTCCATACGTACATACAGAGTTGAATAAAGAATTAGCACAAGCGAAGAAATCAATACAACAAAGGAAGAGGTCTGACCTATATGACAGAATATTAATATATTCGATTCAGGATTTCAACTAATTTAAATGAAATAGCAATCGAAATCCGTATGAAAAATATTCTTGGGCTAATTTTGTCCGCAAACCGCGTATACATACGTTGTGCCTATCTTGGTCTCGTGTCTGTGGTCTGAGTGCGTAGCGGTCCTTTTCCAGGATAATAGGGTAACACACCACAGTTTGGAAAATATAACACAAATTCAAATATTTTACCAATGCGGCCGTAATTTACGAAATTCAGCTAAAGTAAAGCACAGTGTGCTAATTCTCGACCACCACTGTATGTACACATATGAATACTCGAAACCTTACTCGTTATATTATTATACCTGAAGCTAACGAATTTCACACAATGCCTTACTTCAAGATAGAGTGTTGGTAAGATAGCATTTTCTGGCAAAATTATTCTGATGTAAGAGGGTCGTCTCTATATGTGTAACCACAAAGGCAAACAATTCCGCCGCATCTAAGAATTCGAAAACCGAAAACAAATAGTGGAACGACCTTTCATTCACAAGTCCCATAAGTTTGTCAATAACGAAATCGACACTGACATTGATCTTTGTTGGTTAACAAATTTAGTCATTAAATTTGTTTGCCTGTCGTTAATAGCATAACCGTAGATGACTTTCATGTCCAAGTGAAATATCAGTTGCATGAATTTCTGGAAGTGTGATTTCTTAAAAGTTCATCTCACAAGAAGCAGAATAATTGACCGCCGAGATCGTGTCAACTAAAACCGTCACATGATCTGCGTTCGAAAAATTCCCCTGAATAGGCATTATAGGTAAACCGCTCTTAAAACTGTGTGGGTCTTAATACTGATGGATTTGATAGTTAAAGGATTTTTCAATTGAACGATCCATTTTTTTAGTTTTGGTAGCTCTGTTCGTTTTCAAATTAATTTTGATTTCTTTTCAACATTTTTTATTTTAGCCTAATGAATTCCCTACCGGATCATCACTAGCAAACTTTGAAGATCGTTAAACAGAAACCAAATTCAGTTCTTCTCAAATAACTGTCAAACATCAAAAGTGGTTAATTTGGAGTGCTACGGTAGTGAGTGTAGGGCCTAGTAGCAAACGCACGAGTATGCTACTAGCTAGTAGATAGTGGATGCCGATCTGGAAAGATAACTTCTCTGGAAACAGCTGTCATTCAGAATGCTGCCCTTAATTTGACGATGATAGACGATCATTTTTTCCGGTCTAGACGAGGTTAAGATAGTAGCCTGTAGCTTAACAAAACTGCCGATGCGGACTGGCTCTTCGCTGAAATATTTAAGCCAGCTGGAGATGTGGTATTGCGCATGCTGCAGGAAAGCATACTCGACGAGTGTAATCTCAGCATCGATTGGCATAAACATGATTGGAAGAACACAGTAAGTCAGCCCATTAAAACGGTGGTGGTGGATATGTTGACCGGTGAATGAGGGAAAAACTAAGTACAGTCGAACTTAGATAACGAGTAAAGATTATAAGTGAATTTCAGTCTGGAAGCCTACCAATTTAATAAGAGGTTTGGAAGTTTATGTTTGTGCTGTCATCACAGAAGAGCGCACGACATCGCACCTCTTGGACAAAGTGTCACAACGGGCAGCTATAACTACGATGTAGTTAAGGAAGTCAAAGGCTCAAGAGTCAATTGAGAAATACAACCGTTTCTCGAATGACAGAGCTGACGCTATATAAGACGCTGATTATTCCAATCGCCCTTTAGGGCCCGGCGACATAGGCAATCTCAAAGGTGGACGAAGGCGTGCTTGGTCTCTTCGAGAAAACTTCTGCGTGCGATCTTTGGTCCTGTTTGTGATGATGAAAGAGCGACTGACAATAGATGAACGTAGTGTAGTGTGGATCCAACAGCTGAAGTGGCTGGGTGTGTTCGAAGTGTCTTCGAATCGGAACCTGTGGCACAAGGCAACAGATTACGCCTGCGTTTAAGGTGGCGCACCCACGTGGAGAAGACTCTTCACCATCTTGACTTGCGAAACTGGAGGCAGCTAGCCAAGGTTCGCGCTAGTAGCAGAGGCTTGTAGGTTAAGGACCAATTCCACCTAGGACTGTAGCGCCATGCAAAGAAAAGGAGCGAGAACCAGGACCGCAGATTTACAGTTACATGCCGACTTCGAAGATTGGGACAAATTGTCTTCACAGCTAGATGTGTATACTCCACTGACTCGAGAGGTTTCACTCAGAAACAGTACTGTCTGTTGTATCATCTTGTGTAAAAAAATATGTTGTCATAGCTAAGCATGAACCTACCCTAACCAGATTCTCCTCTCGAACATAAATGTTAGCGCCGTAGCGGTGGACTATGTTCCAGATTTTGCATAAAGCTTACTTGTATTTACAAAAATTACCTTCCGCAAAACAGGAGCATTTGCTTTTTTTGGTCAGAAAATAACAATAACAGTGACTGTCAAATTGCTCTGCATTTGTGTTCTGCGTAAAAAAAAATTCACAATGTAAACATACATATTTGATAAAATGTATGCACTTAAACAAAGCATTTATCGCTATTCTGTTAATTATTTTTTTCTCCATTTTCATGGGATCACTGTGCAAAGTAATCCGGATTGGATCCTGGGTTGCATGCAGCAACACTAATTCCAATCCTGCACTTGAATATAATTCTATTCAAGATCCTGATACCTGTCATGGCTACCCTATTCCTCGCCAGATGGATTAGTAAGCAAAATTCATATATTTTTGGAAAAATTCACCATTTTCCCATTCGTCTAGCGGACAATTGAGGTGCCACTGTACAAATATTTCGAACACGAACGTATTCCGCATGCATCCCGTCCGTAGACCTGTTGATGGAATCACCTTTTGTGTGTGGTTGTAAAAAATCAATACAAGTCAACGTATCCCGTTTAATATTAAGGAAGGTCATTCGGTGTTAGATTTTTTGTAATGCGTGTGGCGCCACTGTGTTAGTGTTGCATTCCAGTCGTAATACCAGAACCAAAAGAGACATTTTGTCGACGCGCATGTGGGCGTGTAGTGTAACTGCAATCACAAACTTTCTATGTGATGTGCGGCACCAAGCAATAAGGTGCCGCATAATCTTTATCCTAGTATCATATTTCAAGAACAATACTCACTCTCCACTGTTCCCCAATGAATTAAGGGAAACTCTGCTAGAGATTAATATCACACTGCACTTAATTGATAAAGTGAATTACAAGTACAAATTCGAGTCGTTCAAGTATTTATGTGGGTATTTTCAGAACGTGCAACAACAATGCAACCGACGTATTCCCAGTCGAACCCATTCGAGTGTCGTATTACAATTATACAATAGAAGAAAATCACAAAATTAGTTACCCATCACGTACTACTTCTATTTCAACATTTTACAAGATATTTTTCCTTATTCTCAAACACTGGTTGAACATAGCCAACATGTAAGTACATACAGATGTGCAACAATTATTGCACAACACATTACTCACGTTCATTCGGCGCGGCTAACTGTTTAGCCAAATTACATTCTTAGGCATTTATCATTGACGAACAATTTGATTGCATGTAATAAAGCAACGTTAACTGAAACACGCAATGAGAGAAAAATTCGATTGTATTACTTTCTGTTTGATAATCAAATAATCTGCTTGATCGACATGATGACACACTTTAGAGGCGGCGATTTTATTGCTTACACAGCGAAAGGAGAACATCAACGTCTCCGCTCCAATCACTGTGCGGCAGTTCTAAGGCAAATGCGAATTCTACTCACTTTAAAGGTTATCACTGAAATAACGATTGACCGAGAATTGCAGTGAAAAAAACGAAATCTAAATCACAAAACTTAAACGGAACACCGAAAACAATGCGACCACATAAGAAATTATAAAATTAATACAAAAATTCACTCGACGAGACACAACACTTGACAACCAATCCACCGACTTCAACTCTACGCCACGAACGAAATTAAACTGATGATTTCGTTTCCAATGAAAAGAACTTTTACACACTGCATGGGTGTGTGCGGTTTTACACGGATGATTTTACAGTTCGTCTGACGTTTCATACACTTAAATAAATGTCAAATCACTAGCAAACCATGTGGTTTCTTTTCATTGTGTGCTCTGTATTCTTGGGCAGATTCTTGCTCTTCTGCACAGAGAGAATTTGAGCATGGAGCTTTAAAGCATTGGAAAATCCTTGGTTGGTGGATACAATATTGGCGGTGGTTATTGGTTAATTGGTATTTTTTGTGGGATGTTTAGGCGGAAAAGAAATAAGAGGCAAAGTAGAATATAGATATCTGCATGCATATTCATAGTATTTCGAGATATTGTCATTCCGCCATTCTTTCTCCAGTCTACCATTTTTAACATCCAAGTAGCAGATAAGGTCTCAAGAAAGAATTTAAGATATAGGCGTTTGTAAGAAAAGAAAAGCTTCAATACATGGCCTGACATAATTGACACTAGCTTTTGTTCGTGAAGACCATTCTTGCTGGCTTTTAACATCATTCTCTCTTCGTTAAGGTAATGATTGAGTTTCTGTAGTGGACATAAGAGATATGAAAGCATACTAACTTATATCCGGTTGACATGTACAGAAAAATAATGAATGGTTCTGGTTTTAAGGTCCAACCGGAATTGAGGTAAGGAGTCAACTAAAGCAAACGAAATATTAGCACCGTGTCCGTAATAACCACTTTGCGAAGATTCGTTAGGTTTCGTTAATTTACTCAAGTGAAAGCGAAAACAATCGCTGTTTGGGCTTTAAGTGAACACTCCGGGCAAAGACTCATGAGTGAAGTGCCTTTGTGAAAGACAACACTCAATTTGGTGTGAACCTGAAAGTGAGATCTTTCCATAGAGTTGAACCTTGAAAACTGCTTTGTTTGTCAAGCTTTAATTTCGAACAAATTTTCTTCTGATTGGTGTTATTATTATTGTTGGGGGTATATTGCTCCGCGATATTAAGATCTAGTATGTCCCCTTTCGTACCATTGCTTTCTTAAGTGTTCCGGTATAGTTCTATTCAGAGTTTCGTGCGAGGTTATAGTACTAGAGTTTTCTCGCCAGAATATGAGCTGGTTCTAGTGACTTCAATTCTTGCTTTGATATTTGGTGATTGCAGATATCTTGTGAGTTTGTCTTTTGTGAGCTACTGCGTCTTAAAATCGCAGTGAGTGTTTTAGAATTGGGTTTAGGATACGGATTCTTCCTTAGTCTGATATATTCCTCAAACGTCTTCCAGTTATGTTGACCCAAGAGTTTCTTGGCCAGTTTCATGCAATGAGCGGTGTTCCAGGTGTATGCCCGGTTTCTTTTTCTAGTGCCCTGAACTCTTATCTGATCTCATACAGCGCAGAATAGTTCTGGGCCTATAAAAGGTACCGATACTCCCTTTCTTGCGTCGCTCATTTCATTGCCTTCTTAAGCCAGGTATACATCAGAGTTTAACTCCTGCACAGCTTTTTAAGCTTCTGTGGCCATTCCCACACAAGATCGAATTTGATGATATAGGAGTCAGGATAGCCATACGATTGTCCAACATTAGTATGTCGCATTTGGTATAGTTTCTGTCAAGATAATTAGAGCGCATCTTTCTATGGCGTAGACTTTTGTTTAAAAGGTACTGGTGCGCTTGCCCATGGGTTCGTGGTACTTTGTCCATGGTCCAAAAACTCCCCTCCTTATACATCTGTATACCATTTTACCGTATTGCTGCTCAGTCTGTGTACTATAAATTCATTATTTTAATCTTTTTTGATGTTGAGCACAATTGGAAACTTCTTTTGGAAATCTAATTTCTGTGGGAGCTTTTTGATTAGTGCATCGAATTGTCTCGATGTAATGCACCTTGTATCTTTCCTATCTCTTCTTTTACCATTCTCATGATAGCTTTGTTTACACATTCCGCAACCAGTAAATGCAAGGAGCTGACTCTCCAATCGCATATTCTTGTTTATAAGATGTTTTAATCAATGACACGGATATATTTAATTTTTCTCCCCAGCTTCCAATGCTAACTTTTTAATTTTCATAACTTTTTTGTTGAGTTTTACACTTTATCGTTCAAAGTGTTCTGAAACGATATTCTATACTTCTTTAACTTTTGTGTGTTCCATCTTTATTAACAGCAATATGGAAAGAACACTTATGATACATCCAACTGCCAAAATATATGAGTGACGTAAACTCAACGAACTTTATTTTTATTAAAACCGGAAGGAGTGTTACCTTAAAATAGTATTCCCAAGGCATTCACACATGGCCACTGTCAAAGCAGTGCGCTCAGGAATGGAAACGGTCTAAGGATTGTATGTATTCATGTCTTTAAACAACGAAATATTCACATATAATGACTCAAACCTTTTTTTAATGCAGACACTCTTAGTCGATTCAGATGTAGCCATGGTTCGACCGTTGGACTTCTGCGGTGACATAAATAAAGACTTCCTTGATAACCAAAATAATGGTAACAAATTTTCAAACCACAAGATTCCTCAACTTCAACCTGGAAGCAGAGACATGATCAATATCGGTAGGTGAGTCCACATTGTTGTTGTCACCCACCACAAATAAACATTCTTGGGGCTAAAGTTTATCATTGAAAAAAACCTCTAAGATGAGTGATACACCACAAGGGATCCAAATCCAGCTAGCTATGGAAACGAAACCTCAAAGGAATAACTCTTGAAGTGGAGAGTAAGAATTTTAATTGAATACACTTTTAATTGCTCCCCATCTTGACCTTGAAATGTTGTGCAAGGCAATGTCTTTTGTAATGTCATTATGGCGTCAACATTCATGAATCATCCATCCATCTATTACTCTACATTCACACACAATTCATATCAAGAAGCATTGTCTATCTAATTTGAAGTGAATACAAAGCAGAACTAGTGCTAAGTGTACTACTTACTTACTTATCAGGCAGACGAACCATGAAGGGTCTGAGCCTGAGCAATTGCTGCCTTCCATCGGTGACGGTCCTGGGCACGCTGCTTCCAGTCATCAAGGCCAAGCTGTCTTGCATCCGCGATGACTTGGTCTTTATACCGGAGGTTCGGTCTTCCTCTCCTTCTCGAACCAGGAGGCTCGGATTCGAAGACCCTCTTTGCTGGAGCGTTGTTGTCCATTCGCTCGATGTGGCCGAGCCAGTGTAGTCGACGGATTTTTGCCTTCCGGACTACATCCACATCCTTGTACAGCTCGTAGAGTTCGCGGTTGTGTCTTCTCCTCCATTCGCCTTCCTCGCAGACGGGACCATATATCCGACGTAGAATTTTTCTTTCGAAGGCACCAAGAATCAGCTCTGCAGCCTTACTTAATGTCCAGCTTTCGGCTCCATAAAGTAGGACTGGCAGGATAAGGGTTTTGTAGAGCATGACTTTGGTCCTTCGAGTCAGGAGTTTCGAGCCCAGTTGTTTTGACAGACCGAAGTAGCATCGGTTGCCAAGGGCGATTCTACGTCGGATCTCCACTACGATGTCATTCGTGGAGTTTACATTTGCCCCGAGGTAGACAAACTCCTTTACTACCTCGAAATTGTAGCTGTCGATTGTAACGTTTTGGCCTAGGTGGTGTGCGGCGGATCGTTGTTTGCTCGACAGCATATATTTTGTTTTGTCCTCGTTGACCTTAAGACCAGCTCGTTTCGCCTGTTCCTCAATTGCCGTGAAAGCTTCCACGATGGCACGTTGGGACCGCGCGACAATGTCGATGTCATCCGCGTACCCCAACAGCTGGACTGACTTGTAGAAGATAGTGCCTTCCGTGTTGACTTTTGCCCGCCGCACTATCTTCTCCAGTACCAGATTGAAGAAATCACACGACAGCGCATCTCCTTGCCGAAATCCGGTGCAGGTTTCGAACGGTTCAGAGGTTTTTGAACCGAACTGCACGGTGCATCGCGTATGTGTTAGCGTGGTGCGACACAACCGGATCAGTTTTCCCGGGATCCCGAATTCAGCCATCGCTTCGAATAGCTCCTTGCGATGAATGCTGTCGTATGCGGCTTTAAAATCGATGAAAAGATGGTGAGTATCGATTTGAAACTCGCTGGTCTTCTCCAGGATCTGCCTTAGTGTGAAGATTTGGTCTGTAGTCGATTTGCCGGGCCGGAAGCCGCACTGGTACGTGCCGATTAGTGCGGTGCAAAACGGCTTTAGACGTTCACACAGTACGCTGGATAGGATCTTGTAGGCGACATTGAGCAGGGATATACCTCTGTAGTTCTTGCAGGAGGTAGGATCGCCTTTTTTGTGGATGGGGCATATGGAGCTGATATTCCAGTCGTCGGGCATGCTTTCATCTTCCCAAATTCGGCAAATGATTTGGTGCATGCTCCCTACCATTACATTGCCCCCAGCTTTGAAAAGCTCCGATGGGAAACCATCTGAGCCTGCGGCTTTGTTGTTCTTCAGCCTTTTAATGGCTGTACCGACTTCTTCAAAGCTAGGTGGGAGGACTTCTTCGTCGACTGGAGTTGGGATTTCTTGGTTCCCTATCACTCTCTCCTGGTCAGGCCCGCTAAGCAGCTGTTGGAAGTGCTGCTTAAACACATCCACTATTCCCTGGGGGTCCGTAACTAGGTTACCCTCGCAATTTCGAAGAGCCTGGGTGCCTTTCCTAAAGCCTGTGGCCAGGCTTTTGGCTTTTTTGTAAAAGGCCCGTATTTTTTGCTTGTCCCTAGACTCTTCGATATCCTTGAGCTGGGAGGTTGCGAGAGACCTTTTCTTCAGGCGTAGAAGCTTTTTCTCCTCCCGTCTTCTAGCCCGGTACTCCTCTTGCGCTGCTCTTGTTTTCCGTTGCAGCGCTTTTTGGTATGCCTCGTCGGTTGCACGTTTTTTCTGCTCACACTCGCCATCATACCACGGGTTTCTTGTCGGGGGTGGTAGGTAGCCTAATGTAGTTTCCGCTACCTCTTTGATGGCCGAGCGGCAATGCAACCACATCTCGTTGGCACTTGACGTAGGCATACCGGAGAGTCTCTCACTTAGTTGCTCTTCGTAGGCTCTGGCAATCTCCGGTGTGCTTAGGCGTCCAATGTCAAAAGTTTTCTTTGTCGGCTGGTGCAGCTTTCTGACATTGGACAGTCGAGCTCTGAATCTTGCTGCAACAAGAAAGTTAAGTGTACTCTTTTTAAAATTTGACTGTGAATTTGTTATCTTTACCATTGTCACACTTTTTCACCTTTCAATGTCATAATTGATGTGTATAACAACGTGGTGATGGTGGTGACAATGCGAACTGGAACGCGTTGTTTGTTTGGTTGTTATTACAACTTTATTAATACACGCTTTTGCAGTAACTATGTATGTATGCCAATTCCCAACGCGTGATGTTTGTTATGCGTGAATACACAATATTATCATATTCTATGAAAGTTGCTTGCCAATGTGTGTGACCATTCCTCTTCCCTTAGGACCTGTTCTGTAAATGGCTCACTACGAAGTACATAGCTAGCCAAATTTATCGTTCCGCTTTGGGTCATATTATAAGAGGCATTCGTCGCTGGCGTGATGTATATTGAAAATGAAAATTGTAGAGTATTATCTTCTTCTTAAACCATCACTTTTTAACATCCCTTCTAAGTTCGAAATAAATTAACTCAGGTATGCATAACTTGGGCTACTAAGCCGTTGAACGTTAACAACAAGATGTTTCTGTTCAGTGAACAGTGTTGCCGTTTGTCAGCGCTTAATTTTTGTACACAAAATAATAAGGGTATGAATAATCTTTATTTCTAAAAATATGCCCAAGCTTGTTTCGTGTAAAGAAAAGAGTTGATTTATAAAAAAAAGTTTAGAACTTCCGAATGGCTAAGAACTTAAGAACATTTTGTTGTTACTTAACAGTGTTTATACATTTATTCCCCGTCGGGACCTAGTTGTCGGGAAGATATTTAACCACTGCTCTACGTTAAGATAATTGGTCTACAAATCAGCTTCGAGTTCAAACTTCAAACCCTGTTTTGCTAGAGCAAACATTTCATCTCATTAAAGCGACAGCATGTAGCAAATACTTACTTGCTTATTATACTTATTATATTGTACTGTTTTAGTTAAGCTGGTTATTTATTTCAGACTGTATGGCTTATTTTAGTGCCGTTTAATCTACTACAGATTAACATTTAAATAAAATATTTACATGGTTCAAGTTCATAGTCAGCTCATTAATAGTGCCTTAAGTCAAATTTAGTTATAACCAGCTCTAAACCAAAAATCCAACTTTAACATTTCAATATTCATATACACATTTATGCTCAAAAGCGTTATTTTAGTTAAGTGAATTCATCAAACCAACCCGAAGCTTAGTTGTTGGTCCATTGTGATACGCAGAGTGCCGTTCATTTGATCCCAACGGCAAATGGTGACTGTCCAGATTTGAAAGCCAGATACAAGTATATTAACTTTTGCTTTCACTAGGATTCGAACCGGAAACACCTATAACCAAGGCCAGGCACTCAACCAACAGCGCCACCCAGCCGTATGAACAAACCCCAATGTCTTAGTTTCAATATGTAGATTGCAGTCTCGGTTAGCGAACGAACCTGTACACCAAATAAGTTGCAGTGCAATTCTTTAAGAATGGAGCATATAGCGATGAAGTGAACTATGTCCTCTTGTTCTTCGAAGTTGTACAAAAGTTCTGGTGGTGTGATATAAAGTTATGATTTCTCAATATCACCTCTTATTATTTTAGGGTTTAAAGCATTTCATCAATAGAACAGGTCTGACTGGACATTCAAACATTTTATATGAAAATTGTTTGAGCTCTCTGAATAAAATTGTTATTTTGGACATGTAATTATTTTTATTTTTGATTCAACGTTTTTTTTACACAACATTGATGTTACAAGTTATTTTCTTGACTTGCACATTAATGACATTTATGTAACTGAATTCTGTGTTGTAAAAAACAGGCTCGTAGGTATTACGTGCAAATCTGGTTCTGGTTATTTATTCTGCAAATTTACAGGCATCAACGAGCCTTTTTTGGGAGTCCCTAACTGCTCAATAAAGGAACCAAAAATTGTTGGCGTACTTTGACTTTGTTTGTTGCACTCATATCATTTACTTTTTTTTATAGATTATGAAAGATGCTAACACTGCAGCATCCAACATGTTAACATCGTTTCGTTGATTACATGTGTATTCTCTAAACATTAGATCCGTAATGTCAAAGCCAACTTCATGTTATAAATTGATTTTAATTTTGTTGGTAACAAAATGACTGTATCAGATTTTATCGGCACTGAGTCATCTCCTGACATTGAAGTTTTTATATCCTTCGTCCGAGTTCAGTATAACTATATACAGATTTAATTAAATTTGTTTGCGTTACGAATTTTGTAAGCGTATTCCATACGATTTGTCCAATTATACATGTAGGGACGGGAATTAATGCTATTTTCGATTAATTTAATTACCATGTGAAATGCTAACGCTAAATTAATATGAAAGATTATTAAAAAGTAAAGTAGCGTTATTTCACATTTCAAAATATTAATTTACAGAAACAACCACGACTCGCGAATGTACCTTTATAACAAACTGCGTTGCTAATACTAAAAGCAGAAGAAAACATTAGTTTTTCCCTTCTGTTCAATGAAATGTTCATTGTTCAGTTAGAGAAGTACAGCAATCTAAAGGGGAAATATATAGGTGGAAACGTGTACACCCTATTCAGAATGTCTGTTTTCAGTTTTCGTTCCCTTCTTTTTATGTGTTCATGTTATACTACGCACCTGAAATTATACGACATTGCATTTCATCAAATTTAGCAAGTAATTTTCATACAGCACATGCGAGAATTTCATCGTGAATTAATTTTGCTAATGCTAATTATTCCACCACTAGTTAATGGTGTGGTTAGTATTCGTCCAGATTATAGAGGGAAAATTTATATGAAAAATAGCTGAATACATAAAATGCAGTCCGAAAAGGAGGTGGTCAAATTATAGAGTATGGTATTTAATTAGAAATGGTGGTCCGAGAAGTTGTGGGTATGTGCGTCGAAGTCGTAGGTTCGATCCCTGGTCTGTGCGACACGGCTCCATCTCTTAAGAGTCACTGACAATGGTGAAAAAGTATTTCCTGTCAAGAAAAATCTTCTCAAACTTCGCCGTTTGGAGTCGGTATAAAACTGTAGGTTCCCTCAAGAAACAATAGCACGCACAGCACAAATGGTTGCTGAGAAGCTAGGCTTTAGCGCTCTACGGGCTGTAGCGCCATCCATATTTTATTGGAAAAAATAGTCGCTCCAAGTGTATCCGCCATTCCTGTGTAAGGTTATTTTTCTGGTTTCCATAACCAACGAATGTCGAAACCTGAAGAATAACCTTACATTTACATCCCACATTTGTATTTTTTAGACTGTAATATTTAGCAATTACCAACTGAAATCTGAGTTTTGATTTCATCCAAATATTTTCCTTAGAACAGCTTATTGCGTCAAGCATTGTAGCACATGGGACCGCCGACTTGTTGATACCAGAGATCTTTTACGCAGTATTCATTAAATTGCGGAACGAAAAAAGCACTCATATTCGATCTATATACCGTAACACACTGACCGTCCTTATCTTAAAAAATATAGGTCAATGATTTCATAAGTCCAAACATACACCAAGCAATGACATTTTGTGGTCTCGAAATTTTTGTACATATTATTCGAATCAACTGACAGCTTTGATATATTTGACGTAATTTATCTAAAACTGAGCATCGTTGCTGACCAAGATGCTAGCCTGAGGTACTGAATTTATTTTTGCCACAGCTCGTCGGAGCAATGATCTTATAAGTGCTAGAATTGGAAAGTATACTCTCTTCAAATCAACTCTAAAGTGGCACCCATAATTGACGAATGTAAACTTCATTTTATTTCAAAATCGAACGAAAGGTAGCCAGAAGCATTTTCAAATTTGAAACGTTTGCCAAAAATTGCTTCTAGGTACTTCACAAAATTCGAATACCACCTTCACAAGCGTAGTAAGAAAACTAGCTAAGTAGCTTTTATCTTTTTTTTTCCTTAAGTTGGTATATGCCCAAGCACGTCTGTTATTATTGAGCCTTAAATTCGGAATCCGTCTGTTGTTCCGAACAAAATGACGTTTGCTGTCGAGGTCAAGATCATAAATAACACCCATATTCAAGCAATTTGTATTCAGACTTACATCGGCACCAGAACTGATGCTAAATTGCCATATATTAAATGCCATTATCTTAACTGAAACAAAGCATTCGGTTTTATTTACTTTTGACGCCTTTTTCCACTAATAAATGGGTGCAAAATTCTTCCTCTTCTCTACGTAAACATTCAAGCTAAGGAAATGTTTAATTTAATATTACAAAAAAGTGTGTGCTAATCAAATTTAAAGTTCAATTTTCCAGTTGACTGGAGGCGTGGCATTGAAAATAAAATTGCAAGCAAAAATTTGTTAATTTGATCCGTGCACGCCTTATCATCAGTTTTTTGTTCCGTCTGTTTCTTGTGTCTTTGCCTTTGCCTTGTGCACTGATGCATTCCGTGATCCGATAAGTCACACGAACTCTGCACATTTCCTCCTTTTTCCTCTTCTCGTTCTTACATTGCGGATATTCATGTAGCTGTTGTGTGAGACGAATAAATCACATGCCCTTCGTGACAGATATCCATACGCAAAGTTTCCATCCGTAATCTCGACTAGCGTTAGCCACTCTTGGAGGGCTGTCTACGTCTACGAGTATTTGTTGATTTTCTATGTTTTTGTTTCTGTTTCTCTGTACCCATCCCATAATGACACTTATCGGCAGAATAATTCGGCAACACGACATTCATGACGACAATAATAACATCATACAGTATAAACATTAAGAGACAGCTCGAGAAGGCGACGAAGAGGACAACCGATAAAGATGATGACAATCAACGGCGAGCGTCGGGGCCCGCCGATTAATTCCAGGCCAGTGACGCTGTCAATGTTTGCAGCCAACACCGGATCTTTTAGAAGTTCTCACAATCTCGTTGTGGCACGGTCATGAGTGGCAGTGATCGATTTCTGCTGAGTTATTTGCGCGTGTTTCTTCGTCTGGCATGTGGCTGGATTCAAAACATTTGGCTCTCAAAGTGGATAACGCGTATAAGGCAATGGCCTGTCTTCGATCAATCGCGGAAGCAGTTACAGAAATCTTTAGATTCAAATTGCACTCAATCAACAGCGGTAGATGATGGTGATGATAAAACTGACAAAACTGTGCGCACATTTGATGAAATACCAACTGCAAAAGGATGGCCACTGATCGGTACCACTTTGGATTTGATCGCAGCCGGCTCTGCTCCGAAGTGAGTACTTGGTGTGAATAATGAATACATTTGCAAATTGTTCTTCGCGCACAAGAACTTGCATGTTATTACAGTGATACATACATCCCATTGAATGATTGAGAATTGTGTGGTTTATCTTTGTGGCCGCTGTTGGCAATGTTAAGTTTATCAGTTTATTTGTTTCGGCCGTTCAACTTTGCCTCAACAAATACACTGATCAGAAGTTCGTGCATATTTTTTTTTTTGCTTCGTTAATGTTTATTTTTTATTTGTTTTATTGTTTTTTTTTTCATTCATCGTCGAAACGTGTATACTTTTAAAAAGTAATTATTGGGAGTGAGAAAAAAAAGTGTAAAGACGTGTATTTTCGAATATTTTGGTCTGATTTATTTTTGCTTAATGAGTGGGCAAATTATGGCAAATCTGGGAATGAAGGAAACAATGCTAATAACGGTGCCCAAAGTCAAAGTGCATGTGCATGCAGATTATATGGTAAATAATCTGGTCATCTGTTTTTGATAAGTATGCTTGTTTACATGAAGATAGAGGCGATTTATCGGCAAACTATTCGAAATTGAACAGAAATCCTCGTACGATTATACACAAACTTCCAAATCTGTTCGGCCGGCCAAAATAACATAAGAAAGAAGGAAAAAATTCTCCAAAATCCCGGATATTTATTGTTAAACTTCGATAGCTCAAAGTCTTGTTAAATCAATTTTTTCTTGTGGGAAGTGATGGCTCGAGTTTGACTGTAATTTTTTGTCACCTAGAATCTTATTCCTTCAACATTATTTCCAATAAAGTGCATCATTCAATTTGTGAATTGGAAACGATGTTTTGAGTTGGTTATGATGACTGACGTCATTTTTAGGGATTGTATGACTGTATGTGTTTTTATCTATGCATATTGTGCTGTAAAAGATTCCAAACATTTTCAACTTTAATGAAATCTGTGGATTGTTTTGGTTTTTACATCCATTTGTGAACTGATGTACACATTATTCGCGTCTTGCGATTTGCGAACTTCGCAGAATTCAGAAATGGAATTTTTTCTGCTCGCTGATAGCAACGAGTAGAATTGTCTAAATTAATGGTTGTGAATTGGTATATCGCGTCTGTCTCCTTGTGGATCGATCGCACTTTGCCAAGACAATGGTTAATTCGTAAAGAAAAACCTTTAAATCGAAAATTAGGATACATCTACTTCTTTTGTAAGAAGTACAGTGGAGTCACGCTTATACGAATACTAGGGCAAATAGATATTATCCCTACAAGCGAATACATCGCATAAGTATAATCGCAGCAGGGTTAACTTTCTGCGACTGACGCGGTAGTACGACAGACACCACAAAACCAACAAACTTCTGTAGTTTAGTAATTTATGAAATGTTGGCTCTTGGGTTCCAAGTGCCATCCGTCGTAAGCCCAAGCTTTGGGCTTTGGGAAATTCAATATACCTAATATCCTAATACCTAATCCTCTTTACTTTACCTAGATGTAATAGTTACAAATAGGAATACAGAACAAATTTTGAAAATACCAGATGTCAACAAATATGGTGTACTAGGAAACTAGGTCGGTGGAATTATGGAAATTAGTGCACATCGGTCGCAGAGGGTTGAATGAAGTTTCGAAGGGAACAAAAGATATTTTATTTAGCTCAATATATCGTGTAAGAATTTATTCATTTGAGATCGGTTTGAATTGCGAACTTCGCAAACTCTGACAAAAAATAACGAGCGAAAACTGACGATTTTTTTTTATTAAAATGGTGGATTGCGTTTATTTGCAAATGATGGACGCGAAACGTATGCATGTTTCCTCCAAATTCAATAATGCTCTGCAAATAAGTTCTAGTTGATTGATGATTGATAGGTTGAATTGTTTCTTATAATTCATGTTGTTCAGATAAATGAATATGGAAAGCTGTTGGGAGGACATTCCCAATTTGATAATATTCGTTGTAATCAAGATTTGTGGGTATGTCCTTTATTATTATTTATTATGCTACTATAAGGCAAGGTCTTGTAGCAGAGTGTGCTGTGTGAGTGATACGAGGGGAAACATTTATTATCATTTATTATTATTATGGTCTCTTGTGTACACATGAAGAGAGTTCCATACGAACACCGTAGCGATAAAAATTTTTATTTCAGATTTCAAACAAGTAATCCTAGGCAAAATTAAGCATTTTGTCCTGTCTGGTAACGGAAAACAAAGTTTGTCGTTAAGATAGAGTGGTGCAGCAAGTCGCAGAATTTTAAACAAGAATGATAGTGATCTGAATTGTATGTAGTTTTCGAGACGCATACCTCTGAGGTTTCTTAACAGCTGTATATATACCGAGCAATGCTATTAAATGGGACTTTAATTTTTCGAAAACTGCGGGCATCGTAGGTTAAAACACTTCGCAGTTGTATATCAGTACAGGAATTGCTATTGTTCTAGCAAGTACCAACGGAGTACTAAGTGGGATGAGCTGCTACGATAGCCAGAGACTTCGAAGAACGCCAAATGTTTTCGGACGAATTTAGAATTTACGTGTGATCATTATTGTTTAGACTGGATGTCCTAAATTTGTTGACGTGTCATCGAATTCGAGAGGAGTGTTATTTGACAATACTGTTCATTACATTACTAGAAATACATTTAACATAACCAAACATTTACATCCATCCGGTATCAATATCAAGGCATTTTCAGTGCATGGTCTTATATTTTTTCTAGAACAAAATCAATATCGTGCACACAGTTCTTAACGAGTCCAAGTGGACAGCTTTGATAAATTTGAATATAATCATGAGAACATTACTATATTTGATATTTCATGAATGTAAAAAATGTCCTCAGATGGAACCTAAGGGTATACCTTCAAGCACAAGTAGCACCGGTATTAGCCGAAAGTGATTAAAAAACGATAATGAAAGCTCGTTAGATTGACGAGACACCCCAATTTTCTTAATCATTTTTAAATCAACCAACTCCACACAATAATTTCGAAATTTGTCCTTTTGAATTAGTATACGCAAATTTGTTCATGATTTTATGACACTGTCAAAGTCTTATTATTCAATTGGTCTGCGGCTTAGTTTGGGTTATATTTAGCCACCTTTAGGATCTATTTTTCGAATCGTGTACACCGATATGTCCAAATTAAATTGTTAAGTGGAACTTGCGATTTCTTCATCGATAAATATTTTGACAAAAGTTAGTTTGAGGGGTGATACTGTCCCTTTGTCCTTTTGTCAATTTGTCGATAAAAACAACTTGATAATTCAATACGCATCTTTTTGCACACCAATATGTACAATTTTTTGTTCATATTTGCTGAACAAAGGCTGTTTCTGAATGTTCACTTTCGTAATTCGTCGCTCATATGATTGGCATTGAGCCTTGAATAAGTGAAATACCACTGGATTGGTTAACATTTTCTAAAATTCGGTTGTTCTGAAAATTGGCGTTCGAAGATCAGGTCTAATATGTAAGGGATTATTGTCAAGTCGTAAAAGGTCTTCCAATAAGGACTTGACCATTTTTTTTAAATAAACGCAAGTGTTATAACATAGTCCATCGGCTTCAATTCTTGAGTCAGCTTGATCTTGTATGAAAGTAAACCAAGGTTCTTACGCAAAATACGCCATAACGCGGTCTGAGCAATGCCCAATTCTTAAGAACGCAGTGGAATTAACTGATTTGGATAGTTTGCTACGGACGCCTGAACTACAATGATATTTTTGACACTTGGATCAACCCGTTGTCTCACTGACATGGCAATACCAGACAACGAATATGTAGACACAAATTTTTGCACTAAACTTGTTAGAACTGTCTACTGGGGCTAGAATTACGACGAAAATTGGAGTTGACGCTCTTAAAGCTGCGGTCACCGACTCCGAATTTCGGCAGAAAATTTGCAGACGTTGCTCGTTCGTGTACTGTACCATGATGAAAATGTTGAGCTTACTGAATATTTGATGGTGACAGTTTGATGATTAAAGAATTCAGCGTTTACAAACTGAACTCAAAGTTGTCGAAAACTCTACATATAACTTTACCCTTTGGGAGGTTAATTGTAGATAGATCTTGATCCTCCAACGTTGGCAGCTTCTTCTTCGTCGTCATATGATACATAGCACGTCCCTTGAAGTTGTCGTTCCCAGGTGGTGGATTGAACTAAGAACTAAGTTCTGTTGTCTTTGATTTTTCTGCTCCTACTAGATTTATGCCGACTGCATGCCAGTCGACTGTCCTATAGTGCATGAATTCGGCTCTAGCGCCGAGGCTTGAGAACTTTCTCTTAACCTCTGATCTCTATGACTTGAGAGATGTTGCGATGGGAATGGACATTGAAACGTTCGAGTTCTAATCATGGTCAAACATAGCACTCAACAAAGTACTTCCTGCCTATCTATTTGTTCTTCTTATCACAGCTTCTTCACGGATGCGTCAATGGTAAGATCCAAGAATCTCGTGTTATCACAGTTGAGTAAAGCGAGGTCATTGTGGAATCAAGGTGCCACAAAATAATAATAATAATATGGGTGGCGATGCAGCCTATAGAGGGACAGGCCTTAGCTTCTCAGCAACCTTCTTGCTATTGTTCTCTTACGAGTGAAAGTGACGATGTTTCTTAAATCAGTTTTAAATCACAGTTTTATGCCGACTACACGGCCAAGTTTGAGAAGCTTTTTCTCGACAGAAATAGTAGTTGAGCATTGTCAGTGACAAGAAAGAGGTGGAACCGTGAAAAGAATGTTATTTGTCGTACGGACCATGGATCCAACCTACGACGTCGAGTTACAAGTGCGTTGGTACACTTAACCATAACGTCACGAGGCACCACGGTGCCACGAAACGATGATTGTTTATTTCATTGGTAGAATTTATATCCAGCATTGGGTGATCATAGAAGACGTTATTTTCATTCTTCAAACAGTTCGGTAATTGATGAGGACTTCAGTACATTGATGAGTTTATCTACTCTCTGTGCTTGTCACGATTCACCTAAGAGCTATTAAGATAGAGCCGGCCAACATCGTTACTTCTAGAATAAATTGCAATTGCCTAGCCCTAGGTCCATAAAGTCTGTAGCTCCAGGCATAATATGATTATTATTTTCTTCCACACATCAGTTAAAATTTGGTTACTTTATTCTAAAAATAGCAATGATTGCCTATGGAATATTCCTTTTTGGATTCTTTTTCTATTTTGCAAAGGCAAATTATATGAGGATATAGCACACATATCATTTTAATGTCTTTGTCCGCTCTTGCTGAATTATTTACTAACATCTGTATGCAAGGAAAAAAGTGAAACTATGGATCGCTTACACATGTATTGTCTGTATTTATAATGATGGCTTAGACTAAACTTTAAACGATGAAATAGGCCTCTTAGTCTCAACCAACAAATACAATGGATATCTGCCTCTACTCCAAGAATAATAATCCTGTTTCTAAAAATAAATCAATAAATATGTATCACCCCACATTGTTGAAATAATGTTATTCTCATTTAGTTTGCATAAATACATCGATAGACGACATCAGCAATTCGGTCACATATTTCGGGAGCGTCTGGGCACTCAAGAGGCGGTTTTTGTCTCATCAGCAAATCTAATGAGATCGGTATTCCTGTATGAGGGCCAATACCCAACACATCCACTTCCAGACTCATGGCTGCTGTTTAATAAACTTCACGATTGCCAGCGTGGTTTATTCTTCATGTAAGTCGCACTCATTTGAATATTTTGGCGAAAGAATAATTTACATACATACATACATTTTTTTGTGTTTTGTAGGAACGGACCTGAGTGGCACGCAAATAGAAAGATCATGAATCGGTTTTTGATAACTGGCAACTTAGATTGGATGGATGTACACATTGAGTACTGTACACGAAAACTGATTGAAAATTGGAAGACGGCAGCTGAAAACACGAATGGTTACATGGTAATCGAAAATTTAGAAGAACAACTCTATCGATGGTCAATAGATGGTGAGCGTGAGCGACTAAAAATGTGGCTGATTTCATGTATATATGTGGCTACATAACAATTGGGGCAAGGTTTTAATTGCATATTCTCAAGGACGTTCAGTTTTGGGGTTCTCTAGACACATTGGTTTTTAAATGGTAGGAGGGAATATATAATTTAACAATTTTGGGATTTAACACATTGGCTACCTTGGCTATAATATGATTCATTCGAAGCTCTGGTTTGCAAATTTGAAAGCCACTACGTATAACTCGGGGATCGGTTCCAGGCAGCAACCTAAAGATAGTATGCATTTTTTTGGTTATCGAATTCAATTTAATTTTGAAAACAAAATATATATTAGGTTAAATGTACATTGAATGTTCAGCATTCATTTTATCCACTTTTGCTCCCAAGTTAATGGTACGAACAACATCAGTACCGAGATTAAACGCAGAATAACTCTTGCCAACCGCTGTTTCTTTGGGCTAAAGAGGCGATTGTGTTATAGAACCATATCTCGAAAAACCAAGTTGACTCTATACAAGACACTGATCATCTCAGTCCTATTCTAGGGCGCGGAGACATGGACAATCTCGAAAGCGGATGAAGAAGAAGAGAAAATTCAACCCCGAACTGTACGGGCTGTACAGCGACATGAGCCTAGTTAGGCGTCTACGGATCCAACGCCTAAGGTGGATAGGTCATGTAGAGCGGATGGACATCACAGCTCCGGTCGAAGAATCTTCGAATCCGAACCTGTCGGGCAAAGCAACAGAGGACGCTCGGGCTTAAGGTGGCGCACCCAAGTGGAGAAGGACCTCAACCAACTTCTGGGACCAAGCCCGGGCGAATTTTAAGCTGTTCGGATATATCGATAAGAGATGCACTACAGTCGATTACTATTTTTGAGTTTAAAAAAGAACGCTGCCTGGTTGTTCGTAAAGATACAGTTACCTTCGAGGATATCTGGTCCCAATTTATCCAGTACAGGGATTTTGTGATCGGGGAGAACAGATTTGTTTGGTTTAGGCACCCGGAGAAAACTTCACTTAATACGCCATCTTCCGTCTAGGATTTATCTGTGTAGAAGTGTGGCTTTATCAAAGAGTTTGGTGTCGTACCACAGGTTTCTTTCTGGAAACAGGCTTTCAAAGCTGCTTTCTGAAAAGTGTCGTGTTGAAATGCTAGGGGTGGTAACTGGCCATTATCTCATAGGCAACGAGGCCAAAGAACTTTGAACACCATAAAACAACTTCTGCAGAAGCTTCAGTAGTGAAGAAGAAGAGGAAACTATACTACATTACCTCGAAACATTACCTGTAATTGCAGAAACAAGGGATCTAAAGCAATGTCAATTGTCTCATCGCATTGCAATGCAAAATATGGATATTATTTTTATTTTATCAACAAGCTGACTATCCACGTCGGCAACCATTTCATCAACTCGACGTTTAACCGAGTTATCAGTTAATAGTATTTCCTTGAACTTGTTCGTACGTTCTATGCCCAACAGAATTTCAGCGGCCCTTAGCATTGTTTGAGGTGGGATTCTTCGCTTGTATGAGATTTTTTTGATTTTGTGATTAAAAGAGAAAGTTTGTAGGAAGCAACAGTAGTTTTTTCGATATCTGCATAGACGGATGCCAATTGTTCCTGGCTTTATGTTTTAAGAGATTCCTTTTAAGGCAAAATGAACACTGGGCAAAAGAATTTCCAAGCGATCTGGTCTCAAAGAATCGTTACGCATTGTGGAAATATCCATTATTTTCAAAAAATACGTCTTTATTATCATTCCTTTTGGGAGGGGTCCGCCGAGAAATAAATTCATTACTGGGGGTTCGCGCAGGCTTAAAGGTTGATAAACTTACAGTGTAAGCCAATTTATTTCTTGATTCCTTGATCCCCATCGCCGAACCCACTATACACATTTAGCCCATCTAATCTTGTTCATTTCATTCACAGTAATCTCCGCGATAATGTTTGGCTATGGAACAGAAAGCTGTTCAGAGAAGCTGACAAAGACCCTGGATAAGTTTTCAAGGAACGTACACAAAATATTCGTCAACAGTGCTAAACTGATGAACTTCCCAGTGAAATTGGCCCGATCTTTAAATCTGAAAATTTGGAAGCAATTCGAAAAAGACGTGTCTGAAGTACTTCAAATGGGCTACTATATAATCGATATGCATACAAAAGAGGCACGAGACTACTCCGAGGACGATGGGTTGTTTTCCAAAATGCTTATGTCCGGCATGTCTTTGGAGGTTATCAAACGAATTTTCGTTGATCTCATAATTGCAGCTGGTGACACGGTAAGATATGAAATGGAAATCTGGTTTCGATAATCTACATTTATATTTTAGACAGCATTCTCGAGTCAATGGGTCTTGTATCTTCTCTCGCAAAAAGAGGAGCTACAGGAGAAGATGAGAGTGGAATGTAAGGAGCAGGACGACACATCGAATATGAACGGCTTGATAAAAGAGGCATTACGACTTTATCCGGTTGCTCCATTCATCGGAAGATACATTGCATCTGACGCTGTCATTGGAGGTTATGAAATCAAAAAAGATGTAAGTTTGAGTGCCAAATAGTGGCAAAATACTTTATAATGAAATCAGACATTGATGATTCTTTCTCTGTACACATCGGGTCGAGATCCTGCGAACTTTCCAAATCCTTTGAATGCTGACCCTGAAAGATGGTCGCGTGACGCCGATGGACAGTATAAAGGTGTGTTACAAGCGCACGGTACACTTCCATTTGCCATTGGTCATCGTTCGTGCATAGGGAGAAAAATTGCCCTCAATCAAATGCGCTCCCTGCTGACCAATGTGAGTTTGAAAAATGATGCATATCCTGTTTCCGGTTTTAAGAAATGTCTTTCTGCATTCTAGATAAATCAACATTTCCATGTGAAGTGCTTCAACGACGAGGAAATCGATATAGTTATGCGTTTGGTTGCAGTGCCAAATCATCCACTTCGTATTGGCATCAAACTTTTAGAAGAATAGACTCGATTTAGTTATTTTTTTGCAAAAGTATTTTAATATAAATCATGTAAATTTTTCTTACAGCCAAACTAAAACAATTTGCACACAATGTAGTCTAGTTTATATTACTGCTAGTATAAATAAATAAGTAATGATAGAAAGAACAAACACCAAAAGTCCATAACTGGGTGCACCCCACAGGAGATGACCAGCAATGAGTGAGGCCACAATGGCGAACAACGTTTTGTAGGAGGCCAAAGGTCGAAGGCATATTCGTGGTGGAAGTTGATCTTCGCAAAGTTGTGAAACCCCTGGGAAATGAAAGAAATTATGGGTATTTTCCAAAACTAGTTCGGTCTTTTTGGAACTTACCTCTGGGTTTGTCAAACCATTGTGCCGTCATGGGAGGGCTTAGAATTTGCCGGGATAGTTTACCCCAAATGTCCGGTCGCATCCATAGTTTATTCATTTCATCTGAAAACTGAAAATGGAATGAAATTAAGGAAATGCGTTTTGATTAGGGTCGCGTCTCGGTCTCTTACCATTTCGTTCAATTTACAAGAAACCTGATGCAGAAACCGCACGAGAATGGTGCACTCCAGGCTTTGAATCGGCAGCAGGGCGGGATCAATTGTGGGTTTTATGCTTGCGATATTATTTCTCATCTGTAAATAGTAGATAAACAATCTGGTTAGGAAGTAATGTAAAGAAAATAAAAAAAGTGTTCGTTAATCAATTTGCTCATATATTGTACTCGAAAACTTGATGTTTTTCAAACAAATCGAAAAAAGTTGTACTCAAACTGAAACCTAGAGGTACGTAGGTAGGAAGAGGCAGTGATGCACATAGATCAACTCGTACGCCCATTGCGCTGTCACGAGGGTTTATCAATTCGGAACGTCGTTATAAGTTATAACAGCTATCTACTGTTGTCAACAAATGTTATTAGTGCGTAGACCTGTATTTCACTGATCGTGTGTAGAAGTAAGAGCATGTAATGACCTCTCTAGTTGAGTCAAGTGCCGGACAGTTAAAGCGAGTTATTTAGTTTTGCACTTTCCCGGCATATCTCTACGACCTGGGACCCAACTAGTCAAGAAATGCACGATATTCGATTACTAATTTATAGTTCATAAAACGTGAGGCCAGTGATTCAATTACTGCTTAGCTATCCGTCAGGGTCTATGCTCTTCTTGATTGGCGCTACAGTCCGGGGTGGACCTGGGCCTCAACTAACATGCCTCTCCAGCCAGCACGATCTTTCGCCAGCTGCCTCCAGTTGCGCACACCAAGTTGGTTGAGGTCCTTTTCAACTTGCGTGCGCCATCTAGTGCGAGGACTATGCTCACAAGGCAAAATTATTGATGGGTCTCAACTTGGCGAAGGGCCAGATGACATGCAGCTTCCTAGTGGCGCCCCCTGTATAGCTTTCATAACACCCGTTGTGAGGTGGACTAATGCATACAACGATTCCCTTGCGGTTGTGAGGGCTCCACTCACATAAAAAAAGTTGCGAGTGAGCAAGCAGTCTTGGAACAACGGACGGACCTACAACGACGCTCCAGGACAATTTGCGATTGTGCTCCTTGAATGTAAGAACACCAGGAGCCGCTCATTAGCTAGAAAATATACGTACGCAGTGCAGGGCGGATATTAATGCGATCCAGTAAATACGCTGGATAGGACAAGGGGTAGTGAAAAGGAAAAGTACGACAAATATTACAGCTGTCATAAAAGGTTGCACATGTTTGTGTGCGGATTCGTCAAAAAAGTCGAAGGTTCGTATCGACTCTAAACCGATAAGTCATCGCTTATGATCTTCATCCAAGTCAGATTCTACAACATCAGTCTTATATACGCACACACCTCTAGCGACGACGTCTCTCTCAAGGACTATTGATACCTTTTGGACGGTATGGAGCTTGTCCGAATCGTGCTCTGAAACTTCAATACCAAAATCGGTAAGGATAATATTTTTGGCGAATGATCGGAAAGCACAACCTCCACATCGGCTTCCTGTAGCAGCACAAGGTTCCCTCGCAAAAAAATCCACACAGCACCCTGACTATCTGCGGATGGAAACCCCAAGCGGAAATTCGCAGAGGGTCATCGTCTAGCGTCTGATGTCCAGTTAGTTCTTCTCGAAGATTACCTTAGGTATAGAAAGTTCGGTGTTGTCTGGTATGGATCCGAATTGGTCAAAGAAAGTGGAGTAGCCGGTGCCAAGCTCCTTCTACATATGAAGCGATTTCTGTCAAATGGCCTTCTGACAGCTGCCTATCAGAGGAAATTTATTGGCGGAACTCCACCAAATCGCGACTTCGCGCCGTACGTTAGTAAACAATACAATCCCTACCCATTATTCTTAGATTTACCTTGATACTAACACATTTATCTATTTGTACTCACCCCCATTGGAGAAAACTTCGAAATGTCCAGATATTTACTGCTATCGTAAATGGATAGATTTGCATTCGTAAAACTCTGCTCCCCCAAAGCACTCAGTTCCATTGTGTCGTCCGGTATTTCCACCTAATTGTCGAGAATTGTGAATAAAATGTCCATCCTGTGACCGCTTCATTCAAACTTACGTCAAAAATGATTCCCAAAGATCGAACAGCTGCATCCAAAATATCAGGAATCTTTGTCAGCTCTTGTAATTTCAATTCCGCCGGTGAAACATCATCGAACAGGTTCCTTAGGATTCGGGTAAAGAATCCCATGTTAGAATGCTTCTCCAGTTTCTCCTTGTGTATCATTTGGATTTCCTGCAGTACATACATTTTGGCAATGTGAACCGACTGTATGAAGTGACCAATCTCACTTTGAAATGCCGCCCCGAATATTGGTGTGTAGCTGTCCTCGTTAAAGAAGGTTTCCCATTCACCGCTTGTGTTTTCAATGCGAGAACTGAAATGGGTTTGTTGATGCATCGAACAAAGGCAGGTGGGTTTTTATATTTACCGATAATGATGCGCTATCTGCGGCGAATTCAGGTTCATTCCGAAGGTGTTGTTCGCACACAATGCCTGCTCGTAGTTGAATAGCTTTTCCGGCAAAGACGGCTGACTGAAGACCTGTGGGGAAAGAAAAACACTTGAATTTGCACATGTGCTCTCGGGGGTTAAGCTCACCTTCACCAAGCGGTGCAGCATAATGACATTCCTGAACGTGGTAAAGTCGAGCCTTGCAAAACGCGGAAGGATATGAACAAGTATTTGAGTGTAGATCACGAGATTGTCCTGAATGAAGCCGTCGAAGCGACTACTGATTTGTATTTCCGCACCTGATTGACTGCAAGAAGCAAGAAATTAAGAGCCGTCACAAAACGAAATGAAAAAACGTACTTGTGCTTCTGCCATTCGAAGGTGTATCGCCAAGGCTGTATGTAGCTCAGCCACAGTTCCAGCACAACGGACAGAGAACTGTCCAAAGGCCATCGTCCGATAATACTCTTTAGAAAACTATAAATCCTGGCCTTCATCATGGGTTGGGATAGTTTGCGGAGCGTTGCCATCGGGGTAGTGTCCAAAAACGCACTGTTGCTGAACGTGTGCATTTGTTTAACCAGAATGCGAACAACTCGTATGAATTCACTGCTGGGGAGGTCCTTTAAAAAGACGTCATTCAGTGAAGGCATTTCATCAGGATTTTTTGCGCAACTTACCCTCGCTTCATCCACGTCGTATCGCAACCAAGTGTCTATGAATAAATGCAAGACTGATTCAGTTCTCCAAGCGAATGTCCGAGGCGACTCTGTTGTGCGAACGGCTTGGTTATTCACCGTCGAATACGGTGACACATTTGGAATCTTGAGATATTTTGGCGATCTGGTCGGTTGCAGCGGCTGGACAGGGATCGGCTGTGGAGCCTTGACCGTTGTGCATATGTTTGTGGGCATGACAGGATGATCGGGATTCCCGGGAAGGAATGTGCACAAATACTGAGCCGATAGGTAAAAGTAAACCGTTTTCATTCGTTCATTGTGCACCTGTAGAGCCGCCGCATAGCGCTTGTGCAATGGAAATGTTCCGTGAATTGCAAAATTTAAAATAAAATAATCAAAAGCATTCAACGACAGTGCCGTGACACAGCGACGAAACGGATCAACACTGATTATGTCGGAATAAAACATTGAATACTGGCCCGTCTGCAGCATTTCACACAACTTGTGCTGAAACGAGATAAATTTCCGTTGAAATAAACGACATTAAGGAATCCACACAACTTACTGGCAAGAGTTCAACGCTAAAATCAAATTTAATTGCGTCGTTCAGCAGGCGGTAGCACAACCGAAACATTGGTCCATATGGGATGAAGAAGTCATGAAGAATATCGAAGGCTTGCGGCGAATTCTCTTTGGTTGTTGCACGAAGACCCCAGCCGATGCCGCCAGTGCTGAGGTCAAATATAGAATTCACAATGATTGGGAATAGCTCCTGCATCTCGCGAATGCTGCAGCGATCGAAAAGCAAAGCGAGCTCGGCACATCGTTCGACTGTTGGCTGACTGAGGAGTTCCAAAATTCGATTCTGGAAGCAATGTGCAAAGGCAATTTTATAAGGGTTAGGTTTCCGCCGGTTTATCCAGTCAACTTACGCCCAGATTTTCACTGTAGAAACCCATTGTGTATTTGGATTGGAATTATTTCTATTTTTCATTCAACAAATAAATCAACAAATTCACTGTTCACTTTGAATTTACAATTTTAGATATCATCAACTGATTGTTTACAAAAACGGTGGCGCCAGTAGATTTCATTAAATTCTAAATTAACCAATGTCACCCAAGTGTCAGTGTGATTGCGTCAAAATCCGTACGAATGTTCATGCGCGTTCAGAATGCAGATGGCGCTGAAAATGTCTTATGGCGAACTGGTAAAATGTTTTTATAGTAAAATTCAATTGTATTTAAAGTTTGTAAGAGGAGTCGTAATCATAAATCAACTAATTAGTTCGTTTATGATCAGGGGCAAAATATCTATTAGTTCATTTATGGTGGAAGAGCTAAATAAACCTAGAAAGCACATAAAAGACTGGATATCGTCATCTTTTTGTCACAATGTTTAGTAAATTAAACCTTAATCTTTCCATGTTTCATTTCTTTTCCTAAGTTCATTAATGAGAACAGTGGAGGGGTTATTTGTTAAAAGTTGTTGAGTAGAGGATAGCAGAAATGTGCAAGACATTTTATGACCGTTGTAATTATTAATAGAGTAGTTGATTGTTTAATATTCAAAAAGCTCTTGAAAGCAGTTTCCTGAATCTTTCTCATCTTCTTATGGCGCTGCAGACTTAGGTGAGCCTGGGCCTTGGCCAATAGACCTCTCCAGCTAGGACAATCTATATCCAGGTGCCCCAATTTCGCATGCCAAGTTGGTTGAAGTCCTTCTCCACTTGTGTGCGCCATTAGCTTCTTGGTCGTCCTCTTCGATAGACTCTTTGGGCTGTAGCAATGTTGTCCATGCTTTCTATATGACCTAGCCGTCTTAGACGTTCAAATGACACCTGTCGTACAGCCCGCACAGTTCTTAGTTGAATCTTCCCTTCAAAGCAAACAGGACCAAAGATTGAACGCAGAGCTTTTTTCTGGGAAAGAACAAGGGCTTCTTCTTACGCTCTTCAGTCCAGGCTTCTGTGTCATAGAGCAGGACGGCTTGATCTTTCAAGAGACGGCTCTGTTACTCAATTGCCTCTTGAGCGCAAAGAAGCGGCGATTGCCAGAGTAATTCTGCGCTTGATCTCGGTACTGGTGTTATTGTCCCTGTTTACCCCCGAGCCGAAATGCTGCACATTATGACCCTCTGACCGACACATCAATGAAGTGAGTCTTTGTGTAATGTACTTTTTTCCCCTGGTTTAGCGCCTGAATGCCAGTGAACGCTCCATTGACGGCTGTGTTCGTCCGATTACGTCAATGTTGTCCGCGTAAGTAAACAGTTGAACGGACTTTTGGAAGATCGTGCCTCTGGTGTTTACGTTTGAGTTTCGCACGATCTTCTCAAGTATGATGTTGACAGCGTGTCGCCTTGACTAAGACCGATTTTGACACTGAAGGCCTCACTGAGTTCGTTACCGACCTTGAGGGAGCAGAGAGGGTTCTCCGTCGCCATCCTGCACAACCTGCCGCGTTTGGACGAGATTTTGTTTAGCTCATCTCTATGCACCCTGTCGTATGTGGTCTTAAAATCGACAAATAGATGGTGATCGTCGACCGAACTCTATTGAATCCTTTCCAGGATCTGCCGCAGAGTGAAAATTTGGTCGATGGTGGACTTCTTCGGCCTAAAACCGCACTGACAAGAACCTATTATACCGCTATCTTCATCTGGTCGGTTAGACGAAATTCTCGCCCATCATCGTCCAAATCGGTGGAAAAAAGTGGAACATTCTATCTGACAGAAGGATTGGTTTCGTCAACGCCGTATAACAGTATGCAGAAGTGATTTTTCTGAATTCTCAGCATCGACTGCTTTTTTAGTTGAAGCCCTAAAAAAGCCGTATAAACGAACCATACAGTTTCGATCATCGAAAGACCTTGTTGTCCTATCTAGTGAATATGGGTTCGACTAAAATGTTTGAAAAACAACTTTTGGTTTCCAATACACCACTCATCAGTCTCTGTAAGAGGCAAGCAACCAAGGGTAATTTCGTGACAAAGTCCATATCTGTGTGTGGGCAGGGTCTTTTAGAGGATAACTTTGGCTAATCGTGACAAAGAGAGCTTTGGTTATAAACTGAGTTCTTAGCCCAAAAATGCAGCCAAAAACAGACATTGCTCTGTATAGCTCGTTTCGGTGGGCGGTGACTATTGACCTTTTCTCCTGGGTTTTGCCAAATCTGACCTTGCATGAATATTTGATCGATAGTGGATTTTGCTGGCCTGTCTTTGTGTTGCCTCTATAGTTAGCGCAATACGGAGGGTCTCCCATTTGTGGATCGTCATGTAATACGTACAATTAGTAATTTGATTTGTCTATTACGCTCTTTCTACACATCTGTTACTTGTGACAATCGAGACTAACGCTCATCGATTTTCAACTGAGTGCATTTCAAGTCATTACTTTTCTGAAAATACAAATTGTGTAATAATAATAATATGGGTGGCGCTACAGCCCGTAGAGGGCCAGGGCCTAGCTTCTCAGCAACCTCTAATGTTGTGCGTGCTATTGTTCTCTCACGAGTGGAAGGGACCTACAGTTTTATGCCGACTCCGAACGGCCAAGTTTGAGAAGCTTTTTCTAAACAGGAAATACTCTTTGAGCATTGTCAGTGACTCGAAAGAGGTGGGGCCGTGAAACATTTTTTTTTCGTTTCTCAGAGCTGGAATCGAACCTAGGACGTCGAGGTTGGGGTCGACGCACATACCCACAACGCCACGGGCCACCACACAAAATACAAATTGTGTGCGTGTACAAAAATTTGAATTTGAAAAGGAGTACAAGCTACAAGAATACACCACATCTGTGGATCTATTGTGCATACATAAGTTAGTGCCTTCACACATCTATGTTACATGAAACCAAGTCTATTAGCAGCCAATTTTGCTTGGCCAAATGAAAACCTTAAATTCAAGGAGTTCACATCCAGGCACGAACGGCTGTGTGTGTTTTTTAATATAAATCTTACCACATCCGATGGCGAGTCCTTACAATATGTGTGCTTTACGTCGCTATACTGCCAACCAAACTCTGGGTAAATAAGTGCAGAAATGGATAAGGGAGATTAAGCAATTCATCGTCAAATACAAAAACACGAAAGTCTCATTCGAACGGAAACTGCAGCCATAGCTGGATGTATAGGAATGCATGAAGGAAGAAACTATCATGGCAGCGAATCCTTAAATCCGAACAGATATATTAAATTCATACAATGACGGAGGAAACGGCTGGGTTTCGTTCATATGTGTGCAAGTATGTGCATATTATTTGAATTTCTTCGGTTTGCATTTTGTAATAGTTAGATTTATAAGCACTAATATATACAGTGAAAAGGCTTTGGACTTATTTGGGAATGTTTTTGAAAAAATTTTATGACATAACCTTAAACAGCGATAACAATACTTTATTAAAGTCTGTACCGAAATAATTAGTACTTTGAAGGGACTGAGATAAATTTCGTTGTATTCGTTATCAAATCCAAAGAGGCTACATGAACAATGTTTGCCAAAATTTGATTACAATCATTTGCGATGTAGTTGCCTTTGCGCCTCGAAATAGCTGTTGCGAAAATGCAAATTTGTTCGCTCGGAATGAAACTTCAGTGTAGGAAGCATAAACATAATACATATCTGTAATAGTGGACTAGATCTAAATCACTACCGTTTTAATAATTATATTGGCACTTAGTTTGAGGTAGAGAACACATTTTTTTTAGAACAATCAGCTACATCGTCCTTTGTTCTTGTTGCTGTATCTATTTTAGAACGATGTAGACAAAAAAAGAATTAGAATAAGTTTCCGGAGAGGCGAATAGATGATGCAAAAAATTCTGCTTACTTGAAACTGGCCTCAAGTAAGTATTTTTAAGTAATTTTTTTAATTTTTATTGTATGTACATTTTTGTGGGAATTTTTTAACAATGTCTTGAAGAAAGAAAAAATCTATGTGGCTTGTTGTGGGTAATTAGTATCATGAAGTCTGGCATCAATAGGGAACTATGCTGTGTCTCTGGGTGTTGTGGTATTACGGGCAATGAAAGAGCCGGGGGTTAGCTACGACAGGAGTGATGGACACTTACCACTTACTTTGAGACTTTTTATTTAATCCAAAAAAGACAAGTTCACTCCAGAGCCTTTACAGGAATAGCGTATCAACTACAACTATTGGCACACCATCATTAACGGCAGGGATTTTTACATTAACCCATGTTGTAAATAGTTAAATTATTTTTTTGTTTTGTTATTATATCCTTAAACAACGCTGAATTTAATATTCTTAATTCTGGTTTATAAAACATTCGAATGACCTTAGAAATGAAAATATTATGGTTAATCAAAGTTGAAATTTGGTTATGGGTGGCAATTCTAGTAATCAGCAAGATAGTACTGATTTTAACAGGCTCACACGTAAGACGACTTGGAGCCCTCTACAACAAATTCTGCAGGAGCTGTAGAAATGAGGAACAAAATTGAAGTAACGACACCACCATGGCACGTTGCCAGCCCTTGCAAGAATAATAGAAAGTACTTAGGAAGAGTAGTAGTAAGAAAGCTAAACCACCCAGAAGAGGTGCCAAATATTATAATTCAGGACAAATTCATTTAGAAATAAAACTGATTATAAGTAGTAATAAATTCGACAATCTCTGAAGAGACCAGAAAAAAAGCATTCCAGCACGATTTTCTCCGTGAAACAAGTTTTGATCGAAGTAAGCCCTTCAGGCAAGGCTCACTTACCATTGGTATGGGCCTTACCCATGACTACATCTGCAGAAGCTGTGGAGACGTAGAAGAAAGAAAGAATACTCCTCACGATCTCTGTCACTGTCTAACCCTTTGCCGATTGCGTAATAGAACTCTGGGAGAATATTTCTTCTAAGACCTTCATGATCTGAAAGACATTTCACTACCATTCCTTTACAGGTTCATTAGGACATCGGGCTGGCTCAACCCAAAGGAACGGGCACCAGAAACATCGTGATCATCAGGCTAGAGGTATGGATACGAGAGGATATCAAACTCCGCCCTCTCGCCCCCTAATCGAGTATCACAAAGACCTAAGTGTGATGGCATATCGGCTTACCTAACCTAACTAACCTAAGCCGTGTCTTTCTAGATAATGTCTAACTAGTCCATCTCAAACTTTGCAATATTCATACCGAGCCACTTCTTCGGCGTTGTCATTAAATAAGAATTGTACTTCATGTGGGATACACTTTCAGCATGAATATGGGGTTAGTCTTAAAATGGAGACTGAGGTTCGGATTTCACTGTGAAACCCGACGACTTAAACCATATTTCAAATTCAATGTTCAGCTGAACTTAGGTTTAAGCTTTCACTGTGCAACTGGGTATACATTTAAGAAATTCTGTCCGGTTACATCAAATCACCATCCCAGCGAAACCTAGGATCCTCAAGCTTTTGTGTATCTAATTTATATGCACATCCATAGTAGTTTGTGGTCAACCTTTTTAAAGTTTTATTTCAAGATATAATCCCACATAATATCCACATATACACGCCCCCATTTTTATATACGAATGGATTCCCTTCGGCTTCCGCACTCGAGATTATAGGCAATAATCCAGTGTCCACATAAAATTCATCTGAATCATATTCACATTCCTGGTATCCTGTGGAGACTTTTAATAGAAACGCTATGTGCATGCACATCCCTACACAGAATGCTCATCCAGCCAAGTCCATGTACATGCAGAGGATGTGTTCCAAACTTTTTATACAGATGCACAAGGACGTACATATATACGGAATCAATGCATTTCTCTGCCAAGTACCGGCAGATGGTGAATTGCTAAGAATATCTGCAGAATGCTGGTATTATCCTTGATTATCCTAGTAGGACAGGAAAAAGTCTAAAAGGATTACGAAGGATGACATAGCAGAAGAAAATGACTTCCATTTGCTTGGTTCAATAAGCCCAGATCAATGATTCAATTGCACGAATTATTTAAATAAATCGTTTTGGGATGTTTATGAATTAATGGAAAAATATGCCCAATGAATTGGGTTAGTTTGCTTTTAATTGGTTGTGTTGGGTGTATCTGATGCATTTTTCTTTTCAATTGGCGTTGGAGGGCAGTGGATGAACAATCGCGCGCGAGGAAATCGATTAAAATCAAGAAGTTTTAGTAAGAGATAAGTGTAGAGTAAGTGCGGCAAATGCCCTACCCTTAACACTTTTTAAGATTAAACAATACATGTCTAATTCATTTATTTTTTTCGTAAACTGTCTTGAAAATCATTTTTATATCAGTCTTTAGAAACTATAATTAAAAAAACTAAAACGACAAAAAGCTATAAACAAAAAGTAAACGGAACTTAATATTTCAGTTTGAAAAAAATGCGGGTAATATGGTGCATCTTGTTTTTTAGGGGGTTTTCAATGATATCCCAGCTGACAGCGGCGCATTTTGCAGCCAGCTCAACACCGCCAGATTGCAATTTGTCCCCACCTGTACTCGAGGGCGTTGGTTTTACCATGGGACAAATTCACTTTCGCACTCGTACAGTTGCAAGAGTACTTACTGATCTCGACGTGTACAAATCCGCTGGCCCGGATGGTATTCCAACAATACTTCTTCTTCGCTGGCAAAATCACTGCGTAAGATTTTTCATCTATCCTACTCTTCAGGTCTCTTTCCGAGTAGATGAAAAAGAGCATTTGTCCTAGCGATGGGCGATTGCGAATGAAATTCACAATCGAATAAATTGGCAATTGTTAAAATTTGAATTCGACTGTCGATTTATTCGCTCTCATCAGAAAACAATCGACTAACAATCGAATCGAATCGATTATTCTCTCTCTACTACAACCAAGAATGCCGGGTACTAATTCCTCGATTTATTCATATGTTGGTGTCAGTGTAATCATCATCAGCGTAAGGCTGTGTCTCCAATAAGAAACTATACCTACCAAAATAGGAACATTGGGAATGGAAATACAGCCAAACCCCTGTAATTGGAACATCCTTAAATCGAAATTTCTATAATGCAAACCAAATTTCTGAAAAATATTGGTTCCCGTGGGTATTTGAATATTGGATGTTCGACTGTATTCTTTACCCTTCTCCACAAATTAGTGAGAGTATTGTACTCTCACTCTCATAAATGTACAGTTTAAATTTTAGTAGTAAAACGAAATGAAAAAGAGATGGGCAATTGCGAAAATCGACGTATACACACAATCTAACAATCTCCCTCAGAATTGAAGAATCGAGGTATACACACAATTTAGTAATCTCTCTCTGCTTGAAGAATCGAGGAATACACACACAATTCAGCAATCTCTCTCTGAGTTGAAGAATCGGCGAATACACACATTCGTTGGCGATTGGAATCGGACCTACAAGAATCGAAATTCAACAATCGACTGCGCTCAATTCGAATTCGAATAATTGCGATTGCTACAACAATCGAATTATTCGATTGTTTTTATTCGCAATTGCCCATCGCTAATTTGTCCAACCCGGCCCTAAAAAAGGCGAATCTTCGTCGCCCACCTCGTATCGACCCATAGCACTTACGTCCCTTCTTTCTAAGGACATGGAAACGCTGATAAATCGTCAGCTTATGAAATATCTTGAATCCCGGAAGCTTCCAATTGACCGACAGTATGGCTTCCGCAGCAACAGGTGATTTGTTAGCTTATCTCACCGAAAAGTGGAAGTAGAACTATCTTTTGAACCGTTCAATCCAAGTTGTTTTGGATGGGTTCAAGTCTGACATCCACAAAATAAATGCTGGTGTTCCCCAAGGCTCTGTTCTGTCTCCGACACTCTTTCTCATTTTTATAAATGGTCGTCTGTGTATCGACGAAACCGGAAATCTTTTCATCCTCGGTATGTACATCAACAAAAAAAGGTCGCCAAAAATGCTGCGAAATATTTAGGTTTCCTTAATCGATGTAAGAAATACTGCACCCCCTCTGATTTGGCTTTAATATATAAGGCGCCTAATATTCGCCCTAAGCTTGAGTATAACGCTCATATCTGGTCTGGTGCCCCAAGACCACCCTGCACTTACTAGATAGAATCCAAAAGCGTTCGATAAAATGTATAGGAGACAACGATATCGCGGGCTCCTTAGACTTGCTTGAACATCGACGCACCGTGTCTTCTTTGTCTGTGTTTTATAGTTAACAACAGTTAACAACAAACTTTAACAAACGATGCTCAAGTGAGGTAGCCAACTGCATTCCTTCTCTCCTTGAACTTACCCGCAGTTTACCCTTAAGCTTGCTTTCGGACGCACAGTGAAATAGAGACTCGTTTTTTAGCCGCACCACGCGAATATGGAATGCTCTTCCCAGCTCAATATTTCCAATATATTACAATCCGCAGATGTTTAAGACCAATGTGCACAGGTACCTTCCCTCTCTCTCTCCCTCTATGTCATCGGCCCGTGCTGTGTCTTGACCCCGGACAATTAAGGGCATTAATAACCCCTTGAGCACGCGCAAACTAAAACAAAATGGTAAACTAGTGACGGCACGCAGCTTTGGTAGCAAATGAACATATTACCTTGTATTCTGTGTATCATGCTCTTCATTTATCTCTCCTTAACAGTTGAACTGGGGCAATCCATCGATGCCACACGCAACGAACACCAGTTTTGAGTTAGATGCCCGATTAAGTCTTGCGTGTGTAACTACATACGTATATACGAACAACATGAGTCGGATGAGAACAGAACAAACGTTGATTATCAGATTAAACTAACAAAACAACATACGAAGAGAGCATTGTACAATTCTCTAAACATCTTGTTAGGTAATAGCTGGTTTATTTGTACCGCGGGGCCAGTTTACGGATGCTTCATACTGCTGCCAGACAAGTGTAGTGTACTGCGTCGTCTATTACGACGACTTGAAATAGTTATGACTGGAATGGAAACTACAATGAAGAATGAAATAGCGTCGGAGGTAGTTTTAGGACTTGAAACTTTCAAAGCGTGGTCTTGAAGAAAATGGGTGGTAGATTTATAAAAGAGTGGTAGATCGTATTTACTTATTTATTTACTATGGCCTACGACCCCTGAAGGTCCAAGGTGATTTAATCCTGATAGCAGTATCTGACAAAGTCTTTCACTAGTTCGAAGTTATTGCTGTCTATAGTGATGTTTTGTCCAAGACGTCGGTGTTGGTGGACCTTTTTCGTAGACTGGATGGACTTTGTCTTGCCCTCATTAACTGAAAGCCCCATCTTTAGCGCTTCCTTCTCGATGCTCACAAACGTCCCACTGGCAGCCTGTTGTGTTCTTTCCACAATGTCAATGTCATCAGCATATGCCATTGTGCCTCTGGGGTTCACATTTGAGTTCTACACGATCTTCTCGAGAATGATATGAAAGAAATCGCATAACAGTGCGTCGCCTTGTCTAAATGTTTTTCTGACATCAATGGTTTCGGTATAATCTTTACCAACCTTGACGGAGTAACGGGGCCTCGCCATCGTCATTCTGCAAAGACGGAATATCTAACCTTCAACAAAAAGTAACTCCACGGAAGTCTCCATATCTGACGCTGGACAATCATCTGCGAATTTTCGCAAAGTGTGGGGAAGTTTACTCCAAAGACCTACAAACTGTCATTCCGACTAGCAGATCATTGTAGCGTATTTAAGGTAGAAACCATAGCTAACAAGTAAGGCGCCTATTTCTTACTTATTTCCTTATCAACCCGTCGTCCCATGGAGGGTCAGAGCCTGAGCAATTGTTGCCTTCATCGATGACGGTCCAAGTCACGCTGCTTCCAGCCATCAAAACCAAGCTGTCTTATATCAGCGATGACTTAATCTCTATACCGGAGGTTCGGTCGCTTTTGTGTTTCTTTTGTGCAACTCAATCTCTACATCTAGAAGTAAGACTTGTTAGGAATCGGAGGAAAGGAGCTAAGCAAAGGCACATAGCTTTATTGTTTTAGGAGACCGACAGTGAAAAGGTATAACTTTCAGATAGTGAGGCTTTTGGCTGATCTCTTCTCTGTAATAGGCATTTTAAGACTGTAGTCACTGTTGTTACCGTTATGAACTTGACAACACTTACCACCAACTTCGATATAACACTTTTTGCTTTACCCTTTTCTTTTGAATATTACCTCGATAGATGATAACTTTCCAATGTTTAGGAAACAAAAAGTGTGAGCGATCTGTAAGACGGTCGTATGGAAGTTCAACCTTTACCCCTCGGTCGTACGACTGGTGTTCACTACGTGCGATACGACTGGTAGTACAGATTTTCATTTACGTTGTTTTTGTTCAAGGAACGTTCAGCGCGAATGAATGAAAATTATATGTTTATACCGAATTTAATGTCGTTTATCTACATATTTAGGGTATCATCATCCTCATTGAAATAAGAACGTGCGGTTTGATTGATGCTACGAAACAACCCTCATAACGTAATACAATGTGAACCCAAAGCATTTTTAGTTCGACGGCTTGAACTATATGAAGTACAATGTGAACGCCGCTATTAACCAAACTTAAGAACATGAATACATATGCTGTGTGTTGAATTACAACGATGCGAACAAGTCAAGAACTGGAGTAACACTGCCCACCGCCGACGCTATAGATAGATTAGCATAAGCATTCGTTGTAGTTCTTTCTCCTTTGTTTCATATGTACCACCAGGCGCATGGTGCTGTTAGGACTCCGAAATTAAGAATGTTTTACCGCCATTACGCATCATTACTGTTTGAATTTAACACCTTGGACACACACACATCACGTCGATTGGGAATAAAGCACGTAACTGATTACTTTAAATAATGTTTTATATTTAAATGACTTTCATTAGATTGCCAAACTGCCGACGCGTAGCCTTGTTTACTGCCAAAGAGAAGAACTTTGGTGAAAGATGATGTCTAAAATTCGAATGGCCAGTGGATAAAACAAAATCTTGTTGCAGCAAAATGTTTCTAAAGGATACCATTAAAAAGATCAAATATTCGAGATAAAGCTTTTATTTTTTTAAGATGGGACAGTCCCTTTACTGTGTTCCATGAGATGGACCAGGATTACATTGGTGCATTTCCAATTTGATGTCATCTAGATGAGTTGAGGCTTCGGCCGATGTGTGAGATCCATATTGATGTTCGACATGTGCAGACGAGCTGTGATAACACTGCGATGCTGGCGATGTGTCTTTGGCGGGATGGCGAACGGAGTAACCTGCAGGTGGAAATCGTTCGTCTAACTCTTTCATCTCGGTATCTGCGAACAATTTTGCCATTTCCAATTTGACCATTATTTTATTTTTCTCCGAAAACTTTTTGAATGTGTCTGCGTACGATTGAAAGAGATGATCGATGGCATCAAATTGTTGGTAGTTCTTTGTTTGCTGATGACCTGTTTCTTCTTCGCGTTCAGGCGAATTATGGATTTGATTTGGTTTTGCTGGTTTAGGTGCCACCACTGGTGCTGCAAGTGAAGTAGACGCTGCTGTTTGCATGGGATTCGATGACAGGCATGACAATGAGGAGGATTCTTGTGGAACTATTGTCTGTGCAGATGTTGCGTGTAGTGATGTATTCGGGGACGTCTGTGGTACGTCAGATGATGTGGAACGTGAGTCCAAAGTGTGGTTGAGAAACTGCAATTGATTAAACCACCGCCATTTATGTTTTCTTGAGGCAGCTCTTGTGCCACCTCCCTTGACCTTTTTGTACCTGACGTAGTTATCCCTTAAGTTTTTCCATCTTGTTTTTAGTATGCAAGCTGGAAAAAATGGAAGAAGGTGTGTATGTAGGGACGTTAAGTTGCAGCACAAATCAGTTACATTTACAGATTTGTGATCACTTCTGAACTGAATGATAATGAGAATATGTGGTTTCAACAGGACGGCTCTACGTGCCACACAACCCATGCCAAGATGGATATTCTGTAGGTGTGGGTGTGGCTATATTGAGCCATGGCATGACGTGAATCAGAATTAGACGTCAACGCAGAGAATCAGAAATCGCAAACAATTGCATTGGAAACAACCAACGGCATCCGGAGAAGTCAACACGATTTGTGAAAGCGATAAAGCGAATCTAAGAGACAGCTTTAGAAAATTAGTTTTCAAGCGAAACAACTCATTTAAGCTCTAAAATCTTAGTCTATAACTCTACTTCTACAAAAGTCGTAGGTTGTGACTACAATCATGAACCTAGCTGGGTTTTGTTCCTGCCTTCATTATTTACGGCACACCTCTTTCGAATCACTGAGAATGTTCTGTCTGAAGAAAACTCTGTAACATTCACCGTTCGGAGTTGACATAAAACATTCACACGCATTAGAACAAATAACAAGATTGGCTACTGTAGATTTTACAGGCAATGCTCTATAAAAACACCAGTGATACAAAAAGACGCGCAATCGAATAAACATCGAACTCCATCATTGACTCATTGTCGCGCCATTTTAAGCCACCCTAGACATTTGAAGTAGTTCTTTGATATCTGCTTTAACGTTTTCGCTGCATACGTACCAACCTACATGGATAATCATTCGTGATATGCTTTAGGAGCTTAAAGCAGAATGTGGAAAACATTGTACAGATCCAATGTAAATGCTTGCCAACGGTGACGCTCTTGTTGCTACTTCGGTTAGTCGAAACAATTGCCCTAAGAACTTCTATTTCCTGCCTTATTTTGCTGTAGTGTATTCTAACCAAGAGAAAGACAGCAAAAGCGTAATTTAAAACATATCCCTAGTCATTATTAATAAATAATGCGCATTTATGGCTCTAATGGCTGATATTAAAACTCATGTAAGATCTATTCTGATTCCTTCCTCATTTTTAAAAAGAATCTTCTGTTTGCTACTTGTAATCCAGTTCACTCTTTCGCTTATGGTAGCACCCTTTACTATTTGTTCCAAGACTCAGCATATGTTAAGCAGATTGAATTCCGAACAAGGCAGCATAATTAACTGGGTTAAGAAGAACAGACTGGAATTCAATGCTGTCACTAAAGTGAACTCATAGTAATTAAACAGCCATTATCCATGAATGACACTTGTTTCAATGAAACCTTTCCATCGTTGGTATATGTATCAACACTCCAACTAAGATTTGTGTTCATGGTCACGATCACATATTCGATGTCGGCAAAAATGATGCGATATGTCTAGATTTCCTTAATCGATGCAAGAAATATTTCAATTGTACATTATTTTTACATACGCCCTAAGCTTGAGTATATCATATCTGGCACAGTATATCAAAGATCTGCACCAACTAGATATAATACAAAACCGAGCGATTAAATAAATAGGAGATGTTCTGTGCCAACCTCCGACAAGTGCACTTGCTTTCCCGGTGCACTACGCGTGTGCGTGAAAAAAAAAAAATTTTGCCGCGGTCCATACCACCCGAAACCACATCGCGAGTGCCCCAAAACAATAAAAAAAAAAAAAAAAAAAATAATAAAAAAAAAAAAACAAGTGAAGTGTTGTGCAGTGAAGTGTCTCGGTGTCGAGTGCGTCCGGTCCGCTCCCTCTCGCCCCTTTCCTTCACAAGCCACTGCTGCGCATTCTCGGTTACTTTAAATTTACACTTCTGATCTTAGCTTTGCCTAAATTCAGTCGGAGTTTGGTTTTTGGCATCTCCCCTTTGTAATCTATGGGAAATTTTAGAGTTGATGCGAGCAATGTTCGCGGTCTCAGAGCGAATCTCTTTGCTGTGTACGTCCACCTATCCCGTTACAAACCAGCCGTCTTGGCGCTAAGTGAAACACAGGTAGGCGAAAATACCGAATTATCGGATTTGAACCTGCCTGGATATAGCTTAGTGCCGCTTTTCTTTTTACACCGCGGTCTCGCCATCTACGTGCGTAGTGATGTAGCTTACCAACTTCAACCACAATACGGCCTTTGTTCCAATCCGGAATTCAATTTTCTGTGGTTAAAATTCCATGTCCGTAAGCATTTAATCCACTACTGCTTTATTTATAGAAGTCCAAACTTGGATAGCAATTCAACTTTTAACGAATTTGATGCGCTATCCGATTCCATCTCAAGAATTGTTTCCCTGTATCCTCACACTGAAATTGCCATTGCGGGCGATTTCAATGTACACAATTCTAATTGGCTTCGACATTCAGGCCAGACAACACCCGAAGGAAGGTACGTTGAAATCTTTGCTGAGGTAAACAATCTGACCCAGCTTGTAAATGAGCCCACACGAATACCTGACATTGCAGATCATTCCGCCAACACACTGGACCTGTTTCTCACCTCTCATCCTGATAAATATTCTGTTGACATATCGTCGCCTCTAGGCTCGTCAGACCACTGTGTCGTATCAGCTAATTTCTCGTTTTCGCCACAAACAGTTAGAGAACAAATTCCGAAAAGAACAGTATGGCTATACGAGAAAGCCAATTGGAGCGGACTCAACAACTTCTTTAGGAATTTTAACTGGTCACTATGCTTCCTCGATAGTGACGTGGATGCCGCTGCTGATATGATCACAAACATTCTTCAGCTGGGTATGAGATCCTTCATTCCGCATAGAGTGAAGTGTATCAAACCCAGCCCAAATGCATGGTATGACTCGAGCTGCAGAGAGGCTATCAGAATAAGAGAGTTGAATTTCCGGTTATACAAAGCCAACCCTACTGAGGAAAACCGGAATAAGTTTAAACGGGCCAGAAATGACTGCAATGCAATAATCCGACGTGTGAAATTCTCCCATGAACAAAAGTTGAGGCAAAAAGTGCTACAATGTCCCAAGGGTAGCAAAAACTTTTGGTCATTTGTGAAAAACATAAAGAATTCCGCCTCGTCCTCAATTCCCACGCTCATTTACAATGACATCCCAGCTGTCAGCTCTTTGGACAAAGCCAATCTGCTTGCGGCGCATTTTGCAGCCAGCTCAACACTGCAAGATTGTAATTTGTCCCCACCTGTACTCGAGAGCGTTGGTTTCACCATGGGACAAATTCACTTCCGCACTCGTACAGTTGCAAGAGTACTTAAAGATCTCGACGTGCACAAATCCGCTGGCCCGGATGGTATTCCCCCAATACTTCTGAAGAGGTGTTCTTCTTCGCTGGCAAAACCACTGCGTAAGCTTTTTCATCTATCCTACTCTTCAGGTCTCTTTCCGAGTAGATGGAAAACAGCATTTGTCCAGCCCGTCCCTAAAAAGGGCGAATCTTCGTCACCCACCTCGTACCGACCCATAGCACTTACGTCCCTTCTTTCTAAGGTCATGGAAACGCTGATAAATCGTCAGCTTTTGAAATATCTTGAATCGCGGAAGCTTCTTAATGACCGACAGTATGGCTTCCGCAGCAACAGGTCCACTGGTGATTTGATAGCTTATCTCACCGAAAAGTGGAACCAATCTTTGCACAATGCAGGCGAAAGCAAGATAGTTGCGCTTGATATTTCTAAAGCATTTGACAGAGTTTGGCATCAAGCTCTTTTGTCGAAAATGCGTGCTTATGGTGTTGATGAATCTCTGCTTCTATGGATTAGAAACTACCTTTCGAACCGTTCAATCCAAGTTGTTTTGGATGGGTTCAAGTCTGATATCCACAAAATAAATGCTGGTGTCCCCCAAGGCTCTGTTCTGTCTCCGACACTCTTTCTCATTTTTATAAATGATCTCCTGTCTGCCACTTCTAATCCAATCCACTCCTTCGCTGATGACAGCACCCTCAGCTTTTCATATTCGTTCCAAAATTCACGTCCCTGCCCTTCGGACGTAATATTGGAACGGCAGCGTATGTCAAGCACATTGAATTCCGATCTGGACAGCATAATTAACTGGGGTAAGAACAACAGAGTGGAATTCAATGCTTCCAAAACTCAATGCTGTCTGCTGTCTCTAAAGCGAACCCCTGATAATCAGCCATTATCCATGAATGGCGCTTGTATCGATGAAACCGGAAAACTTTCCATCCTCGGTATGTTCATCAACACAACACTTAGTTGGAACGATCACATATTCGAGGTCGCCAAAAATGCTGCGAAATGTTTAGGTTTCCTTAATCGATGCAAGAAATACTTCACCCCCTCTGATTTGGCTTTAATCTATAAGGCGTATATTCGCCCAAAGCTTGAGTATAACGCTCATATCTGGTCTGGTGCCCCCAAGACCACCTTGCATCTACTAGATAGAATCCAAAAGCGAGCGATAAAACTTATAGGAGACAATGATATCGCGGGTTCATTAGACTCGCTTGAACATCGACGAACCGTGTCTTCTTTGTCCGTGTTTTATCGTTACTTTAACAAACGATGCTCAAGTGAGCTAGCCAACTGCATTCCTCCTCTCCTTGAATTCACCCGCAATACACGTCTCGCCAGGAATGCTCATCAGTTTACCCTTAAGCCTGCTTTCGGACGCACAGTGAAATTTAGAGACTCGTTTTTTAGCCGCACTACACGAATATGGAATGCTCTTCCCAGCTCAATATTTCCAATAGATTACAATCCGCAGATGTTTAAGACCAATGTGCACAGGTACCTCCTCTCTCTCTCTCCCTCTATACCTTCGGCCCGTGCTGTGTCTTGACCCCGGACAATTAAGGGTATTAATAACCCCTTGAGCACGCGCAAATTATAAAAAAAAAAAAAAAAAAAAAAAAAAAAAAGATAACGATATCACAGACTCGTTTAAACACTGACGTAACGTGCATTCCTTCTAAGTGTTTTATAGCCATTTTAACAAACGATGTTCAAGTGAGCTAGCCGATTGCATTCCTTCTCTCCGTGAACTCAACGAAACAGTGGCTAGAGACGCCAAACACAGTTCGAATTTGTCTGACATGATTTAAAATGTGTGTTTGTTTGCCATTCACTATTCAATTATCGTTAATCAAATAAAGGCTTTCGAATTTCCAGCACGGATAGAGAAAAAACTCAAAAATGTCCAATTGTAACTCAAATAGACGCGAGTAGTCAGTAATGAGCATTGACAGGAGTACATATTTGAATGGGAATTTTGCCAGAAGAAGTTTCTTGCAAAAAATCGATAAAATGTGGGTTCAAAATGAGCAACAGCTGGTGGCTCTGCCAGGAAGCAAAGCCCCACAAACATATTGTATATGTGTGTGCTTACAGAGTCCGAAAAAAGGGAGGGGAAGGGTACAGAGTGCTATAAAACACTCATTTAATATTCCAAAAGCATTAGGAGTAGTAGAACATTTTTAAGATCAATCGAAAGTGAAGTCGAAACTGTCGGCAAGCGACATGCGCTCCTAATAATTGCATACGTCCTGTAAAACCAAATAGAAATTCGTCACCACTAGCGATAGCAAAGAAAATAAACAAAATTATCCTAATCAGCCAGTCAACACAGCCAATGCGTTGAATACCCATCATTCGCTATACGTACCGCCCTTTTATTGTTTTTTCACATTGATGTGAACGTATGTGGACGCACAGAATTTCGTTTTTCTGTTCAAACTTGAAGAAATTCCATATCTGACAAGAAATAAAAACAAAATGTAATATGCTTACCATTTTCATCCAATTCTTTTGCAATTGCCTCCCATATCTCGGCTTTCAAAGCTGTATTTTTGTACATTTCATTGCCCGTGTCGTACAGACATGGGTACTTTTTTATGCACGCAATTAATTTTTCCATAACAAACATGTAGGAATCGCTTCCAACGCGGCGTCAACACTGAGTGGGGAAAATAAACTGTAACTCGTCGCAAGAGAGCACCGCGACGTTGAAAACGCCCTCTGTGTGACACGTGATGAGTACACATTGTGGTATACTACAACGCCGCGGTGATACGCGACGTAGAAACGGCGCGTTAATGCGCAGCTTGTGCTGAGAAACGTTTTTTTTCAGATTACCTGCAGATGAATCGTTTGACAAGAGCAAGGGAGAGATGAGATAAATTATACATTTGCAGTACATAGATTTTATGTGCAAACTCGCATGCGTATCTGACATGAAGACAAGCAATCATGAACGCGCGTTAGTTCTTAGAAGGGAGTGCATAGAGTAAAACTTGCTTTCCGCCGCAGATACAGAACCACCGCACGATCCACCAGGAACGACTGTTCTTCTGCTGTTTTCATAACCGAGTTCACTGTCCTCGATTGCTTCTTTCTTTGCACATGAGGAACAGGAATATTTCCCCTTTCTCTTGAATCACAGCTCACAGCTGCTGCTCAATTTATGTGTATTCCAACGATTCCAGCTAAATGGGCTAATTGTGATCACAAATCAACCACACGCACACAAACGACATGCATATGTATGAATATAATGAATATGACAATGTCAAAAATCACAAGAAGCAGAAGAGAAAAAAAAAAAAAGAAAGCTTACGGCGACGGCCAAAGAAACAGTATCAAAACAAAGAAGACAAATTTCTGGAAGAAAAGAAAGTAGTTGCATGACATGAAAAGTGGAACGAAAGAGGGCACATCGGAATAGTAATGAGTAACAGTTCGCAAGTTTTCAAGTTTCGCTTGTGTGTGACACAAACAATTTGTTAGCGTTGGTCAGCAGTGAGCACGCCGAGCCGCTGCTGATAAGAATCACCTCAGACGGAAGAGGTTAACGCACGCTGAGTTAAAGCAACAATCAGAAAACCGGAATCTTGATTCGAAGCCAATATTCTTTCTTGGTTTAATGCACATTTTCATTTCAATTCCGCCCACGTTCCATTCGAGGGGCCTCATCAAATGCGGTGAGATTTTCTGTGAGAGACGGGAACATTGTGAACAAGAGTCAAGAATTTTCTTGGGAGCACTGAGTTCGAAGACCCCAATAGCTGAATCCAATTGGCACATCTGGATAGGTTATGCTAAATATATCGATTGTGATATAAATCGAATTATAGGTTGTAAAGAAGGAGATCAGATGTACAGTGGCGTCGACGGCGCGCTGAGTGGTTTTCGTAAGGGGGTCTGTGTTACAGAAATGTAATTTGAGGTACCACTTTTATTCTTTTTCTTGAATAGAAACAAGCAAGCTGTGTGGCAACTGGCATAACTACAGATTCAGTGTCAATCAGTGGAAGCACATCATAAATGTAAACAGAATTTTAATTAACAAGACTAAATATAGAGGATATTATGATAAGTGTATGATCATTATGCCTGAAAGACACTTGTCGATGAATAATTAGACCGTCTTGTTGGAAGTTTAGGAAAAGAACCGAATTCTCGTAAAAGACTTCCTGTTCATCGGCGGCCATTAACAAATTAATAGAAAGTCTCAAGGTTTGCCAAGACACGACCGAGTGGTATTCCTTATCTTTATTCAAATTAAATTCATTTACGGGGTCTATACACTAACTTAAGGATAGCTAGATAACATTTCTTTTCATTGAGCAGTTCTTCGTCTAGCCAAGCTCAAGATCGGTAACAAGGCTACTGGTAGATAGAAGTGAAGCTTTGATAAACCACAGTTTTTTTATCCTAAAATTGGGCCTATAGCTTAATTCGTGCTTTTTTCAAAATTTGAAAGTTTATTTAAGAAAAACAGTACAATAGTATTACTCAAAGTATTGCCCATCTGAAACAAAAACTTTTTCATTGACAACTTTTTACAATGAAAGTAGCTTTCCAACGCATGTTCCAATGGAATAATACAAGTTACGCCATCTCTTAGCAAATCACACGAATAAGTTATAGACCTAATCTAATAAAGTGCTATGTATGCTTGCTGGAATATGTCGCTGTGTTGCTCGTGCTTTTTGCATGTTCTTTGTTAAAATCTGGCTGGACCTTTTTGGGGCAGTAACAAATTTTTATGTTTCGTACGCTTTTCGCCTAGTCAGCACTATTTAGAGATACGAACGATTCAACTAGACGTTTTTAATAAATCTGTGATTTGTGACTGCATTTTGTGAATTAAATCAGGGCAAGGATAATATATGTGTTTATATACATATGTATGTACACACCATTTCTGTAAAGATTCCTTTCGTGATGCATACATTTGTATGTATAAATCTTATATCTCATTTCCATACTGCACCGTCTTTAGAAGTAGGTCCGTAGCTATTAAACTTCTGCACATCATCTCTCCAAAAGCGATGAGCAGGAATCTACGCGGTTTGTTCAAAATCCTTTTGCTATCTCCTTGATTGTAAGGGAAATTACATTTGTTGCGAATGATTCGAATGTCAGGATCTGTTTGAAAATTAACTTTCGAATGAAATAGTGAACTTTCGAATCGTTTGATTCGTTCGAATCTTAAAATGCAATCTATACGAATTCTATTCACTTTCGACTTTCGAGTTGAAGAAGTGTCTTCAAAGCGCCACCATCTAGTTCCAGCAAATGCCGGGCTGGCATAAGAACAAGGTCTCCCTTCTTAGCTGTGTGGTTTGACTCCATGATCCATCAGCTAGTGTTCTTTATTGCCACAAATTTGGTGATATTAGGATGAATTCGCCGAAAGCTATTGTTTGTTTTACTTGGAGCATATTCTCCTTGATGTTGTACTTGCCAGTCGTGTACATCGATATTGTGGCATGTGATTCCCATGCCCTAAGTAACAGATGCCTAACAGTGCTTTACTGTTTTAAGCTTCACATATATGAAGTATGAACTGTCTTTTTACCTTACTTGATAAAGTAAAATTTTCGTTTTTACATTTTTTAGCGATGAAAGTTGTTGTTGCTAATGGAAGAGCTTTGGCGAATTTGTGTACGAGTTAAATGAATTATTTTGTTTCTTTACACACAAAGCCCATTGAGATGAGACCAAGTCCAACAACTCGCTTGGTTGCGCCTGCAACTAAATTCTGACGTGAGTCGATGGCGGAAGATCGAGTGGACTGAAAATGTCTAGTGCGTGTGTATACCGCGGCAACCCTTTTAGTGGGACGTGCGATTCAGAAGATGATTGTGATGATGTGAAATCTCAATACAATTGTGTTTTTGTTTTGGAGACCGACATGACGCTAATAAAATGACTGACTCACCTAGCCCAGAGTAAGCCTGTTTTGTTAGCAAGCAATTATACGATCGAAGCTTTTGAAGTGAAGCAAATGGTTGGCACTGACATTACTTATCCAGGTTATTCAAGAAATAATGCCCTAGGTCTCGTTGGCGTGGGTCCCTGGGGACAGGGTAGCTGTGCAATTTCCGAAAAGGTGCACATTGGCCTGTTCTCTTTCATCGTCTAATATAAAGGTAAGGGTCCTGCGAGTGGGCCAGCTGCCATAAGAATCGAAGAGTTTTGGATGCTATGATACAATAGATATCATTGAGTCCCCAAACAATGAGAATGCTACATGAAGAGAGTTTTAAATGTCCCCTTATCATCTTCGTCTCTGCAACGTCTGCTGAAAGCTAGCGGTGACTTAAAAGATTTATAGAATACCAGATTATTTGGGGGTCCATCTCAGACTCTACTATTATTGAAATCAATCGTCTCGGAGAGTAATATTAAGAGTAGTTTTTTTAATTATTTTAATTTGGCACCATTTTTGTGACTGTTGCTTTAACAATTCTCGGTTATCACGGACTTGCTGTAATAGCGCATTTTATCTCAACTCATGTGTCAAAATATAGTTATGACGAAGCCTCTTCCATCCTGAAAACTGGAGGACACACGATTCTGTGTCTATACCCTTAGTTAAGACGGCCACTCCTTTATTCTTTCTGTGCAGATGAGATTCCATTTCCTCTTGTTGTGACATTAGTCGCAGCTTATTTCTGTCCAACTTTTTTTTCCGTTGGACAAAACAAATGCTGAAACTTGACCTGAATACATGCACGAGCAAGAAGGCGTATTCATACCTTTCTGTGTTTTGAGGTGCAATTAATACGCAAGGCATTTGCATATTCCTCATTTGCAAAAAGAAATTAAAACCCGTCCAGGTAGTTGCATTCATTGTCTGAATCGCTAATAAATACCATCCAGTGGCGTACCCCCACTCAAAATCCACACCACTGCCCGCGGTTCTAATGAGTTTTGCAAATGCACGTCACCGTCTTGCTATTTTAAGGTACGCGTACCTTCAACCATATGCATAGCTAAGCCACTCTTACACCATTACCCTCAGTACATCCATGCACCCAACTCGTCACCAGCAGCATACGTCGTGATCTGCAAACAAGTTCTATGTATACTCACTGGGGCCTTACCTCAAAACTCAAACACAATGTGTAACGCAACAGCGGACTTAGTGACTTCCTCTTCGTGTCTCTTCGACTTCACTTGGACTTGGACTTGAGGTTTCTGGTTTTGAGAGTATTTCATAAAATTCTTTAACTTGATCTCAGTTGACTCATTCGTTGTTGTGGTTTCGGTCTGTTCGCATCGAAATATGGACGCTTTAACGAGTAAGTTTTCAATAACAAAATAATAAAAAAGAATCGTCTTAGAATCTGTGGTAGACAACTGTGATGGATATATCGTTGTGCGATGTGTTGCATCGAATTGAGGACAGATAGTCGACTGAAAGAATGCACAGCCATCAGGGACACAAATTGATCAAATACTCGTCGTGGAAATTAATCGTGGAAATCTTGTGCAATAATTGCATACGAATGGATTGGTTTGAATTGGAATTATGTGAGCAGTGGCAGATGCGCAATACAACGGTGTGAACATTAGATGTGGTTTCGTTAAAACGTTAAAAAGTGAACATTTGTTCTGCGAGAATGTGTGGAATTTGTTGGCTTACGCTTAAGCTTGAAAAGGGTACCGTTGTGCATCGCTCGACAAGAGCGCTTTGTTGGAGTGTCTAAGCAGCTCAACCATTGTGCTTGCATGTTCCTCGTCAAATGGTCGTGTCCATTCACCTCTCGGGCCTATGTACGCGTGTACATTCTAATGCGTCAACGATCGTAGTTTCTGTGACGCTGAAGCAACGAAAATTAGCGCTAATTTCAATTAATGACCGTTAATTTGTTACGTGTCGTCAGAAGTGAAAATCTTACTAGTTGATTTGTAACATTTATTTACTCATTTTCAGCACTGTTCTTGTTGGCATTGTCAATTGGGAGCTGCTTGACTCTACCTACAGACACCGCTCAGCAGCTCGAGCAAAAAACTGATCTCCAGTATGCCAGTCAACTGTCACGACTAATTGGCACAAACCTTCTGAAGGACAACATGGACATCGACAGCAACAATGTGTTCTCTCCCCTCGGTGTGGCAACAACGCTGGCAATCCTCTTCGAGGCGTCTGACGGTGAAACCTACGACGAGTTCGTGACAGCACTCAATTTCCCAAAACAGAGGTCTGATCTGCGTGAATCATTCAAGCGGGTGCTGAGCGACTTCCAAACGCCAATCATAGAGTCACCTCAGAGTCCTTCCTTCAAGACATGGCTGTACATCTATCGGAACTACACGGCAAATGAGGAGTTTAAGCAGGAAATTGCGGATAGCTACTATGTCGAGGTGAAAGACATCAATCGCAGCGAATACGACTGGGATGAGCCCTACACGTCACTGGACAGCTCCGAGGAAACCTCGACAAACAGCAAGGACGTGATCGGATTTGAAACTCTCAAGAAATTAAACACAGACGAGCAAACGAGCGATGAAATCGACAACATCGAAGCGAACAAGGAGGCGTCTAAATTTGATAAATACGTCGATGATAAGCAATATGTTGAGGCACCATTAATTAGGGAGGAAATCGAACGGCAAAAATTGCAACCACCACAGGAGCAGCAGCAGCAGCAGCAGCAACAGTTGAACAGTGAAGCGGAAGAGCTACCGACCACTGATAGTGACACTGACATGATTAATGATTCAATTGTAGTAGATGAATCGGCGAAAACTAGGGCAATCATCTCGAAGCGAGACGATGATATTAACGTGCAGGAAAACGAGACCGTACAGGATGAGGAGAAAATCGATGCAATCCGCAAGACATACTCTGGGGTGGAGGAGGTGCTCCAACCGGCAACCGATAAAGAATCCAATGAACCGCAAAAAGTTACAATTCCACTACAGAAGCTCGAGGATGGGGGCAGCGAAATAATGCAAGCACTCGAGTCCCACTTTACATCGAGGAGGGTACGTTTCACTGGCCATGGTATTGTTGACCTTGTTTCGTCTAAATTGCTTCGTTTTTTTTTTGTTCTCTTGCTTACTTTCAGTTCAGTGGAGCACGAAGCCTTTTCCGTAAGGATGATATAGCGTCGGCGTTGAGTGCAAATTCAATAACGGGCAGGGAAGCTGGGGCCAGGACGAAAATGTTACTTTTTAATGGTTTGTATTATCGCGGCAATTGGGCGTATCCGTTCCAGGAGTTGCGCTCTGGACCAAATGAACTTTTCCATCTGACGTCGGATCAATCGATGCAAGTGCAGATGATGCATGCACGTGGCAAGTATCTTGTAGCCGACTTGAATGATCTCAACGCTTGTTCCGTGTCTTTCCCCTATGAGGTAAGTACTCAGAAACTGACCGTCTTATTAATAAATCTTAGACTAATCTTATCTCTCTCCACAGAATAAGCGTTACTCCCTCCTGATGGTTGTCCCCAAAGAAGTTGAAGGCCTCCGCAAGGTCCTCGAGAACTTGAACGCCGATATTTTCTCTCAATTCAAAGAACTAGCCACCGAGCAAGAGGTCTACATAAGTGTGCCCAAGTTCCAAGCCGAGGACACATCCCGATCGGAGGTGATGTTGAAGGGACTTGGTTTGAAGAAATTGTTTACTCGTGGCCTGGCCGACTTGACCAAACTCTCCGAAGATCGCGATCTGCACGTCGACGAGATCGTGCAATTTGTGAGCGTGCGAGTTGACGAGGGAGGCAGCACTGAGAGTGCAATTTCGGGCAGCAACAGTGTGGGCGGACGCATTTTGGAGGAGGAGGAGGAAGAGCGAAAGATCGAAATCAATCGGCCATTCTTGTACTTCCTGCTGGACAATGAGGAACAGTTCGTCATTGTGTCCGGAAAAATAACTGCACCGGAGTTCAAGGATGACATTTTCGATTTGGACATTGAGTACACGCAAACATAAGTATCAGTGACAAGTTTTTTTAAGTAAGTTAAGCTCAGACTGAAAGTACTTCTCATTAAAAAATGTAAACAGAACATCGGGTTGTTTCATTGCAATAAAGAGAGAGGTGGACAAAAATCATTCCGATGGAAATTAGAATTCAATTTGAATTGAATTATTTCAAAGACATTTATGGGTCTTTAAAGGTTTAGGCAGACTGGAGATCATATTATTTTTTTTGTATGACGCTACAGGTCGCAGTGGAGCTGGGTCTTAGCCAACATGTTTCTCCATCGAGCACGGTCGCTTCCAGCTACTGATTGAGATCTCTTTCTAGCTGTGTACCCCAACGAAGGCTTAGTGGAGCATCAATAGTAAATCTCTGCTATAAAAAAGGTAGAGGCTGACGCTACTTTGAGGCATTCCAGTATTAATTTGTCACCGAATGTTTCAGATTTGAATCCAGTTGCTCTTTGTCGAGTGCCTTGTAAACAGATTGTTGAATCTCTACTTTAAGCACACATTTTCTGAAGCCTGCACGTGACCCAAGACTCCGACGCTTTGTCTTAACTGGTCGCACCAACTTTGGAACGAAATTTAGACTGCCAATGGCTTTAGCTCAAGAAAAGAATGAGTAGCAAAGCTCAGTGAACCTGTTCTGCAGCAATAAGGGAGCTTTTTAGACTATACCAAAACTGTAACAGCCATGTTTTCTCAATAGAAAGGCCAACATTGGTGTCAATGTCATGTTGTGGGTTTCCAACTGTCACATGGTCATCAAGTTTGGGTAATGACCGAAAGAATAAGATAGCGAATACAAACTGTCGAGATGAGATTTCTTGGGAGTTTCTCGCTTTAATAGACATATGACATATGCGAGTGTTAAGTAGCTAAGGGCTATGCTCATCTATTTGTTATAATATAATATAATATAATATAATATAATATAATATAATATAATATAACATAATATAATATAATATAATATAATATAATATAATATAATATAATATTATATAATATAATATAATATAATATAATATAATATAATATAATATAATATAATATAATATAATATAATATAATATAATATAATATAATATAATATAATATAATATAATATAATATAATATAATATAATATAATATAATATAATATAATATAATATAATATAATATAATATAATATAATATAATATAATATAATATAATATAATATGGGTGGCGCTAGAGCCAGTAGGGATAGGGGGCCAGGGCCTAGCTTCTCAGCAACCACTCGTGTTGTGCGTGCTATTGTTCGCTCATAAGTGGAAGGGACCTACAGTTTAGTGCCGAATCCGAACGGCTTTGTTCGAGAAGCTTTCTCTAGACAGGAAATACTCTTTGAGCATTGTCAGTGACTCGAAAGAGGTGGGGTCGTGAAAATTGTTTTCGTCGCACAGAGCATTAATCGAACCTACGACGTCGAGGTTGGGGTTGACGCACATACCCACAACGCCACGGGCCGCCACTATTTGTTGTGCTTTAATTTTAAAAGTATCTAATGCTTGTAGACAATACCAAGAATAATCGAAATAGGCCGATTACTAAATAATTATAGCCAAGAAAGTACCTACATCCACTACCTGTAATACTTAGCCCATGATGTGCTCCATTGTGATTACACTCCAGCTTTAGGTTCCTGGCCTTTGGAATAATAATCACTTTAGGTTCCCCATGTTATTAAGTCCACATTTACTATGTATGGCAGCTATCCTTTTGATTTTACTTGCATTGAATACTTTACTTGCGTTGAATTGGTGCTTTGAATCCGAATCCGAACCTGCCGGGCCACGCAACAGAGGACGCCCGCGTTTAAGGTGGCGCACCCAAGTGGAGAAGGACTTCAACCAACTGCGTGTGCGAAACTGGAGACAGCTAGCCAGAGATCGCACTAGTTGGAGAGGCATGTTGGTTGAGGCCCAGGTCCACCCCGGACTGTAGCGCCACACAAAGAAGAAGAAGAAGAATTGGTGCTTAGACTTGGACAGTTGTTGGCACTGTTGTTGAGTTTAATTTTTCTGGCAATAATAATAATATAATATGGGTGTCGCTACAGCTCGTAGAGGACCAGAGAATAGCTTCTGAGCAACCACTCGTGTTTGGCGTGCTATTGTTATTTTACGAGTGGAGAGATAACAATAACACGACACCGAACGGCCAAGTTTGAGAAGCTTTTTCTAGACAGAAGTACTCTTTGAGCATTGTCAGTAACTCGAAAGAGGTGGTGGATGTATGTAAGCCACAACTAAAAAATCATATTTCGATTGGAGTTGTCCTTTTATATTTTATAGAACTTTTTTCGTAAATGACAGTGACAAAATTTCATCAAACCCACAAAAAGTGATACATTTTGAATCAGAGCTCCTTAAAGCTGTTGATCATGGATTCAGATAGAACATGTACTCAAATGGAGACATTGTCAATGAATCCCTTAGACTTGGGACAATGATCAAGTAGCCATGACTGTTTAACCGAAAGTATACACACTGTATATCACGTTCCAGCATACGAAAGCAAAAAGCAGTACAATGGAAACTTAATTTTGATAGCCAATCCAATTTTAAAAATTGTATACAGGATAATTATATATACACCTATTTGAATACCAAACTGCATGCCTTTTTTTCAAAAGATATATTTCCAAGAAATCGCGGACGCTGATCGGTCTTCATATCAAGGTCGATTTAGAGATAAAAAGATAGAAGTGACAGTTACGAAGTGAGAATCCAATTAGCACTAAGTGTCGGTTTATTGCTCCGTCTCTGTTCCCAAGTTGTTAAGGTGCGTTAATCCAATGCCTGGATTATTAAATCCAATTTTTCGTGTTTGGTAGAGCCATTAATTGCTTAATGAGAATGCTTGCTATCTCCGTAAGAGAATTTTGAAAGTGAGGTTGTTCTTTGTCTGACAATAGTCATTGTTGGGTATTTTCAAAGGTTTACTTTACCTCCTTCTGGGAGATGTGACTGTGCATAATTTTCAGCTGCTCGGTATATTATAGGCGAGTGACTCCAACTGATAGCTATTATTGTTGATATTCCTATTGGAGTTGCTTTTGTTATCGATGTTGCTTGTTCTTGATTTTTCGGAGTCTACTGTCAAATGGCTGTAGTTATAACATGATGTCTAACAAAGCTGCTGGAGCGGACGGATTGTCCGCTGAAATATTTAAGGCAGATGGAGATGATCTGGTAGAGCGCATGCACCAGCTCATCTGCAAGATATGGTCTGCGGAAAGCATGCCCGACGTGTGAAATCTCAGTATCGTTTGCCCGATCCACAAGAAAGAAGACTCCTTTGACTGCACAACTATCGAAGGATCAGTCTCCTTAAGATCGCGTATAAGATCTTCTCCGCCGTTTGTGTACCCGACTGAAGCCGTTCATTAATAATCTGATAAGTCCGTATCAAAAAGGTTTCAGGCTAAGAATGTCCACAATAGACCAGATCTTCACACTATGGCAGATCCTGGAAAATACCCAAGAAATGCAAATCGACACTCACCATCTGTTCGTCGATATCATGACGCATATGACAGCGTGCATAGAAATGAGCCTTACAACGCCATGTCTAGTTTTGACATTCCTGCCAAACTCGTCAGGTTGTGCAGGATGACGATGGAGAAAACTCGCTGCTCCATCAAAAAAGGTTTTAAACAAGGCGACGCGCTGTCATATTATTTTTTCAACATCGTCCTGGAGAAGATCGTGCGAAACTCACACGTCAACACTAGAGGCACGTTCTTCCAGAAGTCCGTACAATTGTTGGAATACGCCGAAGCCATTGACGTGATTGGCAGAACTCAGCGAGCCGTCAATGAGGCATTTGCTAACATTGAGACGAGAAATTATTTAGTGATTTGTGTTTTGCTCACGCAATCACGTCTTGTATGAAATCTTTAATGTAACACAGATTTGTTTGATAAGAACTATACATGGTTACAAGGAAAAAATTAAGGGAGTTGGGAGTTTTCAGTTGAATTGTGTTTCTCTCCGAAAATGTCACTAGTTGGTCGTAACCAATGAGGTAGCAGAGATCTCAATGATGGAAGAGCAGGAACCTAATGTCTAGGTTAAGGGATGAATGCTTAGCCTCACATAGACCTGGGAATTATTTTAGTTTAACGTCTTGTGATGCATTATATACCCCAGCTTCGACCCCTTCTTGATGCTTAGAGCCGTCTGTGTATACGTTAATTGATCCGATTCAGGTATGTGTTCTGACCAGTGCCCTCTAGAGAGCATAATTATAGAATTTACGATCCAAACGGGGGGCAATATTTGTAAGGTTACAGTGCCCAATACTTTTTTGAATGATGTCTTGACTTTTTACCCTGCCGCTACTATATATGAGCAAGTCATATAACAAACTGAAAAACAAAACTAAGAGCGAAATTAACGGAATGGTCACGTTCCTATTGGTCCAATAAACATTGTGTTTGGCATTAAAGTGTAAATATTAAGCACCTGAAAGGTCAATCCAATGAACAAGTCAAATTCTTCTTCTTCTTTGAGTGGCGCTACAGTCCGGGGTGGACCTGGGCCTCAACCAACATGCCTCTCCAACTAGCGCGATCCCTGGCTAGCTGTCTCCAGTTTCGCACACCAAGTTGGTTGAGGTCCTTCTCCACTTGGGTGCGCCACCTTAAACGCGGGTGTCCTCTGTTGCGTTGCCCGACAGGTTCGGATTCGAAGATTCTTCGGGCCGGAGCTGTGGCGTCCATACGCTCTACATGCCCTAGCCACCGTAGGCGTTGGATCCGTAGACGCCTAACTAGGCTCATGTCGCTGTACAGCCCGTACAGTTCGTGATTGAAAGTCAAGTCAAGAACAAGTCAAATTAAGAGCCAAAATAACAAAATCATGCTTGGTTGAATGACCATGTTGTAATGGTTACAACAAAGAATATGTCTATTAGTTTTACAAAATGCGTCAAGGAATTGAAAATGTTAAACTATTAAGCTTTTATACCTTATATCATTCGTATGTGTATGTAATGTATGTGCTCATACCTGAACAAAATCTGAAAGACTTTCAATTAAAATAAATTGAAAACTCGCACAGCGGATGCGACTCTTAGGTTGACACTTCCTCTAGGCGGATACACTAGAAACCAGCATTTCTTTTAATTTCCCATGACCGGATGTGCTCTTCATCGCTTGCGAATTCGAATATCTAGCAGTTATGAGGGGATACGTTTTTTTTAGATGGACGTCATCATAAGTAGAGATATATCACCAGACTCATACTGAGACATTTTTGGGAAAATGGAGCCTTGCTCATCTGCAGAATTTTTAGAGTTGGGAAATCAAACGATGTTGTTAGAGCAAATAAGAAAGTTAAGAAGGCCGTTATTCCGGCATAGGCACTTTTAAATTTTGTCCTCGAACTCCGTTTGTCCAAAATGGTTAGCTTGGTAGTGTGGACGTGGCTCCAGATAAAAATAATTAGGTTGTGTCAACTAGGATTTTTGCGGCAGCCGATTAAAAAAACGTTCTTCGTGATCCAGTCCCCAATTTTCTCCATCACAACTTCATGTCTTGCGTCTCCTATATAGCATGTAATATTGTCTTGTTGAAACAGGAACTCGGATATATGTTGGCCTCGGACTCAGCTCGTCCAAAATGTTTGACACTAATTATCGCTGGAATAAATTAATGAATGCTCGATATCCAGCTGATAATTCGCGATCTCACGTTGTAGATGGTCAGCCAATACGACTTTAACGGATGTAGACCTTGCTTGCTAAGATGCCTATCTTATATTTAAGGTGCATATGATGGTGCGACTGATTTGGGGTGGTACAAATTTACGGTGGCATGACATAGGGTTCATGGCTCCAGCACTGATTGCTAAGTATAATACTATTGAAGTCAAGAATTTCTTTTGCAACGTTATTAATCTGTTGCATTGTACTCCTTGTTGCTTTGTGTGTATTTTTCCACAGCCGTGAACTCAATCATTGACATTTTTCCTCTGATATAGAAATCCAGATAAGGTTGAAAGCGAATTGGGAAACCCAGTATTTAGACAAGGCGTCATGTGGCTTCTTTAATATGGATCGTGCAAAACGTACACGCCAAAGTTAGAGACATACTCTTCCAGAAGTCCGTTGACGGCAAGATGACATTTCGTTTGATTTTTATTTTGAATAGATATTTTTTTTTTTACAAGTAAGAGATCATGTGTCATGATTTTTTCAATATTACAATTGAAAACTTCGTGCAAAACTCACTCGCCAACACAAGAGGCACCACATCCAATTGCTAGCATACGAGGACGACATTGACGTGATTTGTCGAACAAAACGAGCAGTGAATGAAGCGTTTGCTGGTATTGAAACGCAGGCGGCAAAAGTGGGCTTATCGTTGAATGCGGGCAGAACGAAGTATATGCTGTCATCAAGAAAGGATGCACAACATCGACGACTCGGTCAGAACGTGACTATAGACAGCAACAACTGCGAGGTGGTAAAGGGCTTCATCTACCTTGATACCCAAGTTATTAGTACGAACAGCATTAGTACCAAGATTAAACGCCTCAACCAACTTGACGTGCGAAATTGGAGACTTTTTGACTGAGGCCCAGGTTCACGCCGGACTATAGCGCCATATGAAGAAAAAGAAGTTGAAGTGCATTTTGAGCGTGTGTAATTGCAGGGGAGGAGTTACCGTTTCAAGGTGTAACATAGAGTTTGGGGTATTTTTGGCCTTCTTCAAAAAGTAGCGTAGAAATTTGTCCACGGCATCGTAGCTTTCGTAACCCCATACCTGGGTACATTATCGAAGCTGCAGTTGAGTAAAACAAAGTTTTTTTTGAAGCAACGTTCCCATATCGAGTAGATAGTTAAATAGCTCTGACTTCTTCCAGAGTAAAAACAGAGTCTAATTTATGGTCTAGAATTAGAGGGGGGTTAGTAGGGCATTAAAAAGTTTATCGAAGTGGAGATGAGGTATATAAATACTATCCTCAAAATCATTCATCAAGTTTAGGACAGAGCGTCACAATGAGTATCAATAACTACCAGGTAGCCAGCCTAACTTGGTTCTGCAGTAAACTGAACAAGTAACATCTGTACCGAGATCAAACGCTGAATTACTCTTCCATCTGCTGTGTTGTATGCCAAGTCCATAAATAGACATGGACAGTCTCAGAATGAAGAAGAGAATTTTTGCTTACAAACTTTGGTCCACTTTTGGCCCCAAAGTTATTGTACTCGTACCAAATTATGAACTCTTGCCAGCTTCAATAATTACACGGTCGACAGAAATCTGAACGATCACACTCATGATGTGTGCTGGAGATGCAATTAAAAACTCTGTGCTTTAAGTTTTATGAAAAATTTAATAAATCACATTTCAAGACCGATCAGTCTTATCCCCTTTCATCTGTCAATTAAACCTCGCTGGGTTTCGTTATTTTTGCTATAAACAATGGGATCTCAGAGGCGTTGTCAACAATCACCGCGATGAATGGTTTGTCTATTGTAAAATCTTTGGTCTCCGGCTCATTCGCACTCAGCGGCACAAACAACGACGCTGTGGCCGACGTGGCAATGGTGCCAGTTTCGTCCACCTCCAATGTGGACTGTTGTATGATGTCGCTTATCCGTATCGGCTCTCGTGAGTCAATCAGATTTGTAATCCCCGAATTCGATGCTGAGAAAATGTTTACCAGGCCCATCTGTTCAATTAGAAGAATCAAACGTTTAATTAGAAACGAGACGCTGGCTGAAAAGCATGTAATTACCTTTTGAAGTGGAGCGACAAATGATGCTCTCGACGTAACCTTAAACTTGGGCATAGCCAAGTGCACCTTATACGTAACCAAGTCATCTTTGTTGTGGATAATCTGAGTGAGTGTGTTGTGGTCCATGTGGGTTAGGAACTTGTTCAGAGTTATTGCGGGCCCAGGCACGATGACATACATCGAGTATGTGTTGTTCTTCAATGAATGGAGGGGGGTTGATGAAAATGTTAATTTCAAGTAATTTACACAATTTCGTACTTTGTAGGGCAAAACGATCATGGTTCCGTGCACATTTTTTCCCAAGTCGATGAGCATCACTTTGAAGTAGGCATCGACTTCCATGAAGTCTGTGGGCTTGCCATCATTGAAGTACGTGTAGAACTTCCTCTGCTGTGTGGGGCGAAATTGGTATTTCCATGTGCTGCGGAAGTACACTGCCGATACCAGCATTGCCTTAAGACGGGACAAGTCGTCATCTATGAAACAATGAGACATAACTGGAAATTGCACGGAGAGCACACTTACTACTTGAAAGGAGGTCCCGTATGTGGCCATCGGTGGCGTTGGCTATGTAATTGTTGATTTGTGCCTTGGCTAGAGCAGCCTGTGTTAAGAATGGAACAAATAACACGTATCCGCCGTTCACGTAAATTTTCGACACCACATTGTTGCGGACCCTTTCATTCGAATCAACGAAGATGCAGTTTGCTGATTTCACTTCAGGCGCGGGGCCTGCTGGATTCAGGGTGGTGTATAGTTGCATGGCGACAGCATTGTTGATCACTTGTCTGATTTGCTGTTTAGTTTCGGCATCCGCTGCCTCTTGGAGAAGAGACAACAAAAGTTGCACTGATATGGGACTAAGTACAAAGTTTTCAGCGTTTCGGTTTGCCGGCTTGGAGTTCTTGAATAGTTTCCATGTGAATTCGTTGTTAACCACTGGTTGTATTGAAACAGTTCTATCCTTCTGCGCGTCGGTCTTATGTGTAAAGGAGAGGGCAATAAATGAAATTACCAATGCGCTTATTTTTACTGAAATGAAAAGAAGAGTTGCAAGTAATAAATAATTTGTTGATTGGAGATGATGTAAAGACTGGTGCAAGATGACTCGGATTCCTTAAAAGTTGTAAACGGGCTTTAATTCTGTCTGATTTGACAACAATATACAAAGCTTATATCGGTCGAAAGCTGGCATGTATGGGCGCGAGCTCTGTCCTAGTATACTAGACCGTGTCCAACGACAAGTATGTAGACTGATAGGCGATCCGACAATTGTATTCACAAACACGCCAATCAATATTCTGAAAAACACGTTCAGCTTCTTATTACTTGTAGCCTGAATTGGAAAGCACTGTCAAATTTAAAAGTTCGTTTTTTAGCAAAAGCAAGTTTCGATTATGGTAGAAAACTAATGCTTATCGTCACTTCACTTGCTGGACGTTCACTTCTCTTTAGCTTTCTATACACTTTCCTTTCCCTTAACTTTCCGGACTTGTGAAATAATAAGCTAGGCCCTATCGCATCAACTACTTATGACTAATCACTAAGCAAATTATCAAATTGGTGTGAAAAGCGCTTTTGTACTGATGTTCTTGGGACTGAAGAGGCAATTGTGTAGTAAAACCTTCTCTCGAAGGAAGACATTGATCATCCCAGTCCTTCTATACGGCGCGACCTCATGGACAGTCTCAAGAGCAGATGAAGGAGTGCCTGGTCTCTTTGAGAGAAGTTTCTGCGTGCGATCGTTGTTTCTGTTTGTGTTGACGGGCTCTGGAGGAGACGATTTACCCACGAAATATACGGGCTGTACAGCGACAAGAGCCTAGCCAGGCGTCTACGGATGGCTGGGCCATGTTGAGCGTATGAACAACTCAGCTCCGATCCGAAGAATTCTCGAATCCGAACCTGTTGGGCAAAGCAAAGGGAGCCCGCATCCAAGTGAAGAAGGATTTGGTGTGCTAAAATGGAAACAGCTAGCCAGGATCGCGCTATTCGGAGAGGTTTGTTGGCTGAGGCGAGTTCCACTTCGGGCTGTACCGCCATAAGAAGAAGTCTCATCTTTTTGCATACGAAAAAGTAAGACTTTTTGCTTGTATTTGCTGGAAAAGGCTTTAAAAGTTCGCAATTCGACGCACATATGAATGGGCCTTAAGATCGTTAAATTACCGACTGACATCCTATCTTGCATTGTCGGACTAGATCGACGTGGTAGACAAGTGGATCAGGCACTATACATAGCTCAGAGTTAAATAATTCTAATAATTGAGAGAGATCAATTCAATAATTTAGCCACAGCAGCAGTTCGGTAATGATTCAGTAAGGTAAGAAATTTGGAGACACTTACTAGAAGTTATTTATATTTTATTGTATTATTATTTCTTATTGCGTTTCAGGAAATCGCTTAGAAGATGTAATTCATAAGAGAACTGACGACTAATGCCCCGTCGAAGAGATTAGTAGGGATGTATATAAAAGCACCAAGTCTTATCAAGCTAACTCAATACCGTTTTTAACTATTACTACCTGCATGACTGGATTGATGGATGCCAAAGAACTGAATTCCATGGCTTCACAAATATGTCATCGGGCCAGTGTGGCACATTGAATTTTGGATGCAAAAATTGATACATTCTTAAAAAAAAATTACGAAATATTTTTGGAAGTCACTATCAACTGTGACGATGTGATGATTAACATCGACGCACTCAACGAAAATGAAGACGTGTTTTGCAATAGATACGGAACGAATATGTCAAATGAAATAATGGTTGTTGCAGAGCAGCAACATTTTACTGCAGGATGTAGACTATTTTGCGTAACCCATGGCGTTGTGGTTGTGTGAGTCGACTTTTACCCCGTGGGACATACGTGTCTAGGTTCGATTCCTGGTACAATCAACAAAACACTTTCCACCTCTTTCGATTGACTGACAGTGCTAAAAGAGAGATATTAACTATTTGGTCTCAAATAGAAGGCCCAATGAGTGGTGAATCAAGTGCTTATCCAAACTTTATTTTTTACTTTTCTTAGTTTATAATATTAGCCGGATATGCCCTCGATATTGATGTGGATGTAAAAGCTGGTACAAAATGAATCATCCTATCGATAGATGTTATTATTTTTGCAAATGGCATTTGTAAACTAAACAGCTTCAGTATATAAGCAGACTAGCAATAGAAGGCAATCCTCAAACTTACTAACGACGAGGTTAATTTTGAGTCGAAAGTCTTCATGAGCGACTAGGCACATTAGAAAGCGAGATCGCCATATAGAACCCTCAAATACTTCTTTCTTTGAGACTACTTGAAGTCGAGGGCTTATGTCAACAACCCTCAGACAATCGCCGGCTTCAGAACAGTCATCAAAGGAAACCTTGCGAAAAGTCATGGAAAATGGATACATGAAAGGGCCTAGCTTCTCAGCCAACGATCGTGTTCTACGTGCTATTGGTCATTCACGAGTGGAAAATACCCACTGTATTATGTCAACACCAAACGGCCAAGTTTGCAAGCTAGACAAGAATAGACAAGAAATTCTCTTTGTGCATTGTCAGCAACTCGAAAGAGGTAAGGCTGTAAAAATTATTTTTGTCGAACTACCAAAGGATTAAGTGCGTTGGTTTCGACGCACATACCCACGATGCCACTGGCCACTACGGGTAACATAGCGGACATAATCTTTTTCAGTTTACAGACGAAATCGTATGGTTCAATTAAACGTTTTTGTTAGTCAATCAAAATTTACTTAAAAAGTAAGTTAAAGAAAATTGGGTGATAAATAAATTTAGCTTCAGCTTATTTTTGTTTGCTAGACTTCATGTAACTTCAACATGTTTTCTTTCATCTAAAATTGTGATGAACCGTCATGCTTGTTTAAAATGTCCATTAATTAACTAGGTTTCACCGAAATCTTCCATTTATAAGGATTGTTTTATAAACTCCGTAAACATTTTAACTTCCAAACTTTCTAATTTATATTATTAGCCGGATAAGTTTTGTTATCGATGGCACGATGTACTTTGTATTAATGAAGACATTATTCAAAAATCGTATCCTTAAATAAGCTGGAAACACGCATTTCTTATTCAGAGATATTACATAAAATCAAAACCTTAGCATTTTCGAAGGGAGGCGTTACAAAAAACAAACAAAAAAGATTTTGTGACAATCGGCAGGACAAGCCCTATTAATAATTTTTATGTAAAAGATTATATAGAAAATATTTGGGCAGTTATTTCCTCAACAAACATAAAGGGCCAACTGGTTAAATTATCACTCTATGCAGCAACAGAGTGTGAAATAAGTGTAGTAGGTCTAGGATGAACTATCGAGAGTAGCTGAAGTAAATGACTGTACAATGAATCTTTAAGGTCAACGTGAAGAAATTTTCGCGAAGTAGTCCTGGATTAAATGACACGATTACGTCGCAATTGTTTTTTTTGTATTTTCATCACAGAGCCGGATCGAACCTCCAGTATAGAGACCGAGTCATCGCGGATGTAAGACAGCTTGGCCTTGATGACTGGAAGCAGCGCGTCCAGGATCGTTACCGATCGGACCCTTCATGGGTCGTCGGCCTGATAAGTAAGTAAATAAGTAAATATATCCGTCACAGAGCAACACGAAGCACTACGTTCTCTAAGCGTTGACTCTGTGTATCGCTTTACATAGCAGATATTTACTGCGCGACTAAGGATCGTCTATCCGTCTTATAGATTGCTTCAAATAAACAATATCAATAAACAAGCAATATAAAAACTAACTTTTTAAACTCTATTCGTGACAATCCAATATCAGTTCTATCGCAAAGATCATTGAATGTGTTTATGCACCTCGCATTTGGTTGTATGGCTTTTGTTAAAGAGTAAGTTTCCCACCCGAAGAGATCTTTGGGGAGCGTACATATTCATGAGAAAACGTAATTCTGGTGAATTTATACGATTAATAAGCTGATTTGAAGCTGCTTTAGAAAAGAATATAACTTTGGGAAGGCTTCGGAAAAGTTAGATAGTAAATCAAATCTTGTATTCAACCAAGTCAAATAAACGTATTTAACCTTTGGTACGATTTCACCCCAAATTCACGATGCTCAATATTAAAGCCGATGTGGCTTACGGCGTTCAGAGCATTTTCACATTCTCAACAAATTTGGATACAGTTCTGAAGATACCTGCCTCACACCTTTTCAAGTTGTCACTGAGTGAAACGTCTCAAGTGGTGCCTCAAGAAGAGCTACTAGTGCCCGATAGTCCTGTGCGAATTTTAACAGGAACATTAATACGAGATTCTCGGTATGAACACCGTCTAGCAAACTATTCTGGCTATCAAACTCTGTGATTACTCAAGGAGCTACATCACAGCGCCTTAGCTTGGAATTAATCTTAAATAGTCCCTGTGTTTGATAAACGTGAGAGAGACACTCATCAGCACACATATTTTCTTCAAAAGGATGAACCGCCAACGGGATGAAGAAACCATCATCCAACATCTCTCTTGTCGTTTCATCAAAATCTCAGAATATGTCAAGCAAAAAATTATCAGCAAACTGAATTTGACTGGTCTATCTAGATCTGTGAAACGTTTTTTCAAAAGGTTAAATGCTCACAAAATTCACTCATAAATACAAGACATGATACGAAATTGTTCTCCATATTCGCTTCAAAGATTATTCCACATGACGAAGCATTTTCGGGTTTAATTCTCCTTGGAAATGAAATGTATCTTCACTTCACTTCCAACATATCCAAATTTTTTTTGCGAAGAAATACGCACACCCACACTTGTCAGCAGCCGTAGACGGTAAACTCAATTTATGCAGTCTGCTTCTTTTTTTGTTATTTCAACTAATGCTCACTTATCGCACAGTCATACAGCACTGAGTTGTACAAAAAAACGGAACGAGTCTGGTCTTTTATCACTTTGATCGCATGTGAACAGAAAAAGATGTGTGCTAATAACTCCGAGCTCTGACCCAAGGTCACACATGGGATAAGGCAACGACGTGCATGTGGAATGTCGCAAACTGTCTTCTGCTGAAGTTAAGCTGAAGTGTATTTTGATGGACACGATGATATAATTCAGTAATCTCTATTTAATCTGACTGCAATTAGGGGGAAAAGAAGAAGAAACTAAACCGCGATTAGCCGAGTACACACCTTTCATGTTTATGTTTGTTATCGACTGCAGCGTATCAACATTAAAGCGCGATCAAATCACTATCAAATTGCTATGAATTCACTTGCAACAGATGAAAACAACAACGAAATTCACGTCCGATAACCGACTGAACCGAGCGATGATCGTAAGAGAAATTGTGACCGGAATTTTCAGAGGCCAACATGTTTCTGAGATGATGTATCAGTAAACTCTTAGAATCTACTCATATTGACAGCTACTGCACTTGTTGTCTGAACTTTAACGTGAGCAAAACAACATACGAGCACTTTCTGTATTGCTGGCAGGTCTTGGTTGACACCTAGCGCAGGAGTCCACGCACCTAATTTGCATCAATTGCATCATAACTGCCAGGGTATTTAGACATTTTGAAGATGGGGTGGTCCTCTTGAACAACGAGCGTCCATTAGTTTAACTTATGGTAGTTTAGGTCGAATATGTATTTAACAAGTTAGAATGTGCTTTTGACTTAGTAGCTTAGAATTAAGGTGCGAAAAAGTGGATTATAACATCAAAGAGTTGCGCGCTGTTCATGAAGTTGTTCCTCAATGTTTGTAGGGAGGCTCTTGTTCTCTTGCAAGATCTTAAGCAACATTATGCACCTAAGTACTATAATTTGTTCGTCCCGCTTGATGATCTTTGTATTGTGTAACTAAAGAATCGATACTCATCTTCATCACATTATGCTACAGGGTGACCAGTTAAGAACGATAGGAACATAATTTTTAATGGAATAACAACGGTGTGAGATATAAAATTTAGTCCGCATTTATTTTAAACGAAAATAATGAATCGATCCTATAATAATAACGCCTCCATGTTGGACGTTATTCCTTCAACTTCGTCTGGTATGTTCGCTCGTCCAAAGTGATTCATTTGCTAGCGTAAACTAAGGGCTTGACGTTTTCACAGAGAAAATATTGGAGTGGTGTCACGGCTGTCGTGAGGTAACCTAGTTGTTAAATTTCCGCTTCACAGCTTCGTAAACTACGCAGACTTCTTGCGAAGTCCAATTGAGCCGATTGGAGCCGAAACGTCATTTTTGGATAATAATTTACACGGCATGATGCGGCATATTGTCTTCATTCTGAAGGTATGACAGACCTCTCGACTGATCCAGTTTTGACAAAACTCAGCAAATATTCTTTTGTGTCTTTGGTTACTTTGACAGATTCGCATTTGAAAACTGTCCTTGCAATCTAGTAAACCTTTATTATGCTATACTGGGTATTGTAATATAATTCGATCCAAAGCTCCCTCACCACCGTATTGTTCTGCTTCTTCCTCTTCTTTGTATTTCGCTACAGTCCGGAATGGCCTCCGCAACAAGCGCTTCATACTAGCGCAATCTTCAGATAGCTGTCTCCACCTTAGAACAAGATGTTTCTTCTCCGCCTTATAGGCGGGTGTCCTCTGTTGCGTTGTCCCATAGGTTCGAAGCCTGAGGTAAGTTGCCCATACGCTCCACATGAACTAAGGCGTTCGATCCGCAGACCCCTGGAGAGTTATATTCCCTTGTACAGTGCATGGTTCGGTTGAGTTCATGGTGCCATTTCTCCACATTTTAGGTTAGTAGGGTTAATAAAGTACTGCGGACAATATGTAAGTTCATACCCTAAAATTAGTTGTCATCTGTCAGTTGTCCTTGTAAAAGTAGTGGCAATTCAAATCAGGAACATACAAAAGTAATCTACAATTGTACTTATGTAATAAAATACTTAGTAGGGTATGTTAAAATAAATTAAAAACATGCTTGGAATCTGAAAATGTTTACAGTTTTGGTAAAAATCTTATTATATTCTGTTGGCATCTGTGAACGAATAGGGACACTCGTAAAGTAAGTTCAAAATTTAGTGCCTTTAAGACTGCTTCTTGGAACTTGAGCGCTTTTCCAACTTCGATTGATTTGAGTTGCAAACAACTATCGACTAATCGACCTATAAGAATGTCCTGCAATATATCTTCCGGATATGTAGGAATTTTGTGCAACAAATTTAAACCATAAGCGCCAATCTTTTCTGCGTATGATTTTTGTACGACATTCACATACGCTGTCGACAGAGTTTATTCATGAGGGTTTCGTGGTAACAACATCGGATCACAGTTATGGTTGTGTTCGAAATAAGCAAACGACCCTAAACTCTACGGAGTATAGTACTGCGGTCGTACTACGTTCCTATTGTAGTACCTGCTGTATGACCGAGGGAAAAAGTGTTGAAACTCCATACAACCGTCGTACGACCTAGTACAAATTGGTCTAAACGACCTGTCGTACAACCATATTTTATAATGTGAACGTACCTAGAGGCCCATGTTGTAAAATTTAAACGTCGGCATGTTTGTAATAAGTACCATATTTTTTGTACTTATCTTTTCGTACAATTTTAATTTATTATTTTGTTCTTATTCCAGTAATTATTGGTTTTTGTGATTTTTTTCTAGGTTCAACTAAAATTTTCCTCGTCGCCAATTTTATATTTGCTGCCTTACCTGGAGTTGAGTATGTTTTTCGCAATCAAACGCGACCCTTTATATTTGACGTTTCATTTTCAAACTTCATTACACAATAAGAGTATTGCTAAAGCTTCCTTTTCAAATTCATGACCAAACAAAAATCGCAAGCACAATGACTGATTCCGGAATAAACTCACTCAAAAGTAACCACGCGCCATTAGTTGCTTAATTAAGTTGAGAAGTATAAGTAGTTTGAGTTAGAGTCTAACTCGACTTTGGGTTTGTTGTTTAAATCAGGTTATTTCCATCTGAACCTCTCCTGCTCTCGCGTTAGTCGGACATCATCTTCGGTCTCAGTTAGATTTATTCATGCTTATCAGCAGACAGCCCATGATGATTATGGATTTCCCAGTGATTAAGAATAAAATTTAATAACCGATGGGAGTTTTTTTGTCTTGGCGCCTTCTACACCAGCTTGCGCGTCTCAAAAATGTACATACGATCTGCTATCTCATTGTGACCCTGACACTGCGCTGAACACAAAGCACAAAATTCCCACCCACACTCTAGCCAAATTAAATAACAACAAACCGCGAAAAATTGCAAGTCAATTGGTATTGATCGGTGGTTTCCTGAAACACTCCGAAGCTCCGGGAACATGGTTCGTCTTACAACGCAAATGCGTATTTTTTGTAAAATGAGGTGTTGAACTTTTAAGCCGCGCGCAATATTAGAATTTTGTAATAAATATTCAAGCTTGTCTGCCTGCGAAATGGGTTTTCTTTGAAATTATTTTATAACCTGGTTAAACCGAAGACGTCATTTGGGAGAGTTCCGAATTTGTTTTGGCGTAAAATTTATTATGGTAGCTGAATGTAGCGGAGAAATGAAAGCCGAAGTCAAAACAAGAGTGCTTGTTTGATGGGATAGTTCAGATAATTTATTCACAGCCGCTTGCGGTTTCTTTCCTCACAACAATATCTTTGAAATCGCTCATGTTTGTTTTTTTTTTCTCTTTTGCCGATGATCGAAAGCTAAGAGTAATATTTTCTATTCTTGGCTGCAGATTTTTATTATTTAATGAGTCTTACTTGGAAGCAGTATAATTCCTCTAGTGGGATTGCATCATGGGGTTTGACTTATGAAATCAGTGTGAATTGCAGACAATTTGATTCTGCCGCTTGGTCATCTTAATCTCGAGAGTGACGTCATTGTACCATTTCTTCTTAAGACTGATCATTGCTTCATTCCCCGCATGCAATTGAGGGGTAGGTTTGCAGGAAATATACGGTTTTATTTCGTTTTTCTCACGATTGCACTGTCTGCTGTTGTGCGTATTATTCAATTATCCGAAAGATAATTGTATATCAGACTCGTAAAATTCAATATAAGTCGTTTAGTAATATCCGTTTATATCCCGACTTCTTTTAAATAATTTATGCGATCATATAAGGGTAATTCCACTATACTGCCTCATGGATGGTTATAGGCTGTTCTAGTTAGGCTGCCTTTACACATGCTAATTTCGGCAGCAGACTTTATCGAATTTTTTCTTTTGCGATTGCAAGCCACTTTTACGAGATTCCACAATCCCAATGACTGCTTTTTTGTCCTCTTTCCACCCTTGCAGACACATCTCTCATCTCTTTCATTTCTTTCTCTTTCAATTCGAAAAATGTTGTAATGACGACGAAGATTTGGCAGGACCGAGACGAATTGCCCTAAAAAACAATTTTCCTGATGGAGGGTCGACGACGACATTTTTGATCGAGAGGTGGTGGAGAAGAGTAGTTTCCACACAAAGAATAAAAACAATTAATTAAAATTGAATAGTCGTTTCATTTTAGTTTATAGTGGTGTTCCATGGCATTGTGGGCATGTGCGTCAACCCCCATGCACTTGAACCTCGACGACGTAGGCTCGATTCCTGCTCCGAGCTACAAAAATAATTTTCACGGCCTGACCTCGTTCGAGGCACTGACTATGCTTAAGATTTCGTTCTAGAAAAGGCTTCTCAAACGTGGCCGTTCGGAGTCTGCATAAAACTATTGCCTTAGACTCGTGAAAGAACAATAGCTCGCACAACACAAGTGAGTTGTTGCTGAGATAATACGCAGAATCCCACTAATTCGCCTGAAGCCATTCGTCAACAGCCAGGTTTCGCCATACCAGTGTGGCTTTAGGCCAGGCAAATCCACATTCGATAAAATATCGACAAAAAGCCCAGGAGCAATACATCGATACCCACCATATTATTATTGATTTAATGCAGCGTACGTGTAGGGACGATCTACACAGAGCAATATCTACTTTAGATATCCGCAGCAACGACACCAGCACTGAAATCAAACGAAGCATAACTCTTGGCGGTGAATAACCAAAGTAACCATCTAAAAGACCTTTATCTGCCCAGTAGCTACGTAGAAGGAAAGTCTTTAAGTCCACTCCCGAGCGACGATGCACGCTGGGCTGAGAGTGGAAAAAAGGTCTTTGGTAAAAGTCTTACGTAGCTTTTTGAGTTTTACGTCTAAGTATTCTTATATAAACCCGGCTTATGTTTTCAATGCATTTTTTGATATATACATACTATGCACTTATACAACTCCTTAAAGTTAATACATTTTTTTATTGGTATACTCTTCAACAACTAAAATGTAAAAAATATAGATAAATCGAAAATCTTCAAAGAGGCCTCCTATAAGTAGTCTTAAAGATCTGATAAGCACTCTTTGAGTTTCAGAATTTCCTATGCGAAGCTACGCTTAGTGGTTTAGGCCAATATGTGCTTTAAGTAGTTAAGTTGTTAACTAGTATCCCAGAACAAAATCAAATGCATATTTTTGAATATTTCGGAGTTATGATCAAATAAGGGTTATGTATCAGATTTTTCGGTTTTAACTTGGGTCATGTTACGAAAGTTGCACTTTCTTGGCTAATAATTGGTTTGTTGGACTGTCCAAAAAAGGTTCACTATACTTCAATGGGAAACCTGGTTTGTCTGAAAAGTGCTATTGTGCTCTATTCATGGTGTAAAAATCATATCCATCCATAAATGGGGATGTGTCTTTTCTATTGCTTTCTGTGGTGTATTACAGGCTATCTAGGATCTGGATATGGGCATAATAGAAAATGCGTTGTAATTTCTGTCACTCACTTCCTGTTTGGGATGTTTCGCAATTTAAAACAAAAAATATTTAGCTTGTTGTTGAGTTTTATACAGTAGTGAAAATATTTGTGACACTAGTGCAAAATACCCACCAACCAGTTGTTAGAATAAAAAAAATTCCAGCCGATAGTGAGTTAAATGGTTTTCTTTTGATGTGTTCCCTCTAATTATTTCCCTATAATAATCAAGATGAAATTTCTTCCGAATTTCGCTGTATTCCACTCATTTTTGCGGAAAACAAAAAAATGTATACACTATCTAAATCTACAACGTCAATGAAAGCAACCACAATTCTGTGCGGATTATTGAATGTCAAGTGTATAACAAGTTTCAATTTAAGAAGATTCTCGGAAGCCGTCAATTCGCAATTTGAAATGAAAATTCTTATCAACCATTCTGAGCAACGAGGTCATTTATATAAACTCGCAATTACAATTCAATTATGAAATGTTCCACTTTCAAATAAACGTACAGAAATGAAATCAACTCTTGCTCTTGAGTATCTAGTTTTATTTTTAGACATAAACAATATATGGAAAACAATCCGGATTTTATTTTTTCATGACAATTATAGTTTGTTAATCTTGCATTGTTGATAATTGTTTCACGTGAATATAGATTGTCTTTTAAAGATCGCTTTAATAAAGTATTAAGACACGTGGATGGCAGTAAGGTGTTTTCTGTCAATAACCTGTTGTCAATGAAAATAAATAAACTAAATTAGAAAGGATATGTTTTCTCCTCCAGTTCTTTTAAGACGCTTGCGTGGACATATATATAAATTACCTCGAGTCTCCTCCCCTGAGTTCGTTATTGTACTGACTACAGTAGTGTTCATAAAACAGTTTGAGTTTTCGATAAAATCGATTATTCGATAAAAAATTCAGTAGTATTATTTTAAAAAAAAATGCTGAAATTAAAACCGCATCCTCGATGAAGTGACACGTTAATGTTTCATTTGCAAATATTTGCATCTTGATAGCGATTCTTCTAATTCAGTTTTTAGCTCCTTATATTGTTTAGAAATATGTTTGCATTTTAGAGTTTTTTTTGTCAGGCAATGTGTATCGTTTAATGCTTGAACTAATAAATGTAACCCTATGAAGTCATGTATGGAAGCAAATCATATTCGCGTAGACAGTGTCAAATTTTTAGTTTTTTAGTTTTGATCGTATTTTTAACTTTTCTGAAAACAATTGTTGGTGGTATATCAAAGTTTGGATGCAATTGGGACAACCTGATTTTCATCTTCATTTGTTTCAGGGGATGAATGACCAGCTTCTTTCCTTGTTTTAATGGAGTATTTTCTTTTGAAGTCGTCACTTAAATTACTGGTATTTCCGGAATGTTTATATTCCTGCCCACACAACTTACACCTATAAAATGCTATTTTTTGTTGAAAAAATTGCATACTTTTGATTGTTTTCCTTCGTTTTTTTTCAAATCATAATCGAAACATGAAACAATTTGTTAATTAATAAACAAGAAATATGCAGAAATCCCTTACAATGATGTATAACTTCAACTGTATGATGTATCAGGCTTGTGAATGTGTGCTGAACCAGAATATGTTGGAATATGTTTGAGTTCATAGCTTTTCAAATATTCACAGACACGTAATAAAATTAAAATTGAAAAAATACAAAAGTGTACTGACGCGGGACTTCCCCTATTAATGGGGTGAGTCTGTATCAAAATATCAAAAACAGAACTGTTCATTGGAAGGAGATCGTTCAACAACTGCTGTTCTTATTTAATGAATTTAGACTCAGTTCAGATTTTTTTTAGTTCGATAAATATTTTCATACAAAAACAACTTTTACAACAAAACATATCAATGGAAATATCGATATTTTTTTAGAACTGTTCCGATAGTTGAATACAATCGATTTTTGTATAACATAACACTCGACTAGAGACTTCTTGAAATTTGGTCGTTCAATTGGTGCTAATACTGATATAGCGATTGATAAGATTTATTCCGGATTGGGTCTCCATTCTGAGTTCTATTTGCAAAGGAATCAATATTCCAGAGGTCCTTAATAACCCATAATGACAGTGTGGCCAAGATTTCGATGTTCGTGTAGTTACTTAAAGAAAGTAACTACACTAACTAAACGGTTCGTTTTCGGTACAATAGATCTATCCTGTTCGCGATGTCGTTGCCTCCATTGCATAGGTCGTGCAAGACAAATGTGATTTGCTTCCACGTGATGTGTTCGACTAATCACATACGCGTGACATGAGCTTTTTGACGATCGTGCTTCTGTTGTTTCACCATCATCTGATGTTTTGCCTTGAGAAAATTATATTGTTTTGAAAGATTGATCGTAATCCTACAAAACGTTCCTCTTTTTGGCTACAAACTGTCTTTTCGCAATCAAACATGTCTTTTCGCAATCAAACATGCTACTAAACATGTTATAGTTGTTCATCTGAATTTCTTGTATGGCAAAGAAGGCCTATTCGTAAATTTGTGCAGTCGAAGGACCATCTTTTATCGTGATTGGAACGAAAAATAATGAAATTCCGCAAACTGGAAACACAAACCCACACTAAGTTCAACACAGCTGCTTTAATGATTTTCATTTTCCAACAGTGAGCTCATTACCTACACTGCCGATATTGCTTTCATGTTCTAATCTGGTTCTAGGAAATACAATTCTCTTTTGTTGATAGAATCGAGTGCAACATTCCGTATCATTTTTCTGATCTGATTAATTCGAGGAATTTATATTTGCGAGCAAAGCGTAGTTGCATCAGTAGGATAGTCATTAAGACAGAGCATTAAATACGTATCCAATAGGCTTTATCTCATACTGACATTGATTTGTTGATTTACTAGATTTGGGACACAAATCATTCATTTCAATGTTAAATATTGTTGTTGAACTCAAGACAAAGCTGTATTGTTTGACAAAAATAAGTAGTTAGTAATAGAAGTTTGTAATTGCTCACCGGGAACTTACAGAATTATTATGGTAGAGACTTTCTATTGTGTATTCAAAATAATGCAAAAATACAAATGCAGTTGTAAGCGACTTTTGCAGTGGCACCCAGACAATGTACATGAAAACATTCTGTTTAGGTTACTAGGTTATTGGGCAAAATTGTCAGCAAATGGTGGCTACACTATATTTGAAAACCAGATGAAAGTATTAACCTTGCTTTTACTGGGATTCGCATGGGGAACTATACCTGTGAACATTGTTCAGCGCGGCCTACGTTCGTAATAGTTTGGTAGGGCTACCATGGTGTCAAATCCATCCTACTACACATGCATCCGCTGGACTACGGCTTATGTTCCAAATTGAAGAACATGGTTTGCATGTCTTATCACAGAAATTGGAATTTCATAAAAACAGCTTCAACCAGAGCAGCGTGAACGATCTCCATGGACACTGTACTGATCGTGTCTATTGGGCTAGGCTACACCACTTGAAAACTTGCGTAATTTCGAGAGAATCCCATTTTTTTAAATCAATATTGCGGTCGAAGGGTTGGATGACGTAGTTGGTTGGGCCTGTCCTTAGAGGACACCGGTTTAACACCCAGTGATATTAAATATTTATCTGATTTCAGTCACCATTTGCTGTTGTGATCAAATTAACGGTACTCTCACTGGACTTGTCGATCAGTGGTTGTCTGACTATGTGTATCACAAAGGACCAAAAATGGTTTAAGTGTGCTGGCAATTTTTCGGTGGCACCCTTCCAACAATCTTTTGGTGTATGTATTAAGGAACATTTTAGTGTTTTATGACAATGCAAAGGCAACAAAGGTTGCAAAACTCAAAGAAGAAGAATAAGATCTTCTGGTGGAAAACGAATATCTAATAATATGTTGGTTGAATTACAGCCAGTGGAGTTTCTCAGTAAATACTCGTGTTGTGCGTGTTTTTTTCTCTCAGCAGTGGACCTTCAATTTCAGCTCCACTGCGACTCCGGCTGGCCATGTTTGCGAAGCTTTTATGTAGACAAACAGTTTTTTACTTTTTGAACAATTTCAGTGACTGGAACGAGTTGGGGTTCTTGAAAATTGTTCACTTATGTGCTATATTTGCTGAAGTAGGTACCAGGAATCGAACCCAGAAATCTTAGGTTTATGTATGTGAACGTCCACGTACAGACCCCACCCACAGACCCGCCATTGCCGCCAAGTAGGTAGCGTATAAACGAATATTACTGACACCAATTTGGATACATTCGCACATTGTCTTTATTTCTTCTTTATGATCAGGAAACGTTTTTAGAGGCGGATAACTCTGAGTTGGTAATATTGTTTTCTGTGACAGCTGATTTGACAGTTCTGGGATTTTTTGATGTAAATTTGGTTTGGTAGATCGTCGGTAATGGGTTTATTGCCAATAATTATTTTGAAAATATAGTTAAATTCGAAAGAGTTGCAAAACCGGCCGGTGAAGACAGAAATGTAAATAGTCAAAGCATTATAGTCAACAAAAAGAGGTAAAATACATGAATACCAACGTTCTCATGCAACATATAGATTTGAAAGAAAACATTCGACGCGTTAATTACGAAATATAGCCTACCTTATTTGCAGATACTCTAGTTTGTGCAAATTGGGCCAACAAATTGGACAGTCGTGGCTGTCATATATGCGAAACCATTGTCATACAGTAAAGCCACAACCCCTTGGATTCCGTTGCGTTTTGTCAAAAAATTACAACTCTTAAGACTCATTAAGGGGAAGAGAGAATTTATTGTGGTCTGTAGGCCCAATCATATGAGCGCGAATGAGAAAACTCCATATGATTGAATTGTCAGAGTTTGCGAAGTTCGCAATTCGTGACGACTTCATATGAACGCGCCTTATGAGTTGAATGGATCACGACAGATGAAGTTGGTCAACTTTAAACTTTTGTTGCGTTTGACAGTGCATTCTCACATGTGTATATCATTTTACTGTCATGTGTCGTGTGGAATTGTTTTTCGAACTCCTCGTGCACCTCTTTGAAAACTTCCAAATATGATTTCTGTGGATTGTACGACGTATTGGGTTGTAGCCCTAATTACACAGAATGAACTGTCAACTATCACAATTTGAAGTCCCCCGCATCTAAGAAAAACATCCTTTATACAATTCTACATACAATAAAAGTATTTCCTCAGTTAAGAATGAACTAAAATAAACTTCAGAACTCAAATAACTGGAAAAAATAGACAATAGGGACTGACAAGTACAGAAGACATTAATGTCCAAAAATTTCATTAGAGAAATTAAAAAATTCTTTGGAAATCTTCGAAGGCAGTTTGCCTGTGCAAAATACACTGCCGACCATTTCGCTAGAAAACAAACAAGAAAAATGAGAAACCCAATAAATGAGGAAACTTTCCCATTCAAGTTATTCTTGTGCACTTCATACACCCCGCTGCGTGAGTGGAAAAGTGTTAAATTGAAGGCGAATAATTAGAAAAGTTAAGATTTTAAAAGTTTCAAAACTATGACGAAGGGCACAGGGTACAAATCCAAATATTGTCTACAAATGCGACAGCATTACGTTTCTGTTTTATCTGACATTCGCAGTGCCTTAAAGTATATAGAAGCACAATGGTATTTTGTAGTGACACTGCCAACAAAGGGAATGTTGTGCTGCTTGAAGCCGATTCGCAGTGTTGTGCTGATTTAGTCACTCTCATTTATGGGGGTTTTGAAGTTATGTGGTGATTTTATTCTTGGAAGTTACCCTGACCATGCTTCCCCGCGTTGATTGATTTATGGTTACGTATTTTGCAGATATATTTAAGCTGTGATTATCTCACGGCGAACATTCGTCGATTGGCCGTCGATATTATGCGACTCGACACTACTTGATTATTTTCTTTCTGACAAATCCTTAGTCTACTCTAACGAGTATCCACTTGACAGCCAAATATAATGGTAACATGAGGCTGTGGATCTTCAAAATTGCTATCATGTTGGCAACTTCTTTGACAGCCAGAACCTGCTTTTGAAAACCATTGCCATGGTCAGGAGTACTGATATAGCTGTGCATGGTTTCTATGTCCTCGCCTGTGCCTATACTCATCTTCGAACCATCCGTATAGGCGTTAATGGTAGAGTTATTGATGGGTTCATTTGTTTGTTGTTTGTGTTTCCAAGTGGATGGAGAATGTCAAGTTTGTTCAAAATAATATCTTTATATATTATATTAGAATCCACAGTTAAAATTTTGAAGTAGTAAAGGAGTTTGTCTACGTCGGGGCAAACGTAAACTTCACAAACGGCGTAGAATCACCCTTGGCAACCGATGTTACTTCGGAATGTCGAAACTGCTGCCAAAACTCTAAACTCGAATGACCAAAATTATGCTCTATAAGACTCTTATATTGCCAGTCCTGCTTTATGAAGCTGAAGGTTGGACGATAATCTAAACTGCAGAGCTGATTCTTGGTGCCTTTGAAAGTTCGTAATTGTGTTGAATGGAGGACAACTACGAACTCTACGAGCCCAAGGATGTGAATGTAGTCCGGAAGGAAAAAATTCGTCGACTACACTGGCTCGGCCACATCGACCACACGGATACCAATGCTTAGAGGATCTTTGAATCCGACCCTCCTGGTTCGAGGAGGAGAGGAAGACCTAACATCCGGTATAGAGATCAAGTCTTCGCCGATGTAAGACAGCTTGGTCACGATAACTGGAAGCAGCTTGCCGAGGACCGTCAGCGATGGAAGGCAGCAATTGCTTAGGATCGGACCCTTCATGGTCCGCCAGCCTGACAAGTAAGTAAGTAAGCTATCTAGTATACTTGCCCAGTCCAGGTTGGCGGCCTGCATTTAGACTTATTTATTCAGCGCTTCTTGCAGCTATCATTTCAGGAAGAGGTCAAGTTAGGGAATGTTCAACAAAACCTCTACGCCTGCCCTTCCAGCGGTGGAAATTAATCGTGTGACACCTAGACATGCAAGTCTCTGTATTCTTGGTAGTAGATTTGGGTTTACCAGCCATATCTCAAGAGCACACTATAAGTTTTTTAATTTGAAAGGAATTTGTCGTGTTGTGGTGGCCCTTGCCGTTGGGTATGTGCGTCGAATCCAACCACGATGTCGTAGGTTCGATACATGTCGGTGCGACAAACATAATTTTCACGGCCGCACCTCTTTCGAGTCACTGACTTTGCTCAAAGAGTATTACCTGTCTAGAAAAAGCCTCTCAAACTTGGCCGTTCGGAGTCGGCATAAAACTGTAGGTCATTTCCATTAGTAAAAGAACATTAGCACACACAACGCAAGTGGTTGCTGAGAAGCTAGGCCCTGGCCCTCTATGGTCTGTAGCGCCACCCATATTATTATTATTATTGTGGAAAATTAAAATGCTCTCTTATTACGGTTCAATTTCCACTGACGATCGCAGTGCTGAGGTTTAGCTCAATAACGGAAACTTGAAGGTATACTACTCTTTAATGCGTTAGTAAATTTTTTTTCATTAAAGGAGTAACAGACATACTAACAGAAGCCAGCACAGCCTGGTGACTCAAAACACTGCAAATGCGCTTAAAACTTCCCATTGGCCACTCAACAGTTGTCAGTCAGCCATGTTACAAAATACCTTGCTTTCACACAATCCGAACGGAATCACAAACTCCGGTAGTAAAAAAACATACACACTTCCATTTCATTCATATTCAGTGATAGCAACTTTCACGAAATTTCTTAGCAGATGAATTCTGATTAGATTTTTCGAAGTTCGTATCACATTTTCGATAACAGATAGGCACTATTGGTAATTCACATGAGTACCCAATTTTATAAGGATTTTTTTATATATTATATATTTTCTATATCCTGTTGTTCTTGTTGCAGTTGCGACAGAGTGAGTTACATGCATCCCACACATCCCACACCAACTTTTTCGGCATGAATCCCTCTCGGTCAGTGTCTTGTATAGACCGCCACGTTTGTTCTGGTTTGATTATACTTAGGCCAGATTTTTCTGGATGTATTACGGTCCGTAAGTCTGGCCTATCTGTGGTCAGCGATTAAAAGGAAGTGTTTAAAGATACTTGCCTTGACTGCTTGTAGAGGTACAAATACATACAAGTTCATCCGCCTTCTCATTTCCTGGGATGTCACTGTGACCAAGTATATGGGTGACAGATACTACTGAGCTGGGCTCAGGAGTGCAAGCGAAGGTTAGTGAGGCATTTTTGAGGGATGTCATAGTTTATCTTCAAACTGCCACAACATTCCTATTATATATATCGATTCTGAAAGTAAGGAATGAATTGGCCGCCACCGAATTTCTTAATAAAAAATGTACAGTGGTTAGAAAGGCATTTTTGAGGGAATATATAATTCATAATTGCCAACTGCCATAGCGGATGTACTAGGCCCACCTACAAGCTCTATGCGACTATGTACCCAACGCTTTGTATAAAAGTATACCTATACTGAATGTGAACAATATATATATATATATATATATATATATATATATATGGGTGGCGCTACAGCCCGTAGGGGGCCAGGGCCTAGCTTCTCAGCAACCACTCGAGTTGTGCGTGCTATTGTTCTCTCTCGAGTGGAAGGGACCTACAGTTTAATGCCGAATCCGAACGGCTGTTTGAGAAGCTTTTTCAAGACAGGAAATACTCTTTGAGCATTGTCAGTAACTCGAAAGAGGTGGGGCCGTGAAAATTATTTTCGTCGCTCAGAGCTGGATTCGAACCTACGACATCGAGGTTGGGGTCGACGCACATACCCACAAAGCCACGGGCCACCACTGAATGTGAACAAGCTCCATGAAATTTATTGAGTCTCTAGCTTGGGCTGTTGCGTTGCTCACGCTTCTTGCGTTATTTTTGTTCAAATCCGGCTGGAGTTGTTCTCTTTTTATAGGCAATACTTTTTCTTTTTTGTAAATTCTCAGTTAAAAATCACTGCTATTAGCAAATCGCAGTTTTACCCGCGATTATTAATTCGCAACTCAGCGCATCATTAGTCGAAAACACAAATCGCACTTTGCTCGTGTAGCGTTCAGGCAAGTCGTAGGCCGTTTCACCTAGAGCTCAGCAGTGTTACCCACAACCTAACCTTACTTACCGGTTATAACAAATACAAACGCTCTTAACAACTTTCTCAGAAAAATACTTACACGTGATCTGGAAGCTTCTTATTGTTGCTCTGAAAGATTTACTTCAACCGAATATAGATCGTAAGTCCCCAATACAACTGAAGGTAGATATTAAGGTTCCCAAACATCATACACTGCCATTGGAACGTTCAAGAGTTTCTCATAAAATTAAGCACATTTGGTCCATTTTAACAAATATTTATTAATATCTCATACACATATTACATTTCAGACTCCGTGTGTTAAATTCAACATCGTACTCAGCTTGACTCAATAAGCTGGCCCACTGTGTTGTACATCTCTTGTTAATTTCAATTATTTAATTATTTTTGGTTTAATTATTTTCTTCATTTTTGTTTTTGTTACATAACGTACGTATTATAGTGTGTTGGATATGTTCGAAACTGTTTTTGTTTTTCTTTTGATATTCCATATTTTCTTGTATGCATTTCAGCTCAAGGTAAATGTACTATAAAATCTTTATTTTAAAAATAAAAACCAACATAAAAATTAAAAAAAATATTTAAGAAACAAAAAAAAAAAAAAACAAAATCTATACAGGTATGTAGAAGTGTATATGTATAATATTTATATGCATGTGTACTCGTAGTATGTTTGTAAAATATTTATGCAATAACCAAATAATGCTCTAACTATGAATGATATATACTTTTAATTGAATTTTTTATTTTAACAACTTTTTATATATGGTCTTGCACATTTTTCACCCTCTGGTACTGTTCAACAATTGTTTACGCTTATATAAAAATAATATATACAATACACAATAGCAATTAATTGATCTAATAACAACTGTACCAAAAACTAAAAAATAAAAATTGTAACAAACTCAGTGATTTCCGCCTTGTCATTAACATTAAAAATATTTACTATATTTGGTATTAATTTGCAGTTAATTTGCGATTAAGATTAGATTTAGTGTTTTAAATAATCTCTTAGTTCTAGTATTTGATATGCAGATACATACATATGATATTTTGTTTTGGATATATTTTTTGTTTTGTTGCCTTGCACCGTGGTGTTATTTTTAGTGGGAAAAGAATTTCAATTTTACTCTAATTTTGGTTATATGCTCTTCAAAAAACAACAGAATGACTATCAGACTTGCTATACGACTGAGTTACATATGTATTTTGCTTTGTTTAACTATCTAATACAATCAAGAGCACGAATTTTTATTTGTCCTGCGATACAAGAGATGCGATACTTATTTATGTACACAACCACTAACATGCTTTGTTGCAGATATGCGGGTAGATAACAGCGACACAATACGAATGAAATTCTGTTTGCTGCTGGCCATGGATATGATGACGGAGTGGCAGATGTGAAACCCCGAGAATTGATTTTATTCGTTCTTATGTTTAACTTAGAGGAATGTTTTTGAGTTGAATGTGAAATGGCATTTCATTTTTGTTCTCCATATGTACATGAATGATTGAATGGTTTTCCATGTGACAGGTTCACTGAGCGTGACACATTTCCTACAGAAGGTGGCAATATTTTTCTGGATATTTATTTGGCTTTCGGGGGAAACAAACACGATGAGGTTCACTCGTCTAGACACACTCGCATGCAAACAAACACGGATATCACAATCAATGCTAATAATAAACCCAAAACTGGTCCTTTGTCGTGTGAGATATGGCTGTGAATATGAAATTTTCATTTGTTCATTCGTAGATGTCTTCAAACAGTGAGCAATTGGGTGCCCATTCGCCTGTTACAATGGCAGTTACTTTTCTGATGAGAGCTGATTTGATATGTGATAATTCTGCTTGGGTTTTGGGTCCTATTGACAAAAAGAGATCGAACAACACTAATGACTCCGCACTTGTGGAAACTATCGATCGTTGATGGATCGAAATACTTTGTTGGAGTATTTTTGGGACCTAGGGAGCGCACTGGCAAGTAGGAACGAAAGAAGATGACGCATTGGGAACGACGAGCTGACAGTTGAGTTAGATCGATGTGGGAAGTCGGGACATATAGCGAAGAATTGTCATGCAGTCATATGCTATCAACATCGACTGCAAAACCAGATCGATTCGACAAGAAGACAATACTGTGTGTTTAGTAGGACCAGAAAGATGTGGTGTACCACGAGCTCCTAAAACCTGGTGAAACCGTTAATACTGATCGCTACCAACAACAAATGATCAATTTGAACCATGCATTGATCGAGAAACGACCAGAATTGGCCAGTGGTATTCACAAATTGAGAGAAAGGTGGTCAAAATGTGTTGAAAACAATGGCCAATACTTTGAATAAAATGTTTTTACTTTCCCATTAATAATTAGTGTTTTATTTTCAAAAAAAAAAACTCGTTTCATACCGGTATACCTGGTATATTCAAAATTGCTTCTGGCAGATAAGGTTTTACGATATCAGACTTTATTTATTAATGATATGGTTTCATCGCACATAACAGATATGAAAATTTGCTTTAAAACCGGATCCCATTAAGGTGCACAGTTTTGTACAAGCTGGAAACAACGATGGGACCAGACACTACGTCAGCATTCTGATTGTTGATGATGTTACATACAGCAGATTATATTACTCGCATGGACAACAACGCTCCAGTAAAGATGGTCTTTAAATTCGAGCCTCCTAGTTCGACAAGGAGAGGAAGACCCAACCGCCAGTGGTATAGATATAAGTCTAATCTGAATGGAAAGACCTATTGGCTACAATAAATCGACCGAAGATAAAAGCTAAAACCATACGAAAACATAACCCAAAGTTATGCAAAAAGTAAAAAAACAAACTGACGCTCTTCCTTGCCACAGTTACTTTCCCATTAGTTGAGATTCGCTCAAAACCTGTGTATAGACTTAATAAAATAAAAGGAAGTACAATTCAATGCTCTTCATGGGTTTAAACATGCACACAGATTCGTATCATCGGCTTAATGAGGAACAGGAAAAGTGCTGCACAAGGACAACTATCACACGACAGAGTGCACAATCACCGTACAATCAACATTCCAAATTACAAAAAAAAAAAAACACATTCTTACTTGTTTCCGTTTTTGTTTTTTGGTGTTACCTACTTTAGAAGGCAGAGATAGAATGTATTGCATTAAAAATGTGGTCTTTGTGGATTGTCAATGTAATCACCTGAATTCCAGAGCAACGTAAATTAAATGATTAAACCTGCAATTAGTGAATGAAATTGTTAATATAATGCAATGTAATTGTGTTGGAGTGGTGGGGGGTTCAACGGACAATTTGATTTATGTTTATTTTCACTTATTTTCTTTCTAAACCTTCATATGCTTTTGTTCCCTCTATTTCCCAGATATGTGGAAATGTTCACAACCAAGTTTTGGTTGGATACTCTCATTCATAGAGTGGTCATTTATGGATTTCGATTACAGCGCACACCATAAACTAAGTTGAACATGTTCTGTCTATTCCATTATTTGAAACAAACCCAAGCAAATTGCGATCGCATTGTCTCCACAAGTCAAGACACCATACGGAGGTTCTTCTTTAATCCGGATTGAGTTTTTTATGAATGATGGCACTAGTTCTATCGAAGTTCTCACCTGGGAAAAGGAAAATGCCCTTTAAAGAAGACTCAGTAAAGGGACAGTACGTCGACTGTCGTGTGCTGATGGACACATGGCACCCGTTGGCCTTAAATCTTCCGAAGATGTTGAGGCCTAGTCTTTTTTTGTGGAGGCCTATTAGCAAGTGTCCGGTGATTATTCTCACTGCAATGCTAAATTTTGTAAGAGAGATCAGACGATCTTTTTGGATCAAGATGAGGCCAGATTTGTTTTGCTGTTCGACTGGGGTTGCCATATCTCTCTGAACGCAGACTTTATTAAGCGGGCACTTAAAAGTGTCTAGCGTGTACCTGTGCTACATGAGATTTCATTAATCGGCCGTTTAGTGGCGTCTTTTTTTTGATAGGTGATCACGCGGGACTACTATCAAATTGTCATTTTAGTTCCGGTCCGTTTGGGAGGTCATGGAAAGGCTCACACCACAACATCGGCTCCAAACTGTTTAGTTGTATTACGAAAATCAGAGTTTTCTGAGAAATGTTGTTCGTGCACAAAGAGAAGCTTACATTGATCATAATCGACTTACAGAAACCACTATTGATAATATCATTCGCAAGTCCCAGTTTACATTAGTGGATAATACTCGGTCGGTTAGACTATAACAGCTGTTGCTGAGAGTGTGAGCGAAGGCCTTGACGAATCGACTCGTTGTCGTTTTCAGCAGCTTGCGTTAGCGTATTTGAAAACTTGGCGTATTTTAATTGTGGATCTCGGCCTAAAAACCCACAAAATTTAAGAATTTAAGCCAGATTTTCAGTCCGTTTGCTCTGGAAAAACTCAATGAATATCCGGTGTCTTATTGAGAAAATTGGTTCAGTGAAGAAGCCCATTTCTGACACAATGGATACGTTTATAAAGAAAATTTGGGCTGATAATTAACCCGAAGTGTACCAAAAGGTACCATTACATCCATTAAAACCAACGGTATGGTGTGGTTTATAAGCTGGGAATCATTGGTCCATAATTATTTAAAAATGAGGCAAATCGAAATGTTACCGTCGGCGTTAACCGAAAGGTAACATGACGCAATACCATGTTAACAGATGCTCTGACTTCAACAAGACGGCGTTACGAGAACGATACAGTACGTCAACAATGTACTTGGTGAGCACTTAATCTGACGTTTTGCGACCGGCCGCTATGCGAAATTGATCACATTACTGAAATATTTTTAGGACCTAAGGAAGAAGCCAGCTACGAATGACGCTTTGGAAGCCAACATTACTAGAGTTATGCGCAAAATATCCGTCGCTATGAGCGAACGAGTCGCCCCAAAATTGCGAATTCCGAATAGAGAACCCTGATGTAGGGAGGTGACCAACATTTAGTTGTAACCGAGAATAAATAGCAGGAAGACGTCACCTCGAAGTACTCTTGTGTTGTAAGTGCCTAATGACGTACCCGAGCGTAGGCGGTTAGAAATGTAAATAAGAACAACACAGGGGTGCTTTGGGGAGCATAGGCCAGCGTGATCGAGATGGTGCTGATCGTTGTGGCGAGGTTTTAACCACAAAATTGGCTTGCAAGGTTCTGTCATCAAATTCGTTAGCAGAAAAGTCGTAATACTTCCAGATCCACTTCTGGATTCAATTCAATAAAATGTTCGGTTGACGCAACAACAACTACAGTGGGGCGGCAGTGAGAACTAAACATTGGTGTGATAGTCCGTCCCTTGGATCTCGATCGCAACCCGCATTTGAAAGGATTGATTTATATTTGGAAAAGTGACAATTTTTTTGCTACAAATAGAATGATGTGTCTTTAGATATATCTAAGGTAAAAGTTCCCGCATAAGGTGCCAAGTAAATGTGATGTCCCATGTGTCATGTGTATCCTACTCTGTTCTGTATTCTGATTGGGGTAACATAAGTGTAAGAATGGTGATTATTAAGTGTCTGTGTCGAACATTGCCAGAAAATAAATGAATACAAACGAAGAACAATGGCAGATTCTTGGCCCACTCGAGGCGCGTAACACCTCGTGGTCCTTTTGGCATGCATGCAATTGGATAAAATGTCAACGTCCCCAGCCAATCAATTAGTCTCAATCCACACGAAATAAGTTAAAAGCAAGCATGTTAGCGTGTTTCGCACTTGGTTCTGACACACACTTCACACGAACACTGGTATTCTATCTAAAGCGTGCCGGGGCTTGGTGCTAACGCTACGGGGAGAAGACTCTCAAACTGCGAAGCAGGGTTGCCAGGACATTGGCCAAGCATTCAGCTTGCAGGGCCAGCTGACCGGCTCCTAGTGGTCCAATTTGCACTTGAGCTAGTTCCCTAAAGCTAGACGCGACGTCGTGCACTTTGAGTACAATGTTTCTGGTTTGCAGGGGCGAGGACGTGTGCCTCGTCATGTCTTGTGTTAGTTCGGTTATCTTACGTATGGCTGTCAGACACGAGGTCAGGTGCTCGGGCAGTGCGGCTAGTGTCATATCGGACATTGCAACGACAAGCAATTTCGAGGCAGTCACCAAGGCTAGGGTCTGTTCGGTGAGCTCGTCGCGAGCTCTTTGGAATTTGTCCTCGTTAATGCTGGAGCCTCCGCCAGCGGCTTGGGCGGCTGTGCACTGAGCCGCGACTTGGTCTAGCTTGACCAGCAGACCGGCCATGGCAACGTCAGTCTTGGCCAGGAGAGCATCGACGTCGATTATGTAGCCGTTCTTTGTGATTATCCTCTCATTGTGCACGGCGTTGTTTGAGAATTTGCGCGACATTTGCGGGGAACAGAGCAGGGAGAGTTGTGGCTTATTGTCGGGATGGGGATTTTGCAGACAAACCGGGGGACAATCGCTGTTGGAACGGTAGTGACCGTTGGAGCGGCTCTGCTGCAGGGTGGCTTGTGTGGCATTGAAAGCACTGTCGATGTCGCGGTACACGTTCAAGTTCCGGTGAAGCTGCGGCGAACCAATGCCGGCAAACTTTACCGGGGAGCCAATATTGTTTGGAGATGATCGAGTGGCTGCAGATGGCAACGGTTGCACAGCGCGCAGAATGGGGCGAGCGGTTAGAGGAGGTAGAGGTGGTTTCTTTGGAGGAACACTCACCGATGGTGAAATACTACGTTCGTCACAGCGCGGCGGAAGTAGTGGGGGATTATGGCCGTTGTCCGACGGTTTCATGCCCTCGGTGCGTACGTCAGGAGCGAATGATATCTGCTTCTTGGGGGAGAAACGACTTTGGAGCTCTGCACTCTTGGGTGGTCGCGCCGGGGGGCTGCAACTCTCCGAATGAGTGCAGCGCCTGGGAGGCAGAGCCAGCGTTAGACTGTTTGTGGGCATCTGCTGGCTTACTTCCGGCTCGGGGGACACACTGCACGAGGATTCGTCCTTTTTGCTCTTGGCGCAGCATGAAAACGCCCCCTTTCGCTCGACGGTGGCGTATTCGATGACATGGGCCACAGTGGCATGCTTGATGGTTCCATTATTGTTCTCATGTGGCGTGTTCTCCATGGGGATTCCCTTGGAGTTGCTGTACAGAGACTCCTCGGCGCTGCGGCCGAGCTCCATGCTCCTGCGTTTCTCCAGTTCTTCCAGATTGGGTGGAGGAGGAATAATGAACGACATGATCTCCTCCGGTGTTAGTTCCTTAGCGGGAGTGGTCTTCTGCGTCGGTGGTGCTATGATGACTTTCGCCAAGAACTTATCTAAATCCCCGTCGCTGTCTTCGCTGCGATTACTGCTGCTGCTGTCGCCGAAGCCCCGAGGAGCTGCGTTCAACACGGACAGCGCATCGAGTTCGTCTGGCGTCTGAGGAGGCGGAATAGCACGTAAATCTATCAAATCCGGGTCAGTCTCTATGAATGTGTCCTCTCCTATCTCGAAACCATAGATTTCTGATAACTTCTTCGCCGCCAGGTCGGTGTCCTGATTGTTGCTGTCCACCTTGCTGTACTCCTTCAGCTGCTTGAGGTACTCCTTCAAGTTGTAGTCTTTGGCATCTGTCCCTATGGAGCTGCCGTCTGGACTGTGCAGCCCGAAGCTGGTCCGGTACACGTTCTTCTTGTTCTGGTTCTGCGTCTGCATTGGTCTCTTGTGCGTGGGCGACGTGCTCGGCGTGTGGATCGACTCCGAATCGCTCTCACTCTGCGAACAGTCATGGCTTAGCGCCTGCAAGTCACTCAAAAGCTGACTCAATCCGTTCATTTTCCGCGACTGCTTCGGTGTGGACTCGCTTTGACTCATCACGCCGCTATCGGTACCCTGATTATTGCGTCCACTTATGGAATTAAGGCCTTTTGTTATCCCACTAAGATCCTGATTTATCGCTTCCGCCAAAAGGACCAAGGAGTCACTGTGTTTGAGCACGCCCGCCGGCGGTGCATCCTCGTTCGATGACACTTTGCTGCTATTCAGACTATCACAGTCACTGTCAACGAATTCTATTGCGCCCCCACCCACGCTGGTGCTTGGTGAATAGGCGTTGCTGTCGTTATTCCATCGTGACTGCAAACCACAGTAGGCTCCCTTTGTTATCTCCTCGTACTCATCGTCAACGAGCTCCCCATGCTCGTTCAAGTACTGCTCAGAGTTTTCAACCATTTTCTGCATCTCTGCCACTCGCCGAAGTACCTCTTCATTGCGTGCCTCAATTAGTTCATTCGATGCCGGGCAGTACATTGCAGAGCTGCTTCCACCGCCGCTGCTGTCGCTCAGCCCCGAGTCCTTAGCGTCTTCGAGTAACTCCATTGCCATTACGCTGTGAATGTCTAAGTCAAGCGTGTGCGGTGGAACGGGATGACCGCCTGCCCTTCCGTTTGGCATCATCGCAAGTGTTGACTTCTGATTATTGTTGGTAATGCCTGCCATATTCATGTTACGGTCGCATTGGTTACCACTCGTCACGCCCACTCCATTTCCCTTCAGATTATCGCCAGCCTTCATCGGACTGGACGCCGTTGACGTTGTCATGTTGACTGTGTTCATTGCAGTTGCGCTGGCTGCTGACGCTGTGATTTTTTCCGCCCCCGGATGATATGGCGGTGGCAGCAAAAAGTTAATACTATGTGCACGATTGTGGAACGGAGGAAGGTAGCTCCAAACCGTCGGAAGAACTGTGTGCTGAGCTAAATACGAGGGTGCGTTGTCGTCGTCATACTTTTCACGTTCTCTATCCACTGGCAGGTCCTTCCCTGTGTCGGCCAAATGAAATAAATAAGTGAGAAAATGGAAAAAATGTGAGGATTTGAACGGTCATACCTGTGAGGAGGCGATAGTAGCCAGCCAGGACCAGAGAGAATTCACACGCGTCGCGGTCTTCCATGGAGAACTTCACAACTCGGTCGCCGTGCATGAATACGCCCACTGTGCAGGTCACGTCATCCTCCCGGTTGACTATCACCCGGATGAAGTCTTCGATTGACGATATGGGCTGCGGCTGTGAAGAGAGAAGGGATTGAAATTAATGCTGTTGGGGGGAGAAAAAATGGGGATGACGTGTAAAAACAAGCGCAAATCAAACCGCTTTTGGTTGGGTTCATATTCCCGGCGGAAGTCCGAAATTTAACCATGTCCCTTGGGCCGATTGTACCTCGCGACGATGGTCACCGGGGTCGTATACGTAATATATTCAGGGCCATCGAGTTTGTTCTACAGAATTTAAAATTCAAATCAAACGCACATTCCTAATGTTTGCTGCTGGAGGTAGAATTACTGCCCGACCTCTGACTGCCTGTTGATTTCGACGAATTTTTGGTGCGCTTTTGTCTACATCAGGGACACGATGTGAAACAATGCCAATCAGCTCTGGGACAAGTTTGCTCCCATTTGAACGATACTTTGTTGGGGCTCAATTGGGGTAGCTGGGAGATGGTTAACCCTAGCAACAGTCGGGTGGGTTTGCTGGGAGTTGTAAGGGGTAATGCTTTCCAGGAGTTTGTATAGCGCTCCCCCATATTAGACAGCAGATGATGCTAGTTATTGTTGCAAACGCTGGCAGGGCCAGTAAGTCAGTTTCGGTGTCGAGTAGGTCGACGACATGCCTAACATAACGTAATTCTTTTTGTCCATCTCAAATCTCGGGTCTTGAACAAGCTAAGAGATAATTGGTGTGGTTTTTTAGACTGGTCAATACTCAGTCAGTACTTAGTAAGAATTCACACGGGAAACAACAACAAAACAGAGAAACTGAGTTAAGACTACTTAGTAAAATTTTACTGTCATCACTGACTAGCACGCGTTGAAATCTCATTCATAGATGGCACCAGAGGACACTATTTGTTTATTAAAGGTTGGTATCACTTGATTATTTGACACTTGTAAGTGTTTTCTTGTTGATGTTACTTGTGCAAATTTAAAAAAAACATCAAATCATTGATATTACATGTTTGGCTATCCAGTATTTGTGTATTTTCTTTTTTTTTCTCTCACTTTTTTTTGACATTACAGTATTTTGACATGACTTGGCAGCACTGTTCTTTTACAGATTTCTGAACTTGAAGGTAAGTTTCATTATGAATTTGGTATGTGATTGGTATATTGCAATAAAGGACATAAACTCGTGTTACCACGGCCTGCAATTGTGGCCTCGCTAGTGAAGTGAACCAACAGTTCTATGATGACATTCAAGAAGCTTTTAGTTGAAAGGTACACTCTCCAGAAATAACAAGTGATTCCCGAGTGTTTGCAGCCTTGAGTCGTTGGTGTCTAGAATTGAAGCGCAAATAGTGTAGAAATGAGCAGAGCTAGACCAAACGTAACGATTGGTTGAGATTGCAAAAGTTACAATATTACAAAAATACAAAAATTGTCATGCAACGGAATAGGTATTTAAACAGCTATTAGTTTGAATTTTGTAACAAGAACAAAAATGTTGAATCTTGTCAAAAAGGCAAGGAAAATAGTGGATACAACTTTACACCAATAGCAATTGACATTCCGGCGATTCTTCTGAGCTGGGTCATCAGGTTTAGATTGAAAGTTTTTCCTTGAACCCAATCATATATGCTCAAAAAGTGAATGCAACACTGAGTGAGTTTGCTCGAATGTAAGCGCAAACCGCGAAGATCACATGCCAGAAATCATATTCAAACATTCTTCTGCGTATGGTGCTACAGTCTGCGGTGGATATGGACCTGGGCCTCAACCAACAAGCATCTGCAACTAGGGCGATCTATTCGCACGCCATTTGCGGATGACGAAGCGCTTGGTGTTTTCGAGAGAAAAGAAATGTGTGCGATTTTTGGCGTCGGGAGGAGTAGATTTAACGAAGTCTATAGGTTGTACGGCGGCAAGTGTCTACTGAAACATCTACGAAAACAACGCTCAAGGGCTAGGCCGTATGGATATGACAGCTCCTTTTCGAACAACTTTAATTGGTCAATGGTCAAATGAAGCATATTTTAAGACAGAACCAACATAAACATTTTCCTGCTAATTTGTATAGCGAATATCAGACTTATGTACGTTTGCGAAAGACAAAGCGTTCTCAAAAATACTGCCATATTTTTGTTATTGTCTTAAAACGATACCTCTTGTTGTTGTATACCTACAACTCCACGGTCCACCACTGGATTATGCAGGACAATAGTAGGTACTAGCTGTAAGTTAATGATTTGCTTACGTCCGCTTCAATGCCAACTTTCTTTGACCAACTTTCACAATTCACGGGTCCATACCCACAGTTCACGGGTCCACTGTCAATCATCAAATTATACTTTTCTTCAGAAGACGCTTCTTAAAGTTCACCATTTCGCGTCACATAAAACAGTAGCTCCCAACCACTCTTGATAGAACGATAGCAATCACAAACCTAGGTGCCAGGTTCATTTTGAACGGTCGCGTCAATGGTGAAGTGCAAAACAATGGTGAAATGGTGAATGCTTCAGGAAGAGGAGTTTACTGAAGTTGTATACTACACGTTGCTTAAAATTTGCTGAGGTTCCATCGGCCCTTCTCTAATTCCACTTTGGCTGTATTCCAATGTATTCCTTTCATTTTTAAAGCTAATGCCATACCCACTCCTAGGCTTTCCGGCCAATTGGGCAGATGTTACACCTATTTTTTATACCTACCAACAAAATCACTCTCAAGAGACGGATTCTACCTACAAGCAGCACACCTTGTCTTATCAAATTTAATAGTCGCTTTAAATTGAGTACACATTCCGGGACACGATATTGTCCTAATTTAATTTAACGGCTACATCCATATTTATATCTGAATATTCAAAAGATGTTCGCTGAAGGTGTATCCTTCCGCTGTTTTTTTTTTAAATAAAACCGAGCATTATTTTCGTACGAAAGAAATTACAAAATTTTTGCGAAGAGAAACAGCTTCCGTTTGCTGTTGACGGTAATTAATATGACATAAGCCCGTTCGGTTGCAGCCCCGCAATTTAAAACAAAAAATACCGTACGCGTAGGTTCATTAAGCCGACAGTTTTAATTTGCATCCCCCGCCGAAAGCGATTAATATGGATAAAGAATACTTACTACAGAATTCCGCACACCGGCAATTTGACTGAGGCCGAATCTGGGACTAACCAACAGAACCCTTTCGACACCTTCTCTTTGGTTTGTGCTAAAGCATTTGGCTCCATAGCTTGGCAACCCGGAAATGATGTCGAGGTAATGAATTTTTGCCTGAAAGAGAAGAAGGGGGTTTGAGAGCGAGGTGCTACCATCGAGAAATGTAATGTTTTTTGGCCCTTTGTTTGATTATTTTAGAGTGTCGGCACTCAGCAGTCAAGGGCTCTATCTCGCTCCATCTCGGGCATTGATTAATTGTCTGCTTTGAACAATGCCTTAAAGGGGCGCAAATATAAATGCTAAAGTGTACACGGTGTGAGGAAATGAGTTCACCGCCCGAGCAGAGCATGATTTCTCAACTCAGGTTTCATAATGTGTCACTGGATGTTGTGTGTGTTTTTTCCCTATTCTTTCATACCTGAAGTTGCGTCAGCATTTTTGTCGATGATCCAGTCATTTGAGAATTTAATTTCAGGAAATGCGCAATCAGACGTCTCAATTCCTTCCGTTTCATCCCCTCGACAAGTGATGAAGGCACAAAACGCTCCAGACCGAATTCTCTCCTGAAACGACGGTAGACACACGTGAGGACACAGGGAATACAAAATTGAATTGACGCAAAATGCGGGCTGACAGAACTTACTCCACAACTTTAACGGTGAGCTTCGCTGGTGCTACGTTATTTGCTAGGGCATGTTGATGCATGTGCAGTGCAGCCAGACGTAATGCCACTTCGGGTTGAAGTTCGGGAGCGAAACGTTCTTGTGTCACATCATTGCAGCACTGCATGTACAGATAGTCGAGGGTGTTTAAGTCTCTTTGGGCCAATTCCGCTGCGGAAATCGGCACAAAAGTAACCCGAAAAAGGCAACGCAACTTATGAGCACCGGGACGAGCTGCTATCTGAAAATGAGAACAAAAAAAAAACGAAAATATTTAAATTAACTGCGATTGATGGAGTTTCACTTCATTAATTGTATACTGGAATTGCTGAACTGGTATTCGTACATAGGCTTACCGAAAGTTATGAAATTATTTCAGCTCTGGCAGAAGAAGTGGCAAACCGAATGGAAAGCGACTTTTGTGAGTAATGTTTTGCAGAATGTTACAAAATTGTTTTCAGGGGAGGAGGTATTTATGCTCAAAGAGTTTTAGAGTGGAACTAAGGAGTTCTGAGAATTTGTTATTTTATGGACACACGTTTGGAGAAAACTCAACGCAAGGATGGACGTCGAACCCTCCGCAATGTTGTGCTGTGCAGCAGGGTGGAAGACACGTATTAGGTATGTACGAGAGGGGTTGGTTGACAGCTGTCAAGTGCAGTGATTTTTTTTGCAGATAAAGTGGCTAGTAAATATGTTCATTCCCAAGAACGATGCCAGCAATGTTATTGGATAATTTAGTTTCTTTCACAACCACCAGATATATACACTATGGGCAATTTTGGAAACATTCGGAGTTAAATGAGAGGATGCCAATAATCTCTGCAATATCTGAGGACTAAATTGTGGTCCATTTAGAAGAAAGTGCCAACAATTGAGTGCATGCGCTGCTAAAGTTTGCAGAGTTTGACGTTATGTCTTGTAGACGTAAAAATAAAAGTTTTTTTGAGTCAGTAGTTTCTGGCTCAGTTGAAAAATCGAAGAAGCACATGTTGCTACAAGCGATTCTAGGTCGGATCTCAAATAGAATGATGAAAATGAAAATGGATTGAAACGCTACAATGAACATTAAGAAGGACCAGGAGTACTAAAACCGTTCGAAACTTGCACCGAATTTCGGCAAGAAGATGCGCTGTCGTGTGATTTCTTCAATTTGGTACTGGAGAAGATAGTGCGGCGGGCAAAAGTCAACACGGAAGGCACTATCTTCTACGAATCAGTAAGTAAGACTGTAGAGCTGATTCTTGGTACCTTCGAAAGAAAAATTCTACGTCGGATATAGGGTCCCGTCTGCGAGGAAGTCGAATGGAGGAAAAGACATAACCGCGAACTACGAGCTTGACGGAGTGACTTTGCAAATACTTTCTGGTTAGGATTATTTTGTCTAGAATATCAAGCGAAATCAATAACAACTTTTTACTACGGGTGGTATTTATTGCTTGTCACTCATGTTCCGAACTTTGAATAAAGGTTTCAATTATTTTGGAATAGTAGTAAAGTAACTGAGATTTTTTCTTGACACTTGTCTTCACAGAAATACTGTGTAAAACAAAATACCCTACTCACCCTAGATTCAAAATCAAAATCCACTGACAGAAAAAGAATTTACATCAAAAAATGAGAAAAAGTACCTTCCATTCCCACAGTTAATCCCCTGCTCGCACAGTACTCATATTTGGATCGTTAAGGATTTAAGCATGCACACCGAACTTGACATACGTCTCCCCTACAACGTATGTACTTATCTCAAGTATGCATTGTAACATTATTAAGCTATCGCAGGTGATACTCAACCAGCCCCCCAGTGAGTTCAGGGGGCAAAGGAAATAAAAGAATTTCAAACAATTTAGATTTGAAAATCAATGTTATCTACGATAAGGCGGCAAGCGAAGAAAGGACTCCTCTGATACGCTGATGCCATCACTGTAACCGAAATACATATTTTTATGAGCGCCCCCCAACCATCCGTTCAGCGATGCCTATGCGGGGATAATGCCTACTTGACTGTTTTTCTTTTTTAAAGGATAGAAATTCCTGTGAGTGACTTCATTTGAGTTAACTTGCGTTCAGGAAACTTTTTGATTTATTGCGCAAATTGTCGTTCTCGCTGCGGAGTGGAGTGATGCGGGTGGTTCGGTCTCAAGAGATTCCACTGTGTGGTGTGCGGATGCGGGAAATGCCTGTATGCGGGTGAATCGCTGTTGTTTTTCTTCAGTAACAGCAAAGTTATTATTATTATCAGTGTTCTTTAAAATGTAATTAATTTTGTACACAAATAAGGATGAGACATCCGATGATGAAGTGCTTTTGGCGTAAGCGAAAAATAACTTATTGCTGAGGTGTCTTAAACAGCGATGTCTCTTATTTCAAGAATTTTAAAGGAGAATTATAGGATTTTGGAATGTTTGCATTTGTTTGTGTTTCTTGAGAAGAATTGTGAGTGTTTGAGTTTTTAATTTCGTGTATCAGGCGTTACGTACGAATGGCACGAATAAGTTTAACAACGCCATCGTCAGTTTAAGCGTCAAGAAAACGATGCAATTTCCACAAGTGGTTAGGCTCATTTCAAGTCAAAACTAAACCAAATTTTGGAGAAGACCGATGAAGTGTAATTCGACACTCACCGTCTATTCTTCCATTTCAAAGCCGCGTTCATTAGAGACGAGCAATAGCGACATACCCAGTTTTAATAATCCTGCCAAGCTCGTTAGGTTGTGCATGATCACGATGGAGTACTCTTGCTGCTCCATTAAGGTCGGTAAAGAACTCTCTGACACCTTCCGTGTCAAAAAAGGTTTTAAACAAGGCGACGCGCTGTCATGTGACTTCTACAACTTCATCCTGGAGAAGATCGTGCAAAACTCACACGCCGGCACGAGCTTCTAGAAGTCGGTACAAATATTAGTATAGGCAGAACTCAGTGAGTGTTCAGACAGAAGCGGCTAAAATGGAACTGGCGGTGAATTATGGCAAAAGGAAGTATATGCTGTCCTTAAGAAAGGACTGTTGTATGTCGACCTCTTGGACAGAGCATCGCAATGGGCAGCTATAACTTCGATTAAGTCAAGGACTTCGTCTACCTTGCTTGTGGAGTAAACTGAACGAAAAACGTCAGTACCGAGATCAAACGCATAAAAACGCATGCCAACAGCTGCTTCTTTGGGCTCAAGAGGTAATTGAGTAATGGAGCCCTCTCTCGAACGACCAAGTTGACTCGACATAAGACACTGATCATCCCAGCCCTGCTATATGGCGTGGAGACATGGAAAATCTCAAGAGCAGATCAGAAGTCCTTGGTCTCTTCGGGGGAAAAATTCTAGCGATCTTTGATCCTGTTTGCGTTGACGGAATCTGTACGAAAAGCTTCAGCCACAAACTGTGCGGGGTGCACAGCGACATGAACCTAGGTAGGTATCTATAGACCAAACGCTTGCTGTGGCCAATGTAGAGCTCCGGCCCTAAAAATCTTCGAATCCAAACTTGTGGGACATAGTAACAGAGGACGTTAAAGGTGGCGCACCCAAGTAAAGAAGCATCTCAATCGACCACAACACAATCGACTAGAAACGTCTATCCAGAGACCGCGCTAGTTGGAGAGGCTTATTGGTTGAGCCATCCAGGATTGTAGCGCCAGTTGGAGAGGCTTATAAAGAAGAGGGAATGACTAAAGACTACTTCAATTGTTAATCCTGGAGACGAGTGACCAATGACTAATTTATATATTTATTATTTTTTATATATATATTATAAGCCATAACACAGAAGAGGTGGTCATTTCTAGCACATAGTCAAAATACACATTGCTGCATGGGATGTTTAACAGACGTTTTAGACGAATAACGATTGAAACTCGTACTATGTATGGGAGTGTATAGAGAAAAAAATCCAGCTTGAGCTACTGGTTGATGATGCTTCTAATCCTGTGGTTTTTCGTAAATGGACTTATTGTACTACCAGGCAGTAACCTATGTACATTAACTGCAGTTTTTGATGTGTCTACATCATCTTACCTCATCAGCACTTAACAACTGCCAGCGGGTCCGAAAAAGCTTCGGGGCAGAGGAAAAGCTTTAAAGTGTTATCGTCCTCTACATTGGCGTTCCAGAGTGTCTCATCACTCGGCGCTAGCACACTTATGTAGATGTTTGGCAGTAATGTAAGAAAAGAAGACAGGTAGGACAAGTAATTTCAAGAAAACCGTGGCAGGTCTCCAAAAGGCTGGTCAGCAAATGAGGCCAAATCATTTGCAAGCGATGAACGTTATCCTCGTATGGCGAGGGTGTAGTGACTTTTTGGTTCCTTAGTAAAACGTCGGCTGTCTTCTCTATCAAGACGTAACAAAAGTGCCGAGAATTTCTTAGAAAGCAGGAATTATATGATTGGTTCGTCAACATTATGGGTATAGAATCATGCCACCTCCGGTTGTGATCACGATAAGCTCAATCATGGATGGAAGCCCTAACCAAAGCAGGAGATGGCCTAAACGCAGATTTGCCAAAACCTCTTCCACCACCATCACAAGATAGTGTGTGGCCATTTAGATCGCCTAGGTTTTCGTTTGAAAGAACGCAAATTTACATAACGAGGTGTGTAGTCTCATGTTGCCGTCATCCACGAAGTCCGTTCCCTTCATTGGTCTTGCAGCCATCCGTGACCACAGTCCTTGATTAAATTCTGATCAGAACCAGAGAAAGTCACCCTCATATATGCGTCGCCCTTGTGTATTATGTGCCCAGTTCGTGCGTCAGACGGTAAATCAATGAAACTAGGCTTAATGATGAAATGTGGTGCTAAGGTAATCAAAACAACTATTTGAGTTGAACCAAAGACCACATATTTCTAATCGGAATATAGTCTTGAGAGTTCAAGTGGATATCAAGGTGCGGAGATTTGGGTAAATTATCAAAAGGCTCTTAGAGTGATTCCACTGTACTCTCAATTTTGTGTCATGTTTATGTCTTAAGAAGTCTTTTCTTGGTTTAAAGTTGCGAACTGCAAATAAACATTTGATTGCAAAGCCTCGTCTGACACTATGGGATTTCAGAAAACCCTGAAAAAATATAACCGGTTTTGCAAATTTTGTGTGTGTTCTCGATGCACAACAGCTGAAAAGCTGTTTGCCGAGGATGGTTGAAAGGCAGCAATATTCTCGGCACCTCGATGAATTCTTTGTTTCACTAGCAAAAGCAAGAAAATTTTGGCTTAAATTTGTTGCTTGACTATAAATTGTTTGCCTACTGGGACTACCAAAAAGTGGTGGTAATGGTCTTAACGTTGGTGTCAACGACTCAAAATCAAGAGTAGTCAAAAGAACGATACTAAACATCGCACAATTACATTATTATTAAGGACATATTTCCAAGGGCAACGGTATACAAAAATCCCACATCCAATTGCCACTATTACACTCAAATATCCAAAATTCATTGAAAATACTGTCTCATTTGCTACTACTTTACAATCAACACAATGTCAATACAAATATATCCACTGATTCCGTTTATTGTCCGAAATTAAGTTCTTCAAGAGATCATGTACTTAGATGCGTACATATTTACGTCTGCATTTACATTAGAAGATACGAACAAAGGGAGGAACAGACACACAACTCCATCGGGATCATCTTCAAACGAAGGAATGAAAGAGCTTAAAGGATATTGAAAGCATTAGGATGGTTAGCGATATAAAACCCAGCAAATTGAAAGCAAAGTAGGTGAGGCAGATAGTCATCGACCTTTATCCTAAACCTCTTTGGGTGACGAACATCAGAATCAATATTTAAAGGAATTTATGGGGTGCAAAGAACTCGCATAAGTTGACCGACATTCGTCCGGCATGCGATGAATGAAAGATTTAAACTAGGACTCAATGGAATTGATTGTATGTGCATGTCGATGGAGATTCCTTAACCTTTTAAGTCTACTCTGGATTACTGATAATCTGAAGTTGATAATGTTTGATTTGATTGAAGTGAATTCACGAAAGGAACCAGTCTATATATTTTTTGTGGAAAAAATAGGTACACATTGGAACCCTTTTGCAGGGTGTTCATGGATTTGCCTTTGGTGTGCCATTTTTTCCTGATTTTGACAGTGTGAACATACATTTGGTTTAGAATCTTCTGCAATCAATCTGGAATGGAAGCTTTAAGCATAGAACTAGTTACACATAGAAAATAAATATAACAACGGAAAAGAGGGGTTCCCCAAATTGAATGACATATTTTATTAGCCCACCTTTTGAGCAGTATAAAAGTACTATAACAGTATAAATTACTCACACCTGTTGGTTAAGGTTAGTAAAGAATATGTTGAGAGATTAAATCAATTAATTAGAAGGTTCGAAGAGATTGGATTAGTTGGATATGGCAAAACACCGCTCGTCCTTAGGGCTTCAGTTGTGGTAACACAACGAACGAAGGAAAGAAATTCGACTAGTGTTAAGCATGAAATGAAAAGAAGCATATCTACACGTGTTCCTTTTCTGCTTTACATTTCTGAATCTATTGTTGTTTTGCATGAAAAATCAAGTCAGATAAAAAAATGCAAGCGTCCGAGTTCTCTATAATCCACTCTTAACTGTTTTTTAAGTCAATACGATGAGTTTCATTCCCAATTCGATAAACATATGCATAAAGTACTGACTTACCCTCGCCAAAGATTCTCCTGGATCCAACAGTGTCAGCTTGTTTCTCTTTAGGCTCTTAACATGCTCCAAGACAAGACTAAAGTGCTCACCAGCTGATATACACAATTTGTCGTAAAGCGATACTACCACATCCTGTTCAAATAAATCAATTATTTCATAAAAATTAAACAGAAAGTAGATCGAGTTGAACATACCTGTACTGTTGTTGTTGCATCATATTTGAATGATTTCGTTTGACCATTTTCCAGAAACACTTTCAAAACGTTCGCCATTGGGGGAACACAGATGTCTCCAAGTGAGAATGCCGATGGCTGAAAAGAAACAAGTTGGATGCATTTTCAAATATGTGCATTCATATTTACTATGGAGTGATGAGAAGATTGCCAAGAAATATCCACAATGATCCACAAAAAAGGAGACCCTCTGTTATGCGCCATTATAGAGGAATTAGCAATGCCTACAAAACACGCCTTAGCACGCTTTGGGGCAGAAAAGACCGATCACACCACGGCAGATTTTGGTAAAAATCCCCGCAACAAATCGATATACGTCACTTTTTCATCGATTTTAAGGCCGCGTATGACAACATTTATAGAGACGAGGTATACGGCGCAGAGACATGGACTTTGTCAAAAGCGGACGAAGCTGCTCTTAGTTGAGAGAGGAAAACTTTGAGAGGCAAATTCTTCGTGTGATTTTCAGTCTCGTTCGCATTGATAGTGAATAGAGAAGTAGATACAACAAGGAACGAAATGTAAGGCAGTTCAGCGACATCGATTTGAGCAGAAAAGTGAAGATGCAACGATGGAGAGTGATAGGTCATGTAGACCGGATGAAAACCAATGATCCGGATCGGGAAGTCTTCAAATCAGACAGCAAGCCTCTCCAATGCAGCAAAAAGCTGCTGCGGATGGTAGTCGGACACCTAACTGGCCATAATCATCTGATATGCTATGACCCATTACCCATGACATATGCAGGAGCTGTGGGGGCAAAGCAGAGATTGATGTCACTTTTGTCACTGAGCCAGTCTATGCATATTGAGAATGAGAACACTGGGGGATTTCTTTTTCTAGAAAGGTTTTTCAAGACCACCGGATGACTGGAAGGGACAGCACAACATCAGTAAATTGGAGGCTCCCAAAACAGTTAACTAGTAGGACGACCGAAGGTTACACCCCTATGGGTATCACAATGGTTCCAATGGAAGTGAGAAGTGGCTCCACCCAAACACAACCAAACCTATCGGATATTCCTTTCCTGGCCACAGTGTCTACAGCTTTCTGTACTGTTGTGCCAATTGCATACTCGATGAGCCATCGAAATCAGTGCTGTACAAAGTTCTCGAAAGAAACGAGTTAAGGTGTACGATTAGAAGATAGGATCGAATGACAAAGCAATGATTGGCCACTTTACATTCAGCTTAAGAGAGAGACTTTACTGAGAGATGCCCGAAAGTGACAATTGTGATGCCAATCAACCTTCAACGCCAGAGAACTTTTTTGGAATTTATCAATTAAGTGTCCCTCTCCTATGCAAACAACATTCATGACATCACTTCTCGCGAGACACTGTCTAAAGATCTGGGCAAGCTGAAGTCATCAGTTAATCAAAAGGAATGAATGGCAGTCTGAAACGCGATGAAATATGATCAAAAATTAAGTAAATGTCTTGGAGGCGAAACGACAGCTATCAATCTTCATAAATGAAGCTTTTTAAAACTTAATGGATTCGTTTTTCTTTTCCATTCTACTAAGACTATTGTTTGTCTTCAAGTCCTTCTAGCTGAACACCGTTACAGATCACAAAATGCAATCAGCCAGACACAATCCGCCAGAGTCACAAAACGATAACAATTGGAAGAATTCACCAGCAGACGCGAATGTATTTGTTTCTTATGACATTTCCTCAATTGACAGATGACCACTATCATTACCGTGCCACCATTAGAAACCTCCTCCAAATGAAAGCACACTTCGTCAAGTATGCAAATTGTTCATCTTCACATAATTACTTATCTCAAAGTGTTCCTTTGTTTATCTATTTATCCAACTAACCGTTTGAATGCCTCCATTATTTAATGCCAGCGTCTCTCAGTTAATTAAGATAACGACACCGAACCATCAACTGGGGAATCATTTAATTTGTCTTCAGTGCTTTTTTCTATGCACACACCGGACCGGAGAGCGCGGGGAGTAAGTCGAAAGCGAAAACCTGAAGAACTGTGCAAAGAAAGCCCGTGAAAGGCTTATCCTTCTTATTTATTTACTGTCAAACAAAACAAAAGACCCGACCAATATTAAATAATGAGAATCAAATACATAAAGGCGCACTCTTAATGAGGAATTGTCCATCAATCTCACCTTAAATGCGTGAATCCCAAACACTCGTTGTGTATGAGTGGGAAGAGTGTGGGGATGTTGTTGAACTTACCGGAAATAGAGGGGCGCCATTCACACATACACTCTCCGCGAACCGTACTCGGCTGGGACGGGAGCGTAATTTAGCGCGTTTACCTGCTGACAGCAGGGTGGACTTTCGGCCAGGTCCATGATTGTTCGCTGGCTGGCATACTAATAGTGAAACTTCAGACTCACAGGCACGTACTAATTGGATGACATGATCTCTGGGAGCTTCTTTAACGTCTTCACCGTTGACGGCGAGTATTTGGTCACCAGGTTGAAGCTGAAATGAGAAATTGAATAAAAGCATATTAATGTAGGGATATTTTATTTGACTAAAATAAGGGTTTTTGTTTTGTAAGAATTTTGTAGTTATAAAGGGTAATTTTTTAAAAGCTAGGAAAGTTCTTCAAAAAAAAAAAAAAAACACATAAAATTCAGAAAAATGCATGAAATCTTTATTTGAATCGATAGTAGTTAGGTCCATTTAATTTAATGTTTGAAGATTATTTCATGCAAATGTTGACCTTGAGTGCGGGTCAAATGGTCCATCCGCTTAGTCCAATTTTGGCATACTCTTTCCAACATTTCGGACGGTATCTCACGAATAAATGCTTCAATGTTGTTTTCCAATGCGTCAATTGAAGCGGGCTTGTCTGTATAGGCAAGAGCTAGTCTAAAGGCGATAAATCGTAGTCGTAAGTCAATTGTTGCGCGTGCTGTGCGGCATGTGGTACCGTCTTGTTGAAACCACATGTCATGCAAGTCAAGCTCTTGCATTTTGGGCAAAAAAAGTTGGATATCATCTCACGGTAGCGCACACTATTCACAGTTACGTTACGATTCGCATCATCTTTGAATTAGTAAGTCAAGGATTGAGTGTCATTCTGAACTATAGAATACACCAACCAAGAGAAACGTAAACGAAATAGGTATTGTGATTAAAAACAAACAAGCACTCAACTGAAGGAAATGTCTCCCGTGTAACAACTCATTATATGAAAAAAGAAACTACTAAGTGTTCAGACTTTTTAAATGAAAAACAAAAATCATTAAAGACACTAGTATATAGAAAAAGAAACATCCAGAGAAGAGCAACTAGACAACGTGCCACATCACGCATGGCCCTGTGCATAAGAAACCTGTCTCTGTCTGTCTCATAAGAAACAGAACCGATAACGAATTGAATGTGAGGCAGTACAACTCGGAACATTACATCGAGTTACGAGGCTTGCAGTTATGATGATCAATTTGCAGATGTCCAACCCGAGACGATAAGCCGAGTCAACCGAGTTGTGTGTTCACACCGTGTCGAATGGTTCGTAGATTTGATGTCCATTTATTCGATTCGTTTTAGTTGCAGTAACTCGGATTGACATACATTTTACTCGGTGCAACTCGGTTTGGACGTAAATCGAGTTGACTCGGTTATCATCTCGAGTTGATCCATCTCTATCTCCTACTCTCAAGACCAGTTGGTGCTTGTTACGAATTTTTCATCACTTACGCTTGGTATATTCGTTTCCATCGTGAGGAACAGAAGATGTCGAGATCATCGGCTTCGCAATTACCTGGTATGTCACAATGTCCTGGCACTGACATGTGACGTGTATATTATTAAATTTCTGAGTATCTCAAGAGACAGCCGACAATCAATGAAAGGAATTTGAATAGAACACGCTATTGTCAAGAAATTTAATTGCATAGTAGCTGTCTAAAGTACAAATAATGATTTCCCCCTTGGATGTTCAATTTTTCGTGAGACAGCCACGTGGAGAATTATCTTGTCACTACTGTGTGGCATGACCAATCTAGCCACGTCATCTACTACCCGTGTGGATAGCTATTAGCCGTAAAGCCTAGTGGCTTGTGTTTTGTGACGACGTTTGCTCACTGGCGTATCGAATTGTCCGGTTTCTGAACTGTTAGAACTTACCCGCAACTCAAATGTCTATAGTCATTTGTTCACATTTTGGATATATGCGACAAACATGTAGCAGTCCACCGAATCCAGGTTAATTTTGAAGTGGTCTCTACGAGAAAATAAAATGTTTGGAACCTCTGCTCTAATTAACTGCTATTCCCGTCTAGTGTGTAATGTCTGTAGATCAGTGGTTTGAGGATATAATATGTGTATGCACGTACATTCCATGTGTTCGAAATGGAATTATGGACCGCGGACAAGAACCAGGCACCCAATGACTTTTGCAGATTTTGAACTCCATCACTCCTCGTGTCAGGTTAATTATAATAAATATGTTCTTTTCAAAAACACATGTAGTCACGAATTAGGCACATCAAGTAAGTCATTCAATTCACTCCGCCTTCTAAAATCATGGTGTATCCTATCCACGAACGACTTCTTTTAAAACAAAGAAGACAGCTCAAGGAGAACAATAAATTCCGTTCGTCTACTCAGAGTCAAAGTCAAATCTTCGGTTGACCACTGAAACACCACCGATTACAAACCTAATTTTAACTTGAAAAAGAAGATTCAATTGTTCTTTAAAATTAATTTGTGGAATAATATTTGCATTAATTCAAGCCGAAAAAAGTTCCTTTATTACATTTCGGTTTAATCTTACGCTAGTTCGTGGAATCCATGGCAAGCCCACACTCACGGTTTGCATCTACATAGCCATGACAACGAGAGATTACCACAGCAGTTGAATGGTCGAGGAAAGTGCTTGTGGTTAAGCCGAGGGAAATCAGGGTATGAGGATGAAAACAACATTCCGGGAGGACAGGGAGAGTGTTATTGCTGCTTACAGGGATTCACTTTATCCCCCCGCCAGGCATGACAATGAATCTGCAGTTGGAGTAAAGATCGATGGAAGTCACCGGACTGATACCTTAAAGTCTGGAATGTTGAAAAATGTCATGCAAGTAAGCAAACAAAGCACATACATTTATGTGTGGGTAGATGGATAAAAAGGGATTTGACGAACGCACTGCTAAACAATCGCCGCAAAGTATGTACACAAGATACAAGCATTATACCAAATGAGAAATGATAGGTAGCGGATTGGTTCTGATGTCTGGAATATTCCTTAAGAAGAAATATTGGATCAGAAGAAGTAAGCAAATGTTCCCGAAGGCGGTAACATTACAGGAACAGTTCGGTAAACTCAAACTGAAAAATAAATATCATCAAGACAATTGTTTTCCAATTGCAACTTAACAACTTCAAATTTTACTGTGAACGCACCCTTGAACCAATGACCAAACTGTCAAATGTTAACATTAAGTAAAAACAACATAATGCTGAAAGTCACAAACGAAGAAGGCTCTCAACTAATTTAAAATGATTACCACAATTTCGAGTTGGTTACGGCAATAGTGCTAGAAAAATGCATGTATTCGTTACTTAGTTACCTAGTCGTCTCTGAGACGGGAGATTCGAACTCGTTTTACCAGATAGATGTCGCGCTACTGCCCGCGAATATAATTCGAAGAACTTTCTATCGAAGTGACCAAGAATACCCTCAACAGTTTTATTAAGTGTCCATGCTTCTGCGCTTTAACGCAGGACTGGGACTATCTAGGTCTTGTGTAAGGGTGTGTACTCAGGATGGATTATGATGGATAACTGTCGTTTAAGCCTCAGTTGGACACTTCAACCATTGCGTTCTGTATGACTTCTAATGTCCGGCGATGGGATAGATTTCTCATTAGTCATAACCCAACCTTTTTTTTCGATCGCATTACACAATCGTGAGTTTTACTGAACTGAAGTTCAGATTTGACTGTGAAACCGGACGAGTTCAACCAAAAACTTGAACTTTCTCAAGGTTCAGCTGAACGTAGGTTTAAGTTCTCACAGTGAAACCGGCCATGCGTTTTTCATCTCATTTTCAATTTTCAATTCGAAACCAGACTAGTTAAACCAAACTTTTTAAGTCGGTTGAAGGTTCAGCCGAACTTGAGTTTAAGCCTCTACTGTGAAACTGGGTATAAGTATATATATAATACAGACAAGGCAAAGTACACAGGAGACGTCCTCCTCGACATTCGTTCTTCTCGTTATCATTCTTGCGTCGATATCATTCTTGGTTTGTTTGGTTTTATAGCGTTTTCAAATTACTGATCAATTGTGCACCAGGGGTGTTCAAGATGTGTGTGATTTGATCAGCACGCCCCATTAGATTTGTGAACAGAAGCGTGGGCCAGAGCTCTGCAACTTCTAAGAATGCCTCCATAAACCAATACCTAATAATAATCTGGGTGGCGCTAGCTTCTCAGTAACCACTCGTGTTGTGCGTGCTATTGTTCCCTCACGAATGGAAGGGATCTACAGTTTTACGCCGATTGCGAGCGGCCCAGTTTGAGGAGCTTTTTGTAGACAGAAATACTCTTTGAGGTTTGACAGTGACTCGAAAGAGGTGGGGCCGTGAATATTATATTTGTTTTACAGGCCAGGGCTTACGACGTCGAGGGTCGACGCACATACCCACAAAGTGACAGGCTCGTCAGCGATAATGGTGCCTTTATACTGACAAGTTAAAGCTCTAGACATAAGAAAATGCATACTTTCGGGCAACCATTTGTAAAGATGGTCTGTATAGCTTAAGAAATATTCGTGACACAATACGTAGCATGCACCTGATGATTTATGTGAATCTAATTACACCCAATTATAAGCTCATTTTATTGCATGTGATGACGTGCTTTATGAATACTTAAAATAAAATGATGGGCCTTTTCGGAAATGCAAGCCTTGCAAAGCAAACGATTTGGTTTAGTTCAAACGTCAAACGCATACAACTACGAAGCATACTTTCGACGTTTACGAACAGATTATTTGCTGTTTGTGAGCATTTCGAATATAACTCATCAATCATACTCCACTTGTAAATTTAGAGGAAGCAACTGTTAAACCGCCAAGAGTCAGCGCTGAAGCGAAGCAAAAACGAAATGTAGCTCCTGACGCGTCCACGGTCTTACATTTCTTAAAGTACTGAAATTCAATTAATTAGTTCATTGTTTATTCTTTACTCTTGCCTTTCTTTTTCTTAGCACATTTACTTCTCTGAACGAAACACCGTTCGTAAAGTCAGCAAATGAATGAAGCAACACGATTTTGAGGTTTGCCTAATCTTGCATATATTTGCTACTGCTATTTAGAATTATTTCTCTATCGTATATGCATCTCCAAATAATATACCAGCCATAATTTGCGCAAAGCTTGCGTCTCCAAATGGGCTCTATATGTACGCTCGGAATTAGCGGCTCTAATTTATATTTCGGTTCAGCCATACTCTTGCATTCTCTTATCTAAAGCCGTAAAGAAATGAAACGCTTCAGAAGTACAATACACTTTTCAGACCAACGTCATCTAAAAAGTTTGAAAGATTAGCCAGGACAGATATCTCCCTTAATCTCTTGGCCATTAAGCTACTTCCTAATAATTTGACTACGAACCAAAATTTCCTAAACACCAGACGATATCCAAAATTACGACTTGTCAAGTTTGTTAAAAAAAAGATTTCCGCTCTTATTATGCTTTTATTAAGAGGAAGAGCAAACATAATAAAAGTTACACGCTTTGAAAGAAACAAAAACAAAAAATGAACCACTCTTTAAACTCTTCGTGCCGAAGCCTAACATTCTCGATCGTAAAGGTTGGCTTCGTGTCTTATCACTTACATGTCATCGTGAATCGAAAAATACTCTCCAAGCGTTGAGATGACACGAACGGATGTGCATATGTACGCTCCTGAGTGTGTATATCCTTTTATGAAAAACATTTTTATACAACCGCCCCATCCTCCATCCATCCCCCGCCCACATAACTCAACTTGTGTGCGGGGTGTGTGCCACACAATATCCTGTTTTTTGTTCAAACCACATTTCACACTCATAAGAAGGCATCTGCAAATGAAATTCCAGTAAAGTGTGATGGCATCTTTTTTGTAGAACTCCGATAAAGGCATGAATGGCGGCCCTCTGCTTCGTTCTTCATTTTTTTTCCGTCCTTTACAAGGACCACACTTTCGCAACTTGCGTTATGTTGCGAGGAGAAAGGAAGCTCTCAGGCTTCGAGTAGAATTGCAGAAAATCTCTTTTTAAGTAAACTTCGTGGTTTTTTTTTTCTTAATTCACACAATTCAATCGAAGCCCCCTCGTAGGTGGGGACCGGCCCCAACGCATGACAGTACTTCATAAACTGAAATTCATGTGCCGTCGGCGCCGTCGATGGAGATTTTGAAGTGGCATGTATTTACGAACGCTCATGCATACATTAATGATATTTTTTGTATGAATGCCGCCGCTAAGGGCTACGTCTCTCAGTGGCATTTCAGGTGACAACGTTGCGTAAAATTAAGAAATTCAATTGACAGGCGATTTAGATAAATGCAGAGCAGCTACCAGCGGTTGTTACGGGCTTTGTAAATTGTTTTGCGGATGAAGAGAGAACATGTGTCGGTGAAATTGAAACGTCAGATGGCTTTTTATTGGAATTAAATCGACCGCTGTGACGGTTGAAAACTTTTCGCAGTTTCTGCGCGAGGGTGAGTTTTTCCGTTACGAATTTCTTGTCATTGGTCGTCGATGCTAGCGAAGGGGAGTTATAGATTTATCAACGCGAGCACTCCCTCAATGCGGGAGAAGGTGTGAAAAAATGAAATCAATAAATCTGTGGAATTAAGGGAAAGCACATTGCACATTAACAACGTGAAATAATAAGAGTCCGATTATTTTTTAATTATACTCTCTCGCGTATCCAATTATCCTTGAAATTATGAGCTATTTTGTAAAATAAGCCGGATGGTTAACGCTGACAATTGTTTCGCTTTAATGGGATATGTTGATGGCTTTTTACCGACGAACTAAAGGGATTGAATTGCGGAAAAAAAAATCAAGGGACAATTGAGAAAAACAAAAAATCGAGTAAAAGTGATAACAATCAAGTGAACAACTCAGTGCATATTTAAATGCAGTTTGTGTAGCAGAAAAAAGTCCCTAGGCGCTTTGGCGTGCTGATAATTTGCCAAATTTTCGGAGGTTTTAGGGTTGCCAGTTCAAGTGGACCGCATATTATGGTTGTTTATTGCGTTTGACTGTTTACTGAGTGATGGTTTCCTTAAGGTTTTTGGAAGGAGCAGAAAGAATTGCGTTTTTCCTGGGCTGCTGAGATAGTTCCAGAACTGGTAAGCAGCATTGTGCATGGGTATGCGGTTGATTACAGCGGTTGATCCTTTGAGCCCAATTTCGACCGCTCGGGCACGCATTGCGACGGGAACGGTGTATTAATTTGTTCAGTATTTTTACTATGCTTCTCTAAGGGCAGCTTGCTGGCGTCGATCAATGATTTATCATTTAAGTTTCACTGTGGAGGTGTAAACTCAGATTAGATTTTATTGGTTTAGAGGTTGGGAAACGATCATTTTTTCACTGCGGCCTCTGATATGCCTCTGATCCTGAGTTCGTAATGAAACTTAGTATGTTTTTGAGTGACCTTGCGGCAATTTTGTCAGCTTCAAGATAGTATTCGCTTAGGTGTAGATGAAGTGTACTGAAGAAGCACTAGGAAGTTGCAGTGACACAGTTTTTTCGCCCTAGTTACACATTCTAAAGGTGTCATATTGTGTTACTGAGCAATGTTCAGCTCTTTCGTTTCCTGTATGTCCGCGTTGACCTGGTAACCATATGATGTAAGCACTGTTTGTGTTGGTCAGCTGGTGAAACAGTCTTAACCAGTTCCATTTTAGCTTTGGAATGACTTCAAAGCTTTTGAGGCCTAGAAGAGCAGCTTTGCTGTCAGAGTGGATATAAAGGGTTTTTTCCCAATAAGGACTTGACAACTTTTTTTTTAAATAATCGTCCGCTTCAAATGAATATCGGCTTCAATTCTTGAGTCAGCTTGACCTTGTACTGGTGTAAACAAAAATCCTTTCGCAAAATATTCCTTAATGTAAATAGTTAGACCGATGGCCAATTCTTGAGAACGCCGAGGAATGGACTGACTTGGATCGGCCAACCCGTTGTTTCATCGACTTGGGCACATCGCACGACGAATGTGTAGACTAACAATTTTGCACTAAACTTGTTATTGCCTGTCTACTAGGGTGAGCATTAAGACTGAACATTTTAGTTGACAGTCTTAAACTTGCTTTCACCGACTCCGAATTTCGGTAAATAATTTTTATAATTTGCACTATTACTTTACCATGATGAAAACGAGTTTACTGAATAAATTGACAGCGACTATTTGGTTCGATGATTGGTGTGGGTCCAATTTGTAAGGATTTTCTAACTACAGTCTAACCCGCTTAAATGAAATAATAAAAAATCGGAATGTTAACTTCAACTAACCGGGTCTTGCATTTAAGCGGACCTCGGATATTTGATTATAAAGATTTCATTTAGACGAATAATTGAGTGGATCCAAACACTTTCCACCCTACTGTGAGCTTCTGCACGTACACGCTTTATGGATAGATTCTTGTTCATTGTAGGTAATTAAGAATTAAATGTTATTGTTGATATATCCTTTGCGTTGTTGCGCTGCAATTAAAATACGCACAAATGGTTTTCCGCGTCTCACCAGGATTAATCTGCTTTAAAAATTGTAAGTTTGCCTTTGATAGACAAACTTGTGTGCCCGCTGTAATTTTTGATAATTTTCAGTAATATTATTTTCTATTTAATTCACTTTCTTAACGTTGTTGTCTTTGGCGCCGAAATTTTGAAATAAGTATAAATATTGCAAGCTTATGTTTCACTGAGCAGTACACAGCAAATAAAATCGTGTGAAAATCAAAACAATGAGGAAAAGTTGCCAGAATGTCATATTTGTCACATTGAGACGTAAACTCAAATGCCGAACTTCATACAAAATTGAGAGGTCAATAGGTGGTGTGGAAGCAGCTGGAAGAGGCTGGCGAAACATTGTGCTAGCTGGAGAGGCATGTTGGTTGAGGCCCAGGTCCACCCCGGACTGTAGCGCCAATCAAAGTTCTTCTTTGATAAATTACAAAAATTACAAAAATGTGAACACAGAGGACAGTGAGGAGCTGTTTACTCCGTTTATAAGAGCTGGTTTAACGTAGTATATGCACTTTTTTAGAACCTGAATACAAAAAGCACAAATATGTATGACAGCGCCAATGAGTATCCCCTACGGTAGATTTAAGTTTGCAGCTTCGTTGTCTTATTTCTCCTCGTTAATTTGTAGCATTAGCTGATGAAAACTTGGTTTTTCAAGCATATTACATCTCAAAAGACACATTGAATATGCATTGAAATATGGACTTCCCAGTTCCGACTTTAGGTTTACCACACCAACACCATCTCCCCGACTGTTGGGCGTTATTTCACAACCAATTTCCGACATTATTTCACCCTTTAAAGCAAAGTTTCCCGGAATCCATTGTAAATTCCTCAAACCGTGCCCACCAACAAGATTGATGCCGTAATCGTCGATCAGCCATTAACCTTAATCCATCCAGCCTATCGGCATCCGAAACTTGCCGTGTCCCAAAACCTTTCAAATGCCACAGAAATCAACTCCAATTAAACAGTGAAATTCATCTCATTGACATTTTTTCCTGATTTTTATTACCTCAGAACGCATAATCAGTTGGCATCTCAACCCTTTTCGGTTTCCGTTTTAGCCGCTCCTTCCATCAGGTATTGTTTCTGTTTTAAAAGTCGCCTCCCATTCAAAGTTCCGGTCTGCTGGGGGTTTCGTTTTTCTTTAAGTTTTCGCTTCTATTTGTCTTTTCCCGTTTGTCCCTCTGGGGTATATGTACGTGCAATTTATATATAAAAAGGAAGTCATCGGCGGTGAGCCAGTTGAGAGGAAGCGAGCATTTGTGGAGGTCAAATTAGGGAATGGTCGAGTGAAGAGGACAAGAAGACAAAGGGATAAAAATAATAAGTATTCGACCTATATTGAAATACTTTTAGTTGTGAAAGGAATAAGTGCATAAAGGGATAAAATGCGGAGAGCAGAAAAATGAGAACTGAGTGGAGGATTAGGAAATGTGGATTTTGCAGGCCACCGCCTTTTGCGGGGACATTACCGGACTTCACACATGACTGTGTGATGGCTGTTTAGATCTCGCAACAAGAGGGATTCACACACATCCGGCTGCCGCCCGAGTGAAGGAGTGAAATTCGATGTAGAGTAAAAATGTAAATTCATTTTGCGATACATTCGACTGTGATCCCTCTGCAGGGGTGAATTATTTATCTCTCTTCCGAATACCTGGGGCTGGGCCAGATGTTTATGTCACATTATATACTTACATAAGCTTTTAAAACACTACTCCTGTCAGTTATTTTCAGGATTTTGATTTAAGAGGATGGGTTTTTCTTCGAAAGTCTTACGTTTCCTCCCGAGTATATGGTAGGTACTAGGTACACACTCGTGCGCACACATTTACTTGGGCGTACACTTGTGGTTAGTGACGTTTCTGCTTGAACGGATGTTTCACCGCACATTGGGTGAACGGAAATTGGCTCCAAGGTACATATAATTTTTGAGGGATCTATATCTTGCGGTACACTTTCTTCAGATTTTGTTTTGCAAGGGTTTGTTTGTGTCATAATAACTGCTTTGGGGACGGGGATTTTATTACACGACTCGTAAACTTGACAACTTTTAAAATTTATTGGGGGGACGTTTTCGGTTGAAACTAGATTTCTTGAAATATCCTTTTTTTTATTATGAAAAAAAAAAACACAGCAGCCCATTGCTGTGTGGGTACGATGGTAAACCTTTTTATACACTCCTGCAGGACATCACGCTGCCGAGTTAGTGGTGTATAGATGTTCGCTAATAAATACATTGTAAAATAAATTCCACGGGGAATGCGTGTGAGTTGAGTGTGGCGAGAGTGAGGGTAGACAGGAGTGATTCAGTGTCAAAGTTATTAAAATAACAATTTATGGCAAATGAACTGGATAAATTCAGTTTCATTATTAGCAGCGCTTTTGTGACTAGCTATGTACGTGAGGAGCAGAGGAATGTATCACGTTTCATTATGAAATTATTTTGTCGAGGAGGTGTGAGGTTGACATTTTTTTCATTTATAAAAGACACGTTTATTTGTCAATTAGACTTAATTTACTGATAGAACTAAGAGAAACCAAAATGTATTTGAAAAAGGGGAACAAAAATGAAAACATGTGTCAAAAGTTCGATTTTAACTTGGCAACACTGTTTGTATATCCCCTTTGACAGTTGAGAGTTGACGTGTTAACAGTAAACGCTCGTTCGTATGAGGTCGCCACGAATTGCGAACTTCGCAAACTCTGACAACTCATTCATATGGAGTTTTCTCATTCGCAAAAAAAACGGGTGCAAACTGAAACATCAGTGTGAATGTTTTGGTGGTGGATGATGTGGATTGCCTTTTGAATCTTTGTGTATTACGATCTCAGCTTGACAGTACGCAAAGAGATTGATTGATTCGCAGAGAAAATTGTTAAATCATTAAATATGATACTCAAACTAACTTTTTTGAGATTTTTGTCGATGAATAAACTCGATAATTCAGTGCCAATATTTTCGCTAACCAAGAAATAAACCTTGTTGGTTGCATTTGCTGGAAAAGGGTTGTTGCCGAAAGTTCGCGTTCACAGTTCGCTGCTTACATGAACGGCTCTTAAGTCTATGCTTAAGTTTATTCTATCTCCCCTCGGTTTTGAAATGGGTGCTAACTTGTCTGAAATCATGCCAAAGTTGTAAACGTTATGTTTTATCAGCTGTCAGAGTTACCGCTGAAAACCAGCGGTCAAACCATATTCAACAGAGTACCATATGTATATATTTCAATATTCATCGTTTACCGCTTACGGAAATTACACCTTATGTCATCAACCACACAAAAATTGGAGCGAAATTAAGGGGAAATAGCGGTCATAGAGGCCATTATAAAGGAATACCTACAGTACCAGACAAAACCTCCTCCCTCCATAATGGATAGATTAGAGTATTTTCCTTGTATCAAGTGATAAAGACAAGTCGTCCGCGACAAACCTGCAGCACCCCGCAGCTATCAATGTAAAATCCGTTCAAAGAAGCTGAGCAGGCATACTGAATAATTAATATTTGGTTGACAATGTTTTCACGCCTCTCCATGCATCTAACATTGTCTCGAATTTCTGATCCAATTTGTTGCATTGGTTACGGTTTTTTCGCCTGTTGAGCAAGCGGTTATTCGTTCTGATGAATTCAAATAGAAGTTCGTGAGCTCTACGAAATAAGATGTGTAGAGCACCAGCTTCTCAAAGAGAAAAGGAAGGATAATGAGAAGCACGCATTCGAGGAAATGGAGAGGTAGTAAGGCAGAAATAATATCCGAAAGTTTTACCAGCGGGTGAAACAACTTTCCAAAGGGTACAAACATCGGACAGAAGCCTGTCGGAACGAAGAGGGACAACTCTACTACAGTATTCCAAGTACAACTGGAGTTGTACTTTCCTAGTTCCAGGAGGGATCGTCTCCAGGTGTGGGACGACCTCTGGCTGTTTTACATTAAGGGTTGGATTTTTTCTTGATGGTATGTTCGGTAGAGACCAGGAATCGAACCTAGCACGTCGATGTTGGGGTCGACGCACATGTCATACTCAACACTAAAGATAGGAACAAGATAAAATAGTAAGCCATCTCAGATTATGCTGGAAAAATGTTTAATTAAGATGCATGTGTATGCTAATATGCATCGCCACATGAAGAAGCTCAGAGATATCAATGAATGCAAGCAAGAAATATGTCCCATTAAAAAATGATCCTCAGTCAGCTGCCTTCAGTTGCGCATATCAAGTTGGTTGAGCTCCATATCTACTAGTGTACGCCATTCGTTCGAGGATGTCCTTTGCTGAGTGTCGCAATGGCTCGGATTCGGACTCGGAGCTATGATGTCCATTCACTCAACATGACCTAGCCTATCTTTAACCTTGGATCCACCACCATACATTCAGCTCTAAAGTACATCCAATTTCGGCAAGATTAGCAATAGAGTGACATCTTCCAAAGCTACAATCGCAATCGACCGCTGGAAACTTCTCCGATCGAGTCTCCCTGAAGCTCTCAGAGAGTCCAATCCTGCCAGGCGAAACATTCGACGAACAGTGGAACCGTTGTCAAAACGCCATTAGAGAAGCTGGCTCTGATGTGTTGGGTTTTAAAATACCACATAGAAAATAACACATGGTTTGACAACAAGTGTCGGCAGGCGCATTCAGCGAAGCTAGCAGCATATAAGGCGACGCTGGATAGAAGGACGATAGCGGTTCGTGAGCTCTACGAACTTAAAAGAAGGGAAAAGCACCGGCTTCTCAAAAAGAAAAATAAGGTGCATGAGAAGCGCGCGATCGAGGAAATGGAGAGGTGGTACGGCAGAAATAATGTCCGAAAGTTAGCGGGTGAAACAACTATCCAAACACATCGGACAGAAGCCTGTCGGAACGAAGAGGGACAACTCGTAGTAGAGTCGCAGTCCATACTGAGCATCTAGAAGGATCACTTCGGCAGACTGTTTAACGGCGAAGAGGACACCAATACCAAGGTCAGGCAGAATGTTCCACTCCACGCAATGCACAACGATAAAAGAGAATCCTGTCTCCCCGATCTAGACGAAGTCAAGCGATATCGAGACTAAAGTCGAACAAAGCTGCTGGTGCAGACGGACTATCTGCAGAACTCTTTGAGGCAGCTGGAGATGAGCTGGTAGGGTGTATGCACCAACATATCTGTTCTCTGCCGAGTGGAATGATAGTACTGTTTTCCCTATTCACAAAAAAGGATACCCTTTTGACAGCGCCTACTATCGGGGGATAAGTCTCCTAAGCTCCTAATCGCCTACAAGATCTTCTCTGTCGTATTGTGTGCCTGAAACCATTCGTCGACAATATGATAGGTCCCTTTCAGTGCAGTTTCAGGCCTGGAATGTCCACCATCAATAAAATCTTCACACTACGGCAGATCCTGGAAAAGACCCAAGAAATGCAAATCGACACTCATCATCTGTTCGTCGACTTTAAGGCCGCATATGGCGGGGTGCATAGAGACGAGCTATACAACGCCATGTCTAGTTTGACATTCCTGCTAAATCGGGCAGATTGTGCAGGATAACGATGGAGAACTCTCGCTGCTCCATCAAGGTCGGTAACGAACTCACCGATATCTTCGATGTCAAAAAAGATTGCAAGCCGACACGATGTCATGTGATTTTTTCAACATTGTACTTGAGAAGGTCCCGCAAGACCACACACCAACACCAGAGGCACGATTTTTCAAAAATCTGGGCAACAGCTAGGATACGCGGACGACATTGACGTGATTGGTCGAACTCAGCGAGATATGCAATGAAGTGTTTGCTGGTATTCAAACGAAGGCGGCAAATAGGTTTAGCGGTGATTGAGGACAAAACAAAGTTCATGCTGTCATCAAGAAAGGTCACACAGAGCCATGTTGGAAGAGGCCCAGGTCAACCTCGTACTTAAGCGCCATGGAAAGAAGTATTTTATATAAGAACTGACGGCCAACCACCGTCTTGGGTTTTGCTACTTGGATACTTGGGAATGTTTGTGAAAATGTCTTCTTCGATGACACCGGTTATAAGATAGGCACAAAATCCACAAGTGCTCGACTAAGCATCCACAAAAATTGTCTATGGTATCGTGTAAAGAACGATGATAACCAGCCTTCTGTCACTAGAGATTGACAACATCGATTTTTTCAAACTGTGGTTTCAACAAGCGATACAACGCTCGATGTTGTGACAGACAAAATTTACTCTGCGGCTATGTCAAGCATCCTTAGAATCCCACTTTGCACGAGCTCGATGTCAATATTCTAGACTTTAGTGGCGGAGATCGATGTAAGACAGCTTTTGTTCAGGCTCAGACCCCCCAAGTGCCGTGGGTCACAGAGGGGAGTACTAAAGCACAAGCCTACGGAGCCGAAGAATGACGTATTTTTCACACACGATGACATGAGTACAACGTCAAAATAAGGCCGCTTTATGCCTCACACAAATGCGTGCATACACTCTGTACCCTGTAACACACAGTCCATGGCAAGAATACAATCTGATGTCATTTTAAAAGCTTAACAGCAAAATGCTAAAGTGCGTAATCGGTTTATGCACTCAACAATTAGCGACTTTTCTCACCACCTCAGGTCCGTGGAGCAGAGAAAACTGCTGCCCTAATGAATTTACGGCGATAATGACGCATTAATGGCCACGAACTAAGTAGTTAATACAATTTCATCGTATCGGCCTAAACGAAAATGCCGTGCGAACACGACCTGGTCACTGGTCGGTATCCACTCGCTCGGGGGTAATTTTCTAAAATTGGTTACTACAAAACTCCGCGCCACCGTGCTGTGATTTAATTGAATGGAAGAGAGCTCTTTCAACTAACGAACGGGTACACAAAAACAAATTTAATTTGCGTATGCATATTTTAGTATTTGTCAAAATCACCGCTGATGAGGATAGGTTGCGGAAAATAACAAATCCAATTATTTCAGTTTGAGGTCGGTACTTGATGGTCGTTCATGCAGTTTATGCTCCGTGCCAAATGCATGCAATTTTTGGGTTAAATAATCAATAAGGTATAAAAGTATATGAACATCATGAGCAACGTGCTGCTGCCGATGGAAACGATTTTCAATTTTCAGCGCAATGCTGTTCACTTAAATTTTTATTGAAAAATGCTGGATTGAACGCGTATTGCCGGTCGTAATAAATTCCATTCTGCTGCTTTTCGGGTTTATGAACAACAATCGGAGTGTGAACGCCAGGGTGTGATTAAAATATCAACAGACGCATGATTTGTTTTTTGACAGAAAAGTACTTTAAGAAGAAATGCCTGGAAACGTCGTACATTCTTCAATGTCACATATGACGTACCCACACGAGTGTTAATTCTCAATTGGAAATTAATTCACAAGAACTCGAAGGACTATCTGCCCTGCAGTGTCGCAGAAGACACTCCTTTGCAGGTCTGGCTCTGTGATGTGGGATTTCAACGTTGCCTCGTTTATGGCAGATTAAAAGGAGCAATTCCTGCTGAAACTCATTTTAAATAAGTGTGTTTATACTGCGCCCGCATGGAGTGTGTTCGTTTTGCTTCCTTGAACGGCGCAGAACGAACACTCATTACAAGCGTGTTCGTTGGTCCTTCCTTGCTTTGTTCGAAATCCTGTTAATGCCTTTTTTATTCGCATCTTATTTGCATGCTATAATGCGCCGTGCATATGGGTAGCATTTGCCGATGGGCTTGTAAGTCTGGATCGCTTTGAGTGGCTTTTTGGTAATTAAGGAATCTGTATCAATAAGAGTTGTCAAGGTTAACAAATTGCTGCAATTCATTGTAGCACCACACCCCGGTCCGGACCAGTGTCTCCACCAACCAGCATGCCAAAGATGCTCTTCCAACGTACACAGCAATTTGGCTGACTTCCCATTTCAGTTGTGGGCGTAATCTCAGGCCCTAGCGTCCTCTGTTACGTTGTCTTATTAAAGAGGGAGTCGAAGACTTGCTCGAATTAAACGAAGGCCAGGTGTTGTCATTTCTGATACACATGCACATTGTCCTTTTCGATTAGACGGAATAAAGGCCAACCTTCAATACGATACACTAACACCACTCAAAATTATCAACTCCTTCACGAGTTCATTTAATTTCTTTCTATGAGAACTCACCTTATTCATACTAGGTCCTCCCTCCGTGACAAAACGGACTATCACAGGTCTTTCACTTCCGGCAACAAAACCGAAGCCCATGCTGGCGCTTCGTTTAAGGATCGCCATCCTGGGCTCCGGTGGATTTTCATCCCACCGCACGCATTCCGGAGCCTCATAGGTGGATGTTTTGTTAAGATGACTGTGAAAATGAAAAAATATGTTGTGTTATTTTTCAATCGATATTTACTGCGGGTGTAAAAGACTCACTTTATGAAATAGGGGCGACCCTTTGAGTCGACAGCCTTTTCCCATCCATATGGCAGATCATCACACTGGCTCCAATTCTCGCATGGTGGCAGCCATCCTGATGAATGTGAATTGTGGCTGAAAAAAAAAGAGAGAAGTTAAATACAAATATGACACAATGGGCTCAAAAACGATGGCACATTAGGTGTGAGTAAATTCAAGCGTGTTTAGGGAAATGGAACAAAGTGGATACAAATATTTTTCGTCAATCAAAGGTATGTCCGTGTAGAGGATAAGGCTAAATTTGGAAAAACTCACAATTTTCGAAAGGAGAATACTACGACCGATCAGGAATAATCGACAGCACCGCAGCAAAAAGAAGCTTTATGAAGAAGCACGCATCATCCCTAAGAAACAGTGCATGGTGACACTGTTCAGAAAACAGCTTCTAGACATCAGCAACCATCCCATCGAGGCAATAAGGAATCACAATATCTGCACAACGCTACCGTAACGCGCTTAATCTGGTGGGCGAACAGAACTTTTTAACAACGCCGCGTGGCTCCTACCAGACCAGCAATCGAGGGATAAATCGGCTACCACATCATCACCCCATCCCAAGAGGACTAACATGGACACACGGATTTCAAGGACCCGATGTAAGAACCGGACATTGTGCGATATAAAAAATAACATTTATACCACACAATAGTGAATGCCCGAATTTTAGCAGATTGCTTGAACTTCTTCTCAGCTCCGTCCTATTCTGCTCCTCCTGTTGCTGCTGTTAATTTTTTACTAATAAATTTTTGACATAAATTTAATTACGGTGTGATGATCGTTTACTAGCTCGCTGACTAAGTTACATATACAGGCCGACATGGTAAGAACGATAGAAAAGCAGATGTTCATACCACAATCGGGACGTAATACATATCATTTATTTTAGTTTTATTTTAATACTACATTCATGTTTTAAATAATCTTGGTTATAATAAGGTACCTGTAAGTCTACAATAGTGATGGGAACTATCGAATACAAAATATCTAGTTATTTGATAATTACAAACTATTGGTTGGACTCAATTAAATGGTTTTTGTAGCTGCTGAGCGAGAATTTGTTTGTATTAAGCCTAGAGAGAGAAATTTGAGTATGCATTGCCAAAATATTTGCTTGGCAGATTGTTTACGTGTATGGTTTGGTTTAGTTCGAGTCGATAGTTCGACTCAGTTGAGATATGAGTTCGAATGGTTTTTTCACTGAATTCTTTCTTTTGTACTACGGAAATATGTTCGAATGATATTAGTTGAATTTTGTTTTTTCATTCGTTTTTACTTTCGAATATCGAGTCTAATGAACGATTCGTTCACTTGTATGATGGAAAAAGGTTTTTAGGTTTTTGTGATTTTTTTATTTATGCTATTTATATACCGAGCACTAAGTTTCCTTGGAAAAAAAACACTCTGTACCTCCTAACCCAAAAATCAAAAATGGGTAATGAGAAAACGGGGTAGCAAGTAATTGAGTTGTGCAAAGATCCAGAAATAAGAGAGCAAAGAGATATCCATCTTTTGCCCCTCTTGCCCCTTGATTCCATCTGACAACGTTTTTTATAAGCTTTCCCCGCCGTGTCTGTGAATACGTGTGAGCTCTTGAGAACAGCTGATCCTCTTCCCCAACCATAGGATTGGGGTGGATTGAAGGTCTTATTTGAAAATTCTCTTTGGTTTACCCGACATTTTTCAAATCATTGAACACAATGAGGAGGGCAACAAACAAAGCGTATGTTCACGCTGTAAATTAAGCTCCTGTTTATAGGAGTTTCTGTCTGCAGCATTAGGGTGATACTAATGAAGAAACAGATAAATGTATGTTTTTTTGCTCAAATATGAGTTATATATGTAAAATGCATTGCCCGAGACTTGTGTACAGGTATATATACCATATATGTAATCTTGAAATATTGGCATTAATCAATAAAATAAACAGTTTCTTTGCTGCTTTTCCTTTTCTACAGATATATGATGGAAATTACTTTCAAATTTTGGCAACTATTTTTCTATTTTTTATTTAACTATTTTTTAGTTTCAATATCTGGGAATTTCTCTTAAGAAATAAGAAATTTTAGTAAACTGTTTTCAAACTTATGAATGAATGCTATGAACGTGATTTCATTTCCCTCGTATGACATAGAAATAGGCTTTATATTACATTAACGTATTAAATTGATGCTAAATATATCTGTAAATAATACGTAGCATTACACTTTTTTTTACCCAATCCTACCATTAAAGTCATGAACCAACTGAACACTCTTCGAACAATAAGTACATGGTTGTTGCCAATTTCACACGATTTTCCCACAAAATCTATGAATCTCTCTCTCTTATCCCACAAAATCCACGAATCGGCCGCCATATTGTGGTGGGTCCATAGTTTTTGTGAAAGGATTTGTGATTAATAAGGGATTTCCACTACTCTCACATTCCTCTCTTTTGTAGACTAGAGGTAAAAATAACTGAAGATGGATATCTCCTTGCTCTCTTATTTCTGCAAAGATCGCTGCGGCCAATTGACGCTACCCGTCAGATGATTCATTCTCAAAATGTCTGCTTCACAACTATGAACGTTACGCGTCACTCTTACATCGATGTCGTCGAGCTCTGTTTAAAAAACTTGTTTTGTACCTGAAACCAAAATTGGAACCCATTTAGAAGCAATTGGTCTCGTTGAATGTTCGCCGTGTGGGAGAAGATAACTACAAACTGTACGAGCCCAGCCAGAGTTGGTTCCGACCAGAAGATACTTGAGTTTCCGAGTCAGTGCGACATTGGTACGCTCAATGATTTTAAGTGCGAAAATATTGGTAAGCTAGAAGACCTATATTGATGGACACAAATTAAAAAGAGGAAGTTGCTCTAAAATCATGTTTCATGATAAGGTCACCAACCGTCGGCAGTAGCTTCTTTGTATCAACGGATTGCGTCCACAGTACTACAATCAGACATTATTGAAATTGAGGCTTAAGCAACAATCAATGTGGTCTCTGGTAAGTCTCATGTCATTTTCCATTAGTTTGTGTAATTTTAGATTAGGGCAGTTTGTGTTGGCCAAAAATGCTTGCACTTCTTCTTTGATTGGCGCTACAGTCCGGGGTGGACCTGAGCCTCAACTAACATGCCTCTCCAGTCAGCACGATATTTCGCCAGCTGCCTCCAGTTGCGCACACCAAGTTGGTTGAGGTCCTTTTCCAATTGTGTGCGCCATCTAGTGCGAGGAAATGCTTGCACTGCACTTGGTAAACTTCCGCAGGTTTTACGGTATATTCTTTCAAATCCTTGGTAGGTATCCTAAACACCTTTATTCAATTGGACAGAGTATACATGCATAAAAGCTCAGAGCCTCTTCAACGAGCGGTTCAAAACCACAAAATATTCTAAGGCAAATTGGTTCCAACCCTTTCCACTTCAGTAAAATCAAAATAACACATCTGCGCATTTAACAGCGTCTTAGTGAATCACTCCAGAGTATTTGAAAATACACAGACGTCTTCTTGCTGAATTCCAAATATTTGTACAAAACACAACCTTTCCCCCGTTTCTCTCCAACGAGTGCTATATTTGTACGCATAACTTGCGAAGCTCCTACATTGTCCTAAAAACGCGCGCGGATTCGTGACAACAATGGCTATTTAAGAACATTTGCAAACAGCTTACACTTACAGAAGCGGAGGGGTTGAAAGGCGCGCGACAAATGTTCCACTCTGTCGATTTTCAATTAAGCACTTCAAAGTGCCGATAAGATATGCTTCGCAGCGAGAATTTCCCATGACGACTAAGTGAAGAGGGGCTCAATGTAAATTCGTAAACCAGCATAAACAACGAAACGACGAGCATTGAGCAATTTCTTCTGAACTATTTTTTTTTTCATTTTTTTACATCGCCAGCTGTAATTAAACTCGTCTTACCCATATCGCCGCCAAGTATGTGCACACAAGCAGACCTACACACCATTGTGCAATAAAACACTTTTGTCGAAATAAGAAAACACACTAAACGCTTGTTGCTGACGGAGGAGGATATGAACTTGGGGGCATTAAGCGGCAAGAGCTTATCGAGGGTGTTTATTTAAAGGGAACGAAACGTTTTCAATGTGAGCCGTGTTCCCCTCTTCTTGTCAAAACATTCTTTAAGTAAACCTGCGCGGAGGGGAACACACTCTGCCGTGGCAAGGAAGCGTCTTGTCGAATGTATGTACATGTGTACCTGTTTAATTGTTTTACCCTCAGAGGTTAAATTGTTTGCAATTTAAAAGCGTTGTGAACTTCACACCTCGCCAGTCGACAAGGGGTGTTGTGTGCGGGTGTCTTGTTGAGTTGTAGCAAAATATGACAGAATGATAATCTTGATCTTAAGAATTTTGCTCGAAAGTGTTGAAAGAAATGACATTTGACAAGAAACATATTGACATATTCTGGCGGTGTCGAGTGGTTTCAAATTTTTGAATGTTAACGTAGCCTAACCACTTGAATTCCATTTGATTGAACGAGGACACTAAGATAGAACCAACGAATGTTCTCAAGAAAATACTGGCATCCACTTTGTTGTAGCGAAAGTAAATACAAATGAATATCATTTACGTTTTAGATTGTGACAATATTCTTGTTCCAATATATTGTTTGGAACTTTCCAGTAATAGATGAATCATAATATACACATATTTGTAGACTGAGAGTCCGACATGAACCTAGGCCTAACTTCTACAGCAAGCTCTGGTTCTATGACGAGTGGATGAAATCTTCAGTTGTATGCGGTTTTTAAGGGCGAAATTTAGGTAGGTTTTGACTAGACTGAGCATTGTCAGTGACTCGCAAAAGGTGAATCCGTGAATTGTGAAAGCTGCTCGGTTTGGTGATTGAACTTAGATGTCGAATCCTAGCTGTATACTTATGTCATTTTCAACACATATCAGGACAATAGTAATGAATTTTGGTAGTTTATCACAATCGATTCCTGTTGATCTGATGGTGTTTCCAGTTTTGTACAAAAGAGTTGCATGCTTTGTAGTTTAAGTTTTGTCTGACACAGGGTAAAGAAGGATTCGTAGAGGGTCAAGATGTATGTGACTAGAAGCGAAACAAAATTCTTTAATCTGGGCGTACCTCAGGGTTCTGTCATTGGACCAATTCTATTCCTCGAACATATAAATTTCCTACTTGGCCTTAATTTTTTGGGTGTACCAACAGTTATGGTCTGATCCATAATTTGGACTTACTTAACGCTGTAAATTGGGATCTGAATATGTTAAGGCATTGTTTTGCTGAACCTAACCTGATTATAAGCTCTAAGATTAAAGTAAAGTTCAACAAGTTGTCGTCGCAGCAAAAATTTGATGTGAACGTATACTCCCATGCTTCTTAGCGTCCGAAACACAGGTTGAATAGTTGTTCAACTTTCGGCGGTGTAGATTGTAGTGCGGAATGTTTTGTAATGGAAAGAGTTGAAGACTTGACTATAAGTACCTGAGGCCAAGTGACAGTTCTAGTTTTGGTCAGTTCTATGAATTAAAAATTCCATTTGTTCGTCATCGAAATCGGTAATAAATGTTCTTTTTTATGTAGTCTTGTTATTGTAATTTTCCTTTAATTACAAATTACAATCTGCGTGGGAATCTCTCATCCATGTCATTTGCTCCAGTCAATTGATTGTGTCGGTTATACAATTTTTTAGTTTTGAAGTGCCGAGCAATGACAGGCCAAATTACACACCTTATCCATTTTTATATACAGAAGATCTCTATATAGGATAATTATGTTCGTTAATCGCCACATTTGCCGCACTTATTCTATTACAAGTAAAGAACGAGCTTCATCGGAAAAGAATTTGGTGTGTGAAAATGGACTATCCAAGCGCTGATGTTGATGTGAGTTCTGCGCATTCCGTGTTCAGCTGACTAAAATTTAAGTTAAGTTCTAAAAGGGTGTTGAATGTAGGTTATTGGTAGATAAAGATTCAAATACACTAAGCCTAAATGCTGTGTTCACTGAATAATCGATTGATTCGAATCTTCTTTAAGACTTTTACTAACTACACTATATGTTTCAAAGAGCGACTTGTGTATTTTGTATGCATCGTTCAAAATGTATCAATTGGAAACCACAATCAAAATGCGAGAACGATTCCTACAATAATATCACTATATTTGAGGCAATTTGTTTTACAATTCCAACGCGTTCAGGAAGTGTGAAACCACTTACACTTGCTACCCAATCCGATCCAACATGCTCTCTAGATTCCAATTTCAACAAATATATCCAGTTTCCAAGCGTCAGGAATGAATAAATGGCTGGGTGTCATCATTGAAACATACTCCTACATTTGGAAAAAGTGTGTGGATTCACTAAGGGTATGCAATATGCATGGCAAAATGATTCCGAATAGTTGTTTAATCAATATACGTAGGTCATGAAGACCTGAAGCGGCGTGCCCAGGACTGTCACGGAGGGCAGCGATTGCTCATGCTCAGAACCTCGATGGAACGTTGTCCTTTGTTCCATTACAATTCACAAGAGTATCTAGCATGGGGATCAGTGCGATCTTATTCTACAAAGATTGATGTCATATAATTTTAATGGTGTCGATTGACGAAGAAATTAAGTTTCGGGAGCCTAATATGAAACCTTTCAACAGAATAATAATTATTCTTTTGTACTACAAATCTGCCAATATTCATCCGACAACACATTTTCATCGCAGAGTAAACATGAGATGGTCAACGACCGTTGTTGGCTGGGTAGACAGCATAGCAGACAGCTAGTTCCCGCTGAAATTCAAGCACTCCGTAGGTCGTTGATGTGAAAACACCCCCGAAAAAACAGCGGTTAACAAAACGCACAACGCTATGGAAATTCATTTACTACAAAAATCACGGAGGGAAATGCTGAAATCAAGAAGCGGCAACAATTCGTAAAAGTCACCATTTATTAAAAACCCCAAGTGTTTCTATGTCGGGAGACTTACATAAGCGCAGAGAACACTGCAAGAACAAACAAACACATTACAATGAGTCAAAACAAGTGGAACACTAGGAGCACCGCCGCCGTGAAGTTTATTTAAGTTTCTCCTTCCTTGACATATTTAAATGCGTTCTCTGAGTCAAAACAAAACAAAACAAAGCAGAAAATAATATATGTACGTACATAACCATCATTACAAAGTTTTGATTCAGCCTTTCATAAAGTGTGCACAACTTTTACTCTTGCCATAGTTGGCTAAACTAAGAGACCAGGACAAACCACTCGGCGAATAAAATTTGAATATATAAGGCCGTCAAGAGCTGTATGGGGGGTGACAAGAGGCTCAGCCGGCAGACCATTGCTTGTCAGCTGCTATTTAAGGAAATAAATGCACACACGTTCGCTGTGCATACCCGTGCATGAGCGCGCGTATATGTAGCGCACATAAGCAGGAAGTGGAGTCCTGTTTGTTTAGTAAATTTGGACTTAAGTATGTGCGTTGTACATGTGCACTGGTTTGTGCGGCACTTATGAGCGGTTGTGCGAGTTTGTTTGAAACTTAACAGCTTGCTTTGAATAATTTGATAGAGTAAAAATTGGATCACATCACGAGGTGACTTCTTCCTCGGCGTCGGGTGTCAAAAAGTTTTCGTTTCATGGTTTTATGAATTCGCAAAATGGTTTGATTTTTTTTCCTGGATTTATTGGAATTCATGCATTTCGGGGTAACTATGTGACAACATTCACGTTGGCATTGCCGGGGGTGGATTTTTATGTCATTTAGCCCTGATTTTGTGTTAAAGTGAGAAGCGCATGATGACCGTAAGTACAGCTCATCCCGACTTGAAGGACATAAAGCAACAAAGGACGAACACAGTTGATCCGTTTGAATCGATCTGGCAGTACTTAATCCTCAGGTGATCTCCAACACACAGCACTCATCGAAAAATAATTACGAATGAGAGTTGTTATCGATGCAAGTCTATTCGGTGGATTTTAATAGGCTAGGGTATATGATCCTAGCCTATCTCCTATCCTAAAGAAAGGAGACCCTCTAAATGGTGCCAGTTATAGAGGGATAAGTCTCCTAAATATATCCTATAAGATCTTTTCTGCCGTTCTGTGTAAGTCCCCGAAACCCCACGATAACAGCCTGATTTGTTAATATCAGTGCGGGTTCAGGCCAGCGAAATCCACTATTGACAAAATATTCACATTACGGCAGATCTTGGAAAAGACCCAGGAGTTTCAAGTCGATGCCCACCATCTATTCATCGACCTTAAGGCCGCGTATGACAGTATTTATAGAGACGAGTTATACAGCGCCTTGTCTAGTTTTGGCATCCCTGCCAAACTCGCCAGTCTTTGCAGAATGACGATGGAGAACGCCCGATGCTCTATCAAGGTCGGTAAAGATTGTACCGAGACCTTTGATGCCAGAAAAGGATTTAGACAAGGCGACGCACTGTCATGCGACTTTTTTAATATTCGAGAAGATTGTGTGGAACTCAAATGTCAACACCAGAGGCACGATTTTCCACAAATCTGTGCAACTGCTCGCATATGCCGACGACATTGGCATCATCGGAATAACAACGGGCTGTCAGTGGGGCGTTTGTGAGCATCGAAAAGGAAGCGGCCAAGATGGGGCTTGCGGTTAATGAGGGTAGGACGGGGTATATGCTGTCTACGAAAAAGGTCCACCAACACCGACGTCTTGGACAAAGCGTCGCTATAGACAGCTTTAACTTCGCAGTAGTGAAAGACTTTTTCTACCCAGGCTTTGAAGTTAACACAAGCAACGACACTACTGCAGAGATCAAACGGAGGATCACGTTGGTCAACCGCTGCATTTTCTCACTCGGTAAGCCACTGAGGAATAAAGCCATCTCTCGAAGAACCAAGATATACCTATATAAGATCTTGATAATCCCAGTCCTGCTGTATGGCGCAGAAGCTTGGATAGTAACTAAACCGGACGAAGATATTCTTGGAGAAAAGTCCTTCGAATTATCTTCTGTCCCGTACGTACGGATGGTGTTTGGAGGAGGAAACTGAACGATGAGCTTTACGGGCTGTACAGCGACATCGACCTGTTCAAACGACTTCAAATCCCTCGCCGCAGGTAGCTAGGTCACGTTGGCCCGGAAAGTCTTCGACTCCAACCCCCAGGGACAACGTGGAAAAGGCCTCCGCCGCCGGTGGCGCCCGCAACTAGAAGGGGACCTCCATAAGTTGAACGTGCGTGGCTAGAAGCAACTAGCACAAGACCGGGCTAGATGGAGAGGCATGTTGGCTGAGGCCCAGGTCCACCAGGGGCTGTAGCACCAGTCAAAGAAGAAGAAGAAGGGTACATGGCAAGTTTTCTATAAAATACGACGAAAAGACGGATTAACCTTCAAAATCTGTACCCAAGAGATAAACTCATCTTACGGTCCGAAAACAGACTAATGATTGGTGCCACCACAACTAGATCATGTGCATGCACTTCTTTTCCAGTAAGTTTCCCGAAGTCTCCCTTTCTCTCAAGTTAACCGACATAACGCAATTGGTATTTTATCTTCCACCCCTTGAGTGGCAAGTGGTAACTTAATTTCAAAACAATTTATTCATATTTATGAAGCACGGTGATGGGAATTTTGACACAAGAATGTATGCGCATATCGTTGATCCAATAAAATTCCATTGGTAGACCCCATGCTGTGCACTGAAGTAAAAAATCCTAAAATTTGATATGTGCAACAGAGTGATGGACATTCCAATTTGTTGGATACGAGAACATACCGACATTTTGACGCTTAAAGTGGTATGAGGGTAGATGTGCGTTTATGACGCTTACTCGAGAGTATTAGTATATATCTATGTATTTTTTTTCAGAGAATAAGACATTCAATATTTTATAATTTTGTAATTTTCCTTTCCTATACATTAAAAGTTAAATATAATAAGACTTTATTAACAGTCTGACATGACTCCGATTTACAAGAGCAGCTACAAATGCTTCATTAAAAATTATAGACCGATATGCTATATAAAAATTGTTTGAAAAGTTCTTTTGGCAATTTAAGAAATGGATATCATCGAAACATGGGTTAGTGACATGATACACACTATACAAGGTAATATGTTCCCGCGTCTTTTTTTTTTAAATATGACGTCAGTAGAAACTAAGACTCATTCGAGTTCCATTCACAGACCATTTGGAAAGGATTTTGGATGAGTTCAGCTTTTTATTTCGTTAACTGACAAAAACTCTCAGGAAAGGTCATGCAGCCAGTCAGAACGTCTATAGGAAATTTGCCATTACCAATATCAACCAGTTGTTTAGAGAATATGACTCCAGATTAATCATTTTGCAACATGAGACGTATATTCTTGTTTAAATGTAATGCCTTGACATGTTTATACGTTATCTGTCATGAGATTTATTAAATCAAAGCCATCTTTACCTTGCCAAAATATAATGGGATATTGCAGTGCGTCATGGACTATTTGTTTTTGAGTAATCTTACCATCGCATAAATTTTATCTTAAAAAACGAATTAGCGAAATCGGTCCAACAGTCCTCGAGTTTTTTCATTTTTGTTTTTAGATTTTTATACTATAGATTTTATTGACAATATGATACGCCCATCCGTCCCAAGCTAGGTCTTGGCCCTCTACGGGCTGTAGCGCCACCCATATTATTATATATACCATATATATGATACGAACATAGAGTGCCATTTGATACTGCGCCCCGTTCCATGGGGGCTGTGGGAGCTGATCTCCTCTGCGTCATTACATCAAATCGTTGACAAAAATAGAAATTATCGATAATGTTGTTAACATGTAACATATGCATTTCCCTCTTCGGATAAGGATTGTACAAAATACCGGTTTTCAAAAAGACGAGCTGAGCTAAGAACTACACCTATTCCAGTGCTCTTTAAAATTACAGCAAGGAATGGGTTGACGATACTTTGTATTTGACACATTCAACAAGACTGACTTAATGAAACTGGCGTCTAGTTCGGGGTCCAAAGGATAAATAGTCTAATTCCACTGGATGATCAGGAAACCGCCCTTGAGACCTGCATAGGCCTGATCGATTGAGGTAGGTCCCAAGTGGGAGCGTATTGGTTTAAGACCCAATTAAGCGGAAGAGGTGAACATATTACACACATGCCTCAGAGTCGATCTTCTTTTTGTGCAACCGGTGTGCAGTTTTAGATCGGCCTCACCACTCTACCAAGATGGACTCACTTGTACTTATCCATTAGAAATTGTCTCGTTGAAATTGACATACGCTGTGAATACAACATTTAGTAAACTAGTGCAAAGAGCACTTTTCTGGAGAGCACAAGCACATTTCTTACCGCTACATAAGTACACTTGACAATCTTTCCTAATTTTCCGGACAAAAACATATTGGTGTTAATGAAGGATATCTGTGGCATGTTTAGGAAATTGACTCAAGTGCCTTTCAGAGATTTGTATGGTAGCGCCTGGAGAGGGAGTTACGGAGATGGAGACAAGTGGTACTTACAATGGAATATGTCTGTGATTCAAACAATCCCACCCACCATCTCCCGGTTCCAGATGCTCCGGCAATTATGTCGATTGTCGGTGGATGTTGGAACAGGTTGCAACGTTTTTTAGTGAAATTTGACGGTATCTTTATCCGCTTTCAATAGCATCCATATCTCTGCGCCATAGAGCAGTACTAGGATGTTCAGAGTTTTATATGAAGTCAACTTGGTGTTTCGAGATATGGCTCTGTTACTAAGTTGCCTCTTGAGCAGCTGAAAGAAGCAGCGAATGACAAGAGTAATTCCGGGCTTGATCTCAGTACTGGTGCTGTTGTCCCTATTTACTCCAGAGCCTAGGTAGACGACGTCCTTGACTACCTCAAAGTTTTCTGCTGCCCATTATGACGATTTGTCCGACATGTTGATGTTGTGCGTTCTTTCGTGATGGCAGCATGTACTTTGTTTTGCCCTGGCTTACCGGTAGACCCATTTTAGCCGCTTCCGCTTCAATGCCAGCAAACGCCTCATTGATGGCTCGCTGCATTCGTCCAATCACGTCAATGTCGTCCACGTAAGCAAGCAAGATGTGCGTGCGTCGTGTGTTCACGTTTGAGTTTCGCACGATCTTTTCGCCTAAGATCTTTTTTGACATTGAAGGTCTCGGTAGAGTTCGTTACCGGGATTGACGGAGAAGCGAGAGCTCTCCATCGTGATCCTGCACAACCTGACGGGCTTAGCAGGAGTATCAAAACAAGACATGGCGCAGTATATCTCGTCTCTATGCACGCTGTCATATGCGGCCTTGAAATCGATAAATAGGCATGGCTATGGACCTATCAGGTTGTTGGCAAATGGTTTCAGGCGCTCACACAAAACTGCAGAACATCTTGTAGGCGATTTCAAGGAGACTTATCCGCCGAAAGTTGGCGCATTCAAAGGGGTCTCCTTTCTTGTGAAACGGACAGACGACGGTGCATGCACCCAGCCAGATCATATCCAGCTGCCTTAACGAGTCCGCTCCAGCAGCTTTCTTCGACTTCAGTCCACACATCTTTATCTTGACTTCGTCTCAGTCAGGGGGACGGAATTCTTATTCATCCCCGTACAAATTGAGTGAAACATTCTGCCTAGCAGTGGAATTTGTGTCGTCATCGCCGTTTAACAGTCTACAGAAGTAACTTTTCCAAATTCTGACCATCGACTGCGATTCTACTACTAGATGTTCATTTTCGTCCCTGTAGTGCTTGTCATTAGGATTTGATATTGTTCTGCTTGTTTTCATATCGTCTGCTGGGACTGACTAGGTGGTGTTTTTTTACGATCTGGTCGACATCATTGATGGTCAAAGCAAAGATACGTAGACGAAAGTGACTTGAGAACCCTGCGGAGCGCCCCATAAGGCAAGAATGGGGTCGGCTATTAAGTGTCTGTAAAATTCTCAGGTTTGGTTTTTCTCTAGGTACTATAAGCAAAGTGATAGTATGGGGTTGAAACCGAGGATCTTTTAGTTTAAAGAAAATTATTGGAAGGATAATCTCTCCAAAGGCTGTGCTAAAGACTGTTATAGAAACGCCCATTTCATTATATTGCTCCAAATTGAAAGAGGTTTGTCAACTTGTACTTTAATGGCCATTTCTGCCTTTTGTACAAACTTTCTAATTTATTTATTGTTGCAATTCGTCGGCAAAAGTTTTAACTCTGTGCTTCGTTTACAATGAATCCAATTTCTTGCACTCAAACTTCACAAAGATTGAAAATTAACTAGGATGTATGCTGCATTCCCTACATTTATCAACACATCGCTCATTTAGAAATACGGTTAAGAAAAGTCATTCCACAGCCAAAGCACCTCTTTAATCAAAATCAAATCATACCGATTCAAGAAGTTATTTAAAATCCACACTGAATGTAAAATCAATTGACTCACTTGCAGTAGTACAATCTGCCATCCTTGCTCGTGTGCACGGTCCAGCCCTGTTTCAGTTTTTCCTGCAGAACATCGATATGTCTTCTGATTTCGTCCCAATTTGATGCTGCCAATGTTGTCGTTGCTCCAGCAGTCTCCTTTGTTAAATCATCTCCCGCTGCTGTGATTACATTTCCTGCAGACACACTATTGTTATACTGCTGTAGTGGTGAGTGCTGTTTTAATTGTGTTATCGGTGCCTTAGCCAAGCCATTTTCGATTTGCGACTTGGACGAAGACTGCGTTGGCTGGGCCTCATTAATAGCATGCCCCGAAGGCAATAGCATTTCGTTAGTACATCCGCTTCAATCTGAAATTGAAATGCAAAAGTAGATGTTCATGAAGAAGTTTGAACATTTTTTTTAAATCAAATAAAAGTTTAGTTTTAAAGTCTCAACTTGCATCTGTGACATTTCGACCACCCTTTCAACTTCAACTGTCGTTTCATGAAGCTAATCCCACTTTCGTTAAGTAATCTACACCTACTCAGAAGTTCATCGAAACCATCGAAACAACGATGTACGAATGTCAGGGCTTATATCGTGGCATTGTTTGATGTTCGTTAATTGCTTGTAAGTCTTAGACTACAACACCAGTGCTTGCATGGGATTGATTTAATCCAGGGCAACGACATCACACCTAGAATCACAAAACAAATGCCTACGAGTCTCCCATTAGCCAAGAGAGCATTACCTATCTGCAGACACCGCACACACCACACGCCCCGATGGCAGAGAAAAAGGATCAAACAATAAGAACGTAATTGGATTCGGATTAAATGCAAATGTGCTCCTTCTGCCAGTCGCATCGATTCGGAAAACAAAAGCCAGTGAGAAATGGAAAATGAAAAGTGTAAGCAATGAAATATGTGTGTGTATGTGTGCACATTAAGTAAATTAAAAGGATCAGTGTCTGCCAGTGTTAATGTTTCTGTTTACGAACTGAGCTTTGATTTAATTATTCACATGCACGTGCATGCTCACGGTACAGCAATTGTATCTGTTGCTTTGGGGAACGGTGACTGCAGTGATTTTCCACCTACATTGCAGTTATTTCCAAATGCAGTGGAAATTGTGTTCTCGAGTGTTAAGCTAAGTTAAGGACAATGGAGTTTATTTTTACGAAGCATGCGTTCGTAATAAACTGTTTTATATTGACTCCAGTGGCTTTTGTCTGAACGGGGTAGCAGAAGGGAAACATTGCTTGAAATGTTTAATTTAGTTTATGGTTAGTTTTTTAAATTTGAAGTATAGATTTAAGCTGTTAAAGGTTTTCTGATATAATTTGACGCCTAGTACTAGGTGACCAAATACGTACGATATGAACATAATTTCTAGTTCGTCAGAAACTACGAGAGAAATAATACTGCTTCGAGCATATAACTATGTGTAGTTACATTCATGCAAGAGTCCTTAGTTAGCTTAGCTTGTAGTGGCTGACTGCTAAGGACGGTCACACTCAGGCCAGAGTAGGTCCTTTGTGATACCACGCGAATTGACTTCTCCTAACATGGGAACCAGTTGATGCTTGTAGTTAAGTCATTTAGCTGGTCTATGCTGGTGGTGTTTAGTTCATTGATGTTATTAAAATATAGGCCCCTAGTTGTAGAACCTACGACTAGCCAGAGCGCTGCACGAGCAGAGTAGGTGATGAGTGTTTTCTTCCTCCTCTCCATCCATGCAGCTTCTGCAGAAATCGTTACATTAGCACTCTGCTAGCATGAGTGCCATTTGCACAGTGCCCAGTTATGAATCCAATGAGGGGGCTTAATGAGTGTTTGCTGGGTCTGAATAGACTGAGTGACCGTTTTAGGCTAAGTGACGGCCAGATTTCTTTTGCTCTAAGGCAGGTGGTGCCTTCTAGCATGGAAGGCGGTACCCCTGCTATTGATAAGGATGAGGTTGTACCACACCTGGCGAGTTCATCGGCCTTGCAGTTTCCTGTTTCTTGCTATGTCACAGTGTCCCGGCACCCACATGAGGTGAATGTTAAAATGTTCAGCCATCTCGTTATGAGACAACCTACAATTAAGGGACCTTTTTGAGTAGAACATGACATTGTCCAGGGATTTTAAAGCGGTCTGACTATGGAAACAGATGGTGATATCCCTTGTTGAGATCACGTTGTTTCTGCCTGAAAAACACTACAGTGATCAGGGAGCGTCAGAGAGATAACAATGTTGAGGTCATGGGAATAGGCACCCGCACCTACCCCTTCATTTGTCTTCGATCCATCTGTGAAAATACGCAGAGGATCTTCCATCGTTTGCCTATCAGACATCCAGTCCGATCTGGAGGGAAGGCTGATCGAGAATTTCTTCTCAAAGATAGCCTGGGGTATTAGGCGACCAGTGTCGCTAGGAAGGAAGTTGAATTCGTTAAGAATGGTATCGGGTGTATTGTCATAATTCTTGAACAATTCTCAAGCTTATAGATTGTCTCTGTGTACAGCCTCTATGACAGCCGTATCATTGATCGCCAAACACCCATCGTCGCCATTGGCTTGTTTACTACAAGCATTAAATTTGAAGAAGAATGCTGCGCTGAGCACACAAAAATTTGAAAACCTGCTTCACTCGACGTGATAGATTCCACTCAAAGCACCATTTTATTAGGCCACTTGAAGGCCAACGAACTGGCTGGAAGGCAACAGTGCTCGCTTGCAGATTAGCTGTATACTCTACTCAGGCAAAGCTAATCACTTTACACTTCCGTAAAATAGCTAGCGTCGCATTGATCAGTCTGACAAAGTGTTGTACATCAATAAAAATGTCGACTGCGTATAATCGATTCCAAGTAACACGATCTCCTTCGGCGAGCCCGACATGGAGGTTTGTACGTTTCACTGGCCGATTAGAGGTCAAGCCGCAAAACTATGTATCCCACATAACGCACACTGTCGCAGTTGCAACAACTCTGCTGAGAGGGAGACCTTACCACATTTCATTTGTAGCTGCCCCGCACTTTCTTGGGCCAAACAGCAAGCGCTTGGTAGACCCTTCTTCTACTCACTTGATGAGATGGCCTTCCTAAAGTCCTCAGGTTAAATTTAGAGATGTGCATGTCAATAACACACGTCACATAATGGGTATCAGAGCAGTGGATATGACACGTATTGCTACCAAGTTCTCACCGAATGGACACTTCTACCTATGTACCTTGGTTTGAATCATGCCAGTATGTTGGTAGTTTCTTGCATAGTTCTTCAGCCGGTCCATTTTTCTTTCAGCGCTGCTCTGGCAAAGCACAACGAAATGTAGCGGCGTTAATTTAATAAGCCTGGTGAACTCTCTGGCAATGGTTACTTCGGCCAATCGTCGCAAAACGAAATTGCTGGATCTCGTGGTTCCTCATTTTGCACTAAGCTCATGGTTTGTGGCTTGAGATGCTTGTATCCACACTCAAACTTGTTCACGGTGCGACTAAATAGCTGCACTCAGAAACCAGGGTGACGACCGACCCCCTGCCAGCGAAATCACCGGCACACTCAGACAATTGTTGTTCCATTGTGATACCGATAGTTAGACAACTACAACTGATCGACAATTTCAGTGATAGTGGAGTTAATTTGACTCCAATGCCAACCGTGAAAATAACTTTGCTCATACAGGGATTAAGACCGGTGACCCCGCTAACCATGGCACTCACTCAACCAACTGCGCCATATAGCATTTATCGCAGTCAAATAGGCTAGCAACTCTTTCAAATTGCACGCTTTTGTCCTAGGTAAGGTTGACAGCTTTGATTAAAAATGGATAATGGAAAAGAGCAGCTACTGCTATTGACACCAAAATAGGCTTTCAACCATTAATTCCTTATCAATCGCCTTTCATGTAGCTCCTGCCCATGCACCACACGTCTGTCACAACAAAATTAAAAATAATCCACTGCATTCGTGAATGAACAATGAACGATATTTAAGTGCAATAAATTTCATTGAAGCCAACTCATTGACGGTTTTTTTTTTTGTTTTATTTAAATTTGTAAAATCCATCAACCCGAAACCATTCGCTTTTGAAACTTAATTGAATAATTTACACCCAATTGTGGTTCATTCTTTCAAAATGACGCTCGTTACAATATTTACAAACAATTTTCCGTCATGTGCTGTAGCAGGATAATAGCACTAAAAATTAATTAAAAACGAGTTAAAACAGCTTTATCTACTTACTGCACGCCGAGGCATCTATCTTCGTCCCGGCACCGTTTCGTCCTGTTCACCCATATGTTCGTTCATGCGTATCTACAAGCGCTTCTATACCAGTGCTGTGCAGAGTCTTTGGCTCTGCGAATTCGGGTGGTGTGAAAATCAATATTTGGTAATTATCAGTCTATTCCACTGGCAACCATTTGTCGTGTGCTTGCTCGCACACGGATAAAAAGCTTTCTCGTGACAGTAAGTGCTTCAGCTGTGCCCGGCTTTGGATGGCGTTCAAGTGGAAGTGGTATTTATGAAATGTGTATTTTTTTGTTTTTAATTGAAGTGTGGTTTATTTTTGACAAGCATCAGAAGATTAGCGTGTAATGGGGATGGAATTATAGGGTTCAACGAATTGTTGGAATTAGGAGGGTTAGGTCATAGTGGATGTTTCTCATGTAGGAGGGGGCTCATAGTTCAATGAAAGGATTATTTGTTTCAATTTAAAAAAATACACTTCCATTATTTATTGCCGGGTGGGGCATATCGTCCGCTTCCTCACTTCATTTGCCTCTTGATAATGCCATTGTGATTGTTTTACTAAACAAATGCATTTTTTAAGTAATAAAATGGAGTTGTGACTAGAGACGAATCAGATCCAATCCCTTCTTGATCGTGACAAACTGAAAAAAACGCCCAAGTGGTGCCACAGCTTTCCGTGTTTATACCTCAGTCATACAAATTCCTTCATTAATGCTTTGACGGTTAAGACATATGCAGGCAGCGTTACTCAGTTTTCTGTGCAAGAACCTGTAATCAATCGTCAATCCGAAATGTAGAAGTCCTACAGCTACATCAAGGCTCCGAGAACGAGATCATAGAGATCTTTCGTGTCAGAAAAGATAACCGTGTTATGTTATATTCTCAATGCTATTCTTGAAAATACCGATTTAAATACACCGACACTTGCAAGGTTTAGAGACTTAAGAGTGCAATTAGACCATCCTATGACCATTTTGCCGCCACCTGGAGCACATAGATTTCTGTGTATAGACAGAGGCAGGCTCTTGAGAATATGCTCAACAGTAATGTAGGCCAATCCATTGCTGACGCGCTTTTATCTTCCAACACAACCCTCAAATTATATAACAATGCGAAGTACCAAGGATTATATTAGACTGAATATATGAGTGTGGAAAGCAGCCTGAACATATTCGGCAAGCCCAAACCAAAACATGTGGATGTACACAGCAATTATAAGGCCACTTCTTATATACGGCAATGTGGTATAGTGGTTGACCTTCCTGGAATCCACCAGCCTAAAGCTGTCAACCAGAAAACATATTAGCATGCTAGGCGTTACGTGAACAATTTCTACTACCCGACCGCAGGAATTGAAGCACTATTGAACCTTCTACCACTTGACCTCTACCTGTAAGCAACTGATGCAAGGACTGCCATCAGAAGCACCCAATCTTAATGCTTGCTCTTAAGCTTTCTCTGAATGCTATTCAGCAGACTACGAATTGAACATTCCAAAATTGACTACTCCCATTTTTTGACGTCGAAATAACTTTCAAATGTTTTTTCCCACTAGAGAACACACATCGAAGCTGAAAAAAGGTGGAAGCATGTTCTCCGATTTGTTAAACATGCACTGCTTCATCAGAATGAGAGCTCCTGAGTATGGCAGTCAAGGAAGCGGGTATAATTATATCAAAGTTGGAAATACCACCACCTCGGCAATCAAGTTGAAGTCAGTCCATTAGGTCGCAGCACTCGATTACTCTTTGCTGCGTTCCAGGTGATAGCTGGCTTAGACCCGGAATCGACGTATCCCACGCAATGGAAAAAAAACTACTACTGGCTGATGTTAAGAAGACTTTAAATGACGGCACCATAAAATAATCTAGTAAAAGCTAGAACACTCTAAACACCAGCCTTTGTTAACTGAGATACAGGATCATCCGAGAATTCATTTTTCAGGACCTTCAACAACTAAATAACATCCACTTGACTCACTTTTCATATACGGATTCATTGAGTACGAAGAGGGTATGAGTTCGGTCCCCCTCTAAGCATAACAAAGGGTCCAAACGGACCTAAGTGAGACTGTTGATTTTTTCATAGTTAGTCCGATTACCTCCTCGAACCATCTACACAATCTACAACTGGGTTGGCATCTTCAAGGAATGAACCAGGTGTTGTGTGATTCATATTGCTGAGAAGATAATTAAGTTTCCAAACATGTGCATGGATTAGTGCCATAAAGAAGCAAAATGCGCTCAACTTAGGAGTATTCGCCAGAAAGGTTGAAGTAAAGAAAAGTGTCTTCTGAGGACGGTTATATACAGTCACTCAAACAGGTAAATTGAAGCACAACTATAAGAAACAATTTTGAATATAGTTTTTAAACTATATAAGGATAGCCCAACAAATATGGGTATATTTCATAAGTAAGCAAGCGTACTGCCATAATACGAGGACTTATGGCAGAATCTATCATGATCAGCTGATTTCTCACTGATCAATAGATGGATGGGTTAGCTGAAGAATGGATGGATGAATAGCATTTATTATTTATATTTTTATTATTATATTTAGCTTAGTACAAGCATAATCTTAATAAAATTAACAGTTCAACTGAAAATTAACTTTACAACATTTAATAAATATATAATGTGAAGGGGGCAGAGATAATTATGGGGACGTGAATAAGGAATTTCTAATGGATTGAATGAATGAGTGGAAATTAAGGCAATTTTGAGATGTTTGCAAGGCGTTACATTATACATATAGGTTTGGGCAGGCCATATTTGTTACACGAAAGTAGAGGTCGGAAAACAGAAACAATGCGATGGAGGTTGGAGTTTAGTGCAAAAGGGCGAGCGCGTCAATTATTCTAAATAATTAAGACATGGTACAAATATACTTTTTCACGGCGTTTTTTTTATAATATACAAGCCGATCAACTGTAGGCGGTCTATATAGGGTGGTAGAGGCTACCAAAGCATAGGAATCTACGTCGCCTCAATACACGATGTATAGTGTGGAGCCCACCATATTCTAGGAGGGGTCTGATATAGGTGATGTAAAGGGATTCAGTAACGCATGAGCTTGAGAATTCTTTGGAGCAGCATTTTTTGAAGCCTAACTGAAGCGGAACTGGAAATTAATACCCTTGTCACATATAATTCCAAGGTCGCGTATAAAACAGACTAAAGGTACTGGCTAGTTATGGAGGAAGTCAGCTCTAAGACGGGGTGAGCATTTACGAGAAAATATGACGAACTGACATCCTTGTGGAACGTACTATGAGGCTACAATGGGGTAGGAAGTTGTGTGTGTACATACCTAGGCGTTAGGTGAGCAATTGAGTGTCTGAAGAATACTCGGTAGGGCTTGTCAAGGTACGATTTGCCTTAAAATGGTCTCTTTTGTTTGTAATCTAGTCATTAAAGTCTTTATGTTGTCCTCATTTTTCTTGTTATTACATTACTGATAACTACAAAAAAAACTGCGTTCACGATTTTTTCTTGGGAAACATCTATTGATTTTATTTTTGTTGAAAATATACCACCTTAATACTGCCTACTTAATTTATTTTTATTGACTGCATGCAAGTATACATAGATGACTATACTTGAACCCTGTTAAAGCCAGAAGACACATAAGCAATACAACCGAAGAACTGGGATGTCATAATTTTTTGCATATTTCTAGAGTCCTCCATAAATTTCACTCTCCCTAAGTATGTGGTTAATCTAAGAGCTTACAGCTGATTTTTGGGAAATGCATTCCCTAGTGAAAATATCTATTCTTATCTTATGAGTTTCCACGGTGGTCCGCTGGGACATCCTTCTGGTTGAAATATATCAGAACGATAGGATGCTTACTTGAGATTGCTATGACCTGCTACCATCCGTGTATCCGGATCCTCTCTCATGTCACCTATCAATTTACCACCAGAACTCCTTACTTAGAAACCAACACTGCCTTGTTCTTTTATTTCCATTTTAAAGTTTTTCAAGGCGCCCCCTTCAATGTTGTCTCTAAGCTAGTCCACGTGGTGAAAGCAGATGATCACTCCGAAGAAGGCAGTGCTGTTAATTTGTTGCCAACATACTCTTAAAATCTGCCCATCACCACATTTCCCTCCACCATAACGCTCAGACTTTAAATCAATTAAGCACCACCAACACCAGCCGCAACAGCAGTGGCAGTGGCAGTGGCATCAACTCAATCTGAATCTGAATGAACAGCTCGACAAATCATCTCGTTAATATTCGCATTAATTAAAAATACTTAGTCTCGGCATAATTATATTTCGAACAATGGAATGCAAAACAGGTCTAGCTTCTCCTCCCTCTCCCCCTTCACTGCCACAAAATTCTAAATAACCTGCCAGTGTTGTTATGCATTTATTTCGACAAAAAAGAGGGAACAAATTAGAAAAGTTCCCCCCACTCCACAGCAGTGTGGTAGATTTCTGTGTCGCTTATCCTTGTCATCAAATCGTTGACAGATGCCCATTAAAGTTGAACCAGATCTAATAGGACACAATGGAACGTTTATATGCTGTCGCCATTACTGACACCACAGCCATTAATTATGTACGTACACCAGTACACACTGGGCACGCTGAGAGCTGGCTGTGCTGCAGATACTTCTATAAATAGAATGCAAATATGGAAGGAAAAAATAGCCGAGCAAATGTTCGTGGTTGTTATCAGAAAGCTTTTAATTGGCTTTGTAGACCGCATCGGTTGCAGAAATACCCCCGCGTAGGTTTTCGAGTGTGCCGCCTTAATTTGCATACAGATCTAAATTCGATTCGATTTCGTGTACCATTTAAACTGCAAAGTATTCCAGTTTCCTTCGGCCGAATTAAAGCTAACGAAAGACGCACCTTTTATGGGAGATTAGATGGGATTTCTTTACCTGGACGTATGTACAAATTGATAGCTTAATCTTCTTAAAATTTAATCGTAATCTAGTCTAAATGAATGTAGGATTCGGTTTTTGGCGACTTTGTTGTTCCCTTCAATTCCTTTTTTTTCGGATTCTGCTGATGGAAATAGAAACGCTCCGTCAGTCTGCGCTCTTATATGACACACAGCTATTAGTAAGGATCAGGGAAGAGATTTAGAACCTTAAATGTCTTACGTTCAAATTGCGAGAGTAAATAATGTAATGAGAGGTTGAGGAAACGAAAAGAACGAAAGACGGAGAAATGTAAGCAACGTGAAATGTCTAAAATAAATCTTAAGTAAAATGCGGATTTTCGGCTTGTGGATGTTCACCCTCTTTAAAGTGGTTTAAGTGCCCGAAGAGGGAGGTTGAAGAGATGTCGTTGAAAGAGAAAAATTTGACCAGTTGGATGTCGATTTGTTTTAGTTCTTTTTTTGTATTTTTTAAGGTAATGGAAAATGCTATGTCTTTAAGTGAAACTAGACGGATTTGGGTTTACGTCATAGTTACGTTACTACACTTCACACCTAGAAGCAATGATAAATCTAATATATAGTTTGCCTTGAAAGACCATCTACTGTGGTTAAGTTTCTGGTTAAAGAGCATTGATGTAAATCAGAGATAATGGAATGAAAAAGATACGTTTTAAAAACAATTATTGTAGCTGGTTGTTGATTATTCATTATAATAAATATGCCAATAATTCTTACAAAATAATTCTTATAAATATATTGACGAACAACGAACCCAACAAAGCTCTTAAAAATAGTATAGGCATAAGTTGCAAAATTTCGTTCCCGTTCTCCTTAAATAATGACAGTCTTCAAAATTTGGTGCAAAAACTGCGGGAACAGACCTATTTTGTTTTTTCTGAACTTGTTAGTTTTCAAATTTAACGTCGTTCTTAATAAAATGAATGCATTTTGCGAGCATACAAACATTTGTGGTGAATATATGGCGCTCAAATGAGTGGCAAGGTCGGAAATGTCGGATGATCCACTTCATCAGCTGTTCGCATATATTAATACACATTCACATAAGAACATTCAAATTTACACTCAGCTGGTCTCGAGTTTTACACGAATTCACAGACACTATTTGTGAAACGGATGTGAGGCAGTAGTGAAACAGCTGTGAAATGTTATAAAAAACGCTGTCAGATGAATCTGAGGGGCAAGAAACGTAGAAGTGGCATATCTAGTCGATTCATTATCTCTGATGGTGACTGGATATCAAAGTCAGTTGTTCCAACTGGAATGTTTAATAAAACTTTCAAAGTTTCTCCATTGACTTCCAGCCGTCAAAGTGTTCAGGAGGGTTTGAAGTTTCATTCTTTTTCTTTTGCCGAATGTGTGGACGTTATTATAAAAGTATGCCATTATCGAAATTGCGGCACAGTTGTAAATATGTATTGTGCAATTATTCTTGATTTAGGTTCACATGGTGGCACTACAGCCCGTAGAGGGCCAAGGCCATGCTTCTCGACAACCACTCGGTTTGTGCGTGCTATTGTTCTCTCAAGAGTAGAAGCTTGAGAGGCTTTTTCTAAAAAGAAATACTCCTGAACATTTTCAGTGATTCCAAAGAGGTGGGACCGTACCAATTACTTTTTGTCGCTCAGACCAGGGATCGAACCTGCGAAGTCGACGTTCAAGTGCGTTGGGGACGACGCACATACACACAACGTCACGGGCTACCACGGACGGTTGGAATAAGTCGAGGCATTTTTAAATGGTTTAAAACTAATTAAGTAAGAGAGTATTTAACGTTTAATTTCGCCAATAAATGGACAGACAAATTTGTTGTTTGGTATTTTAAGTAACAATGTGTTTACTTGAGGCGACACGTAGTGAGGTCCTGTGCGAGAGGTAAGCCCACACCTGTTCTAGACAACATGACAGCTCTTTCATTGCCTGGAACACAGCATAGAGTGAGTGACCCAGATTCAGTCAATGGTGTATTTAGAGCCTTAATGGCTTATTTAACAAGCTTCCAACGTATATGGGCACCGGAACACAGTGCCATTCCAGAAACTTATTAAGTGAACCAACTCTCTAGAAAGGGTACAACCTCTGTACTGTTTCTTAAGGACGATGATCCATGCCTGTCGCCACTCTAAAGCATATACTGACGTCTAGTGTCACTTTTTGTCGTAGTTGGTCAACCGGCAAAGGATGACAACAGGGCATGGGACCATCGGAACCCACGTCCTTCGACTAGGCGTCCACTATAAGATTCAAGTAGGAGCTACTGTTACGAGGAAGAAAAAAAAAATATTGTAATTGGTATGCAACAGCAGTGCTCTCTAATTCCGTACATATAGGCTTCTGGAAGCCTGTTGCTTTGATAACCTGACTGAACTAAGCAAGAATAGGCCAGAGTCTTTATTTTAAACTGGTTTGCTGAATAGCCATAGACATTCAATGAGCCTATGGCGTGGCTGGTGTCTTATCGTACAACAAGACAAGCTACTGCCTAACTTCAGCTATTGGCAAGATAGTGCAAAGTTAATTGTAGCAAACTTTTGTCCACAAACTTTTGTATTATAATTTGTCTTGTCTTGAATTTATTTCTCCGTGGAACCCTCCCAACATACAATTGTAGTGAAATGATAATTAAGAATAAAGACATATTCTGTGATTTATTGAAAAAATCAGTCGATAATCCCCTGAAAGTGATAATGGTTGAAAATGGCTGGTTAGATCAATGCACTGTTTCTGCACTGTTTAGTCGATTATTCTTTTTATGGATGCCTTCAGAAGTAAACCTTGTCACACTGAGGTGAAGTTTGACAAACTAACCAGTGCTTAGCATCGAATAACAAATGAGTCTAAAGAAGCAATGCATACTGACAGCAAATCAATTATTAAATCGAAAGCGGCTAAGAACAATATTGTAATTTTCAAATAAAGCCCCCAAAAACACGTTATATAAGAATTGTTCCCAGCGAGGACTTCTTTGTTTTATCGTTGTGTTAAGTCGTAGATATTACTGAATTTTCTTCACAACAGACAATGAGAAATGAAATTCAAAAAAAAATTGACAGTTTACGAGTACCTATACCCGAACAGCTGAAAAAGTTGGTCGACACAAACAACATCAATCCCAAGAATACTATGATACGATGCCCATGACTCTCTCAAACGCCAAAACATATAAAAACAAGTCATCAACAAAGCAGAAAAAAGATTCAGTAAAGATACTAATAAGCACATTAGACCTACTCCGCTTATCGCGATGAATGAAGCAAAAGCCATAAAAAAACATTGAATTTAACCGAATTTCCATTAAACATTGCGCCCGAGTGCCCAACATTTCCCGCACAATATCAAATCGACTTTATGAAATAACTCAATTAACGTTAAATGAAACAATAATGAGTGGCAACAGTTAAATTTTTCGCTTAATTACGATACTTAATAGACCTTAACCTATGTAATCTTGATGAGGCATAAAAGCCAACATCGCATTAACTCGGTGCGTATAGCCAAATTGTACACACAAGGCGTGCCTATATGCCTTTCGGATTCATGTTGTCTAAGAGATAATAGGCAATTATAATCAAATGGCATCATCATGAACTGAGTTGAACTTCGACCAGGAGGATATTAGAAACACAATGGGTTTTTAGAGCGATTGGCTTGGATCATAAGATGGTCAAGAAATCGCGTCGAAAGAACGGAAGGAAAGCATTAAAGTCCAGAAGACACAGAATTGATTGAACGATTATTTTACAATTTCAATGAAGCACTGATGTTATCGCGCGGTCTCAACGCTCCGGGGTCTTATGATCAACGAGGACAAGACAAAATATATGCTGTCGAGCAAAAAACGATCGACAGCTACAGTTTCGGGGTAGTAAAGGAGTTCTCTCATCTCGGGGCAAGGGTAGAGACGTAGAATAGCCCTTGGCAACCGATGCTACTTCGGTTTGTCACTTCGAAAGCATGATCAAAATCATGCTCTACAAAACTTTTATCCTACTAATCCTGCTTTATGGAGCCGAAGGTCTGACTCTTCATCGGATATATGGTCCCGTCAGCGAGGATGGCGAATGGAGGAGAAAAACGGGAACCGTGAACTCTACGAGCTGTACAAGGATGTGGATGTAGTTTGGAAGGCAAAAATCCGGCGACTACACTGCATCAGCCACATCGTGCGCATGGACAACAACGCTTCAGCACAGAGGCTCTTCGTATCTTAGCCTCCTGGTTCGAGAAGGAGAGGAAGACCGTACCTAGAGACCAAGTGATAACAGATGTTAGACAGATTGATCTTGATGACTTGAAGCAGCGACCATCACCGATGGAAGGCAGCAATTGTTCAGGCTCGGACCCTTCATGGGTCGCCGCTCGGATAAATAAGTAAGTGAAGCACTGATACATTATGTAGTCTATAGGGTGATATGTACTTTTTTTTTTCTCCGGCATTGCGTTGAGCCCCAATGCAAGTTCAAGCAAGCGCCACCACAACGACAACGTTCCATTCACAAAACAATCCTCTAACTCGAACTGTCTTTGGTATCTGGTGCAAATTTGTGATATATTAAATGGCGCCCAACGTAAAACGACTTAATAAGGTACAAAGAAGTCGTCTACTAACTTGTGCCCAAAGAGAGTTGAGTCGCGAAAGCACACAAAAGTATTGTATCAATTAGCCTCAACATAGAACGAGTCACCAAATAGGCGGACGACTTTTACTAACTGGCGCCCAACGAAAAACCTTTCATAGCTTCCACACGACATAAACTGAACACTGACAAAAATGAAACGAGAATGAGTTTCGTCACGCATAGAATAGTGCAAAGATGCATTTGGTGCTCAAAGCCTGTCGTCCCAGTCCCATTTATTCACCGCATTGACCTTCATTTGGAGACAACCGCATTAATCGCATTATGTCACCATTCAGGGGAACACACCATAATTTCCACAGCATCAGACAAAAATCCTGATAAAACAAAGAGTCTTTGAGCATGCATCGATTTATCGACACACTCTGTGGGATTTTCATCAAAGCCCAACTGCGACATTTTTAATTATTAACGAATCCGCCGAGATGAATATGTTGCCTCCCTCCACGAAGATAATTTTCTTTGATAAACCTGTGTTTACTTGTGCATCCAATCAGCGAATGTATGAGGTGCTGGAAGGGGTGTGGAGGAGGCTTTGATTCTCGCATCAACTGATGCATATCGATGTCTTTTGTTAATTTTGGCGAAGAGGGGGTTTTAAGAGTTTTACTTTTCTTTTGAAAAGTCTTTGATATGTTGATTAATTTTATTCAACTATAATTTTTGCACTAATCTTAAAAGCATAGGATTGTGCTTAACCTTCGAATGTCCACTTGAACAACTTGGAACAAAAAGTTAGCTCAACAAAATCTATTTCAAACTACATGCGAAACTACAAACTACAAAGAATAGCAGCTTGGTTAAGTTAATTCAAGATTGTCTTTTTTATAAATGTACGTATGGTTCTCGTAGCTATTTAGCGTTTCAACAAATAATACATGGGATATAAAATAATAACTACACCAGTAGTCGTCCTAATGGACACGTTCTCTGGTCGATGTCACATCCGCAACAAATCACGCAAATGTACACACCGCCTTTTCTATCATTGGCAACATCAACACTTCGATATTAAATAGGCGGCACGAATTTGGAGCCGGTAGTCGATACCAAGCGGGGCCGAATGTATTGTATGTTACTTATCTGCAACCAATGGATGTACGGCTAGACATAATCGGTTTCACGCTGCAATTCAGTGGATGAAAAAATATGGCTGCAACTCACCGACTCGGTTTGTTTGCCGGATATGACAAGTTCTACTGTGCCCCACTAATGAACTGTTTAATGGAATATTGCCTGAATATCACATGCGCGGCCGATGATTTTTGTTCCTCTTTTTAATTATTTTCAGACTTCACTTTTTTGGCGGTGATACCCAATTGTGTAGGCATATAACTTTTTTTTTCTCAAAAAAGTGGTTCAAAAGGTTAAGGTCTAGGTTCTAGTTTGAGGGAGTACTCCTGCCTGGAAACTTCTCAAACTTTACCGGGTGTTGTGGCCACAAAACTGTGAGTCTCATAGAGTTGGAACTCCGGTGCGTGGTACATCTACTACTCTTTTGTGAAATTTTAAAATCTACCACATCATCTACCACAGTTATAAATTCAGACTGTATTGCAAAAATGTGAATGCAAGATCGAATTGAGATCGATGAGCTGTTCATTTCATTTATGAGAGTAGCTTTAGAGTAGTATATGAAATTTCTTAGAAATCCAATAGATACACCCGATCTACTACGCATTTTTCAAATCCTCCACTCACTTGCTTCAAGATCTACCACGCTTTGAAAATTTGAAGTTCCAACACTTGTCCCATAACAGCTCGTGAGAGAACAGTGCAATGAATGAGTTACGCTGAGAAACTTCTTTAGGTCCACATTGGACAATAGCGCCATCTATTATATTACTGTGAATAGCTAGCTGAATGTACTCGCTTTTCTAGGTCCTTTAATCATGGAGCACGAACGCATTGATATAACTATGCGGGCAAAGATCGATAATTGGACCTGCTGGCAAATCAGAACGCAATTGTATTTTGTACAGACAGCTTGAAAACAAATATTCCAATGTTAAAGAGTCATTGGCTCAAAATTGTAGTCGGCAAAAGTACAGTTTAAAATTATTTTAGCACAAAGTGTTCTGATAATTATAGTCGTCTTAAAGCCCACTTTAAAGTTATCACCGAAACGTCATTTTAAATATTTAACGTGCAGTTAAGACTATAGATTCATTGTTTGAATGTTTCTGGCACGTTCAATATTTCAATATTTTCTTTTAAAAGCACCTGTTCTGCTTGACACACTTGGAACATGTGAAGTTCAGCTTCTTGGGAAGTGGCTTCCTTCTTGTCTCGTCGTGAATCATTATAATTTTTTGATAATTATGCGTAGCTCCATCGAATCCCAATTCTACTACTTCCCGCTTAGTCTGTAATTTAAGCGTTTGATTTCATTGACTAGCTTAAAAATCCGGCAAAACAAGGAAAAAGAAAACAAGCCAATGAGAGCGGTTCAATTAGGTTTAAATGTCATTTTTAGGAGTGCTTTATTGAAAGGTACGTTGTAAGGCAGAGACAAGTTAATGACAGGTTTAAAGCCGTCTATTTCAGGAGAAAAGCTAAAGCATGCTTGTCAGTTTAAAGTTTCATAAAACTAGTTCGGAGTTTAGCCCCTAAAGTTGAGTTGACTACAGTTTTTGCACCATTTTTTCCAAGTTTTTTTTGTTCACATATTTTGTACAGATAGGTATAGTTTAAACCCTAAAGAATATTACGGACATTTTTCTTGGTAAGTTTTTTTAGAGAAACGTAATTTGAACAGAAAATGTCAATCTTTTTGAAACCTTGTAACACCGGTGCTTAAAACCGTAAAGAATAGTAGGTGGAGACCTACACCTTTCTGACCTTTAAGCTTTATTTCCACTTCTTTGCTTGTAACACCTCCCTCCAGCCCCAAACATTCAATGACGCCTCAACGTTTGTAAGAGAAATTATCGATTCCAGCGCCTCCAATTCGACAGATGTACGCGTACAGACCAAGAATAAACAGGATATACCATATCCGTGGGCATGTGTAATGTTATTTGCCACTAAAATAATTAAATCAACAGCGCTAATCTCTTTGAGTTTGTATTGGTTTTATGAGCTGTTTATATGCGATAATCAAAAGGGCGTAACATTCACTAAAACGTCCCACACTTCTTGCCGATGTGTACTCCGCCCTACACGTACACGTTGGTATGTACATTCGAGAGGTTCCCCACGGCTTTTACTGTCATTTACGCACGCATCATTATCCGACTTTAATCTCATTAAAACCGAATGTTGCCACGAACCCATGAAACTTGTTGGATAAACATGATTATTGTTCTGCGTCGTATACACAGCGAGACCCCAGAGAATGCCACGAAAAATTCCGATCTGTCATGTCGATTGTAACGCAATCAATATGGTTGTAGGAAAACAGGAACAAATTGCTTGCATTTTTTTAAATGAGCGGTAGGAACATGAATTTGGCTTGGTCATACAAGGGGTTATCCAATCCATGGCGCAATTCATCTTTACATTTTTTCCCTTCCGGAAATGTCCTCACATCTCGCTTCACTGGGGGCAAATACCAGATGTGCATTCAGTTAGCTGCTGGACATGACATCAAAAGATTTATGATTTGTATTTGCCCAAATGCAATCATCCATTTATTCTACACTCTACAGCACACATCCATGGCACAACTGAATGCCTCGACCCGTATACTCGTATGGGTCTGTCTGTGAACGTCACGTAACTAAAATAAGACCGTGCTGTGATTTTGAAACACGAAGCATCTGTGGTAGCATCAATTAAAATTTTGGACAACAATTGCAAGGACGATACCCACAAATGTGTATGGGGGTTGGAGTTGGGCATGCATGAGTTGTATTTCAATTTCGAGTTTAAAAAGATTGAAAGAGCAAAAGAGCTGGCAAATTAAGAGAAGATAACTGCGGTTGTCACAAGTTATGTGAAAATTTAATTTGAAACAAGACAAAGGCGGAGCACATTTAATTTCCGGAAAAGGAACATACATCCGTCGCAGAATTTGGAATATAGACAAACTGGTGAAATAAGTGGGTTGCAGAGCATGCATTTTGGCCTTCACGACAGGAGTTTTGTTTCATCAAACCGAAGGAGCAGAGGTTACCGAAGGCACTAGGATATCGTTTGTTGAGTTCACGTTTGCTACAGGGTATACAAATTCCACGACTGTTTCGAATCTGCTTCTGTCGATTGTGATGTTTTGTGCCAGTTGGTGTGAAGGAACGATTTTTATTCGACAGAGTATGCATCAATTGGCTCGTCCCCATCGCTCTAAGAAATTGGAAAGTCCATGTGTGTATCACACGATACATCTATAGATCGTGCAAGCGTGTCATATTGTGCATAACCCTGTTTTAAGTTTTAGCTGTATTTGTAGGAGAATCCACACAAGTTTGTAAGTTATTGCCAACTTTCAAAGGTCCGAATAATTACGGAAACTTGAAAGGATCAGGTAAGACACCGAAGAGAGAAGAACAAAGAAGTCGACAGCGGCAAGCATTTTCTCTGAGGTCTCGAAAACCACAGTCGGAAGAGCTTATTAAACTAACCGCAACTCAAGTTTTTGTCGACTTTGCGAATGATTGTCACAAGGTTACTTGCAAGGTTACTCTACACATACAGAAAGATGAAGATATGACTGAGGTGAAGGTGTGCTTCCTCGGTTCTCAGTCATTCCCAGGGTGATGTGTGGATTACTGTGGATGGCTTACTGCAGTACCACCACCAGAGGATGTTGAAGGTTTTCTTGCTTGCTCTGGTTTCCTCGATTATAAATCTAAAAATCAAGTCTATCGTGTAATACGGCGTATCTGACTGAATTTACTCATCCGATTCACGTTCACTTGGCATGTAGATCGTGGAAAACGGCGGGCAGACTACCTTACCGATGACTTTTTCGAATACGAAAAACAGATGTGTTGTGATAAGTGACAGCAAGAAATGCTGGAAAAAATTTCAAATTTTAATTTGTCAACGCAAATTAAGAAAAATGAGATATTAGGTATTAGGCTTATAGGACGAAGTAGCTTCTAACGGAAAATCGAACTACAATCTATGGTGAGTTTGTTAAAACTCAAAATGAGAAACATTTCCCCTAGCGTATTCCACGATAGAGGTGAATATCTGCGAAAATGTAAATAAAATAATTCTATTGCACTACACTTGTCCTTGGTTCGCAAAGGCTTTACCTCCATTAGTTTTGCTCCGCTTTACGGGTGATGTGTCTGGATGGTGCAATACATTTTTGTTTTCTAAGCCAGGCTCTACATCCGCGGCCGCAAGTTACTTTCATCCGATAATAGTGCTCACTGCGAATAAGCTTCACTAAATTAAACCACCTGCATGAAAGTAGATTCCCTGACTAAAATCTGGTGGATGATGCAAAGGCTTTGAAAATCTTGGAAGCATACCGCTCTGATTCATCCCAAACACATAAATGTTCATGAAATTCAGACTTTTTGGGACGGATTCCATTGGTGTAAGGTATCCTTAGACGTATACCAATAACTCAATTTCTTCTTGAGCAAAAGAAACAGTGATTGGCAAGAAGGATTCTGTGTTTAATCTTGGTACTATTATTGACGTTTCTATTCACTGCGGAGTCGAGGTAGACGGAGTCCTTGACTACCTTGAACTCTATGCTGCCCAATGTAAGGCTCTGTCCGAGACGTCAATGTTATGCGTCTTTTCTCGATGAAAACATGTGCTTCGTTTTGCCCTTACTTACCGCCAGACCTATTTTGGCAGCTTCCGCTTCGAATCTAGCAAATGCTTCATTTGCGGCTAGCTATGATCGTCCAACTACGTCAATGTTAGAAGAATTTATGGTTTATTTGACATCATCACGCCTTCATCGGTAGGTAGGTACATTAATAGACTGCAATTTCAAAACATCAATGCACTCACAAAGTTATTATTTGCGTGTATTTTTTGGGGAAAAATAGTTCGTCTACAGCGCAACAAGTGTCTGAAAATGTAAGTACCCCACCCTAGTCGTAGCTTTCAATGAATATGTGGTCTAAATATGAGCTCGGTACCTTAAACAGTAAGGAAAGAAAACGACATCACATAAGTGACGGCGCTCCTCCTGCCTTTCAAATACGAATACGAGTGCACTCGTAAGTGATCTGCAAACACCTTAAATTGTGTACACCCCCGAATAGAAGGTGTCACAGACTTGTGGTTGAAATTGAAAAGAAAGATATTACATTACGTAAGTACCCAACAAAACTCCCAACCTCAATCATATTTCCCATGCATTTGGAGTGCGCTTAAAAGTTTCCTTTAACTAGGCCACAACAAACAAGGACTTTATTTCCCCACCAGAAGGATGAGGTCTCTTCTGGGTGGGCAGAAAAGAAAAGAAAAAAACCACCTAAAAGGAAACACAATTTCAGACACTTTTGCTTATGCAATTGCAAAGAGCACTCCTCCGTCAGAGGAGGATGTGTGCAGAATGTGGTGGAATGCCCGTACATATTATCCATTACCTTTGTGGTTCAAAATGAATTTGTCTGCGAGCGACTGAAAGGATTTCATTGTTCTACTTTAAGCTGGAATGTTTAACTCTTATTGAATTTAGCCTCATTGTTGCAGTGACCTTATTTTCCGTTCATTCATTCAGTCGACTGCTCAGTTTTTTTTTTCGTTGTTGGTGTTAACTACATTTCATCACCTCCCCGAGGAATTATGGCACTTTTTGATCCTTTAAAAGGTATCCCCGGCCTTTTTGCGCCCTATTCATTGGATTTTCTTTTTTGTTGCGCTTGAATCGCGTCTGCCTCGTTAGAGTAACTTTATTTCAATCATGTCTCATTGTTCTTGCCGTTTTTACTGCCCACGCTCCGGGACGGTTCAAAGGCTGCTGCTTGACGAGATGCGCCTCTCTCTCACCCCGGGTAGGCGTAATAAAATCGCGATAATGAGATTGTGTTTAACATCTTATTTCGGGCCGACACGGAATCCTCTGAGGGCGCTGTTCTTTTAGAGGGAAATAAACTATTAACCATATCAATGCAGATACGATTTTACGAACCATGAATTAGTCATTTCATTTCAACAAAAAGCGGTTAATTAAATTGAGATCCACACGACGAGGACCCTGTCATTAATTGATGACCTGTCTGGGGAGGGGAGGTCATCATGATACAACAGTCACCCACTTTTAGGGGCATTCATCACCCATTGTGCCTTCGGATATCCTTGATGTGATTGTTTGAAATTCCGGCAGAGTGCTAAACCCATCATTATTCTTCGGATGGCATCGGGATGATTCGAAAATAAGTTTTAAAATCATTTTTCCCTTGTGTATAGCCCACTCACGAGTGTATTTTGCTTTTTTTGCGAACTGAAGAGGCCATCTCCAAGTGTTGTTGGTTATTTACTGATGACATGCTGACACGTCCTTTGTTGTGCCTCCCTTATCTAATGCTACACAACAAGGGGCAATAATATAAATGGAATTGTAGATTCCTGACAAGATAGCCTAACAAATGTGTATAAGCGTGCATCTATTTTATTTTGTCACGACATAAAAAAGTTTTGCACAAAAAAAGTGATAGAAAGGGGATCATCAGAGGACCCAAGTTACTTTTGCTGCTTTTTGTTTTCTTTTTTGTTTGCTCTCGTAAACTGGCTGGTCTGTATTTCTCCAAATGAAATGGGAATGAGAAACATATTCTTTATTTTTTGTTGTTTTTTTTTTCAAAATGAAAGAAAATCTAATGGAAATCGATTTGATTACAAATCTGTACTCTCGCAGATACAATTCTTGAGATAACATCAGCAGACAGCACACTCCAACTCAGCAGTCAGCATACATTGTGGAAGTCGGAAACGGAGTTAAACAGAAGAAGAAAGCAACAAAAAAAAAATAAACAAAAAAATTATAACGAAACACAGGAAAGAACGTACAGGGCTGCGGGTGGACATGAAAAGGAGGAAATGTGTTGATGTTATTTGGAGCATTTTACACAGTTTTACCCTGTCAGTTAACTTGTCGATTGAGGTAGGATATTTTGTTACATTATTCCATTTTCCGTTTCTTGGAGGAAGAGCACACAGAAAGAAGAAAAAAAAAAACAAAATCCAATCTTGCAGCATCCCAGAGGAGATGTAGTTGCTGTGCTTCCTCTTGATGTAATTGAAATTCAAGATTGAGGGAATATGTCTGTGCTCTCTGGGGCTTTAAGAATATTAAGACATTACGAGGGATATATTAAAATTTAATTACAACTCTGTTACAAATTGAATTTAGTTTGGTCGACAGTTTGTCTGGCTCACTGGAGTGTTGGTCCTCTGAGCGGGTGGGTCGTGATTCGAGAGGGCGACATCTCTTTAATCCCTTTGGAAATTTGATTTAATTTTTGCTAATTTCTTTACTGTTTATGGGGTTACATAGAACTGTCGTAATGACGTCTGGGGTGACAACTTTCTTTCATAGATGGGATCGATACTAAATGCCTGCTGGCGTGTACAGAATGGGGAACATGAGCACTAATAATTGAGTTAGAATCGCTTGTCTGTACACGATTGAATGAAATAAGGTGGACAGTAACAGTATGGTGCTTTCGTTCGTAGGTTGCTTGTGGCAGATCAAATACATAAGACGCGTAAAATCTCCAACCTGGGCGGCAACCAACAGACCTTTGCAGCTAAGGCGATCCCTGACTGTCTACAGTTGCGCGCACCAATTAGTTTGTGGTCCTTCTCCACTTGGCCATCTTAGAGTAGTGTGTCTTTTTCCGTGTTGCCATGTAGTTTCTCGGGTCGGAACTAAGGTCGTGCGGTCTACATAGTCCAGTCTTCCAGGCTAAGACGTTTGGGAAGGGCAATATCGAACTAGCTCTATTTCCAGATTTGAAATTACATCCAGCTCGTGGTTGAATCATCTCATCCAGATGCCATCAAAACTAGCAATTATAAAAGGACTTATCTGTGAAAGACATCAACTTACTTGTCATGACTCAATAGCTAAAGATATTTTTGTGTTTAAGTTAGTATGCTGATTGCGAAATTGCTAGCACACCTTGGTCATGATTGGAACATTGTGATACCCATAGTCAGACTACTGCCACTGATTGACAACTCTAGTGATAGCGTCGTTTATTTGGTCTCAGCGGCAAATGATAACTGGATCAGATTTGGACAAGCGCGCATTATAGGAACTGCGCTCATAAAAATGGTTGTACAATGTGAATACACTTTTCTTTCGCTAACATATGTAACTATTCCAGTGCATCTTCTTCCTCTAGTGCCGCTAAAGTCTGGGGTGGACTGGGCTTCTGCGAATAAGCCTCTTCAGCTGACAAGAACTTAAGACATCTGCCTCCTATTTCGCACTTCAAGGTGGTTTCTGTGCGCCATCTGCTTCGTGGGCTTAGTACTGGTTCATCCTACATGGCCTAGCTTAGCCATCGTATCTCTGTACCTTCTTGAGCTCAAAGCAACAACGATTGGCGAGAGTTATTCTGCGTTTAATCTCGGTTGTTATTCATACTGTTCAATGTGTCGCTCTGTTCAAAGGGTACAGTCACTCAAGAGTTGAACGAGGAAGGGGACAGAAAAAAAACACAAATCTACAATGACCCATACCTAACCTAACCTGATGCTGTGTTCTAGCCGTCGATGTTGCATGCCCTTTCCTGAGGTCAGCATATATATATTTCGTTTTCGTTTCGCCCTCATTCACCATCAGACCCATTGGCTAAGGATCATGCCAGCTGCAGGCGTTTGTTGGCTGAGTGCGGGTTCACCCTGGACTGTAGCGCCATTAGAAGTAGAAAAAGAAGAAGTAGCGGAGTATTAAATGATTTGGAGAGGGCCAAAGAGAAAGAGCAGACCTTCGCGCTGGCGTGGGTAACCCGTATCGCATCTCGAGGGGTTAAAGGACATAAACTTCCTCATTCAAATTTTACTCTCTAGATCTAGCTTTCCTCCCATTCCCACAATCTTACACATCGTCTGGCAAATTGGTTGACAACCACAGCTTACTGATTATAACAAATGCGTCCTGTAGTACTATCCTTTCAACAGGCAATCGCTCATCAAACCATAAGAAATAAAATATGATTTACGCCACATGACGGAGCTATTCATGAGCTTATCCGAGCACCCTCTCGTAAAATCCTCTACAATTAGGACAATTCATCGCCACACGCCACAGACAGAGTATGGGATCTCATTTAGCATAATATTTTTATGTTCGATGTTTGCCGAGGGTAGACATCTCATCGAGCCTTCAAGCCATACTAAAGATAACCCCCCACGCAGACGACAGCCCTTCGCACTTTGAAGCATTTAACATCGTGTTCCCCCCAACAAATGATTCGAAGTTGAAGAAAGTCCCATGGCGGCCATAAAAGCACCGCTCTGTCTCAGAGAACTGTAACTCTGTGTACACATATTTACGTATCATCATGTGCATGAATTCGAGAGGTATTGAGGCGTTGTAACAAGAAACTAAAAACGTTTAAACCCCGGCACCTAACATCCACTCATACGCTGTAATGGCAGGTCGCCTCATCCTTTAAATCTTCTACAAATATTGCTAACCTACTGCTCCCGGCGATTTCTTGCACTGTTGCCCTTTGTGCTCACCGTATTATTCGAGGCTTCAGCTCGCACACAAAAAAGAAAAGCCAATTTCACTTAATAGCCTTGACGATGAACTGCATACGAGCTCGCTACTGCGCAAATCTGCGTACTCTACCACTCGAAACATCCCTTAAGGCCTTTAAGGCTGCTGCGGTACAGAGTTGAGAAATTATTATGAAATTGTGGCGAATGTAGAGTGAAACCGAAGAAGAAAAACTTGAGAGGTGCTACGTACGTACGTGCACGTACGACCGGGTGTGTGGGAGTGTGCGTATTTATGTAACCGACGACTCGGTTGAGAATGTCGAGTATTCGCAAAGAAGTTGCTGTGTACTGCGTACTTTTTTCTTCTCTTTCTCTTTGGCACTATGGCTGCACAATTGCCACAGTTTCGTCGCGTCGTCGTCGGTTGCTGGGAAGAATGAGAGAGAGATGGAGGGAAATTGTCGTTCTATGTTAAGTGGAATTCTTCAGTAATATGCAAATCACGATAGATGGAAGATTGCCGGGGCCAGGGGTCTTGCCTGAGGACGCGTGTGTTTGGATATAAGTTGGTTAAGTGTACTTTTGTGTAGCCAAAGAACAACCGAGTAATGTCGAATGGAATTACATGGATTGCAGCCTTGCAGAATTGCATCATAACTGGATGTGAATACAGGCTTAAAAGCTTAAATGTAGAGCCGTAATAAGGATTCCATTTAAAATAAGTGAGTCGTTTTTTTTTTTATGAAACAGAATTCTTATGCAATTAAACAGGGAAACTTAACGACCGATATTGTAGGTCAAGGTTTTAATTGAGGGTACATAATTCCTTCGCAGTGACGCAGCACTGAAGAAAGTATTCGTACAGTGGTGGTAAATTAAATTGAGACATTGCGGGGAAGATGTTCACTTTATCACAACGTCCCTCAGTTTAACTGACACGACCGGGTTTAGATGTAAAAATATGTGTACGTCCCAAAGTCAAAATCTCAATAAATAAAAACCAATGTTAGTTTGTTTTTTTGCATGTCCCCTATACACACTTAAGCTGTAAGAGATAGATCACAAACGTCTTTGGCAACTTTGTTTAGAATTGGCTGGATGAGATTACAACAGTTTTGGTCCGCCAAAAGGATAAGGTCCAGTAGGGGGCCGGTAATTCACCGAGCCTTTTCAAAATATTCCTGAGCGATCTAATAAGTTCTCTCTCTACGACTTGATCGTGTATGGATCAGGCAAAAATATCGAGAACATCACTACGCACGCGAATGGAAGCCACGATTCATTCATGAGACATTGCGATGACTGGAAGCGGAATATCAACATTCAGAAGTCGGAAACCATTCTGCTCAGGACGCCGTTGTACAAGGCTTCGGCGGATACAAAAAAGAGTTGGAAAGTTCTCAATTGTTGGAAGACACGGGCAACCACTGGACCAAAGGACTGTGTCAGATACCTGAGCAGATCTATATTTTTATAAATATGTAGACGCTTTCGCTCTTGTAAAGAGCCTGTTTAACGAGAGCCAACTCGATGCAAGGGTTAAGATGCTGCAACATGGCCCTCATACGGCAAATGCTCACCTAAGGCTGTCCCGTGTGGTTAACGTGAGTGCAAGCTTGGTGGAAGAGATTCGAGTGTATGAGACGGCTTACTACCCCAATCCACAATACCACGAGAGGGTACATTATGTCGGCTTCGTTCCCCGAGAAGCATACCTCCATTTCGATAAGCACGGTCTGATACTGAATGAAAATGCGGTACTGATCCTGGATCTCATCGCCAGGTCAACTCAGGATGGGCGACTCCACCACGACCGTTCAGTCACACGACGAGCTGGGGAGAATGTTCTGAGCTTCACTATGGCGGTGTCGAGTCGTGACAAGCGGGATGTTGCAATGCATATTTCCCCATTTTGAGCAGCAATTGTACGCAGACTTGTGCGGTTGTTGTTTTTTGTGTGTTTTAGGATAAAAACTTCTACAAATTATTGATTGGCGTGTTGAAAGCATGGTGGTTCATCAAGACTTCCATTCATCCTTCCATAATGCCCACAATCAAAATATTTAAGCATTTTCATAGATTTTTAAGTTGTTTACACTACACTTAGTTTTTTGACGATTGCATGTATTTTATACGCACTGGTATATTTATGTGTCTTACCTCAGTTCTCAAATCCTATCCCCGTTTTATGAACACAGGAACGTACACATTTAGTTTGCTCTTGATCTGAAAAAAGAAGAAGGAAAAGGAGGGAGTTAAAAAATGTATTTACAGTCCATAGATTAATAGAATAATTGGAGCAGATTAAGAGTTTAGAAAATTTAAAACCCGTGGCGGTACGATTGTATTAAGATGGGTACGCAAAAAATTGACTAAATAAATACAGTAACAAGGTCTATATTCGTCGGTATGGTGAAAAAAAATAAATGCATTGAAAATAACACGTTTGAGAAGTTTCTTCTAGACAGACATACTCTTTGCGCATTGTCAGTGACGGTGGAGCCGTGAAAAAAATGTTTGGTACCAGGGATCGAGCTTAGACACGTAGGTTCAAGTATGTTGGGGTTGACGCACATACCAACCAACCACGCACTAACCCAATAATTTAATACACTACTACTGCTACTAAAAAAAATTATTTATTTAGAAACGGTTTTGGAATAGGGACCTGACAACTTTGAATATAATTTATGAATGCACTCTTTCACTAATCATCAAACTGTCACTCTCCATTTAATCAGAAAACTCAACATATTTCTTTTAGTGCAAAATGTTAGTCTACATATTCGTTGTGTGTCAGTGAGACAACGGGTTGATCGAAATGACTGCCGTTCAGGCGTCCCTCTATATCACACAATTCTACTGCGTTCCTAAGAATTGGGCATCGCTCAGGCCACGTATGGCGAATTTTGCGTAAGGATCTTGGTTTACACCCATTAAAGATCAAGTTGACTGAAGAATCTAAGTCGATGGACCATATGAAGGGACGTACGTTTATTAAAAAAGAAAGTCAGTCCAGTCAAGTCCTAACTGGAAAAATAGTATATAAATATAATGCGTATGCGTTGGTTTAGGAGTTAGTTGTAGGTATTTGTGTTGCGTGAAATGGACGTTGTGTAAAGTGTGCACTGCCTGATGTTATTTAGAATTGTTTACTTTTGAAAGTCAAGTTAACCCGATCGTTTGAAGAGCTTGTCGGATGATGAAATGCAATGGTTAATCATAGTCACAGCTGGACGTGCCGCATAACATAAGCTCATTTGATGGCTGTTTATTCCACCCAAAGAGATTCCAATTGCCACTCGTTTTACCCGATATAAAGTTATTGTAGTTGAAGAAGGCTAAACAATCTTAGCTTTAAGCAATCGACATGACATTTGACTTGTCTTTCCTAATTAATACTAGTTGGATATATTACACAAAATAGCGAATATGTATTTGCAGGTATGGATGAACATAAACTGGCATAAAAGAATGTCGCTAACAATTACGACTTATCTAATGGACTTGCCCATATTTGCATTGGCATTTCTGCAGTCATGCGCTTTCCTAATGCACTGATAGACAAGATTCATGCAATTAATTATTAATGCAAACTAACCTTGTCTAGTATGAGCTTTTACGTCGCTTTTTATTGCGAATTTATTTTACGAATAAAAATATAAATACATCAGTGAATGCTAAAGCGTAAAAAACACGTTATTTTTAAATGCGGGTTCTTACATCAGCGTGAATATCAATTGCATACTTTTAGATGCTCATTTGTAAACAAGCTCAACAAATGTTGCAACAGTGTTTTATTTACCGACACATAAGTAGATTAAAATAAGGTGCATAAATTCAGGGGCGGAATGTTTCAGCACTCTTTTAAAAAGACAATTGTTTAAAAACACAAACATTTTGTGGGGCTTATGATAGCATTTCGAGATCGGTGTACATTAAACCATGTCCATGTCGTGAAATTTCTGTCAAATTCGGCAGGCTGGAGTGGACCTTTGTTTTAGCGGTTTGTAACAAGCTCGCTCGCGCAGTCTTACAATGTCGAGTTCCACGGTAAAACATTGTACCATCGAGTGAATTTTTCAGAGTGATTAATTCAGCATAATCAATGTTTTACTTCTAAAAGTTCGTCCAAATTGATAGCATTTGCAGATTAAAAGGTTTATAAAACAAAAATGCGGGTAGTCCATGTGATGCCGACTGTCATTGACAAAGTAGATTACTACATGATTTTATCCACTTGATACAAAATTTAAAATTTAGGTTTGATTAAAAGAATGATCACCCTTCTCTACCCGTGGAAGAAACAACAGAAGACATCAACTTTAAGTTGGCGCATACCTAGCTACCTAGCGAACAAAGTATCGCTGATCGAATACAAGTTGTGGCAAAAGGCTGCCCTTAAAATGTGTAACGATGAAAACCGAGTCAGAAAAGGGAGTCGATAATGTCATGGATTATTATCAAATGACAGAAGTCTATCAGAAGCCAACGTGAAAGCTGATTTTGAGTTTGAGATGATATCTAGGACAGCACAGCACAAACGGAGAAGCGATTCATTTTCAATTACTGAAACAAAAAAAAAAGACTGAAATGATAAACCTCCATCCAAATTTAGGGAATCTTGATCGATCGAGGCATAGTTCGAACCGTTAACTATTGATTGCGAATTTTGTATTTTGTCCATCCCTCAGGTCGCTGTACAGCAGCCTCTCTCAGCCTGGCGTTGAGATTCTCTGATGCATAATATGCCTAAATACGTCTATATTATCATTACACTACAGTCGTACGGTGGGACGGTTGTGCAGATCATCACAACAAGAAGAATTTACGCTAAGCTCAATTATTTAATTTTTCTTTCAGCGGTATCCAAGAACGTGCCCGAAGTCGGGTTCTGAAAAAAAATTTGATTATGCGTAAACGTTCATCCATAAGAAACTGTTAACCATCTGCATGCATTCTGGTCGTATCGTGGTTTCCAATTTAGCGTACTATATTACACATGGAGTTTATCAAGAACAAACATAGATCGGGGCTGTCCAGACTGGCTTCGTGTGAAGGGAGAAATGACATTTAACAAGAAAATTCGATAAGCTCTAAACGAAAATCTATCTATTATTCGCTTCTCTCTTTACCAATGTCAACTTCTATATTCATCGTGGCTAAACGCATTGCGTTAAAAAGTGACTCATCCGATCATGGCGAGCACTATTTTGACCATCATCATAATTTTTAGAACCGCATGATCCAATAAAGGGGTCCCGAAAGTAAAGTACGTACTAGGAATCTCTGGGCCACTCGATCCGCCGCCATCGACTCTGACTCATCCGTATTAACGTCCAGGCACAACCAAGCAAGTTTATGGATTTGGTCCAACTACCTCGTCCTGAGTCAGTCAAGGGGTCACATTTAAGGCACGCCTTGGAAGAAGTGACGGTAGGGACATTCATGTCCAAATCAGAGGGTCCAAGAGGGGTCCGAACAGGTTTACGTTGAGAAACTATGCTCTGCAGGATAAAGGTGACTGAACGAAAGTTGTGTTCATCACCGTGCATTGTTTTTCAAAAATTAAATTATTATTAAATTAATATCTGGCGTTATGTTTCTGAATTCTAAGAAAAAAGTGGAGATATCATAAAGAGTACAAATCTTCAAGTCCCCACATAAATTAATTGACAGCTCAACCAGTGAATTTATCTGTGACATACACATTTATTAGGAAACACATTTCACGGTCTGGGGATGCTTGACATTGCTGTTAGCCTCAAACTGGTCAACCGCAAACTCTTGGTTAAATGAATTTCACACGTGTGTGCTTATGTAGTATATCATCCCGGCGCTGCCGTCTCCTGTGTCGGGAGGTGTGTGGGAACCACCGCCTTGCCACAAGGGATACATCCACTCCTCTGAGCATTTAAGAAATACGTACGGAATGGACACTCAAATACCACAAAATGCTCTTAACGAATAGGACTCAAAACTGTCCCCCATTGTATTGCTGAATTTTTCGAATATTGGTGTTTCTCAAATGGTTTCGTTTATTTTCAGTTTTGCTTTGGTTTCGATTTGCAGCCTTGTCCATGTGATATGTGTGGATCGGGTTGACTTGGGTTTAGCTTCTGTAGCAAACCCACCCGTACTGTGTATTCTGTTTGCCGCTTGGACATGGTAAGGGTACTGAATTTTTGTTTTTTACTTTTATAAGTGTTAATGTGAAAAAAGGAGTGGTGCTGTAATTGTTTCTTGTGGCAAGCCTGATGCAATGCCATGAATCTCCTCTCATATGTAAATCCGTGGAAATAAAACCACGTTACACCCACAACAGGCCACGTTCAACTACTTATTATTTTGCTAAAGCGATTTCGATAGTCATTTGCGGGACTTAGAACGTGGCTTCATAAAGAAAGTATAGAGTTGTAAGCGGGTGACAATGATTGAATAATGACATAACCATTGCGCCCATGTTCACGCTCATTTTGTTTTCACATTGAACTTGTGATTCAGTTGCTTGACGTGGTTGATCATTCTACGTCTGATCTCGATTGAACAGAGGCTTCGGTGTATCTGCTAATTGTTCACTAAGACGATGGAAAGAACTTTGAACTTGTTACTCAACGATACGTAAGAAATTCGGCTCTGAAGAAGAAGAGTCTCTCAATCACCATTTCTTTCAAATCAGAGAGAAAGCGTGGTTCTAAGTTTACGAAGGATGAAAGGACTGAACTTTACTGTCTAAAAATGCAGATATAACGTGTACAGCAGTCTTCAGACCAATCCTAACATATGACATCATCGTATGGCGGCCAGCATTGAGAATCGAAAAAATCTGAAAAATGATGAGCAGTCATGGGACTGTCATAAATTTTCCAAAAATTTCACAAATTCAGCGGCAGTGGAACAATGCTACATCTGCTTCCCATGAAAATTTACGGAAAGCTGATAGCCACAGGTCACTGCCCACTGTCAATTAATTAGGAGAACTTTCTTCTTCTTTGTATGGCGCTACAGTCCGGGTTGGATCTTGTCTCAGTTCCGCATGCCAGGTTGGTTCCTCACTTGGGTGCACCAACTTAAACGCGGGTGTCCTCCGTTACGTCACCCCAGAGGTTCGGATTCGAAGATTTTTGGGGGCGGAACTGAGTTGTCTGTTGGGTTCTGCTTCACTTTTTGTAAAAATACTTCGTTTTTTGGGGCAATCTGCTTCACTTTGTGATCTTTAATGTCCATGCCTCTGCGCTGTATAGCAGGACTGAGGTGATCAGTGTCTTGGAGACCACGATCCTTCCAGAGAGGGCTGTATTACTCAATTGCTTCTGGAACTCGAAGATACTGCGGTTGGCAAGAGTTATTCTGCGTTCGATCTCAGTACTGATGTTATTCGTACAATTTACTTCGGAGCAGATGTAGATAAAGTCGATGACTGCCTCGAATTTATAGCAGCCAATTGTGACGCTCTGGCCAAGACGAGGTTGTGGTATTTCCTTTCTTGAGGACAGCATACACTTCGTTTTGCCCAAGCAGGAGACTCCCTACCTATCAATAGTAAATACCATGTTACTTACAATTACTAACGGTATCATCAATTGGAGATGGATAGAACTACACACTTCGGAAATCGACCACTTGGATACCAGAAAGGCCCTACTATGTAACTCGATTATACAATAAAATATTTCGAAATCGATAAGTCGAACTATAAAACTTGTTAGGAATATTGGAAGAAAAGACCACCGAATGGATCGAGTGGTGTCAAGTAAACTTTAATTTTTTGGTAGTCGCAGAACCACCTAATTCGAAAATGAATATCAGAGTCGTTGGAATTCGCTCTAATTCATTCGATATTAACTATGTTTGCAAGAAGGATGTATTATAGAAGTACACACTTATTTTCCTTATCTTTTCATGATGTTTCACAAATAAAACGTAAGTATTTAGCAAATCATTTCTTATACTTTATCTATACTGTCCCAATAAATGTCCGCACCTCCAATGATTGTCAAATATATCCCCAAAGTCCCTACAAACCGAATTATATCAGGAATTCGCGATATTTACCAAAAAAAGCGTTTCGACTTTTTTTTTCTTCTTCTTTCATTTTCAAAATGTACAAGCAGCGGGCACGTTCTGTTTAAGCCAAATACTTCATTATGCACACCTTCTCGTTAAGCTCAGAGAGACACCTCTAAACGTTACAGGTGCCTTGATATTACCGGCATTATTATATTTTCAGTTCTGGTATAAATCGCAAATAATTTTTGAATGGAATTAAAAATTCAATACTGTAGTAGAGCTCCAAGTACCTTGGCTAGCGAAGGATCGGTGTTTCATTCACCGGATGACAATGAGAGCACAATGGATGCAAATAGGACTTAAGTTCGACACACCGATTTAACCGAGAGACCATTGAACTTGCGGGCCCCTTACCTCTAGAAGGAACTCCATCTGGGGCACTGAATGGTGTTAATGGCAGAAGTCAGTCACATCATCTGACGCATTCTCCACGATTGTCGAATAGTCATTGACAAAGAGTGTCTGACAAAAACTACACCAACTCATCATGAGTCACAAAAACCACACTTTTTAAAAAACAGAACTCCAACATTCCACTGAATCTATTCAATGTTTCTTGCGCCCTACTGTACCACATTCATACACATCACACTTTAACGTCCTTGGCTTAAAGCCCGTTGGCGTATTTAGTTTTCTTTCTTTAGTCTTGCAGATACGCACTTAATCCTCCTACTTCTGGAAGAATAAAAGCCCAAAGCGCACGATGAAAAGATAAATTGACTGACGACGACAACTACAAGTGCCCCAGTGTAGAAATTAAAAGTATCACTGCATGGTTGGAATAATGCAGTGTGCCTCCTCGTCCATCCTTTCAATTTGCTGTGTTGTAGACTGCCCTCAATGACAGGCGAATGTACCTCGCTTTACCTTGGCCTCCATTACAATATTAGAGGTTGTACGCCGCCCTCGAGGCGTTTCAATAGACTCTGGGCAGGTTAAAGTTAGATTTTAGCTCAGATAGCTCATCTAGTTTAGATGATGTTTGTCACTTGAGTGGACAAATTTAAAGTACAACCTCTATTCAATTTGCGTACACCGTGATTGCTTTTTTTCTTCCGCAGCGAGTATTGGACAATAAATTATGCATTACAAGCTATCAACTCGGTGCTGTGGGGATGATGATAACCCAGCCCGCACAACCCTACCACTTTGTTTGTTTTTAGTGTCTTCTCGCAGCAGAAACACTATTGAACTTATTAGAAATAAAAAAAACAACTCCCGCGCAAGTTCAGTAAATATGTTTTCCAGATGTTTTTTCCTCATTTTCTTTACAAGTCTTGATGCTATTTTTGTTTCAGTGATAACCCCTTAATCAGTCTTCATTGCGGTTGGAATAATATTTATATTCATTAATATTCAGAGCCCGAGGTTAAACAGATTAAAAAGGTCCAACATGAAATGTGAGTTATTGAGAAAAATGAAATCTCGTCTCTTCGTCCTTTTTTTAAACTTTTTTTGGGGTTTTCAAGTGGATTATGCCCTCATCAGAGTTTGTTTCACATTCAAATTGCTTTGAAAAGTATTTTTTGTAATTTTAGAGGGATTTAGAAGGAGTCTTCTTTAATCCGGCCCTTTATTGCGAGGAAAGGATGAAATGCCAATCTGGGGCTGAAAGATTCTGGTTTGATTTATATCAGCCTAGGCTTTGCTTTTGTGAACTCTAGTAACTTTTGGGATTTCTTTTGGGACTGTCGAATGTGATCATGGGCTTCTTGCTGTCAGTGTCTCATCAATGGAAACTATTGTACAAGAAAGGGAACTTATACTTAAGACTCATAAACCTTAGACCATCAACTAGCGCCTCCCGGCTAGATTGGGTGGGGTTAGGTAGCGGAGTAGGCCCATTGTGTTACCACAGAATTGAGTAGATCCTAGTCCGCAAACCAGTTGGAGTTTATAATAAAGCGATGAAGGTGACCGATTCTGAAATTCTTCAGATCCGTCAAGGATACGTTGTTGAAGTACGTTACACCTAAGTGGCAGAATTCGCGAGAGGAGAGGGCACTGTAGTGACAAAGACGGTGTTCCATGGTCTCCTGCTCCTCTTTATCTCTGTAGCTTCTGCAGAAGTAACAGTGGGAAATGTCTAATCAGGGGCTTGTGTGCCAATGGTCTTTTCAGTGTCGGGTTAAAACTCCGATTAGCATATTCAGATTCAGCTTGTGGCTTACTTATTAAGTCGCGGCACCCCACCTACGGTGTTGGGAATTTGAATGAACAGCGCTTGAATATTTGACTGTGCACTCTGAGAATTAGATTGAAACAGCCAAGTGTACAAGGATGTGGATGTTGTCCGGAAGTCAAAAATCCATCGACTACACTGGCTCGCCAACATCGAGCGAATGGACAACAACGCTTCAGCTAAGAGGGTGTTCGAATCCGAGCCTCCTGGTTCGAGAAGGAGAGGAAGACCGAAACTCCGGTACAGAGACCAAGTTATAGCGTATGTAAGACAGCTTGCCCTTAATAGCTGAAAACAGACTGCCCTGCTCAGGCTAGGACACATCATGGGTCGTCGGCATGATAGGAAAGTAAGTAAGTAAGATCTCGGTCCACATTCCGTTTCTAGATCACGTATGCAAGCAAGTTGTGTCATCGCTCCAGCGAGTACTTCTTCTTCTTCTTGATTGGCGCTACAGTCCGGGGTGGACCTGGGCCTCAACCAACATGCCCCTCCAGCCAGCACGATCTTTCGCCAGCTGCCTCCAGTTGCGCAAACCAAGTTGGTTAAGGTCCTTTTCCACTTGTGTGCGCCATCTAGTGCGAGGACGTCCTCTGTTGCGCTGTCCCAATGGCTCGGTGTCGAAGACTCTTCGGGCCGGAGCTGTGGTGTCCATCCGCTCTACATGACCTAGCCATCTTAAGCGTTGGATCCGAAGACGCTTAACTAGGTGCATGCCGCTGTACAGCCCGTATAGTTCGTGGTTGAACCTTCTCCTCCAAACGCCATCAACGCAAACAGGACCAAAGATCGTACGCAGAACTTTTCTCTCAAAACAACCAAGAGCTTCTTCATCCGCTTTCAAAAGCGTCCATGTCTCTGCGCCATAGAGCAGGACTGCGATGATCAGGGTTTTATACAAGGTCAATTTGGTGTTTCGAGAGATGGCTCTGTTACTCAATTGCCTCTTGAGCCCAAAGAAACAGCGATTGGCAAGAGTAATTCTGCGCTTGATCTCGGTACTGGTGTTGTTGTCCCTATTTACTCCGGAGCCTAAGTAGACGAAGTCCTTGACTACCTCAAAGTTTCTGCTGCCCAATATGACGCTCTGTCCGAGACGTCGATGTTGTGCGTCCTTCCGTGATGACAGCATATACTTTGTTCCATCGAGTACTAGTATCAAAAAATGGGACAACATCTTCAACCGTCAAGAAGTCACAGTTTTTCGGGTGTGTTCTTGTCTTTAACTGATGCTGATGCAGACCTCTTGAGAACTCTATGTTTGGCAATTCGCCTCACAGCGGACCAACGCATATAAGTGTTCAAAATGTATTTTGAAAAACAATATTGTCTGATGCACGGGAACCTACCCGTCGACTTTTCCTGCAGTCAGGTGTGACCAGTATTTGAGCCAGAAGTCCTTTCGTAGTCGAATCTTCACGGATAGCTCCGAGCCCAAGGAAGGGTCAGGGGCTTGCGCCTTCGTAGAGGACGACAACATCAGTCTACACACCTCTTTAGATTCATACATTTGTGTCAGTTTTCGAAGTGGAGACATATGCGATCCTATTGGTCACGAATGTTATATTGTGAAGAACAGGTGAAAGAGGCAGAGTATTTGTTTCTGTAGCTACAACCAAGCTGTGCTTAAGGTCGCACTCTTAATTTGATCGCCAGTCATGCCTTCGTCACCACGGTTGGTCTAGGGTATTAGGATCGCCGTTGAACTTAGCAGCCAAGGATCAGAGAATGTATATATACGCGTCTTTGTTTAGCTCTTATATCGATGGTAGGGCTTCTCGAGATCACAATTGAGGGTAGCATGATTCTAGGTAGTAGACAAGACAAAACAAGCGCATGTTTTTGAAAAATCCGCCAAAAACTATTTGTGCTGGGCCTAAGCGATGAAACTCTCAGCGATGCCTGGGAAGAGGACGACGACACTGCAAAGCACTTCCTCTTCCCCAGTCTCACCTTTGCTGGGATCAGATGGCAAATATTTGGTCCTGATGTGGTGAGAACTATGTAAATATAGATTATTACCTGGTACTACAATGAACCAGGTTTTAAGTCTGATTGTTCCGATGTAGTGTTACCTGTGACAAAAAGTGGGTCGGTGGAACCATTGATCGGCCCGTCTCCAAAAATGAGGATGGAGCGTTCTAACGTCAACGGTGGTCGGTACAGTGACATGATTACTATATTTTGACACTTGGACTAAGAAAACAACATTGGCTGTGTTACTGAACATTACGTGAACACATCAACGTCCTGAGCCTGCAACATAAAAGCACCATCTTCGCAATGACGTTTCTTAAGCGTTATACAAACTTAGAAGTGCTTAAGTAGATGTATTACTCGTTAGCAGAATCGCGCATCAAAATTATCAGATCTGTCCTTTGAAAAAGCAGCAAAATCCCACCTCGATAAGATACCTAGCACACAACATCGTCTTCTAAAAATTGTTAGACACTTTCACTCATCTTTTTAAGTTCTGGGTGTCAAAGATATTTTCCAGATAACAACACTCCTGTAGTACATGAGAGACTCATTCCAGCAAGATGTGGCCAAGGGATGCTTGATGTTCCGAGAGCGTACAATTTATATGGAGACCGGGAACTACGTCGTCTCCAAATTGACGAATATGCTGCCACAGTGTCTTTAATCTTAATGAAATACTCTTCACATTTAAAAAAGCAACTGGAGTAATGTTAACTTAAAAAATGTGTAATTCAAAGTCACTACAAAATTTGTAACGATCAACTTACAACCACCTGCAGATAAGCATTTAGCTTATATTCAAAAGGCTAGAGGCGAACTAGAAAAGTGAAGTGGAAGCAGTGATAATGGTGGATCCTTCGGAGAAGTATTGCAGCCAAGAAAAGAGCTGTCGAATTGTATAGGCAGGCAACTGGTAATCCAATCCCACTGAGAGAATAAGTACCTTCATTTCAAGAAAACAAAAGCTAACTTACTAACAGGTGGCATCATAGTCATCGGAAAGGTGTGGAATTTTCAAGGAGGAAATACACTTAGCCCGAAAAAGTGTCATTTCCTTAACTAAAGTTATATTCAGGACCTCCCTATAATTACTTGTTTCTGCCTACTAGTCAATCAGCTTAGGAGAATGGAAGACCTTTTTTAATTTGGAACCTGTGCATAGCTCACAGTAACTGAAAGGAATCTTTTAAGCAATCACACGCTGCTAAGATTACGTACTTAAAATATATGGGTTGCTGCGAAGAAATTTTAAGAAATTAACTTCTGCTTTTCTGATTGGGGTTTCAGTACAGTAAATGACTTGAATGTGATCGTTAAGAGATCTTAAAGGCTTACGGGATGTCGTGACAGTCTCAGCTACCTCTCTACGTATTGGAATAGGTGGTCTATCCATACACATTCAGAGACCAAAACTATGTTTTACTCGCTTTATCTTCATCTCAGAGCGGACACGGATATCACAATTATTTATATATTCCAATTCCCTCGATCGTGTGATGACTATTTTGTGTTATCACCTGTTCGGCTTTCTTCACTCCTTTCAAGGTTGAACTCTGTTGTGCATATGTTACGCATTGTCACTTATAGCCATACACTGCAAATAAAATACAGAATAAATTTCATAATTTCGCCCAAATTGCTGCTCGCATTGCAAAATCTAATTGTAGAATTATTGCCCAAGCATCTCGTTAAAAAATACAAGACATACCTACAGAACCATTTCAACAGAACTTTTTATAAATTAATTTTGGCCACATGCCATTAACCACAAAAAGCAAATAAGGATGAATGACCGGCACGGCACCGTCTGTAAATTCAGTTGCTTGCCAAAAATGTTGGTTCTTAAACGCTTGTAAATTTGGTGGCTGTCTTCATGATCCGCAGTTCAAGAGGGTCATATCCCACGATCTGGGTGACCAATTTGTGTGGGTAAATATAGAAGACAGGCGAAGATCACTGACTTTGGCGTCTTCAATCTTGTTGAAACCTTGTCATTTGAACTGTAGACTAAGTCAAGTATCGTCTGTGATATTTTAAAATATACTATTAGTAGTTTAGCCATCAGCATGTGGATGCATTGACCGCTCAAGGATTATTTTTGAGTCATCAGGCAATATTACTCAGTTGGTTTGCTGTCTAGTGGCGTGGGGTTCTAAGTTGAGGGTGATTTATATGAAAAGATTTAGTTCATCGTATGATTCATTTCTGATTCAATGAAGTTTTGCCAAAAAGCCCTTGTGGGTATTAAATGGTTATAGAACCGTTCGATCCAGCGTTCTAAAATGGCGTTAAATAATAAAGGGGAGTAAGGTTACAAAATTCTGACTTCCTCAAGGCCCTGCCCTAATGTTACCTCCATTTTTTATAATTATTTAAGCTGTCTTAGAAAACTAACTTACATCCTCCACCTACTGACCCTACCTAATGGCAAGACACGTAAGCCTGAGGCTCTGTTATTCTTTCAAAGAAAGTTGGGAGGACTACATGACTTTCTCCAGTCAATCCCGCAAAGGAACTATTGAAAGTTATGCTTAAGCGCACCCACTATTTTCAGCAAGTCAGTATCTACATTCCAGATAAGAGATTACCTCCGCACCTCCCTTTGAAGAACCTGATAGCCTTTGCTTAACCCCTAGGCCATGCTTTTGGCGTTTTGTAAAAGACTCTTCGCTATCCTTAAGCTGGGAGGTTTCGAGAGACTGTTTCTTTAGGCTTAGACAGTTCCTCTCGTTCCGTCTTCTAGCATAGTACTTCTCCTACAATGCTTTAATTAATTTACTTACATGGTAGACAAAAATGCTTAAAACTAGCTTAACTAACTTAATAAATGTTCTTACCTAACCTACTGACCCTCTACGGGTACTCTAATCTATTCTAATCGTAAATTTGTCTGTGCCTTTCGGCTTATGCTATGTTTTTTTTCTATTTTTGTTTCACCAAATAAAAATCTTATCGGCCGTACTGTGTGAACGCCTAAAGCCATTTGTCAACAACCTCGTCGGTGTGCATACCAGTGTGGGCTTAGGCCAGGAAAATCCACCATCGACAAAATATTCACACTTCGGCAGATTTTGGAGAAAACCCAGGAGCAACAAATCGATTCCCACCACCTTTTCATCGAGCTATACAGAGCAATGTCTAGTTTTGGCATCCCTACCAAACTCGTCCGTTTTCGTAGGATGACGATGGAGAATGCCCGATGCTCTGTCAAGGTAGGTAAAGACCTAACCGAGACCTTTGAATTCAAAAAAGGATTCAAACGTGCTGTCATGCGACTTTTTCAACATCTTTTTTGAAAGAATTGTTTAAAACTAGAACGCCAACACCAAAGGAACAATCTTTCAGAAGTCCGTCCAACTACTCGCCTATGCCGAAGATATTGACACTATCGGAGAACGCAGCTTGATGTCAATGGCGCTTTTGTGGATATTTCAACGGAGACCGCGAAAATGGGAGAAACGACACCCAACACCGACGTCTAGGTCAGAACGTGACAGCAGACAGATATAACATTGAGGTAGTCAAAGGTCACCTGACCTGACTGTTCAAGACATCTTTTATGGGGTTTTGTAAGGCAATAGGCGTACAAAACGAAGCCAAAACCTTATCATGTCGCGTATGCGTGGATGAGTATGCAGTGAATTTAAGTGTGTTCTAAAAAAATTTAATACATTGATTACTTAAATGTTATTTGTGTTTCTCATTGTAGCACAATTGGTGCCCCACCCTGTACAAATTTTCATTCATTTGCCGTCATAGCAGTATACGTTTTACGAGTCGATACGATGTGGTGGTCCATGGCGTTGAGTATGAGAGTCGACCTTAACCTTGGCGTCGTAAGTTCGACAAGAAAAAGTTTCTCAAACTGGCTGCGATTTGCGGTTACTGGTACGGTTCCATAGTTGTGCGAATCTGACCATCATCCACGCAATTCTTCCGAGAAGTCCGACTTTCATCAAACGACGACACTGGCTTGCCATGACAATTTTTCTGCCAGTGTTCCGTGTAGTTTGTGGTCTCTTTCTGCAAGATATTTTCCGTGGTACCTTATTTACGAAAACAGGAAATTGTACCAAACACAATATTTGAACAGTTTACCTGTGTTGCAATGCATTCATGCAATAAACCCACTTTGTTTAGCTCACCTGCCGCATGTTAGGTGTACAACTCTTTTCTTTGCTCATTTCTTTATTTGTTGTTAATAAAATATTTGATAGACAATAGATGTACTCAGAGCAAATACTGCCCAAAGCACATATAGAATGACGAACACATTCTATATGTGCCTGGGCTCTACTCTCAAAATACCATTGTAAATAACGTCCGGCAATAGACACAACGGACGTGGCGTTTTATAAAATAACATCGGTTCCAAAACCACGAGCAAAGCTGAGCGCAGAACTCATACTCAAAGCACTGCAACAAGTGATTCAGCCTCGGGATGACGTTTCTGCAGCGCGTCGTCATGCCCGGCGTCCACCATTAACACCATGAAATCACAAATCAAATCAAAACAACTTTACCTGACTTGCGTAAATCTACGCGCGTTATTTCAACTCCCCAGAGCAAGAAACCATGCCCCTCACCATCTAGGAAGTCAAACAAACCTTATTTCAAGTTAATTTAATCATAAATAGAAAAGTGTCAATGCACCCCGCGTACATAAAGTCAAAAAATGTTAATTCACTGTACACCTGAGAGTATACCGCAATAAATTTTAGTATGCAAACGCAATGTGTTCAAAACATTTTTCCCCCCTTTTTTTGTCCTTAAAGAAGAAGTCACATGGAGCAGTCACCACGATTTCAATATTGTGCAGTCAGTTCACGTACGATGCGTGCCGCTTTACCAAATCACGTTCCATTTGCCAGAGGTAAAGAGTCCAACGCCAAAACACAACACCGAGGCGGTTCTCGAATCATATTCAAACTCCATGATAGCCACGACGTGTTGGTACATTCCTTCGCCTAATGCGTCTGCTCTTTGAGCAATTCGAATGGATGATGATTTCTTGAAAGTCATATGATACACAGTCCACATACACACAGAACATGGGAAATTATGACACATTTGAGGGCATCAAATTTGGCTATCACTATGCCGAATGGCTTAAGGAATTAGCTGCGAAAGTATTCTTTAGTCAGCAAATGGTCTTGGGGGAGTATTTCGTGGACGTGCGTGGAAACGTACATGTGGGGAGAGACGTGGGTGTGCGAGTGTTGTACGTTTGTGAGGAAGACGGAAGTTAAGCAAGAAGAACGTCGCTTCGTTGAAATTCCTCACCACAACTTGTGTCAAATTAATTCACTTTTTCACTTTATCTTTGTCTTCAATTACTCGGTCCATGGGGCTGTTAACAAATATTGTCTTTGGAGGATAACTCTCGCCATTGTCTCTGTTTTATCTTGTGGAACGAACGATGTTGCCTCCGGCCACTAAATCGAGCCGTTTCAAGGACAACGCTCATTGAACAAATTTGCTAAATATCAAACATTTTTTAAAGAGAAAGAAGTGTGTCAACATTTAATAGTCCCAACCAGTGCCTCGTCTTCAAGAGCACTCCTTCTGTAATTAAACAAGATGCGACATCGGCCTAGTCAGGCGTCAAGTCATGGACACCTCGGCTGCTTTGAATGCGAATCTGTGTCACTGGAAAACTTGAGAAAGATGATTAGAGATGGGGAGAGGAAAAATGGAGAAAAATTATGTTTCAAGGCGAACAGATTGGGATAGTTAGGCACTACAAGTGAGTACATTTCGTGTTTGATAAGGTTTTACATTCACCCAGAGCGTTACGCAGCGGGAAGTACATTTACTCAGAACTACTTGTGGTATGCCATCAGTGCTAGTCGAGATCGTTAAGCACCCTTAAAACTGAAAATCGCGTTTTGTTCCTCGGAATATTGCGCGTATTTTAGGTGAAGCGGATTCTAAGTGGAATCAGGGAGCTTTTTGAAATTTTCCACAGAGTTGGCAGCTAGGTTACGTTTGCAAATGGGCGTGAATATTTATGACGAGTAGCAGTTCTCATCATGTTCTATATAAATGATCAAAAGTGTGTGCCAGCACGGGCGCAAGTAGTCATCAGTGAGTGGCGGTACAAGTAGACTCGAACACCTACCAATTTGAGATTTTAGCTGAAGTATATTTGATCCGATTTACAGATACAGTCGCATTGCATTGTTGAACAATCAATCCCCTCTTCGGGTAGGGGTCGTAGAATATACCCGAGGTAAGGCATGCCTGTCGTAAAAGGCGACTCAAATCCTGAATAAAAAGCTAATGGCTCAAGAAATAACCTACTGCGGTGCATGTCAAAATGACGGTTTCAAACTCGCAAGTAAAGGAATAAACGGTAAGTGTCTCATCTTATTGCACAGTAAGTCTTTGGCTGTATAACAATGGCGGCCAGTCCGGGGATATTATGGCATCCTACTGGTAGTCTGACCAGAGGCTATTTCTGGTGCCACGGGAGATCAGGCTTACGTCCGCTTAGACCCGCATAGGTCTCATCCTGATCGCTTGAGATTGGCCTTTAAAGCATGGTGGTGGCTGTAGTTTAAAACCCAAAGTCGCAGGGAGAAGTGAAAATATACATACTAGTCTGGAAGTTAATTTTGTCTATTAAGACGATGGACATTTGCGACTCTACGGTGAGATAGGTATTGATTCAAGTCTATGCGGAGTTGTAGAGAACAGCCGGGTGCTACGACCCAAATCGTAACAGAGGTGTTAGATGGGCCTCCCCAAGGCGGAGAAATAAGTCCATAAGCCTATTCCTACATTTGGAACTTGAGATTCCTACTGAGGGCGTCTGGTCCGTCGTAAATGTGGTCGTCCTGAGTCAGATGGTCAAAAGATTATTTATCTTGGTGATATAGGCTAACTGGCGTCTTCGAATTTCAGTACGAACCAACATAATTCTCGCGGCTCCACCTCTTTTGAGTCACTGACAATGCTCAAAGACTAAAAGCTTCTCAAACTTGGCAGTTCAGAGTCAATACAAAAGCTGGCCCCTTCCACTCGTGCGAGGACAAAACCACGCACAACAGGAATGGTTGCTGTAAAGCTAGGCTTTGGCTCGATTTGTGCCCGATTTTGTGCTTGCTCAAGGGGTTATTAATACTCTCAAGTGTCCGGAGGCAAGACACAGCAAGAGCCGAATGTTGAGAGAGATCGATTCGGGGACTGTTACAGTTGATGAGTATTTTCATCTAGGTACAAACACCACCAATTGTTGCAAGACTCAGTCATTGTTCAAAGTTTTTAATGCTGAACTACCAACACTTGCTACACTCAAAAACTGACCACCGCCCCAATAACACACCACAACACAGTCCACCAGATGTTACTGTCGATGATGTATCAAAATTGATCTGAAAACCAGCATTAACCTTCGCAAATATACTCTTTCTGTTTTCATAATCTCTCATTCAAATGTTTTTGTAACAATAAAATATTCATGTGATAACCTTAACGGCGTCCGAAAAGCAAGAGAACACGCAATTTTTCCCCACAATTTCACTGCTCTCAGGATTACAATCGAGCATCGTTCCAACAGAGCAACAGAAAGAGAACAGCAGAAAAAATAAAAGCAAATCACAGACGGTAATGATGGTCACTTTTGAATGGAACACAAAAAGTTGAAACCCCCAAAAAGAGGGATGGAAATACTTGCGTATCTTTCGCAAAGTACTCGACTGAGTGCCATGTTTGGGTCTCATTTTTATTCGCTTACTCTGGGACTTTGCATCAATGAGGAGGACGCGACGTTGTCAAGCGATTGGCTTATTTTTGAAATACTCAATTGTAATCGTTATTGTCGCACGAACTCGACGTCCGACGTTGTGGGGTAGCAAAAGTTAATGGAATGAAAGAACGCAAATATCCACTGTGCCAGTGCCAATGTGATGCGATGATACCGTGTTGGAAGTAAAATATGTAGTCGCGAAGGTTTTGGTCTATGATGGAGTGGCAGTTTGCTAATCTTTGTCGTGCCTGCTTAAATTATTGATAATTTATGAATGCTTGTCTATTTTTAATCATATTTTTAGGGAGCTTACGAAGGGAAGTGTGATGCAATGATTAACAAAACATGACGCGAACTGGGATGCATCCAATCCCACAATGGAGTCAAGTAGTTCATAACACATTCCTCATACCCGTCCAACTGTTGGATTAATGACTTTTGCAAGCTCCCAGTAACACAACGTGCTGTCAGCGGGACGTTTGTGAGCATCGAGAAGGAAGCGGCCAAGATGGGGCCAAAGTATATGCTGTCTACAAAAAAGGTCCACCAACACCAACGTCTTGGACAAAACGTCACTATAGGCAGCTATAACTTGCTAAGGAGCTAGGCTCTGGCCCTCTACAGGCTGTAGCGTAACCCATTTTAAGGGTTTTGGGAATTGTAAGGGCGCCTGTTAGTGTCGACGGCTGAGCGCCTAGGGTGCAGATGCATGCTATTCTCTGAACCCTGTTAAGCTTTGTTGTATTTTACTTTTTTCCAAGGGCAGGCAATCATACAAGTGAACCGTATATACAGCCTATCAATAAGTGCAACATCTGGAGGTAATTATTGAAGAACATTTTGTGTCAACTTTGTCACTGACCTAAAACAAGTCGATTGGCTACAATCCACAACGCAATATGTCCCCCAACTAAATTTAACCGAGGCTACACTACACCATTACGCTCAATACATCACGCATGTGAATATTATGTAAAAAAAACCTAGCAACGGATTTATCGATTGTAGCGAAAAAGATTTATTTTCCTGTAAATCAGTGGAACCAGAACGCACGATTTATTAGCTGCTGCCTGACTTCACTAGTCTCGATACACTCGATGAGAGGCGTTCATGTTGCACAACTTTAATGTAAAGTGCGAAGTTAATGATGGCGTGATCGTTTTCATTCTCAATTAGTTGCTTCTTCACGTCTGTGCCTGGTCAGAGAGCGCCTGTGAGTCTCACGATTGAAAATCAAGTAAATTGAGATTCCGTGACACCATTTTTAGCGCCACATCCTTCTGTCTGTCTGCCTGCAAACCGACATAAAGCAGAACACTTACACCCTGCGGCAGCAATCGCAACCCCCGGCGGTGGCATCTTGAGAGGCCAAGTAAAGGCCCTCGCATGGGCCGCAAATGTCAATTATTTATTTAACTTCGGTGGCCTTTTGGGTTAATTTAAGCATAATAAAATCAAAAGGTGCTTAACTAGCCCGAGTCATACCATTATGGTTTTATCGTGTGGATTCTCTACTTGAGGGATTCCATAATGTGCCTTTCCCGGTCGCATTCACAGTCACATTCTCGCCTACAAATTGACATGTGCGTTTGCTTGTGTATTCAGACTGGTGCCCAGAAGTCGGTGTGGTCAGTGCGGTGGCGGCTAGGCGGAATGGAATAAGGCTATTTATGTACTTTTTTTTTTGTTTTTGCCTGGTGACTTTGGCTGTAATTATGTATTTTGTTGGATATATAGGGGAAAAAAGATATTAATAACTAAGCACCTGCGAGCGAATGGATACGGACCACGAGCGGTTAAGTGGCCACCAAACCAATCGCTCCGTGAGTATTTATGAACGTAAAAATTGATGTTAATGATGACACATTTGTGTGCCTGCATATGGAAAAGTGGCTATTTTTCAAAAGTGTGCTGTCACGTGTGTGTGCTTTGGTAATGTCGTTGCTGATAATTGTAGATAACCGAATGATGAATGAAAAAAATTAAATAAGAACTATGGAGTTTGACAACAAAAGTCCATCGATTGTGGGTCACTGTTTGTCCTTCACCCCAGCTACTTGTCTTTAAATTTGTAAAAAAGAACTTATGTTGTTCCAAACCCCTGTCGCCCAGTGTGTTACATATCGCGCCCTAACCGCCGAATTATTGCAAGCGACATTTTAAGCAAAAATGTGTAAATGCTGTAGCTCGATAGTTTATTCAATTGCGCGTCTTTCTGCATCACTGGTTCGTTAATAAAACATTCCAGTGAAACGAAATTTATCATAAACGACATTTACATGTTTTAAGTCATTCGGAAGAGTCTTAGAATGTTAGTACAAGGAAACCCAGCAGCAGTCTGGAATGGTGTTGAAATGTCTAATTGGTTCGCGACGAAAATAGGAGTGAAACAGGGTTGTCCTCTAAGCCCACAAGTTCTTACATGTTTTATAGTCGATTCACCTAAAAGAAAAGCTACCAAAAGCAAGAAGTGCAATAAATGCTACTTCGAAGATATGCTTTGATAACAATCTCATTTCAGAAGCTGTAAAGTACAAAGCATATAGGGTTTGCTGAATCTGTCAATGAGAAACACGAAACGGTAGAAAAATTGATTATATGTGAAAAGATATTTCCAACTCCTTAATTATTGAAACTCAAAATATGTAAATGTGTCAGAGTTTATTGCCAGATTACCAACATTTCAGTGCAATATACCATTCAGGGACAAGGCCCTTGGTTTGAGAAATTAACAGAGCATGTAGAGCAGTATCATACAAATATTTTTCTAACACAAATAAAAAACTAAATATGATTAATATATCATTGACCAAGCCACATCATCGGTACACCGAAAGATCTACAGTATTCTGTGACACAATTTGTGGGAAGAAAATTATTTTCGGATACATCAAAGCCAAGAACTTATCTTGGCATTGGTTAAGAGGGAAGGTTTATTTGTAGTCTGTGAATCGCTACCGGCTGTTCAGCGACATCGAGAAGCCAGAGAGTGAAGATGGCTGGAGACGCTTGTTGGTTGAGGCCCAGGTCCACCCCGGATCGCTATTATTATCTACAGTTCCTTTCAGCAAAATTTGATTCCTTTGTGTGACCATCGGAATGGGTTCCGAATGTCCCGAATGCCCTAGTCGGGAAATGTAGCCTAAAATGTTCACTTGGATATTGTATATCAAAATCAAGTGGGTCGTCTTGCCCCTAATTGACCACCGCCTTTTTAGAGACCAATTTATTGCCCTTGGAATGATGATAAAGACCTAAAATGGTGCTAAGCTACAGTGGAACATACAAAATTAAGCCAGCCATTTCCATACGGTGCTCTCTTTTATTTTTCGTTGTTCAGATCATTACTTCTATATATGTTCAAAAACGTTATCAGGGAAGAAATGAGACTGCTATAGACACGACAAAGCAAGCAGACAAGACGAATGATGGTAACATTGAGTGAACATTCTTTTGAGACGTTGCGATGAGCGCGGATGTAACAGGTATCTGATTCAACATTTCCGACTTTTACTCGAAGCCATATAGCGTGAATAGGAAATTGATGCGAACAAGTTAACAAAATTGGCCAATGAAACAAAAACATGCATCTAGCGCATTTCGCCTGGTAGCATAGTCCTACAAGTATTCATAAACGTCTGATATATTCACAAGATGTCATTCAAGCCGGCATGCAACAATTTTTCGAAAAGCCCAAAAAGCGAGCAATAAGAAATATGTATATACAATATTACAATGTCGAGAGTATTTTAGCTGGAAATCTTCGAAATACGAACAGAGATGTATTAAACAAGTTCTTTATATCATCAGATCCATATCTTTCGAGTCGTAGTACTAGGCTCCATAAAACAAGAAATTCTCGGCTAATTTAAAATTAAAAAAAATACTTAAATTGTCGAATGAATCAAATAACTCGATCCATTTGATATATTATTAATCCACTAACTTTCCTCGATACAAGTGAATATTTGAACAAAATCAGTAGAGTGGTCTCTTAACAATAGACATTTGTATGAAGGAGGTTAATAGTGGTTGGCTGAGGTGTGGTGTACAGTCCCTATTACTGACTACATATGCTTATACATTTTAAAAAAAACTTCACACAATTACATTTAATCTCCTATCGAACAAGAAAATCTCTAGTATAGTATAATAGTACTTGATACCAAGCGCAGCAGGAATAAATTTCCTCTGGATGTGCAAAATAACACACTGTGCGTCGTTTTCAATTCGTCTCATTTTTGAACCGTCAATCAAATTTTATTTCTATGACTTTATTGAGTAAATCTAGGGTGTGTTAGGTATCGATCAATGTACAATATGTATGCCCATACACATGATGTGTTAAAATATTAAAAATCTATGTAGAAAGTAAATTAACAAATTTCGATTCTTCACACCGTATTCTTCTAAGCAATGTGGATCATCTCTACTAGGCCCAAAACACAAAGTAAACTGTCCCTTCGCCAACACAAAACAAATAGCTGTTCCACCTCCACATCGACATTGAGTGACAGGTTGGTGCAATTTTATAGACAAGCGACAAATGTGTTATATTTCTTGGAAATGAATGGAAAGTGAATTGATTGCTCTGCCAACCGATGTTGGTTGATTTGTTTTACCTCAAAATGATGTCGTTGATGTGAACGATGATTATTTTTGCGCCACATGACACACAGCTGATGAAAGCTGAAGTAGAGGTTAAGGACATGTAATGTGTTTATTTTTAGCCCAAGTGGGCCACGTATGACACAGGTTGGGTCACGATAACTGTATTGCATGAAAAATTCACTGGACGTGGAAATCCTTAAAAGGGAAAAGATACTAGATCATACATACGCAAAAGAGCTTAGAGATTCATGAGCTTTGAAAATTACTGGAAATGTGTGAACAGTCGATGGAAAAGACCACTGAAAATAGTAGCTAAGCATATTGTGGTGAATTCGAAGCGGGCCTCTCCTAAGAGATTGATAACCTTAGTAGCTAATGAACAAAAAAAAAACATTTTGAAGAACTGCCATTGCCGCCTAGTCATCGTTTACTTTATTATGAAACATACCCGCTTTCATGTGTTTTACTGAACGTAATAATTGTTGGCATTTTTGAACACAATTTCTTTATTACTATGTCGTGGTAGTTTCAAACAGTGATTCGTTTTTACACTTGAATCGAATTGAATGAATCTGAATTGTAACACACTTGAGAAAATAATCTTCAACCAATCAACTGACGCTATTTAATAATAATAATATGGGTGGTTCTCTCACGACTGGAAGGGACTTACAGTTTTATGCCGTCTCAGAACAGCGAAGTTTGAGAAGCTTTTTCTAGACAGTTACACTCTTTGAGTATTGTCACAAACTCGAAAGAGGTGGGGCTGTGAACGTTACTTTTTTTGTCGTAAGTACCAGGGATCGAGACCAGAGCTCGAAGTTTGGTTAAGTCCACGCTATTTAACGCAATTACATATAATTTCATGGGCTTTATAGAAAGAGTACTATATTCAATGGACAAACATAGAACTGCGTGATGAAGAGATTTGTCCATTAATGGACATGTACATTCTCTGACGGAACAATTTTGCAGCTGCCTAACTAAGCGTCTGAGGAGATGCCGGAGAGGAATGATTTAGAAGCTGAAATAGGATTTAATTTTCAAATGAAATGTCATTCGAGTAAAACATTATAAGTGGCATGTCTTTCAGATCATGAAGATATTGGAAGAAGAATTCCATTACGCCATCGGCATAGCCTTAGACTGTGACAGAGCTAGTGAGGAATATTCTCTCTTTATTCTACGTCTCCACAGCCTCTGCAGATGTAGTCATTGGTAAGAGCAATATTATTTGAATGCCACCTAAGATAGTTATGTTCCGTAGGCAAAACGACTATCTTTCTGAGCACCATTTTATCACATTTCAGGAGGATGTTGGATTCACACTGTTGAATTTGGGAGACAGCATCCTAGTGGTCTCACATGTGTTAAGACTATTCCACTGCACATTTGCTTCTCATACAATCCTATTATGCACCTTCTTATTGGCATCTGCCAGGGGAGGATATGTTTAGGATTACCTGGGATGGTTCGATTTCGGCCCGTCTCCGTGCAAGTTCATCTGCTGTGTCATTGCCGGCTATGTCCCTATGATCTGGAACTTAACGCGGAGTAAATTTTTGACTTGATTTCTATGGCCAATGTTGCTTTAATGGCTCGATTGTCAATAAGAATGGTATTATCAGCCGGTGGTAATTCCAACATTGATATCATTCTGCTCAATTCTTTGACTGTCAGGACCTTCGCTTGAGAACCACTCCCATATTAAGGAAATATGATAGGGCAGTGCATGTTTGACAATTCGGAGAAAATTCCGCGTATGTTCCTGTTTGCATTTTCGAACCACCTGTGTATACCTAAATGGCCGAATTGTTGACGGTTTCAATTGTCGTCCACTCTTCCCTCTACCGGAAATGACTTTTTAATGGAATTTCAAAGTCGGGATATGGGATTGGATATTCGCTTTCAAAATGTTCAATTTGTAGTCTAAATTTAGGAAGCGTACCCAGGAACATCAGAGGTTAAGACTAGCAAGATCATTACCAGTAACCATGGTCCTTGATAAGTAAATAACCATATCTTCTGGAAAATTGGGTGTTAACAATGAGAAATACTCCTACCTGTCATCACAAACGATACGAGCTGTTAAATGAAATCCAGGCAAGACAGTCAACAAACCTTTGTCAAGTACCTTTAGGGGCTCATTTTTCTTAGCGTTGATCACTAAATTGTGTGCGGCTGACTCTGTTTCTTTGGGCCACGTTTGTAGGTTTACTACGCGCAACTTTTGGACGGTACTGTAATTTAAATGGGGAAACGAGTAATTTCAGCGATTATGCAGTGATCTATATTGCTCTCCATTTACTGGCATTTTGGCTGACATCATCCATAGAAATATATACCATTCCACCAGCTTATACAACTGGAGACAATGACTCATTGAACACCCTCTTCTGAATACAAATAAGCTTCAAAATGTGCATTAAATGTTATACATTCTGTGATTATTTCAAAGAAGCAAAACGTTTAGAACTGATTTCAAAAAAATCAAGGTCATCTACTTACCAACAAGCGCAACGAGAGAAAACATTTAAAATTAATTCAACCACCTTCTAGCAAAACGCATTGAGATTCACTCAAAACACAAACTTCTCCTACTCCCCCCATTTCAATTTAATTCCGAGCATACTCCCTCCTAGAGTAGAACCAACAGAGCGCTCCTATCTATATTCTGGGATTAACTTCTCATCTGAGGACTGTCACTTTCTTTGGAATACAAACTAAGGCGAAACCAAAAGTAAACCATGTTAGGTAAGGAGAGAGACACATACATGACATAAAATAGAATGCCAATGAATACGGTAAACACAGATATAAAGTGAAAGCCGAGATAATGCTACAACTGAATGCAAATCAGCGATAAGTAGACGCTATTGAGTAACTTTATCATTTGACAGTGAATTACCAATGACTTTCCTTTTCCCAATTCGAGATCAAATAAACTACGCTTTGTGCGTGAAATATGTACGGTTTCGTTTACGCGAAGTCGAAGTACTCTTAAAGTGATGTAGTTTATTGCTTTGATATGCTTAAATGCTTAATCAGTTTGGATTACCTAACAACTGTGGTTGGCCGATAAATGGATACAGTTTTTCTTTCGGAGGGGGATAGCCGTTTAAGGATGATAAGAAGGGAAGGCGTGCAATGTCCCACAAATTGTGTGGTAATGCGAACTTGTGATGTTGAAGAGGATGTTTATACTGATTAGGAAGAAGGGTTGATGGAGTTTGTTTTCTTAAACTGGGCTCCTCTTCGGCGATATTACAAATGTGAATCAATCGCATGCAGATTTTTGGCAGTGACAAAATATCAAGGGGCTGCCGTGCCCATATTTAACTAATTTTCTGGTTACGAGGGCCAGTTGCTAAATTTTGAGATATGCCTAATCGGACATCATTATCGGTTATTTTGCTGTTTTTATGTTGCACGTGCCAAGAGTTTAATTTGCCTAAGTTTGAGATATTGATCGCAGTCTAAAGTGGAAGCTCGATGGCGTGGCTTGTTCATGTCTTTAATGGGAGCACGTTTATAGAGAAGATCGATTTTTATTCCAAAATGCACTTTTCTGCATGATTTAAAAGGAATTAATGGTGGGTTAAGCAGTAACATTATTTCATTCAGATCTCTCATGACTTTTGTCTTCTTCTTCTTCTTAGATTGGCGCTACAGTCCGGGGTGGACCTGGGCCTCAACCAACATGCCTCTCCAGCCAGCACGATCTTTCGCCAGCTGCCTCCAGTTGCGCACACCAAGTTGGTTGAGGTCCTTTTCCACTTGTGTGCGCCATCTAGTGCGAGGACGTCCTCTGTTGCGCTGTCCCAATGGCTCGGTGTCGAAGACTCTTCGGGCCGGAGCTGTGGTGTCCATCCGCTCTACATGACCTAGCCATCTTAAGCGTTGGATCCGAAGACGCTTAACTAGGTGCATGCCGCTGTACAGCCCGTATAGTTCGTGGTTGAACCTTCTCCTCCAAACGCCATCAACGCAAACAGGACCAAAGATCGTACGCAGAACTTTTCTCTCAAAACAACCAAGAGCTTCTTCATCCGCTTTCAATAGCGTCCATGTCTCTGCGCCATAGAGCAGGACTGGGATGATCAGGGTTTTATACAAGCTCAATTTGGTGTTTCGAGAGATGGCTCTGTTACTCAATTGCCTCTTGAGCCCAAAGAAACAGCGATTGGCAAGAGTAATTCTGCGCTTGATCTCGGTACTGGTGTTGTTGTCCCTATTTACTCCGGAGCCTAGGTAGACGAAGTCCTTGACTACCTCAAAGTTTCTGCTGCCCAATATGACGCTCTGTGCGAGACGTCGTGATGACAGCATGTACTTTGTTTTGCCCTGGTTTACCGCTAGACCCATTTTAGCCGCTTCCGCTTCAATGCCAGCAAACGCCTCATTGACGGCTCGCTGTGTTCGTCCAATCACGTCAATGTCGTCCGCGTATGCAAGCAGTTGAACGGACTTTTGGAAGATCGTGCCTCGGGTGTTGACGTTAGAGTTTCGCACGATCTTCTCAAGTATGATGTTAAAGAAGTCACATGACAGCGTGTCGCCTTGCCTAAAACCTTTTTTGACATTGAAGGTCTCGGTGAGTTCGTTACCGACCTTGATGGAGCAGCGAGAGTTCTCCATCGTCATCCTGCACAGCCTGACGAGTTTGGCAGGAATGTCAAAACTAGACATTGCGCTGTATAGCTCGTCTCTATGCACGCTGTCATATGCGGCCTTGAAATCGACAAATAGGTGGTGGGTGTCGATCTGCATCTCTTGAGTCTTTTCCAGGATCTGCCGGAGTGTAAATATTTGGTCTATTGTGGACTTTCCTGGCCTGAAACCGCACTGATAAGGACCTATCAGGTTGTTGACAAAGGGTTTCAGGCGTTCACACAGAACGGCAGAGAGTATTTTATAAGCGATGTTAAGGAGGCTGATCCCTCTATAGTTGGCGCAGTCAAAGGGGTCTCCTTTCTTGTGGACCGGACAAACGACGCTGAGATTCCACTCATCGGGCATGCTTTCCTCCGACCATATCTTACAGATGAGCTGGTGCATGCGCCCAACCAGGTCATCTCCAGCTGCCTTAAACAATTCCGCGGACAATCCGTCCGCTCCAGCAGCTTTGTTCGACTTCAGTCTAGATATCGCTATCTTAACTTCGTCTAAGTCGGGGGGACGGAATTCGTGTTCATCATCGTCCAAATTGAGTGAAACATTCTGCCTGACAGCGGAATTTGTGTCGTCATCGCCGTTTAACAGTCTACAGAAATGATTTTTCCAAATTCTCAGCATCGACTGCGATTCTACTACTAGTTGTCCATTTTCGTCCCTGCAGGCTTCGGTCCGAGGTCTATATCTTCCTGATACTTGTTTTACCTTTTGGTAAAACTTTCGGACGACAGGAAGGAGCTGTCGTAACACCTCTCCATCTCCACGACCGCGCGCTTCTCATGCTCTTTCTTTTTCTTTCTGAGAAGCCGGTGCTCTTCCCTTCTCTTCTGTTCGTAGAGCTCACGAACAGCTCTCGTTGTTCGATGCAGCGTTGCCTTGTAGGCCTCCTGCTTGGCTGCATGTACCTGCCTGCACTCGTCGTCAAACCATGGGTTCCTTCTGGGTGGTGTCGTGAAACCCAGCACATCAGTGGCAGCTTCTTTGATGGCTTTTTGACAACGTTTCCATTCTTCTTCTATTGAATGTGCAGGCAGCGTCGAACTTTCAGAGAGTTTCAGGGAGACTCGGTCGGCAAAGTTCCTAGCGGTCGATTGCGATTATAGCTTTCCGATGTCAAACCGTAGTGTTCTTTCTCGACTCCGTACTTCTCTCGATATCCTCATCCTTACCTTGGCTACAACAAGGAAATGGTCCGAGTCGATGTTGGCTCCTCGGAACGTTCGGACATCGAGAATATTGGAGGAGTGTCTGACGTCGATCGCAACGTGATCAATCTGGTTGACGGTTGATTGATCAGGAGACCGCCAGGTCCCCTTATGGATGTTGAGGTGTGGGAACCGCGTGCTCGCGTTCTTATTGAAAGCAGTTTTATTAGAAATTGACGAACAAACGTAAAGAAATGAAGGGAATCAGGATTCTCTTATGCGGTATGCTTACAAAATCTTGAAATTTTTCCTAAGAGATACTGACAACGCATATAGCTAAAACTCCACTGCAGCGACAGGAGGTGGACTCATCAGCGCTTAATCGCTCATGACTTCCAGGCAGATAGCCAGTGACTTCTCCGTTACTGACGATGTCTCCTTCGGATTGTCAATTGCCATATGGCCTCCGAGTCCTTTGGATGCTTCCTCTAGGAAATGAAGTGCTTTTGGAAGCCTTGAATTATTATGTTCCCTGAGTTCTCCTTTGCAGTTTCAGATTTTATTGCGTAGAGAAGAGTTGGACGACTTTGAGATTTTCGATAAGCTGGCGGATGAGTAGGTAGTAATAATCTCCCGGCAAGACCAACCTCAACTGCTTCGTTAGCAGCTGCATCCAAAGCCCGTTAACATGAATAATCCACCTGCGATGGGAGCTGGATTTTTTTCGTACTCACACTATGTATTACCCCATTGACAGTAAAATCCAACTTAGCCCTTTTTCTTCTTGAAGCTCACATACGCCCCATATGCGATCAGTTATACAGATTTGTAAGAGATCTTGCCTCTGGTGTTAACATTTGAGGACCGCACCATCGTCTGTCGAGTGATGTTAAAGAAATCGCATGACAGTGCGTCGCCTAGCCTAAGTCCTTTTTCTGACATCAAAGCTCTGAAGGCAGGGATGCCAAAACTATACAAGGCGCTGTATAACTCATCTCTACTAAAAATGTCATACTCGGCCTTAAAGTCGATTCGCGTCCTTAAAATATTTTCCAAACAGACATCTCTAGCGAGAGGTGATCAACAACTGGCTACTTTACCACTCCACCTAAGCAACCACATAAAACTGCCCAAATTGTAGGCGTCTGTGTGCAATTAATCCCGAAAGATTTTAAATGAACTGGAACAAATCGGATATTATTAGGATTTACGCATGACATAATATAATCGTCTGCACTCTACACCACGATTACTTATGCATATTTATGCAATTTAATAACGATGAGGAAGCTTAGCGTTTAAATTCACTTATTGTTCGATGACATTGACATTTACTGGCATTCTGGAGTTGAAATGAATTCAATGTTTATCTTTTTGCAAATGTCTCAATTATGGAATGTTGATATGTATTAAATATTGATGAAAATATTAATAAAAGGCTGCATAAGCATGACTTCATTGGGTAAAGATAAATAATTCACATAAAATGAGTAGGCCTTTTGGTAGAAGTCGAAGAAGGCAGAATGTGTATGACTGCTGATAAGGCTACTTTTGGAAGTGACTGCTAGGTTTAGTTAGGTGAAAGTGACACTTACATCTCTACTGTAATGCCTACCTTGTGAGGTTAAATCCGCACAACATGTGTTCACGTCTCTCTCACGCATATAATTATATAAAAAAAACACATTGAGGAAAATGCGAGAATTTTTCAACAAATTTTTCAAATATAAAATGTATGAGTAAAATATTTAAAGATCAATTACATTGCGTCTCTACCTTGTCATTTTTTAAGTAATTATAAAAATCAAATAATAATATCATATAATAGCTGGAATAGTTTTGGATCGGATCAAAGAGTCTCCGCTACATAGATGCTATCTGGTCGACCTTGTACAGGAGAGGCTTTCCCGAAAAACTCATAGCTATTATAAAAGCTACATACGAAGGTAGTAAGTGTCAAGTCTTGCACAATGGTAAGTTGTCGGAGGAATTTGAGGTCCAAAGTGGAGTTCGTCAAGGATGCATACTGTCACAACTCTTGTTTCTGGTGGTTATCAGTGACATACCCCGTGCAGCACTGATGGAGGGAAATTATGACATTCGATGGACAATGACATCTTATCTTAAACACCTTGACTACGCTAATGATTTTTGTCTCCTTTCGCATCGGGTAATGGATCTTCATTTGATGGCCCATAATCTAGAAGCAGAGGCAAACAAAGTGGGGCTCGTGTTTATTACACGGTAACAACTAAAGCCTTTAGTATTTCTGACAACCGCGCTCAACTGAACATTGCCGGACAGGAAAGTTAACAGCTTTCTATGTTTAAGCTCGGTCTCGGCTAATCGCGGTGGCACCAAACTGGACGTGTGCAACAGAATCGGGAAGGCTAAAGCTGCATTCGGAATGCTATCCAGGATCTGGAAAAGCAATGTCATCAGCTCAAGAACCAAGCTGCGACTGTTCCGCTACATCGTAGAATCGGTGCTGCTAGTTGGGTGCAGTTCCTGGAAAGTGGACACCATTACCACGCGAAAGCTGCAATATTTCGTAAATAGATATTTAAGAAACATCCTTAGGATTTTCTGGCCGAACCGTATCTCTAACGAACAATTGTACCTGATTTAGCCTAGGTGTTTTTTTCTTGACAAAATACGTATCGATTCGAGACATAGACTGTCGTCCTTTATTGGAAAGTTCCAAGGTTCTCCTTTTCAGCTGTCCTAATTTTCATAAGATGTTTGACTAAGCCGCCCTTGCTATAGGTACACATTTAAAACAAAAATATCACAAGCCCATAAGAAAGCGAGCGGCATATCGTGTATCTGTGCATACCTAAAGAGTCATTAAAAACGAATCTATTGCGCCCGTTTAGTGCCCAAGTAGGGCGCCGCGCCACCAGTGAAATGTGTGTTTCCAAATATGTACACGCATAGTGACGTATCACGAACGTATTTGGCAATAATTACATAAAAATCACTGAGAAACATCCGCAACAAGGTGGAACTGCTTGGTACGAGATACATATGTGAGTACGAACCGACATATGTACCTCCACCGACAATATTACGTACTGTCACTTTCGTGTCGCCAGTTAAGTCTTATAAAGGGAGTAAAGCGCAATGAAAAAAATGATTTCAATTTACATCGCAAAAGAAAGTGCAAGCGCAATAAGAAGAAACGAGACGTGAGACGAAATTTCTCCCACCACAGCAGGACGGCACAGCAGCAGTAAATGAAAAAACAAAAAAACAGAATGAGACAATACGTGTCGGAAGACAATGACGACGACGACGGTGATGATGATGGCTGTGAAACAAACGATAGTCTTAACACACTCCCTCAGACCTCCTTCTCAGCTGGATGCAGACACTTTGGATGACATCTGAGGCTGCATACAAGACCGAGCAAGGGAGAGAGATAGAAAGTGAAGTTGTTACCGAAGCCGGGCTTTTTATTACTAATTTTGTTGTTACCGCATGCGAGGCAACGTTGCGACATCGTCATCAACTGCAGTGAATTGTGAGATCATGCCGTTGATGCATTTTATTGAAATGCCCGACACATATGCATGCTGATTAGAGCATCTGCCTCTGCAGCGCTGCATAGCATCACGACACTGTTGGCAGGATTTCCTTGAGAAAATTGACCCTAGTTGTGTAAATCACTCCTATGAAGTAATCTTTATTGAACAACTCACAGTGTCTCCCTGGGCTGTAGGCAATGGACGAGGGGTTAAGAGTTGAACATGGTTTTATTGAATCTTTTCTTTGTGGCTTGGATTTGTGTTCCGTTAATTTAACGTTTTGATGACGATAACTCTTCAACATGGTTCCCCGCGTACTCCCGTATTTCTCACCTTGGCATGGGATGCCACAAATGAGATTTAGAACAATTTCAGAGCTGAATATTGCTAACTTGGCTGTGAAACCAAGCTCGGATCTTCGGCTTACAGCCATTGCAAGCTGTTCCTATATTGATCTAGCTAGACCAATCCTACAGGAAGCATCAGCATCACTCCTCCCATCACTCGTAAAAAGGACACCGAAATATTTTAAATTCTCCAGTTGCCTCAAAGGGACTCCATACCACTTTAGAGTGTGCGTCTGGGAGGACGTGTGTAACTTACTGTCCGGCGACACATAAAGGGTCCGAGCCTGAGCAATTGGTGCCTTTCATCGCTTTCATCGGCCCTGGGCACGCTGCTTCCAGTCATTATGACCAATCTATCTTGCATCCCTCATGATTTGGTCTCTATGCCGCAGGTTTGGCCTTCCTCTCCTTCTCGAACAAAGAGGCTCGCTCCAAGTGCTCGATGGGCCGACGAAGTGTTGGCCACGGATTTTTGGCTTTCGGATTTCATCCACATCCGGGTGCAGAGTTCGCTGCAGTTTTGGTCCTTCCAGTTAGGAGTTTTGACCCTAGTTGTTTCGACAAAATGAAGTAACATCGGTTGCCAAAGGTGGTCCTCGTCGGATCTCCAATGTGAAGTCGTTTATGGAGTAAAAGTTTGCCCCGAGGTAGAGGTGGTGCGTGACAAAACATTTCTTTGTCGAGAGCATATATTTTGTTTTGTCCTCATTGAACTTAAGAGCTCGATTCGCCTCTTCTTTAATTACCGTTAATGCTTTCACTACAGCAAGTTGTGAACGCGCGATCATGTCGATGTCATCTGCATTTCCCAACATTTGGACTGATTTATAGAAGAAGTAGTAACAAACGAAAGAAATCACACGACAGCGCATCCCCTGGCCGAAATTCGCTGCAAATTTCGAATGGTTCAGAGGTTTTTGAACCCAACTGCACGGTGCATCGCGTACGTGTTAGCGTGAAGCGACACATAACTGTGTGTCATCTGCAAAAATCATACTTGTGCAGCAAACTGCAGAGTATACCTCGAGTTAGTCGGTCAAGGCATAATATCAAATCTACAAAACAGCTTTAGATTAGTTTGGCACAGAAGACTTGGGGGCTTCCTCTTTGATGCAGTTTATGACATGGTGACAACAGCAGACCATATTTTCTTCGGAATGAGAAAGCGGAGCCGTTACATCAGACCGATTTCAACGAACTCACCGTGTGCAGAGTTTAACGCGCTACATGGTGTACAAACAAAATGTAGGCTCCATGTTCGTAGCAAACATGTGGCGTCTTACAAAATTGGGCAACGCGACCCTGCGACATAACACGATTCAGACTGTTGTGTCAGCCCTTACTATACGTTAACAGAGTCCAAGAGGATGGCTCGAAATATGCCTTCATTGGCTCTGAACATCAGATTCACGAACAGGAAAATAAAGTTCAATCAGACCTTTCTCATTAAGTATAGCAAAAGAAGGCTGACGAATTTTTTACCGGCTACGGTCTAAAATTTCACCTTAACAATAATAATAAATCCGCGCCAAGACAAGGTTGCCTGGCTATGCCTCGAACAGGATAAAACTTCTGAGCACATGATAAGTGAAAGTCCGGCACTAATCTGGTTTAGGAAACGTGTAAAGGAGATACTCACATCATTACACAAAAACCCCTCTACAAAGGACTTACTAGCTTTCATGAGTGAAGCAGAAAGTCTCGTGATATATTCCATAACTTCAATGCAGTACATCTATCCTGGTTGTGGTGTCGTTGTCTTCACGGAAGAGGAAAAATATGCAAAGACTCCTCTTTAACTACAATCGACACATGAAGTCAACGCGTCTACCACGGCCATATGCATGCGTCTACCTTAAGAAAGTGGCTTAATTGCACCCTCACCTCACAAAAAAAATACACCTCATTCCAAAACTGCTTCCCCACCCTTGTTTCGGTTAATCCAACTCCACGTTTAGTAGTATCCACGAAAACTTTATCGCATCCATTAAGTGAAAATTCACTTTCATACAAATACATTACTGCCATCCAGCCTGAATGAAAAGATTAATCATAGTCCCACGCGCTGTGGACCCGCTTGCGGCCATTGTGAATACGCGTTATTTATTTTTCAATCTCCTTTGTGGAGGATAAGTGAATACTCACTTTTGTAATTAACTGCGAATTTTGGTGGGAAAATTGTTCAAACTAGACGAGATTTAGGTAGCGGCCATTAATTTCAGGATTATCCAAAGATAATTTACATAATATCGTACGTCACGTGCACTCGCCAGGAACATGCTGTGGGGGATGTTGAAAGGCGAAACTGTTCCCTTGAAAGGAAGTCATTTTCTTGAAATTTATTATTATATATCTATCCAAGATGGGTCCTTTGTGGTAAGGTAATGACTGCCGTCTTCAATCAGCAATTATCGCACACATCGAATAGTCAATGATGGGAATCATATTTTCGTATTTAAATGTTCAGTCTATAGCATGTCTTGAATTACGAATTAGGGTGGATCATGAGGAAAGCGGCGTCGAGGTACTCTAGTAATATTATCAATTAGAGAGCTTGGATTTGTCAATTACTTCGCCTATGTACTCGACTATGACATAGTTGTGCTCGGTAGTTGACCCAACTTAGCCTGATCTTAATCAAACAGCACTGGTATCACAAGGATATGTTTATAAAACCAATTATATGCGCTGCATGTTAGCTCAATCGCTTATCGATACAGTGTCTATGATAAGTTAAAGGGATTAAGTGATGCCGATGAAGTCAAAGAGCATATATTGATGCACTTGAGCAAGTAAGTCCAAGCATAGGCCATTCTTCGTCCATACTGCTAGCCATGAAGTAGAGTTTCTATCAATGCCCCTCTGACCGGATACAATGGTAGAAACAATGGGTGCAGATGGGATCCTCTTATACAGTCTGGCATCAAAGTCAAGGGCGAGTACAGGCGGGGGTCTTCTGTGACCTATTAGAAAAATGCTCGCCACAAAAGAACGACTGCCTTTAAGCAGAAGTGATTGCGAATTATGAAGCAGCACTGGTGCTGTAGGACATCAACGTTCTCGAAGTGACTGCGAAAAATGAAGCAGCACTGGTGTTGAAGAGAACCAACGTAAGCGATTTGTTGGATTTGATAATTGAGCCGCCAGCGAAATCAAAACATTCTCACAACGAAGCTGATTAGGGTGTGCTGACAGAGCATGAGTAAGATAATTTTGATGGACGGGCTGGATGTCGAAGCACAATAATCCAAAAAAGGGCACTATCGCCGACGCTGACTAAAACGAGGTCAACATCAATGATCTACATTAGTCACAAGGAAGTGAGAAGACGTCTAGTAGAAACCTTATCCAAGAGGACTGACCATACTGACATTGAGTGAAAGAAAAAGAAAACATGCACTCTGTTACTATGCAGGCCTACCAAAGAAAAGGTGACAGTTCCTAGGAAAGCACTTTCCTATAAGACTGGTGGATTTAGGTGGATAAAGTGCCTTTACAACGTTGCGGTCTCTTCATGGGTGATGTACTACCAGAAGACCTTTCGTTGTAAAAAAAAAACATGTCCTTTCTTTGCTAAGGTACAGTAGATGTTGGATATTTTATGTTTGTCCCTAATCTATGCAGCTCCTGCAAAAATCGTTGTTTGGTATTTTAAGTCGCAATGCATGCCTAAGCCTACGGCATAGTGCCCGATGAGAACTAAAGCTGATCAGTGATTGTTATTCTTTTTATTCACCGTCGGCCACAGGCCTCTCGCTATTGCGCCAATTTCCAGACTGAGCCATCGAGTTTTCTTCCGATAGAGCTTAGCGGCGTGAGCCCGTAGGGGATTACTAGGGATTCTCCAAGTTCGAATCCATTCTTCGCGAAACTATCCGTCGTTTCGTTCCATTATGATCAGCCGCAGAGTCACCGCGTTCGTCAATGATACCTAACTGACGCTGTCTGTAGAACCTGATAAGCTTCGAAGTCAAGATGTCCGATGCTATGGCTTTTATTGCCACTGGACTATCGAAGAAGAGAGAGATGGTTTTGTTGAATATATTGCGTTTTTTGGACTCAGAAAAACCCTGCGTCTGTACTCTCACTCGTTTTAGAGCCGACGGTGTGAAGGGAGAGTTCATTAACTGTTGCTACCATTTGCTCTTCGGATTGTTTAAGGCCCAGAAAACGAAGGTGCAAGCCCGACTATCTGAGCCTAAGAACCAACGATGGCGTTCCTAGCTGGCGAACTTAAGCAGTGTCGAAAATGTCACTCGTCCCAAACAAGAGCACAATAGAACCAATACGTTTATCGCATGGAAAGGAATAGGAAGCGCTGCGCGATAATGACCATTACAGGAGAGTGTCTATCGAAAAACATTCCGAAACTTATACCAAATGAAATAAATAAAATATTCAATGATGAGACGTTTAAAAAAATAGGTTTCAATTTTGTTCGATTCCTTGAGTAGTCAAAAAGTCCTTCACCTCCAAACACGATTTTACTAGTAAACTGAAAGTAAAGGAAGACGTTCTGCCTAGAGGATATAGGCTGCATGACAACACCCGCAAATGTCGACTCAAGCTGCTATAAATTGTCCCAGGGAAGAATCTCTTGTAAGCTAGTTTTCATGCCTCAAAATTTAGGCTTATGCCGATCAATCAACCATAAATCAGAGTAACAATTGGGATCAAAGCTTGTCACTCCTTTAATCGTCCTGAATCACAGTCGTCACAGTCCTGACTCCGGGGTGTATAAGTCAGTTCTGTAAAGTTGAACCGGAGCAAAGCCACTCTTAAGAAGATTTCGATTACTAGCGGTTGACCATGTAGCTCAGAAGTTCGAACCAAATTTCTTAACACTGAATGCGGGACTTTTCAGTGTTTGTATGGTATACTAGCTCTGTGGTTGGTTTCCCTCAGTCAAACCGCATACCAAATAGCCTCGTCGCTGATGATGAGGCGTGAGAAATCAAATCTATCATAGAGCTGCGGGCGGTTCTTATACGTAACCATTGGGAATACTTTAAGTATTTAAGCAATTTTTAAGTGAAACCTGTTCGGGGGATGGAAAGTTGTTCCCCTGCAGTCAATGAACTCCGAACACTTCTTTCATCCAAATGGGAAATAGAAACGCCTGAAATCAAGGACTGTCAACCCTCTATATTGACGGGAAAGTTCTGACAATCAAAACGCTGTACATTACGGAAGGCCGCACATGCAACTCCTTCAGATCGATGTAAAGTTTGAAAGCTCTCAAAACTTTCCCATGTCATTTGACAAACAAAAGGATACACTTACCTAAACCCACTCATCGCCATTAGTGTACGTTTCCATTTCATTATCAAAAACAATCTTCCCATTTTCAGTTTTTATTTACTCCGTTGTATTCCCTCGCCGCGGATGGAACTTTCTGGCTGCCAACTTTAATAATTTCATAATTGAATCTCATTAAATTTAATAAACTTTGTTAAATAATTTGTGTTTTTTTTTTCAATTATTTCTCCTCCGCATGTACGGATGTACGCCATCCAACACACACTCATTCGTACACACGGCACACGGTATTTATGATCGAGTTTTGTAAGCCCTTGCATTTCGCTGCGGTCGACGCAGATACGTACCAGTCGAACACAAGCAGACAAGTGGAGCGTTTTATGAAATGAAATTGGTGAACCTTAATAGTGGAACATTCGAACTGGTTGACTAATTTGATATTTGCCAAGCCAGACTCGCTGTTGTTGATTTCGTAATTACTTGAGCGAAATAATTAACGAATTTTCCTGCTGGCAGCTTTTACACAGATTGCTGGTGCGATGGTAACGCGTGGGGAGTTTGCTTTTATGGAAACGATTATAGCTGCCGATTGGAGCTGTTGTTTTGGACTACACCGAAAATAAAACTGATGAACTTTCCGTCGCTTTTGATTGTGTTTACCAAGTTGAGTTTATGAAGGGTTGAGACATTGATACATTTTAGTATAATATTGACCAGAAAATTATGTGTTTACACAGAAGAAGTGAATTGAAATGTATTTGAATAACATGGCAAGAAACTAGTGCTGCCTCTAGAATTTCTATAGGCGTGTTTGACTAATCAGTACTCAGCTTAGTAACGATTCTCAATAAAACGCTTTCTTGCTAAGTTACATTTTTCTTCCGAAAGTTGGTACGTGTACTTACGTCTATTGCATTGGATGTCATGTCAAATAAGTGAAATTTAATTCCCAAAAGCAAAGACAATATGTAATAAAATAAATAATATGAATGGTTTGATATGTTATAAGTTTATACAATTAACATAAACAATTAAATAAAAAAAAGTCCAAATAGTCGAGTGATACCAACCGTTTACAAACAAATATTTTCCTCTGGCGCCATCTATATATGAGATTTTACTAAGTAGTTTTTACCCAGTAAGTTGATTTGTTTTTCCTTCCTGTGTAAAATCTTACTAAGTTAAGTTGATCCAGTAAAAACCAGACCAGTAAAAAACTTGAGTTAATCGATTAGTAGATTTCTGCTTCACAGTGTCTCTCGCCTCGCTACAGCGCGTATAGATTTCTGAAGTAAGATTTGGGCAAAAGTAAGAAACATGGCCAATTTTATTCCCCGACAAAGATGAGTGGCTAGCACGCTTTGCAGAGACAGGAATCATTCAGACTCCCTGATATGTGCAGTGTCTTCCAAGCAGAGATCATGGCATTAGAGGAAGCAGCCAAACACCGATATCTCCCCATTAGGTATCACCATCTTTTACGAAATGGGCAGTATATTGGACGACCATAACAACAACATTGCGTATCACAAGATAAGAATGGGCAATTATACATTTAAGTTCAGCAACTCTCGGCACCAAAAAAGACAGCTTAGCCTCTAGATGGCATCCTTAAATTCTTTGATTGCAATTGTTTGGACCTAGTTTAAGTGAAGATATGAATATCTCGCTATTACCAGAGATCCTGGCGAGAAGGCAACCCACCAATTGATGTCGCTACATTTGTAGACAGCCATGCAACACTGAAGTCAATAGAAGCCTGCACAACGAAATCAAAGGCTGTCATGAAATATCGCGACTCACTGAAGTTCATCAGACTCCACAAGGTCAAACTCTGCTGTGTCCCGACATACTGTTCCACACAAGGAAATAAAAGAACGGCCAAATTGGTCAGTCAAATATATAAAATGGACATCATTATTCCAGACATATCGTTGCATCCACTGATCAGTGCATTATACCACATGAAACAGGACTCAACAATAAAAGAAGCCGACTCATGTTAGCTTGCAAGAATCGAATGTCAAACCAAAAGATTAACGTGACCACAGCTTGGCAAGAAAAATGGGCTTCGTCCAGCTGTCTCTAGTGTCGCATGCCCAGAGAGCTGAAGTTCTTCTCCCCTTGTGGTCGCCACCTCAGACGGGTCCGTCCTCTCTAGCGTTGCCTCATAGGTTCGGATTCCAAGGCTCATCGGGCCGGATATAAGCTAGTCATACCTTCTACACGGTCGTCTTAGACGTTGAATCCGAAACCGCGTGGATACTTTACCTGATCCCATCAACGCACAAAAATGGCACACAGAACTGTTCCCTCGAAGGAAAGTAGACTTCTTGTTTTTTGAGATTGTCCATACTTCTGGGGCAGGAGAGGGATGATCAATGTCTTATGTGGTATAAGGTTAGCTTGGTTCTTCGAGAGATGGGTATTCTATCCATTGCCTTGGCAAAAATAATTCTGAGCATGGTCTCGGTACTGGTGTCGCTGTTAACTGCAGAAACAAGCTAGCGTCAATATTGTGCGTCCTTCCGTTACGACATATTCTTAGTTTGGCATCAGACCCATATTAGCTTCTTCTACTCGCTCTGTTCATCGAACCAAGTCAAAGTCATTAGCGTATGCTACAAGTTTAAAGGTCTTTTGAAAGATCGTGCCTCTAGTATTGAACTGCAAACTTTGCACCATCTTCTCAAGTACGATGTTGAAAAGGGCACATGACAGCGTGTCACGGTGTTTACAAACTTTTTTTTTTACTGACTCTGTGAGTTCGTTACCGAATTTGAGCAGCTAGAATTCTCCATCGGAATCCTCCGCAAAACGGACGAGTGTAGCAATGTCAAAGCAAGAACCGATGTTTTTATTATTGTTTTTAAAGACATTTGGTCTTATCTGCGAGGAGGGTATATAGATGAGATGTGGATTATTACATAAGTCAAGTCAACAACAATCGACAAACTAAACTCATAACATCAAGATGATAAACATGGGCTACGGTAGGAGACACTTTTAATTTAGTTTGACTTGTTTGAGAGAAAAAGAATTGTGAATCCAAGCAGCTGATCATTGTGGCTTATTAATCGCACATCGTCATGGGGTATATGAAAGTTTCAGGTTGCCATGATCCTGCTCAGAATGAAATCACATACCTCAGCTCGATTTTTCACCGTACTGTGTTACTGTAATTATTATAAACACGAAACGTGAGTCAGCTGTTTAAACCAGTGTTGCCAAAAAGATAATAGCTAAAAAATCACCCTTTATAATATGGGTGGCGCTACAGTCCGTTGAGAGCCAGGGCCCAGCTTATCAGCAACCACTCGTAGTCTCATGTAAAGTCAGTTTTGTCATTCAAGAGACGGCTCCATTACTCAATAGCCCTTGAGCCCATATAAACAGCGGTTGTTAAAAGCTGCTACAAGTTTGACCGTATTCTTCTTCTTCTTCTTGTGGCGCTACAGTCCGGGGTGAACCTGGGCCTCGGTCAACAATCCTCTCCAGCTGGCACGTTCTTTAGCCAGCTGCCTCCAATTTCGCACTCCAAGTTGGTTGAGGTCTTTTTCCACTTGAGTGCGCCATCGGGTTCGTGGTCGTCCTCTATTGCGTTGTCCCACTGGCTCGGAGTCGAAGACTCTTCGGGCTGGAGCAGTGTTGTCCATGCGCTCTACATGGCCTAGCCATCTTAGGCGTTGAATCCGTAGACGCCTGACTAGACTCATGTCGCTGTACAGCCCGTACAGTTCGTGGTTGAATCTCCTTCTCCAAGAACCTTCAACGCAAACAGGACCGAAGATTGAACGCAGAACTTTTCTCTCGAAGAGACCAAGTGCGTCTTCATCCGCTCTTGAGATAGTCCAAGCTTCCGCGCCATACAGCAGGACAGGGATGATCAAGGTCTTATATAAGGTGAGCTTGGTCTTTCGAGACAGGGCTCGACTACTCAATTGCCTCTTGAGCCCAAAGAAACAGCGGTTGGCAAGAGTTATTCTGCGTTTAATCTCAGTACTGATGTTGTTCGCACTATTTACTTGGGAGCCGAGGTAGACGAAGTCCTTCACTACCTCGAAGTTGTAGCTGCCTATGGTGACGTTCTGACCGAGTCGTCGATGTTGTGTGTCCTTTCTTGATGACAGCATATACTTTGTTTTGCCCTCATTCACCGCTAAACCCATTTTTGCCGCCTCCGTCTCAATACAAGCAAACGCTTCATTGACGGCTCGCTGAGTTCGGCCAATCACGTCAATATCGTCCGCGTATGCTAGCAGTTGAACGGACTTCTGGAAGATCGTGCCTCTAGTGTTGGCGTGTGAGTTTCGCACGATCTTCTCCAATACGATGTTGAAGAAGTCACATGACAGCGCGTCGCCTTGTCTAAAACCTTTTTTGACATTGAAGGTCTCGGTGAGTTCGTTACCGACCTTGATGGAGCAGCGAGAGTTCTCCATCGTCATCCTGCACAATCTGACGAGTTTGGCAGGGATGTCAAAACTAGACATGGCGTTGTATAGCTCGTCTCTATGCACACTGTCATATGCGGCCTTAAAGTCGACAAATAGGTGGTGGGTGTCGATCTGCATCTCTTGGGTTTTTTCGAGGATCTGCCGTAATGTGAAAATTTGATCGATAGTGGACTTCCCAGGCCTGAAACCGCACTGATAAGGACCTATCAGGTTGTTGACGAATGGTTTCAGGCGCTCACACAGAACGGCAGAGAAGATTTTGTATGCGATGTTAAGGAGACTTATCCCCCGATAGTTGGCGCAGTCAAAGGGGTCTCCTTTCTTGTGGATCGGGCAAACGATACTAAGATTCCACTCGTCGGGCATGCTTTCCTCCGACCATATCCTACAGACGAGCTGGTGCATGCGCCCAACCAGATCATCTCCAGCTGCCTTAAACAGTTCCGCGGACAATTCATCCGCTCCAGCAGCTTTGTTCGACTTCAGTCTCGATATCGCTATCTTGACTTCGTCTAGATCGGGGGGACGGAATTCTCTTCTGTCGTCGTCCATTGCGTGGAGTGGAACATTCTGCCTGACAGCGGTATTGGTGTCCTCTTCGCCGTTTAACAGTCTGCAGAAGTGATCCTTCCAGATTCTCAGTATCGACTGCGACTCTACTACGAGTTGTCCCTCTTCGTTCCGACAGGCTTCTGTCCGATGTTTGTACCCTTTGGATAGTTGTTTCACCCGCTGGTAAAACTTTCGGACATTATTTCTGCCGTACCACCTCTCCATTTCCTCGATCGCGCGCTTCTCATGCTCCTTCTTTTTCTTTTTGAGAAGCCGGTGCTCTTCCCTTCTTTTAAGTTCGTAGAGCTCACGAACCGCTCTCGTCCTTCTATCCAGCGTCGCCTTATATGCTGCTAGCTTCGCTGAATGCGCCTGCCGACACTCGTTGTCAAACCATGGGTTTTTTCTAGGTGGCATTTTAAAACCCAGCACATCAGAGGCAGCTTCTCTGATGGCGTTTTGACAACGGTTCCACTGTTCGTCGATTGTTTCGCCTGGCAGGGTTGGACTCTCTGAGAGCTTCAGGGAGACTCGATCGGAGAAGTTCCCAGCGGTCGATTGCGATTGTAGCTTTCCAACGTCAAACTGTTTTGGTCTTGCTCTACTCCGTTGTACAATCGATATCCGAGTTCTGACCTTGGCTACAACAAGGTAATGATCCGAGTCGATGTTGGCACCTCGGAACGTCCGGACATCGAGGACACAGGAGGAGTGTCTGACGTCGATCGCAATGTGATCAATCTGGTTGACGGTTGATTGATCAGGGGACCGCCAGGTCCCTTTGTGAATGTTGAGGTGAGGGAACCGCGTGCTGGCTACAGTGAGGTTTCGCCCCGTCACGAAGTCCATCAGCCTGAGTCCATTGTCGGACGTGTTGTCGTGTAGGCTGTGTTTACCGACGACTCTAGCAAAGATTTCTTCCTTGCCCAGCTTTGCATTAAAATCTCCTAGAACGATCTTGGTGTCGTAGCTGGGGCATTGATCGTATGTTCTTTCTAGGAGATCATAGAAGTCATCCTTGCTATCATCGTCTTTGTCCTCCGTTGGGGCGTGGGCGCAAATTAGGCTGATGTTGCCGAATGTTGCCTTGATGCGGATTGTTGTGAGGCGTTCGCTTATGTATCTAAAGCTTAAGACTTCTTGCCTAAGTCTGCCTCGAACAACAAAACCGCATCCAAACAAGCGCTGCCTTCGCTCTTTGTAGCAATCGCCGTAATATATGTCGCAGTTTTTCATCCTCTTTTTGCCCGGCCCATCCCATCGTACCTCTTGGATGGCGGTGATGTCAGCCTTATAGGCTTCTAGGGCCTCCGCAAGTTCATCGGCTGCACGTGGTCTGTTAAGTGACCTCACATTCCACGTGCAGAACCGAAAATCGTTGTCCTTATTTCGTTGTCCATGGTCGTCAGCAGTAGGGTCATCCGTATCCGAGGCTTGTTGCCGTCTCTGAACTATTGCGAGTTTTACACGGTGGGGAAGTTAACCCCACGCGAAACCCCCGAACCTGGAGGACCGGGTCCTGGTTTAAACCCCCGGACAAGGGGTCGCTGCATACATTGGTTCACCTCTAAGCGGCTGCAGTAGAGGTTATCCAGAGGGCGCCGCGGGGAGGCTGTATGTCAACTTGACCTGTGCATTTACAGGGATCGTTGCTGGCATCTCGCCAAGTTGAGAGCAATCAACAACTTTGCCCTGGATGCACAGGCCCATGCCCTCCTCAAGTTTGACCGTATTAGCACCAAGTAATAGCTGCCCATTGTGACACTCTCTCCGAAACATCTATGTTGAATGTCCTATATCTAGTTATTCCAGCATTTATTCCCCATACCCATTTGAGTGGCTTCCTTTTCGACGGCTCGCTACGTTGTGCTAACAATTGTACGGACTTATGGATGAACATACTTTTAGTGTTGGCGTCTTCCTTTTTCACGATATTTTTCAGGACAATGTTGAAGAAATCACAAATATCCATCGTCTTGCTACACAAACTGATGAGCAAGAATGTCAAAACCAAACATACTTTTCCTTGCCGCCTTGCTGTAATCTGAAGAGGAGTGTTAATTTTGGGCAGGCAACAGAGACATCAGGCATTTGATCTTGTCTGCGGGGAAGTTAAATGAGGTAGATTTAAATGTAGTACTGCAAATATCGATAGACTAAAGTTTATTCCAAAGCGCATAGACATGCTCATATCCAGTAAGGGTAGTCAGTTAAATCTTAATCTTATTCTGGTTCAAAAGACATACGGAACTTCTGTTATAACTAGTGATTTCAGCGCGCCCATCGTTGTGGCCATTACTGATCAAATACCGGCATGCAGTTCCTCAAGAATCTATCCATGTTAATTAGGAACTCTGACAGATGCTTGTTGCCATGATCCTGCTCAGAATGGAGCTGCAAAGTACAGCGACCCAAAGACCAGCAAGTGGTTTTACGACACGACAAGAGATCAACTATACTCAACACCTCTCTTGACTCAATGGCTGCATAAACCTCGTCCCTTACGTCTTCCGGCGGGAGATCACATAAATCTAAGCACATGAATATTTTTTAAAATAATTCATTAGAACTGCAATTTTCACAAAATCATGCCCAGCTTCAACACTTTCACATTTTTTTTTCTAAATGTTCCATGTTCACGGTTGTATACTGCGCTGCACAGAGCTTAGTACATACCAAACCACAAGCGATTAAACGAATCACTGCACTTATTTATTCAAGCGCAACACAGACAGGGCTTGTTGCCACAAATCCGTTTTATATCCGACACTCTCGGAATCACTAATCTAATTCATTTAACCAAATTGAATGCAAATCGAAATATGTCGCTTGCACTCTGTTCAGCATTCCATAGGAGAGATTGAAAGTATTCTCTCTTTATTGAATTCTAATCACCCACATTCATGACACGTAACCTTTTCCACTCCCCGGCCTGAACGTTACTTCGACCAAAACGAACAACAAGTGAACATGTTGGCATTAAACATCCGGCCGGATGCAATATAATATCTCCATAACCAAAATGAAGTCTAAAGTGAGAAGAAGGCAAAAAAAAACGAGGTGCGTGCAGAAATTTCAGTTTTCCAAAATAGAATTCTTTGATACCAAAGTAGAAGCGATATTGACGTTTGCATCAATCAGCAAACACACCCTAATTTATCTTTGAACAGAACCACAGGCGCACACACACGCAGGCTCACACCCACTCGCACATAGTGAACAAGCCTGACACTAATTTATTTCGTTGAGCTCGCAAATTAATTTAAGGCTGTAACGATGAAAACGAAAATGGAAAAGCGTGCTGAGGCGTTTTAAAAGCGAAAACTGTTCACAATCTCTCCCAAAAACGTTATGCTTAAGGCTATTTATAGGCCCAAGCATACGTTCATCTATATTTTCTGATAAATGTTGAAAGATTTAAAAATAATATGTTGAGGTAGTTTTTTTTCTCGTTTCGTGGACGTAGTAAATCCACGGTGCGTAAATAAGTTTATTCGTCTGATGAATTGGCTCAACCTTCGGACATTTGTCTGGATGCTGGATTTATGAGTGGCTTACGCTGACACGATTATCGAAAATTTGATGGGACGACCGACGAGTGTGTTTATAAGAGGAAATTAATGTGTTCTTAGGACTTACCGGCAGATGGAAATTGGTTGATCTCTCAGAAGTCGCCTCGAAAGTTCTGAAAGAGAAAGGCATTTATTAAGGAGACGTGATTTTGTAAGATTTTTGAAAATTAAAATAGCACGTGGATTGGAGATTAATTTCCCCGAGGTGATCACTTGATTTCGACAAAATCTGCTTTCGAGGGTGTTGAGTGTATTTTGGTTTGTGTGAAGGTCACGAAAAGTCTAATGTAATTCTGTGACATTCAGGCTCATCCCCCCCCTCCCCAGATATCTGCTTTCTTTGGCAACATTTTGGAATCCTATGCCGGGGATAAATACAATTACGTGCACGTGTATGCTCATACGTGCAGATTTTCCATTGATTACTTCCTCGGTTACGGAGGAATCGCCTTGGCAGATGATTTTGTCAATATGCCGAGTTGTACGGTGAAGCTCAGTGGAGTGCACACACGAAGCCAATTAAAGAAACTTGTGACAAAGTTGACATGGGACCCTTTTCAAAAAGGACGAGAACAATTCAACCGGAACCGTGGTGGGAGCGAGCAATGTCACAAGTGCGTAATCCTATTTTCAGCGAGATGAAAAGGAAGTAATATCATCGTCAGGCGTGGAGATGGGGAATTTCTGCGAATCGATTAGCAAGACCAGAATAGGTCGCGAGTGCGATGTGTAAAGGCTTTTTGAGGATGTTTCCAGGGGGACATATCAATTTAATATTCTGCACCCTTGAACTTTTTTGTTAATAATCTGTCGACATCACCATGGTGAAGTTCACGAAGGAGAAGGCTTGGAAGTTTTAACATAAATCCGATCTCCTGGGTTGCAGATTTATGAGTGCTTGCTCCAATTTTCTGTAGCAATCTAACAGGCCGTATGGGAGCAGGGCCTAGCTTCTCTCACGAGTGAAAGGGACCTACAGTTTCATGCCGACTCCAAATGGCCAAGTTTGAGAAGACTTGGAGCATTGTCAGTGACTCGAAAGAGGTGGGGCCGTAAAAATTATTTTTTTCGCACAGACCAGGAATCAAACCTATGGCGTCGAGGTTGGGGTCGACGCAGATACCCACAACGCCAGAGGACACCCATAGTTGTAAGTGCTTAAGGTCAAAAAGAGAAGTCAGTCGCAGGAGTTGGGAATCTGTTCCTCGACATACTCATGTTGTGACAAAGTTTCCGCTTTAAACCACATCCAAGTGACTCAAGAACTATAGCTTCTTAATCCAAATGCTGGTATTGTATGTCCAAATGCTTGTGGAGAAACTTAACAACATAGAGTCAAACTGCCATAACTTAAGTATTTGATAATTCGAATGGGATTGGCTGACGTCAAGATTGAGATTTTCGTATAATTTTTGCTTGATAACTGGATTTTTTTGTTGCTGTGGCAAGTGATGGTTCGATTTATTGAAGTTCAATTGTATTATAGAATCGTTACTATAAAAAGCATTCACCTGTATTATGTACAGAGCAATTAAATGATTGGAGACCATAATCTGTAACTAGGCCACATAGGCTGGAGTACCGAAAGGAAGTGCGGTTGGTCCTCTTCGCTACCTATATGTACATATGACACTTTTTGTGTAATATATTTTGTATTATTAAAATTAAAGGACACACAAACAGTTTTTGTACCGACTACTTATGTTGCGGTTTTGAATACTTTTTGACTACGTCGACCTGCTGAAAACCTGCGGGAGTATTTTTGTTCATAAATGCAATTAGTGCAATTATGAACTCAACCCATATTATCATTCAAAGGGCGCTACACAATCAAATCATGTGAGGCAACACTACTGACTAGACAACCCAGCAAATCATAGAAGCCATATAAACCAAGGAGCCAGACAAACAAAATGAGCATAAAAGCCGAAAAAAAGACAGCAAATTAAGAGATATCTTAAGTCACGTGAATTTTGCCTACAAAAAGATATTGGCAGAAAAACTGACAGCCAGAAGCCAGAGCCTTGACTGTTCCAAGTAGAGTGTACTTCTACAATCTACACCTTAAGCACTACGAAGTATCAAAGGGAGTTCCTTTTCAACTCTTTTGATGAATAATTGTGGTCGGTAGAGTCAAGTCCCTGCAGCACAGGTACTGAGGTATGAGCGTACACAAGCACGCCCGACTGCGTGGCTCATCTCTTAACCGATACTCACAAGATTTAGTTGTTGCGATCGGTTGTAATTTGTAAACAGTAATCACACCCATTTTTCGAGTTCAATGGAAATTTGCTCTACAATTGGATCTGAAGCTCGTTCACGGATGTAGCATAATCGGTGGAGCATTTCAAGGAGTAGAAACTGGATGAGCTGGAGTGCTCGATCCAAGCTACGATCTTCAAAAGCTGAAATCTCACATCCAAACAGGCAGAAAATCTGTTTTTTTATGAGATAATATGAAGAAATGCGATCATGCCTAGAAATTTGTTTTCTTTAAAAACCCATTAATTTTCTTGGTTCTGCTGCAGAAAGTTGAATGATTATACAAATGTAGGTGATGACAAACGGAAACTATGACATTCACTGGACTATGACATCTTACCTTCAACACCTTGACTACGCAGACGATGTATGTCTACTGTCGCATCCGATAATAGACCATCAGTTGATGGCCCAAAAATAAATACAGAAAAAACCAAAGTCCTTAGCATTTCTAACAATAGCGTCCAACTGAACATTGCCAGTCGGGGAGTCGGGAAAGTTAGTAGCTTTCAGTAGATGGAAAGTGGACACCATGCCAAAAGCTACAATCCTTCGTAAATATATGTTTAAGGACATGCTCAGGATTTGTTGGCCAAAACGTATCTCCAAGGAGGAACTATACCTGAGCACGGGCCACGAACCTACATATAATCATCACATTCCGGAGGAGAAAGCGGCAGTGGATTGGACACATTCTACAGCACGAAGGTAATTCCATTACTAAGTACGCCGTGCAGTGGAATAACAGGTCCTTATACAAACGTGGCGCAGAACAGTCGAAGAGGAATCAAGTTTTTTAAGGAAGATCTCAATCGCCTTGCAGAAGTTCGAATCAGATGACGCGCAGGCATGATTGACGCCCTCTAAGCCCCGAGTTCATAGGAGATCAAGAATTTGGCCAATGGCTTCTGGTAGAAGTACGTTGATGTTTCCAAAGTGGCGAAAGTTACTGCACACGACAGCGTCAAGTACAATATACGAAAAGTTATGCAACACAATGTGTTTCTGGGGCTTCGTCCTCTAACTGGTGGGACATCTCTGATGATGGAAAAAATACCTACAAGTGAAACCAACATCATATCAAGCACTGCTTTTTTAAGCTGCTGATTTTTTTCTTGAAAACGGAATAAGGGAAAACAAGAAAAGTTATCGGGCTGTCCGCGAAATTGTTGTGTGGTCCATTGTGATACCCAATCAGACTAGCACCACTGATCTGGGATCTGAACCGGACGCCCCTCTAACCAAAAACCTGCACTCATCAAACAGCGCCATCTAGCCGTTCAAAACTAGAAACTAAGCAAAGTTATAACAAAAAGCCAGCGCTTCCGATTGCATGATACGAGTACTTTCATTCACCCCAAAAACCGATTCATGAACCAGTCTCTTTAATTCCCTAACCCAACTCAACATGATTAGACATTTCATTCACAAGTGCGCACCTGTTGCTTGTCGCCGCTTGTGAGTGACTGCTGCGGTTTCAAAGAAATATCCAGTTGAAAGCACTCGATAGCCTCTTGTTGATAACTTCCAAGTTTTTTTTCTCCACACCCTCTTAATTATTAAGGCCTTTTATACATTTGAGTTCGTTCTCGGCAACAGACGGGCAGAAGAAATATCCCACAAGGACTGCTCGCACAAAGCACAAACCACCAGCCTAGGCACTGTGTGCGAAATGGGATCAAACAATTCGAAAGAGAGATTCCTTTTTCAATGAAACTCCACGCCGACCATGGCAAGGATAAGGAGGACGACTAAGCTCAGGCGGGAGTGAGAACAAAAAGAAAACTTTTTTTGCCGCCGCCGTCACTTCGCTTTATATCACTTGCCACAAAAGCAATTTTGAAGAGCTGGAGTTTTCATCATCTAACTCCTCATCACTTTATCGCTATATTATAAATATCCTTTGTTGGCGAATGAAGTAGAAACAGAAGAGAGCAAAGCACAAAAAAAGCGGATATGGCAGTAGTTTTTAAATGTGACTGCTGTCGCTGCTCTTCATTTCTCGTGCAAATACACACACACACAAAGTCGCCCATGTTTTGTTGGTTGGAAATGTGCTGATGTGCGATGTGCTGATGTGCAGTCTGCGAACGAAACACGGATGGAAGGCAATAGGAAAAGGGATTTTTGTTTTAATAAAAATTCCAGAGCCATCCGGCGTTGGGAGTCAAGAAAAAACAAAGCACTGCGAGGAGGAGACAGGCACAAAAAGCCACTGCAGAGAGTATCTATTGTGAAAGTGAAGATTCTCTACAAAGGAATGCGATACGATGCAAATGGCCTGCTAGCTGGCATTCCATATTAAAAATGTTTTAAAGACCTCCTGCAGGAGTTTTCTTTCATTCAACTCTTTAATTATTAGAAATGGCCTTTTTTCTTCCTCTTTTTGCAAATGAATGAATGCTTTGTTGCTCATTTTCATTTCTGGCAGTTGATTGATTTCCTAATGCCTCAGACAACACCCATTTACAAGCGAAATATCGATTAGTGCGGAGCCTTCGAACGGAACGAGGTGTACTGCGCTCCGTGGAGGAACGAAATTATTGTGTTGCATGCGATGGTTACATAAAAATTGGTGGTGATTTAGGGATACCGTGCTGTAGTGTACTCCAGACACACACAAAGGAGTGCAGAGCAAATGTTTGCCACAGATGAAGCAATTTAGGGATGCTCTCCTAATCGATTTTTAATATTTTCCTGGTTTTCAGCCATCGATAGTTTCCCAATTCTGCTTAACCGCAGCGTTAGTTGCATGCAACCCTGATGTTGAACATCAATTACGGCTTGTCATGAGCAAGCTACGAGCGACGTAACATGCCAAAACAGCGATGAGATAATTGATTGAAAAATAAAATGTGAATAAATCCGGGAAATCATAAACAGAACCGCATATTAGAAGTAAATCGACGTGCATCGACAGAATAGTAAATCACAACCGAAGCGTGTGCTTGGATATTATTGACAATTTTTGCGGGAGAAACAAAAGTACAACAAATCAGACGATGACATTCTGTACGGGGCACGGAGCATAAATCATCGTTTCGGAATTCATGCCGGCGGCTACACGGTGACGCAAAATTCGTTAAGCTGTCGGAAAATGTTTTCATTTATGTCATCGTAACTTGGAGATTTTTGCGAAGCAGAACACACACGCAAGAGAACCATTGACTGGGGATTGTCATCGAAACCTTGGAATAATTGCGTTCGTAGCGCCACCGATGTGCTTTCAACTTGAAACAGAAGTGTCAACGTAAATCAAGGTAATAATAACAAGCTGCACGATTCTTGAAGAATAATACATTGGGACTTTGATTTGTATCCGTTTAATAAGGAACGTTGCTTTGGTTGTTGGCAATTCGTGTACATTCTGATCGAGCATTATATTTCATCCGTCGTGTTTATCATGATTCTAACTTCGGGTTACTCCCCACAGACCCAAGCACACAAAGTCATGTTGTGTGCTCATAAGTGTTTTTCTAGCTTTTAGTGTCAGTAAAGTGTTGCCACGGGCTTCCTTAACATTCATCTACGGTGGGTTACTCTCATATTTCACGACGAAGAAGATGACACTCAAATTCGAAAATCGAAGGCTAGAGTCAATCAAAATGACTCCTTGATTAGAAAGGAAGCAAGACTGGGGTACTCCGCATTGGAATCAAGAATATGACTCATGTGACTTTTGAAGCATCGAATTTAGAGAACGTTCATATCCAAAACGATACACAAAAGTACTCACTTCGAAGAAAGTGTTTTCCAACACAAATTACACATTTAGTCGTGTATTTTTTTATTTATCAGGCCAACGATCCATGGAGGGTCCTGAGCCTGAGCATTTGCTGCCTTCCATCGCTGGGGGTCCTGGGCACTCTGCTTCCTAGCTGTCTTACAGCTGCAATAACTTGATCTCTACACCGGAGCGACGGCCTTCCTCTCCTTCTCGAACCAGGAGGCTCGGATTCGAAAACCACCTTAGCTGGAGCGTTGATGTCAATATGCTCGATGTTGCCGCCCAGTGTAGTGGAAAGATTTTTGCGTTCCTTAATACAACCACATCCTGGTACAGCTCGAATTTGGCTACATACCTCCACCAATGATATTCCTCATGGACTTCGATAAAATTATGATGCAAACAACAAGCAGACAGAACTTAGCGGACAGGATTTTGATAATTTGTTCTTCATATCGCCAATTTTTAATTTTAAATTTCACAATTTTAAAGCATTAGAGAAAAACATGAGTGCTTTGTACCCAAGGAAAGAAATGTTGGCTTCAAAACTGATTTTGGAAAAAACAAAAGGGTAAGAAGCAACAACCAGCAGCTAGAAGTGTGCAATAAACCATATCTGCTCCATTACAGAGACCAATTTCAAAACCTAGGAAGCATGGTATTGGATATAACTAGCGGGATAAAAAAAGATAAATGAGCATTTACACAACTGACACCAGTGTGGCCGGCAAACCAGATAAGGGGATATACCAAGCATCGTATTTTTAAAATAAATATGCTAGGTTCAGCTATCAGACATGGAAAGTAAGCAAGACGCCAACTAACAACTTGTTAGTAGGTATGAAGTTGCAGAATAACATACACTGGCCTTAAAGAATAACAAACAAGGATCTACTAAGAAAAGCGAGCGAAAACCGTAGTGCCTTCAGGAAAATGAAGAGTGCGTGAATAGCCCAGACAACAGCATCAGTCCTTGAGTTAAAACCCCTAAGGAAATAGAAAAATAGGAAGGCCTAAAACTACTTGAAACTGGTCCGTAGAATTAGCATTAAACCATTAGAAGATAGTGGCAAGGGACCGCCTAATCAATGCGGCGGAAATGTGAGATTTCCCCATTTAACATTCACGCAGGAAGTCTGAGTGCATGATGAAACTAAGTATATTTCTTAATGAAGTTTTGTCAGCTACAAAAAAGAGTTCGTCTAGGTGTCGATGACGAGTCCTGAGTAGGTAGTCAGAGTGACACAGTATGTCTCTTTACACATTCTGCAGATGTCATCATGCGTTAAGCCCATGGTTTTTTCCAGTAAGGAAACCTGTGGTTGTACGTTTGGGGTTGTTTCGTTCTTTTAACTGAAATAGTTAGTGGTAACCTTTTGGTCCGTAAAAAAGGGGATGAAAGAGGATGACAGGAACTGGGAAGAAGGCATGGACAATGAAGATCTTTTGTTATGGTCCTACGTCCCCCGCGGCATCAAAGATGTTAGGTAACTTGAAGACTTTGGCGGCCTTTAAACATGTACGTATTGGACGTGGGTCAACAGTGCAAAGTTATCGAGAACCTTCACCAAGCTCAAATATCCCAAACTGGGCCAAACAAATTCAAGATACTGTACAATGGTTCTTGTAAACACGTTAGAGAAGGGGCACCAGTGCATCACCAATCAGCATCTGCAGCAAATGTGTGGGCATAATTGGAAAATGCGAAGGAGATTGCTTTCGTTCTGTACGTATCGACTATGCTGTCAGAGTTGTTCAAACTTTCCCACTCTATCGGGAAACGAGTGGATTGCTTATTTAATAGTCTGCGATTTTTTATCGATGAATCGGTATTCCTCTCCTACTTGAACCAGGAGTTTTTATGTCACATATTACTTCCACATCTTGGTACAGCTCGTTTAGTTCGCTGTTATGTGGGTTTTTAACATTCAGTCCCTCCCAGACAATCGGTTGACCTGAATTGATGCAGGATGCCTGCCATAAGTGTGTTATTACATTCAATCCCGCCACAAGCAACTTTTACAGTATTTCAAAGAAATTTCAAGCAAGACATTTGTTTCAAGTTTCAATCCAAACCTTCTTATTATTTCCTAATTCCCTGTTTTCTGACGACTACAGTATCACTAAAATGTTTCATCAAATGTTCTATGGTCTATTAGGCATCATTGTGCCAGCAAGTAGTTTCTTAATTTATGAAAAGAAAAAATACCTTTTACGAATTACATTCGGTCGTGGCGCCAGCAACCAGCCAAAAAAACACGAAACAACACCGTCAGCTGTTCTCGATAAATTTACAAATTTTCATTTTCAAAAGACCACATCTTTTGAATCACCAGAAATTCATCACGATTAAGCCCAACAAAAAAACGAAATACTCTACGAAGGTAATTATAAACCATGAACACAAACAAAAGATGTTTGCTTGAAAAGAAACGTTTTTTATCGACCACGTGGAACACGAAAATTCATGGGCATCCACGAGATTACAGAATTTAAGCGCAATCCCGCACCGGAGAGCAAAGCAAAAGTAATCACCATTCGTGATACTGGCAGAGCTCAGTCCAACAAAAAGATCAGAGATTAAAGGATCCCCCATTCATACCCTGAAGAGTTGCTAACTACTGACTTTTAGGGAGGTTGGGTGCAACGTTTTAGTGGCGAGTACGTCTGGTACTTGAGTGGAATGAAATTTAAAGCTTTAAAGGGGTAAGGGAATTTGATATTTTTGTTTGTTATTCTACTGTTTCACTGTTTTTTCATAACAGCACCAAATGTTGAAAGTATAGAGATGCTTTACCGAAATCACGACTCAATTACTTCAGAAAATCAATTACCTAACCTAATCTAACCTTTTACATATCATTCACTAGAATTCGTGAGTAAATTTAAAAAAAAAAATACCACTACCATCTAAAAAGCAAATTTTCTTGTATTTCTTGCTTGGTCAGGCATTCAGAGGTCCCCGCCATTCTCGATTTCAAAAAACCAAACACATATTTATTCAAGAATGTTCCTTCAAGATTTCAAGTGAACATTTCAAAAAATCTTGAAGATATAGCCGATTTATGGTAGAACGTAGGTAGGAGAAGACAAGAATTTGCTTCTAAAAACTTTGAACGCGTTTTTCTCGAAACGGTGCTTTTACGACTTTACTCAAACACTGTTACTCCAATCGGTTCCAAATTTTAATACGATCAAGGCGAAGTCAAGATAGCGAAATGAAGACTAAAGTCGAGTAAAGCTGCTGGTGCAAACGCACTGTCCGCAGGACCCTTTAAGGCAGCTAGAGGTGAGGTGGTAGGTGCACCAACTTATCTGTAGGGGATAAGTCTTCTTAACATCGCCTGCAAGATCTTCTCTACAGTTTTGTGAGAACGTCTGAAACCATTTGTCAACAACATGTTGGGTCTCTATCAGTGCGGTTTCAGGCCTTGGAAGTCCACGATCGATGAAATCTTCGTTCGTACGCCTCTTCAAATGCTCCATCGGCTTCTATTCGCAAGTCAGCTTGATCTTGTATGGGTGTTAACCAAGATCCATGGATGTGGTCCGAGCGATGCCCAATTTTTGAGGACGACGTGTAATTGGCTACGGACACCTATATTTTATTACGTATACTATTTTTTCGACATTTCGACCAACCCGTCTCTCTGACACGGCAACATCACACAACGAATGTGCAGACTAAAACTTTTGACATTTCTTTCACTTTAGATAGACTAGAATACGAACATTCGATAACAACCATCGATCATCATGAAGATCATGAAGAACCTTTTGATGTCCGTGGCATGCATCCCGTAAAGCTAATGTTTGTTAGAAGTTTATTCCAAACTTGTTTCCACTTTTAGAGAATTTCTCATTTCTAAATCACATCTAGGCACTCAAATCACGCTACCACGTCAGTCTAATGTCCACTCAGACCAAGTCAGTTGAATGCATATTCGCAAGTTCCCTTCCATTAAGTAGATGAGCCACCATTTCGATGGTTGCCGATTTAACGATTTTGTATATTGCATCTAACTTTTACTAACACTTCGGTTTATGCACAATCCGTCATTATCTGTAGTTTTATGTCACATAGAGGATCCAGGGGATGAAAATTATTCAGTGTTGTCCCCCGGGTTGGTTCATAAAATTCGCATAACATTCGAAGTTTGATGGTAGTCCATTAGCCATTCGCCCCGGATTACCCCGTCAATTAAGAACTATTGTTGCACTTGGAGATTAATAAATTATGTACTGAACTTTCCTCTTGTGTAACGATAATTAACGTGAGTCATAAAAGAGTGTCCACAATGGGGGGAAAGTTTATGCGCTTAAGGATAAACACTTTTCCCAGATTATTCAAAGGGCACGTTGGGGAGGAGTTAATAAAAGTTTTTTAAGATTTTGAAGCTAAATTTAAAACTTGATGTTGGCTAGAAAAATATATTCGAATAATTGTGAGTGGTCTCTAAGTATACACGTGAACTTTTGTTAGAAGACGCCTTGTACTTTTTCGCCCTAAATTTACAATTTTTTTAGTCAGAGACAGGGACACTTGCAATTTACTTGTTTCCTGAAGCCACTGCGTGTACCAGTGTAAGTTGTGTTGTTTCAGACAAATGTCCGAGTACACGTGATGTCACGTGAATTAAATTCCAACACAAACCTTGTAACATCACAAACACTCTTCAAGTTTTTGTAAGCCCTTCTTGACGTCTTCAGTTGGAAAAATAAAACATTTGGCGATTTAACTGACAACGTGTCAAACGTGACATTTTGGCAGGACGTCTAAAAATAGACACATCCTTAACTACACAAACCTACGCAGCAGAACGTATTCCCAAGATAAATTCACGGTTTCGAATTAGCGTTGTTGCAAAATTGAATTAAAATTTCTTGACAATTTCCAGCGAAACCCAATAAATGGTAATCGGCTTTGGCCTACAAGCCATTTACAATCTGCAGCATTTCCAGGAACGGAAAAAGCGCCCACGAGCAACACAATGGACCGAAGACAAAAATAAATAAGAAAAAATATCACTTCCGTCACTTCAGGGGAAGTGCTTCTCGCAAATAAAAATCATCATAATCCCAAAAAACAAACTGAAGTCTAGCAATTTAAAGTAATTCCGTTTTTAAAACCGAAAAAATCACTAGATTCAAGCGCAAAGCACGCTTGTGAGTCCATCAATTGGGCGTCGTTTGCACAGATCGTTAAAGAAATTGTCCCTTTTCTGGTTTGTTTACCGTCGAAGCAGGACTTTTAATTAATTCTCCAATCACAAACTTAATCAGGATGCGTTGCGGTGGTTACTCTGTTGATTACTGACAGTTTTGGGACATAGATTTTAACTTTGTTCCTCCATCCGAACTAGAGTGAACGTGCGTGAAAACAATATCAAATATTCACCCTCTCTCCCCAGACCGGATGCGAGGCATGCCAAGGGTCGAGGCAACTTTTGATTACTCAATGAATGCTGTGGCTTCCCAGAGCATAACACACATTCACTGCTGCTTACGTATTCCATTTGAAGGGATTCGCTGAAGACACGACGCGTCGTATCCATATTGACACTGAAATGAAAGTCCTCTCAATTGACGTACGAATGTATAGATTAGGGATTACCCCGTCGGCTTTAGTGTATCTCCGTGGGTGCTCTATCAATATCGAAGTTGTCCAAATAAAGTGATGTTCTCAGACTGCTCGACGAATAGAGGGAGAGGACAGAAAAAAGCATCTGTTATAAATAGCCGTGGAGTGGGTGGTCCTTGGAGGAAATTGATTGTTTGCCGATGGTAATCTCTCGGATGATAAATTTGAATCATTTATCATATTTCCAGATGACAATAGTGCAACGGGAGACCCAGCGACCAGGTGTTTCATATAAATTGGCAGAGGTTTTCGGTTATGACGTGTAAATGAAACTTAGTTTAATTTATTTCGATAACATCCTGGAGTGTTGTGCGGCTAAAGGGAAAATTAATTATTTATCTCTTGTTGGGGCTTTGTGGGGATATCTTCGACAGCAGAGCGACTGCGGGCTTATGCGCTCAGGCCCAAGCAATTTAAGTCCGTACACATTTTAGTGCTATTAAGATTGAAATGATTTTGTTACTTTACGGTGTGTGCGTGGGAGTGTTTGCAAATAAATGGAATAGGATCCTTGACACAAAACCACCGTGAAGCAATCTTATTTATTGACTTTCGGAAATTATGGTGGTACCTCGTATCTCAAGCACATCATAAAGGGGGCTGGAATGTGCGGGTGAACGTTGTGTTGCATCGGAACGAGGACTATAAACTGAACACAGGAGGGAAATAGGTGCTTGCAAGGGTGGTGAATAAGCCGTATTATTTTTCAGGTTTTGTGCATGGCGTACGTGAAGTGAAACAAGATGCAGCAGTAGTCAACGTAAGTCACGAACGAGAACTATTACCTGAAGCTGAAAACTTTCAATGAGAAAAGGGATGAGAGACTTGTGTTGGTTCTGAAGAGGCGACAGAAAAAAGTTGCAACGTTTTAAAGGGTGTTCGAATAGGGACTTGGCAACTTTGAACTTAATTTGTGAACACACTCTTGCACTTATCATCAATCTTTCATTGTCTATTTACTCCGTAAACTCAACATCATGGTAATGTACACGAACGAGTAACTTCTGCCAATTACAAAAATTGTCTACCCTGTTACCGTTGAGCACTTTCCGCGGGAATTAAAGCTGCTTCTGAAATCCACAACACCGGCACTTCTCTTGCACTCCAGCAGCGCCAATGTGCCCGCTTGCCCATGATCGATGACCGTTCTGTTCGTGAAGCCCACTTTGGATCCACTGGCCACCTCCAGTGACTCCTCGATCCAGAGATTCGGATGGAGCCGGTGGAAGACCAGACCCCGGCTGTCGTCGGACTAACACATCTTCACCAGGCTGCCTCGGTTTAGAGCACAATAATCAGCCGATCCATAGGCCGCACGTTCAACACACCAAGGACCAAGTAGATCTTCAAACAGAGGAGCACTGAGATGGCTTGAGGATTGCCCTGATTTTCCTGTACTCTCGGTACATCTCCCGCCAGTGCTGCTCCTGTGAGGTATTCGAAACCTCTGTCATCTTCATCGCCGGTCATGCGTTCATCATCAGTTTCATGCAGAGCAGTATTTTGAACAAGCACTCGTTCTCCTCGTCGATTTTCTTCAGCCACTTCCACACGTCCGGCAGCCGCGTCTTCCTGATCACTGTGCGACTGTTGTAGCATTTTGACGCTGGATCTTGTTGATATTCGCCAGGGGCCGTGTTCTCGCCGAGGATCCGTTTGAAGTTCTCATTCTTCGTCCGCATCTCAGTCGTCGCCTTGAACATATGCATAGTCCATGTCATCCATTGCCGCGCTGGTGAATTTACATGCTCGTGATCTGGCGAAAGTGAAAGCCAAAGGGAAACACGCAAAAGCAAGAGCGTAAACTATAATTTTCGGTGGCAATTCTTGACCTAGTAGACAGGCAATAACAAGTTTGTTGCAAAAATTTGAGTCAACATGATCGATGAGTGATGTTGTGTGTTGTGTCAGTGAGACAACGGTTGGTAGAACTGTCGAAAATATCGCTGCTGTTAGGGCGTCCGTAGCAAACTGTCCAAACCTGTTGATTCCACGGCTGTCTTAAGAATTGCGAATCGGTCTGACCACATTATGGCGTAGTTTGCGTAAGGATCTTGGTTTACTCCCGTACGAGATCAAGCTGACTCAAACATGAAAGCCGATGGATTACTTGAAGAGACGGATGTTATTAAACCCTTTCTAAAAAATTACATTTATATAGAATGATTGAGCTAGTAAACATTGGATAGTCTTTAGACGACAATGCGTGATTTAGACGTTTTCTAGGATCCCTCCCTCAAAACTTCTGCTTATATGTTCATGTACCTTGCTATTGGATGGTTGGATGGAAGTATGCCCGACTGATGGATTCTTAGCATCATTTGCCTGATCCGGAAAATGAAGACCCTCTAAACTGTCTTAATTACAGGAATCATATGTCTTTTCTATCTTCTTGTGCAATTTTGGTGGCCTCCACGTATTTTTTTTTCTACCGATTAACCTTTTAAAATTTAGATCGGTCTTCCTACTTCTGTGATTTGTGTAGGTTCAGGTAACGAAATGGGCAATTGTTCGATTTTCAACAAATCATTACAACTGCTCCCAAGCATCCCGACGACATTCAACATCAAGATAGAAGCGGCTAAGATGGGTCTTACAGTCAATGAGGATAACACAAAGTATGTATTTACACATGCCGGCATATGATGCACTCAACTTCGATGTACAAACACTCATGAACGTGCATTCCCATGGCGACCCATCCCAAAAACAAATAAGTACCATAAAAATAATTTCCCACAATCATTTAAACTTTCTCGCTATAAACAATGCAATAAATTTCATATTTTAATGTCCGCTAAATGTCATTGCAATTTAAAATCGTAAAATAATATTCGCCACATAACACACAATTTCAACTCAATTGAATATTCGGCAAGAGGACATATTGAGCCCAGAACCAAACAGCACACTGCTGAGATGAGCAATAAAAAAATCATTCATAGAGCAGATTTTCTCCAATCGCTTTGAAGATACGTATTTCCGGCTGCCAGACGTTGTCCCATGGGGGGAAAGAAGCACAACGCTCGTATTGGCTGCCGGTTTATGCGCAATTTTTTTGTTGTCTGTCAAGCTGATGTCTCGCAACCCCACTCAAAACGGAAGCTGTACACTGGCAGCAGCCAATGTTTAAAATAAACATAAAGACTTATTCGAACGGCAACTGCAGACGGTCTTGTATACATCGCGGCGATGTCACCAATGTCGCGTCGCGTTAAGCATTTTCTGCTGGAGGGAAACATGTCGTATTAACTTTCAATCTGCATTTGAATAAGTCGGAAGAGCACTAGAAAATACATTGTCCCACAGTACAAGCAAGACCCCACAAGACCCCCCGGGAGTATGGTGGGTGGAAACCATTTGCATACGCAGTTTGTTTTGATTTTGACGATTGTTATTTTTCGTATTGTTTCAGTTAAGCTGTTCGTTTGCTTTCTGTTAAGAAAAGGAAGTGATTCTATTCGATCTCGGATTACGATTTGAATCAATCAATTGTGTGACGGTAGGCTTAGGCTTAACGATGGGTGCGTTGGCAGATTTAGTACTCCGTTAAGTTGATTTTAGAAATATACTTGACTTAAGCTTACTGCCAGAACTGAAAGAAAAGGAGCGTCAGCAAAATGCAATCATAAATTAAAGACCCCTAAATAACTCATGGAAATATACATAGGACGCCATCGATTTGGCTCCCACTTCAGTGAAACCGATTGAACGAAACTTAACGAAACCAGAAAAAAGTTGGCAATATGGTCACAGTGTAATATTTTAATGTTTTGTTTTTTTTTTAAGTTATCCAGTATTTCATTTTATATGCTGTTATGAATTTACAGATTACAGAAAAAGAGAGTTTTGTAAAGACTCCATCAAGATCGTTAACCAACTCACCGAGACCTTCAATGCCAAAAAAGGTTGTAGACAATGCGAGGCGCTTTTATGTGACTTCTTCAACATCGTCCTCTAGAAGATGGTGCAAAACTCACACGCCAACACTAAGGGCACGATCTGGCAGAGGTCTGTACAATTATTAACATACGCTGATGACATTGACGTGACAAAACTCAGCAAGAGGTCAATACAGCATCTGATAAGATTGAGACGGAAGCGGCTAAAATGGGTCTAGCGCTGAATGCGGAATATATGCTGTCCTCAAGAGAGAAGTCCTAGGTCTCTTCGAGAGACAAGTTCTTCGTGCGGTCTTTGGTCCTAATTGTGTTAACGGGTTCTCGAGTTTCTCAACTACGAACTGCACGGGCTATAAAATCGACATGAGCCTAGTCAGGGGTCTATAGACCAACGACTACGGTGGCTTTGCCGTTTAGAGCATATGGACAACTCAGCTTCGGCCGGAAGAATCTTTGAATCCGAACCGAAATTAACTTGCAGTTGCAGCAAAAGCATTTTAGAACCCATATATTCTGGCCAAACCAGAGGTTTATGCCATATTTTGGGGTCAAGTACCAAACTGTGCGCCGAAGGGGCAGAGAAATTAAAGCAACCCTAGAAGTGAACGTAAATCAAATCCAAAATGTTGTGCCCTTCTAGACGATTACAGCACAGAATTGGAAATAAATACGGCGCCGTAGTTACGTTGAACATCAAAAACCGCGTTTAACTTGGCGAACTGATCCTATATCATGAGCCTTTAACAGGTTAACAGGATGAGCACACTACAGTATTTGAAGAAGATAATCGTCAGCCATTTTACCGGGGCAAAACTTAGGCACCCGACTGATGATGGTATGAAATATTGCGACGATTCGGCAAGCGTTCCACAAGGTTCAGTTCTTGGACCCCTCCCGTGGAACTGAATGTACGACAGAGTTCTAAGACTGAAGCTGCAAAACTGAGTTAAGGTTATCGCCCTGCGACGTCATGACGGTGGCCAAGCACATTCACTAGATGAAAACAACCATACTCGAAGCAATCAAGAGACCGAAACCAGTCGAAAAGACTGTGGAAAAAGGCGCTAAAATACCTGCGGTAATGCTCAACAATTGGCTGAATTTCAAACTCTTTCGACTTACATCGAGTAGCACAAAGGCAAAAAAGCTTCAATGATGCAGACAGTGCCTTTCAGTGCTTTTCAGAGTGGTAAGCTTAACCCTTCTTTACGCTGCTACAGTATGGGTGGGAGCTCTAACTAACAAGGAAACAGCAAGATTTAATCGATGTGCAATAGAGGCAATCAGCGGATTCGGAAAAATGTCGGACGAAGCAGCTTGCTTCACTGCGGATATGGTCCGTCTTGATATTCTCGCCACCGAAACACGTAGGATCTACCTAAAGAGAACGGAAAACCACGCGGAGGCTAGCGCAAGATGTCTTAAAAAATAAAAAGGAGCAACATCTATGGCCCTGTACCAAGTCAGATGGGACACCACAAGAAAAAAGTGTGGACAACGAGAGCTCGCAGTAACTGCAACTACCACGGGCCACGGACGTTATCGGAAATGCTCCCACAGATACGCTGAGAAACAAAGCACGCAATATTCCACTGCAAAGGTTTTACCGGCGCGAGAAAAAGTCTCCCAACTCCCGAGGTCCTAGTCAGGTCGAATGACGGAGTCAGCTGAATAATGGGTGAAGATCTGCCCAACAAGCGTGCAGAATGAGCTCAAAAGGCTCGAAAAAATAATGAAATCCGAACGCGTAGTGTGATATGATTACCAGCTCCGCCAAGTAGTACCTAACGGCAGCACCGCGAAGGTGGCACAGATGTGGTTTAGGACGTAGACGAGAATAATATCCCGTGAGTGATTCATGATATTGGCACCAGTTACCAGTATCTTGAGGAGGATTCCACATCTATTGGCGCAAACCAAAAACAAAAACAACAGGATTGGTAACATGGCCACAATGCGGTTACTGAACAAACGAACCACATCAAATCGGGAACGCCCCCTTTTAACAGAAACGAGTGACAATTGTGTATGCCTTCGATCTGTCATTAGCTCAGTCCTTCATTAAATTCACAAAAAAATGTGCAAATATGCAATTTAATTTCGTGTTTATTCAACACCGCGCCACAGGACATTAATTTGAGCCAACCCTTTATGCAATCACCACTAAATCAATTCAGCCTCATAAACATTACGTGTTGTTAATCACACAGACTATAATCACAACTAGCATTTCCGTCCGACGAATTAAAATGCAAATCATACACCACCATGTTGGCTCATTAACGTCTTCCCCATTCTGTTGATTAAATAATCCCACACAACTACAAGCACTTCTATGATGACCTGAATAACTTACCGGAAGGGTTTTACGATTTTCAGACAATGATGGCAACTAACAACAGAGTTCCGATCCAAGACACTTTTGCTGGCCAAAAACAAATGAAAACACTCTCTGTGATGAACATGCAATGCGGCAGTCCTTAATGTATGCAACTCTTAATGGTTATTCTATTCAAAATAAGTGGCCCAGCGCACAGAACACATCCACCAAACAATGTGCCACAGGAATGTTTTCGTACACAACGTTGCCAGCCCGCATCCCTCCCCCATCCGGGCGATACTATTAACGAAAGTGCACAGACTGAAAAGGACACACACATATATTCCAATCGGCTCCTTCTACGGCCGGCCTACATTCTCGTACGTACATGTTTTGGTAATGTAAATTTAATTTGATTTTACCTTTTTACAACTTATTTTGCTTGTTTTTTTTCTAAACCGGAGCAGGACGGCCTGAGTAGTTGCCCGAGTGGAAAGTTGCAGCTCTACGTCACGTAGCCAACTTGCAGTTGACGACTAAATTAATTTTTTCATGTTTTTCAGCAGCTTCTGAGTGCTTGAGTAATTGGTACGCGTGGATGTTGGGCACTCGCTGCTGGTGCCAATGTAACGTGGTTTTGAAAAAATATGTCAACATCTTGCACATCAAGGAAGTGCATGTATGCATTTGAGCTCTTCAACCTGCAAGCTCAACTTCCCCACGCTCCATTTAAATGTGGTCGTAGTTGAATTGAAAAGTGGAAGATTGAACGAAATAGGCGTGCGGGGTTGAAATTAGAATTCAATTTTTCCAAGGACATAATCTGTCACGGTTGTTTTCTATCTGATGTATTGGAAGCACTAGAAAGGGAAGGAAGGGATTTTCGAAGGTTTTAAGGACTTAAATTTGAATCAGGAGAATTGACGTCAATGACGTCTTTGAACGACGTGGAAAATGAAATAGTGCATGTGGAAGATTACCGAGAAATCGTACCCAATTAAAACTGCAAAGTCCTTTGATGGAACTTGGAACTTCTACTCATCAAGGGAGATGATGTCCAGAGATTGTGGGATGGATGAATACGTGTGTGAGGGACCAAGTCCCACATTCGTTCTTGCTTTTTAAATCAATGGTTTGTCTTTTAGCTCCTTTATGTCTAATTCCTTCATATTTGCCAACTGAAGCATAAGGGGTGGTCGAACGTAATCCTGTGCAAAAGGTCGGCGACAGTTTTGTAGTAGTCGTTCCAAGCAGACCACCAATGATTTAAGTACTGTCAGCTTGTCGACGACAGTCGATCTCAATAGTTAGGCAGCTAACAGCATAGCTCTGACTTAAGACCGAATTACATCCGCACCTGGTTCAGACTCCAACTAACTCAAGACGTTATTACCATGAAATAAGGAATAAGCATTTTCTGACTTATTGCCTGAAAATTAAATCACTACGATGGAAAGCAGTTGAACCTAATTAGTGTGTGTGACATTTTACCTTCACCGCTCAATGTATTTGAGAGATATAATTGAGACATCCCCAAAGACACCCTGAGGATTTTCATCATTAAGTACATTAAATAAGACGCTACCAAGCGCTTGCTGTCTGGCTTAAGCCAGTGACAGCCTGGAAAAGAGTGAATTGTGCAGGATACCTAATTTTTGGGCATAATTTCCTATCTGCCAGTGTTTCCATGTCGGTTTCGCTGTAGGGGATCGTTTTTTCTGAATCGATCATACTCAGGTCTGATATTTCTAGATGTAGCCCACTTTGTGGTGGTGGTGGTGGCCCATGGCGTCCTGACCTCGACGTCGCAAGTTCGATACTTGATCTGTACGACAATAATTCTTTTGCACGGCCGCAAATATTTCGAGTTACTGACAATGCTCAAAGAGTACTTCTGTCTAGCTTCTCAAACTTGGCCGTTCGGAGTAGGCATAAAAGTGTACGAATTGTTCTCATGAGAGAACAATAGCACGCACGACACGAGGTAGAAGCTAGGCCCTGGCCCTATACCGCCGGTACCGGCACCCTCTTATTAGTATATTTTGCACAGTGTATTAGTCTGCCCCGTGGCGTTGTGGGTATGTGCGTCGACCCCAAACTCGACGTCGTAGCTTCGATTCCAGCACTGAAATCATTTTCACGGCCCCACCTCTTTCGAGTCATTGACATACTCAAAGAGTATTTCCTGTCTAGAAAAAGCTTCTCAAACTTGGCCATTCGGATTCGGCGTAAAACTGTAGGTCGCTCCCACTAGTGAGAGAACAATAGCACGCACAACACGAGTGGTTGCTGAGAAGCTAGCCCTGGCCCTCTATGGGCTGTAGTGCCACCCATATTATTATTATATTATTAGTCTAGCCTATCTGTGGTCGGCAATAGGCTAGACTAATAATATAATAATGGAGTGTGAAATTGTCAAGGCATCGACAGTAAGCGACAGTCAGGTGAATTTCGAATCAGAAGTAAAAAAAAATCACTCTCTGTGTAGAACACGAACAGCCATTACATCCACGTATTTGGCCGTATTTTTTTGAAGACCCCATCGGCAATACTGTAACTGACGAGCCCTAGAGGTCCGTAATAAGCGACTCCTTACTGCAGGGCTTGATGAATATTTCGAGAAAACGGTGCAAACACACTCATCACGAGTCACTTCCGTTTTGGCGATAGCCATATCCATGGCCAAAGAGATCGCCCGATTCAACTATCCCAGATATAACCCGTTTTGTGGCTTGCAGTCGCGAGTTTATGCCAACAACACCCAAAAATGGTACATGAACAGAAATTGCTTGTAAATATTGACCCAAAAGAAAATTTCAACTTTTCTTGGAATACGATAAAGAGCAATATTTTAGGAGACTTTTGAAAATCCCAATTTCATTCGGCACCTACAAGTGTAGAACTCAAAATAGATCAGTTTCAAAATGAAAAACATACCCGAGTGTTGACACAAGGGTTAAGAAAAAGATGTCAACCAGCGAAAGGACACTATACGAAACGCATTGAGGTAAGCCACAGAAAAATGCATTACTTATGGTATTATTGAAGTTTTCAAACTATCCCTAACGATTTTGAAAATATTTTACAGAGCTGTAAAAGACTGCAATCTGAAAAGAATGCAATCTCTGAATTCTGTTCTTTGTAATTCAATCAATTGACTTCATTTGGGACTTCTGGGCTTTAGCATCGAAGTCACCATTCTATTTGAAGTCTTGATTGGATAAATCTGTACAATTAGTCCTTTGACTTGAAATCAATTGAATGTAAATCACCTTGAAGTCTTTACCATTCACTTGAAGTCACCGGCATTCAGTTGATATGTTTGGGACTTAAAAAAAGTGAATTCAGGAATTGAAAAATACCAAGCATGAAGTCGATTGATTTTTAAAATCAAAAGATTGCAGTCTTTAACAACTCTGATATTCTAAAGCCTATGTTCATCTGAAATGATTCTAATGGCAAAAGAATTGTTCAAATCGGTCCAGTAGTTTCGGCGCCCATTCAATGCAAACAAATAAACAACAAATCTTTATCTTCAATATAGAAGTACACAAATTGTCATTGCTTTTCATTTTCACACGATCTTCGAAGATATCTAAAAGTGTCTTCTGGAAATCTAGCTTCTAATGTACAATATAGTAAAAAAATTTCGATATATTCTTGGATATAATTGATGTAAACCAAAAACAAGATTTAAAAGTAAAAGTGTACATTCCTACTATCCTCGTAAGCAGTAGAATAAATATTTGTTGAGGTCCTCCTCTCTTTGCTGTCAATTATTTTTAATTGACCTGCTGGCTATTAAGAGAAAATAAATTAATAAATGATGCTGTCTGTCCATTCGACATAAGTACATTCTTTAAGAAATACTCACGATCAACGAACACATCGCTGCCCCTGGCAGAAATACAAAATTCCTAGAAAACTGTTATCCGCCACATGGCTCGCAGAATATTATCTTCGCATTCCCCGTACGAATAGAAACCAGACAACTTAGACACGTTGTCCCACTAGCCACGCTTTTCAAATGGCCTGCTCCCATTAACCCACCAGACACATATTAGATACATACTCGTTTATTTATCTTACTCCAATAACTGGCAGACAATTACGTGTAGAAATGGATTGAAAAGCGCTAAGCACAGCCGGCACGGCGTTCATAATTAATACAGATGGACGCGTGTGTGCGCCAACGCTTGCGGGCCTGTGCACCAGCCACACAACACATTTTCAGTTAGTGGAAGTGCGAAACACATAAATTTTTCTTCCGGCTTTCCTACGCCTCTAGCTTTATGTTCTGCCGTGATTCCGACGGGGCGAGTGTACACGCTGGGCAGTTGGTTAGTTACTGTCACGCCATAATCAGTGTGCAACGGAACAATTCCAAAAAAGAAACGTAAACAATCGGCAAAAATTACGGAACGTCTCGTTACTTCTTTCATTCATTTCCAGATCAACCAGTTCCAGTTCTAGCGGGCACACAGCGTTTTGGTTATCGCGGCTAGGTATGTAGATTCAAACCTGTTGCTCTAGACCGGGATGGTGGTTGGTAGGCTGTCTTCGATCAGCAAAAGACATTCAAGTTGAAGGTACATGGAAAAGCAATGTGGGAACACGTTGGTAGTTACCATGTTAGTTTATGGGCTGGAATGTACAATATTTACGATCAGATTTGTACAGATTGCTGGCAGAACAGTGTAGCTAGCGTTGGACGTCGTACGGGATATCGGTTGTCTACCGTGTAGCACGGTAGTGTAATTAATAATTTGATTGGTAACAGATTAACATTGATTTTTGTGAGGGACCCTGTCAACGAAGAACGGGCTTTTGTGGGTAGCAATTTAATCCAGTTGCAAGAAGCCGCAATTTTCTGGCTCCGACAGGAGTATGATTGAATTGAGAGCATTCTGTGCGCCGTTAAACGACATAATGTCGATTGATTTTTAATCGAATCAGAAGTGGCTGGGCTAGGAGCGTCTGTCGTCTGCAAAGTTTGACGTGTTAGAAGGACTTGGTGGAATTTTTAAGTGTTCTCCGTTCGACCGACAGGTCAGTTACAAGTTCAACAATCGAAAGTGGTACCGAAACTCGAATAAAATCAAAGCAAAGTATGTACTTAATTTGATCAAGTCGTGTTCCCAATACTAAATGGAAAATTCATTATTTTAAGACCCATTCCCTGCCAACATAGAGTTTCATTTGGCAACTCACCAGACAATGATTAAGTTCCAATCTCTGATGCCTACACAATTGATTTAATCGTCACTCCGATGACGCGTTGAATTTTCTCAGTTGCGACAGAAGAAAAGTGTTTACACACTTGGGGGAATTTTAATTTCAATGAAATGGTTACACATTCAATGCGTAAAGTTTGCAGTTCAGACACAAACCAGATATCGAATTTATCCCCCACAGTGCAAAAAGTAAATAAACAACATTCGCACATCTTTACGCCCACGCCGCGCCGCAGCACACGGTGAAATGGAATTTTTATGATTGCCTTGACGTCAATGCATCGCATTTGGTTTAAGCGCCAAAAAGTAACAAATCTTCTTCGATTTTGGAGCGAATGTTGGCGCCTATGGGTGTGGAACCTAAAATGGTTAGTTTGAACTTGGAGTTTGGATTTATAGCAAATGCGATTAACTTTTAATTATTAATGTAATAAATTAGGTGCTCGCTTCTATTTTCCGTTTCTAATAGTTTAACAAGATGTCTTTTGCTTGAATATTGATAGGTACCCCCTCGAATTTACAGGCTATGTCAATACTGAAAATGCAATTGCAAATACTATATGTACTGTGAACTATGAATCATGCCAATTCTTCAACCATGTCACTTAAAGTCTGTAAGGACTATTCCAATAATAATAAAACCAGCCCATAGAGGCCCAGAACCTAGCTTCTCAGCAACTCGTGTTGTGTCTGCTATTGTTCTCTCACGTGTGGAAGGGACCTACAGTTTTACGCCGCCGATTCCGAACGGCCAAGTTTGAGAAGCTTTTTCTAGACAGGGAATACTTTTTCATCATTGTCAGTGACTTGAAAGAGGTGGGGGCCGTGAAATTTATTTTTATTGCGCAGAGCCTAGCATGCCTAGCACTCTCTTGAAACTTGAAAACGTCTTGTGCATGAGGCCGACATAGTTTGGACGCCATTTCGGCTTGGGTGATATTTGGGGTAGTGAAAAACGTCGCTTGTTGCACTTCCTCTCAAGGAAATCGACACAGACGCAGGACATAAGATCGGAAGACGAGTTAGAGAGGGTATTTGCTGAGGACATCTCGGAATCAAAAAATCTTTTACACTATATGATTACTGCGGTGTTTTCAATTCAAATATAACGGTTATTATCGAAGCCGCTGAATGGTTGTTGACGATAACAATATCGAATGAGAGCAACGTTAGTCAAGCAGCAATTATGGCAATCGAATCACCATTTTAAAGATCGAAATTGTTAAGACTCTTCCATATGTCTCTATCACGACAATGGAGTCTAAAAGTGGGCTGGGTTCCTGGGCATCAACATCTGGGCGCTAATAGAAACTCAAAAAACCATGGTCACAGAGCTGGCGATCAACAGTGCTTATGAAAGATTAAATAACATTGACATGCGAAAAAGATTTGGCCGGACTTAAAAGAACCATCAGTTTAGGCTGGAAAAGCCCTAAGTTACCTAGTAGAAGTCCTTACAGGACGTTGCGCAATAGGTAGACACACGACAAGACTAGGATTACCAGCTATTGACAATAAAATTAAGTTACATGAATAGTTGCCAAAACTTGGAAGCAATTTCCCATTTGAAGCTATGACTTTTTCAATAACAACCTTTTGAACTGACAGCAGCATTCCATCGAATGTTCCAATGGAATAAAACAAGTTACGCCATCTTTTAGCAAATCGCACGAATTAAGTTATGGACCCAATATATCTGTATAAAAATAATGATCATTTTATTGACTAATGCAAATGTACACATAAACGTTATGCGAATGCATTTGTTTTCTGTTTGAGCAAAAAACATACATTTATCTGTTTATTCATTATTATCACCCTAGTGCTGCAAACTGAAACTCGTATAATATATCATACACAGAACTTCATCTGCTTTTGAGATAGGAATGATCAAGGATCCACTACTCAATTCTCTCTTGAGTTAAAGAAACAACGGTTGGCAGAAGTCATTCTGCTTGTAATCTCGGTATTGTTGTTCGTACTTGGGTGCCGAGATAAGTGAAGTCCTTAACCACCTTGAAGTTCTAGCTGCCTACGGTGACTCTGGCCGAGTCTTCGATGTTGTGTGTCCTTTCTTAATGACAGCGTATGCCTACAGTAACTACTGAATATACGCGTTCGGAGTTGAAGACACTTTAAATTAGATCTCCACATAGCCTAGAACGGCTGGGCGTTTAATTAGGCATTGAATTCGTAGACGCCAAGTCCTTGTACAGCGCATTGAATCTTCTTCTCCAAATCCCATCAAATCAAACAGAACCAAACGTTGAACGCAAAACTTGTTTTTGTCGAAAAGACTATCATGTTATATACAGCTGCCTACGGTGTAATTCTGACAGAGACGTCGGTGCGGTTGGCTTCATTTACCGCTTAGCACATTTTCGCCGCAAACAAACGCCTAATTGATAACACGATTTTCGAGCGAATTCTAGATATTGAGCGGGCTTTTAGGATATCATGCCTCTTGTGTTGGCCAGTGAGTTATACACGATTGTTTTCCGAATATTTCCAATGGTGGAAGGTGGAGAAGAATATTCAGTGCGTCTGACGGAATACTTCTCAGTGCTACGCTAATGCACTGCTGTGCACCAAACTGAGACTCCATACAAAGGTGTCCGTCTGGCAATTGAGGTAAAAATCCAGTGAGCGATACGTGGTTGCAGCTAAAAAGAGCAGAAATGGCTTTCGTGAGACCCAGAAACTTCGCACTGCTATTTAGCTGTAATATAGTGCTACACAGCAGTGGAGGAGTCAAACTGGGGGATTTTGTGTCTTCTGATGAAGAGCACAATACCCGTGTTTTGTGGGCTAACGCCGAGTCCGCATATTTGTGTCCATGCTTCCAGCTTGTCGAAGGCATTCTGCAGGTCAAGTTACAGTATGCTTTTAAGTTCAAAGTTGCTCTTAAAGTGGTGTTGACTATAATTTAGCGCGTATGTATTTAAATATACCACACATTGTTGTTCTGTTCACAGTCCCCTTGACTGTTCCGTGCCAGAATTAAAAACTTAATTAAACGCATTTTTTCACTCAAGTTGTGGCAACAAATATAATCCGGCTAATAAAGGTCAATTAAAATTAATTGCTTCTAGGCAACCTTGCGTGCTTATGAATTCTCCAAGAGCTCATTAATCCTTTACCTTTAGCGGGCGCTTTTTTAGTATTTATTAATTCGCCCTCGGAGTGAGAATGGAGCCAAGTCCAACTAAGTGATTCGTGCTTCAAAAATAAAATCGATTGCCTGCGGGTTTGTCGGGCCAATTTATTCACAATTTTTTCTTTTTCAAATGTGGTGTGAAATACACCACGTTTTGTCTCTCACAAAGGATAGACTGATTAATGTGCGTAGCTAGTGGTTTCCAGTCCTCGTGACAAGGAAGGACAGATAATGAAATCATATTTTCAACCGCGAATTGAAGGACTTAATGTACCCTCGTGAAAATTAAGCGGGATTAGCAGTCAGTATGATTTGCGACATAAAATAACACCCTACGACGTCTTAACAGAGGGAACGGAGAATAGACAACCGCCCTCAAATTTGCATTCATTTAAATTCAAACACACACACACACCCAAAGGAGCACCGACACCAAAATTAGACTCGTTCAGAAGATCCATAATCTGTTCGCGGGGAAAGCAACTCACAGGGAAACACAAGGGTATCCATCCATTTTTTACCTCCTTCCATCAGATTATACTCCACAAAGCGGTGAGCATTAGCCATACGGGCATGTATCCGTTGTGCAGGAAAGAATTGCTCTTCATGTACCCGCACAAGATGGCACAGGCGGAGGAGGAGGTACTAAAAAATTAATACAAATGTATCTTATTTGCAATCGCCGTTCAAAGTCACCGAGAGGAACTTAAAGTGGAGGAGTGCCATGTTTCGCCGCTATTTGGTTATCCCTTTCACTATAAACATCATAAGGTGATGTGGGCTGGGGGTGCAAAGATTACATAGTGTGAGGGCTGGAATACGTCTTTTGGCATTCGGCCAAGTGGAAAGTGCTTCAAGGTAATGGAGAAAAATTAGCACCTTAAAATGGAATAAACCCCCAGCATGTATACATGTGTACAACAAAAAAATCCTCCCTCGCCCAAAGGGAAGTTACTTCGTACGAGACACGAGTGAAAAGGGCTCCGACAAAGGGGCCTGTGAAGTTGCTAATCGAACATCGATTTTCATATTTATGCATGTTGGTTGATATTGATTTATTAGTTCAGCCAGAAATGGACACAGAGCAACAAAGGCAGCAAAGCAGCTCCCCGCCCAGGAATTTCTCTTGTATAGGTTTGTTGTTCAGAGAGTTTATTGGCACTTTTTGTAGCCTAGGCTATTATCGTTCGAGTGAATGCTTTCATCTCGCATCTCGTCCTTCTTCGACGCCCTCCCAGTGTATCCTTTATTCCATGGTCATGTATGTAAATGTGAATTCAGGGCAAATTTATTGGTAAATTTTGTAGAAAGGTTAAGTTTTCGTATTCTTATCTCTTTGTGTTGTGCATGTCAATGGAAGGGAACTTATGTTTTGCTTTTCAGTTTATTTATGGATGAAATGTTAAAGAAATAAAACAGATGCACGAATAGGGGTCATTTCAGCAGACATTTAAAGTAAACGAAGCTGCAGTTGAGTGGTTTACATGCCAAACAGGAACGATTCAACTGTTTCTTATAAACAAAGCGACTGAACTTTCTTCTGGATGTGCTCGGGCTTCGATTTTTGTAAAATGTGTACTGGAGCAGGGTTTCTTTGTTGAGATTTTCAGTACAGTAAACTTGCACTCGGCAAATTCGTAATGGAAGTACTTGTTCAGGTTGCACTCGCCAGGACGTAGCCACTCCAAGTATTGGATTCTATGGTGCGTATACACACATTACATGAATGCCGGCGTCTTCGCTTCTTCTTGACCAGTGTAGTCGAGTGCCGTCAGCGATATTTACCTGACGCAAAATTTATGAACATTGTCGACAGTTCGTGGTTGAATCTCCATACGTTTTCCATATGGCATGCATGCACAACGTAAACCTGGACTTAAATGATTCATAGACAATGCGTTACGTCATTTCAAAAAGTTGACAACACACAAGACCTAATAAGAAGGAGCAAGACAATAAGTGTGGGCTTTATGTGGAATGCATCAAAACGGATGAACTTTTGACTTTTTGTTGCACTTGACACTTTATTCTAAGAAGTGTGTATCATTTTACTCTCATGTGTCGTGTGGGGTTTTATGGATTTCGAACGCAACGAACGTATCATTGGGTACCTCTTTGCAATGCGGTAAATACAACTTTTGTGGATTTCAACCGCAACGCACTCAACGGATTCTATGTGTCATTTACTTCTACAACGACATTGGAAAACTCGAATGATCTCCGTCCGTCACTTCCTCCATTGTTAGCTTTCCAACAACGCTTTCGAGCATTCATAGAGTGTTATTGCAAGAATAACAAACTGTATGCGATTCAAACGTTGTTACATCTAAAGAATATGGTGTGCCTACAAAAATGTCCACACAGTACCCAGTAACTGCATAAATCAATATTCCCAGACGATCTGATTGTACCTATCCCCGTCACACTAATTGTATCCAATTTGTGAATAGAGAACTTTAGAGGCGCAATCCCTTGTAATTAAGCAACAAAACTTTCAAACATGGAAAAGAAATAAAGTTTCACTAACTACCATGACCTGAGCTAATTACAAATTAAAAAGCCAGTCTCCCGGTCCTGCCGGTGGGGCGTTACATTTAGCCTTCCTGTCCCTCTCCCATTCAACGATGAGGTCACATTGAGTGATATCACGTTTTCCGACTGCCTGCGAAATGTGATGAAGCCACTGTGTGAAACCTGAACGAGTGCAATCAAAGGATAATCGGCTTTGAAAATGACATCGCATTTGATTCTGTTTCTATGGTTTCCACCGCGAATCCGAACAGACCATAGACACTAGACACGGCACAAAGAAGGACTCAGGAAATTGACACTAATAGGATTCGCGGTTGCTTTGAAAACTTAACAGCGCAGAAAATGTCGAAAGTCGAAAAAACTTTACAGAATATCAAATTTCACTGGGAATTTGTTTTCCTCCTGAGATTTTGTATACGTGAGCGTAAGTGTGGTTGCCGGCAACGAGGAAAATGTTAATTTCTGTGATGGGAAATTTTTGCCAAAGAAAAATAATCATCCTCTTACCCGGGCGATCTTGGATAGAGTTGGAGCATTTGTTGCTGGAGGGTGGAGGTGCAAAACAAACATGTGGAGACGTAGGTGTGCATATAGATTTGAGTAGGAACTCAAAGGCCTGACGTCAATTTTGATTAGACTTAGACTGGTGAGGGACGCGGGTAGTGGATATGTTTATCGAGACCTACAGTGGTTCAGTAATCGAAAAATAAGAGTCTGGTAGAGCATGATTTTGGCCTTCGAGACAGGACCTTTGAGCCCAATCCATTCGACAGACCAAAGTAACATCGGTGGCCAAGTGTGTTTCTACGACGGATCTCCACTGCGATGTCGTTTGTGGGATAAACGTTTGCCTCGAGGAAGACAAACTTCGTTACTACCTACAAACTGTCGATTGAGATGTGGTATGTGACGGAACGTTTCTTTGTCGACTGCATGTATTTCATTTTGTTCTCATTAATCTTAAAACCAGCTCGTTTCGCGTCTTCTTCAATTGACGTAAATTCCTCCACTATGGCAAGTTGGAAATGAGCGACGCCGATTTGCAATGAATAACGTGTCTTAATCTTGAATCTAGACACTACCCTTTTTAGAACCTCAGAGATGAGGAGGCGACCATTGCATACCGATTCACCCTTCCAAGACACTGTCCAAGAAAAAGGCCACATTACAGAAGGTCAGCTCACTAGGTTTCAGCGGATCATCGAGGAAATATTGGACTAGTCCGCAGTGTTCTGGGTTCTGTTCCACATGATGACTTAAGGAAATACATTCGATTGGCAATGCTTACATCAAAGGTAAGGAAACTTTCTAAATGATACGTTGACACATTCAAAGTTCCAAAGAAAGATGTGTCCCCGCTTTTAGATATGATTTTTCGGATTTTCAAGAGCGATGGGAAGAAAAATGCTTAGATATCCTGTAGGGTTAGTCAAGCTGGATCACTATTGAAACAGCTTGGCAGATCTTTTCCTCCAAACAATCAATTAATAATTTGTTTCCGGTTGTTTTACAACGATATTCCGGTAGGTCCATCTTCCCGATGTCGGGTGTACAAGAAATCTCCTCGAGAATAGAATGATTTCGACAGTAATTTATTCTTGCGGTTTTGGATCTAATACCAGACGATCATTAAGTGAAGTTGTGTCGAAGGATTCTTTCGTAGATGTTTTTATTGTACCTTAGGTTCTGCGCATATTCTCTTTAAATACCTGAAGCATATATAAAAATAGGATTGAATTTTGATTTTTTTACTTGTGATTTGCAATACACAATGTAGATAGTTTTAGAAAGCGGTTGCAAGCGGATATTTTGTTTCGAGTTAACATTTCAAATTTTCCACGGCACGCCACTGATAGCTACCATAGATTACCTGGATCACAGCTGTATGCGTCAGACATAAGAAAACTAGAATTACCTCAGGAATTGGAAATTGTTCACGTCGAGCCCGGACGTAGATGTCTATTTGCACTACTCCTCATACAAATGCCATTCATGGCGAGGGTATATGAATTAATTTTAGGAACTCTGATCGTAAAGTGCCAAGCCTTATTTCTTATGCCCAGTTTCACAGTGCACGTTTTTACTCCACTTTTGGCTTAAACTTGAGTTCGGCGATTAATTCGGTTTCACGGTTTCGTTCCAACCTTGAACTGAGGTAACTTTGTATTTTAAGTTAAACGAGAGCAAACTGTCGGATAAATTTCAGTTCTGCACCGCAGCTATCTTGTTTCGCTCTCGTGTTCTCCCTTTCGTGCTATTTTCTCTCTGACATCTGCTTTTCGGTAATGAGTTTCCTTCTCTGTATTGAAAGCATTTACAATGGAGGCAGCTTGTTTGAAAGTGAAGTTCAGATTTTACTGTGAAACCGGAGGAGTTCAAACAAAACCTTGTACTCTGTTCAAAGTTCAGCTGAACGCTTAAACGTTCACTGAGATATTGGGCATTATAGTTTTGGTATTTTCTTCACTATAAATCCAGCAAATCAAAGTTATATTCCTACTACCTACTTAAAGCACTCCCAAGGCGTACTAAGCAAACCCCCACCGCCCAATACATCGATCCAGCAATCAGGCACCTCTCCTTACTATTGTTGTGTACATCATCCGTCAACCCCACGAATATATTCATATTTTCTTCATCCACCCAAAAAGGTCACAAGTTTCCATCAACACCATGTGGGAAAAATCAAATTTCACCCAACTGTTGGGATATGTAATTAAATGTTGAAAACTTCACTCGTAATCAGAGCAGCGAATTCAGCCGTCCTCAAAATCACACAGTCACTTCTGTGTCCCGTGTCCTGTGTGCCAGCAGAAATATAATATTGTTGTATATGCACGGTCTCGCAATACTCAACTCATTCGTCATGTGTCATAATCCGCACAACAGCAAATGAGAAAAGGTAGAAGGCGGAAAGGAAATTGGAAAAGGCCTCTCCGACTAATGAGGAATATTTCTATTTGAATTCTGCGGTATGCCATGTGCTTTCACATACGTGAGTGTTATGGCCTTTTTTGTTTGTTTGTTATTTTACCCTCATAATTACAGGATCCTGTCAGCACACAACAACGCACCACTGACATTCTATTCAGACTTTTGAACTACTAAACTGATTTAGTTTGAGTTCATGCCACTGCATGTGGGTTGTTGTTTTTTTTTGGTGGCCGTCATGTTATTGTGTGGTGTGCTGTTTACTGTACACAAAATAATTGCTGAGTTGGTTTGGACCTGTGTGGAGAGTTAGAGCAGTTTTTTTTCCCATGGGAAGAAAAGTGGACATTGGGGTGGATTTTTTTTTTCAGTCAGAAAATCGAAAAAGTTTCCTAGTGCCGGGGAGCATTCAAGACAATTTATCTTGATTTGTTTATTCCATTATACGGTTTAGATGTTTACTTTGTATTCAAATCTGAGATTGTAAGCTTTTCTTTTCTCTCTAAACTGGCTGCAACAAAGTGTGCAAATAATAGCGCCATACTACTAATGCATATATTTTGCCAGAGACAATGCTCAGAGAAAACGGCTAGATGGCGCAGTTGGTTGAGTGCCTACTGTCGGTTATAGGGACTCCGGTTCGAATCACAGTGAAAGCAAAGTTAAAAAAACACGCTTTTTATGAGGTTTTCAAATCTGGACCAGCCACCATTTGCTCTGGGGACTGCTCTATAAAATTGTGACTGTTATGCAAGACGGCGCTCGGATTGCTGCTTTTCTGACACATACCTGGGCGATTGTGATGTTTCCTTTTCAGACTGGGCGGCAAAGTTTGACAAAATCCTCCGCCAAATTTGACCGTTGGGATGAAGTATTTTGGATGGCACCAAAACTTATTTTATTAGAAATATTTTAAGAATTAAAAAGGATCGTTGCCCTTACAGCCACTCATTAAAGTTTATGTGCGAACACTAATATTTTCTTTCTGTCTCGGCTTTGGTGCCTGTGGTTGCTTCTCTGGTTGATTTATAGCGACAATTTTTATATTCAATGATATTATGGATGGATACTGACATTGCTCGTACTTGAAGAACTTGTGTTGAAGAGGAGATACCACTGATATAGAGATTTCAACAGGACAATTATACAAATCACAACAGCAAGGTAGTCGAGACCTGGTCTGATGCCGAGAACATCAAAGTTCTAGATTTAAATCCGCAGTCTGCGAACCTTAACCGTTTAGAAAAGTTATGAGAGATAGCGAAGGCGAATAAACCGGAGCCCATGCAGCAATTTGAATCAGCTTTACGAGGCAGTGGACGATAAAGGGTACATGGTCGATGTCAAAAAAATGTATGGCTCACATAAATGCGAAAATGTGCTAGAGCTTGTGTTAATTGTTCTGTTTCCCTAAATTCTTGGGGAAGATTTTGTATTGTCGTCGAAAATGTTCCCATAAGCTGAATGTTTGTTCATAAGACCGATCTAAAGCACACTGCTAACTGAGCACAACAGGCGTCTCAAAACAACCAATTCAGTGTTTTATACTCGCTTCCACAAAGTGTGGAATATGTGGAATGATCTCTTAAGGGAAAAATGACGCAAACAATTTAGACAAGACGACAAGGACAAAATCAAAGAACCAGATATTCGTGAGGAGTTTACCTCACAGAATTAAGTCAGTCTTCTCAAATAAAGATTAACCTACGGAATATTAAAGAATATTCACAATACCTGTAACTTATATATTGATTTCCGTACTGGGCATGCTGCTTTCAGTCATCAAGGCCAAACTATATCCGCGATGACTTGGTCTCCATACGGGAATTTTGGTCTTGCTCTCCTCCTAGAACCAGGGGGTTCTGATTCGAAACGAATACGACATATTTTAGAATTTTCCTTTCGAAGGCACCAAGAATCAGCTCTGCAGTCTTGCTTAGCTTCCAGCTTTCGGATCCATAAAGCAGGACTTACAGAATAAGAGTTTTTAATAGAATGACTTTGGTCCTTCGAGTCACGAGTTCGAGCCCAGTTGAAACAGCATTGGTTGCCAAGGGCGATTCTACGTCGGATCTCCACTGCGTCATTCGTGGAGTTCACGTTTGTGCAGAGGTAGACAACCTACTTTACTATCTCGAAATTGTAGCTGTCGATTGAGACGTTTTGGCCTAGGTGGTGTGCGGCGTATCGTTTTTTGCTCGACAGCATATATTTTGTTTTGTCCTCGTTGACCAGCTCGTTTCGACCGTTCCTCCGCAGTGAAAGCCTCCATTAAAGCGCGTTGGAACCGCGTGATTATGTCGCGTGAATAAATCACTTGCCGAACTCCGAAGCAGGATTCGAACGAATAGCTTTTTGAACCAAACTGCACGGTGCATCGCGTATGTGTTAGAATGGTGCGACACAACCGGATCAATTCTTCCTGAGATCTCCAATTCAGCCATCGCTTCGAAAAGCTTCTTGCGATGAATGCTGTCGTATGAGACTTTAAATCGATAAAAAGATGGTGAGTATCGATTTGAAACTCGCTGGTCTCTCTCCAGGACTTGCCTTAGTGTGAATATAATAGTCGATTTGTCGGGCCGGAAACCGTACTGGTACGTGCCGATTAGGCGGCATACGCTGGATAGGATTTTGTAGACGAATACAACATTAAGGAAAGCATCATGGAAATCTTTTAAACTTTCTCGAGTCTGAGTTCTTGTGTATCAAATGGAGAATCCCAAATGATGAATGAATGTTCCTAGTACAGTCTAACTAACGAACAATAGATGCACTTTAACCCACATCCCGGCAGACGTTACTATTTCTTTTCAAAGATTCGAACATAGCGTTAGACTTCGCTGATGTGTCATAATGTAAGGAAAATTTAAATTTGTGCATCCCTATTCATGTTTATAATATGGTAAGTTATAATTCTTCTTCTCAAGCTCCGGCCTCCTGCGTTCCTGGCCCATCAGAGCCGCAGTGAGCTGGCCTCTTTCAACCGTTCACAATTCATTATAATATGTTCAACTTATTGATGTCATTTCGACAGTCTTGAAAGCAAAGATTCTTTGGGTACAGTGCCTAGTAACATTACTGATTCGCTCTGGTTTTTCTCACTATTACTGACCATAGCAGCCCTTAATGCCTCGACGAATAAGTGATATCAATTGAAGTATGACTGATGATAAAATGAGTCAGAGAGCACAGATTAAAGCATGCAGAATAGAATTCTGCGAGAAACAACGTTTGTTCAGGGAACATTCATAGTACTGTGATAGTAAGGCATGGTGAATCACGTATGCGTCACCATCATACATTACTTACACTTAGCCGAAGAAAACAAAGGGTCACAGTGATATAAATTCATATCAGAACAGGCAACAAACTTACTCGAATGTTGGCTAAAAATTGTTATATTGTGACGTGCTTAAGAAGGAAACATTTTTGCGATTAAGTTGGCCATCTCTCGAATTGCATAACAATGTTGCTGACGTCTGCAATTAACTCAGCATTGTACTCAGCGTCTTCATGTAACTCAGCAGGTACGATCTTCCAGAGTCCGTAGCGTACTCCGTTGACATGGGCGTGATTGGGAAAACTCTGCAAGCCGTCAATGAGTGGTTTGTTGGCATTGAAACGGCTTGGTGGTAAACGAGGCAAAACAAAGTACATGTTGCCACCGAGAAGAAATGCACAACATCGACAACTGGCTATCTGTCATAATTGCGGCAGCCATGTCTCTTCAGTGAAACACCCACGTGGCATTACAATGGGCTTGTTTTGACCTAAGTGCAACGAAGCCACTATACCTACCTACCTATCAACCTACTCAGCAATGCAAGTTCTCTTGATTATTTGCCCCCGTTGATATCAGACAATTCTCTAGTACTCTCGCCGACATAAGCAATTAGAAACTAAATGCTCATCTAAGAGCAATCATTTATGGTAATGATTGTGCCACAAAACGAGAGTCAAGAGTTACCCACCGAAGCTTGGATTCGAATAAAATTCCAGTCAAGGTTCTTCAAACAAAAGCGTGTGTGTGTGTGCGCTGCTGTGGTGTAAGTTCACTGAACCAATGATTATGACCCATATTGCCCCTGTTGCTCTATGGTCTTTGCAAACCTCAAGTAAGTCTGATCAAAGTCGGTGAAAAAGTTGCACTAGTTTCTGAAAAAAGCATTTAATTGACAAGCACGAAAGCAGCTATGGAAGCGTAACGCTTTTCAATTAAATGCTCAGTCAGTAGTTGCTGGTATATTGGTACGACATTCATTTGGTTCGGAGTTAATGTAAGGTCAAAGGGTCAAGGGAGTCACCGCAATAATAATTGTCGTGGCTCGTAGGACTGGTTGTATGGTTGTTGGAGCACTAGCAGGTAGTTTGTAGTTTGGGAGTAATTTATTGTACTGACGGCGCTGACAGATTGCATCAAATGATGCTGAATTGACTCGAATTTTTAGAAAATTCAATCCATAAAGGCTTTTCCAAAATGGACTTGACAACTTTTTTTAAATAAACGTACGTGGCTTCAAATGGTCCATCGACTTTTTTTTGATTCAAATGTAAACCAAGATTTTTACGAAAAATACGCCATAATGTGGTCTGAGCGATGCCGAATTCCTGAGAACGCCTTGGAATGGACTGGTTTGAATCGTTTACTACGTATGCTTCAACTAGTGAAGGGAACTATCGAATCAAAACTAAGGAGTTATTCGATAGTTGCAACCTTTCATTCGGTTGCATTTATTCGATTGTCGAAAATCGTTCATCCATCCAATTGAATGAAAAAAAACATTCGATTGTTTTTACTTGTCTGGTTGGTTGGACTGAGTCAAAACGTTTTTGTACCTTCTATGAGCGAGAATTTGTATTCATTAAGCTCCGAGAGAGAATTTTGTGTATGCACACAAACATTGTCAAAGTAATTGCATGGCTGATTGTTCTCGTATATGGTTTGGTTCGAGTCGATAGTTCGACTCAGTTGAGAAAAAAAGTTCGAATGGTTTTTTCATTGAATGAATGATTGGTCCCCTCTTTGGAAAAAGGTTTTCAGGTTTTTGTAAGATTTATATACCGATGATTTGGCCTCCTGTGGAAACCTAAAAAAACGCTCTGTACTAGCGATGGGCAATTACGAATAAGAACATTCGATTGTTCTCGCAATCGCAATTATTTGAATTCAAATTGAGCGATTGAGCGGAGTCGATTGTTGATTTTCCATTCTTGTGGGTACGATTCCGATAATCAACGAATGCACTCACCGATTCTTCCAGTCGGAGAGAGGTTGTTGGAATGTACCATGTGTGTATTTGGTCAGGTTTTTTTATTCGCAATTGCCCATCGCTTTTTCATTTCGTTTCACTACTACAACTTAACATTTATAAGAGTGAGAATGCAATCCTTTCACTAATTGGGTGAGAACCCGGTATTCTCTTGGTTGTAGGAGGTACTGAGAATACATTTTAGAATTCGATTCGATTATTATTCGTTGGTTTTCTAATGAGACCGAATAAATCGACAATCGAAATCAATTTTTAACAATTGCCAATTTATTCGATTGTGAAATTCATTCTCAATCTGCCATCGCTACTCTGTACCTCCAACCTTAAAAAACAAAAATGGGTAATGTGGATACGGAAAAGCACACCCTCCCCACCAAATCATGGTCATACTTTTTAACGACCCAGTATGTGAATGAATGAATGAATGAATAAAACCATTCGGTAGCTTAAATCTTTCAGTTACTAACTATCGATAGTGCAATTCATTCGATAGTTCTCATCACTAGCCTGAACGGGAGCGATAATTTCGACACTACGACCCACACTTTGTCTCACTGACACGACAACATCATAGAACAAATATGTAGACATAAATGTTTGCACTAAACATATTATTGCCTGTCCAGTAGGGCCTGAATTATAACGAAAATAGTAGACAACGCTCTTAAAGTTGCTGTCATAATATGGGTGGCACTACAGAGGCTAGCTCTTCAGCAACCAATCCTGTTGTGCGTGCTATTGTTCTGTCACGTCCTACAGTTTAATGCTGACTCCGAACGGCCAGGGTCGAGAAACTTTTTCTAGACAAGAAATACTTTTTGAACATTGCCAGTGGTCTTTTCATTTCATTGAGGTTGTGGTCAACGCACATAGGCACAACGCCACGGACCACCACCACCAAAGTTGCTGTCACCAACTCCGAATTAAGGTAGAAGACGTTGCACGTTTGTGTATTACCATGAGGCAAATGTTGAGTTTACTGAACAAATTAAGAGTGACAGTTCGATGATGAAAGACTGAAAGAATGCGTTCAAAAATTAAATACAAAGTTGTCAAGTCCCCATTCGAAAACCCTAAGTAAGCTTAACTTGAGGGAACAATATCAACACCCCTGTACTCCACATCCAACTCTACACACAAAATTTGAATAGGTATCGATAAAATTGCGAGCGCTTCGCCTTACATCAAAACAAATTTCGTTTGCCTCTCGGAACACCCTTTATAAACGAGACCGTAAGAGGTTGTGAAAGTCCTTTCAGTGTTTTCTTTCGTTTTATTATGCCACCTCCGAGTGGTAAACCTTTCCACGACAGAAGCATGCTCTCGGGGCATTGCTTTGTCGACGATCCGCGAGAGGTATTGCGAAGCGAAATGTTGCCTTTTATACATCGATTCGAATCCTAATCGATGTTGGCAGAAAAAAAACAAACAGACACTCACTATCAAAGTATTTCTTCCAAAACAATGCATAAGCCAGCCAATAAGTCAAAGTGTAATGCCAACGTCTGATCGGACAACAGAAAGCGTCATTTTGACGCTCACCACTCGCCAGTGACCACCAGTGGCCATAAACGTCCGGTCATGCCAAAACATCACAGCTATCGTCAATGCCAGTGCCAGGGGAAGTGCCAGCACCAGTGGCAGCTGTCCTAGCCAAAATTGAAAAAGTAATTTCGAAGATTATTGCAATTGAATTGCACATTTCCATCCAGTTTCGAAGCGCGCAACGGACAAGCACAATGCCCGGACGAAACTATGGTAATCAGAATAAAGCATATTGCCATAAACAATATTTCCGTCCGGATAACTATGTATCCACGAGTATGCATGGCAACCACACACCGTACGGTATCTGTAGTGTTTTCACCCGTAGTCATGGGGATATGGATTATTGCCACGGAATGGGGAAAATATTTTCTGGTAATATGTCTTTCCACTGAATGCCATGTACTGAAATGTGTCACGACAATCAGTTAGACGTTACAAGAGGCACAACACACTCATACTCACGTGTGTGTGGAACTGTAATAAGTCTGGTCGAGCATTGTGCAGAGGTAAGAGCAAAACCGCAATTTCTATTTTGTATTCTTAACGTCTATGGAGAATATGGGTATTGTGAATGAAAAATCGGTCACGTCCGCCCAATCATTTCGATCTCGACATCCAAAAAAGTATTTCATTTTCTATCCCATTGCAGATGGGCAATACACAATGCCTTATTGAGAATATCTATTAAATACGAAAAAAAATATGGTCTGCTGGCCGATATGCTGGAAAATCTTACTGGCTAATGTGCGGTTGGGTGTACCAGCAGGTAGGTAGGTAGCAATGGATGACACATAAAAGGAAAACGTATTACGCAAGTGAATGGGGCGAGTTTTGGATGTGGTGGTTTTAGTGGTGAATGTTGTTAGCAGCAGTTTGGCGGGATGAATGCACTTTGGTGTTGGAGGCGGACGTTTAGTTGAAGTTAAAGGTCAACCACGTGAGTGGTGGATTTGATGGCATAATGCGAGCGCAAAACATGGACAAAAAAATATAAGCATATTCAGAAAATGTGTGAAAACCAGAGTGTCTTGTTGTGTGTGGAAGACCATAGGTTTACTAAAACAAATTCAAACGAAAACCGAATCAGAATCTAAATTCGACAAATACATAGTTGTAGTCGAGTCGTGACATTTAAGCGTTTGAAAAGAAAGTAGACAAGGAGTTTATTGATCAATTTACCGCATTCGAATTAGACATTTAAAATGAGCGTTATTTGCTCTTTCCACAGAAGACCTTAAAGCTCGGAGCTCGTTTTGTAAGCGGTTGGCTTTGTAAAAAGAAGTACTTTTTAGCATTGGAAACAAGAAACAGTCGTTTTGGGCCAAATCTGGAGCATATAGAGAAATAGGATGCGAGTTCGTTACGTTAATTTATGTCTTGACATGGTTACGAGAACGGTTACTTTTTCATTGATGCGATGGACTCGATCGTCGCCTCAGCCTTGGTAGCAGTGCAGCTTAGTCCATTGATCTCAAGCAGCATAAGCATGGGATCTTCCAATAGCGTGCCACTGGCATTACTGACATCTGTTTGGTTTGCCTGAACCTCTCAGCATCGTTCATGGACTGTTACGACTATAAAAGAACGCAGTTAACTATAGGTTCCTATATCGTTTATCAAACCTTTTCTTGGTTTCTGTTACGACTTTTTTATGTGAAATGATTTTCTATAAGTAGATGTTGATGTTGATGTTGACGAAAGCAGTGTTCCATTTTTTTCCTTTATTACTCTTTCCACTTGGCCAGCTCTCAGTTATTTTCAGCTGTCTCTACAGTATTTCAAGTAAGGTTGTACTTTCCTAGTTCCAGGAGGGATCGTCTCCAGGTGTGGGACGACTTCTGCCTGTTTTACATTAAGGGTTGGATTTTTCTTGATGGTATGTTCGGTAGAGACCAGGAATCGAACCTAGCACGTCGATGTTGGGGTCGACGCACGTATCATACCCAACGTAAAGATGGGAACAAGATTAAATGGTAAGCCATCTCAGATTATGCTGAACAATTTTTAATTAAGACGCATGTGTATGCTAATACGCATCGCCACATGAAGAAGCTCAGAGATATCAAAGAATGCAAGCAAGAAATATGTCCCATTAAAAAATCGAAAAATGTCAGTCAGTCAGCATGATCCTCAGCCAGCTGGCTTCAGTTGCGCATATCAAGTTGGTTGAGCTCCATATCTACTAGTGTACGCCATTTGTTCGAGCACATCCTTTGTTGAGTGTCGCAATGGCTCGGAATCGGACTAGGAGCTATGATGTCCATTCACTCAACATGACCTAGCCGTCTTTAACCTTGGATCCACCACCATACATTCAGCTCTAAAGTACATCCAATTTCGGCAAGATTATCAATAGAGTGACATCTTCCATTTGGAAAACGATTTTTGCAAGGGCGACACAGTATTCATGTGACCAATAGTTCCTTGTAGAATTGAAGAATTTCGGTTAATGGTTAGTTTTACTCGTGACAGCGGCGATAGACATGATCAGTCCTATACTGATTGACAACTGTCATTCGAAATTTAACAATAGTCTTATCTCTATTAATAAAAATTAATATTTGTTTGTCCTTTATAGACTCTTAAATGGTAAGAGATAGAGCACTGATGTCTTTAACAACTTTGTTCAGAATTGTCTTGAAAACGTTTTGGTATCAAACTTTTTTTTCAAATGCGACGCAACGTGCGCATTTAAAATGTTTTTTTCGAAATTTTATTTTAAGCGAGTAATTACGCTTCGGGAGCAACGAACTATAAAAGTCCATCTCCTTTGCGATCTGGAGAAAATTGTTTGACAGTTTTTGAATTGAGGATTCGTCTTCGACTAAGGAGCTCTGTTTGTTGGAAATAAACTAAGGCAATAGCTAATGCCAAGGACTGTCCTTGGTAACGTATGTGAATTGGTTGTTTAATTTGTTGGTCTATTTTCGTTGACATCAAATACCCGAGGGGTCTCAATTTGTTAAAAGAACAAATGGTATTTTTCATCATCAAATTTTCAGTGCATTTGTAAAAAGCTTTTTATTTGGGTATAAGTTTGTCTCAATTTAACACAATGTTTTTATTTCCCATAATTTTGTAGACTTATCGCGGTTGTAGTTTGGAGAACTTCCTCACTGTTCATTGGCTTGAGCTGACATGGCTAGACATAATCAGCTGAATAAAAGGAGACCCAGTTTCGGGGGCCATTGCTATTCAAAAGCAAATGTTTAATTTTTTTATTTCCAGAAATATTCGCACAATGGCTCAAGCAAATCATATCTATGAGTGCTGTATTGCCATAAGTGTGGTCATATTTATGTTTAAGTTTGAACATTTTGACATCAGTCTTGCATGTCCTCCCTCTCTAGGGCTATATAAGAAGCCCTTTTAAATGCTCATTTATTTTCTCTCCAAACGCCTTGGTACATCTCAAGATTTAGCAAAGGTCAGATGCCGCACTGCTGCATGCGATAAAATCACGTCGTGGCGCCACATTAACAAGCCACCCAACAAATCAATGGCTTTGGTTATGTCATAAAGTACATGTAATGTTCCTGTCGCCTGGTCAAAGGTGATGTCAATTCCCCACATCGCGTTACTTTCTCAACGTCCGTTTGCTTTATTTTTGCACTTAAATTTACCTATAAAATTCCCTTCACCCAACAGCACTAAAGCCCACTGACCATACACTGCGCAGGGCGCACACAGCACGGCATTCTGATGCATGCCCATGCCTCTCAGCCTCAGGGCAACTTTTATTACCATGAAAATGAAGTCATTAAAGCGAACTGGAATATTGATTTTAATGAAGGCCCGGTTAACAGAAATAAAAACAAAAGCAATAAAATCATGCAACGTTTTTTCGTAAATGAGAAAATTTATAACGTAAACTTCATCTTACAGCGCGATCAACTTTTGTGGATGTGCGTGCCTGTATGAAAAATGTGCCGCACATTTCTGGTGTCGTTGTGCAAGCTTTCGAATTTAACTGAATGATGGAGCGAAACTGAACGTCAGTAGGAGTTGAACCTTGTTTTAATGGTTCGACGGCCCACGATTGGCAGCGTGTGTGTGCACTTGTATGTGGGATAGTTTCCGTTTGCCTTGTGGTGCACTTTTTACGAGATAACTCGAACGCATCGCGGAGGCCAACACCTACATGTGGCATATTTTAATGACACCACTCGCATACATGAGCATCTGCACTCAAGCGAGCGGGCATTCATTCATAAAAACAACAACGTGCGCGTGCGTACACGTGGACAGGTACACACTTGAGGTAGACCTGATCTCGTCGGCATAATGGACGGAGACTGTAGATAAATTAGGCAAAGACCATTCATCACAACTTCACGCTCGTAACCTTCAATCCGTCAATGTCACGCCGCACTGGACTGGGGGAAAACTTCTCATTTTTCATGCGCTTTTTCGACCAAATGACACGACTTAAGACGAAAAACAACACAACAGCCTACTTGTCGAAGATCTGCTTTCTGCTCTTGAACGGAAGAGAAATATGGGTAAACCACTCCGTATCGACCTGGCCTACGCTTCGACAGATGTTCCAGATTTTTGTTTGCTGATTAACAAAAGGTATAAGCTTATGTTTGCACATGCCCGCACACATACGCGGCCGAATCCACTTTGAAAGTCACATCAAGGAGGATTATTACATTTTCTTTATTGGAGAGAGAGAAAAAAAAGAGCCGACACAACACAGAATAAAGGCACAAATTCTGGCACCCTTTTGTGCAAATAGATACCCGCTACAAGCGCACACCGGCAAGTGACAAAAACAGAAATTCATTCGCGGAAAAGTGTAAGTCACTGTATCTGGAGCACAAAGAGTACATCTGTGTAAGAGTTCAATGAGCTCTCGCGAGCTGCCAACTTTATTGTCGTTCCAGTTTATGGCTCAGTGGCCCATTGAACTCTGCCAAAAAAAAAACTCTGTACGGCCGGACTGAGCATGGCCGAGATAAGTTCACGAATCAGACTGAAAATTTGAATTAATTAAAATGCGAACGTAGTTAATTATTTGGAGTGAATCAAGCCGAATGCGGTCGCTGATGGAATTCATGATTTATGCGTAATAAAGTGTAAGTGTTGTGTCGACTTGAAGTTAATGAATCCGAGTGCGCTATTCATTTAATATGAATTTCACTCTTTACGAGGTACACGTTTAAGTGCGATGGTGTTTACGGCTGCAGTTGAAGTAGTTCCCTTTGACAGGGTTACGGTCAGGATAATGGGATCGTTACCACCCACTTTTTCGCAGTGCCTGTGCATGTAGATGAAGTATTTAAGTGAGGTGTTTGTTGAGCGACAGACCTGGGTGGTGGTCACGAGCGGAAGTAGTTCCCAGAAGGCAATGGACAATTGCTTGAAATAAGAGCTTTCATATGTTACGTGAATGAATCGATCAAATAGTGGCGCCAAAGCCGATTTTCTCTTGTTTTTCTGGGAGAATTCAATTTCGAATGTCGCAGCGAAAGGATTTCAGCACAGGATTCTCGGATATTTTACACTCTAGTCCAGATGAGCTGTGGGACTCTTGAAAGCGGATTTTGGTGCTCTTCTGCAGTGTCGTCGTCCTCCCTAACAAATAACGCACTGAAGTTTTTGGCACAGGTGTAGCTGCCCGTTATTACAGCGGGTGCATAACAGAATAATTCACAAAGGAAGGCTAAGTCCAAGATCCATTTGATACGCTGCAATATCGTTTGTAACGCTGTAAGATAACTAAGTCACATTTTTACAAAAACGAGGATCTCCGGAAGGAACCAATGCATGTCGATCAACATCTACACCCCATTCGTCAATCTCAAGAGAATGGATATGAGACCATGACATATTTAGCATCGCCATTCTTGCCTCGCTTGCGTAGGATGACGATGAAGAGTTCCCACTGATCCGTTAAAGTCATTCCAAATGATCGTGACCTCTAACAACAAGAAAGCTGTCATGTGCTTTTTTTGAACATCATTCTTGAGAAGGTCGTGCAAAACTCACGGACAACACCGGACGACTGCTACCATTGGTGTATTACATTGACGTGCATGGTCGAACACCGACCGAGCTGTCAGTGAGTCAATGAGTGCTTGGTGGCATTGAAGCGGCGAAAATTGGTTCAGCAATGAATGAGATCAATACAAATTATTCTGGGTGGCCCAAGTAAGATCAACCAATGTTAGACATGAATACGTTTTTGAATCTATCTATTGTTTATAATTGTTTTTTACTTTCTCTAGGTTATACTGGAGTGCGTGGACATTTGTAATGAATTCATGGAGTACAAAAAACTAAACTAAACTTTTTTCTATTATTGTCAGCAATTGTTATGAAGCAGAGAAGAAATGATCGGTTTAAAGACAAATAATGTACACCAGCATAGTGTCTTGGGCCCTTCCCTGTTTTCTGTTGTTCTGGACTATCAGCTTACAGGAAAAGTGACGTATCCAAATGTGCACCAGCTATTCTTGTCCGACGATGGAGCCGCCATCATAAGTATTCATCAAACTTTCCTGCAACAAGCACTTGATGAGTGGGTGGATGCTTTGGAGGGCAATGGGTACCGCATTAGAAACAAAAGGACTGAGTACCTGGATTGACTTCTCCTAACGTCGGTACTAGTTGGTTCTTGTAGTAAAGCGATTTAGCCGGCCCATGCAGGCGCTGTTAAGCTCATTGAGGTTGTTGAAGTAGTAGGCCCGTAGGTGTAGGAACTTACGACTAGCCAGAGCGCTACAGGAGCAGAGTAGGTGATGTGTTTCCCAAGTTATAATATTTAGTTTAAATACCTCGCAATCTGTAGCGAAGGAACTTGTGATGACGATGTCAACCATTGCATAAGGGTGGATGAAATGGCGGGACAACTCTGCCATCTTCTGTGACCGAAAAATGCACCATAAACTGAAAGAAAGACTCTACACCGCAGTTGTACGTCCAGCGCGCACAAATTAACTACAACTGAGATGAAAAAGTGGCGCACCCAAGTGGAGAAGGACCTCAACCAACTTGGTGTGCGAAACTGGATACAGCTAGCCAGAGATAGCGCTAGTTGGAGAGGCATGTTGGTTGAGGCCCAGGTCGACCCCGGACTGTAACGCCACACAAAGAAGAAGAAGTGAAGAAGATTCGTATGGCAGCAGAAGTTACAAAGCTCAATAGAATACAATGTTAAAAGATGCTAGGTCTTGTCAAAGTACTCACCACTAAGAAAGCTAAATACGACCGGCTCAGTTGGTATTGTAAAGTTCAATGGAGAGATCATTCGAAATGTTACGACGTTACAACGCAAACGACAAAGACAGGCAGTCCTAAGCCCTTATGGAACACAAAAATGAAAAAACGTCAGCATTTGATCGGACACAGTGACGAAGTGACATAAGACAGGGAAGTCCTACGATATTTATTAAGGTCTAATTGGCCAACTCCACAGTCGGACCAATAGCAGTACAGTAAAGTGGGAAGGGTATGATGCCAATAATGCAGATCATAACCGTTTTCGAGGAAGAAAGAGGAGAGGATTAATAGACAGGTGCTGACATAAAATCGAAAGCCTTTATTGGGGTGAAATCAAAATCTAACTATTTAGTTACGATAAGCGTACTGTGAAGTTATCAAGCTATTATATGTTGAATTTAATTCACTTTTTTTCTTAATATAAGTCGACAAATACACAAGTGATGCAAACTCAATTATTTGCAGAAATCTCAAGACAAACCAGCGCTGCCATTGTACAGAGGCATAGGTTGCAGATCCTCCCATTTCTAACATAATAATTATAAATGCAAGCTTATTTCTGGCCTGAACGAAAAGTAGCCAAGTCAGTAGTAGTCACAAGCGAAATTCCAAATAAAACTTTTGTTACCTACGTAGACTTACAGCGCTCACAATTACGTGAGCGAAATTGAACGAAACTTAACGAAACGTACTTAATTATAGCATTTATTTATCCTTACGTCCATTTATGTTTCACTTGGCTATTCCATCTTGTGCATCAATAATTCATAGCCCCACCTTCAATCAATTGGACGTACCTGAAAGGAAAAGAAAAAAACATCGATTAATTTAACTTAATCCAATTAATAGAAATTAAAATAAAATGTTAAGCAATTCAACAAAAGAACGTATATTCAGTCGCTTTCTTCTTAGGAATATTGTTAAGCTACACAAAAAATCGGACTTAAGCTTGCACAACAATTCTTTTCCCCCAACAAAGATTCAAAAAATTACCTCATTAAAAAGCCAACAAATCAACTTGTTTACCATATGATGAACTTCCGGTCTAATGTAATTGACAATGAATGTGTCTCTCTGCATGGGGGTCGACATTTTTAATGTCAGAGTCAGTCTTATCTGCGCGCAACATCATCATTACACAAAGTGCGCTGCGATTTTGTATCGTGTTTATTTTGAGATCAGCGACTCGGTGGATATCAATTCAGCTCAATTTAATTATGAATGAAAAGAGCTAAATTCGCGTATGCTCACCCCTCATTTGTAAGTCTGTGCACTTATGCAGATTTATTGCATGTGCAGATTGTACAAACAGCGTGTGTAACGTCGTTCCCCCTTATCAAATGTATTTCCAAGAAAGGAGGAAAATAAATTTAGTTGGAAGAAAAAATCACAAATTCGCTTTCTCTGTTTTGGAGGAGGGTGAATGATGGATTTAACCACAGTCCATAGCCAGGATTTTATGGCAATCAATGTTTCTTGGGGCAGATACGAGGTGCGATATGCAACATGACAAGATGATGAATTATATTCGACACCACAATTTGGATCAAAATTCTAAATTCGAAGAATTGAGCGGTCATCTGTCAATGTCATGTTTTTCGTGGTTGAAACTACTGTGTTGCGGGAGAGAAATTTCGTTGTATTCGCACATCTTGCTTTTCCTTTATTCACTGAGCAACTTGTTGAATCAAATGAGATTAGAGAGATTCTTTTATTTGACGAAGAGAAAACCTGGGGAGTTAGTCTGACCAGCTGTGCACGTGTTTTTAGACAGTTGGTGCCATCTTGGAACCTTGTGGTACTTCGGTGCTTTTCTTGTTTGGTCCATTTTTTCAGTTGGATTATCATCGTAAAAAACACAGGGATCAACAAAAATATGAATCTTAGGAAATTTTTCGGTTCAATACCGCTAGCTAAACGAAGAACTGCTCACCCAGGCACTCCACAATCGTAGAGCACATGTTGCTAGAATCTATGCAACACCTCCGCAGCTTCGGCAGATGTCGTAATTCAGTAGCTCAAAAAATTGACAAAGTCGTAAAAAGTTGTGTCACGAGTCGCTTAGGGCAACACTGGTTACTTTCAGGTCAGTTCTTGTGCCGTTTGAGTTTCAGAATGATGCTATGATAGATCTAACATCTCCCTTCGGAGCTACAGTCTGAGACAGACCTGAACCTCAGCCAACAACAACTTAGGGTCCAAAATTACACCAAGATCTTCTATTTCCTCTAGGCCATTGCGTTTACAATTCTTCATGAAATAAACATAAATAATCGGAGATGATACTCTGTACGACGTGAACATTTTACATTTACGCTTCGTCAATAAGCAAAATATACGTTATTCATCGGGTGAAAAGACACATATGCTCCATGAATTACCACTTCAATCACAAACGACAAATGTTTGATGCGGTTTGCATGCCTTATTATTTCGTCGACGATATCTTAGTCACTACTGTAACGTTAGCGTTATCCCGCCATTAACAAACCATTTTTGGCCCGAATTATAAGATATGGACTTGGGCGATATGTTGTTTCAACAAAATGGTACCATACAGTACACGTACCATGTAAGCATGTTATCTTAAGAAATGGGCAAGCTGATTGTCTGCCTCGCTCGTTGGATTAAACGTTGCTTGACTATTATCTGTTTAGCTACGTTCAGTTATTGGACTATGTCGATTACGTTAGAAGATCTCAAAGACAACATTGTCCGCAAAATAGAGGCCGTTTCGGACGAATTGTGTGGCGTAGTCTTTGAAAATTGGGTCCAAGGAATCCACCACTGAAAACGTGCCAGTTTGCAGTGGTGGAATAAGCTGCTTTAAGGCGACAATAACCCACATGATGTCAGTCGTTGCATCTCGGAAAATGCACTTATGGGGACCTGTTGTAAACCTATCGAACCATATATTTTTGTTATTAAAGAAAGACTGCTAGAGTGACGCTGATTTTAAACGGCGTGTGGAAGAAATTGGGTAGACGCAGAATGGCGCTGCATTTCATCAGGTACCACCCGACTCACAGTAACCTTATTGATTGTGACCATCTATGGACGTATACAGGAAAAGGAGCAAAAGACAGTTTAAAATAGAAGCAATTCACCCAGATGTTTAATATTAACTCCTTAGGTTGCTCTAAATTGTAATCTAATAGCCAACCAAAAATGAAAAAAAAAACTGAATCGCTATTTTTTGCCACTCCAAAACCACATACATTTTTTTTATTTGTTTCTATTTGCGAACACATCTATGTATGTAAGCAGCAGTGAATGACATCTACTTTCAAAACGATTAAATCAAAATTGTTAGCTGAACACAATGCGGACAACCCGTTGCGTGAAATAAGCTCGTCATAATTGCGCTCGGCGCTGCTCCTTTGTTCAGCGGCGTTATTATTTCGAATACATGTGTGGCGGGTAAATAGCATAGCCACCGTCGCGTACGAGAGTACGTCGCGTAGACTTGTGCTCACCGACGTTTACGTTCTGGTCTGCGTGTGGACCATATGGAGAATTGCAAACGACAATATTACCCGCAATAGAATCAGATATGCTGCGACTTAGCCGTAAGTTCAACTAACGCATGTCACGAGTAATGGATATCTAATTATAGCAGCGATTCACGTAAGCGATCAGCTAACGAAGATGCAAAAATGAACAAACATACTCGTACATTCGTTGTGACAAATACTTCTAACGTATGTTAAATTAAATGTGTGTCTTCTAACAAGGAAACCAAAAAACAGGGGATGTAAGAAAATACACATTTAATAAGTTGTGCCGCAGCGCTTCGCATGTGACGAAAGCTGTTGCCACTAATGGGACAATGGTTAACGTCTTAATGGCGCTGTCATACTTGTGCACATGTACCGGGTGGATGTGTTTGCTTTGGTTGAAATCAATTCTCCACAAGGTGTACACACCGATGTTTGTGCGTACTACGTACATTTCTGGATGTTTCAACGCAGATGACGTGCATGTCCAGCTCGCAAGCGGGGTAGAATATCAGATTTCAATTCGGAGTAGTTACTAACTGCGGGGGAATGTGAAATTGTGCATTTGTATGCCTATTGTACGACTCGATACTGCGATGAAAAGATAAGGAGTGCTTTGAATGCGTGATTGTTATTCTCATACGAGAACAGTTTTTCACGAGCTTATAAACTGGTTTGAATGTAATTACAAGTATTTTCAAATTGATCAGCATTGTGCAGATATTGCTTTCTATCAATGACACTCCAGTCTGAGAAGTCAAATTGCCTAGCTATCAGTTGCAAGGAGCATTAAATAGGTCTAGGATCACCGACAGTGATAGGGTAGGATCATGGGTACAGGGGCAAGAGCACGTCTCACTTAGGTCTCTGTGGATCCATTGTGATGCCCAGATGAGAAATGAATTCCTCCCTATACCCTTGCCGTACACAACGGAACGGTATAGCACGTCCTTTCTTCGTCCAGCCAACCCGTCTTCCTAATGAACCGGAAGAGATTTATTTCACCAAGTCGTCAATTTTTGCTCCGATGTCAAAGAGAAAAATTTTGTTTGCATCTAGCTGGTGGAAGCCACTTCTGCCAATTATTTTAACGCAAGCATCAGTACGCAAAAATATTACATTAACACAAGAAGAAACATGTATATTTGGTTCTTTGGATGGATACAACGCTGCTACTCTTCTGTTAATCTTCCAGGTTAGTACCACACATTTCGTATGTTAAATACGTACGCAAGAAGATGGCATGGAATCCTTAGCCGAAATTAAGGTAAGATGATGTTTCAAGGTTTATTTGGATTTCAGAGTATGACATCTGAGTGCTTGTCTGGAATGGACCAGTGTGAGCTGAACATACATTTCTTACAGGCATACATTTTTTTAGGCAATAGATAAGATCAGCTGCGTCCAAGAGGGTTGTTCTGAATAAACAGACTTGTCGTTGAACTTATTCTATGGAGCGGACTTTGGCAAGGAAGATCCAAACATCATGTGGGGTTGTTGACCAATTTTTACCCCATCGTCGTTTGACTGTTCGGTGTCAGCATAAAACTGTAGATCACTTGCACTCGTGAGAGAACAATGTACGTACACAACTAGTGGTTGCTGTAGAAGAAGCAGGTCCCTTATTATTTATATTATCGTTTCAATTCTGTATGTATTGTATTGAATTGGCAGTAAAAATTTAAGAGTTATGATTGCGTTACTATTGGTGTTACGAGTTTTCCTCATGTTAATGGGGAGGCAATTCAACATAGAGTCAACTAACGTTCGGAAGCTAAGCATGCGTATCTTGTTTGTAGTAGCATACGCAGACTATCGAACTGGAGAAAAAAAAGCTTTTTATATAGTCAGGCTCTTTGGTTTGTATGATATTCTTTATGAGGCGTAACGTCCTGTATTTAAGCAGATTGTGGAATGTACAACCGCAGAATTTTTCGAGTAGAGAGAACCGCGTTCTTATCTTCTAATATTATACACAAAGTGAGTGCTATTGTTATAAGCAACATTCAGCTTTCGTCTAGATGCATAGTCTGAACTGGAAAATATCTCACAGCAATACAGTGAAATTGGGAGAAGGAGAGTTTTCTCCAATAAGAGTTTTGTCTGTGTGGGAAGGAAATGTTAAACTGCCTTAGAACACGTAGCCTACTTTAAATCTTTGCAAAATAGTGGCATTTAAGTGTGAGGGCCAAGTAAAAGTATTATTAAATAAAAGTCCAAAGTTTTTGGCAGAGTCAACGTATTCTTTAGGAATTTGTGAATTGTGGTAGAAAGCTCGATGAACCCAAACTTCTTCTGCGTATGACAATTGCTTTTGACCTTTGGGCATTCAACCGAGGTAAATTTTTAGTTGTACAATTGAGTATATGCTGAAGCTCATCATTCACTATTATGGTCAGCTTCGTTTACGCGATTTATAGTCCTCAGTCTGTATTCCTTCTGTATTTTCATTCAGGATTCATGTAAAAATGTTGCTCTAAGTAGCTTCTGGGCAAGAAACTACATTTTAATTGTTTTCAAGCTTAGTAGTTGTTTATTAAATCATTTAAGTGGATAGGATGTATGTTAAGCAAACTCTCACATGCAACAATAACATTAGAAAAAGGAATTATTTATAAAGAAATGAGCTTAAAGTTACTGCTTGCCGCCTTTCAAAATTGTGTTATTGATTATTTACTAAAGGGATAGACTGGGCGAAGCTCGACATTTATGTTGAACATATTTTATTAAATGTCGCCATTATACTTCTACTCGAGGGTGTTATACATTCAAATTTGATAGCCTTTGATAAGTACAGAAAATAGTAAAGAAAATGAATGGCATCGCATTACACTCTTGATTTCAACAAACAAAGTGAGAGCTATAATCTAATATAAGAAAAGAAAATGTTCTGCTGTTCCTCAAACCTCACGTTTTAAATACAGTCAAACGTAGCGACACACTGTTTGGGTCTATTCACACTTCAAAACACCTTATACATTAAATGATCAGTTCTATTAGAAATACATGCAAGAGAAATGCTTAGTTTCAACAGCCGTCAAATTCACAAAAAGGGATAGAATAGGGAATCCATAACCAAGGAAAATATTATGTGCTTTCTTAACGTTTCACTCAGACCCAATTGAGCAAGTTAAGTATATAGGAATAATACGAAAAATAAAGTAAAATTGCTCAAAACAGACCCACCAATAATGCGATTTTAGTGCGCAAAGTGCTTCGCTTTCAAAGAAGCAAATTCCATGGAGATTCTGCGACCCAAAGACCCAAAAATACTGCTCACATGAAAGATGATTTACAATAAATTTCTGAATTTTTTAGTTTCTCTTCGGGACTTGTGCATATATCAAAGCACATCCAGCTGACACTCCGGCAGTTATCACATATTTTTATTTTTTTATCTTCTCCTTTGATATATTGAGACATTTTGTGTTATTTATTGAAGAGCTCTCGTTTTGACAGCGTTCTATGATTGCATTAAACTCCTTCTGTCACATCCACAATAATTCTGGGTTTAACGATAATCGGTACATCAGTCGTGTACGCGCATTTTGTGCTGCCCGTCTGAAAGGCGTCAACATTAAAGATGAGTATCTGGCAGACAACGTTAGCCCATATAGTCGTGCCGTGGTGCTTCCTTATGATATACTTGTGGTTTCACGTAGCAGACATTCAGTCCGTAAATAAGACGGCACCGTGATTACGTTTTTATTTGAATGGATCTCTTTCGAATCATATCCATAAACATTTTGGGGGTCTTTCTTTTTATGACAACACGTCCACATACTTCGACCTTAGCTCTTTCGTGGGTGAGACGAGTTGAGTGATACTGGATTTTGTTTATGGTGTCTCCTCACAAGAATGCAATTTATTTAATTTAAAGAGAACTCAACTTCATTGCATTCTTCAACGAAGTTTAAGAACGGCTTGAATTTGAAGGGGATTACTTGGTTTGACTTCTTGATGACTTCTTGGTTCTTGAAAGAAATGCGTTTCGACCATTGGTAGGTACTGGCGCGAGCGTCTGAACTATGAAAGTTGTGTTGTGTTGAAATTGAAGGTCGGTAGATAATAGTGGTGGTTCACATGAGAACCTTACTGACTGACCTTACGCTCTGTAGTGTTGAGGTCTTCCTAAAACCACCTCGAGGACTTTATGAAGCATATCATTTCACTTATATTCTTTATTGAAATCTCATCCAGTAAGTTGAAGAGAGGTCTACGAAGCCCTAGCGAGTGCCGCGCATTTACAAGGAAAATTCAGTAAGATCTTCTTCCCAATTCTGTTGCAACTGTGACAGTGTGAGTTATGTGGGTCACTTGTTTTTCGGCAAGAGGCCAGTGTCCTGTACATACCGCCACCAATTGTGCATTATCATATCGGTATCGCTGTAGGAGATCGTTTGTTCTGGTTAGATTATATTTGGGTCATATTTTTTCTGGATGTAGCACAGTTTGTAAGTCTGGCCCATCTGTGGTAATGGAAAGTGCCGCATTGAAGGAAGTGCCTGGAGATATTCGCCTTCACTGCTCATAAAGGCTCATACATATTTCCTCTGCAAGTAAGCTTGGAATGGAGAAACCCTGCCTAGCCAGTGACCAGATACCCAGTCTAGCTCGACCCAGAATTCCCCTACTAGTTTGGAATGTGTGGTGTAGGAGGCAATAGCCTTAATGGCTGCATGGCTATGAATTAATACATATAGCCATATTTTATGTGAATTTTGGCCAGAGGACAGGATTCCCAGAAAGCGAAAAGCTCCACTTGAAAAACACTGCATTATCTGGCAGTTTGTAGGCTTTGTAAAAGTTGACGAAATCTGAGAACACACCTGAACCGACTCCGCAACCCATTTTGGAGCCGTCGGTGTAGATTACGTAGTTAAAGTCCTTGCACATCTGCCCGCCCCGCCATTCCGTTTTTTCGGACAATATGGTCTCAAAACCGTTTGTGTTCACTAAATATATTGCACGTCATTAATATTAGAATCATGTTGTGTAAGGAGCTCGTTTATGACAACGTTAACCGAAAATGTGAGGTATGAATAGGTACAAAACTTTCAGTTTTTTTTTACAAATTTACCACTTATTCTTCCGAATGAATTACACATTTTTTAACGTACCAACGCGGGTGGAGGAGGCAGGTGATTAAGTGTCCAAAACAAAACCAGCTAACCAGTACCATATGCTGTGAAGATCAAATCAACTGCACTATCGCTGGAGTTGTTGATCAGTGGCAGGAACACAGTAGCTTCATAATAATTTCATGAAAACATTTGTTTGTCCATAAACAACAGAATGCCCATGAAGAAATCACCACCACTACAAGAATGTAGACGTAGTCTGAAAGAAAGATCTGCCACAGTCTACTACACTAACTCGACTCGTATTTACACCACTGTTTCCTCTTACAGAGTCATAGAGTTTGACCCCAGTGGTTCAAGAAAGAATAGAAAACCGAACCTCCTGCAGGGGCATTTGGATGCAATGTCCTTGGGCTGAGATGTGTCGCATACTCTAGATGGAATGTCGGAAACAATAGGACGAGCATATAGTAGTATCAGATGGAAAACTCCCCCTGCATACCAACTCAAAAACGAGTGTGGGTACACACTGTTAGATATATGACACTGGCATAAAGATACTACACTGGCGATACGAGGACCAAACGTAAGTAACAAAACGATGTCTATCTACTTCGAAAGCTAAGCTGCAATAAAAACCACAGGATCGGACATCTTGACTGAACTGGCATGCAAGGAAAACAAAGATCCGAACTTGGAGAATCCCTAACAATCCTTTATGGGCTCAAGCTGCTTAGCTCTATGAGAAAAAAAACTGGAAGATGAATCCCGAAATAAAGCTAAAACTCGATGCCTCAGTCTGGCAATTGGTGCCTAAAACGTTTTCAAACTTACATAATAGGCGGGTTCTAGCAGAATAAAAGGTCTCATGGTAGTAGCATTTCAAAAAATATGTACAATGGATGCATGATCTAACTGAGACGCAGTCGCAAACGTTACAACGTAACCTAGACAACACAGATGTAGTAGTCGATTTCTGTTAAACTAGTTTTGTTCATTATGTAGAAAGATTGGGACACTCAACAGGTAAGTGTTCCATATATTACTTTTCTAACACACTGTGCCTACAGGGATGTGTGCTGCCTTGTCCCAATTTATGCAGATGGCTATTGCATAAGAAGAGGGCAGTAAGAAAGCGACATATTATCCTCAGGTATGGTTTGTGTAGTTTAGAGATCTCCTTGGTTTTCTTGTGATCAAACAGCATGCATTTTTGGAGCAAAGAAGTCCCTAATGTTTGCTCCTCAAGTGGATTTAGAATTTAAACTACAAGTTGTGTAGGAGTTGGAGTTCATCCACATCAGTCAATCCATATAGAGGATAAGGTCCAGAAAAAGCAAAGTATTCCCTTTTTGGCTCGAGTATCGGCCTGTTGATTGAGAATTCTAGATATGAAGTACCAATGACTGGTGACAGCTTTCGATACATGTTCAAAAGTTAATTATGTCCAAATCTAATCTATCGATCTTGTGGTTCCTGTAAAGTGCCCCACTTCACACAAGACTGTGTACCCATAGCTCCCATGATTCCTAGATTATGTCCTTTCCATGGACAGGAAAAGGTGTTCACCGACAAAGCATAAAATGAATACCGGTTGGTTGAAATAAGACCAAAAAGAGGGCAAGCAAAATTTGTAATCAAAAATCTGCTCATCTTTGCGCCACGGCCAGACGTGGCCACTTGGCCGACACATCAGATTCTTTACAAAATCTTAAAGACCACTCGATCAATAAAATGCAAATCATTAAATTGTATTTCATTTAATGGCTATTCGAACGACCGGGGACATAAAAAGCACTCTGCACTTAAATGAAGGGTCCGTCTGAAATGAAATGGATTTCTCTGCAGTGGTCAACCTTTCCTTCACCCACCGCATACACAAGGCTGAAGGTCGACTTTGAATGATGATTTTTCTTGTCCTGTGTTCATCTTCCTTCTTTTCATCCATGGGCTACCAACACCCAGACTGATACCCGCCCTTTTAATTTTAATTTGCATAATATCCGAGCCAATGATGATTCGATGTGTAGGTATTCAATTCCTAACCCTTGAATTAATTGGATGACGACGTCGCTAGGTTCGTCTCTCTCAAATTAGTGGCACCATTCCCTTGCGATCTGTTTGATATTAGCCGAAACGTGGAAGATAATCTCAACTTCATCCAATCGAACACCTACTCTTCCAGGAACTACCATTGTCAATTTCCAACTGACAAAAAACCGCCAGCCTTTGCAATTACAACATCAGAAGGAAACTTGTGAAGAAAAAGACAATGAAACAATAAAATTAATAACAGCACGTAGACGACGGCCCAAAGATGATATGGGCTCGCAGTCATTAACATATCTGCCTTAACCCAGCAGCGTCGCTGTGGGAAGACGACGCCATCCAGCTCCTATTGTAAATGGAAATACTCAGTAGGAGCCTCCCACATAAACTTTTGCGAAGCTACTAGCCCGACCGCCTGCCGTCTGCGATGCGAGAGCGAACAACACAAAGAAAAAACACCTTATTGACCACGTTTTCGACACTTCAGAGTTTCAGTCGGTGTCCCATTGTTGGGCACACGGGAAAATGGTTCTCTTATCGTGTCATTTCCATAAAACTAGCTTATACCAAGGTGAAGACACCTCAGACACCTTCGGCTTTATGAAATTCAATAACAATTTGGCGGAGGATGTGGGTGATTGTTAGTCTTCGGAGACTATTGTGTGGTTGGCTTTTAATTCCCATGCTCTTTGCTAATCGTCGAGAAAATAAAAGACGCGCGATGGCGAATCCAGAAAAACAGTGAATTTAAGGAAATTCGTAAAATTCTGTGTGTTGGTCGGTCAACCGAGTGTGACACACAACACCGCATTCGAAAACTTGAATAAATTGAAAATGTTTTTTCGCTTGAAGTTAAACAACACCCACACTTTAAGTGGCTTAGCATGCGGGGGAGATAACACAACAGGGAGTTCCTGAACTCGAGTGACATTTATCCTCAAAATGTCCTGCGGCATTTGTCACGTAATGTAGTTATTGTTTCAGCAGCTGTTGGGAATGTGGTGCTGTGCTCCCGAAAATAAACGTTCTCCACGTTCATGGCATTCATTTTAGGGAAAAAAAACCAGACAACATCATTTGTCAATCCGTGTGAATGGAGAGGTTGCTACGCTATTTGTCTTCAGTTTGCGTGGAGAGATGCAACAGTTTTCTTTTTCGTTTTTGTACTCAGATCAATGCCAGTGTAGGTATACATGCTTTTTGTGGAAACCTATGATGATTTTGATTACCAAAAAGGGAATTTGTGAAACTTAATGTACTAGATTCACATTTTTGACCGTGTGAGTAGTTCCCGGTGCATTTTCAAGGTAACAATGAACAAATGACACATCATCTTGTTGGTTTGCTCTAAGTATTTTTGTCTGCGTTGCATCAAAGGACAGTCGATTTCAACATGCTCAATGATGTTCCAGCATGTAAGTGTAACTCCTCTGAAAGACGTTCGTTATCTTGACATTGCTAGTACCAAAGAAAGAAGTCTAAAGGCATAATGTCCAAAGCTCTCAATTGTCAATGCACGTCAGTCATTGGCTGACTTAAGTTGTAAGCAGCTTAAACTGGATTGAAATTTAAACTTCGATTGGGTTAGGTCGATTTTATGGCCTTGTTACATTTATTATTCTATTATCCACTAGAGGGAGAGCATTTCAGTTTAAGACGAAGTGAACCCAAGTTACCTAACTATTCTCATAAGTCATGGAACAAGTAAGCGCCTAAATCGAAAAAGATCCAACGATGGGATAACTCGGCCAGGATAAGGCCTCTACTTTAATACGCATCGTTAGTTTGTTGGAATATGCTTTCGCGTAAATAACTAGGTACGTAACTGATACTTTTACTAAGCTTCAAAATTTTGGCTCTGCTGCCATCCGCTAGTCGCTTGGCTCTCCTCTACATCTCCCCCGGCCACACTGTGAAAACCTTAATCAACCCTTTAACCACTTCCAAGATTGTTCAGAAATGTAAGTCTTCTCTGAATTTTATCGTCAGTTCGCTACGAAATGTTTCCACGGAATCGCTGCTGATGAACGCCGGCGCTCGTCATGAACTTCCCGAACAAGTATCAGAGGAGGTTCTTTTAGGACTCGAACCTGAGTTTTCATCGATGCCTTGGCCTCTTGAGAGCACAATTGAAAGTGGCATGACTCTTCAGAACGGAAACAACTTAGCCGCTTTCTCCCTAACACTGTCAGAACTCCGCAGCATTTTAGACATCTTGACAGAAGATATTGCAGACTCAGGCTGGCAACATGTTGTCCATGGCCCTGAGTGTCCAGCTATTTTAGGCGTTTGTTGAACCGAAGACGACTAGGTTCACCTCGTGTGGTATTTAAAACACACATTCACGCAGTGAAGAGCAGAAACGATATAAACGATGGACTGATATAAATTCCGTTTCTATTAAGCAAATGACCACGTTGTACGATTTTTTCGAATTTACACATTAGCCTCTCCCTTAGTCGAACTGTCACGGCATATCAAAATTCGTGTTAGAGAATGTTTTTTGGTATGAAAAATTGAGGATGCCGAAATATGGCAAGTAAAATCTTCGAGTTAGAGAGAGTTCACTGTACGTGGTATATATATTGGTGCAAAATTCTTCTTGGCAAAGTAGATTTTAAAATTATGTTAGCTTGTAACAAAGTGTCTTCATAATTACAGTCGACTTAAAGCGCACTTCATCGTCATCACTTCGTGATAAAGTTCATGTCACCCTAAACATCGGCGCAAATTCCTAGTCATTTAAAGTCGACTTTAAAAGAATTTAATCACCTACATACGTCAAAGTAGACTTTTTTGTTAAAGTTGTTTGCTGTTTCTTTTTTTTTTTCAATTTGGACATATTTTAAGATTTTGAATTAATTTCGTGGCCAAAAATATACAAACTGCGCTCGAATCCATTTAAAGAGCTAGAGAAGGAAGAATTTTAGTCTTGCAGTGCTGGATGTGCAAGAAACGCGAACGAATCGTGGACTGCCGCTTCCAACAGTTCTACAACTGCTGGTAGCAATGCATTTTTTTGGAAGAAATGTCCACCAGTGTGATGTTGGTAAGAATTACTAACAAGTGAACTGGTAGCTTTTTATTGACATGTACCAGTGCACGTTTGTACTTTTAGGAGCCTTGCATGGAATTTCCCAACCACCTGTGGGCATAATTATAAAAAAATTTCAAAACGGATCGTATTATTGCTACCACATTTTATTAAATTTCCGTTCACAGCTGCAGAGTTTAAATGTAACAAAACAGACATTTTATACGATTGCTCGCTTTCCAAAGGATATTGAAGTGATAGATTGTACGCATGTGCAAATTAAACGCCCAACTAAGGTTGTGCGAAATGTAATGGCTGGCCATTACATTAATCGGAATGGTTATTATTCTCTTAATGTACCAATCGTTTGCGACGCCCAATGCAAGATCATTGATATCGTTGCAAGGTCCAAGTGGTTCCAAGCATGACTCTAGCATATGGAATAGTTGCACTGGAATCAACTGTATGATCAACTTGGTGATGCTTGTTACTGCTTTGTTAACAGCGGTTGCGGACTTTTTTGCGACCATTTTCATTCCCACGCAATCAGCACGACAATCAATTAAAGAAAACATCTAGATCTTGAAACTAAAAAAGTTAACCGCGCCCAGGCCGAACTCAAATACCTGAGTTATTTAGTTTCCAAAGCGGAATGAAATTACAGTCATATTTTATTTCGGTCTCATTGTTTCCGGATGTTATTAAAAAGGACCAGACCTTGATTTTGAGAACAAAATAAGATGAAGATTGAAATTCACTCCTACTTCGTTCGACTTTATTGCATGTCACCATCAAAATAATGCATTCAGCAGCTGCCTCTCGTGCTCAACTCTTCCATCCATCCACCATTCGTTTAAAGAATACTTGTCTATTCAACTATTCTCCAATCAGATGCTTGCAGACAATTCTTCACGGGTTAATAGAAAATGCCAGCATGCAATGCACATTAAGCATCAACATGATAACAGTCGGCAAACGATAAAATCAAACAAGTCATTCATCACTTCTCAGCGAAGCATCGTATTAAACAACTTAAATGCGAAAGAATGACCCCAATTGACAGCACTGCATCGAACTGCACGCATTCATTATTAATTAATGCTCGCCGATTGATCAATTCACCTCGGGATGTGGAGGAGCTGCAGGGGCACGCTGCTGGAGCTCCCTCGCTCTACCGGCTCCACTTGTACGGCTTCTTGTGTGTATCCCCCCGACGTGCATGCATGTGTTCGTGTTCTTACTTCACACTGCACTAAACGTAATCTCAAACCAATGGAATTTTATGGTAACTTGTTTCACTTACTTGGTAGATTTGCACTTTTTAGTCTGAAGCTGTTGTCAAGTGGCTGCCAGGGCTCCCGTCTCGCTCTCATCACACGATGTACCACAATCGATGTGCCCAAATGCACACTTGTACATGCACATATTAATGGGGTTGCAGCTGTGTGAAGTGCTCACACGGATGTATGAGCTGTCATGGGGGGATAGAATGGATATGGTAACTTGCTTCGATTCGATATGGATTTGATGCTGCAGTCGGTTATGCAACAGTTATTCGAAGCATCGGTATGTCGTGTTGATGCGGCTCCATTCATTACGAGTGGATTTAATTTCGTATTGATTGATCAAATGCAGATGCATTTGCAGATGAACGGGAAGCAGCCGCCAGTTGAGTGGTTACATTCAAGTAAAGTAGTACTTTTTGAGTCCATTTGCAGGTCTTATTACTTAAAGTCCAATGACTTTGACTAGAATGCGAAAGGTTGAAGATTTTATTCAGGTCAGCAGTCAGCACTTAGTATTTTGGATCTTGGGCACATCTCGGTCGTATGTATGAATTTACAGGAAATTTAATTAATTATTATCACCAAACGTGTGTAGATTATTAAAATTATTGCGTTAACACTAATTATTAGCTCGCGTATGGAACCGGCAAATTTTAAATGATTGGTCGAATCAAATGGTAAAGAAGTCATCGGATACAAGGTCCGGATAAAAGCCTTGTATTAGATTTGAAGTCGAAAATGTTCAATCAATTTGGACGAAGTATATTAAGACCGAAATCCGAAATCGACTAAGCTGGGAGCTCTCGTTGGTAGATGCAAGGCTGTACCCTGGACTGTGGTGGTTCAATAGACGTTTTTGTACCAAATTGCGATTTTAAAATTAGATTTTCCGAAATAAAAGTGCGTAGCTACAGTCGGGTCGTGATAAAGGCAAGATGTTATAAGGTGCCGGTTAAAGCAGGGGCCGGCATATCGATTGTGGATTATTTTTGCTTTATTATTTACTCACAAACATACAGCAAACATTGATTTGTGTGATTAAGTGGGTATCCGATTGTAGTCAAAGTGGGTACAATCAGGTCATTGTACGCCGTTTTTATAACACACCCCGTAGACCTGGGTTGTTTGGGTAGATTAAATCCAGCCTGTGGAGCTTAGAAATTTGATTATGTTCGAAACACTTTCATTAGCGATCTCAGAGAGGTCACTAAGGAAATGTTTGGCTAGTGCCGGGCAGTCACAGAGAAGGTGAGGCAGACTTTTCTATGAGGACTGAGAGTGTGTCGAGGCACTGCCATGGAGTGGGTTGAACAGTGAACGGTCCTAGTCCAGCTGCGTGAATGAATATGGGCCAATGTTCTGTGCTTACAACGGCGACTTTAGGACATATGTGTGAGCTATTTCTGCTGAGCAGGTCGGTAGTCCTGCATTTCATATAAGAATCCCATACCATCCTACGCCAGCTACAGACAGGACAATGAACGAAAACGATTTGAAGTCAAACTTCAATAGCTCCTTCTCTTGATAACTCGAATTTTTAGTTTTTTTTTTTTTCTTTGGCAAAGGTAGTTTTCGAAGCTCCACTGTTTATTGTTTTTTAAAAATAAAACGCGTTTTCTTTTATTTTATCGCCTTTACTGCCTGATTTCATGAATGTTTTTACATATTTACACAAAGGGTGGTGGCCCGTGGCGTTGTGGGTATGCGCGTCGACCCCAACCTCGACGTCGTAGGTTCGATTCCAGCTCTGAGCGACGAAAACAATTTTCACGACTCCATCTCTTTCGAGTCACTGACAAAGCTCAAAGAGTATTTCCTGTCTAGAAAAAGCTTCTCAAACATGGCCGTTCGGACCATAAAACTGTAAGTCCTTTCCACACGTGAGAGAACAATAGCACGCACAATACGAGTTGTTGCTGAGAAGCCAGGCCCTGGCCCCCTACGGGCTGTAGCGCCACCCATACTATTATTATTATTATTTACACAAACGGCTTATTAGCAAAATTGAAAGACTATCGCAGTGCTATTACCTGCGGCTTGCTAAGAGATCGCGTAACTTGTATTATTCCATTGAAACATGCGTTGGAAAGGTACTGTCATTGTGCATCATTTCAGTCATTGGAAGCGTAAACAACAATAGTTTTTTCCTTTACTTAAATATGTCGAACTTTGTGTCTGAAAATGTGTTTTTGCGGGGAGTTCTTCTTCATTACTTTAATATGAAAAAAACTGCTGCCGATAATCATCGTATTTTCGTATAAGTTTATGGTGAACATACGCTAGTTGAGTGCACGGGCAGCCAAAAAAGTTTCATGATGAAAACTGGAAGCATTCATTTAAGAAGATTGTTACCGAACACAAGTAGCGCTCGCAGAATCTTTGGTTGGCACTCAAGCAGCCATTTCAAAACCAGCTGGATATATTCAAAAGCAAGGAAATTGGGTTCCACATGAACTCAGGCCGGGAGACGTCGAAAGGCGGTTATGCATGTCCGAACTGCTGCTGGAACGCTACAAAAGGAAGCAATTTTTGCATTAGATTGTTACTCCTGATGAAAAATGGATCCATTACGACAACCTTAAGCGCAAAAAATCATATGTGATACCAGCCAAGTCAACGGCAAAGGCGAATATCTATGGTGCGAAGGAAATGCTCTGTATTTGGGGGGATCGGAAAGGTGTGCTGTATTATGAACTGCTAAAACCGGATGAAACCATCAGTGGACAACGCTACCGAACACAAATAATACAAACCTGAAGAGGAAAGTAGCCGAAAATCGCCCGAATATGCGATCAGACATGACAACGCTTGGCCCCACGTTTCTATTCCTGTATAAACTGTGATGTGAAGTTTTATCCCATCTGCCTTATAGCCTTATAACCTTGCCTCTTCTGACTAGCATTTGTTCCGAAAACGGACGTTTGCAGAACGCCCTCACTGAAATACGGTTCACATCAGAGTAGAATATCGAAAATTGGCTTCATTCATTCTTGGCTGTCAAGCCGTCGCAGTCCTTTTGGAATGGGATCCACAAATTGTCAGAAAGAAGGTCATAGCTTCAGATGGGCAATACCGTGAATACTACTATTGTGCATGTTTTTCTTAAATAAACGTTCAACAAATACATACATGCTATGAACGCATTGTCAATACCATGGGATCCTCCAAAGTCTTGAAAATTAGTTCAGTGCATTTTATGCAGAAATGTCTGGTGTTTACGCTTTGGGTAATTCATATTTTTCAAAAGTTCAGGTTTTCTAATGATCACTGGAGTTCATATAGAACTGGGGTTCATAGTCATATTGTAGTTGCAGGTGGCCTTGTGGTTATGTACGTCGACGCCAATGCACTCGTATAGCTTCGATCCCTACAAAATTCAATTTTAAGAAAAAAAAATTATTTTCTCGGCCTGCACCTCCTTCACTGATCAGTGAGTAAACTTTCTAGAAAAAGTTTCTCAAACTAAGCCGTTCGGGGGCGACATAAAACTGTAATTCCCCTCCACTCCTGAAAGAACAATAACACGCACAACACAAGTGCTTGCTGAGAAGCTAGGCCTGACCCTCTATGGGCTGTATCGCATGATATATTATTATTTCTATTGTAAGAGACATCTTTTATGTAACTTTTTTCATGTTGAAGGAGAGTACACGAATCAAAATTCTTCTTGATCAAAATACCTTCTCTCTGTCTTATGAAACACATTTCCATTCAGTGAGGCAATAGAGGACCGGAAGTCCGGAAGCACACAAGTGAGAAGGACCTCAGCCGTTCTAATATGCGTGAATAGAAGCTGCTGCTAAAAAAGGTCGAACCAACTAAAAAGGCTTGTTGGTTGAAACCCATGTAAATTCCAAACAGTAGAACTGTCAAAAGAAGAGAATATGTTCCATTTTATTGAGGTAAGAAATATATACTCTTATTGTATTTGTTTTCCAAGCAGGAAACTCTTCACATGGATATCTTACTCGCGTAAAAGTTCGTGAATGAATACGCTTAAAAAGGCGAATACGTTAAGAATTTAACGCCGACTTTCCGCAGAATGTGTACACATGCGAAAATGATTTAATGCTGTGACCTCTAAAGCACTTCGTAGAGAAAGTGTTTTCTACAGTCGGAAAAGCAATAACATTACATTCGAAGTGACGTGCCAAATGTTCAAGACCGCCTTTGCCAAATTCTGCAGCATTTGGTGCCAATCGATGACACTTAGGGGTACATTCACTCACGCTCATTGAAATTCAACTCGCTTCGAAGCCAAATTGATTGTAACTGTTCATAATTTCCATAATAAAAGTTCACCGCGAAAGTCTGCGTATTCAATCGACAATTAAACCATTGTAGAAAGTGGAAGACGTCCAAGTTCAAGTTTGTACAAAAGTGCTTCACTCGATGTGAGTAATGTGAAAAGAATGCAAAAAGTGAGGCGAATATGTGCATAAATTCCATCTCATATCACTGTGAATCGAGAAAAACAACATTAGAGGTAAGTGCAAAATTGTTTAACCTCAGCGAAGGCTTATTGATTAACTTACACCCGCTAGATAACCCACAGCTAATCACATTCTTTCATAAATCAATCAAAACAAGTTTTCCATCATTTAAATGTATGTATTATATTTGCATACATATTCAATCAATCAAATACATTAACCCTCTTAACACCGTCATGTAGCAGAATACCACTTCATCTTCAAACATAAACAATTCACCCAAGCCATAAAAACAACAACAACAAAAAAAAAATAGATACACAATGATATAGATACATTCATAAGTAGTCTGGCCTTGAATAATTCAGTGTGAATAATCGACCAATCCCACACAACTTGGGACTACTCTAAAGCTACCCGCTCATTGATGTTGCTCTGGGTACTGTAATTGTGTGCACACAACACAGGCACACTCTGTCACGCACACAAACAGTAGCATTTAATTTCATCTTTGAAATGCGTCTCGAAATAAAGACCCGAGTGCCTACTGCCTAGCCCAGTGAGCAGAGAGCTTTTGTTTCGGACATGATCGCACAACGCACATGGAAACAGAACAGAATTTAGGGCGAGTGAATACATTTGCATAAGCCCCCCTCCCCGCAGCTAGACTACTTCCTTGAAGACACACCGAATTCCAAATTCAAATTGATTTCATTTGTAATCAAACAAAAATTCGAACATAATTCGATTCCTTTTGACTGATCAATTGAATTGATTTGGTTGACGGCACTGCGGGAATGCATAAATTAGCGATGGAAAGGAGGAGCAAATTGGGGGCGGCCGGCAGGCTGTAAGGCAAATCTGAATGAGATCCAAATGAAGCTGGTGAAGGAGGCATTTGCTGAGCACTGAGAGGATTTGAATCGGGTTAAATTGCATTCGCGTTGATGTCAACTCAGGGATCTTCTTAAGGAAAGGCTAAATTTCCTGACAGACAATGCACAATGTAAGGTCGAGAAGCATGTGATCAAGCAGAAACTACGAAAAGGGGGCAACTGAAAAAGCATTCCAGAAATGCTGCCTGATTGAGTCATCTCCACACAGACACAGCCAGAAGTAAGCAGAAGTGCTTAATTATTTAATTCAATTCGCGACAACTGGATGCCCTTGATATTTTAAAGTCAAACCACTTTTCCTTGAGATCTGCATTGTAATCTGTCTGCCGACTGACTGGGTAACCGAGTAGATGGTCTCAAAAGATATGGTGAGCCGCTGTTCGGGTTTTGGAATGATCGATTATGCGCACCAAATATGTGCATTTATTACAGATACGCACTTCAGACAAAATTTGCATGGAATGGTGACGGTGTGCTAAGCTTGTGAACATATTTACGTCTCTTCGTCTCTTTTCTGGAAGACTTCGTCGTTTTTAGACTAGATGATATAATCAGTGGGCAGTTCATTACCATTTACTTGCTTAATAATATAAGATATAATAATAATAATATGGGTAGCGCTACAGACCGTAGAGGGCCAGTGCCTCCCCCACTACTGTTGTGCGTGCTATTGTTCTCTGGAAGGCACTTACAGTTTTATGTCGATTCCGAACGGCTAAGTTTGAGAAGCTTTTCCTGGACAGGAAATACTCTTTGAGCATAGCCAGCGACTCGAAAAAGGTGGGGCCGTGAAAGTTACCAAAAAATAATAATTTCTAGACACAGTCCAAGCCACTTTTTAGGTAACGCAGCAGACCATAGTGATCTTCAACTGTAACCAATATGTTATCCTAGAGACTTCAAGCCAGGCTTGGCGTCCTTGTGTTTTTTTACTATCATTTGTAGCCACTGCATTTTTGAGCCTAAGTTCTGGGCATTGGACTATGGTATTCACTTGTAGATTTTGATTGCACTAAAACACGATGTCTCTGCACCGGCATGCTCCAAAAGGCGTTATTTAAGAGTCTTTACAAATCGTGACAAACTAGCAGCCGTATTTTGGCACGCCTATGTGATGCGTCATAACTTATTCACAAGAGCGTGGGGAGTTAAAAATTGTGAAGTTTTCGTATTTTGAGTAAAACCTCCCAGCTTGTAAGCATCACAGCAAATGTCAAAATTGCGATGAACGTCGGACCACATCACAAGGAGGAATATGCACATTTGTTCAGCAAAAGCTTGAGAGCCTGAAAGCTTTGACGTAGAGTGGAAGAAAAAAATTATAATCGTCAGGCTTCATAAGAAAGAAAACCTAGTGTAGTGCGAAAATTGGAGACGTATTTATGTGCATCTTGCTTTTGCTCAGTAATCAAAATAGTTCTAGGATGAATAAAAGAAGATCTGGAAGGCACACTCGATGAAGTCGTCGATATCAATACTCATCATCAACAGAGTATTTGATATCGCCATCAGAGTAATCATCGAGCAATCCTGAGAATATCGGTGGCCACTCCACCTGTTATTAATCGATTTTGACGAACAGTTGGAGAGAGCTGAAACTATCAGACATTAGTCAGTTGTGATCCCACATTTTCTTTTTTATTTGGAACCCAACTCTGAAGTGCACCACGGCCTCAACCAACAGGAACTTTCGCCAGCTGCCTCTAGTTCCGCATACAAAGTTGGTTGAAGTCCTGGGCAGCATCTCGTTCGAGCACGTCCTCTGTTGCGTTTACTCAATGGCTTGGAATCGAAGACTCTTAGGGCTGTCCATTCGCTCTACATGACGTAGCCACCTTTGGCGTTGGATCCGAAGACGCTTAACTATGTATTCGTATTCTCTCAAAACGCCCAAGGATGTCTTCATCCGCTTTCAATAGCGTCCATGTCTCTGCGCCATAGAGCATGACAGGTATTCTCAGAGCGTTATATAAAGTCAGCTTGGTGGTTCGAGAGATGGCTCTGGTACATAATTGCCTCTTGAGCCCAAAGAAGCAGTGATTGGCAAGAGTGATTCTGCGCTTGATCTCAGGAATAGTGTTATTGTCCCAGTTTACTGCAGAGCCGAGGTAGGCGAAGTTCTCGACTACCTCAAAGTTTCTGCTGCCTATCATGACGCTCTGTCCGAAACGTAGATATTGTGCGTCCTTTCGTGTAGATAGTAGGTACTAGAGGTCTGCATGAATGTACTCATTTGAATTTTCCTACAGTGTACAGTACTTCAATGTGCTCTATTAGTTGAAATCATTCGGTATAGTCTGCACTGAAAATGAGTACTGCTATTCGAGAAACAAACATTGTACAACATTCGATCACCTGATAACGAAACGAATACACTGTTTGATTTCGGTCTGATTCGGGGGTGTTTTACTCAAATGAATCAAGTTCACGCATAACTGGCCAAAATACACCGAGTACACCGAGTACACCGAGTGCACCGAGTACACCGAGTACACCGAGTACACCGAGTACACCGAGTACACCGAGTACACCGAGTACACCGAGTGCACCGAATAAAAAACAAATGACTGCTCTCTCTGTCTCTTACTTTCATCGAGTGTAGGAGTTATGATCGTATTATTTATTAACAAACGATCAGAGCCAGTGAAGTAAAAATAAGTTCACGCAGTAAAGACGCCATGACACTGTGCATTTTTCGCCTTTCTGGTCTGTGTGTAGTATGGAAGTTACCGTATGATTCTCCATTCTTTGAAGACGCGTTATAGAATAAAGACCTGTAACAAGAACGTGCTCCGTGACAATGAAAACACAAATGTGACTTTTTTTTACGAGTTTAATATATTACAGTGGTGGCACATGCATCAACTCGAGTTCCAACTTTTATACAAAACAATTTATAAAATATTAGCTAGAGCTTCGGACTGGGTCTTTTCTTCGGCTAGACAGTTGATCTCAGAAAAAAGTAGTGTCATAAGTTCCGACTAAGTTTTGGTAAACCAATTAATGTTCTTAAATTATAATGCTAACAGAACCGAAATTTGTATTAATTCCAATGAACATTGAAATGCCTAATATTATGGAAAAAAATACACATAATACATACATATACAACGTTCTTAACCCTTTATTTTAGTTCAATGTATTGCACATACTTATTATTCTGCTACATTTTGAATACACTAAGAATAATGAGTTTACATAATAATAATAATAACCCAACATGTACTCGTAGTACTCGGTGTACTCGGTGTACTCGGTGTACTCGGTGTACTCGGTGTACTCGGTGTACTCGATGTACTCGGTGCAGTGTACCCGCTTTATCCGAGTACACAGAACCTAATGTTTGGTTATTAAAGGGTGAAGTACTCACTCAGAAATCAAATATAAGGTGCGTCATTCATTTCTCTTTTCAAGATGTGAGTCCAATGAATCATGTACTCGAAAAAATATGAATGTCTTGAAACTGGTTTCAAGACATTCATTGCAGACCTCTAGTAGGTACTTTGTTTTGCCCTAGTTTAACGCCAGAACCATTTTAGCCGCTTCTCTCAATGCCACTCGCTGTGTTCTTCCAATCACGTCAATGTAATCCAGCTAAGAAAGCAATTGACGAACTTTTGGAAGATCGTGCATGTTAACAACAGACATTTGAGTTTCGCACGATCTTCTCAAGTATTAGTCATCATCAGCTTCTGCGACCAAACGAGCTTTGCAGAAATGTCAAAGCTAGACATAGCGCTGTGCAGCTCATCTCTATACACACTGTCATATGCGGCATTGAAATCGACAAATAGGTGGTGGGTGCCGAAGTGTGAAGACTTAAGATAAATGTTTTGATTTCCAGATGGATTTTGTATTTGTTATCGGCCGTATGGCAAATACGATTTAATGTAATGATGAAACTATTCACATTTTCAATCTTGCAGCCCCATCTGCCCCCGATTGGCGGGAATTTAAAATGCTGGGGTACCTGTGTACCCCAAGTAGCACTCCCGAGTTAAGACGAGAATTCCAGCACTCAGTTGTGACGAATAAAACAGGCAATTGGCGTTGGGCCACTATACTAGCGCGATCCCGAATTTTAGCAAAAGTCATCTTCAACTATGATGTGCTTCTTCGATTTACAGGTACATCAAGAACCAGGCAAATACCGAAAATGGAACGTTGACAATACAAACAAATTCTCCCCCAATTGGCTATGGGAGGACGTCACTTTTTAATGTAGAGTGAGAGCCGGAGGCATTACTGGTTGGTATTATTTCGAAAACCCTGTTGACATGGCCATTACGCTCAAAGAGCGCCGTAAAAAGGGTGGATGGGAGCGGCATGTGGTCCCTAAAGGACAACGCTACGTCCACAGTGGATATTCTGCACGAGTGATTTGAGGACACGTGTGTTTCATGTAGAGGGGCGGGACACGACGTGCATCGTCTCTCCAAATCGAACGATTTGACCATAGTTTCTTTTGGGCTTTCTTTCCTTGTCACAGGTCGATGCCAACAAACTATTACCAAATAGCGATATCCTCAATGTTAGCATAACCCATTTCATCAGCGAATTTCAGTCGAATCTGTAGGTATGCGCCACCCTTCACTTTTCTTCGACGCAACTTAGCTAAGCCATAGCAGCCATATTCCATATACACTATCATTGGAAAAACCGTCTAAAGAAAAACTCATCGGCTAAGTCCCAGGCACAACCAGTTTTATTTGAATGATGACTCACTTCACCCACACTTTTTGAGTCAATTTATACACACTCTGAGTCTGAAATAGAGATGTGAGTTTAACGCACAGAATAAGATAGAAAGTGGAATTAATCATTTCAATTTACATATTTAGAGCATGCGAAGTATTGTCCATCTGAGACGTTTGACAAGACATTTACTTTTAGCGTCATCTGTGGGAATATAAATTCCAGTGCCAAAAAATTCATCGGATTCGCATCATTGATTGGGATCCAGAAAATTAAATCTTCTTTCGACTACGTCACAGACGGCTTCTTCGAAGTCACTATAGATTTGTCAATGATGCAACTACCTAAATCCAAGTCACCAAAATCGGAGTATTGTTCTCTAGAGGGTCTTGTAAGGGTTGACAATAAAAGAGAAATAAATAAATAATCCAATAAACTTCCCAAAAACACTTGTTGAAAATTGAACACTTCATGACCCGTAACAAAGAGTCATTCGTTCCTGTTCCATGCACATTCCTTCGGTCATCGTTCTTCTGTCCGATTTCGCGAGTATCCGATAAGAATTTTATTACACTGAAAGCAGCAACGTATCCCCATATGTGCACACATATGTTATTCAGCTTATCCTGGAAGACTTCCGAGGGAAAAAACTAAAAGCTAGTTTTCCCAACTTCAACAATTTGACTCTTGATAATCCACGTTGATTCGAAAAGTAGAAACTCCAACTCAAATCTGTATCCCGTGAGACTCTGGACTTCCAGCTGTGAAGACATATTTTACGATTGTGTGGAAAGAAAACCAAAGTTGCAAAGTTTTAGAAAACAATTTGTCGGTGGCTCGTCATCAGCCATGTACGACGAAAGTATGTTACAGGGAACGATGCGAGACCTAAGGCGGTGTATCTGCGGTTTTATTTTCAAACATACTGCACAAACATTCTGCAGAAAACTTTAATAAAGAGACGCATTGATAGTTTTTGGTAATAAATTGGGGAAAGATTTTCTAGTGGATTAGTAGATACATAAGCTATAAGCCCGATTTATAGGAATTCCACCTTTTTATAATGCAGAAGGCAATTTAATATTTTTAAAAATAGAAGGCAACTCATGCAAATCGAGATTGTGATCATTAGCAACATATCAACAAAGTCATATTTGAAAGATAACTTTCCGGCATTATTTTTTTTAATGTTACCATAGGAACTTCGGTTAAATTCGCTATATATATATTACTATTTTGACGATATTCACTTTGAATCGAATACATTTGTATCTCATAAATAAAACTTAGTTATTGACTTCATGTAGGTAAATATTTCAAAAAAATCTGTCGAGTAAACAGTAAAAAAGTTGTTGCCATAAATGTGGCCGCTTTACATTTTCAGTTTTCTTCGGACACTCTCATCATACTTCCGCGGCCAATTTTTGTATCTTGCCTTTTTGTGGGTATGTGCGTTGCAGAGATCATAATGTACTTGAACCTCAACGTCTAGGTTTGATTCCTGGTCTGAACCACAAAAAAAATGTATTCCCGGCCGCACCTCTTTCCAGTCACTGACAATGCTCAAAGAGTATGTATACTATCATCAATGTTGCCAAGATAAAGCTAATGAAAATCGGGTGAAGAGGATGTCAACAAATTCTGCTATCTCGGCAGCACTTTGTGCAAAGATAGATGTGCATAAACTGACGTCTTGGAGGTGGACCGTGGTAAAAAAGCATCGACAAGCTGGAAAATGTTGGCCAGAAGTGATCAGGATTCATAGCTTGAATAGTCAATTAGCTTCTCAGTCTAAAGAAAAAACGATTGGAAAGAGACATTTATTATCTGCCGAGGCGTTGGTCAGAGTTAATAGCAGGTGCAAGGCAGACATTGGACAAAGCCGAATGTGACGTTTATTGGCTACATAGTTATATTCTTCACATTTTAGGAAAGGCTACCTAAATGGTTTGAGTTTGAGTACAACATTGGAGGTTGAAGTTTTTAAGTCTTAAAAATTGAGAGCTAATTGATCGTCATTTATGATCATGGTACCGTCTGTTAGGAAGGCGAATGAAGGAGAGGACACAAGCGCAAATTCTACGAGTTGTAACAGGATGAAGATGTAGTTCGAAACACAAAAATCCGTCGACTACACTAGCTCGGTCATATCGAGCTCACGGACATCAATGCTCTGAGTAAGAGGGTCGTCGAATTCGAGCCTCCTTGTTCGAGAATGAGAGGAAGACCGAAACTCAGGTATAAATACCATGAACTCACGTGCCCAAAAAAAGTCTGCTATATATCAGGCTCGGACGCTATACGAGTCGTAGTCCTCATAAGTAAGAGAGTAAAGCCAGTCACATTTGATACACCCACTACCTTCAACCTGAGAGTCTTTGAGAACTTTAGCACAATTTTTGGGGCTTAATCTCTGGAATGTTTGCAGTTACATCAAGCTTACGATCCTAGTGACAAGACACAAAATTCGTTACATCGCCTCTGAGTATGCAGCGGTATGTGTTATCATCTCTCAAGCCTTAATAATATCATCCAGCACAGTGGTGACACATCTTCAACCTGCGGTCTCCACTTATTTACCTCCCTAATAGCAGCAAAGGGGCCACATAGATGACTTCTGTCGTGACTGTAAAAAAGGGGGTAACCAGAAAGGGAGTGGTCATAGATCCATAGAATTCTTCATCTCTCCATTCTACAAAGCCATAAGGAGCAACACACGGCAGATAAAACGGCGTCTGCTAAAAGAGCAAAATTTGGGTTATTGACTTCAACCAACAGTAGACATCATCCCTGCATAGGTTAGTTTAGGTAAGTGGGTTGTCAGCTATTGTGATACTCATATTCGGACTTCTACTAATGGTGGTCAATTTCAGTGACAACTTGATCCCAGAGGCTAATGATGACTGGACCAGACTTGAAAACCGAATAAAGCCCATAAACGTTGTTTTTTCACTACAAACCGGAACGGAACTCCTCTATCCAAGGGCAGGCACTCAACCCATTGCGCCTCCACGCTGTGTATCGTCCCTCCCTCCGTCAATACTAAATATTTCGCAATTTAAATTTAGCAAGAAAGGGATTCATTTCCAATTATTTCTATTTATTTCTCATTTTTCCCCGCTAGTGTCTGAATACAGCAGCCCCCACACCACATGTGTAATCATGTTCAAATAAAACATAAAATCGAATTTACATCCGCCCATTTACGAAATCAATTTGTCAAACAATTAAACAAAATTAAAACCTTATACGGCACATGAATCTCATTTTATGGATAAACACGACGAACTGCATTTCACGGTGGTCTGCCAATGGAATCAGATGGCATTTTTAATGACAAATGAGCAATTAAAAAAAATCAACAGAACCGAAAGCAAACAAAAAATCGAAATCAATTCCAGCATCATGCCGCAGGCACGCACATGCACTGCCACGCACACATCACCATCGCACATGTGCACTCAAAATTTTTAATCAATTAATTCGCCCGCCTTCTGTTGATAAAGAACTAAAAATGTACTGCAGTCAATAAATCTAAAAATAAAAATAAATACAAAGTTGAGCATCCGAAGCGGAAATCCGAAAGAGAATTTGGATCAGTTCTACGTGACGAAATTTTGAGTCGCTTGCGCAAGAGGGTGTGTGCGCATCTATCACAGAGCTGCGCGGAGCGTCGGCTTGTTGTTACAATTGTTTGCTGGGGGAACGCATCACAATTGTGTAGATTTACTCCCTCTTTTCCCCCTTCATCCGAACAACACACATTTTTTTTCGCTGTGGGCTGCTTTGTCTTTGACCGATCTCCCACACGCCTTAGTTGTTTTTTCGTTCGTTTGTGCGTTTCGCCGCCATATAAGCGATAGTAAGTGGAAAACTTGAACAAGAGAAAAAAACATCAAGATTGTATCGAAATTTATGATCGCTGTGACATGGATAGGTGTATCAGCAATATGTGCGTACGCCGGGACATGTGAAGGGACACCTTTTGTTGGAGGGAGAGGATTTTCCCGGGAATAGAAGCATATCTGAGATAGTCGTAGCATGTGCTGCGATATTTATTCTTGGCGGTGATTTAAAGAACATGTGACAAGCCGGCGTGGCACCCCCTTGTTTCTCGAATCAATGAAATTATGCGTAAATGGGCACTGAATCGATCGATGTAAAGGCGCATCAAGGCGATTTTGATTTAAGAAAGATGTTTTCAGTTTTACTCGCAATTTGTTTCAACTGCATGTGAATGAGTGATTTTAGGTCTGCTGAAATGAGTACCTACATGCCCTTTCCTGGTCAGCCACATTGGTGGAAGGTTGACACAGTCACTTTGAATAAAAATATAGAGCGATGCTGTTTGACTCTCATCTTGGGAGCACTGTTTCTAGTGACAGCCAATAAGACAATATCGTGGGTACATCATTAACAGCGGAATACCTCGTCTACAAAATTCGCCGGCCGATGAGACATCATACCAGATAAAAAGTGAGCATCTTTGTTGCATATCTGCTCAGGAGAAGCTACGAAATAGGCGCCATATTAGTCAGATGGGGGTCAGAAACTTACCTCACACTAGAGGCGAACAACAAGTTTCTACCAAGAAAAGTCATCTCAACTGCCTTCTGGCTAACGCTACAGTCTTTTCCGGACCAGAGCATTGGTGTCTATTCGCTCTACGTCATCCAGCCACCTGAGACGAGAGATTCGAGCTCGTTTGACTGAAACTGTACAGCCCGTGCAATCGTCGTTCAGTCTCCTCCTGCAAACACCGAGAGATGGCTTTATTCCTCAGTGGCCTTCCATGTGCGAAAATACAGCGAGTGGCCAACGTGATCTTCTGTTTTATCTAAGCGGTCGTGTAATTGCTTGTAAAGGGTGGTACATTTTAAGGGCCGATGTTGATTTTTGGGGTTATTTGAAAGAAGAGGTGTACGTCGATAAGCCAGCGACGATTCAAGAGCTAAGGATAAGATAATTCAGCAAATTAACGGCAGAGAACCTCAAATATGCTTCAGCGTCATCGAAAATTTGGACCATCGAACGGGGGTGTTCAGCCGAGGTCGCGGCGGCCATTTGGCCGATATGTTGTTCCATATATAACTGAAGCATACCAATTTTATCATAATAAAAATTAATGACAATAATTTCCTAAATAATTTGTGTTTTACTCAAAATCAACATCGGCCCTTAAAATTTAACCACCCTTTATTAACTTCGGAGCCTAGGTAGACAAAGTCTTTCACTACTTCGAAGTTATAGCTGACTATAGTGACGTTTTGTCCAATACGTCGGTGTTGGTGGACCTTTTTCGTATACAGCATCTACTTTGCCTTCCTTCCCAATGCTCACAAACGCCCCACTGACAGCTCGTTGTGTTCATCGAATGATGTCAATGTCATCGGCATGTGCGAGCAGTTGCACACATTTGTGGAAAATCGTGCCTCTGGTGTTGACAATTGATTTCCGCACGAACTTGTCGAGAATGATGTTAAAGAAATCGCATGACAATGCGTCGTCTTGTCTAAGTGCTTTTCTGACATCAAAGGTCTCGGTACAATAGCTAACGACCTTGATGGAGCATCCTTGGTGTGAATATTGGGTCAGTAGTGGATTTCGCTGGTCTGAACAAGCCCTGATATTGACCAATCAGGCTGTTAACGTAGAGTTTCAGGCTTTACTTCCTCCTTTCTCCCACAATAGTACGGGCCACCACCATTTCATAAATTGAATTGCCCACGTAGCCCACTTGGGCCTTAGTGCATAGATGCTACTACCTACTTACCTATCTACTATCTGCCTTTAAACAATGGCACGATCACTCCTGCTCAGACTAGGCAATCCCTTTCTCAAGACACTCAGGAGCGCTATTGGAACGCTCGCAGAATGGGTGGAGCACAAATAACGACGGAATAGAGACTCCCTCTCAAGTCGTAAGCACTCACGTCCAGGGGCCTAGATTTAGTTCCAAGATTAGGAGAAGTTCATTTGCGTGATATCCCAATGTGTCTACTTTAGTGTAAGTTAGATTAGGTAACTGGGCTACTAGCGTAATTGCCAGCACACTTAGACTATTGATGGTTTATTGTAATACCCATGCCGTTCGTTTGACTTCAACGGTAAATAGTGAAAGGACCAGATTTGAAAACCAGATAAAAGCATTTTAACTTTGCTTTCACTGGTATTCGAACCGGGGACCCCTATAACCAAAGGTATGCCACTAGAACTCAGGGGATAAGCTCTGCGTGGGGCTTTAATGATGGCGATTGGGCCAGATGTTAATGAATGCAGGCTCTGTAGAGCAGATCAACAGCATTGCGCCGGACCTAGATTCCTTAGACTCCAATAATGTGACACAGAGCAACAGGGGACGTAAGTGGATACGTACCTAAAATGGCAAAGTGTAAGAAGTGAAGTATCAGCTTCGACGAAGCCCAGATCTCCATCGGATTAAAGAAGAGAAATGGAACCAATTATTGCAACAAACTACAAGAATTCCGGAGAATCAGTTCATCAGTCCTTGTGGACCGTTCCGCACTCCCTTACCTTCTGCATAGAGAACACACAAATGTCACTCGTACGTGCAAGGATTACTTATTAAAAGCTATCAGTCATTCCAATATCACTTCATTGATTTTCAACTGCTCTATGCGTGACAGCTTGATTCCTAGTGCATTTCCATCAAGACGACACTGTAAGTCGCTTGCAATTAGGGCCACATACCATCTCACACAGTCTGTGATTACAGCAAAAATCGATACGAATTCATGTTCACTCCCAGGATGCTGAAAGGAAACAATTTTCTTGACACTCCTCTCCCATCTATTCGTCTCCAAAGTGAAGTGAAGAAACTTGTTCTCGTCAAAAGAAATTCAATCAAAAAAATAAAATAATCTAGAACTCATGGGACTTCATCTCCAAATACGAGTACTTATCAGAGTTCTTTTATTAAACACATCATAAAGCAGCACATAGCGTCTGGCCCGAAACGCACATGCAGTCCCAGCTCCACTATGTGCTCACCCATCCGACCGGTGAAGTTATGTAGACACGTTTTCTCGCTTGCAAGCCCACACTACTGACTACCACGACTACGCGTCCCTGTAAGTTCATGTTCACGCTGTGGCGTGTGCGATCTCTAACAATACTCACCGCCTAGCCGTCCATATGTGCTATATCTTGGCAACATCTATTTTAATATGTGTTTGACATACGAACAGGCATTTGGTCGGCAAATGGCACAGAACACAATATTTAAAAATAAATTCTGTCGGAAGAAAATAAAATGAACGCTAAAATAGAAGAGACGACACAAATTGTATGCTCGAGGCTGCAGCATACATGCTCGCGTATTCGCTTCAAAGTGTCCGACAGACAAAATTCGTATGAGAGGGTGAAGAATGAGCCTCGTTTGGGGGGTCATTTGTTAAGGCATTGAAGGGTTTCACTTTTTTTCTCAATCTTATCAAATGTATTGAATTATGAAGTTACCCAGACGAGCATGTTTATTTAGTTTTAGACCGAAACTTCAAATATGTCAATAGCCAAAGTGGGGTATTTCTGGGCATTGAAAAGGAAACGTCTAAGTTGAGTCTTGCTTTGCTTGAGGCTAGTACAAAGCTCTTACTCGACAAAGAATTTTTGAGCACAACGACTAGTTTGAATTCACTACAAATGTGGAAGGGACTGCCATCTGAGAGCTACACCCCCGAGTCAGATCAAGATTTGCGAGCGACCCTTTGCTACCTAAGCCGCCGCGACACTATAGACCACGAAAAGGACTGGGAACAGCACTCTGCTCTAATCAATACAATCAAGGTCCATCAAGATCGCAAACGAATTGACCTAAACATTAATTGTCAAAAAAAGACAAAGCAACGAGCTGTCATGTGTTTTTTTTAACACCAGCCTGGAAATATCGTGCAAAACTTCCTTCCAGAAGGCCGTACAACTGAGAGCATACGCTAATGACATTGACGTGATTGTTAGAACTCAGCGAGCCGTTCATGAAGGCAAAAGCGGCTAAAATATGTCTGGCAATGAATCATGGCGATGAATCATTCAACAACGCCGACAGATTGGACTAAGTGTCACAAGGGACATTCACGGAGAATACATCGCTACGGAGAAAAGACGAAGGATAAACTTGGCCAATCGCTGCGACAATAGCAAAATAAGGTATTACCTTGAAGAACCGAACTATAAGTACCAGTCCTGCTTTATGAAAGAATGGACACAAATGCTCCGGCTCATCCGGCTCCGATGGATGGAGTGACCAGTTTTTTTTTTTTTTGGGTTTTGAGTCACCTTAAGAGGACTAATTTTTAGGCAAGACCAATGAGATCGTTACATATACGCGCAACGTCTTGAAACGTCTGTATGGCGCAGTTGGTTGAGTGCTTGCCCTTGATTGTAGGGGTCCCCGGTTCGAATCCCAGTGAAAAATATGCTTTTATCTGGTTTTCAAATTTGGTCCAGTCACCATTTGCCGTTCTGATCAAATAAACGCAACTGGGTATCACAATGAACCAACAATGGTCTGACCTAACTTTACCCAACGTCTTGAAACATGCGAAAAATCACAGTAGCGATTCGAATGTTGCTTATTACATTCCCAGCATCAAAAATCTTCGCTCACGTTTGTTGTGAGTTGTACGATCATGTATTTTTTTAAACAATATGGTGAGCAAGGTCATGTCTATTTGCCCGTAGGATAGTCGTTTGGGGCTCCAAAGACCCTGGCGAGTTGTGGAATAACCATTTCATTAACTTCGAGTGATACGTTGAAGCTGCTTTTTGAGACCGCTTCATTGACTTGATTGATTACAGAACTGCCATGGCTAACCATATTCAAATACACGCTTTGGTTATAAGCACAGTTCCCACCCGATCCTACGTACGTAACAGGATGGTACATTTTGTCTTAATGTTACGAGTAATTTCGTGTATCGTAGCATCATCATGTCTGTTTTGCAGAATTTGGTTTTCGGACTAATTGTACAAAAACATTTCTCGGACAAAGAACGGACCCTTGTGGTACATTATTGATCTTGGTCTTGTTTCATGCCGAACGTTTTTCCTTGTAGCTTTTCCTTGAAATCTCAAAACATTATGAAAATATTTTGATCAACAATTCTATAAATTTTGTAGTAGTACGGTTGCGTACACAATATTATAGTTCTAAGAAGAATATATAATTCAGCTAAAATAAAGAATCACAAATTATTGATCTTGTCTACACTCGGTGTGAGACTATGTCTGTGACGCTAGGTGTTTCGGAGACTAATCAGGATATGCATTTAGATTAAACGCAAGAATTTAAGGTAAGACTTCGACTCTATCGACCAGAGGGTGATATTTTTAATGGTAGAGACTTAAGATGATTAGTTTCTTAAAATGGTTCTTCGTCTTTTTGTTTTTAGGGTGCTACAGTCCGAGGTGAACCTGGGCCTTACGCAACATGCCTCTCCTGCTACCAAGATATTTCGCCAAATGTCTACAGTCCCCCATATCTTGTATACGCCACCTTGTGCGTGAACGTCCTCGCTTTGTCCCACAGGCACAGAGTCGATTGGATTGTTTGGGACTCAGCAAAGTTGTCCACACGCTCTATGTACATGGCCCAGCCATATTAGGGGCTTAAAGACTATATCGCAACGGCGCGTTCGTACGTTCTGGCATTGATTATGTAGGTTACACATGAATCACTTGTGACAGTCGAAATAAAGCGGTCGCGCGTAGGCAGTACTACTCTCAACTGACTGACGACTATTTCCGCAAAAAATTCATTTTTTATGGGTATTTTTTTAACATTGATTCCATATTTTGTCTTTAAAATTGTTTTTCAGCACATTCGACTATTCAAACGTGTGCGTTCATTTTGATATCATTGTACAGCCCAAACAGTTCGTAGTTGAACCTAGTGACATGTCGAGGAGACCAAGAAGCTGTTCAATGTCTTACACAGAGACAATTTGTTCTTCAGAGAGAGGACTTTGTTACTCAGTTGTCTTTTGAGCTAAAGAAGCAGCGATTTGCAAGTGTTATTCGGATGGTCTCCGCACTGATGCTGTTTGAATACGCATTATCAAACGTACTCGTTCTGTTTGTCTTTCAGAAATGTTTGACTCCGCTGTGAGCAGTTTTGCTCTTAAAAGTCTACGAAGTTTATGTTTCACAATCCTCCGAATTTTTTAATTGATATGAAATGTCACCCTTTACACTTCTGCCCTCAACTGTGTGCGATGTGGCCGTTGGGATCTAATCAAAAATCCAAATCAGAAGCAAAATAAACAATATAATTAATGCAAAACCATACGTACGACTGACCCTGATTTCATTCATCACTCAATTCAAGAACACAACATAGCGAGTTTCCCAATTCTGTAAGCTAACCTTCCACAGAAGCATTTAACAAGGCATCATAGACTCTCATGCCAAACAATGGAGTTACTTAAAAAGAGATGAATAAAAATTGAATTGAATTTAATTGAAAACACCATCAATACGTAGTTATGTTAATTTTGAATACATATGCAAATACACACTGACCTTGACATGGCTCATGAATTTTTGATATTACTCATCGTCAAACACATCTAAGATTCATGAGAATTTGTCTATCAAAAGAACATCAGATACTCGAGCAAACAAACACGACTTCACAGTCGACTTTGTTTTGTGGAAAAACATACAATAAACAACATACAAACATAACTCTAAAACAGCTCTTTAAAGAGTTATGACTCATTTGTGTGTTATCTCCGCGAAGCAATACATATGATTAAATGGACAAGTGTTTGGTGAAAGGGAGATGCTGAGTAGTAGAATAGAATTTTGTCTTGAACTTGGCAGAGGGAGATGTTGTGGATCAGCGATTGCGAAGATTTGTCGGGGCTTAAATGAAAAGAAGAGAGACCAACTCAGGACATTGCATTATTATTAAGAAAAAGTTCAACAGCGGATGCTGTGTGGATGCGGATCATTACATGGTTAAACCATCAGACGTCTGACTGTTTTGGTGAGAAATTTAGCTCTGGGAATATATTATATAGACAAGATACTCGAAAATGTGACTCAATTGACCAATCTCCAGCAAAGATGATATTCGAACAAGAGCCTCCGAAATAATGGAAGACCAAATCCCCGGTAATAAGAACTTTGCTTTTAGCACGCGTAAAACGAACACAACCAGGCCGGTACCTAGAATCCTGCAAGTCGCACTGCTATAAGACAGCGTCGAGGGGAAGATGTTACTATATTCAATCCGGTGGTCAGCTTGAGATACATCAACGTCTTAAAAACCCTGCTTTATAGAAATATACAGTAAAATTAAGGTACTGCGATTTTGTGAGGCACTAACGCAAAAAGGGCACTTATGTCAGAGAAGAATTGAAGTCTACAACCATCAATGCAAGTCTGAAAAGAAGTGCATATGAGGGGAACTCTAGGAGAGCAAGGTATAAAAAGGGGGCACAATCGATCTAAAAGTCATGATGTAATATACCCTAGGCAAAACTAATAATACAGTGCAGTTGATCCTCTATCGCTTTCTACCTATACATATAATTGGCTTGTTTTATTGAGAACTCACTACTCAGCTCAGTAAAGATTCTCAACAAAACGTAATTTACTCGTAACTTGCATAAGTTACTTTAATTGTTTTCTTTGCATGTGCTTAGGTTCAAGTCTGATCTGTGCCTACATTCAAGACAATGAAACACACTCACCAACCCAAGCCTGAACATCAACAAAAAAACAAGTAAATAGAATAAAACTCACACATAAGTATCAATGATCGATACCAAATGACGCCACCCTTCGATGATTCAAGGCCGTTATTTTATCAGTAACTGGTCAGTAAGTTGTTTCGTTGTGTGTTACTGAGCTGAGTATAGATTCTCAAAAAAGTGTGAGTGCCCAATTGATTACGAAACATCAGGAATTCAGTGAATTAATACATCAAAATATGAACAGAGCCATTGACTAATGTCCATTGCAATATATTGTACTCATGTTCTTTTAGGGTCACAAGTTGTAGGACCTAACATTTTTGGTAACCTGTAAGAATCAAAATTTTCGAAACTGCACGTGACACTTACTGTGTCGTGTCACCCAGCAAAATATCACTGTTACAAATTTGTGTTCTCTTTAATTGAGGTTAATTTAATCATTACATCCATACTCAATAAACGTAACACTCCATAGCCATCATTCTTTGGATGTGTTTAATATGTAATTCCTCTCGGACAAGTGCTTGTTTCTAAAATATTAGCTAGTGAGATTATCATTTTTTATCGTATGGATTTTTGTCACCTCACTGGAATGCAATTCCAGAATACACATTACGATGTGAGGTAGCACAAAATGTGACGTGACAAATTGTCACTTCGTCTAAGAGAATAGGGGTTGGTTATAGCAATCCGTTTATGGCTAAGCCACTTCACGCGATTGGCGATTGAGTGTTTATAGCCGAGCGATTTCATCGTTGGGTGTTGTAAAATAACCGCAGTGATTCGAGTCGTAAAAATGTTTGAAAAATTTCTGATTTGTGCACTTTGGTGTTGGTTTGGATTTAAATCGCAATGAATTTTGTTGAATTTTTGTGCAGTAGGGCTATGCTCCTGCTGACTAGATGTTTTCTGGTATTGAACTCACGAAAATGATAGGGGCACTTTTGATATCCGAATTGGTGCAACAGTTTCTACAGCGTTTGTTGATGGACCGAAGAGCATTCCCAACCAGGAAATGAAGTTCAATGTTTTCCTTTGTAAGATATGACACTGAACTGAACTGAACAAGAAGCTGTCAAAATCCAGCAGACACAAGTCATAAGTAATCAAGGAATACCAACATCGTTTAGCATAGCAGTGAGAGCCCAAAATGTGTACACAATCGATACCTTCTAGTACAAATGCGAAGATGCGCATCATCGTTGACCGTGTAATGTAAACAGCGAGTTTCAGTCCAACTTAGAGTCATACTAGCTAAATGACATTACCTTCTTTAGGAAACTAATTAAAGCACCTTGAGGAGAAGCAAGTGCGAGTGTGTGCTTCTATTATCTCACATACTCAATCGGAAAAATACGCTTCCATGAATTCATCCAGATCGAGTGATTCACGATAGTTCCAATGACGATTAAGGCCATAATTTCCGCATGGAAGAGGCTGTATTATTATGGCATTACTGTCGAAATGTGCAGATTGAAGTCACAAAAAAAAATAGCAATCAAGTGCTCTGTAGGTATTTTGATTTATCTTTGAACAACTCTTTTAGTGTCTATGTCCCAATCACCCAGTCTCTAGTTGAAAAACTGCTCCATTCCACAGAAGCAAAGCAGCGGGTGGTTGCAGTGTAGTTTCACAGTCAACAGACAGATCCACGCGTGGAGCGATCTTAATCTCTGACCGCTGCGTTGGCGCCACATGTCTGCTGTGTACATACTGTGGCGAACTGGGCGCATACTTTGAACTTGTGTGGTTCCTTTGTGAATAAAAGAGGTGCCTGACTAGACATTAAAATTTCCTAATTCTCTGCACAAGCAAATGGCGGAAATTTGTATTTATGTACTTATCCCCCAAGCCGCATTTTTCCTTTTCCTAATTAACACATTACTGATTAACACAATAATGCGGAAGATTCCGCGAACATTGCTATTCACTCAATAGTGCAATGAACTTGAGCTTTACGTAACGATCGTTTACGAGCGATTCGCTAAACTGATTAAAGAGAGAAAAAATCGGTTTGGATTCTCGTCGCTTGCAGATGCTTGTAGTCGCTCATTCAGCTTTTCATAAAATAGCGTCGCGTTCATGTAATCGCATGTAATTAATCCCTAGTCCTGATTCACACCGTTGCGCAGTTTAAACTATGTAAACTCAGCCTAGTACTATCGAAGCATAGTAAGTGACTTGCAAGAGGTGATAAAATTATAGCTGATTTTTGATCCGAATTGGAAAGATGAGAGAGAGAGTGGAGACATTAAACTAGGGACTTTGACATTCAATCATTGTTCCTTATCAAAGTTAAGTGTAACGCAATATTTATGTCCACTGTAAGATCTAGCTCAAATTTTGTGTATACATAATGAAACAAATCAAAATGAAATATGAACGAATTTATAATTAATTTTATCACGAGTTGAGGTAAAATATATTCTTCTTGTCCTTGTGGGCCTAAGACCTTCACGATACTTCTAAACCTGACTCTATTTGGTGCCTCTCATAACATGTCTTCGCTTGTGTAACGCGCACGTGGAAGTTCTTCTTCAACTGTCCTTCGCCACGAGTTAGCTGGAGTTCCAGGGCGTCGTCCAGCTTGCGGATTGCAAATAAAGGAAATCGTTGTGCGATGTAGGTTATTAGTTTCTTTAGTGTATATCCAATCCAGGATCATTTACGTATTTTTACCATTTGTGGTTACAGCTTCTTTTTTGCGGACCACCAGATTTGACGCATTCGACAGAGGCACATGTTATTGAATATTTGTATTCGAGATTTAATTTTCTCTGATTAATTCTTCACATCCTTAGCACAGTACCGAGTTAACATTGGAATTAAAAAATGCGTAGCTTAATATTGGAAGAAATATGGCAGGACTTGTATACATTCTCTCGTCGGCAAAACAAGCATTTTGTCTTAGAAATATAGGATATGACGTCCTGGTCATAATGAGAGTTACTCTGTTTTCGAGTGCACTAGTGGTGATTTCGTCTGCTTCAAGATAGTATCCGTCAAGATGTTGATTAGGCAGTTACAGTGACACAGTTTCTTCGTCCTCCTTACACATTCTGCATTTATTATCTTGTGCTAAAGCCATAGTTTTGAGGGGGTTGTTGACTGGGCAATCTTCAGTAAGAAAACCTTGTACACGAATCTAACTTGTAGTGAGCTTGAGGAGTTTAGTTTTGTGAAGAGAAATAGTTGCTAGAACAATTCTGGCTTGCCTGTTACCTTCCGTTTATGTCAAGTAATGATTGGCCATGTCCCTGAGCAAATTATGCAGTGGTAATAACCCTGTTTGTGTTGGCCAGCTGATGCGACAGCTTTAGGTTTTGAATAAAATAATAATAATAGCTTTGAAGTGACTTCATAGCTTCTGAAGGCTGGAAGAGATGTGAAGCGGTCTGTCTATATTTTCTGTGACACAGAATTCAATTGCGAATGTTTCTGGGTGTCGCTACAGCCCGTACAGGACCAAGGCCTAGCTTCTCAGCAGTTTTATGTCGACTCTGATCGGCTAACTTTGAGAAGCTTTTTCTAGACTTATTGAGCATTATCTAAGTACTCATTGAGCATTGTCAGTGACTCGAAAGGGCCGTAAAGATTATTTTTGTCGCACAGAGCAGGAATCGAACGTACGACGTTGGGGTCGACGCACATACCACAACGCCACACCACGCTCCAGTTCTAACGCCTTCATTTGTTTTCGAGTCATCAATGTGCCCTACTTCACCAGACATCATTAAGGCAAATGTTTTCATTATGCTGTAAGTAAAAGTAATTGACTTTTCTACTGTATGTTCTAAGACACCAATCAGTGCACATCTGAGACTACAATAGTGTCTAGACTACCAAACAAATCAGAGAAGCCATATAACCAAAACGCCAGACGACAAAAATAAGCACAAAAACCGGAAAATGAAACAGCTGCCACGAAAAATGGATGGACTTTGCACAGCATCCCCGCCTAAAACGCGAAAAAAAAGAACAATCTGCAACAACCCAGCGGGACACACGGTCACAAAAATGGGAAACTATGTCACCCACCCGAAAAGGGGATTGGTGAAGCGTTAACGTACTACTTCCGGGTGAGTCTGAGAAGGTGGGCCGAGCATTTTGGTTTGGATGTACCCTACCATGTGTATACAGTAATGATTGGCCATGTCCCTAAGCAAGTTTTTTTGACCGCTCTAGTACAGGCATCATGGACTACAACCACACCGGATGCTTTTCTGGCTAGTAGGTCTGCTCTTTCGTTTCCTGTGTGATCGCTGTGAGCCGGTATCAAAATAAGGTGAACTCTATTTGTGTTGACCAGCTGTGACAGCAGTTGTAGGCAGTCCCAAAATAGCTTTGAAGTGACTTCGTGGCCTGGAAGAGCAGCTTTGCTTTCAGAGAGGATATTGAACTGCTTGTTTGTAAGAGGTCTGTCTATGTTTTCTCTGAGGCAGAGTTCAATATCTCTGCTGGAAATATGTAGTTGTGACGGTCCATAGGATACTGCCTAAGTACATATGTAAACCAAGTGTTAACCACGGTAAAGAAAAAATTATAAAATTGTATTTCACACAGAACTGTATTTATTATCCTCGTGTTCACAATTTACCAGCTCGACGTCTATGAGTTGACTGCCCAGGATGTTGTCACGACGAACTATGCGATCGATGAATTAAAAGTGAAACACATACTCAGGCATTGGGGGTGATTGAAGATGGGTGTGCCTACACAATTAACCTACACACTTGATGCTTTCATCGCCCACAATAAAAGCATAGTTTTTTGAAAATATTTATCTTTATAATAGATTCATCGTCATGCATCATGCAGTTTAACAGAGGTATTGATTGACTCCCAAGACTCCTGCTGAATGTAGGACAACATTACAGATTTCCCTTGCAAATAAGCTCCATCAAATACAGCATAACAAAACTGCAACAAGACGCATAACAAATGAAAAATATATACAACTAAGACTAACTCTCAAATTGAAGTTGAACCGACATAGCTGTGGACTGAAGAATTTTATATTACAAAGTATATTGATGCCAGCCATATGTGGAGGCATGTACAAAATGCTGTAGGTAATCAAAGGCCTTCCAGCGGCACACCGTATATAGCCAATCTGGTTGCACCTTTGGTAAGGCGGTTGATTCGACGCCATAAGACTATTTAGATTTACGAATGAAGCAAACAAAATACACGGACAAACTTGCTCATAACTTTAGAAAGTGTGCGGCAGTCAATCTTTGAGCTTCTGTCTCAGCTTTGATTTAAAAATGACAATCTCTACAAGTTTTTTTAAAATCCAATGGCAAGAAACAGAAATATGCAAAGTTTAACACATTGTGGACCATGGTCTCTCTTATTCATTTATGCTGTCGAAGTTCTCAATGAAGCTGCTCGGCTGAGTGATGCTAACGTTGTACTTGAATATTTAACTGCAGTGCAAGTCAGTGACTGAGTGGCGTAATCTAAGCGTCCTTCTACCAAGTGCAATTGAGCGGCAACAACGTCTATTTCAGACCGTCGCACTGTCTAAAGCATAACTCGTCAAATGCAACCTAAAATGTGAGCCACCCCAATTGCTCACAGACTTATTGCTCCACCCGCGTATATTCAATTTTGCACATAATCCAATCCAGCCATTGTTCCAATATCCAAATTAAGGTTATTCCTCGAATCCTCATCTCATAAATATTTATAATTCATATTCGACGGGATTATTTATAGCAAATCCTTAAAATCCCCGCATAAATCTAAAATAGATATGACCGTGAGAGAAAGGGTTTCTCGCTTCCTATTACGTCTTTCAAAATATAATGCATGTGTAGAGAATTATATGATGGTTTTGAAATTGGTCCCCAAGGGATATTTATCTTAGCGAGGAACGGGGAGAGTATTTATACAAATTGGAGATTTGTGTCATCTTCTGGTTGAAACTGCTTAACAGTGTCTTAACTATGTGATGGGGGAATAATTTGATGGAAGTTTGGTTGTGAGGTTGAGGTGGAAGTTTTGTTGTTGGGTGGACATTGAGAAGTATGGAAATTGATGATTGAGCAAGTGCGAGTACACGCATTTCCGTAGTTTTAATTTTTAAGATATGTAAATGTTAGCTTTGAAATGTTGCAACTGTGCCGACGAAGAAAGCCTCTGTTTTCAGTTCATCCAACGTTTTTTGTTCGTGTTATTGACTTGTAAGAGCCCCAAATTGGTTGAAATAATCCCCTGGTAATGGATTTCAATAATTCCAGCGCAGACATGACCCAAGCCAACAACAATCCACTCCATTAAGCACGATCTCTTGATGGCCTTTCGTCCGTACCGCACGCCAATTTGTTTCAATAGTGTTTACTGTTGACGTCTCCATTATGAGTCACCGTCATATTCACTCATACTCCGTACGGAGTTCATGGGAACCATTTTGCATACGCTCGCTATTTTCGGAAGGGGGACACAGAACTTTACCCGCAGTTTGGTCGAAGAAAGAAATTCGTACAACTCAATACTGTCCAAGTTCATGCGTCGTTGAAAAAGGCGAGATTATTAAGATCTCGGATGAAACAAAACGTGATCGTTGAAGAGACGACTTCATTCCTCAATTGGCTCCTGAGTCTAAAGAAACATTCATTGACAAGGGTGCGCCTGCGTCACATTGACCTTAGGCTGTGTTCCCCCAAATCACGTCATACTTATTCGCGTATTCTAGTAAGCATGTGTGACGACTGGATACGAAAGATTGTGCTTCTGGCGTTGGAGAGTAGTTCTTTGAATAATTTTGTTGGGTTGGGTGTGTTGAAGTGACTTGGAACGATTTGTTTTCCTGTTGAATTTACACACCTATACCGTACTACTACTATTGAGTAGAGCCAGGCTATAAGAAAAGCAAGGTCTGATGGATACCTTGCACAGAAATGTAAATAACCATTTTCCACACACTTGAAAACAAAATGATTTCTTTTCAGCATGTTCCTACTCATTTTAGTTTTGCACCGAATAGCAAAAGTGTGCAGACATTTTCCTATACACATACATCAATCTTAGGACGCTTGGATTGCATTACCAGCGTTTGCCGCCAAGCTACGACAAGTCACAAGGCTTACTACTGAAAACTTCGGTAATATGTGCGTCTTCCAGTGATCATGAATATGTAGTAGAAACAGCAACCTTGGTCTTTACTGGCCACCTACAGTACTCATCCCAAAAAGGAGGTGTGTTTTTTTGACTAATCTGTACTCATATTAGTAATGGTTCTCAGTAAAACGCTCTTTTACTGAGTTAAATTTTTCTTTCGAAAGTTGGTACGTCCTCATCCTTTAATAAACAAATAGTTTCCACTTTCGATGTTTCAACGCATCCTAGTCAGTGATGACAGTGAACTAACTAGTTTTGACTCAGTAAGCTGTTTTGTTGTTGCTTCACGAGTAAAATCTTACTAAGCTGAGTACTGACAAGTCGAAAACAGTTTTTCGTAGACATTAATGACAGAGTTTTACTGATTCGCATCATTGAACATTTATATGTGAAAATGTAATGCCAATAAAATCTCGTCAGCTTACATTAATTTACAATTCAATTCCAGCTTATCATTCCTTTTTTTTTTAATTGAATTGTGATTTACACTTAAAAAGTCAGTGTCAAAGACTGGCCCTTAATGTCATCGCGAGATGAGAATGAACTCATATAAAGTACATCTAATAATAATATATGGGTGGCGCCAATGCTCGTAGAGGCCCAGGGCCTAGATTCTCAGCAACCGCTCGTGCCAAGTTTGATACACGCTTTTTCTAGACCTCCAAGAAGGAGGTGGGGTCGTGAACATTATTTTTTTCACACAGAGCAGCAATGGTACCTAAGACGTCAAGGTTAGGGTCGACACACATACGCACAACGCCACGGACAAACCCTACACTACCTTTTCTTCATTGTCAAGCATCTGCTACGTAGCAACTACTTCCTACTTCGTTTATTTCATTACTTAAAAATTGTCAATTGCTTTTCCCATGAAGAACGTCAAGTACTTCAATTGAAATATTTTCACCCTCTTTTGTGCGAATATTTGATTTGGTTCATGGAATACGTTTTTAACTAGAGTTTCATTCATTAGTTTTTGTTTTCATCTACTTGTCGTGTGTTTGTTTCACTTTTTGTAAGTCGACTTCATGTTTTGGGCTCTACTCTACTCTACTTCCTGAGCTCTGCATTCTCATCACATCACGTCAAATAACGCAGTTTTGACAACCAGTACAGCACAGAATAGAACGAAAAGTTTTTTTCTTCATACTTAACCTTGACGATAAAATAGTGCCAAGCGCATTATGTTATGGTTCAACGATTTCATACGTGTCCCAATCGTCGATGTTTGATGAACGTGCTTTTCTTGCAGATCTTAATATCGAGGAAATATACAAAAATCACTCTTTACTACCACTGACTGGTCTCATCTTATATTTTTTGTTATAAATCACCAAACCACAACACATTTGTTCTGCCACCAAAGATATTCTTCACATTGGTTTTATGAAAATCTTTTTTAGAATTTTCTGCGTCGCATTTTAATTAATATATTTATATTTTCCTAATAAAAATCCTCTTTGCTCGCTTTTTATTGCTTTGTTTTTTTAATATTTTGTAAACATTTCCACACTTTGGGAAATTGACAAAATTAATCAAAACGGACAGACAGGACTTCTTAATCCCCTTAGATGTATTTTTCGTTTCTCATTGATGTGATGACTCATGAAATTCACATGCAAAATTAAAAATAAGTTAGGTGACAGGCGATGACATTTAACAAAAATGGTTCTGGTTCAAACGACACATTTGATGGTTTCAACATTCCATCCGCAGATAGTTCAATTTTAACCCATCTTCCCACAAAATAAGATTCTTGATCAGCTTGTATCACCTAGTATCCAGTAGATCGGTCTACAAGAAATAACCTTGAAATAAAATGGATATTCATCGTTTGAGGTAGAATTTTTTTTTTTTGAGCCTGGGACAGTGGGATCGTCGGCATGCCGTTCATGTGCACTCAAAAGGTTTCAATAAACCTTGATTGATCTATTTTCGTATAAAGTGCAATTGACTCAAAGAAGATTGCCCACAGACCGTTTACGTCGTTCCGAGTACTGCTAAACAGTCGCCAGAATGACACTGAACCAGGAATGAGAACGCAAAGCCTAGAAAATGAAGCCAATTGCCCAAAAAATCTGACCAGTGACTGCCAAGTGGACAAAAACTACTGTCGCTTTTAAGGATCTTCAAAGGACGTTGTCGTTAAAAAAGTCATTATAAGCGATTCTGACTGTATTGCATGAGTTTATTTTCAGAGCAGAGGCGATCCGACTTACGACACAAGTGAGCCTATTGCGCCTTGACTAGGTGTTGCAAAATGAGGCAGATTCTTGCAAGGACGTTTATAATGCATCTTAATTGAAATTAAGCATGGAATTATTGCAAATGCGTGGATGTTAGTAAATTAAGTAGATCTAGTACATATGGAGTAAATTCCCATCTCTGCACTCAACCTGGTTTTAGCATGAGAGAAACAAACATTTAAGAATCCACACGAGATCCATAAAACAGCATCTTTCCTCAAAAGCATTATTGTTTTATTTTCCTTCGGACAAGCTATCGCTGGATGACAGTGCTGCCACTGCAAGGAAGGAGTTTCTGCACGATTACCGGAAGCATACTGCCAAGTTTCACAGATTTCGAAAAAAAAAGAATTATTTAATAGACCTAGCTAATACCCACTCTTAAGCCATGGGACAGCCTAAGTTAGGTTATGGTGGCTGACGACCAAAGCGCCAGAATGGCCTCACTTTAATAATATGCTGACATCCAGTTCACTTTGAAGGGATTCCTGTTGGGGGATTTCTTCTCGAATATAGGCTCGGGGTAGTGGGAGTCTTCGATTCCGAGCTATTGAGACGACGCAACAGAGAAAGTCTTCGAACGAGATGACGCACACAAGTGAAGAAGGATCTCAATCAACTTGGCCAGAACTGGCGAAAGATCGCGCTGGAATGCCCCGGTCTGTAGCGCCAAGCAAAGAAGATTAAGGAGCCTATCCGCGTTATAGGGAAGGCAGTTGAAATTGTTAAAAATGGTTGAGTGGTCGATGCTTCGGACTTCAGTCGGAGTGTTTTAAGTCCTAGGGCTGTGCTGGCTGGTTTGCCAACAATTTCCAGTGATGGATGGTAGAAGAGTATGTTAAGTAAGTACGTCTGAGGTAGTACTCTTCACTATGATGGGATAAGGAAATGCAGGACAAGCTCTGCACCTAATTGAGTGCCTTACAGTTGATAAGTTTGCTCAGTGCTGACCACCAAACTGAGAAAAGCGGAAAATGGACGTGCGCTGTAAAAAAATTGTGACGTTGTCTTGCCACGCTGAAGCTTAGATTCAGATTGACAGTAATGCAGTAAGGTGAAGAAGGAGAGATTCCAACGTCAATAGAATTGCATTTTTATTTCGACTTTTTTAGTATCCTGGTCCTATTTTTGTGACTATTGAAACACAAGTGTGACGAGGATTTAGGTACCTAATGGTACACATGCTGAGTAGTGGCTTCTTCTTATGCTGCTACAGTCCAGAGTCAACCGGGGCCTCACCCAACAAGCCTCACCAGCTGGCAACGATGCTTAGCTGAGTAGTGGCTAGTAAAACCAAAAGAAGCACAAACTGATAATTTGAATGTGTCAATCGGTCTCCACATATTGTAACAGCTGACACAGGATCATTTCGGACTGTCGCACCAGACAAACAATGTTACTTATTCATCCCCATAATTAAAGCAGTCCTTACATTAGACATTTTTCATTGAAAATTTATTTCAAAAATTACACATGCATCACGTCCACTCTAACGAAGGCCAAGACCAAATTAATTTAAAGAGCAATCAGTGTGCTTTTGTTTACCAAACAACAACAAATTCCCATGAGTTAGATTAAATATCCATTGATTGCTCATTTGCCCACAAGCAATGAATTCCTACCGGCCGGCCCTAAGTGCGCCCCACAGATGAGCATTCCTGAGAGTGAAAAAAAAACAACACAATCTTATACCAAACTAATCTCTGCTTGAAATAATATTTAATTTAGACTGAGATATCAGCGTAACAGGTGCTCAAAGGAGAACAAATAATAGGGTCAGTGTCGGGGTATATCCTACCCATTCGATGAAAGGTAACCAGGGATTTATCGATTGAATACAAACAACAATGGCTGTAGCAAGGGTTGAACTACCATTGTGGCTGCTTATATTTTATTTATGCTCCTTTTTATAGTTCACGGATCTTGTGTGTGTGCGCACGAAATATGGGTTCGTACAATTTGACTATCGCATAACATTGAATGAAAGTGTCGCTTATTGTCGTTGTGGAAAACATGTTGGGTCTTTTGTCAGTAGTGTTGGTTTTTTTTTTGTATCTCAGCGGCTTGAGGTGGGCGATAAATTCCAGAAATGGCACCCCAGTGGGGGTCCGACAGGAATCAATTTGAACAACGACTATTTTCTTTGTCGATTTCAGAAACTGTGCAACCTTCGAGGACTTATAATGATGGTCTATAAGGAATTTGGGAGTTGAATAGAGTGGTTAGGTTGGACGACAAGGAACTGCCATGACAGTAGTTACACAACGGAACCTAATTTTGCATTTTTAGACCACATCCTGTGAAATTGTATGACCGTCTCAGGACAAGCTTTAAGTTATTCCTAAAACGCAGCACATTAGATGTGGACCAATGATGAAGCGTGCGTCGTAGAGGATGGACAAGTCAGGGCGGACCTCAACCGAGTTGACATGGGAACTGAAGAGCTGTACATGACTAAATTGATGTGAAAGCACTTGTCACACATTTTACGGAGAACCAACCGTTCTTTGCTATTCTGTCCAACACATGCATTAATTGAAGGACGACCAATTAGGCAGCTCCTCTAACCGCTCTGGCAGCCTCTTACAGAAACACTGTCACACAGTTGCATGGATTATTCAACACACCCCCGACATGCTGACGCAATGTCCTCTGATAACGCTTCACTTTGACAATTTCACACCAAAAATGGAAAACAGCTGCAAAGGAATACATGACTTTGGCGTCCTTTTCATCTCAAGGGAGTTGCTTTGGGTCAAGGACCTCGAGGTGACTAAGTTCTGGAGCCCGAGGCAAACATTCTGTCTGCGTCTGAGGACTGTGAATATTTCGGCTGGAATATTCCCACACCCGCCATTTGCAGAGACTATGACAGAGGAAACTTGAAATGGGGCAATTCGAGAAAAAAAATGCGAAGTGATTTTTAATGTGGCACACTAACTCACTTTGTTCATTTTAAATACTTCAGAGGGTTCTTAGACACTCGTTAGAAACTTATCACCTCGATTCAGACAGACACACTCTTTTTTGCATTTATTGTCCCTAGGCGATACACCGGAAGAGTAAGGAAGAAAGTAAATGTGGGATGTACTTGATGTGTGCTGTCTTAGTGTAGGTAGTACAAAACAGTTTGAAATAAAGAAATATAGTGAAGAATATACACACACGTACACATAAGTGTTCCAATTCCACTTCACAAACAATCAAATTAATGTCTTACCTTCAAGCTTCATAGTTTTGGAATACTTATTTGCTTTTGATGGCATTTTTTCTCTGATCGATTTGCTGCACAAATTTGCATTTGGCTCGAGAATATTTTTGCCATCTAATCGGACTTCTACAGGCAAGAACTTTTAGTTTAACAAACTTTAAATAAAATGAAGAGTAAGACATGAACTCAATCTCCAGGTATACGATTTTCCAATGAGTGACTAATCGTTTAAAAAGTATGCGAAACAAGTAAAGAGCATAGACGACTTGATTTGGATTTCATTTTATAAGCAGGTATTCCTAGAGGAGTGATTTTCAGTGAGCAGGTGTTTGTTCGCTGCCCTTAACAAGTAGTTAGACAAACGTGCACTGCATACATATGCATATATTATGTACATTTTAAAAAGAACGTAAGCTGGGTTAGCTTAGCTTAGTCTATTTCAGCTTATAATAATATTATTGGGTCTATAATTTATTTCGGTTTGCTATGAGATGGCGTCACTTGCATTATTCCATTGGAACATGCATTGCAAAGCTACTGTCATTGTACGTCATTTCAGTATATGTCATTCATTTGAAGGGTAAAGTCGAACTTTGTGCCTGAAAATATGTTTTTGCGGGGAGTTCTTCTTCATTACCTTAATATGAAGAAAACTGCTGTCGAAAGTCATCATATTTTGGTGGAAGTTTATGGTGAACATGCGCTAGCTGAGCGAACATGCCAAAAGTGGGTTGCACTAATTGAAAGTGGTGGTTTTGGATTCAATGACGATTAACGTCCTGGGCAGCCAAAAAAGATTGAAGATGAAAAACTGGAAGCATTATTAAAATGTTTGTCAAACACAAGAAGAGCTCGTAGAATCTTTGGGTGTCAACGTCAAAACGTTTAAAAGCGGCTGGATATATTCAAAAGCATGGAAATTGGGTTCCACGTGAACTCAAGCCGAGAGACGTCGAAAGGCGATTTTGCGTGTCCGAAATGCTGCTGCAACGCAAAAAAAGGGAGTCATTTTTCCATCAGATTGTTACTGGTGATGACAAATTTATCTATTACAGCGCAAAAATTCATATGTGAAACCCGGTCAACCAGCCAACCTGAACGGCACGGCATATCCACGAAAGTAATGCTCGATATTTAGTGGGATCAGAAGGGTGTGCTGTATTATGAGCTGCATAAAACGTGTGAAACATATCAATAGACAACGCTACCGAACACAATTAAGAACAAATTGAAGAAGGCAGTGGCCGAAAAACGCCTGGAATAAGGGACAAGACATGACCACGATCGGCCCTACGTTGCTAAGAACTGTTTGGAATACAGTGGATGGGAAGATTTAGCCCATCCTCCTTATAGCCCAGACCATGACTCTTCTGACTACCATTTGTTCCGATTAATGCAGAACGCCCTCACAGAAATGCGGTTCACATCAGAGCAGAATATCAATAATTGTCTTCATTCGTTCTTAGCCGCCAAGCCGGCGAAGTTCTTTTGGGATAGGAGCCACAAATTGCCAGAAAGATGGGAAAAAAAAGTTCACAGCTTCAGATGGGCAATATTTTGAATAATACCATTGGATTTACATAATAATTCTTTTTGACATTTACGATAGCCCTTTATTCAAAGTGTGGAGTGGCTTTAACAGACAGGAGTACAATATCCTCTAAATCTTTCATGCTGGTAGCACGAGTTACCAGTATATTGAAGAAAATTCACACATCCATTAACGCAAACCATAAAAAAAAAAGAAAGAAGAAAAATCTTTGACCAAATGCTCCCATTTGTCGTTTAAAAGCTAAGACACTGTATCCTGTAATGTTTATTAATTTTGGCATGCAGAATTTGTCAGCACCACACCACCCTGATTTCGAGCAAAAAAAAAAAAATACAAAAGAATTTTTGAGAAAGTTGGTTAGAATGGCTGAATGGATGTGCTTGGGTCTGACTGGTGCGATTTTATTGGGGAGACATCTCGAGGTTGACGATAAATCGCTTTGGGTTCCTCCAATGCAAATTTTGAACTCATATCGACTATGTATCAGAGCAGGATATAAGCATAAGGAATGTGATATACATTCCAATGTAAAGAGATGTCAACTTAGTTTTTGCATCCACATGGTGATGCTTTGCATTATTGTGTCGCTATAGAGATTTACTGCTGTAAATTGTTGCCAAAATATTTCGACAATTTCTACATAATTGATAAAATCAACTTTAAATCTAAAAATAATCCGTCAAAAATCTTTGCAATCGAATCCACATTGGGAACTGACCGCGATGACCGATTAAACCAAAACCATATGTGGAAACAAAACAAGTTAAACTTGAAAAAAAAACGTAGAAATTTATTTCCAATGTGGTTGATCTAATTAGTAATGGAATTCGCTTGTATAACGAGTGATTAAACTAATTGATGCAAACATTTTGCATTATATGTTACAAAGTAGAACATTGGAATCCGTGGCTAATAAATGGTTGTAAACATATGTAAAATGATTATGTACAGATTTATTTGATGAAATAAATCCTCTCTTTCTAAATTCCGTAATTCAGATGGTGTTTATGTGAAACTGCACTTTAGTTGGCACTAGAGGTCTGTAATGAATGTTGTATCAAATTAATACAAAATAAATCTTTTAAAATATTACAATTTATTCTGTAACTACTTTTCTCGATGAAATGAATGAAAAAATATTCAATAACTATTTTATAGAAAGTAATTCCTGTAGATCCAGCAATTTTTGTGATTGAAAATCAAGGTCTGTCGCTTTTTTCCGAAAATCTTCGAAAGGTTTGTCAAGAAGAAGGAAGTGACAGCATCCTACTAAAACTATGAGTATTTAAATTGAGAAACTATTACTTTTATTTACGAATAATCAAGGCTTTAGTAAAAATCTAGTCTAGTTATATGCTGATTAAATTTGCACTGCAGAACCTAAACGCGATTTAATCAAATACACCTTTTATCAGATAAAAACAATATGAGCCATTTATCTTTAGATTCTTCATCTTTGTGTGGCGCTACAGTCCGGGGTGGACCTGGGCCGCAACCAGCAAGCCTCTCCAACCAGCTCGATCTCTGACTAGCTGCCTCCAGTTTCGCACACCAAGTTGGTTGAGGTTGTTCTCCACTTGGGTGCACCACCTTAAACGCAGGCGTCCTCTGTTGCGTTGCCCCACAGGTTCAGATTCGAAGATTATGTGTACATATTTTAAATGATAGCATCGTTTTTCTTTTTGATTTGGTTTCAAGGATAAATACGCATACACAACCGAATAGAAATGAAATATGATAGTTCGGAAAGTCAATTAGACACACAGAGCTCTTCTTATTTTTCATGACTAAAACCATACATCTTATAAGCACAATTTAATTTTCTGAATTTGTTTCTAATTTTGTGCACTTTGTTTCGCGTAAGTTTAACGCAATTTTGACGAATTCGAAACTAAGAGCACGATCTAAAGCACAATCCATGTTTTTTTTTTTTAATTGAACTTATTAATTTTATACCACTTTTATGTGAACGTCAAACAATTTTTGCATTTTATGGTACTTTTTATTAGAGATTCATTTACTTTGTTGTCCATTCCGAAAAAAGATTCCGACTTGACTTGTACATTAGTGTATAACGATTTTCATCGGCAAGGTTTGCTTTGAGTTTTAACCAAAAAAGTATCAGCATGGCACACGAATTACTTCTAAACTTATATGTGTTTCGTTCTGTTGCACAATTTGCACACAGCATATCACATAAATTTACAAGGACAATGTGTCTGCTGTTCCACATAATGAAACAGATACACTGTACTTTTTACAAAAGGAGCAAATTCATGTCCCCAATTGTTTAAGAACAAAAAACAACATTAGATGGCTGCATTTCATGGTTGAATTTTAGTTTTTGCTTTTGCTGATAGACAGCTTGGTGTTTTAAAGTAACTGCTTCTAGTTATCACCTATTAATCTAAATATATAACGATTTTTTACTTCAGCGCTTACTTATTAAAAATTATCTGGAACTAGAGACTAGACCGATTTTCCTTTGTAATTCTGGTCTGTTTTTCGTGTTGCTGTTATTCATGACAAACAATGTTGTTTCCATTCTACATTTCCAGGAACAATAAAGTTCCTTTATTGCCTTGAATAACTACAATTTGTCCAGTGTACAGACATCTGCAGTTCTGTCTTAATTTTATTATTTGACTTATACAGAAGCTTAGCAAAATGTTGGTTTCAACAAAACAACTCTTACATCATTCATTGCCTTCCAACCGTTAACACAACAAACAACTTCTTGTGAGAATAGTGTAATTAATAGGAATGGGCTGTTGTTGCCGAATCATTAGACATTTAACATGGATCAAGACATCAAGCCGACATGGTGGCAAGTGGCGTTGTGGGTATGTGCGTCGACCCTAACATCAACGTCGTAGGTTCGATTCCTGCTCAGTGCAATACAAATAATTTTCACGGCACCACCTCTTTAGAGTCACTGACAATGCTCAAAGAGTACTTCTGTCTAGAAAAAGCTTCTCAAACTTGGCCGTTCGGTGCCGACTCCGAACTACAACTGTAGGTCCCTTCCACTCGTGAGAGAACAATAGCACGCACAACACGAGTGGTTGCTGAGAGGCTAGGCCCTGGCCCTCTACGGACTGTAGCGCCAACCATATTATTATTATTAGGACATCAAACCATGGATCTTAACATAGCACATGTTGCAACACTAGCGTGCAGTAGGTTGTGTCACTGACAGAAAAAGCTTCAGAGACTCTGTTTGGAGTCGTCATTTTTTAAGTCCCTTCCACTCGTAAGGGACGATCTTGAGGCCCATTCATATCATGTCGCTACAACCTAGGAACTTCGCAAACTGGTACTTCACTGCGAATTTCTTGGGCTTTGTGGTTGTGGGTTGCGTTTGCATGTTTGTGCATTGCGATCTGGGCTTGACCCAAAGAGAATGATTGATTCGCAGAGAAAAACTCGCCTTAACAATTCTATGGAATCTATTGCAGTGAGCTGACTTGTTTAACTTCATAGTGGCTTACTAAACCCAAATGGACTTAAAAGCTGTATAAAATTGTATGGAACTTGTTGTATTATGAATATATAATAGTCTTGACCAACTAATTCGTTAGAGACTTTGTAAGCTGATCTCCTTGGAGCCAAGGAAATAGCTGGCATCACTTTCTGAACCCTCTACGAGTGACGTCCCCAATTTTCACAATTTTACTTACGTGGTGTACAACAAAAAACATTTTTTCACAACTAATATTTTCAAAATTAGTTTTATATTCATTTTTGTAATTATTACATCTCAAAGTTAAACATTTTTAGGTCTATAACTTAATTCTTGGGCTGAATATCAAAAAATACCTGGATTCATTCTTGGGTGCCAAGCCGGGGCAGTTCTTTTGGGATGGGACCCTCAAATTGCCAGAAAGATGGGAAAAAAGTCATAGCTTGAGATGGGCAATATGTTTTTCTTTAGTAAACGTTGAAAAAACTGCACGTACTAAGCTATATACTATACTACTAATATGACCAGTAAATTGAGCAGAATGGTACTGAGACCCCGAGAGTCAGCATTTGAAAAAAATGACGGCTCAACACAGGTTTTTTCGTTTTTTTTTTCGGCGTCTGTCATATTAATACGTTAGTCGCAGCCGCTTAAATCCCGGTTGCTGTCTAAAATATGTTAGGGCTATTAATTGTCAACTAGTCTAAGCCTTTTCCCGTCAAGTGTGCCTTCCAAGAAACACAACAATGTTCCTCGATCAGCTCCCTCAAAGTTGTTCCCTATTTAAAGACGCATGATTTATGCCTTCAACAATTTAGATTTGGAAACTTATTTCCGCAACCAAAGGGCCATTACATCACAAGCATTACACTTTCGGCAATCAAATCCTTTTCCAACTCGAAACATTCAACGGCAACCACTCAGAAGGCCGGCACTCGGCAATAAAGCTGAAATTTCTCTCCCTCAAAGCAAATACCGTCAGTGTATGTTTGCGAACGACCGACAGTAAATAATTATTTCCTATGTACCCCGGCAATACGTCCATCGAGCAACAAACATCTCGCGTGTTAGGTAAACAATTTCAATCTTACTTCTAAACTTCAAACGTTCATTGCCTGACTGAATGCCTGAGTCACCTTTCGAGCGATCGGTGCGGTGTGGTGCGGCGTTGTTTCTGCTCAGCAACTTATTGCACAAAAACCGAAGAAAAAAATTGTATCTCCACGACACAGATAAAAATAAACAAAAGTTGAGATCACTCACCGTTTTTTTGTATTTTGTTTTTTTCGCTCCCTTGGTGCTGTTGTTGTGCTGTGTGCTGGTTTGTTTATTATTCCTTTACGACTAGTCTGCTAAAAGTTTATACATATAATGGAACTCCGTTCGTATAAAACGAGTTTGCCTCGCTTATTAATCCCCCTTCGATAATTATGTACTTCTCCCGCAAGACAATCGCTTACTTTAGCAGCTTAAGTGGAGTGCAAAATAAAATGGGAGGTGCGATGTTTTTTTTTTTTGCACAAAATTTTGCGAATTTTCTTTTCGGCTGCTGCACCGGAAATGCGATATTCCCAAATGGCACGAGGGAAGATAATTGACGCGAACAAATTTCACAGAAAACAACAATTTCTTAGATATTTTTAACAAACATCAGAAACATCTGCACTGTCACTTGAACAATCGACGATCGGCTCTGGCTCGCGACGATAGCACGGATTCAAATTTTTATCTCACTGCAAACTTAAACAAAATGACAGAGTGGATACCATTTGTCACAAGAGCGTTACGGATTCTCAGAATTACGGGCAATCTTGTGTGCACTTCGCTGCGCGGAGGAGAAAACAGAAATCTAATGCTGTAATGCTGGTGGACACTTTATTCGCGACAGATGTAGCTCCGTTTATCCCGTCTGGTGGTGCGACATGATTTGTTGCAACGGAAACCACGAAATAAAATCGAATCAGGGAATCTAAGGATTCACATTAGGTGTTGCCAGAAAGTAGGGCAACAGGAAATTATTTATAACAGCTGGCACAGAATAGATACATCAAATGAAACACGACCGACAACACTGTTAAAACGAAATCTGACAGATATCCCACCGTCAAAACTCTCACAAACAGACTGAATTCATCCGGTTGCAGCCAAGTGTGCTGTACTTCGTCAACACCATCAAGCTTCGAGTGTCATCCATGAATGGGACGAGCTTACGATCCACACCGTCCACACACTGACGCGCCGCGCACACACTCTGCCGACCGATGGATATTGTTTTTAAGTTTATTTTGGTTTGCTTGTGCGGTTGTCGCGCGGGCCTGTGTGGGAGTGTTACACAATAGATATACGGTTTTGATTTGTGCGACTGTATTGGTGTAGCAACATAAAAACACGACCAACAAGTTTCTGAACGTGCTGTGTCGTGCGACATGTACTCCCGCTGGCATGAGACTTGTGGAAGTGCTTGCATGATAGTGCTCTCGTGTTTGTCAATTTGAAGTCCACACGGGCATTTACTCGTGAATTTACATAGAATTCTTATTGAATTCCCCCGGCACTCGCTATGTGTTCGACTGGTCGCACAAAATCGAAAACGCATTTTTTCCCGATGCGGGTGGAGTTGTTGGGAGCATTAAATCAGCGGCCTGGTTGATGGTCAACAGCGCTTTCGGTCAACCAACAGTTAAAGCTTTTCCAAATACGGGAACGAAGAGAAAACCAGAAACCGAAACTCCCACCGCAGCTGCTGCTGACAATCACACACTCCCCCCGCACAAGACTCGGTATAATTTTCATTATAATTACGATTTCGACTTAATTTTAGTTTCATGCTCCCAGTGGCTTGGATCCAATCCCCAAAACTGCAAACCAACCATTAATTTATTCTTTAGAAATGTGTTCGCATTCACGTGCAGAGGAAGCTTTTAACGAGCCATCGGCAAAATGTATCCAATCAAACGTGTAGGTATGTGCTTTTCGCTACCACGGCGCGGCGTGTTTGTTGCGAACGCGATTATAAATTGGGATGTTCAACTTTGATAAGTAGTGGTGCCACCTTCTCAATTAAAGCGTAAGATTGATTATGCTTTGTTGATTGTTGGCCGTATTTGAACACCGGAAGGTGCACTTTTGAAACGATGGAGTTTATGGTGTACAGTGGGGTTGAGAAAAATTCGATGACATACATGCGTTTCATATTTATGTTTGAGATTTAAGTGGAAGTTTGGACTGACAGGTTTAAGACAAGCGAACAAAATTAAAGAGCATTGGATTATGGCATTTTTGCCCCACAGTGCACAACTTTGTAAGCACTGATCTGTCTTTCGCTAGAAGTCGTGGGATGTGTGGAATGTATTCGATGACTCAATGTTGTGATTTTAAAACCAATCGCGGCAACCTACACCGTTGCATCGACGTATTCAAAAGTGAATGAAATGATAGGCAACTAAATTTTAACGACGTCATATCCGGGTGTTCTAACTTTTCGATAAATGAAACTATTTACTTCCCAGACAAGTGAGGCTTTCAGACTACTTACTTACTTAAGGTGGCGCTACAGTCCGGGGTGGACCTGGGCCTCAACCAACAAGCGTCTCCAGCCAGCTCGATCTTTAGCTAGCTGTCTCCAGTTTCGCACGCATAGTTGGTTGAGGTCCCTTTCCACTTGCGTGCGCCACCTGAGTCGCGGTCTTCCTCTACTGCGCCGTCCCTCGGGGGTGGATTCGAAGACTTTTCGGGCCGGAGCATTGGTTTCCATCCGCTCTACATGACCTAGCCATCTCAATCGTTGGATCTTCACTCTTCTGGCTAAGTCGATGTCGCTGAACAGCCCGTATAGCTCGTCGTTGTATCTCCTCCTCCACTCACCATCTATGCAGACGGGACCGAAAATCACCCGAAGAATTTTCCTCTCGAAGCAACCAAGAGCTGCTTCATCCGCTTTTGACAGAGTCCATGCCTCCGCGCCATATAGCAGGACTGGGACGATTAAGGTCTTGTAGAGCGTTACCTTGGTTGTTCGAGAGAGGGCTTTGTTCACCAATTGCTTTCTTAGCCCAAAGAAGCACCGATTGGCAAGAGTTATTCTTCGTTTGATTTCAGCGCTGGTGTCGTTGTCTGAGTTGATAGCGGTTCCTAGGTAGACAAAGTTTTTAACTACCTCAAAGTTATATCTGTCTGCCGTGACGTTCTGACCGAGACGTCGGTGTTGGGTGTCCTTTCTTGTTGACAGCATATATTTGGTCTTGCCCTCGTTTACCGCTAAACCCATCTTTGCGGCCTCCGTTGCAATACTCACAAAAGCGCCTTTGACATCACGCTGCGTTCTTCCGATAATGTCAATATCGTCGGCATATGCGAGTAGTTGGACGGACTTCTGAAAGATTGTTCCTCTGGTGTTGGCGTTTGAGTTTTGAACAATTCTCTCAAGAACGATGTTGAAGAAGTCGCATGACAGCGCGTCGCCTTGTCTGAATCCTTTTTTGACATCAAAGGTCTCGGTTAGGTCTTTACCGACCTTGATGGAGCAGCGTGCATTCTCCATCGTCATCCAACACAAACGGACGAGTTTGGTAGGGATGCCAAAACTAGACATTGCTCCGTATAGCTCGTCTCTATAAATGCTGTCATACGCGGCCTTAAAATCGATGAACAGGTGGTGGGTATCGATTTGTTGCTCCTGGGTTTTCTCCAAAATCTGCCGGAGTGTGAATATTTGGTCGATGGTGGATTTTCCTGGCCTAAAGCCACACTGGTATGGACTGACCAAGTTGTTGACGAATGGCTTTAGGCGTTCACACAGTACGGCAGATAATATCTTATAGGCGATGTTAAGGAGACTTATCCCCCGATAGTTGGCGCAGTCAAAGGGGTCTCCTTTCTTGTGGATCGGGCAAACAATGCTGAGGTTCCATTCATCGGGCATGTTTTCCTCCGACCATATTTTACAGATGAGTTGGTGCATGCTCCTTACCAAATCATCGCCTGCGGCTTTAAAAAGCTCGGCGGGTAGGCCGTCAGCTCCAGCAGCCTTGTTGGATTTCAGTTTAGATATAGCAATCCTCACTTCATCCAGGTCGGGTGGACGGAATTGTTGATCCTCATCGTCCCTTTCATTGGGGTTGAATGGTTCGTTCTGCCTGACAGCGGAATTTGGTTCTTCGTCGCCGTTATACAGTCTGCAGAAATGGTTTCTCCATATTCTCAGCATCGACTGTGACTCTACTACGATGTTCCCTTGATCATCCTTACAGGCTTCGGTTCGGAGTTTATAACCTTGACTGGTTGACTTTACCCTTTGGTAAAACTTCCTTACCTCATTCCTGCAGTAGTATCCCTCTATTCTGCCGATCGCGCGCTTCTCATGCTCCTTCTTTTTTCTCCTGAGAAGCCGGTGTTCGTCTCTCCTCTTCTGCTCGTAGAGCTCCCGAGCAGCTCTTGTCCTTCTTTGCAGTGCCGCTTTGTATGCTTCTTGCTTGGCTGCATTCGCCTGCCGACACTCATTGTCAAACCAGGGGTTTCGTTGTGGTGGCGGATTGAAACCCAGCACATCAGAGGCGGCATCTCTGATGGCTTTTTGGCAATGCTGCCACTGGTCTTCAATACTTGATGTTGGCGGCGTAGGATTTCTTAAGAGGTTGAGGGAGACACGATCGGAAAAGGATTTGGCAATCTCTTGCGATTGTAGCCGGCCGACGTTGAACTTCCTCACAGTATTTCTTTGTCTTGGCGGTGTTCGGGATATCCGCAACCTTACCTTGGCTACTACAAGGTGGTGGTCCGAGTCAATGTTGGCACCTCGGAACGTTCGGACATCTATAATACTGGAGGAGTGCCTTGCGTCGATCGCAATGTGATCAATCTGATTGATGGTTGATTGATCAGGAGATCGCCATGTCCCTTTGTGAATGTCGAGATGTGGGAATTTTGAACTGGTTACTACAACATTTCGCCCCGCAGCAAAGTCGATCAGCCTAAATCCGTTATCGGATGTGGTGTCGTGTAGGCTGTGCTTCCCGACCGTACTACCAAAGATGTTCTCTCTTCCTAGCTTTGCGTTAAAATCGCCAAGAACAATTTTAATGTCGTAGCTAGGGCATTGCTCATACGTTTTGTCCAGGAGCTCATAGAACCTGTCTTTGGTGTCGTCATCTTTCTCCTCTGTGGGGGCATGTGCGCATATAAGGCTTATGTTGGCAAATTTAGCCTGGATGCGAATTGTCGTGAGGCGCTCGTTCACTGACCTGAACGATAAGACTTCTTGCCTAAGTCTGCCTCTAACGACAAATCCACATCCAAATAGGCGCTGTTTTTGTTGCTTGTAGCAATCACCGTAATATATATCACAGTTTTTCATCCTTCTTTTGCCCGGTCCATCCCATCGCACTTCTTGGATGGCGGTAATGTCTGCTTTGCAGCAGTCTAGGGCTTCCGCTAATTGTTCGGCTGCACGTGGTCTATAAAGGGACCTTACATTCCACGTACAGATCCGAAGGTCGTTGTCCGTATATCGTTTGCAGGGTTCGTCATCAGTAAAGTCATCCGTTTCCGAGGCTTGTTGTTGCTTCGTAACTGTTGTTTTTTGTGTGGCCGGGCAGTTACCCCGACGGCACAACCCCCAACCTGGAGGGCCAGTTCCTTTTTTTGTAACCCCTAGGACAAGAGGTCGCACTTATAAGTTTGGCAGGTTGAGCTCGGGTGAACTACAACCAGTACCCGATGGCTACCACTTGGAGGTAAAATAAGCACAATTGGTGTGTAGGAAAAGTTGCAACACTGGGCATCGCCAAGTTGACGCCATTCAGTGCCTACCCGATTCCCACAGCACCCAGCCATCGAGGCTTTCAGACTGTCTGTCTTATACTCAGCAAGACGATTTTCTCTCCCGTCTGTCTTCACACCTGCGAATCTGTCTTCCACTACTTTTCGAACCGGGCGATTTGAATTATGTTTGAAAACTGATGCTCGTTAGTGTCATGTGGTCGAGCCTATCTACGTAGTTGACGGATGCCTGCATTCCGGACTACACCCACATCTGTATACAGCTCATGCCCCATAGTTTCGGATGTGCCCTTCAATATATCATACCCATAGACAAGACCAAGTACCCAACAAGAGGCAGTTCTTGGGCTTTGTTAAAAGTCAAACATTCGGCTGGACTTGTAGAGTAACTATGTGGCTTGTACCGATTGGCAAAGGCTATTCTACGTAAGATTTCCTCTATGATTCCGATTTCTCGAGCTATTTGTACTCATTAGGTTATGTCAGGTTAATTGGCTGACTGCTGTAAGGAAAGACAGCGGGAACACTTAGATTAGCAAAGGCCGGTGCTTTCGCGGGGATTTATGAATGTCTATTTCGCAAACAAGTTTTTTCCATTTACAAAGCTAAAACGATTTCCGTCCCACACGTTACTGTCGTTGCAAGGGATATAAGCCGCCGTAAGCACCAATGGCCCTGGGTTCTGATATGTAAGTTTTAAGATCAGGTCAAATTGATCAGTTTAAGTGATGGTTTGGGGTTTAGGGCAGGGTTGTGGCTATAACTTAAGGCTACATCGCAACGGCGCTAGTTGGAACACTCCAACTTAAATTCGCAGCAAAAAGAAACCGTGATATTAAAAGTACATAAACGTTTTTTCTCAATATTCATTTCCATGGATCTCAGCTCATACAACCAAAAGTATTTCTGAAAGTGGATACTGCATCTGTTTGGTATACTTTATTCCGCTCTCGCTTACAAACCAGCTCACTGTTCGGCGGCTTTTTGAGGCATCCTGTGCAAGTTTAAATGCAGGGCAATGCAGTAGAATTGTGTCTTTTTATTCCCACATGTTGCGTTCAGGCCATTCCATCCAATTAGTTAGTTTTGCGACTATACTGTCTGCAGAGTTACGCAGTCCATTAGTAGCATATTATTCCTGAAATTAAGCCCCGAAATTTGAGCCTATGCTTCCATCCTCAGGGCATTTATTATGCAAGGTCCTCCTCCAAGCCCTACAAACGCTTTCTGTCTTCAGCACACAGCATCCTGGATATTCAGAAGCATCTTGCTTGGATATTCAGAAGGGAGACTGCTACCCCCTCGACTACTGCTGACCCCCGTGGTTTTTTCCCACCTCTCACTGCTTCTGCAACAGTTGTACAGCAGCTACCCTACAAGGTAGCCGTCTGCTTCATGAATTCCGCCTCCGAAATGATGAGGTTTGTGGATACAATATGCTTCTAGGTGATGAGGTTTGTGGCTTTCCGTGAGGTGGTAGACCTCAAGTCAGTCAAGGCCTTGTGCTCTTCTGCATTTTTCCTCGCTCCCTCAGATGCTAGGAATCGTCCATTCCATCGGGTTATCCCGCAGGAAGAATCGGTAGACATCGTAGGTGTTTAATAGGGCGCATAGTTTTTCACTTCCGCTTTCCTTTTTCAATTACTACCTCAGCCAAAGGTTGGAAAACTAGAGCTTTGCTCCTGGTTCGCCTTTCGGTAGTTTGCAGCTTTCCGGCTAGTGCTGGGTTGCACCATCCATCCCCGTCAATAATCTCAACACCGCTCGTTGCAACATCAGAGGTTGCGCCCTGAAGTCTTTTCAGCTCGCATTTTAATTTTGTTTTTATTTTAGGGTTAAATTTAAAGTAGGTGAGGTGGTGTCGACCCCGCATCAGCTTAGCGTTAGTGTGATAAGGCCGTTGTTACTTCTTAAAAAGGGCCGTAGGCACGGTTCGCATGACACCTTGGATTTAGGGGGTTATAGACATAGTTGGCATCTGTCCATAGGGTAGCATTGCTGCTCCTTGCAGAGTCACCCACTCAGCACGCTGCGGGTCAGTTTGAGTCCCCATACCACGACAAGGCGCAGTAAAGGTTGACATCCTTTTGTTGCAACATGGTTCGAACGCATGTCTTTTAGCATAATTTTCAAAATTACCAGTAGCCGTGTCTTCCTAAGGTGTGACTGACAATTTACTTCGTGGCCAGATCGCTGATAAATGTGGCACAAGTGGTGTAATTTTTCTTTAGATCGTAATGCATAGCCTGCCATACAGCAGCACAGATTCAACATTGGAGCGAAACACTTATCATCTGTGTATTGAGCGGCAGCTCGAACGTGATTTGTGATTGTTTGATCAATGTCAAGTTCGATTCCGCCATCTGCCCCAACAATGCACAATGAATAAATAAAGCTTCTTTGATCTAATGAGATATTTATTCAGTTTAATATGTTTACTTTAACAACATTTCACAGCACAATGTTTGTCTTTTGTTTATTCTAATTGCACTCCCACCCTTGGAAAGCTGCTCAACTCTTGGTGAAATTAACCGACTAGCTATTGTTAGTCACTTTCAAATGTCTGTATCCGGATCATAATTTCATTCAAGCAAAATGAAGTTATTTCAAATTGGATATCCGACGGTCATCGGACATGTCCTGCTGTGTGGGCAGTCATATAGCACGCGTTCTTTATCTCATTTCTGGTTAACATGGCAGGGACAAAACTTGAACCGGCGTTTCTGAGATCTTTACATCTGGCACTCTATTCTAATTTCCACACAAGCATCCGCTTGAAGAATGCTCTATTGTGTAGTTGTGCCTTTATTGAAGATATCTTCCACAAACTGTAAGCAACACACGCTTCCCATATTCGCCCTTTCTCTCCCCACAGCTTTAGTGAACAAATTGATAAGGATCCTGTCCGTACCGGAGACGTGTTGATATGGTACATAGAGTGTTTAGTTAAACAGATATCCACGCAGAAATAAACCTGGAAATTATAATATCAAAGCGAATTATATTGTGACGGACTCGGAGTGTGATTGGCTCAAAGTTTCCTGACATGTCAATTAGGTGACTTTGCGATGTAGGGAGAAGGAAGAAACTCAGCGGAGGGGTTTATTTATTTTGTGTAACCATCATGACAATGACTACAAAACCGAGAGAATATAACATAAATAACTCTACACGGAGTAGGTATCATTTTCGTGGATAACTTTCTCGTCACCCAACAAAAAAACCGAAAATAAGGTATTTTTAAAAATCTCCAGATCCATACACATAACTGCGGTCACGGCAGTGGCATACGTAGAATAGCCTCCCTTTAAGGTCAGTATAGAAAATTTGAATTAATTAATTTGAATTAATTAATTAATTAATTTGAATAAAATAATTGAAGAAAAAGTTTGTCTAACAAAAACATTCTAAACTGCGTGGAAATAGTTTAATCAGGTTCCGCTGTACAAGCTAAACATTGTGCACCGGTTGTCGCTTGAATCTAACTGCATTTGCAACCATGATACAAAGAATACAGGGTAATATGTTCCCGCGTTTAATTTTCTTAAATATGACGTAAGTTGTTGAACCCAGATTATATTCGAATTCCACTTTAAGCCAGAGAATATAAAAACTTTTTTCATGTAAGATTTTAAGATTGCTTAAAAAAGACAGTTTGTACAAAGACATTTTTTTATATACGAGACTATTAAATTATAAATATTAGCACCTTAATTCAATGAGCAAAGGGTGATTTTGTAGCTATTATCTTTTTGGCAACACTGGTTTAAACAGCTGACTCACGTTTCGTGTTTTGTTTCACTGTCAAACATCTTCAGTTTGGTATATAATTTAACCATGAATCGTCTTACAAACGAACAATGATTGCAAATTATTGAATTTTATTCAATGCTCTGTTAAGAAAGCTCATCGCGCGCTTTTTGTTGTTCATTGTGTTCAGAGACGAAGCTCATTTTTGGCTCAATGGGTACGTAAATAAGATGAATTGTCGATTTTGGAGTAAATATCAGCAAGCAGCATTGCAAGAGCTACCAATGTATCCAGAAAAAGTCACAGTTTGGTGCGGTTTATGGGCTGGTGGCATCATTGGACCGTACTTCTACAAAGATGATGCGAATCGTAACGTAACTGTGAATGGTGAGCGCTACCGTTAGATGATATCCAATTTTTTTCGCCCAAAATGCAAGAGCTTGACTTGCATGACATGTGGTTTCACATGCCACACAGCACGCGCAACGTATTGGACGTATTGAGAGGCGAGTTCGGTGAACATTTTATTTCACGTTCGGGACCGATCAATTGGTCGTCTAGATCGTGCGATTTAACACCTTTAGACTTTTTTTGTGGGGTTAAAGCCCGTTTCAATTGACGCATTGGAAGACAACATTGAAGCATTTATTCGTGAGATACCGGCCGAAATGTTGGAAAGAGTATGCCAAAATTGGACTAAGCGTATGGAGCATTTGAAGCGCAGTCAAGGTCAAAATTAGCATGAAATAATCTTCAAACATTAAATTATGCGGACCCGTACTATCGATTCAAACAAGATTTTATGCATTTTTCTGAATTTTATGCGTTTTTTTTAACTTTCCTATAACTTTTAAAAAATCACCCTTTATAACTACAAATTTCTGACAAAACAAAAACCCTCATTTTAGTCAAATAAAAAATTCCTACATAAATAAGCTTTTATTCAATTTCTCATTTCAGCTTCAACCTGGTGACCAAATACTCGCCGTCAACGGTGAAGACGTTAAAGAAGCTCCCAGAGATCATGTCATCAAATAAAGATTTCATGCATTTTTCAGAATTTTATGTTTTTTTTTTTTTTGAAAAACTTTTCTATTGCTTTTAAAAAATCACAAGTTATTGTACTTGTAAGTAAGTTGTTAATTGTGCACGTAGATATCAATGTATATTCCAAAGAAGAGCATAAAATCATTTTTACTCTTTTTATACGCAATTTAATTCAATATTTCCTCATAATTCGTCTCCATTGTATGAGAAAAAGTCCTTTCTCACAGAAAATGATACACTCTTGACGTCACGCAGCTTTCACTCAAATAAGCACTCAAATGAACATATCACGTTTCATTCTGTGTATCATGTAGTTCAACCAAGTATGCGCCGGACGACAGTACGCAATTTTCAAACTTGAATATTTCTGAAAGGTTTGATTGTGTTGAATCTATGGATTTGTTGGTCACACCATATTTGTCCATAACTGTTACACATCCATTCCGGTAGTTGTTAAACTTCCCATGCAAGGCATATACTCGATTGGAACGATTCATCGCCAGCGCATTACAAAGCGCGAACTTCCTGGGAGGTTCGACATAATTGAATATGTGACTCACAAACTCGGTTTGCTTGCCGGAAGTGTCAAGATCGTCTGTGCCGTTTAATGAATTTTCACACAGCCTGAGATGCACCACCCATGATTTTCGATCAAAATTTCTGTAATTCTCAGCACTACTTGAAGTTAAATGCCACAAATCCAGGTTTGTTATATGATGAGTCATAGACACTCAAGTGCTGCTGGAGCTGGAAAGGCTTGTTGGCTGAGCCTCGGGTTCACCCGAACTGTAGCATCAGAAGAAGAAATTAATTCGTGCGGTTTGCTAAGAGATGGCGTAACCTGTATTAACATGCGTTGGAAAGCTACTGCCATTGTAAAAAGTTTTCATTGAAAAAGTCATAGCTTCAGATGGGCAATACTTTGAAGAATACCATTGTACATGTTTTTCTTTAATAAACTTTAAAATTAAAAAAAAAACAGCGTGAAACCCAATATTTGAATTATATTATTAATATAAATTATAAAATATAATATGTCTGCTTATGTTCCCACACACTTGCCCGAAGGCGAGAAGTACCAAAAGATTTCATTAGAGTTGTCTTCAGATTGTTTAACAGTGACCGCTTATCTACGCCGACACACCAAGAATAATCGTTAAAGGAAATGTGAACTTGACTAAATCTCACGAGATATGAAAGTAAATGCAAATTATCAAGAAGCGGAAAATCACAAGTCATTGTAAAAGCTCCATTGGTCCACTCTATCTTCTGCGGAACGCCTACACGGAAAAAGCGTGCTCTGCCTTTTTCATCAACATTTGAGCAGTTCTGAATAAAAAGCAAGCTAGGTAAGGTTAGGTTAAAGAAGGGGAGTGCGATGGTTGACAATATTTCTACTCGGGGGACAAAAAGCGCATTGTGAATGCCTTCATTTGTGAAGCACACAATACTTCTAAACTGTCATGCCTCCTGGTGTTTGAAACCAATACGAAATTTTTATTAATTTGAAAAGATGCGATATGCATATATATATATGTATATACCCGAAGTCTCACTAAAGAATGTGTGGTCAACCGAAACTAAGTGCCGATACTGGGGAGCTGGTCAGTGGCAAAGCAGACGTTAGAACGTCTTTGTTCCTTTCTCGTCGCCGCAGATCCGACAGAAATCACTGGACTACTGATTCCGTTTCCGGAGCATTGATCCGATCGCAGTGTCCTTTGATCAATCCTACGATCATACGGATCGACTTTCGGGCCAATGCCAGATGCTTCCTTGTTTTATCTTTATTAAGCTCTGTCCACACTGATCTTGTCGTCCAATAGTCAACTCTTGAAAGCCAAGACGAGTTGACTTCTAATATAATTGTATTGTTGTATTGTATATGATCCGTTAAAATGCACTGAGCGGCAATTGCAGTGACATGTCCGCTGCGCTGATGTCGTCCCTTCGATTGAGCTGTTGCCCGGTATCCAGCAGTTGATTTCGTTGTGGGGGATCCTATTGATTTCAGTGCAATGTGGCTGTCTACAAAGATGCTGATATTCGATGGTGGGATATCGGTTTCTTGTGCAGTCCAAATAGGGGCTAGCCTCTATATTTCGTTGAGAATGCTCATGACGCTTCTTGTGTTTCTACCATCCCACCTGCTATAATGTGTCTGATGATTGCTGTGTACATCCAATGAATGATGTACGGATGCAAGCCTCATGTGTTGTTGAAGAACTTTTTACAGGCATACCAATCATTCTTTCATCTTTTTGTCTTCTTTCCTCCAAGTTCCGTTTCCAGGATAGTTTGGTATCGAGAATGATATACAGACAATTAGTTTGCGACTTAAGTATGAATGGAGTACCACGCAGCTTATCGGGATTTTCATTTTCCTGGTAAACAGACCCAGCTCAGTTTTCTGATGGGAGAGTTCCTTCAACGCAAATTCCATTACTAGCTGATGGTTCGTAGAAATTTACCATTCATCAAGATATCTAGAGCCTCTGTATATCATGTGGTCTTTGTGCCTTTCTACATGAAGATTTTAAGGATTTGGTTACCTGTATCAGTTATCAATTTCACGAGCTACACTAAGCAGTTCACTTTCCAGAGCAGCCCTTTGAGATAGGAGTGTTGAGGTATGTAAGTTGATATGCTAAATCTATGGTTTAGACCAAACTATGATGCAAACAAAAATAGTCACTTCTAAACATAAAGTTCGTGAGTAGAGGATGACAGTATCCGATTTGGTTCGATTCCGTCTATTCTACTGGCATGAGTGAGTCATTTGTAGACAATTTTGGTTCCCACTGGCATAGAAAGCATACAATTTTTGTTATTGTTTTCCTTTTTTTAATTTCTCAAGCAGTCTCTCAACACGTCTTAGAAGAAAATTGATTTAGTGAGAAATGTGGGACATGCTGCCCAGCAAATTAGTTCATACGTTCAATTTACGTCAGTGAGAGAAAATTCGTCTTGTGTAGTCAGTCATTGCAACAGAAGTTCTATAAAATCGTAGAGCTGTTGAATTATTTATGATCTCCTTTAAGTCGTTAAAGTTTCAGTTTTTATAGTTAGAAGAAAACATTGTTCTGATGGACGGAATGACATTTGGTAGACAGAGCGGAGTCTCTGTGATGCGTCACATCAATTCCCACATCACTTAAGTGCCCTAAAATAGGTCGAGCTAATGAAGATTTTTTCGCAATAAATATCAAATGTTTTATTGGAATTGAAGGGGTGCACTTTTTCAATATTTGTATACATCTCCAATTAAAAGGCGTGAGAGAGTGAGTTGATGTTTCTAAGAACAATTCAAAACTAATTTGTACGGAATTCGATTCCACTTATTAAATACGTACGAGGAACCAACAGTCTCTACCGTGGACACTCTGTAATGTTAGGCGGTCATTAACTATAACGCCTAAAAGTAGATCACAGATTTCAATTACCGTAGTGTTCATCGAAAACAGAGTGAACTAAGATCAACGAGGCCAGTTTTGTTGGGAAGTGTGGAGGAAACCAAGGGGATGCATATTCCAAACTGAAAGAATCGGAGCGGTCCACAAAGATACTAGTACTGCGCCCACAAAGACCTATTGTACCGCCTTTCCATGATAAAAAAATTGAGTGCTGCCTTCTGGATATCTATCATAGTCTTTGCCTATGGATATCTTTTTTGTGTTGAATCTTGGCGAAGCTTGGGCAGTTAGTCAATATAAGTTGCAAAGTGGCCTTAGCCTCGCCACAGTCCGTATTGGCAATCCCCGTTTTTTCGAGGTGGTAACTATATACTCCGTGTCCTGCAATTGAACCACACAGTATTCTTTGGTCATTCATTTTAAGTTGTAGACATAGAACATGTCGACAGATATCAATTTACTTAATTATATTAGAGCATCATCTGGCTGATTTAGACTACACATTCACTTTGAGTGTTACCTGCTTAGATAATTTCTTAAGCTTTGAGATTTAAATCAATATCAATATCAATTTTTATTAGTAAGGCCACCCCTTTGTGAAAAATAGAGAATTGAAAAACTAATTAGCAAAAAGGATCTTCGTCATATATTTGTTGCTTTCCTTACAAATCTTATTTGTTTACCTAACGACGTGTTGTGTGACGTGTCGACGTGTTCTTTCCGTCGATATCTTACTCGTTTACATGTGTGTTATTAGCAATGTCCTTGCCCAAATTTTTGTCAATCTGTTTATTTACGAAACAACTGTTAGATAACGACATAATTTATCTTGTTTTCATCCAAACAATTGCATTGATGCTCTTCAGTCGAACTCGTGGTAGAACAGAGACCAAGTCAGTCTAAATATTAATTTTTATTCGCGTGTTGCTGTTTTGTTATTTATTAAATTAATAAGGGGGAATACCTTCCCCCAAATAATGTTTTAGTTTAGAACATAATCCTTTAGACTAACAACAATACCCCTAAGAGAGAGAGAATAAACACTCTCGCTAAGTGAAACTCAGATTAACAAATATTTGGTAAGTACCATAAAAAAGACGCGCTAACATAGATAAGAGTTACCGTGTTTAAATGTATTTGAATTGTGTAGACAATAGCTGTGATTTTTGTTTTAAATTTTTCCAAAGAGTCTCCTACTAGTTAAAATAAGCATGGCAAATCGTCAAGATCAAGTCAATTAAATTGTAGCAGCTTTTTAGAAATATGTAAACAAAATCTATTTACTGTAGGTATCCCTAATCCCATCCCATACAATATATTTATTAAATTTGTATGAGACTATTAGGTCCCGAATAACAGTGATTTGGGGCGGGGCATATTTTATGAGCTTTTGGGAGACTATTTGGGCCTCAAATAATTTCCTATACATTTGGGAGATTATTTGGGTATTTTTATGTGACAGTTCTGGACTGGGGATCGTTTTGGAACCTCTTGGAGACTATTTGGGTGTCAAAAGTATTTTTTTACGACCGTTTTTGCGTGCTGTACAGTTATATTTAGGCCCTGCGTATTGTTATCGAGGGAATTTTTATGACAACAGATATAGAACACTCAGATACAGACACAGGAAACTATTTAATGTCTCTTGAAAATTGTGCATTATAGTTTCTGCAAATTTTTGCAGTTCCTTAGTAATGAATGACGTAAATCCTTTCCTCATACATCAATTTGAAATTCAGTTGTTCCTTTTGATAAAGAAAAGCGGTTTCAACAAGATGTACAGCAGTCCAGTCCCAGTTCCAAACTGGCACATACAAATAGGAAAATAGTCCCTTAAATGTCCAAAAAATATTTGAGACCCAAATAGTCTCAGAAAACTACAAAAAATATCCCCCATTTTAGATTTGTCACATAAAAATACCCAAGTAATCTCTTAAATGTATAGGAAATTATTTGAGGCCCAAATAGTCTCCCAAAAGCTCATAAAATATGCCCCGCCCCAAATTACTACATAAAAATCAAATTGTCAAGTAGCTGCTAAGTAATTCTGCGGACCCCAATAGTCTCGCTAAATTAACAAAAAAAAAAAAAGAGCGGGAATGAAATAGATTCGTGGGGCCCTAATAGTCTCTTCAAAATTAAAAAAAATATTGTATGGGATGGAATTAGTCATACCTCCTGCGAAATTTTAGAAAAAGAAAGTGTGGCAAAACCAATCTAAATGAAATAAAATGTGATGAAAATGAGTCGATCTTGCAGGGTAGTATTATTTCCAACAAGACACCGACCCCAAACACACTTTTAATAATGTAAAGATGTGGATTATAATAAACAATGCGCACATGTTTGACACACCTCCACAATGCCCCGAACCCTATTAAGGTTGTTTTTGATTATTTGGAACAGATCGATCAAAGAGAGATTCTGAAAATAAATCTGCCTCCTTTTAAAATCGTTTATTTCGCCATTTGTTGTTTTCGACCCTGCTTGTGTTGGAAGTGCAAAGGAGCAATGGGTTGCGCTAACTCGCCGCTGAGCAACAACCAGACTCTCGCATGAAAAATCGTTAACCGAACAGAGTCACCACTCTGTTAAGGTATCTCAGAAAAGGGATAATTTCCGTTCTATGAAATGGAACGTCATTTTCTTGTCTATGTTACTATATGCAGGCTTTTTAATTGCCAGCTTTCATGGCCTGCTCTAACTTATGAGCGCACTTGTTGGTAAAACTTTTAATTTATTTTCTCTCAGAAAAAAATAGCTTTAAGCATTTCTAGCAAGTACTGACTACCGTTTAAGCTGTTTTCTGACAGTTCTCACGGGGCTTTTTTTATTGGTATAGTAGCGAACTCTGGTGGCTGGTCGCATGAACTAGTGGGAACTTAATCTTTGTTCCTGGTCTAAACAGGTCTACTCTCCAATGAAACACGTTAAGATGAGGAGGGATACACGGGCAGAATTCCACTGGAAGAACGGTTCGGTCTAAGTATTTTCATAGAATGGAAACTACATGTCAATCGTGTTTGGTGAGTAGGCACAAACAATGTGCAATAATAATGGAATCGTGCATTCAAGGAGAAGGAAATAGCCTCAGAGTAGGTTGTATGAATAATGAAGAGAATATTCAACAAAGAGTGTCCCAAGGAAAAGAAGATACGCGGTAGGGAGGAAAACGAATAGGTGACTGCTTAATGTCCATGCTACCGACTCTAAAAAGACGTTCCTACTGAATGGCGCCCGCCAAGGAGATGAGGATTAAGAACGATTTTTTAAGTGTGTTCCTTCAATAATCTGAATTAACAATTTTAAATCTCTAAAATGTGACCGAATCGGGTAGTATAGAATGCAGTGTGTATTAGACTGCCTTTCTCCATCAAAGTTGGAAATGGAATTAATTTATATGGCTAGGAATCTTTCTGTTTTATCGCTTAATTTATTTTATAAAATTGCTCAAAGTGAACGTAAGAATATATGAACTTGTTGTTTGAATGCATATTGACTTGATTTTGTTTCCACTGCTTCAGACGGCGCGGCGATGCCATATCCTTAGAAAAGAAATGATGTCTTTAGAGTCTGTTGATTGCTAACAGTTCGTCAGCTTTCTTTATGAAGCCAATTGTATCCTGTGGGCACGAGCGCTTACAACGAACATCTCTAATATCTTGGACCATCATTACAGTGGTCATCCGTACTCTTTCTTAGAAGACAATACTCCTTTTCGGTATCGTGTTCTTTTTTTTTTCTTCTTGAGGTGGACAGTAGTTTGTCCTCGTTTTACTAAATTGCGCTCTTTATGTGCGTTTTTTAAACATTTTGTTTTCTGTGATCTAGTGAGAACCAAGATTCTCCCTAAAAACAAAATTAACAAAATAATTTTACGTGAAAATAAACATTTAAATATGAAATACAACGTCGCTTCGGTTGGCTTCGCAGTAGCGCATTCTTTCACCTCAATTTTTCAATACCTTGTTGACGGTTTCGGGTTGTAACTTACGGATTAAGTGCTTGAATCGCTTCTGGAGTGTGTGGTTATAATAGTAGTAATTCGTGATTTCCCATAAAAAAGTGCAAAGGGTTCAAAGTGCAAACAACAAGATTTGGGAATTTGATCATCATTCATAAAATAAGAATGATTTAACAATAATATTATTAATTGCTCTAGCTTGCACAAAGATACGGTTGTGAATAGCAACTGAATATACATTTTTTAAATAACAATCCGTTGTGTATTGCATTAAATCTATGGTGGAGGAAAACAATCTGGGAAAAAAGCCGTTTTACCATAGAAGCGTATTCAAAATATATGACTCTCAATAAAGGTTTTCAATAGAAAAACTTTTAATAATTGTTTGAGAAGTTTTTTCTAGACAGGAAATACTCTTTGAGCATTGTGACTCACACCAACGATAGTACATACGACGTCGAGGTTGGGTCGACGCACATACCCACAACGCAACGAGCCAACCCATCAATATGAGTCACCTAGTCAAGCTAAGAGCAAGAGGTCTTTTGATTCTAGGCGTGATTTTTTGACTACTCAGTACTCAGCTTAGTAAGATTTTACACGTGAAGCAACAAAGCACTGAGTAAAAACTACTCAGTAAAATTTGACTGGCATTACTGACTTCGACGCATTGAAAAATCTCATCCATAGATGTCGCCGGAGGAAATTAGTTGTTTTTTAAGGGTTGGTATCAATCGATTATTCGACACTTGCAAGTGTTTATTTGTTACTTGTGCAAATTTATAAAATATTAAATCATTTATTTTTTTAAGAATTTTGCTTTTGTGAATTAAATTTCACTTATATTTGACATCTAATGCAATGGACGTAAACATATGTACCAACTTTTGAAAGGAAAATTTAACTCAGTAAAAGAGCGTTTTATATAGAATCACTACTCAGCTTAGTACTGAGCAGTCAAAAACACACTTTCTATAGTGTCACTGTGATAACACTGTTGGAGATATCATAGAGAACAAACATTCCTTATATAAAGCAGCAACACACAAGTATATAAAACAAGAAACAACAAGAGAAGAGCAGACAAAGTGCCACATCGCACATGGCTCCGTATCATAAGAAATAGAAATCACAACTAGGTCTCTTTGTCTTAATCAATCAAAGCGTATTATGTGTTCACATCACACCGATTTAAAGTTTGCATGATGTTCAACTTAGGCATGGTTTTTTGGTGTTTTATGACCAACCCGAGTCGATAAACCGAGTCAACCGAGTTGTGTGTTCACAAAGACTCACAACGGTTCGTAGTTTTGATGTTGAATGTTAATTTATTTGTCACATTTTAAAATCAGCAACAGCAAATCAGCAAGTTTGGACTTAAATAAGGTGGATTCGGTTCATCAACTCGAGTTGACCCATCGCTAATCATCAGGTAGACTGATAACTCTGCGGTACTCCTGGCGTCCTTCTATGAAATTCTGTTGTTAATTTTACCCAAAACGATACCCGTGCCTCTGTTGTTTTATTAGGTGCCACTTTGAACATGAAACTATGAACAAAAAAAAAGTGTTCAACATTTTTTGACGATGATCATAATAGAGATATAACCCACAGGAGACTGTTAATGAAAAGCAGTGCCTATCATACATTATCTGCAAATCGATGTAATTGTTGAGTCAGGCTGCCTCCGAATCAAATGCGCATATTTTCTGGGTGTAGCATAACACCACAAAAAATATATATACAGGTTCAACAAGTCAAACTATGCCAACTTCACGTGCACACTGATAACATCTACCGAATTGGAAATAATGCCCCACCCAAAAGAATATTCACACTTGAAACAAAAGGTCCAAGAGCTAGTCACAACAAAAACGTACGATTAAGTGCACGCATAAGTTGAATATTAAGCTCCCGCCAAAGAGCCTCATTCTGTCAGACTGCGAAGGAGCCTGTAAAAGCTACCGCATAAGCTAAAAACATCCTAAAAAACCCCTCCTATCACCGCTGAGCTTACAGCTTTCCGTGGTGAATTCACAATTTCTGGGACAGTGCATGCGGTGAATTCTGATATATAAGTTTTGAGTCCTTAAGGATTTATTCAGTTTAGCTCACTCGGACGTCGCGTACTTACATATACAACGAACCTCTCGACAATCGACTTGATTTGCTTATAGAAAACTTCAGCATTCCTATAAGCCAATTGAATATCTATACATTTCATTTATTTCCGTTTTTTTCTTTGCCTTCGAATAGTTAAATGCATCCGTGAAAGGATGTCCGCTTAATTTAGTTTCGTCTGTGTGTGACTTACAAGAAAACGGGGACAGTGCAAAGTAATTTCATAACGAAAGAAAAAAACATCCAACTAAGCAAGTAGATCCTAAATGGTGCAGCAAAGTATCTATACATTAAGCAATCGCAGTACATTTCGTTGGTGTATCTACAAAATATGAACAGGACTAGTAACCGGAGAAGCGAGACTATTTTTTGTTAATGCTTAGTATTTGTGTGTGTGTAGCTAATATTTTATTCGAGTTTTGTTATAGCTCCTCAACTATCTGAGAAAAGTTCACAAAAACAAAAAAAAAGAAGTACACAAAATCCGAGTGGAGTTCCTTAGAGGTAAGAAATGAGGAAAAAAAATAGAAACAGTGAAGCGTCATTGCATGGAGGTCAAGGAAAGGCGGTTCTAGTCTCTACAAGATTATTGTGCATTTTTCACTGTCAACTCTCGGCTAAGTGAAAGTCATTATATGCGAAAGGAGGTGTATGTTTTTTTGTTCTCTCTCCGTTGTCTCGGTATCCATGAAAAGGTACAGCAGCGCGCCCTTTAATGGTTATCACGCCTCGGTTTTTTGTATCGATTAATTTTCTAGTGTAAAATGAAAACGACTGCTCTTTTGTTAGACTTATCTTGAAGTTGGTCTCGGTTGTATTCGGGTTCCCCAGACCCCACACCCACAACCCCGATTGAATTGGAATGACTTAATTTAGGTTTTCACTCGTAATCTTTCCGCTTTTATGGCCTAGTATTTGCACATGCATGTATGGCAGGGGGATGTATCATTTATTTTGCCTTGAAGAAAGCTTTAAGTGAAACATAAAATGAGACTCTGCGGGGAGCGTTGAAAGGGATCGAATAAAAGAAACAAGGAAACGACAACATAATTGACCTATATGCCTGTTGTATGTATGCACTTATGGACTGTGTACCAAGTTGTACTACGTTCCTTATTTTATTTTTACTATGTAAATAAATACATTTAATTTGGCGAATCAAATGAAATTCGCTCTTAATCTATCTCCGAACATCTCGCCATCTTGTGAGCCGTGGAGCAAGACAATATATCGTCATGAGAGGCGATTTGTTAATTGTTATTCAGTATCTGCGCAAACAATAAGTACGAATTTCATTGTGCCACCAAACTGAGAGAGAGAGAGTCATAAGCATGGTTAAGTGCATATAAAGCAAACGTTTTTTTGTTCATTATTGTCTTAAATGAATGCTCGATTTGATGTCCCATTTTCACCCAAATGACGAGCTTTATCTCATGCAGAAGAGCAAAAACACAAATGGCAAGTGTAAAGATACATACAACAAAAATAAAAAAGAAGGAAACTGTGCGCTTTGGGACATTAAATAATTCAATTACTTACACAGATACACAATACAATACTCTAGTGGATGTTGTCAGATAAGCTTTTTTTTATTTAATTACTCACACTTCATCGTCTCATTAAAAAGTAAAACATTTACTTAGGCACATAAAATGTGCGGATTGAGGGAGGAATGAGAGCTTGAGACCTTGTACAACCGGCACGCCTTCCACTGAAAGCATGATGAACGCAATAAATGTTATGTGCTTGCACCATTGGTGTTTTTTTTTTCATCGGATCGGTTTTTCTATACCACCTCAACATCATCGGTAAATCACACGTGGATGCATATTTTTTTTGCTCTAAAATATTACTCATGTCTTAATTTTATATACGCTTGACATTTGCAAAAAAATCGATTGAAATTATAAATGTAAAATGTCTCAATTAATTGCATGTCGTGCACTAATCGTGGTCCATTTTGCCTGATTTTTAACAGGATTGGGGCAACAGAAATTGCCATCACGCTTATTTTACCGTAGGCATTGACAAGATTCGTTATTTTTTTTTTTGGCGGGCTTGAAAAAGTGCTCATGTGGGCGAAATGTTATCGACAATGTGTGCATAATTATTTGGCGTTGAGGGAAAATTTTTCTAGAGTCACCTTGTCGTGCCTATTTCAAGTGTCGATTCACCACATTAAACAAGACAAGCATATCTCTTTAAAAAAAATGCCGGGATACTACGCCATTTTAGGAAATTACGTTAAGCGTACTTCATACTTACATAAACAACAATCCACGTTTGGTTGCACGTGGCTTACTGAAAAACTTTCACACAAAAAGTTTACTCCCAAGTAGAAATCATGTACTTTAGAGATACCGTACATTAAAGCTGATTGTCACCTAGTCCACGGCGGAAGGAAAATCAGAAAGTTGTTGACGGTTCTTGGAGATTTTCTTGACATATAATCATAAACTATATTTGCTAATGTGTATGTCAGTCTACTATGGAAATTATATTCTTTGATTGGTTAGCAAAAATGTTATAAACAAGCCTCTAAACAATCTTTCTTCTTTGTGTGGCGCTTCAGTACGGGGTGAATCTGGGCCTCAACCAACAAGCCTCTCCAACTAGCGCGATCTCTAGCTAGTTGTCAGTTTCGCACATCAAGTTGGTTGAGGTCCTTCTCCATTTAGGTGCGCAACCATAAACGCTGGCGTCCTCTTGCCCCACAGGTTCGGATTCGAAGATTCTTCGGGCCGGAGCTGAATTGTCCATATGCTCTACATGGCTCAGACAACGTAGGCGTTGGATCCTTAGACGCCCTAATAGGCTTATGTCGCTGTCCAGCCCCGTCAACACAAACAGGACCACAGATCGCACGCAGAACTTTTCTCTCAACGAGACCATACGCCATCTTCATCCGCTTTGGAGATGGGATGGGACTGGCATGATCAGGGTCTTAGTCCTTCGAGAGAGGGCTTTACTACTCGATTGCCTCTAGAGCCCATAGAAACAGCGATTGGCGAAAGTTATCCTACGCTTGATCTCGGTACTGGTGGTGTTGTCCCTATTTACTCCAGAGCCTAGGTAGACGAAGTCCTTGACTATCTCAAAGTTTCTGCTGCCCAATATGACGCTCTGTCCAAGACGTCGATATTGTATGTCCTTCGTTTTGTCCTCATTCACCGTCAGACCCTTTTCAGCCGCTTCCGTCTCAATGTTAGCCAACGCCTCATAGACGGCTCTCTAAGTTCTGCCAATCATGGTGTCATCGGCGAAGGCTAACAATTCTGCTTCTAGTGTTGAGTTTTACACGAGCTTTTCCAGGACGATGTTGAAGAAATCACATGGCAGCGCCGCGTCTTGCCTAAAACCTTTTTTCACATTGAAGGTCTCGGTGAGTTCCTTACCGACCTTGATGGAGCAGCGAGAGTTCTCCATTGTCATCCTACACAGCTTGACGAGTTTGGCAGGAATGTCAAAACTAGACATGGCCTTGAATAGCTCATCTCTATGCTCTCATATGCGGCCTTGAAATCGACGAACAGATGGTGAGTGCCGATTTGCACTTCGTGGGTCTTTCCTGGATCTACCGTTGTGTGAAGATCTGGTCTATTGTGGACTTTCCTGGCCTGAGGCCACACAAATACGGACCTATCAGATTATTAAAGAACTGCTTCAGGCGGGTACACAAAACGGCAGAGAAGATATCATATGCGAAGTTAAGCTGACTGATCCCTCTAAAATTGGCGCATTCAAAGGGGTCTCCTTTCTTATGGATCTCTAAACAATCACTATCTATATAATACTTGACTCACGTAATAGAACACCGGTTGGACAGACCAGTACTAAAAACTGTCGTCGATATAACAGGACTATGCCACTGCTACGAACGCCTTCAATATTGGACTTCCTTAAAATCGCTTATTGTCTTCGGTCACACAATCGAAATCAATCGCAACAATCGCAATCTGCCCTAAGCCAGCGGGCACCAAGCTAGCACCAATGGAAGAGAAGAAACACTCCTGATTACATAATCCTAATTAAGTGTTCCCGTCAACGATGGAAGGCTGAGACTGAGTCAGTAAGTAATTAAGTGTTCTCTTGATAATGACATGCACAATGGCCGCTGAAGTCACTCCATTTAAAATTGCCCCTGCTGAAGAACTGTTGCTATAGCAGTAATCATGCGTGCTGTGCATGTTGTTATTTTCCCATATTTTATGCCAACTCCGAATGGCGAAGTTTGAGAAGCTTTTTCTAGACAAGTCTAGAAGTCATTGCGAATTTGATCTCTTATTACGAGACAAATGTCTGGCAATTGTTATTAATTCTAACCTACTGGTTAGAGTTCGTAGTACACATTATGTTTAGTTGTTATGACAAGTTTTTTTCTTATTTCTGTTTACTAAGAAAACGCACAAAAAACTTGGCTTAAGAAAATTTACTGTACTTCACAGTATCATCAAAAAAGTCTTGTTGTCACTTCTCTGCGCGGCTTACCGTTGTTGGACCATATTTTGACGACAGATGGGCCATTGTTTCCTCTGTCCTATGAACAGCATCAAGTAGTGACGAATTCAATCATACATCATAATTTCCTGACCTGCATTCCACAAATGAGTCGTGGGGGTAAAACACCCGCTAGAGATCTCCCGGCCACAAGATCCTCCGCCATCGACTCTAATTCATCGGGATTTATGCTCATGCAACCAATTAATTTTTTGAACTTTGTACAACTATCTGTTCCTGGGTCCAAGCGGTCGCTATACTATAAATTCACATTTATGGCACGCCTCAAAAGATGTAATGTTCGGGACTTAAGTCCGGGCTTAATTTTGTTAAGCAGATTTTACTAAAACTGATAGTGTTCAATAATTGAATAACTCGGTGCTGTGGCCGTCCTCATGAATAGTTCGATCGGGAGTGGCTTCAAACGCCAATCCATCTCAGCACCGAGTTATCCTTGAATCCTCTATTTACTCAAGCAGCAAAGGATCCTAGACACAGACGGTTTTCTTCACTTTTCGCTATCCTTCCGCTGATCGTAGACGAAAGACAATATTGGATGCAAATAGTACTCTAATTTTGTTAAGTAAACACATTTTAACAATTTATAAACGTGGCGCCGGATTTTGGTGATTTGCCAAACCAAACGAACATCAATCCAACTGAGAACTTTCAAATCAGCGTTCACATGTACCAATGTTTGGTTTAAAAACATCCCTTATTCTTATCGTTGAATCTACTGACTGAATTGGCGTGGAATCTAATTTTATAAAACCACTCAATTCATAGCCACCTTAAGCTACCTGAATGAGGAAATCGAAGCAATAGTTTGTATTTTTTGTCAGTCAACGGAGATAAGTTTGATTTATTCTTTTAAATACTCGTCTGATAATACCCTTCAATCTGCATACTAGGCTATGATGCAGGCTATATGCACTTAAACCATACGTTCAACTTCAGCTGTTCTTCATTGCTTGTTAATATTCAAGTCAACCATAACTATGATCCAGTTTTTTCTTATATACAACCCAGTCCACTTCGATTTGTAATAAATATACATTTTAATGTGAGGTCAATTGATGGAGCCAATGACAGATAGAAATAAAGCTATTTGAAAAAAAAAAATGTCTCTTGACACTTGCAATTTTGATAGTTGAGTTCGGTTATTTTATAAAATGCTTTAGCTTGCAATGGATGCGAAACGTACATTCCTCCAAAATCTGCAAATAAGTTCGAATCATATACCACTTTAATGTGGAAAGTAGTTAATTGCTAGGTGCACTTGACTCATCTTAAAAATGCATATGTATGAATGGCAGAAATGACGAGCCACTCCATTTTCTAAAATTGCATAACTTTCTCATCTACATATAATTCAAATAAATATTTACTTTAAAATAAGTCCTGTTGAATTTCTATTCATTACAATTTCCCTACGATTTTATGTCACTGTCAGTATTTAAGTACAAGTTAAGGTCTTATGATGCACGATTTTTTCGGACTAGCCTATTTCATATATAGCCGTCTTAAGGATCAACTTTTCGAATCGTCCAACTTAACTTGCTAAGTTCGGTATCAGCAAACGACCTTTAGACATTATTTTAAAAATCCTAGGACATAATCCGAAAGATGAACTTCTTCGACTTGACAAAGTATTATCTTGGTGCACTTAATGTAATTCACTGATTACAGCACCCTCAACATTTCCTTCGGACCCTTCGGACCCAGAACGACAGCTTATGTCAAGCACATTGAATTCCGAAAGCATAATTAACGAGGGTAAGAACAACAGAATGGAATTCTATGCTTTTAAAACTCAAAGCTGTCTGCTGTCTCTAAAGCGTACCCCTGACAATCAGCCATTATCCATGAATGGCACTTGCATCGACGAAACCGGAAATCTTTCCATCATTGGTATTATAGGTCGCCAAAAATGCTGCGAAATGTTAAGGTTTCCTTAATCGTTGTCGTTATTTTAACAAACGATACTCAAGTGAGCTAGCCAACTCCATTCCTCCCCTTCTTGAATTCACCCGCAATACACATCACGCCAAGCGTATATTCGCCAGGAATGCACATGAAAGTACCCTTAAGCCTGCTTTCGGACGAACAGTGAAATTTAGAGACTCGTTTGTCTGGAATGCTCTTTCCAACTCAATATTTCTTATAGAGTACAATCAGCAGATATTTAAGACCAATGTGCACAGGTGCCTTCTATCCCTCTATACCATCGGCCCGTGCTGTGTCCTGATCTCGGACAATTGACGGTATTAATAACCCCTTGAGCACGCGCATATTATAAAAATGAACATGTATGCAGAACCATCCCGGGATAAGCTTACTGTGCATTCTTGAATCGAAGTGCGATTACATGGCTTAGTTTCCTACTCTCACTATGCCGTTGGAGGGTCATACTAAATCATTTTCTTTAATCCTCATTAACGTTAATAGTAATAGTTTTAAAAAAATGTCTACTCGCCTTTGGTAAAATAGAACTAGTTAACCAAGCAAACTCATTTGTACAGAAGCCATTAACCTCCTTATGAGTTAGTGGCTAAAATGTCACGACAACATTGCGACTGCTTTTAATTAACTCACTACGATTAAACGTGACCATTAACGGTTTCAGGAAATTTAACTGTATCCTCACTTGACGAAATACATTTGGATAAGATCCTCAGTGAAAAGTTGGGATGTATATATTGGCTATAATTAAAATATGTTCGAAAGCATGAAAGACTTCCTGGATAACACGCGTCAATAGCAATACAGAAAGCAAATTGCTGGGGGAAATGACTACTCGCTGACGAATAGACCAAAAATAATTCAAACATGCACAATCATCCCAAGCATTCTGGTGTGCATTGGCAAAAGACGAACATGAACATGTTTAAGCAAAGCGTTATGTTGATTGTTTTCGTCCCTTAACCCTTTTTCTTTGCCACATTTTGACAAGTCAGTTGTAGTTCGCGGGTAAATCGGAAGGAGTTGCGTACCAAAAGCATTTTCATGGGATATGCGATCATTTATTTTCATCAGGCGACTAGAGGGGGTAAATGAACTGGTATCGGTAAATATTGAATGATCCTGCCTGGGCTACAGAAGGCTGTTCGGGGGCTCTACACTTTTTCTGCGTCCAAAGTATCCTACCAATTACCTTATTTCTTCTATTATTCGTCAGTATCCCACTTAAGCTTATCTAATATCCAATAAATTGCTCGTATTGAGCTCATTTCAGACCTTGTCCTACAGATGATGTTTGGTAAGATTGTCTCGTAAAATTGCCCGTCTCTCTGCAATTGTGTATTTAATTTATTAGAAATCAAAAACGGACATTTGGTAATCACTTATTAAACGGCTGGGTAGTGCAGTTGGTTGAATCCAACTGAAATCAAGGTTAAAACGCTTTTATCTGGTTTTCAAATCTAGTACAGTCACCATTTGCAATTGGCATTAAATTAAGTTGTCCATCAGTGTTTGTAGTCTGACTATGAGGATCGCAAACCTCGATGTATACTGGCAATTTCGCTAGCGACCCAATAACCAAACCAAACGTAACCATTTACCAATAGTTGAGCTAGAAAAACAGTCGTTATTGCTTAAGTTTAGTGCAGTTCGTAGTGTAGAATCCTGTACTGGTGATATGTGGTCCTGTTTGTTTGTCATTGAAGGGGAGGTAAATGACCTGAAGCAGATTGTCAGGCATGCATCTGCAATTACTGTCATCTGCCTTCTTTTTTATATCAATCATCAGGGTGCCACGGAAGTTCATCAAATTATCAATTTCATTCCATACATTCTAATCTCTTTCAAGCTCTTTATGTATAAATCGATGAATATAAGCTCATCCATGACTTTAGTTTCTGTAGCTGAAATTCAAGACTATTAATAATTGTTTGTTGGCATGATTGTTGGAAATATCGTTGCACTGCAATGACAGTTGCACTGTAAAACAAGAAACAAGACTTACCTGCGCAGCAAAGTTAGATAAAGCAAAGCGTTCGAGTAAATATTCAAAACAGGATTTTTTACACAAACAACAAAAAGTAGTTGTCCCCAAGTCTAGAAGGAATGACCCGACTTGGGAAAGTGATAGGATTGCAGCCAAAGGCCGGTGCTAAGCTGTACGTGCCTCTTACAACAGGAACCTGCGGTGACATAATGGGACATGGTGTTAACATTATGTTCTGGCCATCCTGAATTTGAGTTGATGTTGATAAAATTTAATGAATAAAAATAAACTTCGAATCTTGCGGAGACGAAGAAAATTTTAACCTGCTCGAAATTGTATGTGATTCTTCTACTGAACGAACGCGGCTGCGACTTTCTAGGTTGAATTGCCGACGGAACCCGCTATAAAAGCATATTATTTCTGGCAGGAATTAGATCACCATGTCTTAAAATGGGAAAAGATTACGAGTCAGAAGTTTCGAATATGAAGGTTGACGTTTGAAAATTTTATTTCAAAACATCAAGGACACAATGGACGCCAATCGTGGGTCTAGTTGTTCCGCGGAAGCATGCCGGAAGGACACACCTGAAAGCCTATCAACCAAAATATCATCCCCACCCAAAAAGACACCCAAAACTCATATCCATGACATCCTGCTCTAAACCGAAACGAAAGTTGTTGTAAGCCATTTTTCATTGAAAGCCCAATTCATGTCTTTGCTATTTAAAAATAAAAACGCTCTACCGCATAAAGTAACCAAAAAAAAACACCCTTTAGTTCAAAAGAAACACGCGCTAACGTCTCCCGGAGTCAAATTGAATTTTAACATCCCCTTTCGCACATATAATTGAATTTTATTAGGTCTGGCGATGGGAGCGAACACAAAAGTAATTGAGCCTTTTTTGGACATTTAAGAAACTGTCTCCTTTCTTCGTTCACTTTCATTTGACCTTTAACATCAATAAACATCAAATCAAGTATTTTCATTAAGGCGTGTCAACTTTCGAAAGTGCCCGATAGTAATATGACAGTAATGAGAAGCTTCTCCATCCGTTCGCCGTTCGTTGCCATGAAAATGTATGTATGTAAATTTATTCCTTGCGAGGACCGTGCCACAACTAACACGAACGACTTTTACCCACCAACAACCTTATACCCATTATATTTTATCCATTATCCGTAAGCGAACGCTCTGTTGTGTAATCTATTAAGATGACATTTTGTGTTTATAGTTTTTCTTCAGCGCTCATATTGAATTCGTTAAAAAGCAACCACGTCCACCACAAAGTGTCATTCATCCCTGTTTTCCCTCGTCTAAGTCAGTCGCTTTAATAGCTGAATTCCTGAAAATTCAACTTTGTTCTCCGACTGACGGATTAGACCTTTTAGGCGGTTCTTCTGCAGAAAATAAAAACAAAACGAAACGGTTTTCAAGCAAAAAAGTGGACGGCATTTTTAAAGTGCCTTTCTTTTTGTTTTATTGATGAATGTTTCTTAAAAAGATTTTCTTAAAGTGGTAGTTGTGGCTCTTTAATTGTTTATCTTTTTATAGTCGGAGGAAAACATGTCCGACTAGTGGAATCTTAGTATCGTTTGTTCGATCCACAAGAAAGGAGACCCCTCAATTGCGCCTACTATCAAGGGATAAGTCTCCTTAACATCGCCTACAAGATCTTCTCTGCCGTTTTGTGTGAGCGCCTGAAACCAGTCGTTAACAACCTGACCGGTCGTTATCAGTGCGGGTTCAGACCTGGGAAGTCCACCATCGACATGACGGCAGACCCTGTAGTTTCCTCCTAGTTTTGACATTCCTGCCAAACTCGTCAGGCTTTGCAGGATGATTACGGAAAACTGTCACTGCTCCATCAAGGTCGGTAACGAACTCACCGAGACCTTCAATGTCAAATTAGGTTTTAGGCAAGGCGGCACGCTGTCATGTGATTTTATCGCACTCGTGAAGAGCGTGCAAAACTCATACGCCAACACTATAGGCACGATCTTCCAAAAGTCCGTTCAACTGCTAGCATACGCGGATGACATTGAAGTGATTGGCCGAACTCAGCGACCCGTCAATGAAGCGTTGGCTAGTATTGAAACGGAGGTGGCAAAAATGGTTTTAGCGGTGAATGAGGGCAAAACGAAGCATATGCTGTCTTCAAGAAAGGACACACAACATCGACGTCTCGGTCAGAACGTTACCATAGACAGCTACAACTTCGAGGTAGTAAAGGGCTTTATCTACCTTGGCTCCCAAGTTAATAGCACGAACATAATCAGATCCGACATCAAACGCAGAATAACTCTTGCCCATAGCTGTTTCTTTGGGCTCAAGAGGCAATTGAGTAGTAGAGTCCTCTCTCGAAGGACCAAGCTAACATTGTATAAGACCCTCTATGGCTCTATGGGGTGGAAGCCTGAACTAGGAGAGAAAAGTTCTGCGTTCAATCATTGATCCTGTTTGCGTTGAAGGTTTTTGGAGAAGAAGATTCAACCACAAACTGTACGGGCTGTGCAGCGACATTAGTTTAACCAGGCGTCCATGGATTCAAGGCCTAAGCTGGCTAGGTCGTGTAAAGCGCATGGACAATACTGCTCCATTCCGAAGAGTCTTCGACTACCAAACAGTGCAACAATGCAATAGAGGACGACCACGAAGCCGATAGCGCACTCCAGTGGAGAAAGACCTCAACCAACTTGGCGTGCGAAATTGGACGCAGCTTACTAAGGCTCATGCCAGCTGGAGAGGCTTGTTGGTGGAGGCCGAGGTTCACCTCGGACTGTAGCGCCATAGGAAGAAGAAAAAGAGGTGTGGCTCTTGCCCCTAAAGTGCCCCCTTCTCTGGTACTCTGTAGGGGCTTGATAAGAACGATAAGAAAAGTAATTTAAATTAAATAATTGACAAAAGTCTGCGTTTTAATGCTATATACCTACTTAACAAGTATGGTGACGCGTAGAGAGTCTGAGCCTGAGAAATTACTCCATTCCATCGCTGACGGTCCTAGGTACACTCTTCCAGTCATCAATACCAAGCGGTCTGCGTATCAGCGATTACTTGATTCTTATACCAGATATTCAATCTTCCGCTCCTTCTATTTAGTAGGGTTAGTAGTAGTACAAGCGTGAATTCAATTGCTCGCCAAAATGATTTCTCAAGAAGTCCATAGTTTCACGCGCTGTTTAGACCATAGCGCGCACCGTCTTGTTGAAATTACCGGGACCGTGTGCTACAATTTCAGGAAGCACAGAATCGAATACGCCAAGCTAAGCTGCTGAGAACGACAATGAATCGATTCGTCACGGTCTTCGCGTACACCCTTAGCTACAGCTGCTATAGTCTCCTCACTACGTGCTGGATATGGTCTGAACGATTAAGTATCATCCACTAATGTAAACTGGGACTCCTATTTGGGAATTGTATTGGCAATAGTGGTTTCAGTAGGTGGATTATAGATATAAGATCATCGAATCTCACAAGAACAAATTGGTCTTGTCATGGTGACTTGCCAAACGATACTGAACCAAAATAACAAAGCAGTTTAATAGGAGTCACGAGTAATTTGTCAAAAAAATTCCAATTGAAAACCGAACCTCACGATGAAGTAACCTTTACATACATATGTATGTAGTTCATCATTGAAATCCAATTTTTTAAAGACTCGATCCAACATCTGAAACGTTATTCACGCATCAGAGGCTTAAATGCTGGTTGGTTTATTAGCGTAGGCCTCAACCAACAAATCTCTCTAACTAGCTCGATCTCTATCTTGACATTGAAGGCCTCGGTGGGTTTGTTACCGACATTGAAGAATGCCCTTGCGTCGTCCTGCAAAATCTGACGAAAAACTGTTTGCTTGTTATGTTAATTCAAAGCAGAAATAAACGGGAATGGAAAAGCCGACTTTTGCCTCTCTTGCCCTTTTTTAAATCGTTTTTTTTTTTCCAACTCATCACCAGTGGGACAAACATAGAATGTCATTTACATTATTTCATGAATAACTGTCAAATAATATCTCAAATTCGTCAATCGACCTAATGAGACTAACAATGGCCCTATTTGGCCTACCAACGACTCGGCCACACCTGCTTTATCTTTTCGTATCTGTTTAAAATTTTGAGAGTATGGAGGGCATCCGGCAACATTGAGATTTGCAATGAAAAAAATGTACAGTGGCTATTAAGCTATTTATGATGCACTTCAAAGCTGTGGATTTGCTAACGTCGGCGTCGACAGAGGGTGCCTGCCTAATCCCTCATATTAAAGAGCTCGTCCGAGTGAAGGTCAGTCGCCCATGCCTGTCACTACTGCAAAAGGTTTTCTCAAGCTGTGAACAGTGGATCACACCAATCGAAGATGGTATGGCAGTGTGTGACCAACTGCGAAAAAATATGGTCGCTCAAGTCTGAGCCGACTCTTATTGGGGTCATTACTGGCCATAATGGGCCAGTGGAACTCACTTATGGTAAAGTCTGTCATAAAAAAATGCACAGATGGGGAAAGAAAAGTGTGTCCCCCGGGGGCGGTTGGGGAACATTTTTAATCCACGAGCAAGAAAAGTATCGAGGGCGTATGTGGAATATTTGCGAAAATATATCACGAGTAAGTACATGCTGTGGCGTATGTTGAATGTTTCTAGCTCAGAGGTAAGCATCAGAATTTCATAGCACTCCCAATGGTTTGAACAGTAGGGCGGTTGTGGAATAATTTTACAGCGATGGCATAAAAGATGATGGTGATATTCGCACCATCTGGACCCATAGTACCTGATTTATACCTGATATAATACATTGTTCATGTGCATTAGTGTGTTTTGTCTGAATCTTAACGAAACACCAAGCAAAAGTTGCATGTTAAATTGCATTAATTATATACCGGGACAAGAAACCAAAAAAAAAAAAAATGGGAATGCGCTGTTGGGGCCCTGCCTTTTACTTACGTATGTAAGGCACCGAAGACTGGGAGCGAACTACCATGACTTCTGTAGAATCTGCTGGTATGAGGAGGAGGAACTGTGCTACACTACCTGAAAATCTGCAGAAGTATGAAGAATAGACATTGCCAGCTATTTCCTTGACAGCCTCGAGCACATAGGGTACATAAACATTTAGGACATCCTCTAAAAAACACCAATTGGTTGTATCACCGTCTAAGCAAGTCTTAGTAGTTCAACGAAAAATACCGGTAGAAGCTGGCGTAAGGGACAGCACAATGAACCATTAAGGTGTAAGTGAGGCGATTTCCCTTGCGATCCTGCCAATAACAAATACTTACGTACCTACTTATGCAAATATAAAAGAGTTCAAATCAGTAAACTAAAATAATCATGCCGATTATGGAATCCGGGCGATATACTGCGGAGGAAGAAACTCGCATCCGCAATCGAAGTTCGACCCTTTTATAGAATCCGTTGGATAAACTACTTATCGGTCCGCAAAACCTTCCTATCGATCTCCTTCGTTTTTCTGTCAGTTTTGATTTTTCTTATTGTTCTTAAAAATAGTTATTGAAAGAGTCAAAGAACTATATTATGGACTCAAGTCGCAAGAAAAAGGGTCCCAAGATATCAGAAGTATGGCAAAGGATATTCAAACGTCAGTAAGTCAAAAGGATTAACATTAATTTTCCTTTATGCACCTTTCTTTTAGATTTGTAAAATTGTTCAGACTGATCAAAGCGGCACTAAAATATGTATGATATATTGAAGAAAATACTGATACATGTTGTAAGATCCACATGGCTGAGGATGGACATAAGACCAGTACTGACATGGACTATGAAGTTGAAATGGTACAACCTACATTTTTCAGTTATTCTTCTCGAGGTTTTCAATAAAAGAATATTTATGTCCAATGTGAAAAAGTTTAATAATAACAATAATATAATGTGGGTGGCGCTAAAGCCCATAAAGGGCCTAGCTTCCCAGCAACCACTCGTGTTATGCGTGCTATTGTTCTCACACGAGTGGAAGGGACCTACAGTTTTATGCCGATTCCGAACGGCCAAGTTTGAGAAGCTTTTTCTTGACAGGAAATACTCTGAGGATTGTCAGTGACTCGAAAGAGGTGGGGTCGTGAAAATTGTTTTCGTCGCATAGACAAGCCTTAATTCAAAAAGTAAGTTCATATTTAGATCTACTCTCTTTCACAATTTTGTATACTTCTTTCTATAAAAAAATCAAAAAAAGGTTGTTTCTTCATGTAACGACGCGAGTGATGTCCTCTCTAAAATCGAGACCTACTTTCCGTCTACGAGAACATTACTAAGCAATACTAATTTCCATTCTTGCATCAAAGCATTTTCTTCATTACAAGCTAATAATCGCAATAAGTTCATGGTTATCATAGGGATATTTTTGACCCGACTTACGTCAAGCGTTTGACGTTGCAAACTGCGGATTACACGGCCAAGTAGTATTATCCCACCATCGTACACAGGAGAAACTAAATGCACTTAGGATACAATAATGGAGCCGCGGTTGCAGCACCGCAGCGTTCGCTCACAAAGGCTTAAACTCAATTTCCGCTCTGGAGCCAATCGCTAAATTCATCACATTACCGACTGAAAGCACGGCACAGTGGCATTTACAATGGATTTGAATCCGTTGTTCGGATAGATGAAAAGTGCATGCAATCACACTCCAGTGCATATTGTTCTGGATTTGAAAATGCATCACTCCCATTTATTGCTTATTACAACAAATTATTTTTAGCTCTGTTGAACCTGTGGTTGTAGACTTGCACTCGTTCATAAGGTCAATGCTTTTACGTTTGCTATTCGGGTTAGATGGTGGGCATTTTGTTAAACTGACTTGACACGGTGTTTAGTTTAGTGACCTGTGTCTAGTTGAAGTTTTCTTTTGTTAGTATCAGTCATCACCAACACGAACGTAACTTTATGTGACTACCCTTGAAATAATGCAGTCATCATTCTCTTCCTTTTTCCGAGGTAATAGAATAGGGCCAACACCAACCGACTTATTAGAGTGCTTTTAATTTAGTTATGAACCATCGATAATTAGAGACATGAAAGGACATTGGGAAATATGCATGGAAGGCAATTCTCAATTGCTCTTACAACATATTATTCGAAGAGTTGAGTCAAGTCTATGAAGCAGTGTTCTGAAGTTAAGTGGGTGTTGTCCTTTGTTGCAATTCATAAGCTTATACTCGTTCGCAAAGATTTGCGGATGCACATTTCATCAGCATAGGTGGTGGTACAACCCTTGATGGAACTGTATCCGTCGGCTGTTTCCCACTCACCCCTCCACTGGTCTTGGTTAGCTCTGCTTTCAAAAAGCCGACACTACCACCCATACAACGCGTGAAAAATTGGTCTTGTTTAGAAATTGTTTGATTTCTTATTTGCAACTCTAATGCATTTATGAACACATATACTGCCGTAAGTTTGCTGGAAGTCAACATACTCAAAAAATTGTGTATAAATGCAACATAATATGTAAGTAGGCACTACAAAAAGTGTTTGAGTGACGTTTAATTGTATCAATACACTATATATGTACAATATAATTCCAAGAAAGATGTTGAAAAATAATGAAAAATTATCAACATTCGAAGGACGAGGTTTTAAATAAAGAATTGGATGTCAACTTATCTTCTAAATCGCAGATATTTCCTCAAAGTCTAAAGAAGAAGAAGTCCACCTATCGGTTTCTTTGCAATCCTGCAACAAAACATAAATTACTGCCAAGTCGAACTTGAATGTTTGACTGTCGTTTCGCTTTTATAAACGCAGTTACCGACTGCCTTCATGCACAGTCAATGTAGTTTATTTACGTTGATGAGCGCAAATCTTGCAGGGCTGCCGCAGTTTGACGTTTATTAACTCGGGCATTATTTTGGTGAGCATATAATTTCACGTTTCGCTCCGGTAAATTGGTTGCCTTGAACATGCGATATCACACGTGCGTCTTCAGGAATAAGCCAGCTATAATACCAGATATCAGTCTCTCTGCTCGAACGCCTCGCACAAAATCTCCGAATTGACCACCTCGGACGTAGTCGCTGCCAACATGATATCATTTTCAAAAAGTAATGACAAACTTCAGTCCACTTTTAAATGCATGTGTTTCATTTTACATTTTACGCAAATGCGGTGAGTTACAGCACATTTTAAAAAAATCAAAAGGTTGTTCCCGGCGCAGTAAAATGCATTTGAAAAGAAAAGTTTAAATTTGTTTTACAAAAATGTGCTCGCATTTTAAAAACAGAAAAAAAAATTAAAAAGAAGAATGTTGGTGCCAAACCTCTTTCCAGGCAACTCTAAACAAAGTTGCCAAAGACATCAGTACCCCATCTCTTACTATTTAGATCCATATATGACAAATAAACAAACACACGCACATTCAATTAGATTTCATTTATAGAGATTATAAATCAAGCCTCAAGATGAATCAGTCTTTATAGAGTGGCTCAAAATGTTTAATTATGCAATATTTTTTTAATTACCTTAATAAAAAATTAATAAAAAAATGTTTTTAAGTGATAGAAATTGATTTCAATTTTGGGCTATTGCTAATTTTTTTGTCCGGTGGCCCGGCGCGTTGTGAGTATTTGCGTCGGCCCCAGCGCAATTGCACCTCGAAGTCTAGGTTCGAATCTTGGTAAAAACGTCAAAAATACTTTTCACTACCCACCTCTTTTGAGTCACTGACTGAGAGTACCTAGCTCTGAATAGAAAAGGGTTCTCAAATTTGTCCAAAACCTATAAGTCCTATCCACTCGTGAGAGAACAATAGCACGTACGACACGAGTGTTTGCTGAGAAGCTAGGCAACTGCCTTCTACGAGCTGGAGCGCCACCTATATTACATGCTATAATTTGTTCTCTTAAGTGAAAAAGATGATATCCAAGCCAAGTGGCTGCCACTATTGTTTTTATACATTTGTGTCCGCTTTACCGCGTTTTCCATGACTTTCCTCAAAATGAAAGATTTGATAATTCCTCGCATCACTGCGAATATTCTCCTTAAAGGCTGCGATTGTCTCAGGCTTATTGGAATAAGCCTACGATTTTCAGTAGACCCATAAAACAAGTTTTTTTTCAGGCTGTGAGACTAGCCATACAGGAAGAGTTTCCTAAACAATATCCTTTGTGGCTATTGCTGTGTGTACGGGTGCACACTTTTGTTGAAACCACATGTTCACCAAGCTCTGCTCATCCAATAGCGGCAGTAAGAAGTCGTGTTTTTTTTTTTCTTACGTTTGTCCGTAAGAGCATTGCCGAATAAAGTTCTCAAAAAATACGAATTATTATTCCACCGTGAATGACGCACCACACAGTGATTTTGAGTGGATGTAGTGGCTCTCGATGCATCAGCGAGGCTAGTCGTTTTATGACGGGCACGCACTGCATGGCCTGTGGTCACAGTATTTTTGAGTCTAGTATCTAAGCGTCGGAATGTTAGCCCAGTTGGCGCTAGACAGTAAGGAAATGAACGTCGATATTCAAGTAACACCACCAACAAAATTATTTAACAGCTGTGTAGTTCCCTAATTCTAACATGATTGACGTACGACGCCATTTGCAAAGATAATAATTTCTTCCCTTCACATAATATTCACAAAATTTTTTGTTTTAATGTTTGGTAAGTGTGCGAATTTTCAAGATACTTCGGAATAAGAATCTTTCTTACAGCTTGCTTTTTGTCTGATTTTTTCTTTAACTATTTTCCTTTTCGTAATTTGACACCTTTCTCCGGCATGGCGTATGTTGCAAACCAAACTATCCTCAAAACAAGGGAAAACTATAAAATCAGCTGTCACAGAAAACAAACTCTCCTCTTTTAATAAAAACACCCTTTATATCAGGAATTTGAAATTCGAAACTTGGTAAACGATAAGTTTTTATTTTTTAGCGGACGTCTTTTACGACAAAGCAGGAGGAAGAAGAAGTGCACATATTTTTTTCCATTTTTTATGTCGCTTACTCGTCATCTTGTGTCCGTACAAGTGCAATTTATTCTTGTCCATGCATTCTTTTAAGTTTAATAAAACATTTTTACGATCGAAAATTCATTCTTATGCAAATTTTGCTTATGATGAGTTTCCGACACTCCATTGTGTATCAAGATACAACGCTTGTCCACATCACTTGCCGCTCTAAGATGATATATAGACAGACAAGTTTTGCATAGTTCACCTTTTGTAATGCATTTAAACTGAAAAGCGATTGACAAGTGTGACGATGTGCTTTTGTGCCCGGTCGGGTAAAGGTCGTGTAGTCGTCCGTTTGCTTTCCTTTTTGACGTTTCAATTTGCGTATGGAATGGACAGTACATAGAAGTTATTTTCAGCTGATGGCTTGACCAGGAAATTTCATTTAGCTGCAGTTTGGTTGACAATGCTCCCTTTTCGACTTAATGTACAGGCAGGAATTAGAGAAGGGAAACCAAAATAATTTGAAAACCTTGTTAGGAGTCTTGTCTGCTGTCTGAATAAATGAGTGGGTGGAAGTTATTCTGCGGAATTATGACTTGTGTATCGGAACGGAATATGTGATTTAACTTTAAGCACATCCATTTGTATTTAGAAGATTTGGGGATTTCACGAATTAACAGCAACCATCTTGTGAACGGGAACTTAGACACGGGCGTTCACTATTATATTGTCGCATAGTGTCACTCAAAAAAAGAGAAACACTACCGATTTGCTTGAAGTGTCAAAACAAACTCTCCGAATCTTTATTTCTGTCTCTATTGTTTCTTAAAATTATGAAAGGTCAAAGCATTCAGTTTCCACTTGGTTTCGAATAACTGCAAGGCGGACAAGTTATATACTTTTGCGTAATCGAAAGCCATTGACACCTGAATCCTGAATTAACACTATTTGGTTATTGTTCCGTCAGCAAGTTTTTTGACTTGCATTTGTGTAACTCGCGGAACATAATCTAAGCTTACCTACCGACAATTGTCTAATCGTCTCGTTCTCGAAACAACCCAGTTCTCTATTCAATTTCCAGGCAATTGAAAACAATTCAACTCAAAATTAAATATTTTACATGTGAAAATCTTAGAATAGTATGCAATAGTGAAATGTAATGGACTGACCACATCGATAGCGTAGTATCCAAGATATATACATCTTTTAGAAGCTTTTTAATCAGCAAATATATTCTCCCTCTCAATATGAAGCTTAAACTCGCTATGATTACTTTCGAAAAGTTGACATGAGCAATCAACCGCACTTCACGATATGGTTTTAACCTACGCAGGTATGAACATGTCTCGGAACAACGTTGTACTCTCCTAATATGCGAATTGAAAGCATTATTAGACTACAGACCGTGCATATTACTCTTCAAAATTATTCACAAGAAACAACCCAATTATCTTTTTGAAAAGATCACATTCTGCTGATCAAGTCGAAATATTACCTAAATGCCCTCTAGCTATGGGCAATTAATAAACAATCGAATAATTCGATTGTTCTAGCATTCGCAATTATTCGAATGTATACCATATTCGTCGATTCTTCAATTCTGAGGGAGATTGTTAGGTTGTGTGTATCCGCCGATTCTCGCAATTGCCCATCGCTTTTTCATTTCGTGTTACTACCACAATTTAAAAGTCACATTCATGAGAGTGAGAGTGCAATCATCTCACTAATTAAGTGCGAGGGTGAATAACACATTCGAACCTCCAAAATTCAAATAGCCACGGGAACCAATATATTTCAGAAATTTGGTTTGAATTATAGAAAATTCGATTTAAGGATGTTTCAATTACAGAGGTTTGGCTGCATTTCCTTTCCCAATGTTTCTATTTGGGTAAGTATAATTTCTTATTGGAGCTTTACGCTGTTTTTTTGTATGGCGTGTGAGGGGGGCAATTTGTAAACTCGACATTCTCTTGGTTGTAGTAGGTACTGAAAATAATCGATTCGATTCGATTAATATTCGATTGTTTTCTGATGCGACCGAATAAATCGACAATCGAATTCAATTTTTAACAATTGTCAATTTATTCGATTGTGGAATTCATTCGCTGATTTACATGGGATGTATGATTTTAACCGCAAAAGGAAATGCAGATGCAAGAACTGAATATTAATGAATGTATTTTTTCATAGTTTTTCGATTAAATTGGGTATCTGGTGGTAGTGGTAAGAGATTTTCATTCAAAAAATTGCTAAATTCGAAGGAAATTAAGGAATCTACCAAGCTGAAAAAGAATGGGTTAAAAACCATTTAGTTCTGACCTGTAACTGCAATTTTTTACACATTCGTGGAAAAAACCGAATATTAATGGCAGTCACTGTACGATAAAGAAAACAATTCCAAACAACAGTTACGCAAATATTTTTTGCAAATACAGTAAAAGCTCTTTAATTTGTAATGGTTGGGGTGTAAGTCATTCCGAATAAACGAATTTTCCGAATTAATGGGAGATTTTTTGTATGGACAGAAATTCGTTCCTTTTGATGAAAAAATGAAAGGACAAGGACAACTTCTACTTGTTGATAGCTATTTGCTACCACTACGTGTTCTAATATTGCTTAATATAATTTTTGATAATATAATTTAATTTTTACATAAATATTTGTAAATCGACACTCATTTATTCGGAAAAAAATCTATGACTAAACTAGGAAAGCATTTGTTTCAGAGAACAAAATGTGCTAAAAAGAAAGGTAAGGGTAAAGAATAAAACTAATAAATTTGTGCGAAATCAATGTTATATCCACAATGCTCATGGTTATTTTTCGGAGAAAAAAGCAAATGATTTGTTCTTAAATATCTTTGTTGCTCTTGCTTTGCAAATACTTAGCTTTCCAAAGTTTGCGCTTCCGAATAGGCCCTGTTCTTGTGGTGCTCGTTGAAATTTCTCTGAGTTTTCTACAACGTTAATGTTCAAAATCAATGTTTTATACTACTCTCTTTTTTGCAAGACAGGTACAGAAAACATATTTTTAAACGAATTCACCACACTTAGGTAGATATTTTTCTAAGTTCACCTGAAAGTTTATTTTTTTCCACGCAACATCGAACAGCCTAAAGAACACAACACGATTTCCGCATCACTGGCATTTTGTGGATTTTGACCCCATCCCGATCAAAATACGGTCAATCTTCAGTCAGGCGAATGATTATTGAGTAATTAAGTTATCTAGTCATGAGTAAGTTTCTGCATTGAAATATTTTTTGCCATCAAATTATCAATCAGACGCCAGCCCGAAATGAAGACATATGTTATTTACGCATGACCTACATGTATCTTACAAGAAATCGGGAAGGCGAGAGTCGTTTAACTAGTTGAGACTCACGCCTTTTTTTACTATCCCTGATGGGACGATGAAAGATTATTATCTTAAGATTGCTTCTCTTATGAATAGGTGAAATCATGTTGTATGTAATTTGAATTATTATTTAATGGTTGTGTTCACACGGCGTTTATAAGTGCATAACTAGCGTATTCGTATTTTAATGCGCCCTGAGTATTTGCACATATGGTTGATCGGGCACTGTATATCGTGCAGTGAGAAATAGGAAGCAACGCACTGTGATAGACTTAAATTCCTTACTTGCCACGCTTAGGGTTAGTCTTCTGCGCTCGTATAAGCAGTTGGTAGGTCGGAATGCATAAGAAGCTGTAAAGTGCATAATAAAGCAGTGTCGTTAAATTTTTCAAATGGGGCTACATCGCCTTAATTGTCTTGAAAAAGTCTTTATTGTCCTCGCAGACATATGCTTGAAAACAGCCATTTAAAAGCACTTCAAGCACGGTCTGGGCTTGTCAAGCATCAGGCTTACTGATAAATCATTTCCGGTCCGATCCATTATCGCTTTGAATAAATGGCTGTCAATCTACTGATTTTCAGAAAAAATAGTAAAGGGAGCATAGGATTTATTCCATCCAAGTAGTGTTAATTCAGGGCGATTCTTTTCATTGACGCTCTGTTTCTATCTCGTTGTTTACGTGGTTGATACTTTGAATTCCGATTGATAAATTAGTTCTGAGGGTCTTGTGCTTCGTAGTCGTCTTACGTCATATACGTTCAGAAGACTTGTTGCTTAATCATTAACATGCTCCTGAGTCTTATCTTGTGTGCCTATGCTTCGGATGTACTATGGAGCATTCAGAATTGCTATGAGGACTTTGTCTTGGGCCTGATATAACTAAAGAGACAGATTTGTATGTGAAGTCAATATGCACGGTTTTGTAAGAGTTTTTTGTATATCCTACATCTTTGAGTAGAGATGATAATTTGGCCCGTATCAGCTTGTCAGTATCGAAACCATCATTGTGTCCCCCGCCCCCACTAAAATTGCTGTGTCGTCGGCACAGATTGCTTTCCGCATGATCTGCTTGGTAAGTTTTTGGTATAGAAGAAGTACTGCAGGAGGAACTGGATCTACACTAGGTTATATCAAAAGTTTTCCTGTTTTATGTGAAAGTAACGCGATGTTAAGCACGACTCCAATAAGTCCTGTTCTGGGAGGTACACCGTCAATTGTTTTAGTAGACCTTCCTGCCGTACTCTGTCAAAAGCTGCGTCTAAGAATTTTGCAGAACACAGTATTTTTTCTTATGATCTTTCAATTTCTGTTATTCTGTGTATTTTTTCAATTGTGGTGTGCTTATTTCGAAATCCAAACTAGTAAGTTGAAATTAGGATATCACTCAACAAAACCACTGGTTGGTGTATGCCTAAGATATGAATTCCATTTTTTAATCCGTCACGACCTTCTATAATATTTCTGTCATAAATTAAACACAAAACTAATCCACTTCCTTTTTCCTTGCAGATAAAAACATATTCCTGATTTAGTATTTAGACCTGTGATCGAAAATGGAGGAATGGTTGTCGTCGTTGAAATCGTCAGCTTCCAGTCGAGAGTTTTTTGAATCGGGCATCGACCAACACGATATACTATCCAATTACCACAGTTGGTATTCGACATCCCATGCCAGACCAACGTACTGCAATGTGTGCCGCGACGCCCTGTCCGGAGTCACCTCTCACGGACTGTCCTGCGAGGTATGCAAGTGTAAGGTGCACAAGCGTTGTGCGGCCAAGGCAATTGCAAACTGCAAATGGACCACCTTGGCCACGGTTGGCAAGGACATCATCGAAGAGCGGGACGGCAGTATAGTGATGCCTCACCAATGGATGGAGGGCAACTTGCCGGTCTCATCGTCATGTCAGATTTGCAGGAAAACCTGCGGCTCCGTGTTAAGGTTGCAGGACTGGAGGTGCCTGTGGTGTCGGGCGACAGTTCACACGGCTTGCAGGCCTCAAATGTCGGAGAGTTGCCCAATAGGAGCGGCTAAAGTTTCGGTGGTACCGCCAACAAGCGTGCACTCGATAGGGATCGACGAGGCATGGGACGTAGTGAGCCCCAAGGGAAACTTTTCACCCTTGCTCGTGTTCGTTAACTCAAAGTCGGGCGACAATCAGGGAGTGAAGTTCTTGAGGAGATTCAAGCAACTGCTCAATCCGGCACAGGTCTTCGACTTGATCTCGACTGGCCCCAGCCTAGGCCTCCGGCTGTTCCGGCACTTCGACATATTTCGTATATTGGTGTGCTCCGGAGATGGCTCAGTCGGCTGGGTTCTCAGCGAGATCGATAGGTTCAACATGCACGTGAGTATTATGTGGTGATCGCTAAGGTGTAGCTTATTAATCAAATCTTCGTTTCCTCCCCAGAAACAATGCCAAGTGGCAGTACTTCCTTTGGGAACAGGAAACGATCTTGCTCGTGTTTTAGGCTGGGGATCCTCTTGCGACGATGACGCCCATTTGCCACAGATTTTGGAACGCTACGAATCGGCAAGCACAAAAATGTTGGACAGATGGAGCATTATGGTATTCGAGAAGGCAATCTCAGTTAAGGCTCCACGAATGTCGTTGTCCAGTGCACAGGAAGCCCTCCTCACCGGAATGGTTACATCGGCCAATGATCATCTGCGTTCGATCGTGGAGACGGACGACATGCAAATTCTGTTGTCGTCTACGAAAATTCTATGCGAGACCATCGAAGAACTCTTAGTTAAAATCTGCGAAAATCGAAAAGACGACGAGCACTTGATTGTGAAATGTGATATATTAAAACAGAAGCTAAACATGCTCTTAGATGCCTTAAAGGAGGAGGAAACCGGCGAACATATGGGTGACGACTTGTTGAGTGCAATCAGGAATATTATTTCTCAAAGCTCTCCGGAATATATGTAAGTACAGTGGCGGGTACTTCGAACAAAATATATTTAATTTCAGAAAAGTGCCTGTTGACTAATTATACCTTGTTAGCACTTATGAATGTAACAATCGGAAAGTATTGGATGAAGTTTTTCGTGTTTAAGAATATAATGCAGTGGTAGACTGGCAGACACAAAACAGTGAAGCTCTGCTGACCTTATTTTTATGAAGAAATGCAGTCAAGACGGGTTATAACGATCCTCAAGGGGCTGGTGCATTTGGCCCTTCTAACCGACACGACGTTGTAACCAAACTCAAAAAGAAAAGAAGAAGATTAAAAATCAACTTTCTTACCAGCCACAACTTTAGCTAATTAAACCTCTGTCAACACAAGGGATGACGAGACATCTGGTTAGGGAAAAGTAGGTTCCATGGTGAGATCATAGCTTCACAGGAAGGGAAGAATCGTACTACCAAAGATCTACACCCTCTATTAACCTTTTGGCACAATAGTCCTCTCCTTATCACGGCGTGCTTTCACGACATGGCCATTCTTTTTCACCACAGCTTGAAGAAGCCTCCTCCTAATCCAGAATATGAATAACCAATCTGTCAAGCTTTATCTAAATTTGAACAATCATTTAGTCTGTAGAGCCCTAAAAACGTTCACAGATAATTTATTTGTACTGCACTGAAATGTAAACTGCAGCATTATATTTCAAACCATGTTGACCACTTTACCTACTACTGACTGGTTCTTATCCCCCATCTTGCTCCAAAATTGCCCAATTTACTGACTTTTCCCATGAGAATCACACTCCTCCTCCTTACTCTCCTTCGTAAACGTAGTCAATTGCGAAGTCTGATCGTCTGCCTGCATCTACAAATCGAAAAAATATAACAATACATAACAATTCCCTGGAAGGGAAGGGAGTGGAGTCGGCATATAGCTGTAGATCCGACTCCGAACGGCCAAGTTTGAGAAGCTTTTCTTAGACAGGAAATACTCCTTGAGCATTGTCAGTGACTCGAAAGAGGTGGGGTCTTGAAAATAATTTTGTTGCACAGAGCGGGAATCGAACCTACGACGTCGAGATTTGGGTCGACGCACATACCCACAACGTCACCACTGGTGGCTGTGCCAGGCCATTGACCCTGACTTAACATGCCATTAGTTGCTGTTGAAGAACAAAACAAATCGAGCCGCTTGATAAAAAAAAGATCGAGTAGCATGATTTCCTTACAAAGGAAGAAAATTAGCACTGCAGTGGGAATAGTCACCTGACACTGCCAATTAGGCCTCCACGCAAAAAAAAAAATCTGTTCTCTAAAGACTTCTGTAGAATCAGTATCTCCTCTGCACCTGTCCCGCTGTCCTTTCAATTAGACAAGCCACTATAGGCTTATATGTACTTCTATCACGCCCCAAGTGATCTCAGCAATACACAAGTCAACACACTTGACAAATTTGTTGATAAGTTGTCATATTCAACTTTGAATGGAACAACTTTGGCCTAAGTGCATGGATGCCACCTCTTACCTACGTAACTAGTCTAAGTCCCAAACACTTCTTCCAAGAACTATAAATCGATATCAATGATCCAGTCACAAGAGGCGTGTCATACGATTTGTGAATTTGTCTCTCTAGATATCCGTTGTACTGTTTTAAGAAAGTCTGACTGCTTATGCGAAATTCTTCAGTGGACTAGGCTGCGTACCATAACATTTGAAAAACTTCCCTTTTATCATCTTCGTCATGGAGTTATGTGGGTATCCTCATTTTTGCACAATGTCTTCTCACCTGAACAAGATGCTCTTAAAAAACATTTTATTTAATATCTTACAGGAATTCAAATATACCAATGGAGAAAACCGAAAAGGATCAAATAAATAGCAAAGAGCGCAGGAGCAGCCGCTGCCTACGTTCAACCGAAAAAGAAGCTCTTCAGTGCCGAGCGAACAGTGTAAAGCGAGCAATTTATAAAGTAGTCGAACACTCAGAACCCGGTCGCCCCAAACGTTACCAAAGAAAATTATCTATAACTCCATTTGAAGCCTTAAAACTACCAACTACCTCGACAGAAACATCGCCTTGTTCCTCACCATTACCCATACCACCAATCAATATTATTTCACCATCCGTTTCAACGACTCAATTAACATGCCTGTCTCCGTTGCCAGATAATCGCCGTGACTCTGCCGATGAGATATTTTTCAACTCAATTAATTTACCCGTTCCGCGACAATTCGCCGATAGCCGTCGCAGCTCAGGAGTCCCCGAGAGCATTCAAGAAATCGAAGAGAATGGCAATGGCAATGGAAATGGTAACCATACAGGTAAGCGATCAGATCCGACCACCCTCTTGTAGTTCTCGACCCTAATTCGATGTTTCCTTCAACAGCTGATCAACGAAAAACCGATTTCTTGAACGTGCCGGTAATCACGGCCGACCAGTACGTTGACCCACTGTCCGAGTATCGGCCAAAGGAAATCTTCGAGAGGAACCTCTACATGACACGCGAGCTCCTGGCCAATAAATTACCCGCCGGTGGTCATGATGACTACACAAACGAGACAGTTGCCGGTGTCTGCACAATGGCTGACGATTTTGACAACAAGAACGGCGACGACTCGGACGTGTACAAAAGCGGCACAACTCTTCAGGTACCTCAATTAATTGCCCCTAGAAAAGATTCCGATGTTTACATAGGTGAAAGCATGACAATCGTTGACATTGACTCCCAAGTACGTCCACCCCGAGTTTGTGCCTAAGGCGAACGAAACGAATGAAAAATGTGTTTTTTTTTCTTGAATTTCTTTGAACAGGACCATTCATCATCGGACGAGTTGCCCGGCGAACCGAGCGATGTTTTATCCGCCATAAGCAATGAAGAATGCAGTGTGGGATCGGAGATTTTGGACAAGAACCTAGATTCATATCAGAACTTTCAATTGTGTGATGTTCTACAGGTGAGTAGCTGCATCTGTGGGTGCGCATGCATACGCTGTTATGAGAGTGACTGATATATTTGATGGTCGACAGTTGTATGTTATAGCAAGATACTTTTTGACGACTGAACATCACGTTTAAGGAAATTAAGACGAATGAAAGCAAGGGCAATTTGGCGAACGACTAATCTCATTGTTGGAGAATATTGAGACCAAAAGCCAAATCGTCGACTAATCACGTCAATTCTTCCGCCATTGTAGATTTTTGAAAAATTGTGGTTTTTGTATTGGGGAGTGAGTCTTGCACGACCTTCTCAAGTATGATGTTAAAGAAATCACCAGAAATCACATGCGTCACCTTGCCTAAAACCTTTTCTGACATTGAAGGTCTCATTGAGTTCGTTGACTACCTAAATCGAGCAGCGACAGTTCTCCATCGTCATCCTCAACAACCTAAAGAGCTAAGCAGGAAATTAGACTTTTCGTTGTGTAGCTCGTCTGTATGGACGCTGTCATATGCGGTCTTGAAATCGACGAATTTATGGTGAGTGTCGATTTGCACTTCTTGGGTCTTCTCCTGGCTCTGCCGTGTTCGAATACATACACCTTTCGTCTAATTGGGCGCAGATGAAGGGACCTTTCTTGTGGATCAGGCAAGCGATACTAAATCTACTCGAGGGATTTTGATTGATTTCCACAGTCTTCTCCTTTCTGTTAGTAGCAGAATTTCTCTCTCAAAACAACCCAGACACACCTATATATATTATATATAAATAGTATATATTTTTATTTCAATAATGCAATAAAATGGAATATATCGCTCAACGAACGCACGATCCATCCAAGTCGCTTCCTTCTCCATACTCGCAATTTTTAAAACAAGTATTTATTAATATTCAAAATAAGGAAATTGCCAACAGACAAAACGATATGTTTGCCTTGACCTGACAAAATCTATTCATATCAGTCACCATGTGCTTTACAAATGAACCATGAAAATACCATATTGCTTGCAAATATTAATATTATCAAATCCGTCGATGTCATTTCCTCTGACAATCTAAGTCAATGTCAAATAAAGAGTTTATGTTTGTGTATACCTTTTAATCCAAGTGATTCTCTTTTAATATATCTTGCCTTGACTGATTAACAGTTGTCCTTGTATCAACACTTATGACACAATAGGACATATCAAATTTCTCACCCGCATGCATATTATAAGCTGCAGAATACTATATCAAATGTAATTGCATTTATTTTAAAGAATCTAGAATCAGATACATTCACCCACATCGATTCGCCAGAGACAAGTGATGAAACCGAGGCGATGCCCGGTGAAAGTATCATGGACGACATCAGTTCAGTATTGGGCAACGATATCATCGGTGCCCTCCTCGACAACACTCTAACAGAGGACACAACAACATTGTGCTCCGAGATGACGAAGCCATCAACAAAAAAGAAATTGATGCCTCGACGATCATCTTCGCCGCTGAAATTAATGCCGACACATTCCGAGGGAAATCCGCAACAATTCGGTTTTGAAAATATTGTTTTTGAAATAGACAATCGTTGCGACGATCAAAAGATCCGCGAACCAACTAGATACTGCAGTCTAGCGCAGTTTGTCGAAGGGAATGACATTGCTCGGAAAAGCTTTAGGGTTTGTATTGCAATCTCAGTTAACCCATAACACACATCATTAATCGTGTATTATTTTTAGCGTCGCAAATCGCAACCAAATCCACCGAGGAGTACGCTCACAACAATTGGACATTCTGAATGCGATCTCTCACCGAGTTCAATTAAAACCGAGATACAGGGATCACATTCAGATATATCGGATACGGGAACAATCAAGCAATTGTCACCAAAGAAACAATTGAAATCATCATCTGGCATCAATCAAGATGTAAAACGAATAACATTTGATGAGTCGTGTAAAAAAGAATCATTTGATGATGATAATCCAAAATATCCACAGATAAGTGTGGTAGTCCGACCACCAACCCCCTTGAGAGGAGACAATGTTAAACTGTCAGCTAAAGTACCATTTGATTTAAGAAGACACTCTAGCCATTCGCCGAGCTTGACTGTTCGTGAATTTGAAAAAGAAAAGGATCGCCGTCACTCTGGATATAATCCCAATTTCTTGAGTCTGGATCCAGAGCATATGAAGTTCTTGAATAGTTCACCGGCAGCAAGCAGAAGAATTAGCTGCGGAAGTCTGTTTAAGGTTTGTATGCTTTTTTAATGTTCGGTAAGAAAAAAAAAATTAAAAAAGATGTCTTGGATATTGGGTACTCCAACAAGAGGTGGTATTTCAAGCCATTAGGAGAACGAAACATGAGTGTAAAACTGGACACATTTTCTGTTAAGTCTTATTTAAAATTTTTGAGATTAGTAATGCAAAGGCTGGACTGTCAAATGTCGTAGTCTTTAAGCATTGTCATTGACTCGAAGGATGTGGTGCCGTGAAAATTATTTGTTGTAGCTCATACCAGGGATAGAACCTATGACGTCGAGGATGGAGTCGACGCATGTACCCACAACGCAACGGACAATAAACTGCTTAACTTTATATGAGCGTTGGAACGCAGATGGCTGGGTGGCACAGTTGGATAAGTGCTTGGAATATAGGATCCCCGGTTCGTATCCTAGTGAAGGCATGAGTTTGATCGCTTGATCGGGTTTTCAAATCTGGTCCTGTTACCATTTGCCGTTGGGATCAAATATGGAACTGGTTTAAGTGTGCTGAAAATTTCGCTGGCAGTAAAATAGCCTATAGCATTCCTCGTTTGGAGGAAACAGAGATTTTAAACTTTGCTTCAATTTCAAATTACTCTGCCCCAACAGTGATAATCATTCAATTTGTGGCAGCATTGATCCTTGATCCAACACTTGTTCAGTTTGTTCGCTCCATTAGGGCGTTATTAGTTAGTTATTAGCGTTATTAATTTCAGAATTTTCGGCATAGGGTGTAAGCGAATATTGGTCTTCGTCCCAGAAGATGACTATTTTTTTACTATTGTGCGGCTGCGCCATCAACATTTTAGACGGATGATCCAAGTCATATTCCGCTGATCGGTACATCGCAATATTTTCCTTCGATAATAATGGCCCTCGTCTTCATAAGCCACCAATCTCTGTCTAGTTGATGGCTTACGGTTCACAAGAGGGTGCTCACGCTCAATCTTGTTTACTGTACGTATTGCTATCCTGGATCGGTTATGAATTATAAATACCGTGCCATCAATCAGCAATCACGAACTGTGTGGGCTGTACAGCGACATGAGTCTAGCCAGGCATCTACGGACCCAACACCGAAGATTGTTTGGCCCTGTAGAGCGTATGGGCAATTTAGCTCCGGTTCGAAGAATCCTCGGCCAGTTTTTTTCAAGAACAAAACATAAAAACTCAACGTAATTTAATTTCACATCTTGATTTCCATCATTTTCATAAATTTGCAAAGTGCGAACTACGCTTTCATTTAAATTGCCTGAGCACATACTAATTTCCTTGTTTTAGCATAAGGCGTTGTGTTATCAACGCTTGTTTGGACCAGAAATGAAGTAACTCTTGAGTGGTGGCCCGTGGACAGTAGTAAGCTTATCAAACTTGGTCGTTCGGAGTCGCCATAAAACTGTAGGTCCCTCCCACTAGTGACAGAGCAATAGCACGCACAACGCTGGTGGTTACTGAGAAGCTAGACCCTGGGCCTCTAAGGGCTGCAGCGCCACCGGTATTATTATATTATAGAGATATCCGTTTTCACAGCCGATTGCTATTGTCTATCGATAAATTTGACGAAAAGAAAAAACCATTATAAAAGTTGTCAACAAAAATGTAAGGGAAGGGGACGTAGAAGTTGGTTGGGAACCAGTTATTTTCAAAATGACTCGATTTATAGCTACTGGGACTCATAAATAATTAAACATACGGAAACACTGGGAATGGGCCCAAACCTAGCAACAATGTGTGAGATGTTCATGTTCATAACTGAATTCTTTTTAAGGGATAGGGGTTTTCTAGACTGGAAAGACGAATATCTCTTCGCTCTCCTATTTCTGCTTTAAGTGCTTTCATAATAAGTTCCCCCTTTTAATCTCTACCACACGTGTCTTCAGCCCTCCTGCGAGAGATAGCCGTGATAAGGTCGACGTTATGTCTATATATTAGCTTGGATTATGAAAATTTCAATTTGCCACATCAATAATTTGCACCACATACCTAGCTAAATTTAGTCTACAAACAAGTTTTTGACGAAGTCCTTCAAATTCATGAAAGGTGTAAAGTTCGATATCTCTCTAACAGTTGATGTAAGCTATAGACTACGCCATACGAACTACGACGACGAAAATTGTTCTCCGTACTGTCGCCGAAAAATAAATCTGCAAAAAGTGAGCATCGCTCTGAAAATTTGAACTCAAGTTTGAAAGTAACTATATTCAAATTTGGATTTTTCAACAGTCTCTTTCAGAGTTTCTACGGCTAGCCATATTCTTAATAAATGAAGATGACATTATGACAGCAGCTCGATTATGTATATTCAATTCGAACCAATCTTAGCATTTGAACAAGAGAATGGCATATGCAGTGACACCTCTCGTTGGATGACGCAATACATTTCACATTTTTCAAAAACCCTACTTTTCTACACAGTCTACTTTAAATTCAGTCGAATATGTTCACCAGATTCCACCTGTCTTCTATTTCTGTCCTAATTTAGAACCTGAAAGAGCCGAACAACCTGTTCAAACCTTCCCCCGAAAATAACTTTATCCATTTTCTTATGAAATTTTCAAATTTTAGCAACCAAACGAAGCTCTCTCAATGCCAGCATTGAAAGGTTCCAAGTCCAGTCTGTTCATGGGATCGTCACTGTTCAGTTTCGATCATGGTGAAGGCAAGGAAAAAGATGATCGCAAAGAGAAATTCCAGAACGAGGACGCGAACAAAAAGCTACCAATAATAAATCCCCTGGTCCGTCTGCCCACTTGGCCAAGTAAATATAAATGGAAACCAACCTGAACCCCCGTGAACGCTTCTAATACTCACCTTATTTTATATTGTAGATATAACAAATGGCACGGGATTTATTTCTAAATGTCTTCTAGCTAATGCAGATACATTATGCGCAGCTGTTAGTCCTTTAATGGATCCTGATGAGACACTCCTCGAGGGTTATCACGAGAAATGCGTGATGAACAACTACTTTGGCATCGGCATCGATGCCAAGATATCGCTTGATTTTCACAACAAGCGTGAAGAGCATCCGGAGAAGTGTCGTTCGAGGGCAAAGAACTACATGTGGTATGGGGTCTTGGGATCGAAGCAACTGCTCCAGAAGACCTATAAGAACTTAGAACAGCGCGTTCAACTGGAGTGCGATGGGCAGAGGATTCCACTGCCTTCGCTCCAGGGGATTGTCATTCTGAATATTCCAAGGTAAGTTGAGTTCTGATAATAGGCAGTGCCTTATATCGGTTTTTTTAACCAGCTTCATGGGCGGCACAAACTTCTGGGGTGGAACGAAGAAAGATGATATCTTCCTGGCGCCCAGCTTTGATGATCGCATCCTAGAAGTGGTTGCGGTCTTTGGCTCAGTTCAAATGGCAGCGTCAAGGCTCATTAATCTGCAACACCATCGCATTGCTCAGTGCCAGAGTGTGCAGATCAACATCCTGGGCGATGAGGAGGTTCCAATACAAGTGGACGGAGAAGCTTGGCTGCAGCCTCCCGGAATGATACGAATCATTCACAAGAACAGGGTGCAGATGCTGTGTCGCAACCGACACCTGGAAGTCTCTCTGAAGCAGTGGCAAGAGAAGCAACGCCAACACAGCATATCCATTCAGAGGGATCAATCGAGCTCAACCTCTGACCAGCCGTCTCCCGGCTCGGAGAACATCCTGGCCGATCGCGAGTGTTATGTGTTGTTGAACTTCATAGAGGCTGTCAGCTCTCTGGTGAAGTGGGTCAAATTCCTAATCATATCCCACCCATCGCTGCAGCACAATCTCTATGCGGTGGCATGCCGAGCTTCCGACGCTTTGGAGTCAATTCATCCGAATGGCAAGCTTCTGGAGGGGCCAACACTGCGGACCAGGTTGGTGGAAGTCATAGACTCGTCGCGGCAGCTGTACGACGATGCCTGCAATTTGCTCAGAGACCGAGGACACAGCTTGATCCTACGGGAGGACCTCGAATCAAAATTGAGTGCTGCTCTGGCTAACATGGAAATGGAGCTGAAGAAGTGTTCGGTTCAGAAGTGCATTGACGGCAAAATAAGGGCCTACTTCAACACAGTCCTGTCTAACGAAGATGTAAGCAAATTTGCAGACATTCAAGTGATGACCGTTGAATTCTTTTACATTTCAGTGTGATCGCAAGAAATCGAAGCCATTCTGGAATCGTCTGCGAAGTGGATCCACAACTGGGGCGCAGATTTTCAAGCCAACCACGAGCACAAAGGATGCGGTCAACAATTGGAGTGTCAATGAGGTTGTTACCTGGCTCGAGACCATGCAGCTGTCGGAGTATGTGGATACATTCCTTAAGAATGACATACGTGGTAAGGAATTGCTAACGTTGGGTAGACGCGACTTAAAGGACCTGGGAGTGGTTAAGGTGGGTCATGTGAAGAGGATTTTGCAAGCAATTAAGGATCTTTCAGAAAATTAAGGAAATTGTTTATCGGAGTTTATGTTTTTTGGAATCATGATCAGTCAATTGTTTTAATTGAATTGCATCGACCAAGAATTTGAAATGAGTTACAAAAGTAGTGATTTTTGTTTTCTTGATTAATTATGCTGTGCTCTTATATATTCCATTATTAACGAGAACTTATTCAGGTGCGTAGGCAAAACTATTAAGATAATAGATGTATGTGATTGTATGTGGATGTTAAACTAGGATTTATTAAATTATTTGAATTGTTAAAAAAGTGAGAAAATATCTCCATTCCATTCTAAAACGTTTTGTAGTTCTTGTAGGAATTTAAGTTACTTCTTGGAAAAGAAAGAAATGTTCGGTGTCTTTGGATTTGAAATGTTTGATCAAATTTTTGGATTGTTGATCAATCGCAAGGGGAGCGTTAGATAAAATATATATCATTTGTATATTTTTTAATTTAAGAAAAAATCATTAAGTTATTGATTAATCCTCTGAATTAATTTATTTAGCAGAGTGAACAAAAAAGAACACACATTTTCCAATTTAGGAACCTCTATTAGACATTTTTGTATAAGTAGAAATTAAATAAATACACAAAACTATACAACATTACATCGGTTCGTATAGATTAATGTTATAAGAAAATACATTTTTACCTCCAAACTAGAAGCAGAAAATGAAGAAACTTTTCTCTCAAACCTTCCTTAAATTCCTAAAGAAACAACAAAAAATGCAAATCCAATGTTCGAAGAACCATATCTAAATTTTTTGCGATTCGCATAGATTTTATTTCAATAAGTGAGCACGCAATGTAGACATAATTAATGTACGTGTTTATATATGTTCGTATTTAATGTTGGTTTTAGGAATACATTTCTACTCAATTTAACGCACGTTTCTTATGTATGTTTTGTGTATTCATACATAAGTGGAGAAAAAAAATGTATGCAATTTAAAATTATGTATTTCGTTAAGTATTTAATGTCGAATAGCAACAAATACAAAAACAAAAAAAAGCAAAAAAACAAATGCGATACTGAAGAACAATCATAAAATATAGGCAATAAGACTTCATACATAAAATCAATGCAATTGAAATTATTTTAAGAGTTAAAAAGAAAATATTAGATAGATAAAGGTTAAATAAAAAAGAAAATCATAATTTTAAATATAAATTTTAATATCAAGGATACTAGATGAATTTTGAGGAGTCAACGAATTTATTTGAACGATTTATTTATGAATTAATTTATCAAAATTCAAATGTTTTAATGCATTTATTAATTGTATCAATTATTTTTAAATGTATATTCTACCGACTATTTTCTGCAATGATAGTGGTGGTCAGAATTTAAGATAACGTTAACCCATTAAAATTCCAGCTGTTGAATTTTTCTCATATACAATGAACTTTGCCAAATGTATTTTATTTAGAATTTATTTCTATAAGAATTATTTAAGATTAAGATTAACAAACAGTTTTTTTGTTTTTGTTTGCATGTGCGATGTCGTTGATTAAGAAACGATATTGCAAATTAAAATAGAAATTAAGTCACTTTGACATATTTTGAATAATAACTTGTTAAATTAAGTAGAACACTTCTTCCAAAACAAAACGACTTAGTTTTCCTAAGGATCATGAAAGACATGCTATATTTTTTCCATTGTCAGAAAAAAATACAAAAATTCGTTACATTGTTCCGTTATGCTGCACAATTTTTTTCTTCGTTTAATGAAGACAATATAATATCAAGCACATGTTTGTGTAGCAATTTTTAGATCGTAAAATTAATATAAATTTAACGGAAATCATATTTAAATTAAAGCACAATTTGTTGTTCAAATAATCATGTGTATTCGGTAGAAGATTAACTACGTTCACTCAGAGAATACAATGAAGAAAAAATACGATGAAATTAGCACACTTTTGTGGATTGTTATCTCTTTTACCTCGACCTCTGTGGTCAGACAAACAAAGATATCAAAAGGACCCTAACATGGAAAATAAGACCCTAGAAGTTTCTAAAAGACTCCTCAAAATCAACAAAAAAAAAACCCGAAAATGGTTATCAAATTTTATTTCCATTCAGTTTTTATGTAAACACAATTCACATTTATTATGTGAAAGTAGGAAGACATAAGCAATTGTTTTCTGCAACAGTCGAATGTTTAACCAAATATGAAAGACCAAGTTTAAAGAAAAAAAAAAACAAAATAAATTGGATGAAAAATATACGCTTAACTCTTGGAGTTTACAAATTTTCACTTAACAACAAATTAAATAGATATATTAAGTAAGAAATGTTTAAAAATAAATAAGAAAAACTAAAAAAAAAAATATTCAGCGTATTTTTCAGCGATAGAACTCAATCAATTCAATGTCTCTTCGAATTTTTCTAGAACTATTTCAGTCCTATTGTTAATTTTGAAGTTAATTTATCAACCGACAAATGAAAAGAAAAAAAAAACCTTGAAGACTGCTAAATTTGCAAAATCTGTGATATTTTTGCAGTCACTATTTGAAATTGAAGAAAAAAAGCAAGCATTAAATAAGTAATCAATCATAAGAATAAATATACATTTTAAAAGCAATCAGAAAGTACGCATGTGAATGTGCAACTTTATTTAATTTTATAAAAGCAAACACGAAAAAAAAGTCAAAAATTAAATGTTTAAATACCCTTTTCTGTACTATCTTAGATAATTTGTAGGTTAACAAGCCGAATGAATATAAGTTATCAGTTTTTGTCCGAGGATCTTAGTTCGATTCTTCACAATGAAATGGAGAACATCCGATACGGAAATAGCTCTGCAAATCACGTTGTTCGTAAATAACGAGAACATTTGTTAATATCTCAATGACATTTTTACTTCTCTTATTGAATTAGGACATTATTTCTGAATTTTTTTGAAAATACGTTTTTAATAGTACTATCAAATAAATTGATGAATTAAATGTATTCAAATTGTCTTTTAATTCGGCTAACAGGTGTGATTGAACTTCACAGTGGGAGGCAAACGGCTATCGGGTAAGTAAACATGTATCGACACTCACATGGAGTGTTCGGAAAAAGTCCCATCTACTTACCTTACATACAGATTGGTACGAAAATTAGACAGGAAATGTCCCTTTAAAAGCAGCGAAGATATACCTCATTAGCTTCTGATGATGCCACTGTCCTGATACCACTGGAACGTACGGTTTTTGTTTATGGATCAATCAAAATGTCTGTCTGCTATGACGTTCTGACCGAAACCTCGCTCTTGAGTGTCTTTTCTCGTTGAATTAAAATCATTTTTGCGGTCTCCGTAGCAATATTCATAAAATCCCCATTGAAATCACACTTCATTCTGCTGAATATGTCAATATCCTCTGTATATATGAGTGTTTGAACCGACTTCTGGACTTGTATTCCTCTAGTATTGGCGTACCAGTTTTGAAAAATGCTTACAAGAATAATTTGTTCGCATCACAATCAATGGCCATAGCCAGATCGCTAATCAGTCTCTCGGCGATCACAGCGCAAAGTGCAACCATTTGGTGGGGTTAATAAAAACACAGTGAGTAGACACTCATAAGGAAATTGATTTTCGAGACACTAAATCTGATGTGAACAGATGCTTGCTTATTTTACTCAAGTGGAGTTTCAAAACTGTGTGCTACAGATCTACTGTCAACAGAAAATTGTGCATACATTTTTATAGCAATTTTGTTGTGAGTTTTTAATTAATGACATGTAGCTTGCTTTTTAATTGTAGTTAAACAAGCACGAAATTTCCTTGGAGGGAACACTCATGATACACTCAACAGTGAAAATATGTGAGCTATGTAACGTTCGTTTAACTTAACAGATTTTTTTATTCACAGATGTAGTGTTACTTTTCAAAGAGCTGAGGAAACTCATGCCCAATTTTTATTCACATCACCAATTGCATTGTTTAGGATACTTACGTAAAGATGGACTTGAATTAAATGCTCAAGATAAAATTCGGTATACACGGTTACGCACAAATCGTGCTACAGAGACCGTTATTAAAAGATGCTAATGGTTTCTTTTTTATAGAGAACTGCGCTAAAGAACGATTTGGAAGAAGCAAGGTAGAGCAACTTCAAAACTTTCAATTGCTTGCTTACGCGACGACATTGACGTGATTGAATGAACACAGCGAGCCGTCGAAGAGGCATTTGCTGGCATTAATGCGGAAGCGGCTAAAATGGGTCTAGCGGTAAACCAGGGCAAAATAAAGTACTGTCAACACGAAAGTGCGTACAACATCGACGTCTCGGACAGAGCGTCATAATGGGCAGCAGAAACTTTGAGGTAGTCAAGGACTTCGTCTGCCTCGGCTCTGGAGTAGACAATAGGACAATAACACCAGTACCGAGTTCAAGCGCAGAATTACTTCTGCCAATCGCTGTTTCTTTGGGCTCAAGAGGCAATTGATTAACAGAGCCATCTCTCGAAACACCAAGTGGACTTTGTATAAAACTGTGATCATCCCAGTCCTGTTCTAGACATGGACGCTATTAACATGGACGCGCGAATGAAGGAGCTCTTTGTTGTTTTGAGAGAAAAGTTCTGCGTGCGATCTTTGGTTCTGTTTGCGTTGATAGCGTCTGGGGGAGAAGATTCAACCATGAACTGTGCGGGCTGTTAATTTCGAGAAACTCCACTTTCCGCTAGCCCCCACTTTCACCAGACCTGGTTGCGAGGAGGTCTACAAAACGATTGAATTCTCTATGCAATAAAATACATTGATTACAAGTTATATGAGTTTCTTATTGTAGCAAAAAGGATTTCGTCAGGTTTACGAAGTATATTCTTACTAAGCAGTCATATGAGAACAGCACGGTTGTACTTAATGATGTGGTACATCAGTACAAGTGGGTAGGTCATTTACTTTTTCGGAACAAAATGCCATCCGGAATTATGCTTTCGAACTGATCAAATTTCTTAATGGCCTTGTTACATCTAAATATTTTATTGTATGCTAGCCAAAGCATTTCGAGAAAATCCCTTAACATTGATAGCATTGGCTAGCAATCTATGTGACTGCAGCTCCCTACATATGTATCATAGGGATGCTAAAAGGCATTGCAGAAAATGACCCATTAAATCCACCAGTCAGCTGTATGTGACACCCAAGGCAAAAAATGTGTGGTGCCCATGTCTTATCCTGATGGGATATTTTAAATTCAAAATGAGAAAAGTAACATTTTTAAATTAATGGTGTTAATTTCTTTTCCCGGAAACATGGTGTAAATAATGTACGTTCTCCACAAATATAGCAGAATAAATATACGATTAACACAAGCTTGTGGCATTTTATGACCTTAATGTACTTAAAATATTATTCTTCCGCAGCTTGGCAAGTCCAATATATTTCAAATAATTTTTAAATTTATCCTATTTTAAAATTACACACAGAAGCGGACTTAGAGATGTATGTGTTAGAGTGGTGGTCCGTGGCGTTGTGGGTATGTGCGTCGACTCCAATGCACTTGAAACTCGACATCTAGGTTCGAACCCTGGTCTGTATGATAAAAATAATTTTCACGGCAACACCTCTTTCGAGTCAATGACAACGCTAAAAGAGCGCTTCTGTCTAGAAAAAGATCTCGTTTAAAACTGTAGGTTCGATTCACTCGTTATAGAACAATACCACGCAAAACACGAGTGGTTGCTGAGAAGCTAAGGCCTGACCCTGTACAGGCTGTAGCACCACTTTTATTTTATATTGTTATATGTGATCTTAGCAAGCGATTATTAATTTCGCTATTTACAGTTCGAGTACTATGACAAACAATATTCAGTATGTCCGAGTATTTTCCAATGTTGACCAGTGTTATTGGTCAAAAAATGGACACGGGACAGCTGTTTAGTTCACAAATTTCAAATACCATTGACATACGACGCTATTTGAAAAAGTTACATCTTCTGGGAGGAAGATTATCCTTACGACACCTTGTACATTATTTACTGGACTCGCATGTTATACATACCAAATTCGCCAGTACATCTCTGCCTCATTTGAAGAACACCCCACGCATATCTGGCCTCTTTGATCTTTACATCTTCTTTATTAGCAATAATGCGTTTACGATTTTCATATGCAAATATATTCCTTGCAAATACTTACCTTGACACAATTTTAACTAAAACTCATGTTTTATACGATTGACTTATATGCGTTTATTTTATTTCTTATATGTGGGAAACGTGGGCATGTCTCTTTGGTTTTGTTTTTTTTTTTATTTTTCTTTGGAAAGTTTGTGATACTTTAGCGTCCTTATATTTCGGATATAAGAGTTCAAATTTTTGATTATTACGTTTTGGATTTTGTATTAAATTAAGCAAGAACTTACATTCATTCACCTAAACACTTAACAGCTTGTATTTTTTTTTACTTTTATTATTATTATTTTTTTTCATTTTCGTAAATGTCTTATTTTTGTTCAGCTTGGATGTTTCAGTTTTTTTCTTCTTCTTTTATGTTTTCAAGTTCGATTCTTAAATTCATGTGTCAGTTTTTGTCAGGATATTAATCTCATGAATATAAATGTAATAGTTAATACTCTTAGATGGTTTATGTGCTGTGTTCTTTTTTTTTGTTTTTTTTGGTTTGAACTTGTTTTAATCTAACTAATTCACAGTGAAATTAAGATTATGTAACTAGGCTTGTGCCTTCTTTTATTTGTATAATAATAGTTGCATTCATTCCAATAATACGGATCATAGTCGTAGCTAGTGTAATAATCATACTTGAATTATAATGTGTAATTTAAATATTATATTAATCATTTCATTTTTTTTGGTTTTGTTTTTATTTGTTTTCTTCTGAAAAGTTTACTTTCAACAAATCTATGAGCACATATAATAATAAAATATATATTTTTTATGTATTTTGTTTTTATCTATAAATTTAATAAAGACACAATTATAACACTTAATGCATAAGTTATGATTACAGGGACCTAATACTTTGACAAAGAATTTGTGAAATGTATCCACCAGCTGCAGTCGGCTTTGGGATCATTTTCACATCAATTAAAGCATAATTAAGATGGAAAATAAACACGAAAATGACATTTGCATGTTCTTTTAAGGTATGTAAATATAAGCTGATGAATGTATGTAGTGAACTAAAATATATTTACACACAATCAAAGCCAAAAATGAACAAAAAAGAGGGCAGAGTTAGAAAGTAAAAATATCGTACTTGGTACCGAACATATTTTGCAAAACTTATACTTAAGAAAACAATGTGAGTATCTGGGAGTTGACATGATTACATTATGATCGTTCATTCTATCGTATCTATCAATTCGCTGTTCATTTATTTTATTTGAAAGAGAACTTATTGTTTTGGTTGTTACAAAATGTCCAATATATACCTCAACAAACAATAAAAGCATACGTGATACACATTACATTTATCAAATTCATCGTCCCGAGTATTTCAAATAAATGAGTAACTAAAACATACTTAGGCAACGGTAAATAATTATGTGCACAGGTTTGCACACCAGTTGATCCTTGCAGCAATGATCTCTAATTCCCAAAAGTTCAAATGACTCCAAACTATCAGTAAGCTATGCTTAATTTTTATGTATTTCTTTTTTTTTATTTTTGCAAAATGTCTCTTAAAAAAGCTTACATAAAATGTTGCTCACTATAATGACCTATATATCTCGTATAACATTTGCCACAAATTTCTATGTTTCCCTCAATCCAAATAATTATTTCTTATGACTTTCCTAAGTACAACTGGGCTCTGCAATTTAGTAGAGGCTCTACAATTTTCGGGTTAACTTATAGCAAACAGATGTGACAAGATAGCGCATAATTTTTGGTTTGCTTTAAATATTTTAGGAGGAGGCTTGAGCCATTTAATTTTTGTTTTTAAAGAGACAACAATCTCAGTTATTTTTCCAATAAATTCCAACATTTTCCACTCAATAATTATAATCTAAAAGGCTAACTTATAACACTGGTATAAAATATAACTCTAGAATAATTAACTTAATATAAATACATTTGAATGTACGAAAAGGCGAAAGTTTTCAAGGAATGCACGTCTGAATTCAGATGCCAGTTCAGTTCATTGAATGTACTGCACCACTAACAACTGTAGAAAAACAATTTTCCTTCAAGAATTACCAGAACCAATTAACCAACAAGCAGAAACAAAAAGGGGCCGAAACGAATATGCTACACGTTATTATATATATGCTATATAAAATGTATACCATTCCCACACGAGAGTAAATTTAATTTAGTCTCGCAAATTGGTGGTAAATTCAATGAATTTTCTTTATTTCTATCATCTTTTGATTAATATTTATGCGACCGCACATTTCCAAAGCTTTTTAAAAAAATGATTACAAATTTTATGTTGTGATTTGAAAATGGGGGGAAGATTGGTGATCCATTTTTGAAACTCGTCCGTCACACTACAACGCTTACTTACGTACTTTATTTGTTATTTATTATTTCCCTTTTGATTAAGAATATGAATGCATGTATGTATATAACTTATAAATGGTTTCTTTCATTTTGTATAATTTGGACGGGTTGTTATGTCGACTGATGTTGAGTTGTTTTATTTTCAAAAAGTACTTATAAAACATGTGGCTCAATAAGTAACGTGTAACACGGGTTCATTTTGTGTATATTTTCTCTTCTGTTTTTTCTTCTTGTTTAAATAAATACCTTTAAGCCTATCAAGCTGTTTTGAAAAAAAATATGGTGAAAATTAATATTGATTGGCTGCTTTCATGATTTCTAAACATCACTGCTGCATAGTATGAAAAAATTCATTTCTTTTTTCTGTATACAATTAGTTCATTTTTAATGTCAAGTGTTGTGTTTTCGTTAATTTGTTTCGCTTGAAATATATATTCTTAAATATGAGAAATTTGTATCGGAAGTTCGGATACTAATTAAAGTATACTACCCTGTAGAACGAGTTATCATATTTCTCGCGAAAAATAAAAACAACATCACTACTATCATCATGTGTAGTATAAAAAGAAAAAATTCAAATGAAAAAAATTAACAATTAAATTAAACACTATCTTCCTTGCTACCACCCCAAAACCGATCAAAACGATCACGAGCCTTTTCCAACACATCGGTTGCAGTGGTACGTGCTGTTGTTGATGTGTCAATGTCATATGTTGGATCGTCTAGGCAACGAAGTGTTGAACCTGGTACCGGTTTATCATATCGTAGACTAGTTGATGCTGCACCGAATTTTGGTGCAGCAACTATTGGGCTACCTGTTGACTTAGGATCGTTATAATCTGTTCCTTTCCAAGCTGTTTTATGGTAAAATTAAAATATTTCTCTTATTTATTAGCCATTTTAAAATGTCTAACTATTTCTAACCATCCATTTTTGCCTGTTCGGTTAATTCTGGCGGTGCGGATTGTGGTGCTGGTGGAGGTTTTTCAACTGGTGTCGAAGCTTTTATTTCACTCTGTGGTCGACTATAGTTTTCACCTTAAAATTAAAGTTAATATAAGTTATTTTAATATCGTTGAAATGAAAAGTTGATGTAATTCGTCAAATATTAATGAAATGTTAGATAATTTGAACAATCTTCAGATCTTCAGCATGTACGACTCAATGACATAAGTTTAGCCAGGGCCAATAACAATGCATGCACATTTTAATTGCAGTTCAAAGAATAGGCATCGAACATCGGACGTTAACTTATGTAGTATGTTTTTTCCCCACAGAAGTGGAATTCATTTTAGTCATTTTGCATGCTTCTTCGATTGAAAACACGTTGGATCAGGTAACATATCCAAGAGACACTAAAATAAAAATGTCTTTCTAATAAAGCCATCTCATTTTAATAATCCAAAGCCGTAAATATGATGACGTTTGGAACAAGAGTTTTCAGCCAGAATAAAGTTAGCGTCGTCGTCATTGAATTCATTATACCATGGAAGCTATTAACAGAAAGCATATTGAGATTTTGCCAAGTAGCATAGCAATCAAGGCAGGTTTTTTTTTATTGAGTCCTACATTTGTATCTTGTGAGCCAAGATGGTAGATTCCACATCACTTCAGCTTTGGCGATCAAACTAATTTCTTTTTCCCTTAAGAAATCAGGATTGATATTGATTTCGCTTCCTCGGACGTTGTAGTGGTCGGACGAGACTAGGTCATTGCCGGAGCCTTAACATCCTCGTGTTTTGGGGCCCTACTAAATGGTGCGTTTTCTCATCGCCTATCCTGGATTGACACAGCGACAAGAAGGCAGTTGAATGCCGGTGGAACCGTCATTGGCCAGATAGCTAGTGGCTGTTCTTTTACTCCAGATCCCGCCTTCAGATTAGCTCTCTGGCGGACAGATGTAGCTATAGCCCTTAGACTTTGGGCCAACCCCCCCGGATAAGACACGTCGTTTGGATTACCTTCCGATTACCGTGCAGAACAAGAATATGTTATCTACAGAAATCGTGTACTTAGTGGTGCCAAAGAGTTACACAAATAGCAAGCCCAGGAGCCATGGCAGCAACGATTTGAAGCCCTACCGTGGTCGGCAATTCATTGCTGAGGAACGTGTTGGGCGCAGACTAGGAGATTTGAGGGTACTTAGCTCCTACTGGGTTGCTCACGATACTCCACCACAGCGGAGTACAACGTGATCCAATGATTAACTAGTTCTGCAAGCACGTGCACAATCACCGCGAGTCGATTGGTCTCACATCGGTCGGAAAGAGCTCACGTGGCATTAGCAAGGGTTACATATTCTCACAAACTGTTGGAGGCTCAAGTTGCAATGCCTGGAAACGCTAGAAGCGTCTACACATCTGCGGGAAGCTGTTTTCTATTTTTACATTTGAATGTCGCAGTCATATTTTTTTTAAGAATTGTTTGGTTCTGGGCTCGTATCTCGATCCAACGCTTAAGATGGCTACGCCATGTACAGCAGATGGACACTACAGCTCCGGCCCGAAGAGTCTGCGATTCGCAACTGCGCAACAGAGAACGCTCTCGAGAGACATGGCGCACACAATTGGTGGCTGGAGAGGCATGTTGGTTGAGGCCCACCCGGGACTGTAGCGCCAAACAAAGAAAAAGAAGAGGTTCCTATCTGCCTAGAGCTTTCTTTATTTCTTTCTCATTGGCAATACCGTACGAACACACATACGAAACGAAACGCACGAAATCATATTCTGTTTCCAAAATATTGTACCTATGATAATCTTCCTGTCATATGACAGGCTCTTCTTGTAGTATTACTAATGTTACAAAACTCAAGCAGAATAATTTCGAATGATCTTATCACCGCCATCCATAAAATTGTTACATTTGTCTTTGAATTTCAAATGACACCTCTTGTTGAATGATCCTCTCTGCATTATGAAGTGAAACGATGGCTTTAAAATCATATGTGTAAAATATCATATTTTCTTACCCTCCTTAACATTTTGAGTAACGGTAAATGTTTTTCCAGTATCTAATGGCACAGTCCAATTCACTGGATCTGGTGATCTCATAATAATCTGCTCTGGTGACTTAACCCTGGTTGGTTCCGGAGGAGACTTAACAATTGGTTCGTCCGGTATTTCTGGCGCCGGCTGAGGACTACAACTAGAAACTGAAATTCCAGTATCTTTCTCGCCCCCTTCTCCATCATCTAAACAAAGAAACAAAATAAAAATGAATCATTTAAATGCATTGTTTATACTTTTTGTTCGTTTGTTTTTTTTTTTTTTCTGGCATTTATGGTTCATGTCGAAGGGTTGAGTACAAGTTGAACGCAAATGCATTTAAATTTATCATTGCACAAATGATGAATATAAATGCAGGTGTCAAAGTGTAATCGCACCCTCATGTTTGTATATTTGAGATGAGATGGTGTTTTTTGTCTTTTTTTGTTTTATTGAAAATGAAGTTTGTAGCGAAATCATCTTGAAATTAGAGAGTGAAAACTAAAATCAACTGAATCAAGTGGGACCACATACATTGACCGTTAACATGCTTAAGCCGTAATACAGTTGCGTCAAGGACTATTACAAAAATTGTTCATTCATTTGTTGGGTTGTTTTTATGTATTTTTTTTTGGTTTGTTCTGTTGTGTTTGAATAGAAATAGAATGCAACATACAAGTGTACATACATATGAGGATCCTTACTGTTGTATTGCATGTAGATTGATGGACGTAAACATACATACACATATATAGAGTAGTTCATCAACATTGAGTAGGCATCACACAAACAACTACGTCATTCTTTACAATTACAATATGTAAACAAAAACACACGGATTAAGTATACATAGTTACAAATTGCTAGGAAGAAAGATAGTAGTAGTAGTAGGTTAGGAGGAAAGAAACCCCACAGCAACAAAACACAACAAAATGATTACACATTATCATATTATGTAGAGAACAAAATAAACGCACAAATTGAACATTTAGAATGACATCGAGAACATAAAATTAAGAAAATTAAATATTTCTAAAAATACACATTTGTTGAAGCATCATGTTTCTACCGTTAGTTTAGTTGAATAATTTTTGTCTATTACTTTATGTGAATTTCATTTGCTTTTTGACATTTATTTTATTGATTACTCACGTTCTGCCAATGCTAATTTATTGTCCTGATTTGTTCGTATTGAATAATCGATGGTGTCTGGTTTTAATTCACCACGATTGTGTCCCTCTTTAATTGTATTTGAAGTAGAGGAGCTATTGTTGATGTTAGGTGAGGTTGTGGCAGCAATTGTCGACGACTTGTGCTTCGAGGACTTAATACTATTCGCGTCTTTCTTACGCAATACCGGTTGTGATGATTTATTTGTATCGGTATGTGATATTTGAATATGATGATTACCAGGAACTGAATGAGCTCTACCACTAGGAGGTAAGGAACTACTTTTCGTACGGGATGGGGTTGATGTGGATAGGGTTGCTAAAAAATAATCATAGTTCGCTTTTAATCAGATGTTCATAAAAAATCCATTTTTTTTGTTTGTTTAATAGGAAGACACAAAAAAGGAACAAAACACAAAGGTTACTAACAAAAAATGTTCATGTTGAAATATTATGAAAATTAAGTTGAAAAAGATCCCAAGTATTGTAAAATAAATTGTGCTCTGAATTTTGTATAAGAATGTTTGTACATGTGAGGTTTTGGATGGAGAAAACGAATGTGAGAATAAAAGGGAAAATCCAAATTTTGATCATAAAAAAACACGTAAATTTCAGTCAATAAAAAAAATGAAAAATTACACATGAATTAAATTTAGCAGATGGAAAGCGATTGGCGACTGCCAAGGACGTTTGGAAACCGAAACGTTGAACGCCATCAATAAGGGTAAACAAGTGAATTATTTGGGGTTAAGTTATTTTAAGATGAAGCAAATTCAACCATTTTACAGACAAATGCAAAGACATGACGGTTGGAGGTGCATGTGAAATAATTCACGAACGTGATATTTTTGGTCGCTTCGAGAGAAAAGTCCTTCGAATCATCTTCGATCCTATGCTTGGAGGAGGACTGCTGTGCAGCAACATCGATCTGGTCAAACGAGTTTCTTATCTCTCATTTCAGGGGACTAGGTCACGTAGAGCGAATGGACACCAATGCTCCGGCACTGAAAGTCTTCGACTCCCATCCCGAGGAACGACGCGGAAAAGTAAGACCACGCCAACGATCGCGCACGCAATTAGAAGGGGACCGGAATAAGTTGAACGCAAATGCATGCTGGATGCAACTATTACAAGACGGGGCTACATTGAGACGCATGTTGGGTGAGGCCCAGATCCACCTCGGATTGTAGCTAAAGCCAAAGAAGAAAAAGTATGTAGTCAGGAAGGCAAGAGTCTGTCGACAGAACTGGATCGCCCCTCGCCGAGCAGGATCTTCATATCTGAACCTCGAGACATTTCCTACCCCGAACCGCTGGTAGAAAGACCAAGTCATGGGGAACGTAAGACGGCTTAGTCTTGATGGTTGGTAGCAGTGTGCCTAGAACCGCCATCGATTGAAATCAGTTATTGCTCAGGGTCAGACCCTCTATGGATCCTCGCTCTTAGAAGTAAGTGAGTAAGAGACAGAAGCACTTAACATTCTTTGATTTCATTCACGTGCCTCCTGTGGCTGGAAAGCAGCTGGTTGTGTCACGAATCATCTAATCCTAAGTTTGTAGATTCAGTTTAACAAGTCGCCAAGAAAATAGTTAATGATTAATTCGCGACTAAAATAGTTCAATAGTTTACAGCATATATGCTGTTTTACAGCATTATCTCAAAAAAAAAATAAACGACAACTAAATGCTAATTGGAGTCAATAGAACTAACACCATAACCAAATTGGTTAATTTCGGTCATTTCCGATTATTCACGTAGCAGGTCGCATGTTGCTGTTCACGTTTACATCGACTTGAGTCGCACAAAAAGCGTAACATCAGCAATTTCTTTCTTAAACCAATTCCAATAATAATTAATAATGTATGTGGCGCTACAGCCTGCAGAGGACCAGGTCCTAGCTTCCCAGGTAACTACTCGTGTTGTGCGTACTATTGTTCTCTTACGAGTGGAAGGGACCTGCAGTTTTATGCCGACTTCGAACGGCCAAGTTTTGAAAAGCATTTATCTAGACAGGTGTACTTTTTGAGCATTGTTCGTGACTCGAAAGATGTGGGGCAGTGAAAATTATTCTTTTTTGTCGTGCAGACCAGGAATCGAACCTATACTTCGAGGTTCAAATGCGTTTTAGTCGACGCACATAACAACAACGCTACGGACCAGCATGTTTTGTAGATACACCACTTTGCAGACTAATTAACTATATTTGAATTATGAATAAAAAAGTACAATAAAAAAGAATCACGAGCTGTTCTGTCACAAGATATTTGAAATCAAATGATGATTTCAGTTCAATTCAAAATAAACTTCAATTAAATCAGGTACATACGAAATACACTTCTACAAAAATTGTAACGCAGTCTTTTGCCATCTCAGAACGGTGAGCTTTGAGGTGTTTTTTCTAGACCGTATATACTCTGATTATTGTCACGGTGTGTATACCGAAAACATTAGTGGCCACTGAGCCGGCATTAGCCTTCATATGCTTGGCCACCAGTCATAGCAAAGAATGCGAAACTAAGCTATGCAAATAATGGAGTTGATTAATGCCATCCCTTTGGTCTGCTCAACTGTTATAATTTTCAAAGATACATTAAGGCTTCTCTTCTCCTCTGATGATATAGCTACCAAAGAGATCGACATAAGACAACAAAGGAGTGTCGAAGTTGAGTAATACATAGAGCAGACATGTTTTTTTTCATGACTACATGACGCGTCAGACGCTTGGCGTCAAATGTTATTTTTTGCAAGGTCTGAATTAGTCTTTTTGAATATGTACAGGTTCTAGGGCAGTAATTACGATTTAGACTAGAAAGGTACAGAAATTGAACCTACCTTCCATTGGAAGCATTATAAAATGCAAAGGTGGGACAATTCTTACAATGTGAATGTTGAATGAAAACCAAATCAAAAGACACATCGCAATTGGGAAATATTTTAGATTTCTGTACAATCCATATGACTTCACGGCCAATAAAATGGCAACGTGTTCTAGGTCCAGAGCATAAATCGACAACATATTGAATCGATGTGATTTTCTGTCGATATCATATATTCTAGCCATTTGATCAGTCAAGACAACACCATCCATTATTTCCCTATGACATTTGCGTTTAGGGAATTTCTAGTTTTGTTTCATTTGACAATGTTTTTGTAACAATTGTCACAGAATTGTTGGGGCAATTACTGAGGAGCATTACCTCTTTAGTATTTTGGCACTTAGGAATCCGCTGTCTTGACGAAAGTACGTATAACGTCCCATCAACCACAGCACTAAGTAACCAATGTAATAGGTCCTTCTGCTATTCAAAGCTTTGCCAAAGCAATACAACTTAGAGGAAAGACGAAAAAACGACCTCTAGAGAACGCATCCTTGACACAATTCTTTTCAACTGACAGTTGCCTTGACTAATAAAGACTCATTGCTGGAACATGTTTCTATGCCATATTAAAGATGCGACATTTAAGCATGGAATGGGACACTTTTACCCGTTTAACTGGGTATAGCTTAGAATTCCGTAAGACTCAAACAATGATTGGTATTTAAATGTCCCCGCTGTATCGAAACGGTTAAACCAATATTGAATGGTCATTGGTATGATAACTTTGATTTTATATTATTTATGTGTGTACAATGAGCACACAAGCCTGTGCAAGCATATATACTTTACTTGTGTGCATCATAACCTGAGGGAAATTATTGTTTAAAATAGTATAGTAATTGAGTTCATTTTAAATATAAGAATAAAAAGTTACCACCGGACTTACTGAAATACATTCTATTTGGACTGTAGGAGAGACATTTTTATAAATATCTTAGAAAAATAAAAAAAAAATCATTTGCAGGCTGTGACTGTTGCATTATTAAAAATTGCAAAATAAATATGCGGAACCTACAAAATACTGCCATCATATGTTTGCCTCCAAAATAATACTAGCAAAAAAAAGTTGAATATGTTCGAGAAAGTACTTAGTGTTTAAAGAAGCTGTTTGGATTAAGTTATACTTTGGGACAAAGTGTTAAAAAGTTTAAGAAAATAAAAGAAATATAATATAACCTGTTAACCCCCGTTTATCCAGCCCTTCTTCGAACGCCTTTTAGTCCGACATGCTAATAACTCAGAGTCCAACTCAAACGTAGTACTGTACCACTAATGAAATATTTTAAAATTATTTCATAGGTGGCATTCACTCGAGATGCACATGCAATTGTTCGCTCTATTGGAACGGACCTATAGTTTTCTACCGCTGTTACTCTTTGAGCAGTATCAGTAACTCAAAAGAGGTAGGTCCGTAAAAATTACTTTTTTTTCTGTTTATCACGAATTGAAATATGACACCTTAGGTGTCTACGTCTAGACCCACAATGCATGCTCACCAATTATGTGTGATAGTTTACTTGTGTAGATTATATATATAATTTTATTATGCTATGAGATTCGCACCTCAAAGCGAGGATTCTCCAAGCTCTGATCCCTTCTTCTGTTGAATGCGAGTATGGGCAGCTCAGGGTTACCAGCTATTATATTAGAGACACCAGAGTACGAAGACCCTAAGCCTATGGGCAGAGCCACAAAATTGTTTAGTGATATCACCAATTAAAGCGGTTGGAACAAGAAGATAATTCATTCACCCAGCAGCATGACTGGTGTACTGCAATGGGATATCTAAATTCCTAACATCGCTAGTTAAGTCGCTGGAAATATGATTAAATTAATTTGCATTACGGAATCACATGTAACTTAGCAAGTAGCTTGAGTGGTATATTCTATTTGACGCATTATAGCCTGACATATGTGATATCTATAAGAGTTGAAAAAAGCTTGGTGTTTTCTAAAGCAAAATTGAAATACTGCGTTTCTTATTAATAAAAAAAGAGTGAAATGAATTATATTCTTATATAAGGACTCCCCGAGGATTTTGTCTGTTTTCTATCAAAACTTAAATAACCACCCACGGAACTGCATTTAAAAAATATAAAACCCAAAGTCTCATGAAAATTAAAAACAGTTTCAACAAAATAATAAGTTTTCTCCATTATGTAATCGAAAAGTTGAGTGTTTTGTTGTTTTGATATACAAAAGAAAAATGAACTAAACTGTTTCTATACATAAATATACGATAAAATATTGAATACACTAAAATACTGAGTTTATGAATGATAATGGAAATTTTGAAATAGAAGGCTGTCCCCGCGGATATCGTCGGAAGAATTATGCTTTAAAAATTAAAAGAAACTTTGCCCGATGTTTGACGGATTTCCATTTTTAACATGGTTTTATAATCTGTGCATTGAAGGCAACGTTTGAACTTTTAATGATGTCCACAAATAACAGAGATTTAAATATGCTTCATTCAAAGATTCGATGAGATGGACTTTTGTGTCATCTTTAAGGCAATCTCTCTGTACACTTAGTAAACATAACGCAACAACCATGAACTGGATCAGTTTGTGTATGATTACCATGATTTACACAATTATCTAACTTTCTAAACATCAATTCAAAACACTGTTATCTACCATGGATAACATATTCATTTTTACAGAGACATCTTTATGTAAAAATAAAAAACACTAAACAAACTCGCATGCTTAGTTAAGTTTAGTTTGTTCGCATACTCAGTACATCACAAAGACGAGTCTATTTAAAAAATGAAACCAAAACTTAAGAAATCTAAATTGAAAAAGAGGAACAGGATCCAGTAAAAATCAAAAATCACTTATAGGTCGGAAGAATCAAAGGAAAAAATTGTTCTCTAAAGACATGAACTAAGTAAACAAAGTTAAAATGGATGAGTAAAACAGAAAAAGAAAAAAGAAAACATTGTAATTACGTGTTAATGGTTTGTATACTTACATGGCCTAGTTTTTCTTTCAGTTGCCACGGCTGAAGTTGGAGTTGAAACAGGAGTTTTTTTTCCTGTCGGTTTAGAGGCTGGTGCTGTACTAGAGGACCGAATTTGCCGTTTTGGCGATTCATTTTCAATAACACCTGGACCGACGGATTGAGAACGGGCTAAAACGTTGGAAATATTTTAATTCCCTCTTCTTATTTTGTAGTCTAGTTGTTATTTGTTTTAAATTTGTTTGTTTCATTTTGTCGTACGTATGTAACACAAAGACAAATACTTCGTGCGAAAAAGTTATCAAAGAGAACCAGCCAAATGCACAATAAAACTTGTTTCGTGAATTATTCTTCTTGTTTGCGTTTCAACTTTACGCTTGAATCGATGTGATGTACCAAGAGAATTGTATTCGTACTTACTATAGTCAATACTTTCCTTTAACGTAGAGTTTTTCGTATTTTTATTTTAAATAATTTTTTGTTTGCAATAAGTTAAAAGCGAATTGCTCCGTAAATGAAAAAAGCAAAAAAAGCATGAGCAGTCTATAAAACTTAACTTGTGAGTATTGTGTGTATTATATAGTAATAAATATCAGCCAAAATAAGGTAAAATACAAGAATTTGTCATCGAAGTTTTTCTTGAGTGGTACAACATACAATAAGTCGATTTTTGATCATTCTCAGTCCTAAAAACCTGGTACCTAACATAAGTTTTTTCACTTGACTTTAAAATGACTTGTTTTAATATTTAAAAAAATATATATACGAACTAAAATTAAGTAATTTGTTTCAGAATCTAATTTGTATTCCAATACCTATCTTTTCTGCCTTCCTATTGTATATTCAAACATTTACATGCTGCTATCCTTATGCGGTAAAATGCCTTCTTTTGAATAAATATTATGTTGACACCTAATTAAGTCTTAAAGTAAGTTGTTGGGTCTTCTCGATGCTACACTATTTTCTTATTTTGTTAGTGCAAGCTTAATTCGTTTTTCTTGTGATTAGTAGTAGCTGACCTTGTCATCGCTCATTGATATGCATACCAACTCCTTCACGTATACGCTAGATCACATGCCAAACGACTCAATAATCACTATATTGTTTTACAAGCAGTAGCTATTCAAGAGGCAGTTCTGCCTTCTATCGATAGAAGGCCGTAAAGGCCCTGGAAACACCATCGATTAATTCCAAGATTTTAAAAAACTGTCGCCTATCTCTAAGGGCGTTAGCGGACAACCCTTGTTGTGGATCCAAGGGTATTCCGGGCAACGAATGAGCCGACGACTAAGCAAGAAGCGGAGCACGTCTACCACTCGCACTCAAGACACACCTCACCCTCCAATGAAAGCTATAAAATCATTGCTGAATAAAAACGCCACCTGCAAAGCAAATCGTAGATGTACGGAACTGACATCCTATAATTCATCGAAGGGGATGTGTCCTAATTTAGACCCATCTAAACTAAAAGTCTCCTACAAGTTGATGGGAGGGCCTTAAGCAAAGCAGTAGGTATAATCACCGGCCATTGTCTAATTGGCAATCAAGTCATAAGACTGGGAGTGTTCAATGACGTCTGTAGAAGCTGTATAACTAAGGAGGAGGAGAAAACAGTGATACACTACCTCGTAAACTGTCCGGCCTTTGCAGAAGTACGAGATACCTCGACAGCCTCGAATATATTGATAACATAAACATTAATTCACATCCTTAAGTTTTTAAGAACCACCAAAAATTTTTAAGTATCACTGTAAGTGCGAAGAAAGTCTTAGTAGGCCACGACGAACATCGAAAGAAGCCGAAGTGACAGCACAATGGACCACTAAGTAATTACATCATCCCTTGGGATCTTGTCAATCATAATTACCCACGTCCATACCTGCCTTCTTCACGCATCGTTTCCACTCCATACGAATCGATGTACAGTCAAATTTGTCTTCAACTACTCGTGTTTCGTATGATATTGTCATCTTATAAGTGCAGATGACATTTAATTTGTAACAACTTCGAAAGGTTAAGTTTGAGAAGATTTTTGAGCTCTTTGAGTATTGTCTAAAGCGATCAGTTGCCAGCTCGAAAGACGCCAAATTTAAAAATATTGTTTTGTGTTTCGAAGTGTTCTTTAGCAACGTCTGACTTTGACAAAGCTGAAGGGCCAAACGCTTAAAAAATAACACTAAGGCAATCTTTTAATACTTCCAGTGCGCTTGAATCGTCACAGCGACTATGACCTACAACCCACTTAAGACCGCAACCTCTTCAAATGGCTAGATCCTGTAAAGCGAATGGATAACACAGCTCCGGGTACCGTCTTCAAATCCGAGACATTGGGACAGCGCAACAGAGGACAACCACTATCAAGATGGAGCACACAAGTCGAGAAGGACTTCAACCAATTTCGTATGCGCACCTGGAGGCAGTTGGCGATAGTGCTTGCTGAAAGAGCTTGTTGGTTATTTTTCTCCAAACTGTAGCGTCAAACAAAAAAGAAGAAGACAACTTTGTCCTAGCTAGGCAGGGTAAGCGAAAAGTGCTTGCGTGTTTCATGGATTTATATAACATATCACCTTGCCAGTACTCCCTGCTCTTTTTTCGACAACCAAACACTTTACAACTGTTAAGACGGAAGCTCGTTACTAGAATTCTGTATTACAATTTATCCAACTTTTTGATATGCTTGATAGACTTGATGTATGGTGTGAACACTTGCCGTACAACTTCAGAGCATTTTTCCATTTTGTTTTTTGTCTATAACGAATAATCGTTGTGAACACAATAAGCCATTTGTCATCTTATAGTACATTTAGTTTCGGAATGCAATTTTGCGTTCCCACTGGTACTTCAGCATTTCAAGATTGAAGACTGATATTTTGTTCTGATTCGAAATCAGAAGTGGTTGCACCTCTTGAGCTCGTTATATGAATTTTGAAATTAGTAATTGTTTGGTAGACGGCTGTTTCCTGTTGACAAAAAGGTTCGATTGATTTGACGAACTTTCAAATGCAGCGACGAAATTAGGCTGATATCCAACATTTCGAAAACCTGAAAAGTGTATCACGAAATGCTGAGTTGAAATTATGTGCGGTGTGTACGTCAGTTGGATTTGTATATATCCTATGTTTTATGTTTCCTATGTTTATTTCTTCCCCTTCTAATATTTCATCAATAATAAGCACCGGAGCACACACACTCAACAATTCGCCTACACGGCTTGCTTGACAACCGTTTTTGATGAACCTAATCGTCAATGTGAATGCTCGTTACTATAAATCGGCAGACTTGAGCCGGCTGAATGTGTTGGTAATTTAAGATTACCATATAAAAATATTTCCTTTCAGTTATAATGAAGTCTTTCAATATTGATAGACAAGAATTTGTCCAACATTAAATTTAACTGGAATTGAGTACAATGAATACATTATTATTTAACCACATTTCATTTATCACTATCGAACAACGTCAATTGATTTTTTTTCGTGACTGAGACTAAATAACGTACTTGACAATCACATTCACCAGAGTCTGCTGCGATACTAGCGGCATTGTCCTTGAATCAATATGTATGGATAGAAATGTTAATGTCCTATCTCCAGTCTGCCTCCTGACTCCAAATCTGAGACCTAAATGTTAAACAATCATTGTAATGTAACAAACTACTACGAAGTACTGTTCCTATAGATCTTAGTGAATAAAGTCAGGGTAATAATAAGCGAACTACTTAATTATTTATCACACAAAACATAAATTATCTAACCACTCTTAGCGCTAGTTGAGTAAGCCTATGTTAGAACACTGACTATCCAAATACACTTCCTAAAATCGTTTTTAAGCCCTCTTGACCTACATGTACTATCTACACTTGCAGCCATCCAGATTTGCTTAGACGCACTGCACAGCTTACTCTAACATCAAATGCCTAAGATCTAACACGAATGCTTAACAGAAAACTTAATGACAAGAAATCTAGACGATTTCTCAAATGAGCGTGATCAAATTGTTGCTTAACGATGAAAATGCAAGAAACTATCATTCTGTGAATTTAAAAACTAAAACAAAATATATCAGAAACTAGATAAACTTAGTGATAGGTACCTTGAAGATTTGTTAAGTGAGCATGATCAAATAGCATCAATGGGAAATTTAAGATTAATCAACTTACATTTCAGGGTCTTCTTTGGACTTCCCTTTTGGGGACTTCCTTTTTGTGGGCTTCCATGTCTGGAAGCGGCACTTTTCTTTGGACTTCCTCGTTGTGATTCAGATTCTCTAGACTTTGGAATAGCTGGCATTAGCTTCTCCCGTGTCGGAGAAGGTAATAAAGCACCTTCTTCTACATCTGTTCAATTGAAAGAGAAGAACGAAAGTTAGATTAAGAACAGTCAGACTGAGGCGGGGTAATTGATGTGTGAAAGGGTATTTACCTGGACCAGTTGTTCTTTCTAAATGGTGACGAATACTACTGTAACGGGCTGGCAGTGAAGATTCATCTCTATCATCAAGTAAGTGTGCCTGTCCAGGAACTTTGGGCTTATTAATTGATTTAAGGGGAATAAATTTCTTTTTATTCTCTTGTTCCTTTTCTTCTTTGGTAATAGGCCTGTAAAGAGTTAATTCAAGGTTTTCTAAAATATCTTATAGGGTAGGCTTTTGAAGTGAAGTGGGGACTAAATGGGGGAAGTGGACTTCGTTTACTGAAGTGTACAGATGTTCAATGTTACGCAGTGTAGTGTAGTAGATCGCATGCTTGTCAACCCTCGGCCATTCGCTGGGGGCTTATCGGGAGAAGGGCGCTATATCAAAATGTTTACCTATGAATGGATGAGGCCAACGATAAGGCTGATAATGAACTTCGCTTTGAGACTTGATCCCAAAGTTCCTTCTGTTTCTTGTAGATATTTGGATCAATTTCTATTCCCCATCCACGACACTAAACGCCAAAACGAGAAGAGTTAAAAAAGTTTATCGTATTCATCGCTCAAAGATCGGTTGATGAAAATAAGGAATAAACGTTCATCAAACCTTGTATTCTCCGGCTTTTTTTCTCAGTTCCACAACTTCCTTATACCATTCGTCTAGATTTGGCGGCTGAACGGTGCCATTTAGCATCGCATGCTTGTTATCAACTTCATCTCCAACTTCGCGCTTCTGCTCAAATCCAAAGTTCTCTTTATTTGTAATAAAATGACTATTTCGATCTTGATCAAATGTTTGTGAAATTGGACGAATTGATTTTTTCTCCACAATAGTAACTTGCCTTCAAGAGAATTATATTTCAAGAGAAATTAAATACAATTTTATGTGAAATGTAAGTTTTAAGGAAACAAAAGATAAAAAAAATGTACTAGATTAGTCTTATCGAACCCATACTTTTCAGTAGGCTTTCTTTCTTCAACATCGTTAACCAGAGGCTCCAATTCATGTAATGTAGCTGAAATCATACAAATAAGTTTCTGTTGATTGGGTAAGCTTTACTTTTGTCTGCGAAGTTTAAGCAAAAAATCTAGGACATACATAGAGATATATATTTTTGTTTACTTTTTTTTGTAAAGCAATGAAATAAGCGAATGAATAAGAAGAAATTTGATTGTGAACGCTGTTATTATACGTATGCAGAACGAATTCATTAATCGTAACTCAATTTGATTAGGCACCTTAAAATCGACATTGAATATGTTTAATTTATTTTTTCTAAGCAGGACGATCGGTTGCTGCCCACAGTCTATGTGGGCTTAAAGGTGAATATGATTTCAATTCTTCTGTGCAGGATATCTACGGGATCATTGACTTCAGACTGCTTAACGAATAGGGCCTACTGAGTATGAACATATGGCACTTCAAAACTGCTTTGGAATGAACATTTTATTTCCTAATCACATAGGCTATTTCTGGAACTGAGTTGCAGGACAGCGGGTCAGAATTTATGGCCAGAATTGTCTTATGATTCACGTGGCGGAAACTGGATTAGCAATATCCACTGCGAGTGGCAGTACAGTGTGGAAGTGAACACGAAGTGGAGAAAGTTTCATAACGACTCCGAACCGCGAAATTCGATTGTTAATTGAGAATCTCTACCTTATTGCCAGCACCTGGAAAGGAGTTTGAATTGATTTTATTTAAAATCAAAAAAGTGAGGTCATTTATTTTATTTCGATATCATAATATTAAAGCGAGCTTTTGGAGAATCATAGACTACACAAAAATGAGTTCAAGGATAGTCAGACCGCAGTCAAGTGCCTGGACAATGTCATGTTAAAATTAAAAACATTCATTATTTACAGTCTCTTAACGAGATGTCTGAGTATTTCAACATACCCATCATGGACATTGTAACACCGAAAACACAACAATTGAGGGAGTACCACATTCAATGGTGATCGTTACAGCCTACCATCTCTTAAGATTCACACCTTCAAAACCACAAGCTTCAAATGCTTATCACTTAACCTAAAACGGTCAATCAATCTCACTCATTCGAGTGACACCTGGCATTCCGCAATTTGCAATTCGCACTTGAAAATGTTGAGTATAAACTTGAATTTATGTCAGAGTTAAACGGAAAGACAGAAGCATTATCGAATTTGAAAGTGGACACATTTGCTTCTATGAACTAAAAAATGGTGTGAATAAGGTTAATCTCAGCATTTTTGGGGGAAGACTACATCCAGTGTGAACAAAAATAAATTTCGTTATCTTTAACGAAACCCGTCTACTACCATATATTGATAGTTGTTATCATATATGTTCCACTGTATCCCCCATTATTGTGTGAAAAAAATGAAATGTACTGAGGGAACACTTATAGAAATTGAATGAGTAAATAGCAAAAAATGGAGAATACTGCTTTCGAAGAGGAATACTTTGACGGGATATGTCAATAAAACCCATTCAAAAAATAAATTTTAAATGGATGAAGTTTTCTAATTTTTTTTTACAAATTTAACCGTGGCTTGCTCCAGGCATGAAAATTAAAAGCCATGATGCGTTGGAAGCAACGGAAAAAAAATCCATGTCCATCCATCATTAATTTGAACACCGTTCAAATCAGAAAGTAATTGTTTTTAAATTCTTCGAACTGACATCACCAGCATAATTTAAAAGTGTTCTAACCAGAGGGAAAGAAGCCACCTTGAGGAAATTATTTATTTTAATTATTTTGTGTGTTTACATGGAGTTTCCCTTCAATTTCTACAGAATTTCTCACAGAATTCTCGAACATTTCGATCGTGCATAACTCAGTAAGAATTAACGAAGCTGGACGAAGCTCACTTAATGGCTTGAGTAGTTTCCTTATGAAGTTAAACTATAAAATAGGCGCAGTATATCCGTGCAGAATGTTCCGTACATTTTTTGAGTTAATTTGAATCTCCTTTTCCTGCGAACCTACAGGGCCACATGTCATTTATGTATCTATCTGACAAATAGCTACAAATGAAGGTACAATTTTTAACGAAATGCCCCATAAATCGATTGTTCAGCTGAAGTTTTAAACGTATTAAGATGTGGTAATTTTCTCGTTAAAATGCTACCAGCATTGAGTAAGCTCAGTAGTCAATTGCAATTCTGATTTTATAAAGTGTACATTTGGAACAGAAACGCGGCTAACATCAGGATAAGTTAGTACTAACAGTCTACCGAATTTGTAGAGATTAATGATTCTCTTGCAGAGGTCTTTGACAGCAACAGCAGATTTAGCGATGTTCGAAATGGTTATAACTATAAATTAGGGATGATGAACAATTTACTAGATCCCCGGATAAAATTACAATGTACTGGCTCATCATTGATTTCGAAACTGTTGCAGTTTCATTGGCACACCAATTCTGTACATACATCGACACGTGGCTGATGCTATGTTAATTCATTTATGTGTGAAATTATATTTACACACAAATTCAAATAAAGTAATTGCTGTGTGTACTCTCATACATTTTATATGCCGTACGAGGGGGAGTGGCATGGAAACACGTGTTTTTCTATTCCTGATTCAAAGCTTTTTTCTACGTCAATTCCAAAAACACGGTTACTAGCTTGAGCGTGAAAATGACTGGATATCTCAGGGTCCTACTATTCATTGGGATGTGCAGGGTATAAGAGAGCATACCAAGTGTACATTAAAATCTACTTTGAATATGAGATCCTAAACGAAGTGCATTTTTGAATAATCTCTTTCTACAAAAAAAAACCTAGTTGTGCTTTATAGCTCGTACTGTCTTAGCTAATTCATATTGAAATATTGATTCGTTTTGCATGAATATGTAAGAAGCAGTTAGTAAATATTAGCAAAGGAAAAAAAATTAAGAAATACTTTAAATTATTATTTATCTACGGACTAGAAGGACGAGTACATAAAAAACTTATTTAATCAATGTTTCACTGTTCTGTTTTTTTTTTTCGTAATATATTTTTTTGCTTCAAAAGACTACTCTGTGTTACTAATTATTTTGATCTTGCATCACGCTTTGATTTATGAAGAGAAAACTTATAAAGAAAAAAATCTTTACGAAGAGAATTGAAATTTTGAAGTAACTATAAACACTAAGAAACGCAATTGATGCAAGGAGTTAATGAAATATTTTCAACTATATTTTGCAAAGAATAGTAGTTCATGTTTTTTTTGGATTTGATTTGTTTTTGGTTTTTTTTTCAGTTAAGTTAATGATAATTAATTTAATTTTTGTTAATAGAATTATAATTAATTTCGAATTAAAATTTAATTATGAATTAATAGCGACAACTTATTGTCGCACCTTCTTTTTGATTAGTTGTTCGTTTTTTATGAACCGTTGGCATTGTATTCGTTTGTGATGATTTGATAGCACCCATTGATTGGGACTTTTTTGGAACTTCCACAGCATCGTTTGGCTGCCCTTTAATTGATTTGCGGACATTTGGCCAAACGAATTGCAGACGATATTCAGTACTCAATTTTGAGAATGTCTTTTTGAACAGCCCACTTGACTCACCCGCCTGAAATGACACAAAATAACATACATATTTACATGAATTGATAAATGGAAATCTTAGTAGATACATATGAGTAGTATTTTTTTTTATTTTCTACATAGGGTGTGTGTGCATGTACAGAAATTTAAAAAATATATATATTATTTTACTTGTTATTTAGACAATTTATTTATGATGTTTAAACACTATTTAATGGATATATATGTAGATACAAGAAAGTTAAGGATAAATTGTGTTGTGTCTGAAATATTCCTCCAAATTGAGCTCGTTTCATTTACATAATTAAAGCGAAATAAAAAAATAAGGATGATACCACAAAGGCGTATTCCGCATACGCATACAATTTTTCAGGCATTTTATTGGATAATAAAAGATGGTCGTTATGTAAGTTTTCACACTATGAGGATAGTCATCAAATAGAGGATGGCATCCAACATTACACAATAGGCGCTAACGCATGAAATTGCGCTCGCATACAATGGACATTTCGGTTATCCTTGAAGAACTTTAAGTTGAAAAAAGAGGGAAATGTTGGTTGAATTCGTGCATATTTGTCATGGCGAACGAGACGTGAAAGAATTTCTGTGATAGATTCTGATTCTGTTTTTAATCTTGCTCTTATGTCTACACAAAGACTTGTAGTCTTCAAAGAGGAATATTTTCCTTCTACCGTCGTGAGGCGTTTTTAAATTCTAATATTCAATTGACTCAACATTCAATTGTTATCTATTTTTGAAAATTCTTCTAAAAATGGACGAAGAAATTTAGGAAGTTTTTTCCCAGGCAAGGCAAATCATGTAAGGAACTATTCTCTGATCTGTCATCAGTCTTGTTAGGGAATTCGATTATTTTAAATAGTCGTGCATCCGTCAAAAGTTCGAGAAATCTAATACTATGCAGTTGCTACATCATATCATTGAGATCACAAGACTTTGTTCAGTACAGTTTGGAATCATGGAAGCATGGAAACCCTCACACCGCAAAAGGGTCTCCAAATTGCTCAGCTGAACTTCGGAAATCAGCGTTCTGTGAGAAATGTTTTTCGTGCAGTTCGAGGAACTTCGCCGTACTGAAACCACTATCGGCAATACCATTCACAAATTCGAGACCCACCTTATATTGGTGGATAATACTTGACCGTAAAGATGGGTCAACTCGAGTTGAAAACCGAGTCAACCCTAGTTACGTCCAACCCGAGTTGAATCGAGTTAAATTTATGTTACACCGATTGGCTGAAACTAAAACGAAAGCAAAAATGGACACACAAATCGGTTGGCTCATTTTATCGACTTGTGGTGGTCATCTCTAAATTAAACATCATAGCTGCAAACCTTTAAACTCGTTGTAATGTGCAGAGTTCTACTACCTCACATTCAATACCCAGTTGGAGTTCGGTATTGGTTCTGTGTTCTTCTCCCGTTGATTATTTTTGTATATACTATTGTGTTTGAGTATTGTTTTTTCTATATCAAACCGTTTTACCACAGTGACATTATAGCGTCAACAGGATTATTTCTTTTTTTCATTTAAAATGTCTGGACAATTCATATAAGGAGATGTTGCAAGAAAGATATATCGGGACTCATTAGGTCGGTTCCCGTACTCTCTGCAATAAATTACGAAGACTGTCATTTTTTAATTAGTGTAAAAACGCTTCAGTAAAAACCTTTTAGATAGAAGGAAAACATCAAGAAATTACGGGAACGCAATAAACCAAATGTGTAACTTATGTAATTTTTTAAGAGCCAGTTGCGTTCTTTATGACGTCAGATATGCCATATGTCAACAGACTTTCGTAGATTTGCGTTGTTTTGGACTGTTCTGTACTGATTATTTTGGGTACTAATCCCCCAAAATTTGAACATTTCAAATGGACCACATCTACATGATATCATTTTCAGAAAGTTCATGTCATCAAATGTTAATTTAACCGAGTAAAAAATATTAAGCTTATTTTCAAATGTATGGGATTTATTCTACACCATAAGTCACACCTTACTCTTTAGTTAGGCTCAACAGTTGGTTTGAATCGTTGTGAATAAGTGACATTTGCGTCTAGGAATATACTGGGCTTATGTATTGTGGACGACTTCCATTAAATTTGGAAATTCTTATGAATTCTAGTCGGGGATAGTCCACACCAATCATCTAAAATTCTCTTTCTAAACTCCTTACTCTTCCTCCGACACTGTTTTATGCCTTTGGTAGAATAAGAGTGCGGAATTAATTTGTACGTCTAGGCGAAGTTTCGACTGATGGGGCGGATTCGAAATTTGACGTCGTTGTATCAGCGACGCTAATTTATTTTTATCGTTTTATAGTTCCCACAGTAATGATAGTGCTATAATCTGATGTCATAGAGTAACTTCCACCGTGACTACCCATGTTGTGCGTGCTTATTGTTCTTCCAGGAATATATTGTCGATGCCAAAAAGCAAAGTTTTGCAAATATTACGTAAACGTTATGTTACTGTAGCGTTTTTAGTGACACACAGATGTTCTAGGGTACGGCAACCGCAGTACTCATCCCTTAAATTATTCCATTAAACAAATAAGTTTGCTGTGACTGAGTTACTTGTTTACGTTTTGACATGGGTCACCTGCCTGTAAGGAATTTGCTGCATTAGCCGTTCTTCTCAAGGCGAACCCGGATTAAAAAGCTTCACATTGCCTAAAGATATACAAAAAGTATTTTATTTACACTTAAGCTTGTTGCAATGTACTGAAACGAGCTCAATTTGTAACAAAAAGGTTTTCTTATGTACACCTCACACTTTTGAAAGAAATTGTATGTTAGATTTGTACAACCTCAAGTAATGTAAAAAAATCAATATAGTTTGTATCCATTGGCAAAACCATTATTGTGGTTTTCTAATAGTCACTGCATACTTGAAGTATTTTAAAAATGTTACTACTCTCGTTTGTATGTGTATTTGTATGTACAGAATAATATTCAATGATTTTTGTTTTTTGGTTTGTATGATGTACATTTGTTGTTAGTCAACTAACACTCAAGAGTTGAATATTCATATACCTGTACAGTAGAATCCCCAACGCCCGTTCCATCGATCTCGGACGCAATCGGATAAGCCCTGCCATTAGGTACAGCTGGAGGACCCTCAGATTTACTCCTTCTTGAGGGAGTTCCCCGTTCTTCGGACTGAAATTAAAATGAATACACATTCTCTGCAGATTAATTTATATAAAATTTTATATGACAAGAATTTCGATTTTTTATTTTTTTTTCTCTGTTTTTTTTATTTTGATTTTATAATAAGCCTTCGGACATATACTTTGGCTTCACTATCAAAAAAGTGGTTTTAATTTTGAAAAGAAATATGCTAGTTGTGATTTTTTTTCTTTATTTTCCGTTTCAATCATTAAGATTCAATGTGCAGATTCATGCAAGACGTATTCATTTTAATTTTTTTCTTTTTTCTTTTTTCATTTTCCGCGTGAGTCTTTGTTTTTTTCTGGTATGCTCTGCATTGTAATTTCAAGCGCTTTGTATCTATTGTGAATATGCTTATGTGTGTATGTCTTTTTATTTTAAATGATAATAATGAGGAAAATCAAATGGGGGTCGTACATATGATTCGTTTTAAAGCACCCCTTTTATAAAGTTAAAATCAATATGAAATGTGAACATATATTTTTTTGCAAATCTGCATACATGAGTAATCACAAAAGTAACTAAATATATAAATAACAAATATAATTTTAATATTTTTTACCAATTTTATAATTTAATTTTTGTTTGTGCGAATACGTGATTGGGGCAATTTAGTGCTCATTGAACACTCTTTGAACTAATAAATGTGGATTACATGGTCGCTATAAAAAAAAATAATAAAACACAAAACCGAGTACAAAGTACTAAAATAATTTAACAGAAATGACAAACCTAAGAAAATTCCACTTATTCTTTACTGTGGTGTTAGAACAGTTCTTGCAAAACTTATAAGAATAACCCTGACGACGACATAAAGTCTAAGCCGCTCCAGGTACAGTCTTACCGTCATCATCACTTTCAGACCCATATGATCCGCTAAGGGAACCGCGAGGGAAAGCACTAGAGATCTCAATCCCACTCGATCCTCCGCTTTTGGCTCATCAAGATTTATAACCAGTGTAACTAAGCGAGTTTTTGGGTCCAACCACCTCGTCCTATGTCTGCCAAGAAGACGCCTGGATTTGCATTCATGGCACGCCTCGGATGACGTGATGATGGGGATATTCGTGCCACGTGCCCAAGCCATCGAAGCATAGCATTTTCCTTTCGGAGAAGTAGCTACTCGACATTAAGTTCCTCACGTACTGCCGTGTTTCCCGTCGATTAACTTCCACAACAGCACAGCTTGTATTCGCGAACTTTTCTTTCGGTCATTTATGACCATTAGTGGGAGATGGAACAGACTTACCGTAAGTAACGACATCCAAATATCGTTACTAAATGCATTCCAAAAAAGTTCTTGTAAAGAATAGTCTTCCCACTGCTCTATACAAACTATACAAGTTCCACAAGGGCCACATCGCTTGGACCGCAGCATGACTTCTGGCATCACTGCACTGTAGTTCCTCAAAGAATTAACTCGAAATCAAATCGAATTCAACTACTATGGATATAAGCCCCGTATCAACGAAGGATAGTCACGAAAATGAGTGATTAGGAAACTCGTAAAACTCAGCCAATTTTATGACAGAATCCTCGCGTGATCTTATTCATTACGTGTTTTCGAAAATAAAAGATGTTAATGCATAAATGCGTCAAGCCCCTGAAGTGTCTGGAGATGAGAAGGGTACTTGGGTTCATTCAATTTTATGTGGGCTAAAGGCTGAGATTAACTTAGGCGTAGTTTCTACAGTAATCACTCATGCTCTGTGTGCACTTGCAACTCCATCGTTTGAGCAGACGTAAAGTTTTATTGCTTTTTTTCAACTGCGGCATATTCCAAGCTGATAATCCTCAAGACACCACCGCTGTTGCCAAATAATGATATATATTTAAAATTTTATGATGAATCGACTTTTTTACAACTCATTTCACAACTCTGTGAAAATCTGCTACCAGCAAAATTAGCATGCCAACTATTTTACGACGAGAACGACACGAATTTAATTTACAAATTAAAATGGCAAAGGTTATTAAAATTACAGAAAAAAAGTCTAATCTCTGACAATCATTTAGGACAGGCATCTTTAGCAGCACTCTTCCACGGTGTGCGTGCAAATGTTCTCAGTTAAATGAAGTCATCTTCTGTTAAATACTGACTCCGGAAGCAAAGTTGGTGAATATTTTCGCTGAATTGTACGCTCTTTTACGGACTTCATCGGTTTGGAATATGCTTTTTGGAATTTGCGGCACAAACCTCCTTTGGGGAATCCATTGCGATGGAAAATTTACGATAAAAAAACTCGCCTTGTCAGATAACAGTAGATTTACTAGCAATTTAAACCAAATCCAGTCAAAATTACTGGTGTATAAGAAAAAGAACTTAGTGTGGATTCCAGTCTTCACTCACTCTTGAGTAAACAAAAATTCAATGGAGATAAGGGAAATGCATTTATAGATATTGTGAGACAATGAAACAGCTAGTAATAGGTTCATAAGCTCATGGTCTGAAGCAATTTGGACTGTTTTCAATTAATTTTTAAACAAACTGCTGAGACTAAAGGCTATATCGCAACGGCGCATTCGGGCGTTCGCTCTCTGGCAAGCGTTGCTAAGCGTTGTATTGACTTTACGAGACTATTTTATCAAAAGCAAGCAACCTTAGTTTTTCCATATGATAATGAACACGCGAGTTATGTCAGTGCCAACAACCGCATCCACACCAATCAGCAGTGTACCGAATGTCCATCGACCTGATTTAAGCAAGCAAGCATGCTTAAATCTTCGGCGAAAATCGCTATCGACTGGAAGCGGCAATAAATGGTCAGCATTTTTTTATATTAGGTGTCACTTAGGTATGTTGCATGGAAAGAAAAACAGTCGGTGTACTTAAGGTAACAGAAAAAATAAAAATCCGGTTAGGAACTAAATGTTGTTTCATTCAGTTTTTCTTTTGTTTCAACAGTCAAATGTTTTGAAAAACAATTTCCAAGCAAAGTATGGAATCAATTTACATATGCAAAATCCAAAATGAAAAATTTCAAAATTTAATTACTTGCACAAACAGTCGCCTCAATTTGCCAAACTCAGACTGAGTGGAGAGTAGTACCAGAAATTAAGTATTATTTCTCCAAAGACTCGTAGATAACTGTCATTCATTCATGAATAAACGTAAAAAGTTGAGGAAAATCCGTCAAATTCGTCGATGGACTGGGGTCAATCAGCTGTGAAGTCGGCATCTCTTTAGTACATCATGGCAGTGCTACCGTTCTACCTAGAACTTTGTGCTCTGGCTTACGATCAAACAGAACGTCCGAATGCGCCGTTGCGATGTATGTACACTTAACGCGAATTTGTCTATTTGCAGATGTTGACTCCTCTGATTTCTTTTGTCGAAACCAATGTGTCTCTGTGAAAATTCCAATGTTTTGTCAAAAGCAAGCAACCTTAGTTTTGCATATCAAAATGAACGAGCGAGTTTAAAAAGTCAAATGTTCTGAACAATCTCTAAGGAAAATGTGGAATCAATTTGTGCAAATTCAAAAATCTAATTACTTGCACAAATAGTCGCCTGAGTTTGCCAAACTCAGACTGAGTAGAGAGTTGTTCCATTATATAGCCAAGTTTTTCTTTCCAGTTTTCTTGGCGAAACAAATAAAAGTAGAACGGTGTGACTTTACCACAATAAAAAAAAACAGCATAATCCGAAAGGTATAGACAAATTTAAGATTAGAATAGCTTAGAGTACCCGTATAGGGTCAATAGGTTAGGAGTAAGAACATTTCTTAAGTTAGTTAAGCTAGTTTTAAGCATTTTTGTCTGGCATGTAAGTTAATGAATTCAAAATAAAACAAAAATGAAAAAGAAAAAAAAATCATTTATTGGTACCACGTAAGATGAATTAATAGTTTCAACCCGACTGACCATGGAATCGAGCTAAGAGGAAAAAATAACTAGAACATTGAAGAAACGAGTTAACCTCCTTTTTGTCATGCGAAGCGAATAAAATAAAAGCAAATTGAAATTATGATAACAACGTACAAGTAGATCAAGAGACGGAACCAGCAATTCAGACGAGACGCCACAACATGGCCATTTTGCGACATAAAACTATGGTGGGTGGTATAATATAAGCCCGCCCAAGAAATTTCTTTGAAGTTGCTTTGAAGTAGATTCCTGCGTTGACGAGGTTTTTTTTTAGGTTTGAGTGTTATGCGACTATATTTATCAAACTTGCAAAACTATCTTTCCTCCACTCAATTACAGTCCTAAGTCTCAAAATGTGTTCGAGTTAAAGGGAGTTCAGTTTAGAAAGTGGGTTTTTGTGTGGGAAATTGAAGAGAATGCAAAAAATATTGTTAACAACAAATTCGACTTAAGAAGAGTCCACTGTGTTCCAGTCCATTCCTCTTTTTGCAACAGTTCTACAAACGTTCCTGTCTAAAAGGACTCTCGATGCCGGCATGTTATCTAACTAGGTGCTTGTTAGATATGGCAGATAGATGCTCAAAACAGCAATGGATTTGCCAAAAAACTTGTCAAGAAGTAAGTAACTTAATGTAATAGAGTGGAATCTATATACACCAAACACGTCCGTTTGTGTAGGATGATGATAGAGAGTACACGCTGCTTTTATGTCAAAATAGGATTTAGACAAGGCGACGCGATGTCACTTGACTTCTTCAACATTACTTTTGAAAGAATTGTTGAAAACTCGAACAGTCACAATCTGCCAGAAGTCCGTACAACTAATCGCCTATGAGGACGACATTGAAAATAAAACACTACTTAGGTTGCGCACGCAAGTGAAAAGGAACCTCAACCATCCGAAACTGGAGGCAGCTAGCTAAAGATTGAGGCACAGGTACATCTACATCATGTAGCGCCACCTTATGTAAGCAAGTTCTATATGACCTACGGAAGATGAAAATAAATTGATCATGTCTTCCGAGAACGAGGAGACAATAATGGCATCCCTGCGAAGGAAAGAAAAATACTTAATATAAATTACAAGAACCATCCTAAAAAATACCGGACACATTAATATACATTTGCAATTGTTCTTGTACAATCCCATCACGCAGATATAATTAAAGGCACGACATTAAGATACTTGTTTAATATAGGAAATTAAGGAAAGTTTAAATTTACTATTATATACATTATGTATCAGAAATTGGTGCAGTGAATAATAAAATTACGAATTTTTTAAACAAAAAAAAAAACAAGATTAAAACGACTGTAAGAAAAACTTATTTAATCTCTTTTAACATTATAAATATATACTTTTAAGCTATTCTATTTAAGTGTTTAATTTTAGATTTTTATCAAATTTGTGTGAAGTAGAATGAGGAACAAATTTAAAATATATATAAATTATAATTTTTTTATCACACTTACCCTCGCACGGCTTGCGATTACATTGTTACGTGAGTCCGATACTTTGTCGGACCCGATTATAAATTCATGCGATTTATACGCTAGCTCAGGGCATTTCTTTCTACGGGGCAAAGGCGGCTCATTGGAAGGGCCTAAGGGCAGACAAGAATCTTCTTTGATTGTTTGTGTTAGTGTCGTTCGAAAAATGGTGAAATATATGCATTTTAATACATACCGAATTGATTTGGAACTGGTGCCCTTCGAACAACTTCTGGTCGCGAGTTCCCAGTGAATTCATGCCAACGGTAAGTGCTCCTATACTCCGAGTGGAGCTGCTGAAAAATAAACAAAATTTATATTAAGTGTTGCATTTTTAAAGTATTTTAAGATTTGGTGTGGTATCTCTTAGGTCAACAACCAAAAATTACTTGTAAAAATTGACCCAAAAATAAAATTTAAATTTTTTTGGAATACGATAATATGCAATATTTTAGAAGGCTTTTGAAAATCTTAAGTTGATTCGGCACCTACATATGTTGGTTATAAGTATATACTCAAAATATATCAATTTGAAAATGAAAGACATACGCCGGTATGTGGGTGTTGACACAAGGATAAGTTTTGTTTTAACATCAAGTATTTTTTTAATAGTTCACACGACTGCGCAGAGTGCAGTGCAGACTAGTTAATTTTGGCTTCATCATATCAAATGAATGATGCACTCGACGTTTGTGTCATCGAATATTAACTTGGTTTGAAGATACGACATGTCATTGCAACAAACAATTTTCTTGCTTATGATATTATACGTTAACAGATAAACTTGGATTATAAATTTGTACAGAGTGCCATTGACGGTGTGATTTCTTCCTCTTAAAAAGAGTTTGAGTGTGGTCAGTTATGAACGCAATGATCTAGTGTGTCGCAAAAATTTAACATACAAACGTATTTGACAATATACCAAGTATACCAAGTTATATTCGTTTGGATAGAGAGAGAACAAGAGAAATGCAATCTTTGTATGAATGAATTAAGGCCCAAACCCATTGAATCCGGTACGTGCATTACAGTTGACATCCACAAAAATCGTATTTGCCTTTTCCTTACTATTGACTTTCAAAGGCAAGCAGAACTGAAAATATGTTTTTTCTGTAAATAAGCTATTTTAAATAACCTAATTTTCAAGACGTGTTTAATAAGGCTGTTCTCAGCCGTTTCTCATGCGATCTTTGGTCCTGTTTGTGTTTACGGGTTCTGGAGGAGAAGATTCAAACACGAACTGTAAGGGCTGTACAGCGACATGAGTCTAGTTAGGCGTCTATGGATCCTACGCCTACGGTGCCTAGGTCATGTACAGCGGATGGACAACACAGCTCCAGCCCGAAGAATCTTCGAATCCGAACCAGTGGGACAACGCAACAGAGGACGCCCGCGTTTAAGGTGGCGCCCAAGTGGAGAAGGACCTCAACCAACTTGGTGTGCGAAACTGAAGACAGCTAGCTACAGATCGCTCTTGTTGGTTGAGGCCCAGGTCCACAACGGATTGTAGTGCCACACAAAGGAGAAGGGGGGGTGGGGTCGATGCACATACCCACAACACCACGGCCACTGTCAATCAGTAAGCTACATAAAATTCAAAATATGTTGATTTTGAAGAAGTGTTTAATAAGGCTGTACTGAAAAGTTTGGCAAGAAAACGTTGAAAAATAGTGTAAGAATCATGCCATCTGATATAGTACAACCGTGTATAAGCATTTTACAAAAATGGGTAGCGTATTTATATAAAAATAAAGACATGTGTCTCGTTAGCACAATTATTGACAGGGTATGTATAGTGTGTGGTTGGAAAAAAGGCGTGTTATAATGTGCCATGTTTCGAAACCGGCTTGGAATTGTAACACATTGTACTAGATAGACAATGAACACGAGACGAATTGTTTTTGTACAAACTAGGCAATGGACTCGATTATTCAGGAGACATATAGGTAGAAAGAACGTTGCAAGCAGCAAAATCCTCTACAGAGCTGTCAAGAATCCATTAGCAACCGATCGGTTACCTCACAATGTACATATGCGTGCACTTTCGCTGATTATTCTTCTTCGCAGTTTGCACACCTTACCATTTTATTTTGTATTGTGAACAGATAGGTATTTATAATATATGTATGTATATTTGAATTTTTGTATTCAAACAGTTTGAAAAATAAAATTTTACAAAACATGTTGTTTGAATTCTCCTACTGGTCCTACCAACCATCTTGTTGGGAAAAAAAAAATCTTAAAAAACACTTCCGACTTGAAAGCACTTAAAAAAACACATCTTTCATTTTCAAGAGTTACTCAAAGACAAGGCAAGCTTTCTAGGGCAGAAATCTGCTTTATTAATTCAACCTATCTCGTCAACGTATTCTACGTTTTTAGAAGGAAAATACTTAGATCTAGTTATTGTAAACGATGACAAATATGCTACTTCTGGGCAATAGCAACATCATGAATGGCGTCAACGTTTGATTTTAAACGAAAAAAACACAATTGATGGTTTTTTTTTTGATAGAAGATATACAGAAACGGCGTTATAATTATTATTGGTCGTCCAATACAGCCATTCCTAACGTATGGCCCACGGTCCCAGGGGGTCCCCTAGAGCACGGCTAATAGCAATCAAAAAATACGTCTTTATTATCATTCCACTGTCAACTGAATTTTGGGAGGGTTCCGAAGAAAGATTAATGCTTTTATTTTCCGCACAGGTCCAAAGGGTGAGAAACTGTGTTCTAATATTAAACTATCTTCACTCCGGATTTGTCAAAATATACTGAACTTAATCTTGTGTGCCAGAATGCACAAAATAATTTTGCTTTAACTAATAAAAGCTAATATTTAGTCCTTATTTCTTCTCTTGACATGTTAGTTCTTTCTGTTTTTGCTGATTTAATGGTGTGTAAACTATCCATCCGTCGACCCCAACCTCGACGTCGTTGGTTCGATTCCAGCTCTGAGCGACAAAAATAATGTTCACGGCCCCACCTCTTTCGAGTCACTGACAATGCTCAAAGAGTATTTCCTGTCTAGAAAAAGTTTCTCAAACTTGGCCGTTCGGAGTCGGCATAAAACTGTAGGTCCCTTTCCACTCGTGAGAGAACAATAGCACGCACAACACGAGTGGTTGCTGAGAAGCTAGGCCCTGGCCCTCTATGGACTGTAGCGCCACCCATATTATTATTATTATTATAAACTATCCATAGAACATATTGTCGTCCAAACCATGTTTCCAAATGCAATTGAATGTCGTTTTATGAATATTTTTCAAAGTTTGTTTATTCCCGAATCCGATTCAAATTTTAGCCAAATTCCTATAGACAATATCGTTCTGAAAAAATATACACAAGGATTGATCCTTGGCTAAATTAAAAAAAAAGCAATGAAAGGGTATGTATTTCCTTTGACATACAACTATTAACTGCCAAAAAATCTATATAAAGAAACGAACAGTAACGATTCCATGTTCATTTACACACGGATTCGGATTGGAATATGCGGGATTCCATTTTACGAGCTTACTTGTGTATGAAATTCCAATTATTGGGTGTATCCTTATTGTTGCTATTTCAAAGGCAAGTCTCCAACGAAGACACTCCTTCTAAGGATGTACAATTACTTTCGGAAATTTGGTGCCTGTTCAGCAATCAATAGTAATTTGTATCTTCCTCTTGAGATTGTAATCAACAAATAAGAAAAACCGACAATAGACCTCATTGTCCTACCATGATGGAGCAATTACATTTAATAATTAATCTTAGAAAAGTTTTCGCTTTCGATGCTCAGAAAGTGCCTTCAATGAATTGGAAAATGAAGGAATGTCATTGATGGATGGATGATGATGATTATTGTTCATAATCTTAAACTGGGTAAAGAGAATGGAAGGTAGAATGAGAAATTTTTTTTTTTTTCATGTGAATGTGATGTTGTCAAGAGAAAATAACTGGGTTAATGCAATTTGCATTTTTAATTGAAAAGGGCAATGAAATGCAACATCATTGACTCTCATTCGTTCATCTACACAATATAACAAAAAATACTGTAGAGAGAAAGAAATAAGGTGTTGCACTTTCCTGGAATAAACCATGCCACCACTTCATTCTATTGCTATTAAATAACAACAGTTAAAAACAAGGATGTGCGAATAATGAGGTGACATTTAATCGTTGCTAACCCACCCAACTGCTCATAAAAAAACCAACTTCCGTTTCAGAATTTTAACAACGTCCCCGTCATAATGAGTCCCTTTTGAACAAATTATCATCCAAACTCTGAATGATGATGAATCATTATGAAAACAATTTTCCCCTCAAGTCAACAACAACAACACGGACGACGGAAAAAAAATCTCCCACTTTGCACTCCAAATGCTAACAACCCTCAGAACTCACTTAACTTGACACCCATTCGTTTCATCCTCGAAACCTATTCACACATACTGCGATGATTATTATTTATCCTTACTATCAACTTAAGGTGTGACAATGTCTTTGATCGCCTAGGAGATTCAAGAATACCCCTTTTTTCAATGGACAGGACCTCATTAGATAAATTATATTGTAAGAATAATCGCACGCAAACTGGTTGAGTTCAAGGGAGTTCATTTTTTCTTAAGGCGTTTTTTTGTGTGTGATATAAGCCACACCCCAACAATGTGACCGTTTCTTTGCACTTTAAGGACCCCGCCTGGTTGGAAAACATCCAACACTTGACAAGACAACACCTAAGAGCCAAACAATTTTTGTATTGCAGTACTGCAGCTAACTGCAGTCGTTGAGTAATAAACTGCAGTAGTTTGTACCGACATCCGGATCATTTAAGGTCACCTCATAGATTTCATCGAATTGTTAAAGGATCCTTACTACGTAGTCGAAAAAGAAAATGTGTGTAGCCACATAATATTCTGCCGGTCAATGAGAATCTACTCTGCAAAGATGGCTGATAAATATGTTTTATGGTTTGTGTATGCTTACTTTTATGTACCCACACACATCCATCAGGAAACCCTCCGTCAGTTAGGTCTCTATCCGAAATGGGAATACGATACTAAAGCCAAAGCCATATGGGACAAAAATGTAACTAACGATAACCCCTTTTACGTTTATTTTTTTCTCTGAATTCATGCGGCACATCATCTCCACGTCATACTTCATGAATATTTTATCAATTATGAAATTACCGTCTGTAGTGTTAAGGCCACATGCATTTAATCAGTGCATGTGCAATATTCTTAAACTAATTGCTGCAGTGCACGCATGTTGAAAGAAATTGGGTCTCTGTGACCAGTTGTAAGGGTAAGCCAGCAACGGTGTGTTGGGACATGATGTGGAGACATGGGACAACAATTTTCAAATGAAGATTCTAATATCGATTCTTAATATGCCCGACGTACATATGTATGTGGAACATACATAAAAAATACATATGCAGTCGTATCGATTTTCGTGAATGCAGTACGCTCTGAGAATTTCAAAAAATTGAATATTTTATTTAAAAAAAAACCTTCATCTGTTTTTTTCCGGTAATGAAGGAGGATGGAACAAATGTGTAAATAGGTCTACAGTAGACTTAAGAAACAAAAAATTAACAGCTTTTAATTTATTTTTGAAAAAAAAAAAAGAAATTTAATCAACGTCATCATAAAAATTATCCTGCCAGTCGCTAAATAACAACACAATCTATAAGTGTAATGCCGGGTATAAAAGAAAATAAGGGTGAACCCATATGATATCGATTTTTTACACATTTCCTCCAAAAGAGTATCAAGAACTGGGAAGGACAACGAAAACGGCGACGAAAAAAGACTGAAAATGGAAACAAAAAAGAAAAAAAAAACTGAACCAAGTGTGAGAACATACTGCCGCAGTATGAAATCACATGAAGTTGCCCCCCTATGGTGTATACAGGAAAAGGACATGTTTTTTTCCACAAAAAATTAACATTTTAACCAGGAAATAAGTTAACACAAAAAGAAAAAACCAACTCACCTTGTCTACAGGCATTGATGGACACGCTCTACACAAATTCCAAAATGATCCAATCATAAGGAAGTTATTTGATTTTGTTTCTTTTACCACTTGAAATATCAATTAAACCAATAAAGTGATCCGTTTTTTTTTTTTATTAAATTGGTTGTTTTTTTGTTCCAAAAAAACGTCGTTTGATTATTGTAAGCTGTCTATATTCGTTTATCAAATGAATTGTATTTCTTTGAAAAGGAATTTGACTATTCGCTGAAGACTTATAAAATGAGGTTTATGCCGAGAAGCATTAGATGGATAGACAAAAATTGATTTGGGAGAAAAGAATTTAAACAATTTTAAAACAAAAATTGAAGATACTTTTCATTGCAGTACATTAAATGTGTGTGTGTGGAGGGGGGAGAGCTTGAAGATGTTGCTGTTTTTTTTTCGTAGATGAAACCACTTATATGATCTAACGATTTTCTTTTTTGGTATTCTTCGATTTTGCCCCTGGTTTTATAAAAAAAATTTTTGTTGCGTATTTATTCTTGAAATTGGATACATTTTAGTTTGTGAGACGATTGAAGCACTTTGAACATGAACAAAATGAAAATTTATTATTTGAGACAAAAATGACTTGGGCTTATTTAAATTTTTGCTCAGCACTGCGGTTCGAGCTGTTCGCACACGGAAACTTTTTTACTGTGATGACGACAAATGCGACAAGACTGACCACTGTTATGAGGGGAAATCAATATGTAGATCTCCTTAAGTGAAATGGAAAGAATTTCCCTTACAGGTCGTGCTGGTATGACACTTCTTATTCGAACTCTTCCTTGTTGGACTGGAAGCGTGCACGGTGGGTAGGCATTGGAAGTAATTGCGAGACTCGAATGGTGTGCTAAAGCAAAACTGACTGAACTCACTGACACAATATCCTATTCAATTTGGTTTTGCTTCGTGCGAAGGGATATGTTGGTGTCGGTTGGATGGGAATTTGTATTTTTATGGCATCTGGAACGTGGTTGGTTGCAATGCGGTAGTCCGTTGAGAATGTTGATGGACGATTGGTTTGGGGCAAAATGTACTAAATCTTTCCAGATGTGGAATGCTTCAAATCTTATCTTTCGACATTCGAAATACTTTATTATTCCAAAGTGGATACAACTTTATTGGTTTAGGTATTTATTGAACGGTTTTTTTTTTGTTTTTGGTTTGCCACTGCAAAACAACATTTTTCGCAATACATTCAAAGGAGCAGATGTGCAAGGTCGTTGGCTAATTTGCCCGCAACTATATTCGCTTTTCTGTTCGCGTCTGAGGGTTGGTGTCATTAAACTCCACTGCCGCGCTGATAATTCAGGCCGCCGACCTCATAAGGGTTAGCGTTATAATAGGGGCATCATCCTTGCTTCCATTCCCTTATTTTTTAAGCCGATTAACTTTTTTGTGGGATCATGGTGGTTATGATTCGAGGACACTGTAGGCAGATGGCTTTAGTAATCGAATTTATTATACCTTTAAATGGGTTCCACAAAATGTTCTTGTACTACTTCAGGTAATGGCAAAATGTTTAATTAGATATCCTGAGTTTTGAAAGGAGTTTTTGAAACATCTTCTAGGTTTGTTTCTCATATATTTGAGCTGCTATCTGCCAGCCATGATTCAAATTCGTTTGGTTAATGGGTGAATCAGAAGTCCCACATTTTTTTGATTGAGCTCAAAATTTATTGAATGGTTATGAGGACGATCGATTCTGTTTAGTGAAGAATAATTCTAATTTTCAATTTCATCCAGCAAGAGCTCTATTTAATTTTAAAACTTTAGCCATTTTTGAGTGTTTCTGTCGCTCTTAAGATGTAAGCAGACGCTAGTGTGCTATCAAACATGCGTCGATAAACGCTGTCCCAAACGTGATGAGTAATGGTTCACTATGAATCTGAAAGAGTAAAGCTCATCAGTCGGTTATGAGTGGATTTGAGAAAGATGTCTGCTAATTTCTACTAGATTTGTTCTGCCTGAAATACTGAATTGAACTGAAATATTGATTTTGTGGAAGTTTGCTTGAAAACCGAAAAGTAGCCAACTAAAGAAATTGTACTTATCCGTACAGCAGCGCATATTTTCTCTTTGACTGATCTTCACTGATCACGTCGCAGTCACAAGGATCAAGGATCTGCTCCAGTAGAGTGATCTCTGCTCGAGACAGGAGAGAGTCTGCCAGGGAACAGCAAATTGACCAAAACCGAACCCCGTTGCCGCAGACTTTTCAAAATGAGCCTGTAGTTAATTATAGTGGTCAACTTACATAGTTTTTAAATTAGTCAGTAAGAGAAGAAGAAAAATATATATTTTAATAGAAAATAAACAAAAAATAAACAAAAAATAAAACAATTGGAGCTATCACATAGTCAATCCCGGTAATGATATAAAAACCTGATGCGATTCTCCTCAAAACCAAAGAAGTCCCAGTCAGAAGCACTTAGTTGTGGTGGCACTTATTATTTCAGCAAGCAAAGTCTGTAATAGAACTACAGCGAATAATACTTCTGGCTGCAATTCAAAATGATTTAACAACGTGAACATACATATGCATTCTGTGATCTCTGGAATATGTTCGTAACGATAATCAAGCAAACCCAAATTAAATAATTGATTTGCAATGCAAAGAAAGAAGCTTTAAAGGAACTAAGAAAAAAAATTAAATGCTAGTAAAAAATTTCGTATTGTCCATTCAGTTGCTTTCAGTCTCCTTTTCCAATAAGAAATGTGCTCCGGTTTTAAGCACATTCCTTATGTGCTCGTGCTCTCACTCCGTCAACCAATCGTAATCATGCACAGCCATTTTCTGCATGATCGTCACTGTGAAGGTAAGGCAGTTCGGTACATAATCCGTTGAAATGTTCGATTAATGGGTAGCCCAGACATATTAAAGCCAAGTTGACATACTTGGCTTTAATATGTCTTCAGACATACTTGACTGAAGAAGGATAGGTGAATGTATAGATTTAAAGCACACGAATAACTCGAATTTAATAAATTGTCCTTATCATTTATCTTCAAGCTTAAAACACAATTTGTACGTAAGTGAATCGACAGAGGACATATTTACAAAAAGACCGTTCATTGAAGTGGTGTTTATTATACAGGCTGTACCGTCCACATCAAGACACAATTGTAGGGAGAAGCGGGAGGAAAACGTTGCGAGTGCACAGTAGGAATTGCGGACGGATCATTCGATCATTTAGGCCAATAGCAATTATTATAGCAAACCGATTATCTATTTATGAAGTAAATAGGATATCCAATATACAGTCGACACCATAACTAGACGGACTGATTTAAATTAAAAGTGACTACACAATTACGTTCCCTCTCTTATGAACTTGAATCCAACTTTTAAAGCCAAGCCTGTCCTGTGGGTGGAGCAACAGCCCATAGAGGGCCAGGGCCTAGCTTCTCAGCGACCACTCGTGTTGTGCGTGCTATTGTTCTCACACGAGTGGGAGGGACCTACAGTTTTATGCTGAATCCGAAGGGCCAAGTTTGAGAAGCTTTTTCTAGACAGGAAATACTCTTCGAGCATTGTCAGTGACTCGAAAGAAGTGGGGCCGTGAAAATTGGTGTCGTCGCACAGAGCAGGAATCGAACCTACGACGTCGAGGTTGGGGTCGACGCACATTTCCACAACGCCGCCCGCCGCCACCAACCATATATTATATATATACAATTGATTTGTAGTGCAGAGGAAGGATTTTTAAGATAAACAAGTAATAATGTGCTAGTAAAGAAATGTCGTATTGTCTACGCAGATGCCTGTCCCCCTTTCCCATTAAAAAATTGTATTCTCTTTTAAGCAGAACCCTTGTGTGCTCGTGCTCTCACTCCGTCAACCAATCGTTAGCATCCACAGCCATATTCTGCATGATCGTCAATATGAAGATAACCTAACTGCCGGTACCTAATCCGTTGAAATGTACGATTAAGTGGTAGCCAAGTAAAATGAAAGCCAAGTTGACTTATAACTTGACAGAATAGCAGGATTGTAAAACGAATTTTATAAATTTTCCTTATCACACATTTTTCAGCTTAAAAGGCAATTTTTACTTAATTTAATCGGCAGAGGATATTTTCCAGGAAACACCTTTCATTAAATTGGTGAAAATAACTATCCAGACTGCACAGTCCACGCCAAGACACAATTATGATTCCTCTCTTATGACATTACATTCGCAGTTCGTGGCGACCTCTGAGAGAGAATCCGATTTCTAGAAACACTTGAGCAACAAGGTGTAAAGCTATCCTATTTTGAATTGAAAAGATGATGCCTCAATTGCACAAAATTTCTAACTGAATTTAATTCAATAATTACTAAGCTAAGAGTCAGACGTGAGACGCATGGCATGCTATGTTTGAGTCTGGGTCAATGGATGACAATTTGTCTGCTCTTTTGTTGACTTTTTGGATTTGACGATTAAGTGCCGGTTAAACCAATGTTATTTCAAATGTGTTCAGCAAACACACTTATTATAAATTCGTTTATTATTACACTAAGCTAACCGCAATAAAATCGAAACCCCCTTACGTCTGGCCCAATTGATTGACAACTTTGTGGTACAGGTAGCTGATGACTTATCCATAAATGTTTATTGGATTAAGGCGGTACTCTGGATAGTAAATTTTGCAGATCCTGGAGGGATTTCATTGAATTCACATTCAAAACGGAAGAGTTACTTGTCCTTGAAGCAATTGTGTAAATAATTACCGAAAATTATGGAAAAAATTACTTGTTCGCAGAGTTAGAGATTAGCAGCTTACCCTTCCTGTACACGTCCTGCGAAAATCGCAACGTTATATTTATTCTTGTAGCCATGCATTTCAATGTGAAGGCAGCGTATATACGTAGGATGTATCGGTATTTTAGGGAATGCGAATTCATATTAACAAGTAATAAAACGCATGAATAAGTTCGTAGAAAATAAAAAACAAAAAAAAAAAAATTGGTAGCATAAAACTTGGCTGACAACAAAACAAGCTTCTGAGCAACTACTCGCGTTGTGCGTGCTAATGTTCTGTCACTAGTAGAAGGGACCTACAGTTTTGAAGCCGTCTTCGAACGGCCAAGTCTGAGAAGCTTTTTCTAGAAAGTTATATTCTTTGAGCATTCAGTGATTCGAAAGAGGCGGGGCCGTGAATATAATGTTTGTGGTAGCAGACCAGGGATGGAACCTAGACTTCGAGTTTCAATTGCGTAGGGGTCGGCGCATATACACGGTACGGACCACCACCAGTAGCAGATATTATTATTTAGTTGAACACAATTTCATATTTCAAGCCTTTTTATGTTTTGGTCATCATTGACCGTCTATAGAACGTCGTCTAGAAATGTACGCCTAAATTTGTTCTAAACTGTAGATACGTTCGAGAAAAAACCGTGTTATTTCATAACCGTGTAAAAACAGATTTATGTGTACACAGCTTGTAGAATCTATTCTCTGTAATAGATTTTTGTACACAAGCGCATTTGCAGGGAAGTTATGTAATTAATTTCACCTATAGTTTCCATGGAAAAAAAAATTTAGAATAGATAACTTTGGGGGTAGGAAAATTGCTAAGAAGTGGTTAAATATGTAGGTTGTGCCACATTGAGTTGATAAATTAGGGCGCTGTGGTACGACGTTTTGTGCAATAAACGCACCTCTATTAAGCTGTCTATTAGGTAAATTTCATGCGCTTCATATCATGTATGTTCATATAATTGAAAGATCGCATTAAGTATACACCGCCTACTACCCCAAGCCATCTTCGAGAAAAAATTCTCAATCAGCATTCCTTCCAGATCGGACTGGATATCAGACAGAAAAACGCTGAAAGATCCTCTGCGCATTTTTACAGATGGATAAAAGACAAAAGAAGAAGTGGGTTTGGGTGTCTATTCTCAAGACCTCAACATTGCTATCTCCGTGAAGCTCTCTGATGACTGTAGCGTTTTTCAGGCAGAAACCGTAGCGATTAAAGATGCGCTGTCTTGGCTCAAAAACAATGTGATATCAAAAAGGGATATCACCATCTGTTTCGATAGTCAGGCCGCTATAAAATCCATGGACAGTGTCATGTTCTGCTCAAAAACATCCGTTAATTGCAGGCTGTCTCTTAACGAGATGGCCGAGCATTTCAACCATTCACCTCATGTGGGTGCCGGGACATTGTGACATACCAGGAAATTGCAAAGCCGACGAACTCGATATGTGTGGTACAACCTCATCCCTATCAATAGCAGGGTACCGTCTTCCATGCCGATCGCTACAGGTTCTTAAGATCTACACAATTAAAACCACTAATGAAAAATGGCTAGAAGGCACCACCTGACTTAAAACAAAAGAAATCTGGCCATCAGTTAACCTAAAACGGCCACTCAGTCTACTTAGACTCAGCAAGCCCTCATTAAGGACCTTCATAGGAGTCATAACCGGGCACTGTGTAATTGGCACTCATGCTCGCAGGATGGGTGCCCCATATAATGATTTTTGACGAAGGTGCATGGATAAAGAGGAGGAAGAAAATACTCATCACCTTCTCTGCTCCTGCAGTGTTCTTGCCAGTCGTAGATTCCTGCACCTAGGAGCCTACTACTTCAGCGGCCGTAACGGCTAAAAAGTGCTTCAGATGGGCAATACTTCGTAAATAAACTTTCAAAAAACCGCACGAATTAAGTTATAGACCCAATATGACCTTTAAAGTTTTCCTCTATAATCATCTTCTATCTACTTGTCGAAAAGATCCCATTCTCAGTCACCATTTAGAGAGTATTTGATATTTTCGTCATTTACCACAGGTTAAATTATTTATGTGTCCCATGAGTCCCAGTCCCAAAAACGAGTAATATTGAAAATAAATGAGTCAAAGGTTCTTGAGAACACAATGCCTCTTATGTGGAAAACGAAACTAGTATGTTTTTCTATGTTGGAGAACTTAATACGACTCTGGAGCACTCAGACAAAGACAGGTTCATTGTAGTACTAGGCAGCAACCTACGATTCCTTCGGAAGAGCAGCAGGCACTTCTGTGATGAAGGGCCTACAGAATCAGTTCTCACCACATCAGCGCCGAAGACTTGCCACCTGATCCAAGCGAAGCCGGACAGTGACAATAATAGGGTTTTGCCGCGTGTTGTCGTTCTCTCCATAGGCGTATCTTCGTTTAAACCAAGCACATTTAAGTGTTTAGCAAAGGTGAAGTGGCCCATTATTACGCCGGTAATTCGTCCGCAAAATTGTCTGTCAAGGAACAACAAAAATGCAGCGGATTTCCTGCAGACATTTAGCGGCAAGCGCTTGATCTGTCTACATCGTGGAGAGTCATGTTATCTACGATTGTGCTCTTAAGAGGCTAATCACAGACGCAGGTGGTCCGAGAATATGTCTCTGAGTTTCCTCTGATCTTTGTCTGGCAAGTTCATCGGCGATCTCATTTCCAGCGATTCCTGGGTGTTCTGGGACCCAGATGAGTTTTAGTAATTTTGACTACCAATCAAATTCCGAGGCGATTTGCATTCCTTAGTAAGGCCTAGAGCATAGCCTGGCTGTCACTACAGACGCAGATACGTCGTCCACCTGTTATTCACAATAAAGTTTGTTGCCTTTAGGACCGCATAGGTTTCCGCTTGAAAAAACGGACCCTAATGAGGTGTAAGGTCTAATGTTGTCGCCTTCCATTAAAAACACCAGCTCCGGACCTATCATTGGTTTTGGAGTCATCCATGAAAGTACGACCACATTACTTTCCCTGATCAAAATCTAGCCACAGCCATTTCTGAGTTCAATACTGTAATGTGCTCAGGCATTTTATATGAAAGCGTAGTTCACACCTTGCAAAGTTATGAAATGGAAAGGTGAAATAAAATTACACTAGGCGTTTAGGTAATTTTGATCTTGAAAAACTGAGTCAAATCTAAAAATTATGAGTCCCCGAGTCAGACTAAAGAAAATTAATCCTTTTGTCCCTGCGGTAACACTGATTTTCGTACACATTTTCATTCGTCAAGCAGCTTATGGGAAAGCACTCTTTTTGGTAACCTCTCTCGATTCATTCTCATGACTCTTAACTCACAAAAGAATAATTTAAATTAAACTCACCAAAGATTTAGTTAAATCTTCTAATGTAACGAGTGATATCTAATTTCGTTTCTCCTTAAGTTGTACGCAGCGTTAATACAGTATGTATTTTATGTGCTTGCAATATTTCAAATCTAAAGATATGCAATCATTCTGATTCGTTAACTATCATTATTTTTTTCCCAAGCACAATGGTGATGCCACTGTCTTCGTCTACATAATGGCAGCTCCCTAACTTATACCCAACATTCTCTCACAAACGCACTACCCTACCTGCACCACCAGACAGTTTGAGACACATAGCATCTCTTCAAACTGGAAATATGGAAGAAGAACAAAAAATCAACAATATTACTTCGAATTGTCAGTTTTCTCTCAATTATTTCACACACACAATCGAAGTGAAAAAATAAAAGAAATGAAACTGAGGCCTGCTAGCTGCGAAGAATTGATCGGCTTGTCAAAATTGCTGCGGACGGGGTAGTTTATTCACGGATGCGAAGTAATAATATGTAGACGATAGCGATAAGAGGACGAGTTGTGTTCGTATAAATAAAATATTGCCAGTGTACATACAGTGTACATCGAATTGCAAAAGGAGAGCAGAAAATTATCCTTCTTGTTGTTAATTAATTCGAATCGCATATCTGTTTTATAAATCGTACGATGTGAAGTGGTGATATTCTGTTGATGCGTGTGATTTTATTTTTTGTCGAGCAGCTTAAGAGTGTTGTTGAATCAAAGTTGGAATAAAAATAAAATATTATATTTTATCCGGGCACGAATTGCACTGCCCCGTTGTTGGTCTATTTATACTGTAAAGAATTCGCTTATTACATTCGAATCATGAAGACTGTATTGCAATGAAATTGGTAAGTCTTTTTTCTTCTTGTGATTTCTGTGAGACTGGTAACAGCATAAAAGCATTGGTTTTACCATTTGTGTGCATTCAAGCGAACAAACACGGCTTAGAAAGCCAGTGAAGGTTGTTTTTTTTGCGAAAGAATTAAGCCATCATATAAATTTACTTCTGTGAAAATGAGACTCTTAAAGAAATGGCTAAAAGCGTAGACGCACTGATTGATCTGGTTATTTTTTTTTCTTCCTCCAGTCTCTTGTGCTCTTCACTATACGTATGTAGGTACGTACATAAACAAAACCTTCCTCTGGCTTCTCTTGAATTCATTATCAAGGCTGGTAAAATCGATACGTGTATGTATGCAACTACAACACATTCTGTGCCTCTGTGCCCGAGCAGCAGACCAATTGAATGAGATCTTTGCGAGGGCGAAAATTTATATAATTTTAAATAAACAAAATAAAAAATACACATCAAATGAAGAGCATTCGGCCTGGTGACGTACATATGTGTGTGCCTCTGTGCAAGAGGTCAAACCAACAGGTATCATTAATTCAGATGTACGATGAACATTATTAATTAATATTTGTTCATGTTTTCGTTACACTAATGTGCTGCATCCCTCGGATGTGTTTTGCATTTTTCAGTTGCACATATGTGCCTCATTTTCGTGTGTATGAAATGAATTAGTATAGCGAACGGTCATTTATTATAAGTTGGGGTGTCGCCAGCGATTGTTTGGATTGATGCGGAGGGGGAATATTAATAAGCACTTTCATTCGTGAACCAGACATGTGCGTGAAGATATGTCTCTAATGCTGTACCTGCCCTTATTAAATAAAGAAAGTGAACGAAAAAAAAAATGATACAAAAACAAAAGAATGGTAACGAATGTCGGTCTGAATTTCTAATTTTTGTATCTCTGTAGCGGAGAAGGGCTTTGACTTGATTTCGCTCCCACGCAATGTTTTTAGTGTTTCGCGTTTCATGTGAAAAATGTTGTGTATTGTTTATATTTTTCAAATAAACATTGCGTCAGATTTCCCATAAAAAAATAACCCACCACAAATCAAAACCCATCCCAGAGTGTAAACATCAGGTCAGCAGAGAGAAAGAACAAAAGCAAAACCTTCGGGAAATACCCAGCATACATATTTTATTGAACCGAACATACCGTGCAGTTGACTGCACACATGTACACTTAATTGTCCATGGATATCCCCCTCTCCACCAGACGGACTATTTTAATACAATTTTGAGCAACTACCTGCTTCTTGAACATGTTAAATGATCCCTTTTCCCAAGAGGAATGTACGCTACCATCAACCAACGTATCGAATGTCCACTGCATGCATTCGATTTATTTTCAAGTGAAGGAATGCACAGATGATGGATCTACCTTGCCGACATGCATTGCAAGTAAGAATCTTTCTTGTTTTTTTCTCCTGTCGGATAAGATCTGAGTTGCCTGGTTGCATGGAAAATTTCAGCAAATATCTGTCTCGAGAAAATATTGTAAACAAATAAATTGCATTTTGATTTTGAAATGCCGAATGTTAATTTATCGACATGTGGCGTGCGTGTGTAAAATTTTCCCGAGGGATTTAAGTAAACAAGAAAAAATCTGTAATACTCTGTTGGTGAAGATCATTTAGATAGAATATATCATTCTCCGTCGATATCAATTATTCGCAAACAGTCGGGGAATCATTTTTAATTAATTTATGTCGCCAGGCAGTGACTGCAATGGGAGAGCGGATAAGATGAATTCTAGTCTATGAGACACTCGCTTCCGTCTCTTGCCCTGTAACGTATCGTTTCTTCATTGGATGTGTAAGTTCAATTCATGACACAGGCAACATTCATATTTCTTCCTATCTCGTGTCACCTATGTACCTAGTAAACTCCCCAGAAACATGACCGTTCGAAATCAGCGGTAGGTCGTGATGCGCTGCTGTTAAAGCTAGACGCGGACCCATACCAGATTGTGGCTCCGGTTACGTTTTTATTATTTATCTAAGAATACCATTTTCAGGGTGCAGTGTTAATTAGAAGAAACGTATACATTCAACATTATACAGACGAGTGGTAAGTTCGTCGATAGAGGAAGTCATCAGATTGCAAGACTGCGTCACATTGCAGACTAGAAATCGTCCGGAGTTGACTTGTTGTTGAAATGAAATGTGCAGTACATTCCTCTGGGAGTTTATTGGATCCATAATTACGAATTCTGGAGGTAGGCGATGTGAACTATGTAAACGGTTTTCCAATAAGGATTTGAAAATATTTTTTTTTTTCAATAAAGGCACGTCGCTTCAAATAGTCCATCCAGCTTGATCTGATATGATACGCCTTAAAGTGGCCTGAGAACGCCATGGATTTAACAGATTTGGATCGTTTGCTACGGACGCCTGAACGGCAGCCTCATTTTTTCGACATTTTGACCTACCCGTTGTCTCAATGACACGGCAAACATCACACAACAAATATGTAGACCAAAAATTTTTAACTAAAATTGTTATTGTCTGCCTGATAGAGCGACTATTACGACTGAAAATTGCATTTAAGGCTCTTAAAGTTACTGTCACAGACTCCGAATTTCGGTACACAATTTGCAGACGTTGCTCGTTCGTGTACTTGATGATGACTTCATGATTAGTGAAAGAGTGCGTTCACAAGTTAAATTCAAAGTTGTGAAGTCCCTATATTTATTATCTAGACTACAGAAAACCTTCAGTCGGAGGTAGCACATAAAGAATGTTTTTTAAGGAGTCCAATTGCACAGTGAATATTGAACTACAACGGCAATCAGCCATGCCACCACTTCTAAATTGAAATCTTTGCTGTCCAAAAGCACTGGACCTCAACTCTACATGTGTTCCTTTAGACGGCACTCTTCCTTTTAAAATAACCCATTCACGTCATAAACCAGTGCAAGTGAAATAAGCCTATGTTTTCTGGACATTTATATAAATGCAATGATAAATCAAAACACACAGCCCAAGAGGCATTGACCAAGAATCCAAAGATCTCTGAGCATACAGCGCCTCTCGTTTCTAAGACGGACGAAGTTTAAGGATTGTGCGTGTGTCCTGTCCCTCAAACTAACTTCAGAGGCAGAAGTAAAAACTGTTAAGAATGTTCCCCTTACTGTCAATGAACGCGATACAGACAGGCTATAATCGTTGTATATACACAGTCAGGCGATCATTAAGGTTCTGGACACAATCAATTAAATCAAAGACTTTATAACTTTGCCGTCGTCCTTTCAGTGAGAGAGCGGTCAGATATAATATTAGCCTGTGCTGGGTTCCTGGGCAAAGTGGTATTCAGTGGAGCAGGCGTGATAGCTAGAATCAGGACGGACTTGCCATAGACAAATAATCACACACACCCACTCGTCGCTTAAAGTATCTAATGAGTATAGATGCCACGCACGCGTAGTTAGTCGAGGTCGGTTTCCACTTCCGTGTGCGACCTGACTCGTGGTCTTTCCAATAATTTCTATTCATCTGACGATATCACTGAACACACACTCGTATAGTGCGTCATTATACCTCCTCCTGCATTCAGCAGCTATGCAGGCGGGACCGAAAATTACACGAATAATTTTCCTTTCAAATCGATCAAGAGCAGCTTCGTCTGCTTTTGACAAAGTCCATGCCCTACGCCATACAGTAGGCTGGGACTATTAGTCTTGTAGAGCTTTGGTTCTTCGAGAGAGGGCTTTGTTTATCTATTGCTTTCTTAGCCCAAAGAAACAGCCATTGGCGCAATAAAAAGAAGTACATTAATCGAATCAAACAGGATTGAGATCGGTAATGTTGTTGGCATATTATTGCCTATATTGATTATATTGACAACAATATCGCGGATTCATTAGACTAGCTCGAACCGCGTCCGTGTTTTATCGCTATTTTACCAAACGATGCTCAAGCGAGCAAGACATTTGCATGAATTCACCCGTAATACACGTCTCACCAGGAATGTGCATCAATTACCCTCAAATTTACTTTCAAACCGAGAGTTACATTTAAAATCTCGGTTTTCAGCCGCACAGCACGAATATGGAACACGCGTAACAACCCAGTATTTCCAACAGACTGCAATCCGCAGATAAGGCCAATGTATACAGGCATCTGCTCTCTTCCCATACCATCCACCGGACATATAGGAGGTTTAAAAACTTCTTAAGCATGAGCAAATAATTAAGAGCAAATGGTAATTCCAAGGTCAGAAGGTGCTAACTGATCATTTCTTTGGATTTGCTTTTCAAAATGATTGATGATTGATGCGTACCTAGATCAGTAACCATAGAAATGTGCAGCAAGTGCAGTCAGTCTGCGATTAGCAAAACTTGTTACCTTGGTCCTGTTACCCTAGGACCAGTTGTGACTATAACTTCAGGACACCACATCCTATCATGAAGTTTGATCCGGTTGCATTTTTTCTCAATAAGGGGAGAGAAGACATCACTCGATTTCCTCAATTTAGAAGTGTCACCTTATTTTAATTTCCCGACACGGCGACCAATTTTTATTAGTCACGACACCACCTTTCACACAAAACGAGTGGTAGCTGTAGGAGTTTAGCACATGTCAACCACACTTGTTATTTATATATATTAAACTATCACGAGGTTACATGCTCTCCGTGACAGCTTAAATTCATTATCAACGATTTTCTTCACTCGGGATCAAGGTATAGACTGTCTAATCAAGCTCGTAGTGTTGATGGAAAATTTCGGGTAATTTTCTTAGAATTTAAAATCACATCTTTAGCTCCAGAGCTCTAACATCTCAGAGCTCCTTCTCTCAATAATATTCTGAAATAAGTAGTCACCGCGTTTAAAACATAAAATAACACCGTTAGCCTATTTATTAAAGTCACATCAAAAATAAGGCATAACGCCATGGCGAAATAATATAAGAATTGAACTGATCGCCTAGCAACATTGATTTGTTTTTGATTGTTTAAATTAATTCAATGATAAGACTTGCCACTGCTAGTAAGTAATGTGCTACTGATAATCACTGAATCACTAAATCACTAAATCACTGAACCACTGAACCGTTGAATGCTCTGAATCACTGATTGGCTGAATGCCCGGCGTCAACTTTACCACCTGCATTTATAGTGCAAAAATGTTGAATGCCCATCGTCTGGCTTGTCATATCCTTGCTGATCATGCAAATACAGTGTATGAGTTCTATGGGTGATCGTTCACCTGAGCAAATGTGCAAGCAGTGCATGTTTGGATTTATTTGATGGGATCGGGTGAATGATGTGGAAATGTTTAATAGGAATGCGAGGAAGTGGTTTTGGGAACATGACTCCTATATTTTACACTTACTATGGTTTAGTGAGGAGGCGTGGAGTGGAGGGACTAACGCGACTTAAGGGAAGTGGTCTCTGGGACGTAACTCTGTCGTCGAGAAAGAACGCACAGAACGTAACCACAGGCAACTATAAATTGGAGGTAGTAAAGGATTTCGTCTACAACGGCTCATAAACAATTGTACTAACAGCATCAATACCGAGATCAAAAGCAGAATTACTCTTGACAACCGCGAGGTTGTTGAGTAGTAGAGTCGTCTCTCGAAGGAGCAAGCAAGCAATCTATAAGACCTTGACCATACCTGTCCTGCTTTATGGCGCTGAAGCCTGGACAATGTCAAGAGAAGATGAAGAAATTCCTTGTATTTTAGTCCTGCGTTGAATTCTTGGGCCTGTTTGTCGTCTATGTTGTCGATGGTAGCGACATGAGCTTTGCCTAGCCCTCTATGGATTCAACGTCTAGGATGGTTCTCGCTATCTAGAGCGCTTGGACAACACTACTCCAGGCTGAAGACTTGCTGACTCCGAACCAATGGAACAACGCAATAGAAGACGCCCATGGAAGCTCAACTTATACAGCGTGAGAAATTGAAAAGATTGTTGACTGAGACCCCGGACCACCCCGCACTGCAGCTCATTGGTAGAAGTTCTTCTTATGCACTCTGATAATATAATAATTTGGACGGCACTGCAGCCGTAGTAAACTAAAGGGGTCGCCACCCAGTGGTTTTCGGACTTGACCTAACCACCTCGTCCTAGGTCTTCAAATGGATAGCCTTCCTAATGGAGTCGCATTTAAGCAATGCCTCGAAAGACCTGATGATGGCCACTTACCCATACTATCGAAGCATCGAAGCATAGCTACTTAACATTGAGTTCCTCGAGTCCTGCCGTGTTTCTCAATATATCCCGGCGAAAGCTTAATATGCTTTTATCTTGTTTTCAAAGCTGGTCCAGTCATCATATGCCGTTGGAATTAAATTAACGTCACTGGGTATCACAATGGACCAACAAGTGGAAGTGTTTTGGCAATTTCGCTGGCAGCCCAATAACCTAACCTAACTTATCCCGGCGAGTAAGACGCACAACAGCAAGAAAAAATCTCATTTCGGCGGCTTGCATTCGCGATGTTGTTCATTGTGTCATTAATATTTCATGAACATAGTGAGCGTGAGAGTTGGAACACGTACTGAGCTGAAAATTGGTAATATCCGTAACTTTGACACGAAGTTCCGCCTTTCTGATTACAGATCTGCCAAGTTCAACTTTTCCTACAGATCTTCGAGGTCCAACTTCTCGACCTGCGTCAATGGGACTATTATGTAGAGTTCATTGAACAGGTGTTCTGGAAACCGCAATAACCGCCGATTTGTCCAGGTTTACCTTCATCTCAGCATCTGCACATATGGTCACAAACCGTGTGCGCTGAACTAGACAACGCAACGTCCCCAACTTATTCTTCGGTAATTCGGACGCCAGCGTTCTGTGGCAAAATGATTTTCTTTATTATTGGCTTTTACATCTGCAAATTCGAGCCCCAGTAAATGTTATTGAGAACAGATCACATTCAGGTCAATATGTCATCTACCATCTTGGATTTGGAAGCCACCATTACTCGCGAAATTTGGCAAATTCTGGCCACACGCTTATAAATACATAGGTTGGTGTCCGGCAAATGTTTTCACTCAATTTGGACGATGATGAACACGAATTCCGTCCCCTCGCCTTAGACGAAGTCAAGATAGCGATATCTAGACTGACGTCGAACAAAGCTGTTGGAGCGGACGGATTGTCCGAGGAAATGTTTAAAGCAGCTGGAGATGAACTGGTTGAGCGCATGCACCAGCTCATCTGTAAGATATGGTCGGAGGAAAGCATGCCCGATGAGTGGAATCCCAGCGTCGTTTGTCCGGTCCACAAGAAAGGAGACCCCTTTGACTGTGCCAACTATCGAGGGATCAGCCTGTTTAACATCGCTTACAAGATACTCTCTGCCGTTCTGTGTGAACGCCTGAAACCCCTTTGTCAACAACCTGATAGGTCCTTATCAGTGCGGTTTCAGGCCAGGAAAGTCCACAATAGACCAAATATTTACACTCCGGCAGATCCTGGAAAAGACTCAAGAGATGCAGATCGACACCTCCCACCTATTTGTCGATTTCAAGGCAGCATATGACAGCGTGCATAGAGACGAGCTATACAGCGCCATGTCTAGTTTTGACATTCCTGCCAAACTCGTCAGGTTATGCAGGATGACGATGGAGAACTCTCGCTGCTCCATCAAGGTCGGTAACGAACTCACCGAGACCTTCAATGTCAAAAACGGTTTTAAGCAAGGCGACACGCTGTCATGTGACTTCTTTAACATCATACTTGAGCGTCATATTGGGCAGCAGAAACTTTGAGGTAGTCAAGGACTTCGTCTAACTAGGCTCTGGAGTGAATAGGGACAACAACACCAGTACCGAGATCAAACGCAGAATTACTCTGGCCAATCGCTTCTTCTTTGGGCTCAAGAGGCAATAGAGTAACAAAGCCATCTCTCGAAACGCCAAATTAACCCTGTATAAAACCCTGATCATCCCAGTCCTGCTATATGGCGCAGAGACATGGACGCTATTGAAAGCGGATGAAGAAGCTCTTGGTTATTTTGAGAGAAAAGTTCTGCGTACGATCTTTGATCCTGTTTGCGTTGATGGCGTTTGGAGGAGAAGGTTCAACTACGAACTATACGGACTGTACAGCGGCATGCACCTAGTTAAGCGTCTTCGGATCCAACGCTTAAGATGAATAGGTCATGTAGAGTGGATGGACACCACAGCTCCGGCCCGAAGAGTCTTCTACATTGAGCCATTGGGACAGCGCAACAGAGGACGTCCTCACACTAGATGGCGCACACAAGTGGAAAAGGACCTCAACCAACTTGGTGTGCGCAACTGGAGGCAGCTGGCGAAAGATCGTGCTGGCTGGAGAGGCATGTTGGTTGATGCCCAGGTCCACCCCGGAGTGTAGCGCCAATCAAAGAAGAAGAAGAAGGCCTGCAAATGTCGATCCGAAAGTATATCCAAAATGCAAATTTCGGAAAAACAGGCTCTGATGAATCTAAGATTAAAAATCATGGGAAATGCCAAAACGGCCACCAAATGTTTGTCTTGTATTTGCCTGTAAATGGTAATTTCCTATTTAAATTAGATTTAGAGCGAAAGGCGAGCGTATGTCTTTAGCTGATAGTATGCCTCACATCTCTTAATGCAGTTAAGATCGTTACGACAGCAAAGAACGTCGAATGAGTAAAATTACATCTCCTTTGTGGTAAATTGAGGTCTTTATTTTAAGAAATCTCGCATCAAGGCCATTCACCTCACATCAATGCAGTGTTTCTCCAAATGCAAGGCGCGTGTGTCATAATCGTTATTTTTTATTGGCGTATTGATTCATTTTTAACAACATTCCAATTCAAATTTCATCAATAAAACGTTATATTCTTGATCAGCGTTTTGCGACTTAATTTTTGCAATGATCGCCGTTTAACAAATATGTCAAGGCGGACGTTTATAAAGCTACACAGACGAAGAGGTGTGCAGTGCTCTTCCCTTCGATAGAAAACGTCGCCTAGTTCTTTCAAAAACCTGGCGGTATTAAGTAGCATTAGTAACAGTCATCTCATTTACTTAATCGATATATTATTGGTTTTCGGAAGAGAAATACTCAGACCCTCATGGTAACAAAACAGTTCCACTTTTACTAAGTCAGACTCCTATCTACTATCAGTCAGCCACTCCAACCGAACCTAACCACATCATATTTTATTCAAATTAAAATAGTAAACAAAATCTGAATAAATAAGCCATTTTTAACCGTAAATTATAAAGATCTCCGCAACTATACGTACACTCTCATGATGACAATTAAAGCACACAGATTGCAATTTATCGGTTAAATTAAAGTCACAAGGGAGCAGTGTTAGATTTTAATTATCGGCATACCCGCGGGAAAGAGAATCCCGAGAGACTTTTCCGGTGATTGGACTCATGTAACTGAATTGTTCTGCCTTATTCAATGTGGCTTCTGTAACCGAAGGACGAAGAATCGTGGAATTGGGAAAAAGCAGTTGAATGAATAGAAACGAAGTCGTTGCCTTTTCAGTTATTCATGACAATGGTCATTTCAATTATTCTTTTTTACACTATTTTGCCACTAACCACATCTTGCGGTCATATCAGTGACAAGACCATTTCGCAGTCATGTTCCTGGTAGCCCTGGTAGAACAATTGAATATAATTTGTCATGTATTTCATTGAATGCACTATGCAGGTGAAGAGAGTGCTGAACATTTTTCAACGGTTTGGGAATTCCTAAACCTTGTCATTAATTTCGTTTCACTTCGATGTGTTGTACGTTTTCATCATCTTTTAAGCCATTGTTTGCAAATATACATATATTCCGTACATTCATTCCATTGAAATGCTACACTATGCATTAAGTCAGTACATGCAAAGTTCTGTGATTAAAATAGATGAGCAACTGACACGACATCACTTAATTTCTACTGCATTTCCGACAGGTATCGCCCCAACACAACCGTTTTCACACAATGACTTATCTAAGTCATTTACTTTTGCCAAAGATTACATCACTAATGACACTGAAGATTGCTACCAAAAAAAAAAACTTAACCGTGACGCCTTGTCGTTAATGGTTTAGGCGGCTCTGGCCAATAACAAAACACCTCTTTAGGGAATAACACATTCAAAAGACCCTCGTCATTGTTAAGTTATTTTTTTAAAGATCTCAAGTTATTGGTTGTCAAAAATTGAGTAGTTGGACGTAGTGACCCAATGGCTCTTCTAAGAGATGTTGGAAACGTAAGTTACTCTGAGTAAGCCGCCCATATCCACCACCAGTATTAAAAACTATCCCTTTTCTCAATCGACTCAAATTATTAACATGAGAAGCTACCCTCTTGAGTAAAAGAGAGAGTGACCAACGATCGAGTGCATCAGAGACGACATGCTATAGAGAATCATCTTCGGATCGAAAACCTGTACGGTCGTTGGTAAGCTCGTGGCAGAGCATCAAGTTTATTACGCGTTACTAATTGTTATTAGCTACGTCTCATTTTTGACGTAACAAATGTTACTTATATATGGAGTTTTAAGATAGTTTTGCTAATGGCAACATTCTGCTACGATGGAGGGGGTTCCAAAAAAAGGGTACGGACGGACTAAAGGTACAATGCCAAACATAGGAATCTACGTCGTCTCAATACGAATTGTAGTACATACCTAACTAATCTTTGACTGAATATTTTAAATGATAAACAAAATATATCACATTTATAACCAACAGACAATTAATAAATCGGTTTGGTGGCCCGAGGCGTTGTGGGTATGTGCGTCGACCCCAACCTCGACGTCGTAGGTTCGATTCCAGCTCTGAGCGACAGAAATAATTTTCACGGCCCCACCTCTTTCGAGAGTATTTCCTGTCTAGAAAAAGCTTCTCAAACTTGGCCGTTCGGATTCGGCATAAAACTGTAGGTCCCTTCCACTCGTGAGAGAACAATAAAACGCACAACACGAATGGTTGCTGAGAAGCTAGGCCCTGGCCCCCTACGGGCTGTAGCGCCACCCATATTATATTATTATTATTAATAAATCGGTTTAATTTGTCGAAGTACTCAAGTCCACAATGTCATAATCAATTAAAAAAAAACATAGCATTTTTTGAACGTTTGAAAGACAGCCGCCACCTCAACTTAATGACAATTTCAAAAAAAAGTACAATAAATTTTTACATAACATAACAACAGTCTTCTTTTCTTTTGGCTAGATTCATAACCTTTTTTCATACGAAGTTTTAAGGTTCTGTCTTTGAATGGAATTGAAGATCTTTAAAAGGAAATTATCAATCTGAAGAATATGGATATTGGTTGTTATCTACTTTGTCATTACTATTGGAAGAATGCAAATAGGAAGACACTCTTGCATAAATATTAAGCGAGTCACCAAAACGAACTTGATAGCATCAGTCAATGAAGCAGTTAAATGGCGGCAGTTATTTCTGTGGCTACAAGCCATAACCGCTAAAGGAAACGTTAGACAAAATTGAGATTGGATTAAGCCTTGTTGGGTTCCTATCTACTTGCGAAATTTTAAATGCTTTCACTGGGCACAATTAAGCTTAAGTGACTTTCTCATACATTTTCCCTTTTGTCAGAAACTTTAAGCTGACTAACGGGTAAAACATACTTTTGCGGTTTTCCCTTTTGACCTTGTGAATTTTTTGACACTCTAGTTGGCACACCCCATTCTTCGTCTTTTGGAGACAAAAAACAGCTGACACGATCCTTAGCCAGCAGGCTGCAATTTCACACGCCAAGCTTGTTGAGGTATTTCTCCACTTGTGTGTACCATTGGTTAGCATTGTACAACTGGTTCAGAATCGCTGGCACTTTTCGGGTTGGAGCAGTGTTGCCTACGCCTGGCGGAGCTCATGTCACTGGTTTCAATTTGTTTGATTCCGCAACCAGCATTTTCATTCGAATTAAATTATTAATGAGGCGAATCCGTGGTGGTCCGTGGCGTTGTGGGTGTGTGCGCGACCCCCACGCACTTGAACCCCGACATTGTGGGTTCGATTCCTGGTCTGCACCACAAAAATAATGTTCACGGCCGAAATCTCTTTCGAGTCCCTGACATTTCTCAAAGTTTCTCAAACTTGGCCGTACGGAGTCGGCATAAAACACGAGTAATGGCTGAGAAGCTAGGGTCTGGCCATATAGCGCCACCCATATTATTAAATTAAATTGTTGCTACGTTACCTTATCAGCACTGCTTCTGAGTCGTATGGATGTATAAATTAGTACTTTTTTTAAAGTTACTGGCTGACGGGCTCAGTAATAAAACCTATGAAATATATTTTACGCCATTTTGTGCGCGGAGATTTCTGTAGCCAGGCCTAGCTTCTCAGCAACCACTCATGTTGTGCGTGCTATTGTTCTATCACGAGTGGAAGGGACCTACAGTTTAATGCCGAATCCGAACGGCTTTGTTTGAGAAGCTTTTTCTAGACAGGAAATACTCTTTGAGCATTGTCAGTGAATCGAAAGAGGCGGGGTCGTGAAAATTGAGCAGGAATCGAAGCTACGACGTCAAGGTTGGGGTCGACGCATATACCCACAACGCCACTGGCCGCCACCTGTATACAACCGGCTTATTCGACTGTTCAGAGACAACTGGCTAGCGAACACAGTTATCAACGAACACGAGATTATCCGACTGCAGCCTGCGTTTTCTTATTGCAGTCTGCTTGGATGCAAAAGTTCAAAAGCACGATCAGTATCCCCAGATGTTCAAGTGTGGACTGGATCTGGAGATGTTTTTGTTAAGTCTATTTTCGTAATTCCATATCTTGATAGAAGATAGACTAAATGGCACAATAATCGTAAGAGCCATATTGCTAAAAGCTTAAACGTTATGAATGGAGTGGACCTAGTGTGAGTTTCTATGACAACATACTCAAATAACTCCGCATGCGAAACTCGATACTAGTTCAAAGACCCAAGGGTCCAATGTGTACCATTGTGTTCCAAAGAGCCAGTCATTTACTTCTGGAACCATTTTGGTTTCTGGACGAACGATTCTTTTTCCGGATCTCTGTCTGTTTATTTATTAAAGTTGCATTATCCCAGGGATTGTCTCCTCATTTAAGCCAATGGCAGGGCAGTTACAGATTAAATGTGCTATATTTTTCTCTTCTTCTTTGTCACGTATCTGCTGCAGAAGCCGCTGTGTGGCAATACTAGTCCTGCGGCGTATCTAACCATGGCTAAAGGCCCTGTAAGAACTCCTCGATTATGAGGGCTTTTTACTGGCAATATTGTTTTTTTGAGCGTGACAATTGATTTGACGGTTCTCGGATTTGACAGTTTGGTTTGCGAAATCGTTATGAGTAGGCTCACGGGCAACGTTTAAAAGTGCATGAATTTGGATCTGCGGCAACGGAAGCGTGATTACTGACGTTTCATTCGAATTTTGAAGCAAAATTTTGAAGCTATATTGCCGAAATACTGCCTGATGCACAGTGAATTATATACAAATTTACCGTAGATGATACGCAGGTGTCATAACGTATGTATTTATATGAAATAATTTTCGAAGCTTAATTTCCGACACGAAAGACTTTCATGGTAATATATGGTATATGACTATAACCCTCTCAGGCTAGTCAGTGCCTGATAAGAAATCCCATCATTTGTTCGAATCGAACAATGTTACTGTCATGAGACCACACCTTCATATGAAATGTGCAAATTCCTCTTGAATCATTCAGCCCCAAAAAGGACGCCGATAGCAACACTGATGTTTACTCTTTGGTGTTGTTACTATGGGCAGACATGGTTTATGTGAGGCACTCCCTAAGTTATCAACTTCACGCACATATGTCCATTTCCACGTACGGTTTATCGCTTCCCCTAATTGAAATGAAAAGTCAGACCTTGAATCAAATTGTCACCAAGTCTGTTGAAATAGCCTCGTAAGTAACCATTTCTCACTCATAATTCGCTTATTTCATCACATCTCGTGGTACAATCGTCAGTGGAATCATATCCCATCACTTTGAAAATCCTTTCCAATAAACAAATTAAAACGAAAAAAATATTGGCAGACAGCAGACAAACAAAGCTAAAAATGTGACGATTCTGGAAATAGGATTGCCTAGACTCAAAATACACCCCGAAATACTGAAATAGAATGTGTTTAAAATTCTTTGCCTTACGCGTGACAGCTAAACGGTGACAATTTTGTTATCATTCGAACATGGACGTCATTCAAATTGTAAGGGTGGAGCTGTCACAGATGTGGAGGTAGCTAGGCTAATTATAGTGAAAGTTCTATAAGTGGATACAATCACTCGCTGTCTTGCCTTTGAAAATTTAAGTAGCAGCCTATTCAAATCAGTGTTTTTTTTTTCAAATTTGTCTTATACATACTAATCATCAGTTCTTATCAAGTGTATACACATATTTTAATTTAATTAACAACCGAGTGCGAGAACATCGCCAAGTTATCTCCGGGCCAACCGCTTTTAACAGATTTATTTCTGAATCACAGGCTAATGACCGCTATTTTGTCTACTAACCGACTGTGGTATTTGCTTCGGTGTAACAATACCGTTAAAACAAAAATTTGGCTTAAGATCACATTCATTAGCGTTGTCATTCTGATGACCCTCTTTGTGGTTGCGTTTATTGGATTCCGTGACTGAAGATTGTTATAGATAGGGTTCATAAAAGTCGACTTTCCTCGCCCATTTATGTCATAATCAGATTATCGATTTGTATTCTGCTTTTCAGATTCCCACGCACCCATAAACCATGACTATAAGAGTGTTGAACGACATTGAAAATGTTGAATAAACAGTGGAAAATATTTTGGATACCAGCATTTGGTAGCAGAGCCACACAAGCAATTGTTGTTTAGTGAAGTCTTGAATATTTGGTCTCTGGTTAAAGTTTTGTCTGTAGAAGTAGAATACTTGTATTGTGTCGATTTTGAGAAGAAAATAGCAAACGTACGTCCAAGCAGGAATCGTGTGGTCACTGAGGACGTGTCTCGAGCTGCCATTCTTTGGAACTGGTTCTCAAGCACAAACGCATCTCTTTGGATCTTGAGAAGATACGATCATAATTAAGTCCACAGCACCAGTTAAAACCCATGACTGTTTAAAATTAAAGCAACTTAAAGAATACCCACTCCCATAGAACCAAATTGCCATCTGTTCCCCGCTTATCAGTGTAGCAAATCACCACGGGCCACTTGTTCATCAAATTCAAAGTCGAATATGACAACGTCCACACAGACAGGCTGAAATCTATGCAACCACTGTTAAGTTGTGTCAAGTTCGCGAACAATTTCACTGTTGCCTACAATTTCTGATAAAGAACCCAAGCAAAGCTAAACGCTGTAGTGTTTTACTTTCTGTGGCGACCTACTTTCACATTCTCTACAAGTACAGCCCACATATGTATGTGGGTGAGTGACATTGACGTGATTGATCGAATGCTGGTGTGTTTGTAGCTGTGAACAGAAAAGGGTTGAAATGGGTAAGGCAGTAAATATGGGTACATGGAGAAGTTCTGCTTGTGATTTTGTGACGTTTGTCAGCTACGCAGTGTACAGAGTGTACATGAGACTAAGGCGGATAAGCCGATTTTGATGCGCCTCGAAGAGTGTTCGACTTCGGCCCTGTCCATGAGTCCCTGTTTCACAAAACAACATATCCACGTTGTTGAGATTTGATCCATTATGTCGATTAACATGGCTCCCAAGACCATTGACGGTGACTATGAGACAATTAACGGTTTTTTCTTCTTCATTTCTGAAGACCATGGATGCCTTAAACTTTGATCTAAAATTTGTTTGTATTCCCGTCTTGACATGGCCGCTGAATTAAAAATTACTCTTGTCAGAGATGATTTTTACAAAAATACGGATCTCCAGCCAATACTTCCAGCGTTCATGTCCATGGTCGTTCGCCTTCAATTCAATGCGGATTTAATCCAAATCCAACCGCAAAGGAGCAGGTTTAAATTTGTCAAATAGGAACACTTCCCAAAATGTCTAAACCATCGCCGAAGCAAACCTGTTATTCTTTTCCCTTATATGGTGTTACAGTCTGGATTGGACAAGCCTCTCCATCTAGCGCGATCTATAGCTATCTGTCTCCAGATTCTTAAGGTCATTCTCCACTTGGGAGCGCAAAGTAAGATGTGCGTATCGTCTATTGGGTTGACCCAAAGGACTGGATTGCAAGACTCTACGGACAAATGGCGCAGTTTGTTGAGTGCATGATTGTTTGGTAAGTGGCGTCCCCGGTTCGAATCCCAGTGAAAGCAAAGTTAAAACTTTTAACTGGTTTTCAAATCTTATTAACGACACTTTCACTTGTCGATCAGTAGAAGTAGTCTGATTGGTTATCACAATGGGCCAATAATGGTCTACGTGTGCTGGCAATTGCCCTGGCAGCCCAATAACAAGGCTAACAGGTTATGCTCTTGATAAAGCGAAGAAGATGACCGACTTTAATGTTGCTTAGTTCGGTCAAGTTGTTGAACTTCCAGAAGTCTGTGCAAACGGGATGAGGAAGCACTACAGGTGCATAACAAGTGTACAATGTTTTCTTTCTCATCCTCGTTCCCTCACTTTCTGCAGAAGTCATTGTAAGGAAGGCCTTTCCTTAGATGCATCACTATGAGATGCGCGTTTCGTCTGGTCGGTCGCCATCCAGAAAGAGTACACAAATTGTACCCGAATTCGTCCGCTTTGCTAGTCTCTGGAATGTCACAGTGTCCCGGCACCAATAAGAGAAGGATGTTAAAATACTTGTCCATCTCGTTAAGAGACAGGCGGCAATTACGGGAAGTCTCGGAGTCGAATGTGACTGTGGGAACAGATGACGATATCTGTCCATGTCTGATACTATGTTTTTAGCCAGAATATAGCTTCCATGATCGCTATGGTATCGGCCAGAAAGACGCTAAGATGGTTCGGTAATCAAAAAGACAGGTGAATGTTCAGATTCTTCGAATAGACCCCCGTACCCAAAGCTGCGTTCATCTTCAATCCATCTGTGAAGATTCGCAGTGGACCCTCGAGCGTCTGATGTTCAGATCCCCAGTAAGACCTAGTGGGTTGCTGACTGAGAAATTCTTTTTTATTTAGTATTCTAGATTGTCCAGATCGAAGTTCTCGCCAGAGACGCGGTGATCTCAACCTGATTGCCATAGAAAGCTCTTTGCTGTCTACTGACTATCGGTGACAGATTGGGGAGTATGTTCAAAGCAGCGGAGGTCGCCAGTGTTTCCACACTCAGCTTCTTTAAGAGAGGTTTGATGTTGAAGTTTTTGTTCAGTGCAGTCCACCAAATAGCAACACCATACAGTAGTATGGATCTGAATACCGATATATAGCCAGTAGACCATGCGGGGTTATGATTCTTATTCGGACCCAATCGCCTTTTTGTAGCAATAGATATTCCTATATATTCAGCTTCCAGTTTAGTGTTGTGTCTAGTATAAGATATAGGAAGGATATTTGCGCTGCTATACAGCTTTAGAGGTGTCCCACATAGCGTGGGGGGGTTCGAAGTGAGGAATTGTGTACTTCCTAGTGAAGAATTCACTGGTCCACTTCACCAGCTTAGAAATGGCTTAGCATAATATCCCTGATCGTGGATACACCTGTGTTATTACTAAAAGAAATAAAATTGATGACCGTACGCAGCCTTACCTTCTTCCACATCGAATCCCGACTTCCTCGGATAACCTACCTTTATGTAGCACTCCTATGAAACCTATGATGTAACCTCAATAAAAGCAATCAACGCACTACGGTTAATTTCAGAGAGAACTGTCACTGCGATTCGTATTGCTATTTAATGAGAGACGGATATGATGTTTTAATCATCATGTCACATAATGTGCATCAGACTTGCTTTACGTCAGGTCGGGACATTAATGCGTCTATTTTTTGCTCCTCGAGAGAAGTCCAGCCGGTATGGTAATTCGAGTCAACTACAGCGTGAGAAAAATCTTGACCCGATGCTAAAAATCTGGTTTCAGGAAATGTGTGCAGCTAAACAGAATTCATTCACGGTGTCATAACATTCGAGTTTCATTGATACAAACTTTTTAGCTGACACGGCATACGCTTCACTACATTTTATTGGACCCACTTTTGGTTTCACTCGAAGCGCAACAACAAAATTCGTTTGACTTCACATAAAATATTATAATTTTTTGTTTTGTTTTATGAAGCCAATGATTTACTTGCATTGCTTTTGAATACGAACCAGATGTAAATAAAATGTCCACCAGAATATCTTAGTCATAAATTCATTCACAAGCAGAGCGCGCAAAATTTGCATAAAATTCATTCAATCTTTTTTCTCGTACATTTATAGGTAATCAATCGCATAGCCATTGGAACGTTCGTGAGGTTTATAGCCAATAAGATATAGACTAATTTATGAGAGCCAATGCGAAGTGGCAACTAGACAAAAGAGGCGCAAAAGATTCCAACCACCCCGAGCATAATGACATTCAAGATATTTCGTCGCGGTTCCGCAAGGTGTATCGGCCTGCTGTCGGCGTTCGTGACGATATTGCTATGCCTTTACTATATATCAATGGGACAGCCATCCCAGGTGCAGCAGAAGGACATTCGCCTGGTGGCACTGCAGCAGAACCAGAGCAATGGTAAGCCGGCGCACGAGAAGCGGAGGCAGGCCTCAAGAACCATCGATCCGAAGCTGATGCCCGAAGTTGGATCACTTTCGGTTGGAAACACCGAGAATGGGGCGGTTAGATGGAACGAGAAGTGCTACGCACTTCAGGAACGCGAAACGAATATCACAGCGTCCAAGGAATATTCCCAATTTGAATTTCAGGTAAATCGTCTCAAAATCATCATCACCTCCGACTGAGTTAATTTGTGTGTCTTCTCCTTTCAGCCTGAGTGGATACGAACTAAGGAATACTGGGACAAGTCGTTCGAAGAGCGATACGAGCAACAGAAGACAGACAACGTCCGCCCGCCTTTAAAGGTACACTCGTCATCCGCACTGTTGACCCCACTTCTAAATCGTTTGTCAATCCCCACAGGTTATCATTGTTCCACACTCGCACAACGATCCCGGCTGGCTGAAGACGTTCGTCAACTACTTCCAATCGGACTCGCGGCAGATTCTAAATTTAATCGTGACCAAAATGCAAGAGTTCACGGAAATGACGTTCATTTGGTCGGAAATTAGTTTCCTTCAAATGTGGTGGGATCAAGCACATCCAACAAAGCAGCGGGTAACGACACACCGATTCCACTCGATTTTCCTGTGCGTTTCACTAATGCGTTCTCATTTCACAGGCATTGAAGCGATTGATACAATCTGGACGATTCGAAATAACCACCGGCGGCTGGGTGATGACGGATGAGGCAAACGTGCATTTGTATCCGATGTTAGATCAATTAATTGAGGGTAAGTCTGGGTTTAATTCGCGATTTTATTGAAGAGTACATTGTTCCCCGTCGTCGTGGCTTGGTGGTTTTGCAATGCATCAACGATTCGTACTTTCACGTGGTTTGTTTTTTTCCAGTCGACATTTGTGCGCTTTGTCGTAGACGCTTGATTAAGACCTTGACGCAATTGAAACTTCTCATCCATGACCATGAGCATCGGTGCCTTGCACAACAGAATATATCAGATGTTCATCTTCATCCATTCTTTTTGTGCTCACGACGCGACGTTCTGTTCTAGTAAAGACGGCTGGGTGACATTTGAGGAATTTCTCACTTTACTCACTTCTCGGGTCAGTGTCTCATGCAGAACTAATGCTGCTTTCACATTGCTTCCATTTCTATTTTGAGGCTGGAAAATTGATCAGAAGATGCTGGTAGTTGACTTGTAATCCGCGCATGATTTCTAGAAAAACTGAAAAATTGGTTTGTAGTCCATTTGGACATACCGTGGGTATCACTGGCGTGGTGTTCATTAAAAGCGACTCCTACCTGGTTACCCTTTAAAATTCGCCTTTTTAACGACGTATCAACATGAATCCAACCCGAAAACTTCGGGTTATAAAATATGTTGCTGGTTAGATCGAATTGGTTCTCGGTCCTTGTGTTCTCATTAGCGTCTCGGGAATGATGTTAAAAAGTAACATGACGCCTTGTCTAAATCCTTTTCTGACACCAAAGGCTCGGTACAATCTTTAACGATCTTGACGGAGAATGGGTCGTTCTTTATCGTCATTCTGCAAAGATAGCCGAGTTTTGCAGCGATGCCGAAGCTAGACAAGGCGCTGTATAGCTCGTCTCTATAAATACTTAAGGTCGATGAATAAGTAGTGGGTATCAACTTCAAACTCCTGGGTCTTTTCCAAGATCTGTCGTAATGTGAATATTCGGTCAATAGCGGATTTCGCTGGCCTGGACCCGCACTGATATTGACCAATCAGGCTGTTAACGTAGGGTTTCAAGCGTATACAGAGAACGGCAGAAAAGATCTTGGAGGATATATTTAGAAGAGCTAGAAGCCATCAGACGACTGATTCGAATTTAATAACGTTTAATGAAAGCTTCTTCGATCAAGCTTATCAGGTTGTCTACGTAAATACTAAAGGACTACCTCATCGGCTAGAGTTGAAATTTCTCTTTCTTTTATGAGTCCTTCTAAGACCACAGCTAAAAATACTTAAACAAAAAAAGAAAACTGGGTTGTCGGCGTCAGAGCCCATGGATCAGTTTCCCCTGCTACCCTAGTATCATTAAATTGTGCGAAAAAAAATGATGCACTGTTGGAACACAGTGCACACAGCAGCAGCAGATTTGTCTCAAAATGTCGAAGTTCGTGGTTAATTAAGGTTAGGGAACGAGGCTTCTATCATTAACAAAGGATTCACTTAGACCCAAGGATCCGTTGTGTTGCCACTGACTGAGCTCTGTTATCTTAGTTTTTTCAGTCTTTATTGGCACTCAGATGTTTTTCATCTTTTGTCCAATGGTTGCTGTTCTCTTTCTTGCTATCTCTTTCGACCATATACTAGACAGCAGACTGAAATCTGAGGCTCAACTCAGAAAAAAAAGTAAGGAACGCCACTACGAACCCCATTAAATAAAAATGAGGCATTTAAGCTCATATGTCACACTGGCTCTTTGTGGCTCTAATCAGACCCACCCTCTTGTACGGCATGGTACACTAAACGTCGGTACTCACTTCAACAAACGGAGGAAGGTATAGAGACAAGCCTGCATTTCTGCATCTGTGGAGCCCTTAAAATCACTCCTACCGATGCACGCTCTTAAACCTCACCCCGTTGGATAATTTTGGTGGCAATTGGCAGCCAACTTTGCGACTATGCACTGAAAATGCGATTCCAAATGGTCCCCACTAAACAATGGTGTTATCCGGATGCATGGCTACCTGGCAGACGTCCTATGAAATGGTGCAGTGCTGACCCCTACGCACTTGGACCACGTCTACATCCCTGGTTTGTACTATGAAAATATTTTGAGGAGTCCTACTTCCTTCGAATCACTGATAATGCTCAAAGTGTATAACTGTCGTCCGGAGACGGCGCAAAACTGTAGGTCCCTTCCACTTGTGACAAAACAATAGCACGCACAACACGAGTGGTTGCGGAGAAGACATGCCCTGTCCATACGGGCTGCAGCGTATCTAAAAGCTTCCAGTGAACGCTTGTTGCAGATAAAGAGTCGACATTATTGCAGACAACTTTGCATAAGTAAGCATAATTGGTGGTGGCAGCAGGTAGAAGTAAAGTCAGTCAACCAGAGTTTCTGAGACGATCTGCTGGTGGATATGTTATAGCGCACTATGCAAAAATTAATGAATAACAAAATAAAGTCCAGTTTGAGCAATCTCTGCAGAGAATGCGAGACTCGGCAAAAACTGGAGACAGCAAACCCCAATGACTGCTTCCGACTCAAATTCAATCCATTTCTTATAGAACAACCAGGAAATGATTGCCAGATCGTAATAGATTACATTAATTAGTTCAGCTAGTATATCGTTAATGGGCTTGTCTGAGTACAGTTGTACATCATCTGCGTAATGGACAGTGGAGTGCTTAGTGCTTACACACGGGCGTTAAGTCATTAATGAACATGCAAATCATGTTGCTGCGTGTTCCGGTGCGCCTCGTTGGTTGTTTGTTCTTGTGGCAATACTGTCCATCATACCAGAAAGAAGAAAACAGAATTACTCACCCATGAAGTGTACTTCTAAGTCAAAATTGGAGTTGTGATGTCGTAAAGAAATTTTCATTTATTTTTTATGTTCTCTGATTTTGAACGATTTGCAAATTTCGGACTAATAACAGTTTATTTGCACCCGTAGCATTGTGGGTATGTGCGTTGACCTCTATGCACTTGAAGCTGGACGTCTAGGTTAAATCCCTGATCTTTACGACAAAAATAATTTTCACGGCCCTACCTCTTTGGGGTTGCTGACAATGTTCAAAAAGTGTATCGTCCCTTCCACTCGTGAGAGTTACTTATCAGACCTATGACTTGTGGAGAACCTGAGCCGGAGTAATAGCTGCCTTTTACACTTGACAGCCCTGGTGACGCTGCTTCCAGTCACCAAGGTCAAACTGTCTTATTCTTCTCGAACCATGAAACTCTGATTCAAATACCATCTCTGCTGGAATGTTTTGTGTTCAAAGTGGCCAAGCAAGTGTAGTTTACGAATTTTTGCCTTTCCGACTACATCCACACCCTCTCACAACTCTTAGAGTTGACGGTTGTGTCTTTTTCTCGATTCGTCTTCCTCACAGATAGGACTATATATCCGATGTGGATTTTTGTTAATTTCGAAGGCCCTACGAGTAGCTTTGCTAGATTTCGGATCCATAATGCAGCACTGGCAGAATAAGCGTTTTGTAGAGAATGGCTTTGGTCCTTCGAGTCAGGAGCTTCGAACTCAGTTGTTTCAACAAAACGAAGTCGGATCTGCTCTGGGATGTTGCTTGTAGAGTTCACATTTGCTCCAAGCTAGACAATCTTCTTCACTTGCTTTAAATTTTAGCTGTCGATCGTGATGTTATATCGCAAGCGGTGTGCCACGGATCAATTTTGCTCCACAGCATGAATTTATTTCGTTCCGCATCAACCTTACTACCGGCTCGTTTCGCCTGTTCTTCATATACCGTCAAAGCTCAGACGCGTTGGAAACGCGACACGATGTTGATTTCGTTTGTGCCAACAGTTGGACTGACTTGTAGAAGTGCCTTCTGTGTTTACAGATTACACGAACTACATGAAATTACACGAAATGGCTTTTCGTTGCCGTAAAAAGGTTTTCGAGATAAGCTGCACGTTGCATCACGTATGTGTTAGCGTGGCTTAACAGAACCGGAACCAAATTTTTTCCCAGAATCTTGAATACGGCCCTTGCTTCCAATAGTTCCTTGCGATGAATGCTGTCGTATGCGGTTTTAAAATCGAAAACAATGGTGTGTTTCGAGTTGAAAGTCGCTGGTGTTCGCCACGATTTGCATTAGTGTGAACATTTGGTCTACAACGTTCACACAGTACATTGAATGGCACCTTGTAGGCGACGTTGCGCAGGGTTATACCTTTGTAGTGTATGCAAGCGGTACGACTTTTTTGTGGATGGAGCATATGGAGCTGATATTCCAGTCGCCAGGTATGCTTTTTTCTTCCTAATTCTTTAGATGATCTTACCAGACCATCGCCACCATCCCAAAAAAACTAATAGTAAACCATCTCAGTTAACGACTTTTTTGGGTTTCAGGTTTGAATTTATTGTTCTGATACCATTAAGTATCTATGCCGACTTCCTAAAAGCTAGGTGCGAGGACTACTTCATCGACGGGAGTTGAGAATTCCTTATTCCCTTTGCATCTACAGTAGAGCGTCGATTATCCGAATGTTAGTTATCCATTTATCCGAATGCCAGGTCGATTATCCGAACAAAAACCCTTAAAAGGGGAGAAAATAGAAACTAACGTAGTGTTCCTGAGTCCACTTATACACCTAGTATCCACGCTAATATTTTTAATTTTATCTTGAATTGTAGTTCAGTTAGGAAATTCAGAAATGTCATCGATAAGAAAAAATAACCGATACGTTTATCAATCGAAAGTGAAAAAAGTTTAAATCTACCGTGTTGGAAAGGAAAAAGGACGTTGTTTCAGTCACATAGCATTTAAGGATAGACCAATCACTGTTCCAGTTACTTCGGATAATCGACGCTCTATTGTATTTTACTAAAAATCCAATGACTTTCGCATCACCGAACTAAATGATTTCTTGCTTATTTTCAGGTCATCAGTGGCTACAGGCAAATTTGAACATCACTCCAAAAGTCGGTTGGTCAATTGATCCATTCGGCCATGGCAGCACATTTCCGTACATTCTCTCCGGCAGCGAATTCGACGGCACCATCATCCAGAGGATCCACTACGCCTGGAAGCAATGGTTTGCAAAACATCAATCGGGCGACTTTTTATGGGCGCCCTACTGGAAGCTGCCACAAGAGGATACAACTCAATCCCAAGTGCCACAACATAGCCTACTCACGCACAACATGCCGTTTGACATCTACTCGATCAAGCATTCTTGCGGACCGCATCCGTTCATCTGTTTGAACTTTGATTTCCGAAAGATTCCAGGTGAATACACAGAGTACTCGATAAAGGCGCAGTTCATAACCGACGAGAACGTGGAGGAGAAAGCCCAACTGCTGCTCGAGCAATACTCGCGAACCGCTTCATTGTTCCCGCACAATGTTGCGCTCATTCCGGTGGGAGATGACTTCCGCTACAACAAGGAGCGCGAGGTGGACCAGCAGTACACGAACTACAAGAAACTCATCGATCACATTAACAAGAACAAGGACGTGTACAACGTGGACATCGCCTTTGGAACGCCCAAGGATTACTTCGAGGCGATTCGCAAGCGTACGGAGAAATTCAAGACCTTCAAAGGCGACTTCTTCGTGTACTCTGACATATTCTCCGAGGGCCGTCCGGCTTACTGGTCCGGGTACTTTACCACGCGGCCATTTTACAAGATTCTCAGCGCTGATTTGGAGCACAATTTGCGCGCGGCAGAGATTCTCTTCACGATTGCCTACAACACAGCCCGGCAGTTCAAGCACGAAAACGCGATCAAGGTGTTCGAGAAGAACTACGAGAAAATGATACTCGCTCGTCGCAACCTTGGACTGTTCCAGCACCACGACGCCATCACTGGGACGTCCAAGTCTGCTGTGATGCGGGACTATGGACTGCGGCTGTTTGAGAGCATACAGGACGTCGTGAAAATGCAAGAATCCACCATCGAACTGCTGCTGCAAAATGCGACTTCAAATCGAAACTTCCTCCTGAGCGAGCTCGAGCGCGACAACTTCAACAAGCTGGCGCGCAAGACTCCGATATCGTTTGGCGAGAACAACGAGGCCTCGTTCGTAGTCTTCAACTCGCTCACACAAAAGCGCACAGAAGTGCTGAGCGTTCGAACAACGAATCCGAACATAAAAATCTTCACTAGCGACAACGTCCCGGTGGCCATTCAGGTGAATCCCGTGTGGAATATATCGGACAACTATGAGAACCCCAACTCGGTGCACTCCGAGCGAATTCGCATTTCAACGAAGCAATTCGAGGTTCAATTCCTGGCCAATCTGGAACCCCTCTCGTTGACCACATTCAAAATCGTCCCCGATGACAACTACAAGAAGCAAATGGCCTCGATTTACTGCGACGACTGCAACGACAGCACCGGAAACACCGAGTTCGATGTGAAGGCTAAGCCGGCGGGCGACGTGCAGCTGGAGAACAATAAAATGCGTCTGCTGTTCGACGAAAAGTCTGGGTTTTTGAAGACAATCACGAGAAAGAACTCGGGGCCGATGCAGTGTGCCATCAAGTTTGCAGCTTACCGAAGTGCGCAGTTCCACTCGGGCGCATACCTCTTCAAGACCGACCCGGAGCAGAACGAGGCCGAGAAAGACGTGCTCGAGCAGTACGAGGACATCCGGATAATCATAACCTCAGGCCCGATCACCAGCGATGTGACCGTCATTTACGGCCCATTTCTGGCGCACACCGTCAGGATTTTCAACACCCACTCGCACATCGACAACTCGATATACATCGAGAATGACATCGACTTCGAGCAGCCACCCAAGAACCGGGAAACCGAACTGTTCATGCGGTTCGTTACCGACATCGAGAACGGCGGCGACACTCCCGAATTCTACTCCGATCAAAACGGGTTTCAATACCACAGGAGGGTTAAGGTCCCCTCCATCGGCATCGAGGGCAACTACTTCCCCATCACTTCCGGTGCGTTCATACAGGACAAGAAGGCGCGAATGACCCTGCTCACGTCCCATGCACAGGGTGCGGCAAGCTACGAGCCCGGCCAGCTCGAGGTGATGCTCGATCGGCGGACACTCTACGACGACTACCGCGGTATGGGCGAGGGAATAGTGGACAGCAGACTGACGAGACACAAGTTCTGGCTGCTGGTCGAAGAAATGCCCGCTCAGGTGCAGAACTCCTACCAAGTCCTCAGTTTGACGGCGAACTACTTTGCGAACGGACTGCGTTACCCACCTAATATTTACTTTATTGAGAATCTCGAGATCCGAGCTCCAGCGAATTTACACAACAAACTATCTCTACTGTCACATTCGTTTCCCTGTGATTTGCATTTACTAAACCTACGTACCCTCTCCGACGAGCAGCTATCGCTGTTCCCCTCAAAGTCAGCGCTCATGATACTGCATCGGCAGGGCTACGACTGTAGTATAGGTAATTCAGAAAATATCTCTCCATGTGATGTAACTGATAAGAATGATGCGCTTGCTATGATGTCATTTAATAGATTAAGTATTGAATCAATAGAGAGTACCTCACTGACTGGTGTGCGCAATAAGCGAAAATTACGATCCTTCAACGATATTACCCTGAATCCGATGGACATGAAGACGTTTATACTGAACTTTAGCACCTAAGTTCTTATCTCTCTCTTATTTTTCGTTGTTTTCTCTTGTGTGTGGATGCAATGGGGGACTAGGACGAGTTGTTGGGTAGTTTTTGTTGAAATTCAGGAACTATGAGTTATTCTCTTTACTTTTTTTTGGTTATTTAATTAAGGTACTAGTACAATCCCATTATTTATACGACAATGGTTGTTAATCGATACAATAAGTTAGTAGTATATTCGTTTTTTTTTTTGTTTTATGCAGCATGTGTAGGGCGTGTCGAACGTGTGCAGTCATGTGTGTAGGTTGTTCGAGGGCGATGTCAATTCGGATACATATCAACTTCGTTGGTCAATACCTCTTGTTGAACTTGTTTATGTCCCATGAAGCTGTGTACCAGCTCTGCTGGCACTGTAAGCAAGAAGTGATACCTGCAATCTACGCGCAATCTGTCCGCCGTATTCGAATTGACTCACAACTCAAGATGAGCCTTCTATGCACAGACAGTACATGAGAGTGGAAGGAATGACAACATTGTGAACTGCCTGGCTTGCATGTGCTTTAGCATGTATTCCATTATAACAAAAGCAGGCCGTCTGCATCTGTTCTGCAGTCGAATACAAGCCTGAACGCCTATGCAGGTAAAAATCCATGCAGGACTACATGGTGGCGGACACAAGATTGCATCCGTGTCAAAACTTCAGACATAAGTGTCTTAAGTTCCAGTCTTCTCCTTCTGTGTCGGAGTGGCAGAGTGTCTCTCGAGTCCGAGGTGGCCTTAGGTCTCAACCAACCAAGCCTGCTAGAGCAATCTCTCTAAAAGCCATGGTGGACGAAGGAAGATTCGTTCTACCGCTGGGAAATGCTTTACCTCTGCACACAGAATAACTTGCTGTACTTCAAAGACTATCATTTTTGTCAGTAATGCACGTAAAAGTTCGTAAAAAGGACACACACAATCCGAGACAAACATGTCCGTTGCAAAATACGAATCAATGAAAAATCACACAAGACTTGCCAGAGAAATTGTTGTTGGCATTATTTTTATTTAATTTAGTTACATATAACGTTGTTTTTCTTCACTAAGTTATTATTTTAACTGTTTAACTTGCCAGTCCTAGATTTATAAACTTTGTTAGCTTATTTGGACATCAACACATTGAATGACAACGCAAGATGCATCTTACGTGGGACAGTGAAAATGTACGAACGAAGAGAAATTTCTGTGCAACCGTGTTTTTAAATTTTAAGACAAATCAATCGAATACAAAAATCGAATGGGAGTGGTAGGCGTGTCTGATTGAGTGTGTGTATCCCAGGGAATGTAATGATATTATTTTTTTTTGCAAGTTCTCATTTTTAGTTTAAGGATTTTGTTTTGTTTAAGTCTCATGTATACACTGCTGGGCAGAATAATAGGTAACAATAGGTGTTGAGTTTTCAAAAAGATAGGTAGGAACAACATTGTTTGACTGAAGAATAGCCAGTAGTAGCTAGGTACATCACAAAAAGAAGAATTTCCGTTAAGCTCAGTTAATTAATTGTTCTTTCAGGGGTATTTGTATATTGTTCTTTCAGGGATATCCAAGACCCAAAAAAAACAAGCTGGTTATGCTTAGACGTTCGTCCATAAGGAGCTGTAAGCCATCAGTTTGAATTATTGTCATATAGTGGTTTCCAATTAAGCAAACTATATTCCAAGTAAATAGATCAGGGCAGTTCAGACAGGAGTCGTGTGAAGGGAGAAATGAAGTTCAACAAGAAAATGCGATAAGCCTTCAATGAAAATCTACCTATTATTTGTTCTTCTCTTTTACAATGTCAACGTCTATATTCATCATCTAAACGCATTGCGTTAATAAGTGACCAACCCGACTGGCGACATCTTTTTTGATCATCATCATTTTTAGAACCGCATGATCCAATAAAAGGTTCTCAGAAGTGAAGCACGTACTTCTGAGACACTCGCTCCTCCGCCATCGACTCATACTCTGCATTTATATCGAGGCGCAAGCAACCTCGTCCTGGGTCTGCCTAGAGATCGCCTTCCCGATAGAGTCTTGACGCCTCTGGGGACATTCGTACCACGTGTCTAAACCCTCGGAGCAACGCTCTTTCCATTCGGGAAAAACAGTAAGAACAACATCAGTACCAATATTAAACGCAGAATAACTCTTGCCATTCAGTGTTTCTTTGGGCTCAAAAGCAGAGATGAGAACCTACTTCAAATGTAGTAGAACTTCATTTTTTGTGCATTTGCCACGCTACAAGTTGCTCGTTTCTACTTTATTTATTTTAATTCTATAATACGCTATACTTATGTATCCTCGCAAAAATCTGCCGAAGTTTGTAGCACATAATCTATAGCCAAGGCCTCATTGGCTAATTTGTGTCATAGCCCAAAGACCGGTTCCGTGTGTGCCTTAAAAAATTAATTTGGCAAGTTTTCAAATAAATATTTTGTTTTCTATATTTTTTTGCTTCACTTTTTGTAAATCTACTTAAATTACACAAGTCGATGTGAAACTAAACAAATTTGTCATGCCAATTTGGGGTTAGCTAGCTAGAGATCGTGCCATATGTTCAAATGTTCAAATCTACAGATCGTTTGGTTCCAGAAAATGTCCAAATCTACAGATCATTTGGTTCCAGTAACAGCCAACAGCCTCATTGGATGGAACCAAATGATCTGTAGATTTGGACATTTGGACATAATTAACCTTTGAACATGTCTCGATAGCGATAACCCGTCGATGTTACTTCTCAGAAAACTGTGTACCCATGGCATTTTGCTAGAAATTAATGTCTGAATGGCTCTCACAACTCCCAAATCGTGGCGTATTCGTCGAAAAAATGGAACGGTGTGCGCTGTCAAATCAACCCCAATCGATGGGTACGGAACGAAAACGTTGAAAGAACACAAAAAAAGTAAAAATGCCTTATTATTACTGTTACATAAAATATGTCAGCTTCTATTTCCCATTAAAAGCTTACTTTTCATTTCTCTGTGAAGAAACCATGGATTTTGTTTTGGACAGCCCTGAAGTAGATGAACTAGCTACTAGCTTTGTCTACGTTGATACTGGTCGTCGGTAAAGTAGACATGTAATCTCACCTGGTAATAACATCGTCTCCTTAAGGATGTTGCTTAGTGCAGTTGGCAAACTGCAACCCATTCCATTCAACAGAAGGTGTTTCCTTGACTTGTCGCATTAATCTTGCCCCTTTAGGTCTGTTTAAACTTGCCACCACTTCATGACCAATTTTCTAAAGCCAACGCAAACAATGGCATCACTACTGTAGCGCTTTAAATATTTACGTAGTCACAATGAACAAAATTTTAATGTTGTTTCTTTACATGTTGTTTGAGTTAAATATTCTATGTGCATTAGTGTATATTTATTTTTAAATATTTGTAAACAATTTAAAGTCTTTTTTTGTTTTTAATTTAAAAGGGAAATGATTTGAGAAATTGTATGCAATCGAACAAAAAACACAGAATTTAAATTCATGAGATGTGAAGTGAAGTAGGTTAAGTCCATTGCCTTTTGCAAATAACTGATATTACCGTTGTTTTGATATTAATTTACTGACATTTTATTCGATGTATATATATTGTTTATTCGTATTTTGTTTTACCTATAAAAGTAAGTAAAAGTATTTTATAAATCCCGTACTGGAACGAAACTACTAGAATAAGGAAAACCACACGCAAAGTAATCTCTTGTAGTCTTAAACCTAACTTTGCGTCTATTATTTTCCCGTACAATCCATAAGACTTATTCAGAAAAGCAAGCAAGATCAAATAGTTTAACTTCATTGCAATCACAAATTGAATAGTTACTCAAGCCAGATCGTTCATAGTCAAGTCCAATAGATATTTACCTCACATTCCAGTTAGTTTTCATTGTTTACGTACAATACCGCGGTTCAAACAACAATCTCTTACAAGGTGTACACCGATGCACTCAAGTCTCGAATATTTTTAGTTATTCTTTCTTTGTTTTCATCAGAATCTGAATCTGAATCAAACGCATAGCATTTTGAGTGACAGACACAACGTCATTAGTTATAAACTTTGTTACGAATCAACAAGGAAAAGTCATATGTTGTAGTATGGATGTTATGTCATTTCTATTTTTGTTTTCTAATTTAAGATATACATTAATTTAATATTCAAAGAAAAATCGACATTAAACGTTTCTTCTTTCCAAAATAGTCGAAAACTGTGTAGCTATTAATGTAGAGGTCTGATTTTTGTTCGAATTGTTTACATTATTGAATTAGTTTTATACGTTAGATATAAACAAATTTACTGTAAATAAAATAATATTGATTATGAAATGCTTAAATAAATAAGAGATAACTATTTATTAAAACGATTAATTTTAGATTAATTTAGTGAAAATATTTTTAGGGTATTCGAATTGGATAAAAGGTAACAAAAAAATGAAGAACAAGAACTAAAACGAGTTTTCTTACGTGTAAACTTAATTGGCTTACACAGACTATTTATTTCGATAATGTTAACATTATTTCTCATTATTTAGTAGAAGAAATATTTTCTGGTACGTTAAGATAAGTTTGTAACACATAAAGAAGAAATATATAGTATTTTGTGTTAAGAGTTTGTTTTTTTTTATTTAATGAAGGTTGGATTAGCAATTTCATCGAAACTGTTCCGTTTCCGGTATACCAGGCGTCGCAAACTTCACTCCAGAGATAATGTAATGAAAGAGATGTACATCTTTCCATTGGAAAAACCCTAGTCTACCACAAATCCACCTCAGATTTTAAGCGTTTCCGCTCTCAAGTCACTAATACACCTCGGATTCTAAGCGTTTCCGCTCTCAAGTCACTAATACTACTTTATATAAGAGAACCGCCATCTCTCCTTCCATTATCTCTGCTTCACTCTTTCTTGAAGTATGTTGTTTACAATGTCTTGCGAAAGCGAGGCGAGATGGAAGACGAAACTCAAATGGACTCAGTTACCATTTGAGTCCAGTTATATTGCAAAATTATTCCATGAGTTATTGGGCAGAAATAAGAGAGCAAAGAGATATCCATCTTTTGCCCCTTGATTCCATCTGACAACGTTTTTTATAAGCTTTCCCCGCCGTGTCTGTCAATACGTGAGAGTTTTTGAGAACAACTGATCCTCTTCCCCAACCATAGTATTGCGGTGGATTGAAGGTCTTATTTGAAAATTCGCTCGTTTACCCGACATTTTTCAAATTTTCTGTGTTAAGTATTCAACACAGTGAGGAGGGCAACAAACAAAGCTGTTCACGCTGTAAATTAAGCAGCATTAGGGTGATATTAATAAAGAAACAGATAAATGGCTCATATATGAGTTATATATGTAAAATATATATATACCATATATATAACCTTGAAACATTGGCATTAATCATTAAAATAAGCAGTTTATTTGCTGCTTTTCCTTTTCTACAGATATATGATGGAAGTTACTTCCAAATTTTGGCAACTATTTTTCTATTTTTTATTTAACTATTTTTTAGTTTCATGATGATGCTATGAAACTGATGTAATTTCTCACGTATGACATAGAAATAGGCTTTATATTACATTAATGTATTAAATTGATGCTAACTATTTCTGTAAATAATGCGTGGCATTACACTTTTATTCACCCAATCCTACCATTAAAGTCATGAACCAACTGAACACTCTTCGAACAATAGTACATGGTTGTGGCCAACTTCACACGATTTTCCCACAAAATCCATATTCTCGCTCTTATCCCACAAAATCCACGAATCGGCCGCCATACTGCGGTGGATTCATAGTTTTTGTGAAAGTTTTGTGATTTATAAGGGATTTCCACTACTCCCACATTCCTCTCTTTTGTGGACTAGGGGTAAAAATTTCAGAAGATGGATATCTCCTTCCTCTCTTATTTCTGTTATTGGGTATATGCATCGACGGGGGAAGGGTTTGTGACCAAGATAAGTATGGGACTTCTCAATGTTAATGGTAGACTCTATGGTGGGAGGCCTCCCTGAAATTAACCAACTTAAAGCTAGAATACAGAAAAGTAGTATAAGTAGTCGAAGACTCTTAGAGTGTTGACTGACCACTTACTCCCAGTCGGTTGCGTACTAAGCGAGTTTTTCGGCTTCAAATGTGTCGATTAGGGACAGTGGTGAGCAACGACGTCAAAGCGGGGCGCAACGCGGTACAATCGGGGAGCAACGACGTCCATGCTCCGTAGACGCCTGGCTAGATTCATGTCGCCGCGCTATAGAGCAAGGCAGGGATGATCAAGGTCTTATATATGTAATGTTAGGTTATTCTTTCGAGAGCGGGCTCTTGAACTGCAGTGGGCAAGATTTATTCTGCGTTTAATGTCGATGCTTTGGGAGATAAACCGAAACCTACCACCTCGAAGTAGTAGGCACAGGTGTTGCCTATGGTGACGTTCTGACCGAGTCGTCGATGTTGTGGGCTTTTGTATTGGGCGTGAGTCTTGCACGACCTTTTCTGGTTGAAAAAATCACATAACAGAACGTAGCTTTGCCAAAAACCTTTGTTGACATTAAAGTCTTCGGTGAGGTTTGTTACCGACTTTGATTTAACAGCGAGAGTTCTCCGTCGTCACCTATGTGAAGATTTGATCGACGGTGGACTTCCCATGCCTGAAACCGTACTGATAAGGATCTATCAGGTTATAGACTACCGATTTCAGGCTTATCACACAAAACGGCAGGGAAGATCTTATAGCCGATGTTTAGAAGACTTACCCCTCGATAGTTGGCGCAGTTGAAGGAATCTCATTTCTTATGGATCAACATATCTTAAAGATGAGTTAGTGCATGCACGCTACCAGAGAGCATTGTCAGTGACTCGAAAGAGGTGGGGTCGTGAAAATTGTTTAAGTCGCACAGACCAGGAATCGAACCTACGACGTCGAGGTTGGGGTCGACGCACATACCCAAAACGCCACGGGCCACCACCACCTAGAAGCCTTAAAGACTTCTACAGATAGTCCGTATGCACCAGCAGCTTTGTTCGACTTTGGATTAGATATCACTATCTTGACTTGTCTATGTCGGGGTAACGGGATTCTCTTGAATCGTCGTGCATTGCGTGGAGTGGAAAATTCTGCCTGACAGCGGTATTGGTGTCCTCTTAACCGTTTAACATTTTGCAAAAGTAATCCTTTCAGATTCTCAGTATAGACTGCGACTCAACTACGAGTTGTCCCTCTTCCTCCCGACAGGCTGGCTTCAATCCAGTGCTTATATCCTTTAGAAAGTTGTCTTATCCGTAGAGCTCTCGAACATCATTTCTGCCGTAACACCTCTCCATTTCCTCGATCGCGCGCTTTCCATGCTCTTTCTTTTTCTTTTTGAGAAGCCGGTGCTCTTCCCTTCTTCTCGCCTCATATTCTACTTTCTTTGCTAAATGCGAGTTGTCATGTAGTTTGGGTTTTCCGATGACATTGCTAAGGTGTTACAAGAGTAATTTTAATACTTACTTACTTACTTAAGGTGGCGCTACAGTCCGGGGTGGACCTGGGCCTCAACCAACAAGCGTCTCCAGCCAGCTCGATCTTTAGCTAGCTGTCTCCAGTTTCGCACGCATAGTTGGTTGAGGTCCCTTTCCACTTGCGTGCGCCACCTGAGTCGCGGTCTTCCTCTACTGCGCCGTCCCTCGGGGGTGGATTCGAAGACTTTTCGGGCCGGAGCATTGGTTTCCATCCGCTCTACATGACCTAGCCATCTCAATCGTTGGATCTTCACTCTTCTGGCTAAGTCGATGTTGCTGAACAGCCCGTATAGCTCGTCGTTGTATCTCCTCCTCCACTCACCATCTATGCAGACGGGACCGAAAATCACCCGAAGAATTTTCCTCTCGAAGCAACCAAGAGCTGCTTCATCCGCTTTTGACAGAGTCCATGCCTCCGCGCCATATAGCAGGACTGGGACGATTAAGGTCTTGTAGAGCGTTACCTTGGTTGTTCGAGAGAGGGCTTTGTTCACCAATTGCTTTCTTAGCCCAAAGAAGCACCGATTGGCAAGAGTTATTCTTCGTTTGATTTCAGCGCTGGTGTCGTTGTCTGAGTTGATAGCGGTTCCTAGGTAGACAAAGTTTTTAACTAGCTCAAAGTTATATCTGTCTGCCGTGACGTTCTGACCGAGACGTCGGTGTTGGGTGTCCTTTCTTGTTGACAGCATATATTTGGTCTTGCCCTCGTTTACCGCTAAACCCATCTTCGCGGCCTCCGTTGCAATGCATTCTCCATCGTCATCCTACACAAACGGACGAGTTTGGTAGGGATGCCAAAACTAGACATTGCTCTGTATAGCTCGTCTCTATAAATGCTGTCATACGCGGCCTTAAAATCGATGAACAGGTGGTGGGTATCGATTTGTTGCTCCTGGGTTTTCTCCAAAATCTGCCGGAGTGTGAATATTTGGTCGATGGTGGATTTTCCTGGCCTAAAGCCACACTGGTATGGACTGACCAAGTTGTTGACGAATGGCTTTAGGCGTTCACACAGTACGGCAGATAATATCTTATAGGCGATGTTAAGGAGACTTATCCCCCGATAGTTGGCGCAGTCAAAGGGGTCTCCTTTCTTGTGGATCGGGCAAACAATGCTGAGGTTCCATTCATCGGGCATGTTTTCCTCCGACCATATTTTACAGATGAGTTGGTGCATGCTCCTTACCACATCATCGCCTGCGGCTTTAAAAAGCTCGGCGGGTAGGCCGTCAGCTCCAGCTGCCTTGTTGGATTTCAGTTTAGATATAGCAATCCTCACTTCATCCGGGTCAGGTGGACGGAATTGTTGATCTTCATCGTCCCTTTCATTGGGGTTGAATGGTTCGTTCTGCCTGACAGCGGAATTTGGTTCTTCGTCGCCGTTATACAGTCTGCAGAAATGGTTTCTCCATATTCTCAGCATCGACTGTGACTCTACTACGATGTTCCCTTGATCATCCTTACAGGCTTCGGTTCGGAGTTTATAACCTTGACTGGTTGACTTTACCCTTTGGTAAAACTTCCTTACCTCATTCCTGCAGTAGTATCCCTCTATTCTGCCGATCGCGCGCTTCTCATGCTCCTTCTTTTTTCTCCTGAGAAGCCGGTGTTCGTCTCTCCTCTTCTGCTCGTAGAGCTCCCGAGCAGCTCTTGTCCTTCTTTGCAGTGCCGCTTTGTATGCTTCTTGCTTGGCTGCATTCGCCTGCCGACACTCATTGTCAAACCAGGGGTTTCGTTGTGGTGGCGGATTGAAACCCAGCACATCAGAGGCGGCATCTCTGATGGCTTTTTGGCAATGCTGTCACTGGTCTTCAATACTTGATGTTGGCGGCGTAGGATTTCTTAAGAGGTTGAGGGAGACACGATCGGAAAAGGATTTGGCAATCTCTTGCGATTGTAGCCGGCCGACGTTGAACTTCCTCACAGTATTTCTTTGTCTTGGCGGTGTTCGGGATATCCGCAACCTTACCTTGGCTACTACAAGGTGGTGGTCCGAGTCAATGTTGGCACCTCGGAACGTTCGGACATCTATAATACTGGAGGAGTGCCTTGCGTCGATCGCAATGTGATCAATCTGATTGATGGTTGATTGATCAGGAGATCGCCATGTCCCTTTGTGAATGTCGAGATGTGGGAATTTTGTACTGGCTACTACAACATTTCGCCCCGCATCAAAGTCGATCAGCCTAAATCCGTTATCGGATGTGGTGTCGTGTAGGCTGTGCTTCCCGACCGTACTACCAAAGATGTTCTCTCTTCCTAGCTTTGCGTTAAAATCGCCAAGAACAATTTTAATGTCGTAGCTAGGGCATTGCTCATACGTTTTGTCCAGGAGCTCATAGAACCTGTCTTTGGTGTCGTCATCTTTCTCCTCTGTGGGGGCATGTGCGCATGTAAGGCTTATGTTTGCAAATTTAGCCTGGATGCGAATTGTCGTGAGGCGCTCGTTCACTGACCTGAACGATAAGACTTCTTGCCTAAGTCTGCCTCTAACGACAAATCCACATCCAAATAGGCGCTGTTTTTGTTGCTTGTAGCAATCACCGTAATATATATCACAGTTTTTCATCCTTCTTTTGCCCGGTCCATCCCATCGCACTTCTTGGATGGCGGTTATGTCTGCTTTGCAGCAGTCTAGGGCTTCCGCTAATTGTTCGGCTGCACGTGGTCTATAAAGGGACCTTACATTCCACGTACAGATCCGAAGGTCGTTGTCCGTATATCGTTTGCAGGGTTCGTCATCAGTAAAATCATCCGTTTCCGAGGCTTGTTGTTGCTTCGTAACTGTTGTTTTTTGTGTGGCCGGGCAGTTACCCCGACGGCACAACCCCCAACCTGGAGGGCCAGTTCCTTTTTTGTAACCCCTAGGACAAGAGGTCGCACTTATAAGTTTGGCAGGTTGAGCTCGGGTGAACTACAACCAGTACCCGATGGCTACCACTTGGAGGTAAAATAAGCACAATTGGTGTGTAGGAAAAGTTACAACACTGGGCATCGCCAAGTTGACGCCATTCAGTGCCTACCCGATTCCCACAGCACCCAGCCACCGTAATTTTAATACACTTAGGTTTAAAGGTACTAATAAATCCTCTACACCCATCTACATGCAAGCAACTGCTGCCACTAGAACCACTAGAAGCATGCAATCTAAATGCCAAACCCTATTGGGCAATTTAGTATACTAAATAGACTACAAATTGAGCATTCGAGAGCGACTACATACTCTTCAAAAGTTTTTTTTTCACCAAGGCAGAAGTCGATCACAAGTGAACCCATCAACTATTCGACCACACATGTGTAGACAGATGGATTAAAGACTTAAAAAAGCCACAGGCGGGGGTATTTTCTCCGTATTGGTAAACAGAATTCCTGAACACGACACTGCTTTTTGTGCGAATGTCCTGGCAGTGAAAGGAGCGGCATAAATGATATCAGTGTTGGGAATAATACAGGCTGATAAGCAATTTTGGCAATAGAAATCGAACTGGATCTATTGCTCTATGCTGGGTCGGCTGGCTGTACTATCAAAGAACGTCATAAATGAATCCGTTGAGTAGGACAAGGGTAGTAGAACCCCAATAGTAACTACGAGGGAAAAACACAATTGCAACGCAAAAGAATATACGATAATAAGAGAAAGGGAATTAAAAAGATTAGGTCAAAGAAGAACAGAGATTCGGATTGTGACTCTGCAACAGGACAGTCGAAATGTAATGTAAAAGAGTAATGTAATAGAGAATGAATAATTAAAGATTTATTTGACTTTAAAACATTAATTTAATTTTCAACTTTATTATTTCACTACCAAAAACCAAGTGAGTCAAGTCAAGTAAGATTAGCTGATGTTACATTGTACACATTCAAAAGAAACTCGAGCGCAGCATTGTTGCCTAGCTTGGGCACTTGTTTACTCAACTTAAGTGCAGGACTCTTTGTGAGACTCTTATCAACAGGTTGGTTTGGCTTAGGTTGCAGAGAGGTGTCTGAGATGTTGTTGAGTTCGTCATGCCTTGCACTAAGCGTATGAGTTGCAGATGACACATATGGGCATCACAATGGATCCACACGGATCCTACATATCCTATCCACATGAGCCTTGACAACTACAGCCGAATGCAAGAGAATGCAAAATTACTTCACAAGTGGAAGATTTTACACGAATTGATTAAAAGAGAGTGATGGTGCAGATAAGTGTGTATATGCTATGTCATCAGGGAGCTCTCTGGCCTTCCGTCTAGCGATTTACTGTAGACTTTAGATTACTTGTAAGGTCATTAAAAAAATTGGTTCGAGTTAGCAAATTACTTTCTTGTTTGGAAAATTGACGACAATGCTAATTAATAGAATTTGAGTTTGGGAGATTGCCCTCAGTCACTAAGATGAAACTGCTCTGACATCGGTGACATTGATGCTTAGATGCAAGTTCTTTCCTAACACAAAAAAAAACAATTATTCCCATATAAACCATTTATTTTATAACTCTTTCCTAATGTTCATTCAAACCGTGTTTTAAGCACTAAAGGAAGACTGCGATTCCAATAAGAATGTAAACAAACACTACGACTTAAGGTGCTAATCGCTCATAGACCCATCCATTCTCTCCAGTGTGCACCAAGGATTCATCAATATCCTAAAAGAAAGAATTTTAATATTTTGCAAGGCAAGTTCTTCCAAAAAACTAGTTACTTCTTCTTCTGGCTTGTAATCCTTTCGGAATCGAATTCTATCATGTATGCGATTGGTTTGTCCTTGCCAGAATTCAATCAAACGTGGTCTGATCAGATAGCCACCCCAGTTTGGCAATGGAACCTCCTTGGACTCAAGGTCAACCTTTAGCTTCGCCTCGATATCATCCAACTCCTCGCGATTCTTAATCAGACTGCTCTGGGGACTCGCAAGTGCACCTATCTGACTAGCTCGTGGACGTTGGTGGAAATAAGTCAGCGACTCCTGCTTTGAAACTTTCTCCGCAACTCCCTCCACACGAACGGACCTTCGCAACGGGCACCAGTAGAATGTGAGCGCAACATTTGGATTCTGCTCTATGTCTTTTGCCTTTCGACTGCCGTAGTTTGTGAAGAATGTAAATCCTTCTTGATGGACGTCTTTTACTAAGACAAATCGATTTGACGGTATACCATTTCTGTGGAAAGAAGGAACGAAATGTAAATGTTACTACATCAACAAATCAAGCAGGTTGCTGGAACACGGCAAGAAAATCATTCTAAATTGTATGCAAAGGCAAAGACTGCCAGGTCAAAGCATGCCAGTTCATAGAATATATTTCTACAAACCAAACACTGAATCGGGGAAAATGAAGACATTTGGTTTAATTTATTTTGCTGACGGTCCAAAGACGGTACCATACGAGTAGATCTTGCCGATAGTGAGCATAATATTAACATTTCCCTAATTGGGCCGAGTTTCGCGTGATAATCTTGGAAGAAATGTTAACAGGAGGAATTGCAATGCAAGATCTGATATTCCAATCAGAGAAACCGGCTGAGTTCTCGTCTTTTATGACTGTTGCTCATAATGATGTTCTGTGAACTTGACCTTTCACGGTCGAATGACAGCTAAATCTCACCTGCAACAACGTAAGACTGACTAAAAACACAAATGCACATATGTACGTCATGCAACCGTGCTTATCAGTTAAAGATGTGACATCGATCAGAATCAGATTTGTAGTAATTGTTATCAAATTACAACTTACTTGTTCACTGTTGCCAAGCAACCACAATTCGGTTCCAATAACTCCTCAGTGTTCAGTGCCTCTTCCATCCATTCTTTGAAGAGAGCTATTGGTTCCTTAACTTTGATATTTTGTTCTAGAAACACATCTTTCTTCTCCAAATACTTCATGCGCAGTGCTGCAAAAATAGATTACGATGTTTTTATTTGATTTTGTTTTCAATTAAAATAGCTTTGACCGTACAAGACAAATTCGCAATTGATGACATCCTAGCAATCGGCACAAACAAGAACGATTATTCAAAAATACTTTCAACTTTTAATTATTTATACGAATATTTGCAAACCTTCTCGAAGCAATAACAAATCCAACTCGTATTGACATTATTTTAAACAACAACAATCCTCTCAGTTATTTTCCAGCAGTAATCAGCCTTGCGCAGATTTCCAGTTAGAACAACATCTGATAAGAATACGAATACACTGTGACACCTGCTGTCAGAATCGTATTCTGAGTATGTTCGTTTGGTCGTGACTTGTAGATGATGACTACATTTTACATTGCATACTTTTCGGTGTTTCAAAACGCCTCAAGCTACAATCTTATACCGGAGTTTTAAAAATATTAAACGAAAGCGATATCTGAGAAATGTACTTTTTTCATGAAATCAATTTTGATGACATAGGATGAATTTGATTCGTTGTTTGGCATATACAGTACAAGTGCAATCAAATGACTTTTTACGTACAATAAAAAAACAATAGTGAAGTAGTCCGCCGATTTAATCGACTCAGTAATTCCCTGATTGGTTGAAAGAACAATACAATGTACAGCTTTTTAACATTTTTTAGTTGTTTTTTCTCTCCACTCATCGATTCAATTGTTTTAGACGGTTTCAAGTCCAAAGTTGATTTCCATTCCTTGACCTGAAACTAGAAAGTAGTTTTTCTTCTTTTATCGCGTGGTCCCAACGCGCCGTAGTGGAAGCTCTCACGGCAATTGAGGAACATGCGAAACGAGCTGGTCTTGTGGTCAACGAGGACAAAACTAAATATACGCTGTCTAGCAAAAAACGATCCACCGCACACTACCTGGGCCAAAACGTTACAATCGACAGCTACAATTTCGAGGTAGTAAAGGAGTTTGTCTACCTCGGGGCAAATGTAAACTCCACGAATGACATCGTAGTGGAGATCCGACGTAGAATCGCCCTTGGCAACCGATGCTACTTCGGTCTGTCAAAACAACTGGGCTCGAAACTCCTGACTCGAAGGACCAAAGTGATGCTCTACAAAACTTGTATTCTGCCAGTCCTGCTTTATGGAGCAGAAAGCTGGACACTAAGCAAAACTGCAGAGCTCATTCTTGGTGCCTTCGAAAGAAAAATCCTACGTCAGATACCATATATGGTCCCGTCTGCGAGGAATGCGAATGGAAGAGAAGACACAACCGCGAACTCTACGAGCTGTACAAGGATGTGGATCTAGTCCGGAAGGCAAAAATCCATCGACTACACTGGCTCGGCCACATCGAGTGCATGGAGAGCAATACTCCAGCCAAGTTTGTCTTTGAATCCGAGCCTCCTGGTTCGAGGAATACCGAGCCTCCGGTACAGAGACCAAGTCATCGCGGATGTAAAACAGCTTGGCCTTGATGACTGGAAGCAACGCGCCCATGACCTTCACTGATTAAAGCCAGCAATTGCTCAGGCTCGGACAAAGACATGGGTCGTCGGTCTCATAAGTAAGTAATTTTTCTAACATTTTCTCTATAGTCTATGTTCATGCAATTTGCTGATAACCGAGAGAATAATACCGCGAATGCAAATGGCGAGATGCGATTATTTCGTGCAGAGTTACTCGCCGGGATAGGGTGAGAAATGAAAAATATGCGATGAACTCAATGTTGAGCACCTGCCTCTTAGTAACCCAGTTTCACGGTGCATGTTTAACAACCACTTTGTTCAGTTTACACTTCAGTTCAGTGATTTATTCAGTTTCACAGTTTTATTTAAACCTTGAACTGAGTTAAATTTGTAGTTTAAGTTAAACGAAAGCACACTGTCGGTTAAACCTCAGTCCTGCCCCACAGTCATCTTGTTTCGCCCTAATTTTCTCTCTTTCGTACCATTTTCTCTCTGACACCTCCTGTTCGGTAAAGAAATCCCTTCTTTGTATTGAAATCATTTGCAATGGATCCCTATACCGCAGCATTTCCCTTCCTTGGTTGAAAGACGAGCTGAAAAAGCCCAGAAGGAATGCATCAAAAGCACACAGCACAACGAATACTTCGACAGCGAATACAAACGAAGTTGAACTGAACTGAATTTCCGATTTGACTACAAAACTGGACGAATTCAACCAAAAGCTTGAAGTCTGTTCAAGGTTCAGCTGGAGATAAAACGCTATTTCCACTCGGAATTGTTGTACTGCAAAGAAGGCATTAACTTTGATGGCTACCTGTGCATGATAAAACATTCTGTCATGGCAATACATATATTTGGCATTTTGACTTCACGCCATGGATTGGTAAACAATTGTCAGGCACCCTATATGCTTTACGAAGGCTGTTAAGCAATTGTGAGAAAACACTCGTACCGATTCCGCCGCCATCCCTGCACCCACTATGTCATTCCGTTCTTTCCGTGATTAGTAGTGCCAAAGCTGCTTGATAAATTTTATCCTGAACGACAGTATCTACTACTTACCTGTTTACGTTGATGACATCTAGAAATATTTTACCAAGACCTCTTAGCTTTGGAATATGTAAGTACATCCCCGCACATTTATAGTTGATAATTATTTTGGATTAAGTTTGAATGAGAGTTTCAGAGTATGACCCATGTCTTCACCTCACTCTGCGTAAAGAGAGTTCAGTTCAGATTAGATATGATGAAAATATATCCGGATAGCTTGTTAAATTTCCTACACCACAGTTTTCATTTCGCGAGAGTTCCTCAACGGATCGCTAAGATATCCGCGGATTAAAAAAATGTTAGGTGGTGAAACTGGAAGCACAATCGCGCGACACTGCTCGTCAAATACCCCAACCAAACAATTGACGTGAGTGAGACAACGAAATTGCCAAACATTCGGTCAAAGGTTCGTGCACTGGATCATCGCAACCGCTCCTAGGAGTGGAAACTGGACCAAATCTGGTGAAACCAAAAAAAAAAAAAAAACTAATGCAAAGATAACCTCACTAACTGAGCAAAAGTGGTGTATCAGAAATTTCTCCAGAACGTCACAGAAACGAAAAACGTCGCAAAAGTCGCAGTGAACGTTAAAATGTAGGGGAAATGGACAAGTTAATCGGCATCAGCATTGACCCTTAAAAAAATTGCTCGATGATAAAAACAAAGAGTTAATTCAGGAACTTCCATCATTTCCAACTTCTATGTGCAGAGGTATCTTACATAAAGATACGGCAAGAAGAATATCGGAAAGAGTACTGCAGCTAGAGAAGAGAAATGAGTGCCTAGAAACTCAGCTGGATAAGCTCATGCAAAAAAGCACTGAATCTAATTGTGGTGCACTTACCCGTTGAGCCTAACACCGACATGGAGAAAAAAGCTAAATCAATCTGCGCCGGATTGCTAAACAAGTATGAAACATCCGAACGTCCAAGTTTGAGAAGCTTTTTCTAGACAGGAAATACCCTTTGAGCATTCTCAGTCATTCGAAAGAGGTGGGGCCGTGAAAAATATTTGTATTGTACCCAGGGATCGAATCTACGACGTCGAGGTTCAAGTGCGTTGGGGTCGACGCATATACCCACAACGCCATGGGCCAAAAAACCTCAAAAACAAACTTGGGTGAGACTTGCCCCATTGGTACTCACGCCTCTAGGATAGGCCGGGCTTACAATCAATTAAGCAGAAACTGCAGAGATGAGGATGAGGAAGAAACCATGTTTATGCAACAACAATCCCGTAGGTACAGACTTCTGGAAGCATATTACTGCAATAACGTGGCCGAACTTAGCAACGTAAAAGTCGGCCGTCTTCAGCTTCATCGAAAGCAAAAAATGGTTTGCGGACTAGGCATAGATCAACGTGGTAGCGCCAATAGGCCAATTCTGTGACTTCAACCTAACCATACCTAAATCAAATTATTAAATCAAAATCGAAGCGAGGATCTTCTGCCGACTTCCGGAACGTTTTTGGACCAACTACAAGGAAATCATCCGGATGAGTTCTTCTAATATAAGAGGATACCGTTTCGTTGCAAGGATTTGCGGTAGCTGACATCAACGATTTTTGTTTTGTTTTACTCCTGAGCACACATTTCAAAGTAAGTGAAAATTAAATCTTGCCGTACGATTGGAATGAACGTGATAATTTAATTGCCAACTGAGAGTACGCGACAAGAGCTTTATGCAAAATTATCTTACTCATTTCTTTAAGTCAAGCGGAAAATTATACAGCAGTTGCTTAATCTAATTTCGTCTACATAGCTTCAATGAGCAGATCTCTGTGGGAAGGGGCCGGCCGCCTTCTGTCAGTAGCATTCTGAGATATTTCACCCTCGGCTCGGTGCTTCGTTAAACGAGTAGTCCGTGCCTGCGGGGCTTAAGAGGGCTATATCCGCTCCGCTGTCCACGCAATTTGTTGAACGCTAAAGAGGGAAACATTGCGAATAAATACATCTAGATTAATTGACTCCGCTACTACTGTGATAACGATGTAATAACCGTTTAAAGATGAAGAAGCAAACATTTACGGATAAACAGATGAGTGGCATAATATTTTTCAACCGGAAGAAAATTGATGAAAATCAACTGGAAAAGGAATAAGTCCACCGGCGGGTGTAACAATTGCTTTCTCGTGACGAACAAACCTATTTGTATACGAGTATATACTGCTTCCTTGTGTTTTTCTCTTCACTTTCCGTCATAGTCTGATGGGCGCTGTTGAATCGTGTGCAACAGGTAGAGTTGTTTTTTGTTGTCCTCTATTGAAGCAATTTTTTTTGCCGTAGTCTTGTTTCTGGTAAATGTATGCAAGGGTATGTCTGAAGTATGAAATAAGCTTATCCATCATCGGTATCCTCCATCTGAGCGCTTGGTCTTTAATTTTTCATAGATTTCTGTTAAGCACAGGGGGTGGACCTCTTATTTTTAAAGGTCGCTGAAATACAATTAAGACATAAGACAAGTACAGACGTTGGGTGGGATTCATTAGAAATCATAAGCTTCTCAGTGGGACTGGATTACAAATGAAACGTACACTTTTAATCCTCTTGTGATTAACACGAGCAGATACATGAAATACACAATAAACTTCCCACGCTGGAAAGTCGAAACCTAAACGATAAAAGTGGGGGTGTCTGATACCTCCTGCTTGGAAATTTTGGTGTGATTTGATGCTACAAAATTAGTGGAAGGGTAATGATGATTCCGTATGTATGGACAGTCCACTCTACTGAGAGACTTCATCGATGGATGTGCCATACACAATGACGCCAACAAGGGGAAAACAATCAGACTGTGTTGGCGACACAGTCAAAACCACCCTCAGACGGCCTTGGTTTTAACTTTAATCTAACTCCATCGGATCTATTTATTCGGCGAATATCAGCTTACACTGCTGTCCGGCTTTACCACAACTCAATCAGCTGGACATATCTTCTTATCTCTCTGACAGAAATAATACTTTCTTCGCAGGAATTTAAACACGTGGCTCCATGCTGCTTTCCTGATACGAACTTCGAAACCCATCCAGAAATTCCGCTTTCTTGGAAACGGTTGTACATGCTTACGCTGACTGATGAGGATATGCGTAAAAGTTTCTTGTCTAAAATAATAAATAAGCGTCCCTATGGACGTGGCGTTGTGGGCATGTGAGTCGACATTAACCTCGACGTCGTAGGTTCGATTCCTGCTCTGTGTGGCGAAAACAATTTTCACCACCCCACCTCTTTCGAGTCACTGGCAATGCTCAAAGAGTATTTCCTGTCTAGAGGAGAGGAGAGAGCAGGCTGTGTTTTCCGATGAATCCAGCAACGATTTCTTCCTTTCCCAGCTGTGCGTTGAAATCTCCTCTCCTGTGATAGCTGGGACATCGATCGTATGTTCTTTTAAGGAGATCATAGAAGTCATCCTTGCTATCGTCATCCTTCTCTTTCGTCGGGGCGTGTGCGCAAATCAGGTTGATGTTCCCGAATTCAGCCTTGATGCGGATTGTTATGAGGCGCTCGCTGATGTAATCAAAGCCTAAGACTTTTTGCCTAAGTCTGCCTTTAACAACGAATCCATATCCAAATAAGCGTTGCCTTCCCTCTTTGTAGCAATCACCGTAGTAGATGTCGCAGTTTTTCATTTCTTTTGGATCAAATTATGTCATCCAAAAGATCAAAAACTGAGTCATTTGAACCTAACAAGAAAACGCGAAAAATACTGCCTTTGGAGTGTAAACTAAATATCATCAAGGACTTTGAATCGAAAATAAACATTTGAGAATTGGGAAAGAAATTCGACCTACCAGAATCAGCAATCCGAACTGCTATAAAAAGTAAAGAAAAATGTACGGAAGCTGTGAAAGGCTCTCAATCTTTGAATTCAAGCACCATTCGTAAACGTCAAGGTATTATCACTCCGATGGAAACAATGTTACAATTATGGTGTGATAATCAAATAAGACTAAAAATTGTCCTGTTAACCAAAACACAGCGTGTTTTCAAGCTAAGCAGATAGACTAAAACAAAAAGCTGGGAAAGCGGCCAAAATGAAGGGTTTAAAGCTAGTAACGGCTGGTTTAGCCGATTTAACAGTCGTTGTAGTTGGCATAGCATCGCAGGAAGAGGAGAGGTGGCAAGTGCTGACAAAGAAGAGACGCGGCTTCTTATCCTGAAAAACTCAAGAAAATAGTTGAAGATGGTGGCTACTCTAGCCAAACCATTTTCAATGTAGACGAAACCGGTCTTTTTTGGAAGAAAATGTCTAAAAGAACTTTTATTGCGCGTGAAGAGAAAAACTTTTCAGCTTCTAAAGCCGCCAAATATCGATTGACAGTGATGGTCGGGCCGGATGCAGCTGGTGATTTTAAATTGAAACCTCTCTTAGTTTATCGCTCAGAAAATCCAAGAGCCTTAAAAAACAAATCTAAAGCTGGTTTGCCAGTCATTTGGAAATCTAATGCGAAAGCTTAGGTGAAAAAATTGTTTGTTGAATTGTTTGTCAATTGAAAAATATCCATTTAAGGTGAAAATCCAAGAGCCTTAAAAAACAAATCTAAAGCTGGTTTGCCAGTCATTTGGAAATCTAATGCGAAAGCTTAGGTGAAAAAATTGTTTGTCAATTGAAAAATATCCATTAAAGGTGGTGCTACTAATTGACAATGCACCAGGCCAAGAACTCTAATTAATTTCACGGGTGGAAGTTGTATTTTTGCCACCAAACACTACCAACTTGCTTCAACCAATGGACCAGGGATTCATTTAAACATTTAAAGCTTACTACACAAGGCGATCATTTGCACATCTAAATGAAGAAGTGATGATAAATAATGAGCCTTCTTTCAAAGATTTTTGAAGCAATGCAATGTTTTAGGTGCTGTAAGAATTATTGGACAATCTTGGAATTTGGATAAAGCTGTGTCCATTTTTTTACCGCAGAAACCCAAGGAGAATCAGCTTCAAATATTGAAGAAATTGATGGTATAATTGAAGAAGTGGTCGATATTGTCAAACAGTTAAATTTTGAGGTGGATGTGGCGGTGTCCGAGAATTGCAAATATGCAAAATATGATCAATTAGTCGTGTAATGTTCATGAATCACAACAGCATCCACAAAAAAAAAAAAAATATATTTTGTGCGGTTTGCATCCCGGGTCCAAATTTTTTCGTCAACGATAACTGTTGCCACATTATTGAGAATGGTCAACCTTATCGCACCATGATTACCAACTATTTTTGGCCGGAGTCGGAAGATATAGACTTGGACGACATGTGGTTTCAATACGATGGTGGCCACAAGGCATACAGCACCAATCGATTTATTGCGAGCAACTATGGTGAGCGTGTTGTCTCAAGAAATGGGCCAGTCTATTAAACGCCGATTGACTATTTTCTGTGGGACTACGCTAAGTCATTGCCTTATGCCAACAAGTCGACCAGATTAGAGCCAATATTGAAAGCGAAATAGCCTCCGTTTCGGCCAAAATGTGTAGCTGAGTCGTTGGGTCCAACGAATCGACCGCTGCAAACGTGCCAAAACCAATTTTGTTGATAAGCAACAATTTTTTCCGGGTATTTGATATATAATTTCACAAATTTGAACTTTCAATACAACTTTGTTCCCGCGTATGATCTGTCACAATTCTGCCTAAGAACGTAGGAAATAAAAAGTGATACCAGAGGGCACTGAATATCGAATTCGATTGGCGAATAGCTACTACTCCGAATGGTTTTCTGATGTTTTTCCGCAGATAGCGCTTTAGATTGATTTGTGTCCACGTCACAATATTTATTCCTAAAGTTTGTATTTTAATCATTTCAGTTTGTCTTCAAGTTTAGCGTGGTCATTCCCGACTGTTGCATCAAACAGTTGCTCGTCTGCGAATCCTCTTCGTTCGTTGAATGTTAATTCTTTTTGTGTACTGGGACATTATGAGAATTCATGCAACTAACAACCGGATAAACTTGCATTTGGGATAACAATCACATCCCGTGCGAAAGCTTCTTTCATGTGTGTGCAGGCGGAAGGGAAACCCAGAAGACTGAAACTTTTTTCGGTTGAAGATCAGGTCGATTTGCGAAACACTGTTATGGCCTAAATGGAAGATAAAATGCACCCTCCATCTAAACATCTTTTGAGAACGTAGAACGAAGGCAATATACACACATCCCGGGCAAGAACTCCAATCATTTGTGTGCGATAGAGATTGAGATAGGAACTGTAGTGTGCATTTTCTTTAAACGACTGGACGATCTTCTTTTCAAAGCACACCCAGAAGACTGTACCGTATAACGTCAGTTTCAGTCAACTAAAGACTAGATGAGAAGTCTTGAGAGGGATGACTAAGCAGCTCAACATTTAATTGTTCCGTATGCCAGGAGACTGTGCAAAGAATAATAATCAACAACACTGCACTACTCTCACCCACCCTACGTAAGCCCAAATTGTTTTACTTTGACCTTCAGCGAAAACTGATTTTAAATCCTCCTTCGTTCACATGGGCCGATGACGATGATTTGAGTCGATTTCTAAGGATTATTCTGATTTTTTCCGGTACCTGTGCCAAGTCGTCATTTTGTTTGACATTGTCGCTCCTGCAAAATTCTGCTGACTCACTGCGTGTAATTTACACTCGTGCCATCATACCTGTCTTAATCCTTTCTGGAGAACTCCTGTCATCACCAATGTTGCCGACAGTCTTAAATTAAACGTTAATCATGTCAGAAACGTGGTGAAATCGATGAATAATAAAAGTGAAATCCTTTGATGTGCTTCCATGTTGATGCTGTGTTCGTCACATATGTACAATGTGACAGACAGAATGGTTTGTGGTGAGAACTCGGTGTAAATAAGGACGCAATTTGATAGATTTTTTGGTTTGTTCGTTTTATATCGTTAACAGCTCACCTAGTGGAATAGTTAGTTATTAACAATGTAGATCTAGGGAGCTTGGGGTCTCTAGGGAGCTCACAATTGTCGCTTATTCGCCAAATTAGCATCTTCCAGTGAAACGATTTCCTGAATACTGCTGCGAACCTGAATCTGACTTAATAAAGTCAAAGGACACACATATTTTACTCAAGTTTTCAATTTAAAAACTAACTTATTTCTATCCACCCTTCCATTAACCCCTTCGTGTGGGCATCAGCAGATATTGTACCTGTACCTCTGTCCGTCACTGTAATCAACGCCCTCATCAATCATTTGAGAACGTCACTAAAATCAATAGCGTTTGCTTCAATCAAATCATGCTGACTGTTGTGCCCTTTCCTTCCATTTCGCCTACACGCAGAGAAAAGTTGCAAGCCCTCACACACCAATCATGTAGCAGAACATAATTGGAGAACAAAAGACGAAGGGAATTGTTACATAAGTCAACATCAAGGTCACGTGAGCATGCAATGAAATAAATGACTCTATACCTAGGTCAACAAAGCTCTCAGTCATTATTTTTAGAACAGTCGAGTCGAGTTCAGTTGAGTTGAGTTATTATAAATATTTCTGCTCCTTGTCAGCACGCTTTGTCAACTTGTGGGTTACATGTTTGGACGTCGGTGGTGTGTGGATGTACACACTTACTTTTGATATCACAGCATGACTAATGTTCATCAAGTGAAATTCTTTTAATAATAGTTCCTGTTCGTAGTTGTTTGGTTTTGGTTTTTAAATAACGTGCGTTTGTCATCATTCTGCAAACGAGTTGATAGTGCTGACGGTTGATGACATTGGTTGGACTACTTGGTAAGATATGCAATCGATATCAAATTTGTACTAGGAAGTGGACATATAAGAATTTTAGAAAAGACCAAAGCCTAGAGAATAATCAGAGCAGTGGCATATGTTGGCCTAAGGTTCCAGCTTAATGAACGTGGTTAACGTGATGTAATAGTCCATTGTTGGACACCTAACGATTGCTTCACCTGCGATATATGGACAATACTCGGAGTGCGTATGTGTGAACTAACGCCCAATATGTATGTATGTATAACTCTTTATTTCCGAAAAATACTTTGAAACATTTTATGCTTAATCTTACTTTAAGATTTACAGACATTTTGAATGAAATAAAGTATGTACGACTATGACATGTTTGTCGGCAGATTGACTTATAAATATTATATAATTCATTTATTTTATATTATGTACATAATATGTAATATATTGTATTGTAATTAGTTCCTCAACCAACTTAGAGTGCGAAATTGGAGGCAGCTGGCTAAGGATCGTGCCAGCTGGAGAGGATTGTTGACCGAAGCCCAGGTTCACCCCGGACTGTAGCGCCACAAGAAGAAGAAGAACTAGTTCTAAATTCTGATTTTCAATAGTTAAAATAATTAATTAATTCATTTCTATATATAAGAGCACCGATAAGGAAATTTCTGAGCTTGTTCCAACACTCATCATTTAAAACACTAATTACTTTTTCTTCAGGGAGTGTTATTTTGCTGAAATATCTATATCTAAATTCCTCCAAAATCGAACATGTACCAATGATATGTTTTTTTGTCTCTACCCCCCTTCTTGACATAAAACTGGTACAAGAAACGCAGTTGAGCGCCGTTTTGGTACCACACCTCGTAGACCAGAGTTGTCACTAAATCCAGCCTGTTGAATTTAAGAATTTAATTGTGTGTAAGTTGTTTTGGTTACCGATCTCGGCGAGCTCACTTAGGAGGGGATTCCCTAACGCGATATATCATTGCCTAAATAGTGCCGGACATTCACATAGAAAGTGATGCAGACTTTCCTCTGAGTGGATGTCGAGGTACCTTCGATGGTGTAATTTAGACGGTATTACGAGTCCAGCAGCGTGGATGCCTACGGGCCAGGGTTCGTCGGCGATCTCGTTTTCTTCTATCCTGGAACCCAGACAGGAGTAATGTTACAACTTCTATTGGTCTGTTTGATTTCATCCTTGAGCTGTTGCACCAATTTAGAGGAGGTAAAAGGTGCGATCATGGCATTTGTGACTGCTTGGCTCACATAAAAGCAGGCTTCATAAAAGCAGCTGGTGCTAAGAAGCTTACACGTTACTCTGATCGCTATTACTTCAGCTTGGAACATACTTGAGTTAACTTGGTGGCTGGAAGAGTTGGAGATGTAATGGTCTTGTGAACGTTGAATACTTTCGATCCAAGTGAACTCCATAATCCTTGGCCCAGATGCGAAAATGTACACACATTTTTAAACATTATTTGAAATTGTTCATAGTTTCACTGTCTTTGGCGATGCTCCTAACGGTCCACAATGTCAAACCATGGCTCTTATCGACACTGGCTCTAGCAACTCCAAGATCTGAAAAAAAAAAAAAAACAAACTACCATGCCAGTCGGAGTCAGCTTGTCATGGAGGCAGTACGAACGTAGCAATGCAGGCTCAAATTAGAAGAAACTCTTTGCTGTAGTATTGGCGTCCATGCGCTTGATGTGGCCGAGCCATAAAATAAAATGATATGAAAATGAATTGATTCTATCCCCTGCACAATACAAATTCGGATGATGGTAGCCGGTTTGAGCCTGCATCGGGAGAACTCTTTAGTCCTGACCTCGAAATATGTCGGAAAATATACGCACATGTACACCAGCTAGATCAAGCTTTGATTAACTTTCCTTTCATGAAGGGATATCCTACTCTCTTGTTTCCTGTTAACTACGACGTCCTTGGAGCTACTCACTCGATGTTAAGAGGACGAATTTAGAAGTTCCAAGACAGTCTCTCGCACGTCAATGCTACATCTGACAGACATGCCCCGCCCTATCATCTGCGGTATTCGAGGCGACGAATATGCGGTGTGCGTCAATTTGCATCCCCGATTATATTTACACGAAAATTTAATTTGCTCCCGCACTCACACATGTCTATAGCCCAAAAATTAAACCTAAAACTAAGCAAACACAATCCAAGCAAACTTTCGAGTGTTTACCTTAGCCCACAAACGCAATAACCTTCTTGACGTTATCCACACCAGGAATTAATTTAAGAAAATATTTCAATTCCCCGAGCCCTACCTCTTAAATAACATGTGTATTTAACCACACCCGGCCCGCCCCGTGTGTACATATGCCGCCGACAGATCCGACAGATCCGAACAGAGCTCCAACATCTCGCATAATTGTTATGCTCCACCATCAAGGCAATTACTGAAACTTAAATGATCTAATACATACCGACTTGTGCCGAACATCTGAATTTATACCCGTGCCTACATAATTATTTCCCCGCATTCAACCTTTCCACATGATTTCGTGAATAGGCCGATGCCGGATTCACCCCGAAAGCCTTCACTTAACAGAATTCTCTCAGCCATTGATTCAAAACAAAATGTCAAGAAAACGCGTCACGGGATGAATGGATCCATTCTCGGAGCGAACCACTTCTCGAGCACACATCCAAACATATTTATGCGTTTTAAGTGATTTATGGATAAGGTCGGGGCTCTTTGGCCACAAAGTATTTTATCAGACAGAATTGAGCCGTGGTGAGTGTGTAATTAATTATGTGGTTAAGCTGTCTTATACCTACTAAAGTGTATTGATTTTTGTTATATTTGATGTTATTTTGAATTCTTCCGCAGCAGCGCTCGGAACTGAGGCGCAATATTGATTCATGAAGAGGCCTGACGGCTGGATGGGTATGAAAGGCAAATTTATAGACCATCAACATGCTTTCTAGACGTTCGTTTATTGCTTCATTATCACTCGCTGAATGTAACGTTGGAATTTAGTAATTTGCCATTTAATTAAAAATGTGACACGGTACACTTCGACCGAGTAGCAGCAGCGGCAGGGGCACCGCCAACAGCACCCACATCCTCTTGTACACGTACATGTCCTTATTTCATTTTATTAAATTGATTAAAGGCAACTAATTGAGTGCGAATAATTTTGTGTCTCAAAGGCAAATCAGGACTATTCACATTACCGAGAGTAATTTTCGGAAAATGCTCTAGTTTGAGAGAAAACATTGACGACGACCTGAAGGTGCCTGGTTTGCGAGTTTACTGATTGCACGTGAAATGAAGCTGAGGAAGTTTGTTCCACCATTTAATTATGAATCGTGAATGAGGTTGAAATTCATTCGAGTGGGCGGTTAGCTGAAAGCACTTGGCATTCAGAGCCACAGGTGAAGTAGGTTCGCACCGTGATTAAAACGACAAAATCCCACTTCAGGCGAATGATATTTTTGGCGTGTTTTTGAAACTGCGGCAGGTACTTAAAGCAAGAAGTGCGTGAGCATCAGGCATGGATACGCCTACGGTTTGCGTCCTCAAATGAGTGCGAGGAGTTTAAGTGATGTAACGTGTTATAAGTGTCACATCTTTGACACTTCTGTTCGATATTTAGGTGGAAGGATACAAGGGAATCAGTTGAAACCATTGGTTCTGATTACTGCTTATAGTTTGTGGGTCGAGAAAATTGAAAAAGATGTCCTTGCTCAAAGAAAGTTTCAACCAATAAGCCTCTCCGCACGTTCAATATTCCGCTCTCTTCAGTCTTGCTAAATAGGTAACGTGACCGTCCTGACCTAGAGCTCCATGCTACTCTATGGGGCTTCCATTTTTACCCACATGCCAACACATGTTCAGATCAAGAGATCTTTGATCAGCGTGTACTGATTTCGGATAAAGTGCGAACTGAATTTTAATCGGCTTAATCGTTTACTTTTTGAGAGGTTAAGCTGGTTAATATAAAATCAATCAATCCAAAAGCTGGGACGCAATCCCAAACGGTCATGCTAGCACCTTAACTAGATTACGAATAGAACTACGCCCTCTCCTTCTTCGACTTCGATACACCCTTCCGGTGTTATCTCTTAACAAGAGAGTAGTAGAACACAGAAGAATCCATAAATAATTCAAACTCCCCCTTGTTTAACCAGACGCGTCGAAGATGGACAAGGGAACAGGTTGGGGTATCTTCTCCAAATTGTTTAACATGGACTGCTTGATCAGACTATAAATAAAGCAGCAGTATTTTTCAAGCGAAGGTGCTTGCAGTCGAAGAAGCTGCATATCATTGTCGAAATACCACCGGCTGATAATATCATTCTAAAGGCCCGTTCATATGAGCGGCGAATTTCGAATTGCGAACGCGAACTTCCGGAAATAACCCTTTTCCAGCAAATACAAGCAATACGTTATATTTCTTGGTATGCAAAATGATTTTTCATCGACAAAAATCTTAACAAAAGTTCTTCTTCTTGATTGGCGCTACATTCCGGGGTGGACCTGGGCCTCAACCAACATGCCTCTCCAGTCAGCACGATCTTTCGCCAGCTGCCTCCAGTTGCGCACACCAAGTTGGTTGATTTCCTTTTCCACTTGTGTGCGCCATCTAGTGCGAGGACGTCCTCTGTTGCGCTGTCCCAATGGCTCGGTGTCGAAGACTCTTCGGCTGTGGTGTCCATCCGCTCTACATGACCTAGCCATCTTAAGCGTTGGATCCGAAGACGCTAAACTAGGTGCATTCCGCTGGTACCTCGCTAGTGATGATGTTTTCTACCCCCATGATTCACTAAAGAGATCGCGGTCAACCGATAATCTACCATAGACTCCGGGGCATAGACCATAGACATTCATCCGGGTTTATGTCCAACCCAGCTCCAACCGCATTGTCCAGGGTCTCGCAGGGCGGTCGCATTCAAAGCACTACTTGTAGGTCATGATGAATGACACCCGTTACACGTGACAAAATCATCGATAACTCTCACAAAAGCACGAAGAAAGCTCATTTCGACAGCATATTTTAGCGTTCTTATCCTTTCGGTTTTTCGAGCACGCACATTAGTTCCGTCTGGGAACATGTAAGGATAACTAAGCCTACAGCTAAAAGAAGATGACTTACCTTCAACTTTCCCCATGTAAAATACTCCTGAAGTTAATTGACTACGGATTTATCAGTAGGTACAAGATTAACTATCAAAAATCTCTCAACATAGTCGGTGGGCAGGGGAGACAGTTTAAAGATGTGACAGCCCAAAACTTTCTTAACTCGAGTTGACTCGAGTTCGAATTGAAGCGAACCGAGTTGCAAGCTCTTCTATTCGAAGCTCTTCTATTGTTGAGGTTCTTCTACATATTCCTTTTTGTAACATTCAAACGCAACACCAAAATTGGGTTAGCTTAGTACACATACGTACAATTGGCTTGAAAGATTGTAGAAAAAAAATCCTTATTGTAAAACACAACAAGTCTCACACATTTAGGTACCAGCAAAAACCTCCCGCATCACATACTGTTGTCAGCCGAGTCAGCCGAATTTTGTGTTCACACCGTGTGGAATTGTTCGCGGATTTGATGTTCATCTATCTGTTTCATTTCAGTTTCAGCAACTCGGTTTGACATAAATTTAACTCGGTTCAACTCGGTTTGAATGTAATTCGGGTTGACTCGGTTTTCAACTCGAGGTGACCCATTTCTAGGACAGCTGGCTGTTATGTCGGTTAACTTGTCTTTAATTGATTCCTATCTTTACTGCTTGAGTTTGATACTAAAGTTTTCAATTTCCAATATCAACGTTAACACATCTTTGACGTTTCTCAAAGTAATAGTGTCTGAAATGTGAATAGTTCAATATATGTAACTATTACGAAAAATAGACCAAGGTGCGGCGCACAAATTCAGCATTTTGCCGTTTAAATAAGTCACTAGAAGGACATATGATAGAACAGACTATAATGGTCGTCATTTAGAAGCTCCTGTTCTTTTTCTCATGATCCGAATCTCCATCAGAAATGAACGAGTACCTGTGTTCACGAAACTTCAAATTGTCGTTCATAATATTTGATCACTTTTATTTCCTGACTGCTCATGTACATAATATACGCCGACAAGAACTCACCCAATTCCACTTGCCGAATTGAATATCAGATTGGTCTCCGTCACGTCAGCAATATTGTGAAACCTCTAGATGTGGTCGGAATACAATGGTCCGTCCAAATAAGCGAGTAAATTAATCTTCCACCTCAACTGATGTCACACCTCTGAACTATTATCTGGAAGGATATGCAAAGCCGCAAGTTGTCAGTGAGAATCCAGAAATTGGAGCCACTTCAAAGTCAATATTCTTCGCTTCAGTTAACAGACAGACAGATATCATAGATTTGAAAATTGTACTCCAGACCAACAACGCAGGACATCGTATTAAAATTATATCACAAGTTTATCAAGATATGCTAATAACGGCTCGTCCATGATTTTTCTTGATTTCCCTTTAACTTTAAATTCTGCGCCTCTAGAAAACACCCATACCCAGAATTGCAGCAGACGAGAAGTGTCTCAATCAGTATGTATGTATGTCCCAAAAAGGTCATTGGTGCGTGTCCCTTGAAGATACTCTCTCTTATAAAAATGAGGTCGTTATGGTGGTCAATAAACCAATCCACTCTCAAACCAAAAAAAAAAAAAAAGAAAATCAACAAACTGTATAAAAAATGCTTGGAACGTGGGATCAGAAGTCATTACTGACAGACAAGTGCACCCACAAAGTGTGACTGTTTGCAGCTTTAAACATTATCAACAAATTGAACGATTTATCAATCAAATTCACCCCCATTCAGGCAGCAGTTTCACGAAGAACTTCTATAAAAAAATGTCAGTATCCAAATTCATAATTAGAATCCTTTTTTCCAGTTATTCTCCATGAATAAATTAATTATTTTAAAATGAGTTTTCGGAAACACCGTTTTGTCGAAGCGCCAAGTTCAATGAGTCATCATACTCTCTCAGTGCGGTTTGATATTCTGTGATTATCTATTTACCCGTGCTTCTGAGCAGAACCAAAAAGGTCATACATTCGCCTGAAACCACTCCGCATTTGTCCCAATTTTGTGTAAAGTATTTTTTGCCTCCAGTCATCAGACGCCCTCGTGAATATACATACATTTTACGAGAATCCTTCCATCGACATCCATCTATTGCGTGGGCTTCACATTTAAAATGTAGCACACGTAAAAGCATCGCCTCTCTATGTGGGCTGCGAATACAAAACTAATAAACACAAAATATGAACCAGACCCATTAGGGTATAAAAGCGCTATTTTTCTTAATTTTTTTTAAAAAGTTACACGCTTGTTTGTCCGTAAACATGTGTCGGGAGGGGTGAACGTCATAGGGAGAGTATTTCATTAGTTGTTGCGAAATGTGTATTCAGACGGAGGAAACTAGCTCACCTGGAGTTGGTCATAATAATGGCTAATGGGAGGATTGTTGAGAGTTGCCGAAGTTTTACTTACGTGATTTTTGTCCAGGACACCACTCCTCTCATCTTCACCAAATAAGAACACACATTTTTGATTCTAAAAATAGTTCATAGTTTATTAGCAAAATTATTTGTCTATTTTGCGCTACCAAAAATCTTGTTTTCATTTTATTTAAATTTCTTGCTGCTTTATTTGTACATTTTATGTTTAGTTTCTAAGAGACGTTGGTATATGATATTATTTCTAGGTTTATATGTACATAGTCATTTAATGCTTCCATCCTTCGATCTAAAGTCAGAGTATACAAAATATAAGAAAGAACCTCTATCCTTAAAATAAAATGCTATAGCTACAACTACGTATCTACACACGGATAATATCTACATATGTATCATAAAGTAATCTATTTGTTTTTTGTTTTGTTTTTTTGAGCTAGTGAACTCGTTTAAAGCGTTTTCTAATGACTCCCCTTATGAATTCTGTTTTTTTTTTTCTACAAAAAAAGGATTCAAAATACACCAGTGATAGTTGACAAAATTTGATTTTGTACACACATTATTCGAAATAAAATAAATTAAATTACACAAGAGGCTTTTTATGTTTCAGGTCGATTTTGCGTTGGGCGCCATTCCGGGTTGGATAAAATTTCTCGGTAACATTTTGTTTTCATGCATCAAAGCATTATGCTTTCCAGTTGTGAATGATGTTTTATTTTTTGTGGTGATGAATAACTGTGAGAGATATAAAGGCAGTCTGGGCACGGAACAATTACGACTACGACTCGTACATCAGCACAAAGTAATGCAATGAGGCAGGGTGTTGCTGAGTATCCGGTTAACTGTCATCGACAGCGTACACAAGAATTGGGAATGTCTCCACAATGTCTGGTGTTGGTAAACTTTCTTGTGACCGAATTGTATAAATTATGAGTAAAAAACACGCGGTTCAAGGGAATCGGGGCCGCATTACGCTTCGCTCGTGGTACAATACAAGGGTTTTTGAAGTAGTGTCTCCCATTATTCCCCGATTTGACCAACAGCAATTTCTTCTTATGGTGGTATTTGAAGGTCAAAGAATGTTTGACCGGACAAACTAAGGGCAGTTTGGCCCAACGTCAATGTAACATCATAAGGTTGGGCGTCTGATGATTTATTTTAGAATCATGTTGCTACAGATCTAAGGCCCAGTCAAACACTTATGCCCGTTTTCACAGTTCAACGGTGGTTGAAGTAAGCTGTGGATTGAGCGACATTGAGAAGCATTGAATCCCCCAACTAAGTGAACCTTGAAAAAAAAACACGTGTGCCATCTCTTTTCTTTAGTAGCATTGCCATACCATCTATTTCATCAGTTAATGGTTATATGCTGCTTATATGTATTAAATTAGGCGCGTTTTTTGATTACTCTGTACTTAGCTCAGTAAGATATTACACTGAAGCAATAACAAAACGACTTACTATGTAAAAACTACTTAGTAAAATTTAACTGTCATTACTGACAAGGATCCGTTGAAAAATCCCATTCATAGATAGCACTGGAGGAAACTACTTGCTCTTGGCGAAACAAATAAAACAAAAACAGTGTGTCCTTTAACATAAAAATGAACATAGCATAAGCCGAAAGGCACAGACAAATTTACGATTAGAATAGCTTAGAGTACCCGCATAGGGTCAGTAAGTTTGGTGTAAGAACATTTGTTAAGTTAGTTAAACTAGTTTTAAACATTTTTGTCCAGCATGTAAGTAAATGAATTAAAAATAAAACAAACATGAGAAAATAAGGAAAGTACTTGATTATTAAAGGTTGGTATCAATTGATTATTTAACACTTGTAAATGCTTAGCATTGTTTGGCTATCCATTATTTGTGTATTTTCTTTGCTTTTGAAAATTAAATTTCACTTATTTTTGACATTCAAGTATTTTCACATCTAATACAATGGATATGGAAAAAACACGCATATTAATACACGAATGGCAAAAGGCGTGTATATTTGAAAGCTCAGTTCTCAGCACATATGATTTCGATGCTTCAACGCAGTAATAGCGTCAGTAAAAAATTTAAATGCAATTTTTCTGAGTATTTTTTACTCAGTAACTGCTCAGTAATTTGTTTTGTCCTTGCTTCGCGTGTAAAAAATGAGCTAAGCTGAGTATAGATTTACAAGAAACCACGCCTAATTATGCAATCTCCATATTGACTAAAGCTTAAGCCATGACAATCTGTGTTTTAAGTAAAACCACTACTGTAGTGAAATTTATCGTAAAGCTTCCACTGTGAAAACGAAATTCGTATTGTTTATCCATGGACCGGCTCGCATTGAGAAAAAGGACATCAGTGTTATTTTTTCATGATACAAAATGGGTCGATGTAGGCTTGTACAATGTGGAGAAGCTTTAAAAAGTCTCTTTTAAATCGGATACTTCTGTTTTCAAATCAGTGCTAGTTCTTCAAAGACTTATGTTCATGTACAAAGAACAAGTACTTAAGCCTAAAAATCTAGAATCTAGTCTAAGAAGAATTTCAGTGCAAAATTGACTTAGGTATTGAATTAAAATGTACACAGCCTTATCACCGCTTTTATGTTATAACTCCGAAAAATCTAAATCCCAGAATTTATTCGTAGGAGAATCAAAGTGAAACATTTACTACAGATTTCTTGAAAGTTGCTATCACTGAATACGAATGAAATGGAGTTCATAATTACGTTCTTATCGTTCGTAGATTTACTACGAATGGATCTGGGATACGGCTGAATATTGTTCCAGACGAGGTATAGTAATATCGTTCACTAGAAATCAGTAGCAAGTATAACTATCCAGTCCAGTCCTCTACCACGTAAGGAATATTAGTTGTTCCACTAAACTACTGTTTGGTAACCAGTTTCGGTAAGATATAGGTCGGCTTTTCGAAGAAAACTAATTAAGTTGTAAAGAGTCATATTATCAAGAGTATCAAGAGGCATATATTCTATGTGATATGCTCTCGACGTCTTCCTCATCCAACTTCTAGAGAAATCAATTTTCAGGGTACCAAATCCAGACAAAGATGACGGATAAGAATTAATCAGATTACGGAGAAAACCTTACTCCACCTAAGGCCTCTACCTAAAGTATCAGCTCAAAATTCGGTTGAATTGTGTCGTCTGTTTTAATGAGTTTGGTGAAAGCACAGTAAGTTGAAGAAAGTGCCAATTATATATCAGAATAGATAGCATAAAAATCAAATAAAAATGTTGGAGTATTTGGACAGAATTGCTGGACAGAATTGCGACTATTACCATACGATCACACTGGTAGCATTCCATTTAGCGCTACTTACTAACCAGATGTAAAGACATATCGCCACTTGCTATTATTTGTGTAAGTGAGTATGGGTTGACCTACTGAGATATAATTTGAAACGTATTCACATGTTGTTTGACATAGAGTATTTTTCAGGAATATTAAAATAAAGTCAAATGAAGCATCTCTTTGGGTAAGAATGTCTATACGTGTCAGATAACCGATTTTGTTTGTGATTCGTGTCTTTGGTAATTTGCACAGGACATCAAAATATAAGAAAACATATTTTATAACCTTTTTTCGATGTGTCGGATATATTGGTATTTTGGTTTGAATTTAGCTGTCACAGTCATACGTAACAATGAACTGAATTTTCTTCAAGCAAAGTTCTAAAAAAGTACTACATTTGTGCTACGCATTTCAGTGAAAACTGATACCAAATACTTCCAGCTCCAGATTATAGAGATTGTAGACTTCCTGCCTGGGATATGTTCGGACGATTTTTCGACGATGGGATATTGCAAATGATCGCCGAAAAAAAGCATTCATTGCTGCATGGAATTCTTCAGAAAAATTACACTCCTGAGATAACTCCAAAGGAGTTGAAGGTTTTCATATTGTTGCAAGGACGGTGACTTGTGTAATGAGATGATTGCGTCGGCAATAACCTGTGATCGCTTTGCCACTATCTCAATGGATTCACTTGATTCTCCTACATCCATGAATCCTAAGGACAAAATGTGGAAATTACGAGCAGTATCCGACCGGCTCTTTGAAAATTGTCAAAAAAACGAAAAACGGCGACTCCATGATAGCATACAAAGTTAGGTGCTTGAATACACCACTAGGATACGTGGTAAATTTTGATATATACCTGATAATGAACTTCCGCATAAAAACTGTTTTGGGAACCAAATTCGGCAAATGTGTAGCTCCGTTATTGGAAATGATTCTCGCCATGCCTCCGGCATTGAAGAAGAAAGAAGAGTCGCATTGAATTGTTCATTACCTACAAATGATCAAGTGAAGAAGATGCTTAGGGGTACCCACTACTCGAAGTCTATTTCAAAGTTTAACATTTCAATTACCAAATGGATGAATAGTTCCGCGGTGTGTGTAGCATCAACCATATTTGGAGCAAATCCTGTTGGAACAGAAAAACGCTATTCACGTGAGACCTTCACCCACATAACCGTTTTTAGACATAACGTCTTGAAACATTATAATAAAGCTATGGGTGGAACCGATAGGATGGATCAAAACATATCATATTATGTTATATCTACCCGGGAAAAGATGGTGGTGGACCATATTGACTTACATAATACTTTTTTGATGTAGGTATTCAGAAAAGGAGGAGGAAACCTTTCCCATAGACAATTTCGAAGAAATATTGCGACGCACTACTGCAACAAGTAGGCTCAAGAGGCAATTGAGCAGTCGAGCCCTCTCTCGAAAGACCAAGCTCACCTTATATAAGACCTTGATCATCCCTGTCCTGCTGTATGGCGCGGAAGCTTGGACTCTCTCAAGAGCGGATGAAGACGCACTTGGTCTCTTCGAGGGAAAAGTTCTGCATTCAAACTTTGGTCCTGTTTGCGTTGAAGGTTGTTGAAGAAGAAGATTCAAACACGAACTGTACGGGCTGTACAGCGACATGAGTCTAGTCAGGCGTCTACGGATTCAACGCCTAAGATGGCTAGGCCATGTAGAGCGCATGGACAACACTGCTCCAGCCCGAAGGGTCTTCGACTCCGAACCAGTGGGACAACGCAATAGAGGACGACCACGAACCCGATGGCGCACTCAAGTTAAGAAGGACCTCAACCAACTTGGAGTGCGAAATTGGAGGCAGCTGGCTAAAGAACGTGCCAGCTGGAGAGGATTGTTGACCGAGGCCCAGGTTCACCCCGGACTGTAGCGCCACAAGAAGAAGAAGAAGAAGACTACTGCAACAAGTATGATGATTTTACCCGCATTCAGAAGGCGGATGCTGATGTAAGATTCGACGGTATGAGTCGAATGACTGTGGGACCTTCTGCACCAGGGCTGATGTGCGTGCACTACTCGCGTAATTTGTAAATAGTGTGATGTGGGCCTTTGCCCATCATATTTTGATCGCTATCATCTTATTTCAGCGAACAAATAAAGATTTTACTTCGCAAAGTGGTTTTTAATGTCTTACTTTGTGCAAAATCGCATATATGTGTGGTATTGACGACTGTGACCGTATGGTAACAGGCTCGATCGGCTAAATGATCAGCGGGTCAAAAAAAAATTATTAGAACTGTATGATAAGATTATAGGTATCCGTATCCACTTCTGAACACTTTTCAGAAAAATTCCCAGTAAATCGTTCTTGCCCTAGAATATAGAATAATGGAAAATAAGTAACAAAATATTATCTAAAATAAATTATCTATAAATATTATCTATAAATATCTAAATTTTAAATTAAATACATTTTTTTTCCCGTCATCACAACCGGCTTTCATTTTTTTTATGATTCCAAAAAATACCCATCGACCTGAAACACAGCAAGCACCTTGTCCAATTCTAATTAGATGACTACCGCATTTCTTGCACAAAGGTATCGAAGTTAGTTGATTATTAATTTGCGAAATTCACAAAATTTGTGAAATACCCTGAAGACCGTATAATACACAAGACTAACAGCAGTCGCACGACATGCGCTATTCTGAAGTCAGTTAGTCGGTAAAAAAGGTAATGCGCGAATCAAAATGCTCAATTGTAGGAAGACTTTCAAAGAGAAGCAATTTAAAAATCTGTAATCCTTTTGTCTCTATTTCACTCAAGTGGCAATGCTCAGTTTCACAAGCGAACAGCTCCCCATGAATTAAATAACACAACATCATTGCCTATCGCTTCTGTGCGTGGACCTAGAATAAAATACAGTATTTTTCATTGCGTGATGTAGCACATCCAAAGCATCCATCCATTCACCCCACATCGGTGTGTATTATACATTTACTTGTGAAACGGAACTCACATACACGTGCTAAGTCAAATCAATCTATTCACGAAACCTTTCGTCTACAGTATTTGCCGTCCTTGATCACGCAAGCGGATGGATTATCTTTTGCTAATTGGACGTGCTATCTGCTGGGTCGCCAATTGGGACCGGTGTTGTATCTACAGAGAAGGACCTTCTTAAATGCCTGTCTAAATACCTTATTAAAAATCGTATAAAATATAGGATTAACCATGGAGCTTGCATAGCCCAGCCATGTCACCACGTCGAATACCCAATGAGAGATGTTATCCTCGCATTGGCCGCAAACTGTGGGCAAAAGATTAAGCACAAAGAAGGGTGACCAGAGGATGACGAAGGTGAAGAACACAACGCCCAGGACCTTGGTTGCCTTTTGCTCCAATCGAATAATGCGTCCGTGACGTGATGAGTTTCGTGATATGAGACTTGAGTTTCTTGAGTGGTGTGAGCGCACGGTTTGGTTGCGTTGCAGAAGATACTGTGAGGAGGTGGGCGACTTCCTTGATTTGAAGCTTCCTCCGGTGTCGCCGCGCGAACCACAGTCGGCGGATATGTGGTAGTTAGTGTTGTTGTGACTTCGCAATGTGGCTGATCGGCGTAGGGGCGATGAGGAAACGGGACACTTGGTGGGTGTCGACACTAGCGAGGTGCGAGCGCCGCCAAAGCTGGAGCCCCGTCTACGGCTCCTTGCCGAGTCCCACGTCACCACCGAGGCATTTTTCGACATGCTTAATTTTCTCCGCGACACGGGTGTGGCTGGTGGTAGGGAAAGATAACTCGATGTCGCGGTTTTGGTAATGTTTGTATCTGGCGAAGTTAAATGAGCTGTTTGAACCAGCAAATCCATTTCGCCGGGGGAGGCAGATGCCGTTCGAAATCCGGTTGATATGATTTTTACCTCCGTCGGCTTTACGCAGTTGAGCAGGGGACGATCTCCGAAGTACGGGCACGTACACGGAGGGGGCAATTTTAAATATTCACTTTCATCCGCCAGATGCTTTGCATTGTAACATTGGGGCTTTTGTTGCGGTTCCTGTTCAATCTGTGCGCATTCGTTCGCCTCCGAATATGGTGGTTTCGATTGCCTTGATAAGTACTGCAGAGCATTTTTGGGTAGGCTATTAAAACGATTCCGTCGTTGCGGTGGTGGGGTATTTGATTGATTGTGTGAGGTATTCATGTCGGTTGAGGTTGAGGCTCGCCTCTGCTTTGTGTACGAAGTAAGACGCTTCGACAGGGATGGCGGCGACAGCGATCTGCAATAAAAATGGGATTAGTGTTAAGTGTGCCATTTGTATGTATGCGAGAGATAAACTTAATAACGAATGGTGTGCTCTTATGTGACAGAATAAAGTTATGAATTTAATCCCCCTTGAACGCGTAATAACCCACTTGAACATGAAAATATACGGACTTCAGTTGCAGACGCTTCGGAAATTAGGATAATGGTGATAGTTAATGCTTGTGGGTTGATACGGAGTACATAAATGAAATAAAGAAGCTCTCATTAAGTCGTTCAAGTGTAGCCATTTATTTGGATACCTTATATGGATTTTTTTAGTTATTAAGCTAAAGTACTGGTGGTTGTGGGGACTATACTTTGTGTATTTTTTGAATTGTTGGCTAACATTTTTCACCTTCCAATGCGTCGATTGTCTTGACGAGAGTTTCTGCATTCTATAGTAACCTCTGAGATCTACATCCTGGCTTATCATTGTTCCATAAGTAGTTGTTACCAGTGTCCACTAAGATGTGGCATTCTGTTCTAAGCTTCCTTTTTACCACTAAAATATCAGCTGCTGAATGATTGGAAAATAGATCACACACAAAACCTGATTTTTTTTAAAAAATTGGGTAACAAACCCAACATTCCAAAACTCGTCTTGCCTATCGTCATTACTCCGGGTAAAAATTGGTGAAGATGTCTGTGATGAAGAAAATTTCGAGTGTGGTGTCCCACAGGGATCAAAGCTAGATTCACTAATTTTCATCATGCCCGTAAACGATTTACTGTCCATGCTTAAATATGGTAGCCGTTATGCGTATGCGGACGACACAGCGATTGCAGTGGCCATACGGTCGTTAACGAAGCAAAGGGAATTGGCTTCAATAGAGTCGCTGCTTGATCTCACTTGCATGGGCTCAACACGAGTGCACTAAAGGTAAAGCACATTCGCCCGGCGCATATTCTTAAAACAAATCTGAAGACTAAGATGCACGACGTAGATTTTTTCCACTGAAAACCAACAGACTGTCAGCCCAAGGTATTTTGGGCTGACAGTGGATCACAAATTCCAAGATCTACCAATCGATGATTTGATGTCATTTGGTGTCATGGTGGGTGTCCACTTTTTCACCTAAAAAATCATCACCCATTTGCATTGAGAAGAGCGTCGCAAAAGAAGAATCTAAATAAGGTCCAAATAAGACTTAAAAAACTGATAAAAAGAACTGGACGCAACATCGATGACCAGCAAGGATTAAATCAGACATGTACAGAGTGCAGACGCGGTAACCAAGACACATCAGGAGACGACACAAGAAATTCCAAGAACTATCAAAGCATTAGCAAGATTTATTCGCTAGCAGTATGAAAATGACTTACTAAAATTAATGAAATGCGAAAGAAGGAAGGAAGTAGGTTTCTTAAAACGGAAACTCAAAACAGACATTATGAATGTTGTGTAGACACTCAAACCAACAAATGTGAGTTAACCAACTACAGAAAGTCTTGTAAATATGAACTTCAGCAAAACCACCAAATCCAATACTGGATTGTAGCATATGGGATTCAAATCATGCGGTTGTCCTGCAGATCACACATGTAGTTTCGCTGCAGTCGGGACTACAAGTGTATTGCTGTATTGCCGCTGTAGATATGTGTTGTTAGATAATAAGAAATATTTGTACTTTAGATTAAGTCGGACAGCCGATTGAGTCGGTTTATGAAATAAAATATAACTCTTTTATTACAAATCTCGTCGGCCAGTGTAAATTTGAATGTAATCTAGCAACAAGCAAAAATGAATATTTTCTTCTCATTTTTAGCATTTTAGCATTAGCAGCGCTCGTAAGTTTTTCGTAGTTTTTTTGTGTGAACGGGTTGTTTTTCCCTCCACAAAAGAGGCGGCCCTACCTCTTGCAACAACTCAACTGAAACCATTCATTGAACTTGATAGTCCAAAGTCCAAATTAATGAAAAAACCATTCACTCAACTAAAACCATTCGAATATTTTTCCATCATACAAATTAACAAATCATTCATTCAGGAAAAAAAAAACAATTCGAACTCATTTCCCAACTGAGTCGAACTATCGAATCCATCCAAACCATATACGTGAAAAATCTGTCATGGAAATATTTTGACAATGTGTGTATGCATACACAAAATTCTCTCTCAGAGCTTAATACAAATCATCGCTCAGAGAAGGTACAAAAACCATTTGACTCAGTCGAACCAGCCATACAAATAAGAACAATCGAATTTTTTTTTTTCATTCAATCTAATGAATGAATGATTTTTGACTATCGAATAAATTAATAGCTTGCAACTATCGATTAACTAGAGAGTTCTTATTCGATAGTTCCCATCACTAGTGTGATCGTCTACAACCATTTCGCACCGCACTACCTGCGCCGTGTGATTTCTTCCATTTGCTACTGCTGTAAACACGGAAGGTACTATCCATCGCCGCACGATCCCAACGCGCCGTAGTGGAAACTTTCACGGCAATTGATGAAAAGGCCAAGCGAGCTGGTCGAGCAACGAGCAAGAAACGATCTGCCGCACACCACCTTGCCCAAAACATCACAATCGGCAACTACAATTTTGATGTAGGGTCCCCCGCTTGTTTACCTCTCATTAAAACATTAACTCCATGAACGGCATCTTAGTGTAGACCCGATGCAGAATTGTCCTTGGCAACTGATGCTACTTCGGTTTCTGAAAACAACTGGGCTCGAAACTCCTGACTCGAAGGACTAAAGTCATGTTCTACAAAACTCTTATTCTGCCAGTCCAGCTTTATGGAGCCGAAAGCTGATAAACAAGACTGCAGAGCATATTCTCGGTGCCTTCAAAAGAAAATTCTACATCGAATATACGGTCCCGTCTGCGATTAAGGCGAATGGAGGAGAATACACAACCGCGAACTCTACGAACTGTACAAGGATGTGGATGTAGTTCAGATGGCAAAAATCCGTCGACTACACTGGCTCGGCCACATAGAGCGCATGAACACCAACGCTCCAGTTAGGAGGGTGTTCGAATCCGAGCCTCCTGTTTCGAGAAGGAGAAGGAGACCGACGGTCCGGTACAGAGACCAAGTCATCGCGGATGTAAGACAGCCCTTGATGACTGTAAGCAGCGTGACCTGGACCGTCATCAACGGTAGGCAGCAATTGCTCAGGACCCTTCATGGGTCGTTTGCCTGAGAAGTAAGTAAGTTGACAAGTCCCTTTCTAGGTGGTGTGTGACGAAACGTAGACAGCATACATTTTGTTTTGTCCTCATTGACTTTAAGACCAGCTCTTCTTCTCTTTTTCAATTGCCGTAAATGCCTTCACCACAGCACTTTCGGAACGACTGAGCGACGATGTCAATGTCATCTGCATATCCCAAACGTTGGACTGATTAGGACTGAAGATAGTTCTTTCCGTGTTGACATTTTTCCCGCCGCATTATCCTCTCTAGTAAAAAATTGAAGAAATCACAAGACAGTGCATCTCCTTGCTGAAATCCGGTGCAGGTTTCAAACGGCTCAGAAGTCATTGAGATGAAGTGCACGGTGCATCGCATATGTGTTAGAGTGGCTCGTCACAACTGGATCAATTTTTTTCCGGATCCCGCCTTCGGTCATCGCTTCGAATAACTCCTTGCGATGAATTCGGTCATATGCGGCTTCAAAATCGATAAAAGGATGGTTATAATCGATTTGAAATTCGCTTATCCGGGATCTGCCTTAGTGTGAAAATGTCGTCTACAGTCCACTTGCCGGGCCGAAAGCCGCACTGGTACGTTCCGATTAGTGTGGTACAAATCGGCTTTAGACGATCACACAGTACGTTGGATAGGAACTTGTTGGCGACGTTGAGCAGGGATATACGTCTACAGTTTTTGCAGAAGGTAGGATCGCCTTTTTTGTGGAGGGGGGCTTATGGAACTGATATTTCAGTCATCGGGCATGCTTTCTTCCTCCCAAATTCCGCAAATGATCTGGTGCATGTTTCCTACCAGAACATTGCCACATAGCCACCTCCGATCTTAAGAGTTTTCCCCCGACGAATAGGCATCCAAATATGTGCAACCTTTTGTGACAGCTGTAATATATGTCGCATTCTTTCTTTTTCATTATCCCTAGTCTTATCCAGTTTATTTTCTGGAGCGCAGCAATTTTCGCTTTATACTGCGTGAGGATATTTTCTAGTTTTTGAGCGGACCCTGGAGTGAAGGGTGTTCTTACGATCCCTTTTTCGCGCCGTGTCGTCGTTGAGGTTCTGTGCGTTGTTCCGAGACTGCTTGCTCTTCCCTAACAAATATGTTTTTTTTTGTGGGCGGTTGTTACCCCTTCGCACAACCACAGCGTTGCATGCATTAGTTCACCTCACCACGGGTGTTGTGATGGCTATCCGCTTGGCGGCTGCATGTCAACTTGATGTATGCATCGATAAGGATCGTTGCTGGCATCCCGCCAAGTCGAGAGCGATCAGCAACTTTGCCTTGTGAGCATAGACCCTGCCCCCAGATTTAAATATGTAGTAAAATTCTAAATGAAAACAAAATAAAATTAAAAATGACCGCAGTCTTGAAGCGTTTGTTCTCTACTATCGGGATATTGACCGTCGTACTTGAATAATTCACAAAACGTGCCTCGTACTTGTTGCACTTCTCCATGAGAAAAATCCACCCAGTGTTCCTCAACAAATTCCTTCTCGTTCTCAAGAATGCTTTCAAGTCGCTCTTGTATGAAAAAAAAATATACAAAACTTAATTAGCATTTTTTTTTTTTCAAATACACACATGACCTTCAAATGCTCTCTTAAATAATCTCTGACAAATTTTGCCATGTCCTGCAATAAGTAAGTGTGCACTGTGTATGAGTGAAGTACTCACTTACGGCTGACAACAGCCAGAAAGCTTAATTAAGATGTCCTGGTGTACTTTGCCTGCCAGGCCACTTGACCACGAAAAGCAACCATTGTGCCTTCGAGTGATGAGCCCTCCGTCGGACACGGAGACTGTGGGGGTACTTAACCACTAATAAGAGTCTATTGTGCGAGCAAGTAATAAAGTGCTATGTGGCCATCGAATCCTCTGCCGCTGTTTGCACTGGTCCCGTTTGCAAATATCCTGCCTCCTGGGCAGAATGCTACTCGCCCAGTGTTGGTAATGCCGTAACGAAAAAGCTTTGATGAGAGACTGAAGCTGCTTTCATTCAATCAAACATACGCTTGTTGGTTTAGTTTATTGTGCGATTTAATGCTACGAAATAACAGAATAATGCGCCACATTATCCACTTTCAGCAGAAGAATAGCGGCTTCTGCGGGTTGAGCTAAACAATGGAGTGTAATTTGTTGCTTTCGTGCAAACTGGACAGGATATAATTGCTAATCGAACTTGTAATGTGTTTCGTTGTGTATTAATGTGTGTTGGGCTTGTAAATGCTCTCACAAAAGCGAGCAAAGAATGTGCTTGTTTATTAAGGCCACAATAATCATCCTCTGAGGACAGAATGGGTTTTTTTTATGTGTATTCCACGTCATAGACGCATCGATCGGGACATACAATACAACTTCATCTAACTCGGCTCCGAAATAGAATGGACTAACAGAATCAGTGCCGATATCACAGTTACAGAGCTGCATTGAGGGTTATAGACTTATGTTGTGCTGTTGGGAAGAAAATTGTTCTAGAGATCTAGAGTATTCTGCTCCAACTCAAACCGAAGAATAGCTCTCCAAAATATTTCATAGCAGACTTATATCTGAAACAGTTCCGAGAAGCGCGTACCAGTGTGGTTTCCAACTCGTCAAATTGACAAACAACCAATTTCGTACACTGAAGCAACGCCTATAAAAGGCCAACGAGTTTCAAGTCGAGAATCATCTTCTAAATAGATTCTAAAGCCACACACGCCAGCATCCATCATCTGGAGCTATACGAGACGATGGCTGAATTCGGAATACCGGGATGAAACTGATGATGTACTGTGTCACGCTGGCAAACAGGCGGTGTAATGTGCAATTGGGGAACAAGAATGCACTGAATTTCCAAGGTGATACGCTGCCGTGTGACTTCTTAAACCGTTTAGTGGATCAGATAGAGTGCGAGAGTGGTATAAGGAATATAAAGCGTGTTGAGCAGCTTGTTAAAATCGCCATCTTGTTTTGTGACGACATTCAGTGCTTACACCATGATACGCTATACCACCAGTTGCTGGGCTACACAGACGACATTATTTGTCGCTCCCAGCGAGTCGTTATATAAGCTTTCACGGCCATCGAAAATTGTTGTTGTGCGAGTTGGTTTTGAAGTTAATGAGAATACAAAGTATTTGTTGTAACAAAGAAAGAATTATCGGTCCACCACAGAGGACAAGACGTCACTGTTGGTTAAAGACATTACAGACTTGAAGTAAATATTAGCTCAACGAATGGATCCCTATTGAAGATTCGATTTATCATAGGAAACCGGCTACAGCGTCAGAATTCAGTTCCAAGGTCTCTGTCCGGTTTCTCCTATCTAATTCCATGAATTCTTCACACAGGGTGTCCTACAGCATAGAATGGATCAAGACTAGTAGAGGGTCAAGGCCGATGCTCCATTCCTAGATAGGGAGTCTGCCATTTCATTGCATGTGGCTGGTATCCAGCAGAGTAGTACATCGTTTCTTCCACTCAGTTCTGTGAGTTTTGTGGGCAATCCCGTCTAGTGTAGTCTCAGTCCAGTGCCATCATAGTGGCTCGTCTGCCCGCCATTATTGCTATGCTAGTTAGATAGTTCCTGTCAAGATTTGATTTCACGCATCACTTAATGACATAGACACTGGTGCGTTTGCCCATTAATTTGATGTATTTTGTCCGTGTGCCAAATAGACTTGCTGCAGTTGTCCTTGCCCTTGCTGCAGTTGCTTCATGATGGCACCTTTAATGCAGAGTATTGCCATGTTTTGAACTTCTTAGGATATTTTTCGTTCTTAGGATGTTTGGATTCCATCCCCAGGATTTGCCTGCCAAGCTTCGACAAATCATTAAAGCATTCGTCGCTTTCCTGATTACCTCTTCTGTGTGTCTTTTTAAACGTGAGTCAGTTGTCTAGCATTATTCCGAAATACCGAGACCTCAGATTCAGTGCTCGTGTGCGCAATTTGATGCATGTGATTAAAGTTCGTGGCAGTTGGAGACAATAGTTGGTTGAATTTGGCAGTGTAAACGTTTGCTGGTGTCTTCCTACTTTAAACGTTCACTATGGAAAATTTGCAAGTTGAGAACATAGCGATATGCACAGCCAGCCGTAGCGCAAAACAAAATAATGACAAAAGGAACCATACAACCTGGGTTATGAGGGCATTATCGACTGTCATCTATCTTCTTAAATTGAAGCGTATATTGAAGAATCAAGACGAAACCTCACTTAATCTTATCCCTACCTGCACATCTCTCCAAAAATGTTTAAATAGTAATGTGCACTCTATTTTTAAGTGCCGGCCACCTGTAACACAAAAACACCCTGTCAAAGGCGACAGCCCTCGAAAAATATCCCCACTCGAAGGCATCATCAAAAAATGCGACATCCTCCACACACTTGTGCATATAATTTGTGAGGAGATTACAAGTTTGAAGAAGGGAATAATTTATTAATTCTTCAGCGAAAACAAGCCACAAAGTGATTTATGACTCAATCCCTTAGCGAAGACGACGCCAAAGACAAAGTTGTGTTCTTATTTTATGAAAACACATAATTATTTCCAGCTAAGTTTTTTTTTCGGCGCAAACAAGAGGACGTCTTCTCTTAATTATTCATGAAAGGTTATTCGGAAGGGAGGTGGAGAAAAAAGTGGCGTACGGAGGTCTCGCGCGCACTTTGCTCATTTTAAATGTGTAAAGAGTCAATAAAAAGTTTTGGATGCGAATGCCTAATTGCCTATATTTCGAGTCCATTATCTGTTCATGTCGTGTGGATCCTGGTCAGGTATTTCGTGTTCCGTTTTTAATTCACGTTAATTAGGCTGGGTGGTTGAATTTACATTTGTTTCTTTGTGTACAAACGTTGGGTACATGCCTGGCACATAAACGTTTGTCAATGTCAATATTTATGGTACCGCAACAAATGCTTACGATTGTAGCATGCATGTTACGTTGGAAAAAAATCCAAAAAGCTGATAATGATGATGTGATTTTTTTGGGGAAACTGTCTACAAAATTTTTTGTTTTTTTCAATTAAACCATACATTATGTTTTAGATGTTCGCAGGAATTCCGTGACCCAACAGACCCCTCAGCCAGCATGTGGTTGTCAGACATTCAGTCCGATTTGGACGGAATGCTTTGTTCAAGATAGCTTCGGGTAGTAGGCCTTGTAGGAAGCACGTAAAATTCGTTATGAGTGGTTGAGTGTCCGATGGTAAATTCGGACCACAATCGGAGTGCTTTGAGTCTCAAGGCTGTGCTAGCTGCCATTTGTTCGCCCAACATTTCCAGAGGTGGAAAGTGAAGAAGTATCTTCACGGCCAAAGTATTCTCAGCGCTTAACTGAGGCACATGCAGACCAGTCTCTGCACCCGATTGAATGCCTTGCAGTTGATTGACTTGTTTAGTGCTCTTCTTCAAACTGACATTCATTAGTGTTGCCCAATCGAGTAAGCTAGTAGCCCTCATTTGCAGCCAAACGCCATAGGAAGTCTTTCTGACTCTACCACGATGTTAAGTTTCCAGCTAAGCTTGAGATCCAGAAATTTCGCATTTAGATGTAGAGAAGTTCCGCACACTCTGTCCCTTAGAGCGGAGACTAATTTTGCAGACGCCACTATGGCAATATAACCGCAATGACTTTGCATTCCGCACTCAAAGAAGGGGTGAGAGTACACCTCCTTGTGGGATGCCTCTATTAACTCCTATATAGATCTTAGTACCTCTTAGGTAAGATTGATGGTCTTAAGGTCCTTCGGTTTGATGGAAGCAGGGTAGCATTTTCCCTTATTGAGAATGAATCATGCCCCACTTCCAGGAGCTGAACATGACATATAATCATGCAGCTTTTGAAGATATTTACTAGCCATGACATGTTGAGGTTATCGATTCTGCCCAATATTAGGTGTGGTTTCTTGCAAGGCTATGTACGCATATATTATAAGTCCACAAAAATAACGATCACAGACGGTTGCTTATTCATCATAAGAACTTAACAGCACTGACTATATTTTAAATTTGTAACCGTCTGGCATTTCCAGATTAAGTTCCGATTCTGTTGAATTGGAATATGGACCCGAGCAGCACAATACATTACATTTAAATGTGGAAATTTCTTGGAGACAATCGACGCATACATACATCATGCTTTGTTCAATGCCTTTGTATCTTCTAATTTCTTGAATTGTATGTATCAAATGAATGAATTCATTGATGAAATTTATGACGGTTCACATAGCATAGAGTTTTAAGCATTATTTTATTTCGAACATATTTCACAATCCGCAATATATATGAAGTTTAACTTAAGCGGTTATAGAATTTGTTGTCACTGTATTTTTCGTGTAGATTAAAATTTATGCATGCATAGGCTTGCAAAAAATACATATTATCATACACATCGTTGAATGAAAATAGAAGTAAAAACACACCAGCCGTGGACGTCGTGGCATCTTACCATTCGGTTACAAAAGTTTTAACTAAGGCTACACTTTCTCAGGACACCCAGTAACTTGCTGCCTCGTCGTGATCAGCTGCGATTGGCCACCTTATCCGAGTTTCATAGTGGATGCTTGGTCTTAAACAATAATCAATCGTAGAAATGAAGATGATACCAAAATGTGTTGGGGTTTTCTCACGACTTGGGACGGTATTTGTATGCGACTTTAAAACATGGATGGTATATAATTTAAATTGGTGTGGGGTTATACCACTGGGTGCTGAGACCGAAACAGATGGAGAAGATTGGGGAAAGATCCATAAGCAGGAACTACATATAATGATACCTGAGAACCCACTTAAATCAGAGTTCTGGTTCACCAGGTGAATGTAGCTCGTGGTGTAAGCTTAATGGCAAGAGATAATCTAAATAGCTCAACTAACTATTCGCGATGTACATTTATTGTGTATTTTAGTCTTTATCTGGAACATTTTAGGTCTTCGGAAGAGAGTCGAGTGTAGGTAGAAGTGGTTGTTCAAGGAGAACATAAATAGCAGTGTGTGCCGCCTTAATGCCACAGATCTTATACTGTATGTAAGGCGTTTTATTAAGATATCCATAAATTCAACTCAGGCAGCTTACGGAGGACATTCGTTCCCTAAGCTGAAATATCACCAAATGAGCTTAAAGTGGTCTAGTGGTTTGATTGAAATGTGGTAACGTCCCTCACTTAACCATGTTGCTGCAACTGCGACAGTCACCTTGTCCTGTGATCGTGGCCATGTCATTTTCTGGGATGTCACTGTGACATGTGACCGACTCCGCCGCTCATCAGTGCCACTACAGTCCGGCAAGGGTCTAGCTTCTCAGCAACCACTTGCATGCTATTGTTTTCTCATGAGTAGAGGGGACCTATAGTCTTATGCCGACTTCGAAAGCCCAAGTTTGAGAAGCTTTTTCTAGGCAGAAATACTCATGTTCCTAAAAACGTCCACCAAGAAGATGAACGAGGATTGTTCTATAGGAATATTATAAATCGCTTTCGTTTGTGTGGTGGCCCCTGGCGTTGTGGGTATTTGCGTCGATCCCAACCTCGACGTCGTAGGTTCGATTCCTGCTCTGTGCGACGAAAACAATTTTCACGACCCCACCTCTTTCAAGTTACTGACAATGCTCAAAGAGTATTTCCTGTCTAGAGAAAGCTTCTCAAACAAAGCCGTTCGGATTCGGCACAAAAATGTAGGTCCCTTCCACTCGTGAGAAAACAATAGCACGCACAACACGAGTGGTTGCTGAGAAGCTAGGCCCTGGCCCCTACGGGCTGTAGCGCCACCCATATTATTATGTTATTATTATTATAGACAAAATGGCAATTTCAAAGACGAGCAAGTTAGAGAATAAAGAGCGGACAGAATGGTCATCAGACGATGGAGATGGGATGGGAAGAGCCTCGAAAGCTATGCAACGTATTTTTATCACAATATGAGGCAATAATAATAATAATAATAATAATAATAATAATAATAATATTTTTGGCGCTACAGCGCTTCTCAGCAACCACTCGTATTGGACATGTTATTGTTCACTTACAGCGACCTACGGAGCCGACTCCGAGCGGCCTAGGCAGGAAATACTCTTTGAGTATTTGGATCATTAAATGATGGCATTCCGCCATCAGTGACTTTAAAAGGGTAGGGTTGTGAACATTTTGTTTGTCGTACAGACCAGGGATCGAACCTACGATGTCGAGGTTGGCATCGACGCACTTACCCACAACTCCATGGGCCACCACGTAAGGCATAAGGGCGCTACAAAATTCCAACAGGAACTTTGAGAAACCATATAAAGAATGGTTAATTTACAAGGAATCTAGGCAAGTCCACAAAGTTTACACTGGAACAAGTAGATGATCTGCCTAGGAGGATCATTAGACTCGCTGAAGTGGGCATGCCAGTCACGCCAAAAATGTTGTCGTCGCATTTTATAGCGTCAACAATATTACCAGGGATTAACTTCGTTTCTACTGTAGCATCATCGAAAAATTTCCTTAAGGAACAACCAAGCAAAACTCTGATATTATATTTTCCAAATTGAAGGAGAAAAAAACAAACAAAAAAGCAATATCGGTACGTAATAATGAGCAGTAATACAACATGGATAGAATAAATGGATAAATAACAGAATAGACATATTAATATAGAACAACTTGACAAAGACAAACAGTTTTTATATATTTGTATATCTATACAATCATTAAGATTGACAAAAATGAGTAACACGAAATTTAATTAGGGTACAAGAGTGGAAACGAAATATCAGGTATTTGGACATTTTAGTGGTTATGTGGAAATAGTTGGCTAAAGAGGGTTGTCTGTTGTATAACATCTTAGTTTGAATGTTCTTCTTAGTTTGCTTATCCTGGAAAAGATCTATTCAACCTTTGCTTTGGTATGAAGATTCAAGTAGAGTGATGCCACGGTAGACTAAGCATAATTTTGAGTATTTCGTTTTGCGATATTTGAAGCCTTTTAATGTGACACTTAGCACAGCTACCCCAGACCTGGCAGCCATACAGTTATTTTTAGGATGCATTAAACATGTATATCCCCTCAAAAACCGGTCGAATTAATTAACACATCTTCTATAGCCAAAACGCCATAGGATCATTTCCGCCATAGACTAAAGACCAGCTCGATATGACATGTAAACTGAACAAAGGCTTGTGCTGATGCAACTTAGGTAATTTTCTTTTAGGCGTTTGAAAGTTATTAACGAGAAACTATAGGTTGGGTCTTATTTGGTTCAGGTACCTTACTCTCAAAGCTCATCTCAGTAAGCACTGATAAACTGATAAACACTGGCTTTGCATGGTGTTGTAACTTTTCCTACACACCAACTGTACTTATTCGACCTCCAAGTGGAAGTCATCGGGTACTGGTTGTAGTTTACCTGAACTCAATCTGCTAATCTTTTAAGTGCGACCTCTTGTCGTCCAGGTTTGGGGCTTGTAAGTATCGTGATAGAAAGCTCAAAATATTTACCTTCTAACATATTTACAGACCGTGGCAACACTAATTTTAATGTAGGCTAATCTATGTGTTACCCTAAAATCGGTTAAATACAACAACTCCGTTTAAAGCGGAAACAATGGTGAAAAACAAACTCCATATACAACCAGGGCTTTGATGATAGTTTACTCTCTTAACATCTTAAGTTCAAAGCCACACATGAGGATAGTGCATACAATCACGATACCCAGTGCCAGAGTGCCACAGTTTCCCAGCCGATACGTGTACTCGGTGTATGTTAAGGATTTAACACAGAATCATTCCTGTTGACACAAGTGTCAATAAAGTCAGAACGTTTCGATTTTTGTTTGTTGCTTTCCGGACCAACATGACATGTGTACAGCGAAGTGTGCAGTTGACGTGGGTAATTCAACACTTCCTCTTTGCTGTTGTGTGGTCTACACTTCACTACAAAATCCAGGGAAATATTGTAGCCTCTAAGTGCGTGAGAGTTTGATCAGCTCGTGTCGGTTTAAACAAGTCCTTCTTTGACGACAACATGTACGCAACTGTGTTTGCATATCCCTTTTAAATGGTTCCGTAGTGAAATCTCCGTCAATAAATCGCCCAGTCATGTGTATGTAACATGAACATTGTTGAAGGAGTTTTTGTTGAAAACACTTTTTGGTTCTAAGAGTCTGGATTATTTCAATACTGAAATACCAGTATTCTTGTCCGTCGTGACTTAAAGCCAAAATACTGAGGATTTATCGAATTGTTTATGATTTGACGAAGGTGTAGGCGATGTGGTTCCTTTTCTTTGAGTGCTAAACAAAGAGTCTTTCATTATTACTCTGCATATCCCACGAAGAGGAAAAACAATGTGCTAATCAGAAAGGTTAATTTAATAACACATGTTTACAGCTTCGTGGAATATGCTTTCTAATTATGAACATCATCAACCCTTAGGTGCAAGCCTTAATAACAGTGTTTAGATGGGCTAAGCAAATTAATTTTATTCATTCGGCCCTCGTGGGAAAGTAATTATTAAAATGTTTATTAAAATCTAGAAAAGGGAAGTGGGTAATCACTCTTCATCTCACCCATACAAATTCCATACATATGACGTTAGTCAAGCGTCCATGTCCACGGGTAGAGTTGGCTTGTTAAGATTTGTTTTTCAGTCAGCTGCTCTTCGCCTGATTTGGGTGATGAGACGAGACGAGTTGGTCAAAGTGCCGAAAATATCGCTGCCGTTCCGACGTCCGTAGCAAACGATTCAAGTCAGTCAATTTCACGGCCTTCTCAAGAATTGAGCATCGGCCAGACCACATTATGTCGTATTTTGCGTAAGGACCTTGGTTTACATTCATACAACATCCACGCGGCTCAATAATTGAAGCTGAAGGACCATTTAAAGGGACTTACGTTTTCCGATTGAGAAGAAGCCCCAACATGATGAATTTCATCGCAAAACCATCTTCAGGGACAAAGCTAATTTTTGGCTAAATGGGTTGGTCAATAAGCAAAATATGCGCAAATGGTCGGGTGAAAATCCACAAGCCACACAGCGCACGTTACTATCTATTTTTTGAAGAGGTGTAGAGGTGTATGGTGAAAGTGTTATCTCATGTAATGGCTCATGATTGGCATCCTCTTTCGTGCAATTTAACGCCGCTTGACTTTTGGCTGTGGGGCTACGTTAAGTCATTGGTGTAAGACGACTACATTGCAAGAGCTCAGATCCAACATTGAAATTGCGGCCGTAATGTGTGACCGAGTCACAAATTGGGTCCAACGAATCGACGGCTGTAATTGTGTCCGCGGTGGTCATATGAACAAAGCTGAGTTCCATTCATAAATGCTTTGATTGTTGATTGTTGACGGTAATAAAGTTTTTGAAATACAGAGTGGAGCACGAATCGTGCTACAAAAAACAAAACGCGAATAATTTTTTTTATCTATGTAATCGCCTTGTGTTTTTTTTTTACTTTTCAGTTTGACGGAACTCCCCCGAAAAAATGGAGTAGATCCGATATCTACGGTTGGGTTCAAGACACTATCGCAGCTGTAGTATCCTCAATTCAGGCAAATCCAAGCGTTTCGACTCGAAATTTATCGGCGCAAATTGGAGTTAGCAGACGGTAATTACAATGCATAATTCATGACTAAAACATGTTTCTGTATAAGGTCCAAGTTACAATGAAATATCCGTAGAAGACGCTAGCTTGATGAATTGCATGTCTGGTGAGGACCATTTTGATCAAATTCAAAATTTGTTCAGGTACTTTGGCGTCTAAAGTTATATCTGTTTTGAAGAACATACATTTTGGCCTTAGAGCTGCATCAATCAATTAATTTACAAATTTGTAAACCAGGCTTTTAATTAAAACCAGCTTTTGGAGTTGCCTCAGCGTTTGATGGGCACCTACGGTGCTTTAAGTGCAGGTCCGAGTACGTCCCAGTTTCGACCTTTCCTTTTTCGTGTCACTGACAATACTAGAAGTGTTTTCATGTTTAGGAACTTTTCAAACTTGGCCATTCGATGTCGGCATAGAGCTATAGCTCTTCCACTTGTGACAGAAGAAAGCCAACGAGTGGTTGTTGTAAGAGTTTGACCCTAGATTTTTACGGGTTGTACCGCCAGACACATTATTATTATTTGTTGTATGTTTTTTCATAAAATGCAAAAAAGTGGTAAGTTGGAGTGATGTTGGTGAAAAAGTTGATTTCTGACATCGAGATGGGTCAAAATTATTAAAATGTAAACGACTTAACGTTACCAATAGCATGGGTATTAAGAAGCTCTAAAAGTAGGAAGTCATATGCGTACACTCGAATCCGTTTTGCGTAATACTTACTACACGTATTTCATAAAATATTTATAAGCTTCGAGAACAACAAAAGGGTAGATGATGTAGTAATGCAAGGACTTGGTACAAGTACAAAAGCAACCCATTCCGCACCAGTTGCCCGTGGGATCTTTGCTAGAAGAGGCTCAAGAAGTTCGAAATAAGGATTATGAGTATGAAAAGTGTGATTCATCGTGAGTTTTGATTTTTAATCGACTTTTTTTTTGCCTAATCACGCGTGACACCTATCAAACTGATTAGGTCCCAGTTTTCATTGGTGGAAGATACCCCACCGGTTAAGCCACATCCAGCACATAGTGAAGTTACTATATCAGAAGGGGAATCCTTGGTCCATATTTCTTCAAAAATGAGGCAAATCAGAATGTTTCCGTTGCTTTCGCGCCATGTTAACGGATGTAGTTCCTGAAATTCAAGCACATCGTCTCTGTGAGCTCTTGTTTCAATAAGCTATGACTTCTAGCCATACAGTACATGTTGAGAAAGCACTTAATTTCACGTTTTTCACGTTGATATCACACATTTGGATTATTTTTTTCAGGGATTTGTAAGGTCTCAGGTCTTCAGGAATAGTTTAGTTAGATTAGATTAGGTCATTTGAAAAAAAAAAATGTTTCGTTTTCACTTAGTATTCGAGCTCAAGCCTTACCGAAGCCGAAGTCTTTTTTGTATTTAAAAAATAATCTATTAATGTATTGTACATAAGTAGTGATTACGCCTTTGTTTTAAGCCACAATTTACAAGCAATTCATAATAATAAAGTTAATATTTTATGCAGTTAAATAAGAGAGAGAGAGAGTTGTCAAATTGAAGATTACTTCATACACCTTTAATTACACCAACCTTTATAGGACCACAATAAGGTCTCGTGGCTCTCGACTATGTTCTTATGCTTTTTTAAATCGGTCGAAATGCTCAAAAGATGCAAATTTGTATCCTTTATCCCCTTGTGCGGCGCTTTAGGAGTAGTATGGTCGTTAATATAAAAGTAGAATCACACGTGTTTCTCTGTGTGCACGATTTTGAAAAAGGAGTGTGTTTTCGGAGCTCAGCGTTGTTGATCTGAATAACTCAGTAATGCACATTAAAATCATTGCCAAAAATTTGACCAAATCACACGGATATAATCAGTTTCCGATAAGTCCAATAATTGCTTGAATACGTCTAATATTTACAGAACGCATTTATCGAATCGAATTAACTATTCCAAATAAATACCTCTCACAGTCCGTAGAAGTGGAAAGACATGGCATTAGTCTGTGGGGGTATTTGCAGAGAGTTCAGCACTGTAGACAGAAGTTAAACATTTCAAGAAGCTTCCATATTTGCACGAGAGATTTACATGTTCAGAGCGTCGTCTCATGATTCAATGAAAGATCAACATTTTCACCAAAAACCCCTTCAGGTGATGAGGTAAATATTAACTCGTTCAAGAACTCAAAAGCAGTGCTACAAGCATTGCAAGATGTGCTGGTGCTCCAACTAACTGAAGGGTGACAGAACTAAGTGGTTCATGACAAAGACTTAGATTATTGTCCTTGGTGGTACGCTTTGCGACAAATAAACTCTTATCTACCGACTCATACTACACGAGCTACAGTGTGCGTTTCAAATAGTCATCCGACCTATCATCACTGCATGTATGGCAGCAAAATATGAATGAACTCTGCTCTTCCAATCAATAAAAAGCCGTTTAATGACGTCGTTGCGCTTAGACAAACAAAAGTATTCTGGGGTTTTCGACTGCGTCATTCAAACACAGATAAGAAACTGAAATGTCAGAGACAGTACAATCTTTCAGAAGTCATGTACTATGGCGTTGATGATCGAAGAAACACAAACTGTCATCAGTGGAAGGAAAGAATGTGTCCATGTTGCTGGAGATGATTCAACGACATCATGCAAATAAGATCATCGCATATACTCGAAACATTTAACTTAAAGTCAAACAGAGGGAATTTCCTGTTTTATTCCGGGACTGGACCCAGGAAGTGTATGTTTTTGTATTACACAAAAAAAAAAAGAATGCGATGTCCCAAAAAGTACTATGTTTTTCAGAAGCCACGAAACAATTCTGTGTAGACTATTGTCAAGGACTCGGATAGACTAAGTAAGATTCTGGCTCAAGAGAACTCTAATCCATCAATTTTGAGAAAACCAGGAGGAGTAGGAGGGACAACATCGTTTGCTTTATGTTCCACGAGACGCGACTACACACATTGGGATGCGATAAGCGCACAAAAATCGTATGGGCCATAAACAACTTTGGCCCATTCAAAACCCCGGGGCCCCATGAAATCATGATACAGAGGGATATGCAATTCAATGGCCCAAGTCAATTTTTATAATGTGTATCCTAAGTAGTAACGTTCTAATGTCATGCGCCGAGTGCGAGTAGTCTTCTTAGAGACATGGGCCTAAAAATGCAAAGGACCTTAAACCAATCAGTCACACATCACTTGCCTTGAGGACACTTGAACGTAACCTTAATTTTTTTCATTGTTAATTAATCGTATCAGTCCGTGGATTATCTGCATGCTCAATAGCAGAAATATATGTGTAGGTCGCGCTAGGAAGTTGTGCTATATCCCAAATGGTCAGTAGAAGAACGCCTCAAGGATGCGTCATCACACCGCGAGATCACGGAATTCGCATAAAAAAAGTTAACACACAACTTTCAAAAGCTTATGTTGCGGTGAGAATACACACTTGCACCGAATTTTTTTGTGAGTATATGGTTTATTTTATATCACAACAGAATGAGTGTATATATCTTAAGTCACAAGAACGTTTTCACGTACCGATCTCTGCGATGTACATAGCTTCAAAAAATGATCATCGAAGTCAAGACAAGTTACAAAACGGGAAAGATTTTCTTCAATAAGAGAACCCCGAATGTTGTTTTTAGAGGCATTTGTATACGATTGTATACAATCTTGCAAGCAAAAACATCTCGACGTTATAAGTAACTACAGTAAGAACAATTAAATGGAATTCAATGCTGTCTACACGAAAAAAATTAAAGGAGAACTTATAATAATAAAAAAATCAATTGTAGTGGTTTAATTTGTTTGTTTACTGGAATGCTTTTCAATTAATATGTTGTCCACTCCCCTCAACTATCAATAATTGCTTGGAGTCTTCGAGGCATGCTTTCTACTAATCTTATGGCATAATCTTGAGACAAAACAGCTCTCCAAAAACTCGTATTTTTCGTGATAATTGTTTGACCGTCGAGATCTTCTCTCCTTGAGGCTTTAGCTTCATGAATGCCCAAACATTTTCAATGGGATTTGCACGAGGCGACTGTGATGGCCAATCTAAAACATTGATGTCATTTTCTTGTTTCCGCGCTGTTTTGGGTCTTCTTAAATTAACCAATTTACATTTCTTCTTTTAAACCACCTATGGCCTATGGGTCTATAGGTAGGATATGGCCTACTTCTTATGAATATTGACCATGCTGGGTGCGTTTATAAATATGAGCAAATTGCCAAATCCTTGTTTTGAGTAGTATCCCCAAACGTGCAAGAGACCATGCCCAAAAAAAGCTTCAAAAAAAAACGTTGTTCCAATCTCTGTCCAAATTCTCCGTGGCCCAACTGAGTCGTTTAAAAAAAAATAAATCTTAAAATACTACTAGTATAAGAATTGACACTTGGAAATTGACGCTTTGTATTCAAAGCATCTTAGTAGTTAGTAGTTTTTTTATCTGTTAATGCAAATGTGACTTCCAAGTTGGTTTTCATAAACAGTATATAGCCCACAAAAAACGAACAGTGATCAGGGTAAGTCAACAGAAAAATAACAACAAATAATACACGATTTGTTTGGTTTCTTTTTTAAATTGTATCACAACAGTTTTTTTTCTAATAACTCTTGTTTTTGAGTGAAAAGCTAACTAGCCTTTGTTATCTTAAAATTGTTTTTGTTCTTTATACCCGCCCTGTCTGTGTCTTTAGAGTTGGTTTAATTAAATGTTAAGTCTTATATATTATTTAAATAAAATAAATCTAATTCACCATAATTCGTATTGCTTAAGGTGAAAGAAATTAAATTTTAGCCGATTGACAAACGTGGCGAATGTTTTTTTTTTTTTTGAAAATAGCGTTTTCAGTAGGCCGCAGATTAGGCAGCTCAAGAGGGATCCTACCTTTTTCAAATCAAAGACTGAAGTCGAATTCAAAGCTTTTCATTCATTTGCTTTGGCTATAAGCAATTTCTTATGCAAAAAGGAATCTGACGACCATGTTGTGCTTGTTGATTGCGTGCTATCGAATTTGCAAGAGCTATGGTGCAACATGACTTCCTGACACTTCCTGTACTTTCCACAAAATCTGGATGAGTTCAGTGATTATCAGGGCAAAGGATTCCATCAAACTCCTTAAAAAATGCGGAGCGTTATCAGCGGCGGTGGGTCTCGCATATATAGGCAAACTACTGTTGGAGTTTGCAACAGATTCTGCTTAAAGTCGTTCAGAATTTTTTTAACATCATCATTACCATTTTCATTTCAAAAAGTTGACACTTGCAACGATCACACATTCGGGGTCACCAAAAATGCCGCGAAATACCTAGGTTTCCTCAACCTAAGCAAGAAACATTTTGCTCGTTTAGAGCTGAAACCAATCCATAAGTAAAAGGCTCCAATATACAGAGTGAATAGATTCGATTCATGCACCCTGTCTTCTTTCTTCTTGTTTTTTCTCTAGTTCAACAAATGATACCCAAGTGAGTTAGCCAGCTGCCTTCCCCTTCTATATGCTTGAATATGCAGGACCTGCCGTCGCAGTTCTCTGCTCATTAACTCTTTAGTCCTACTTTCGGACGTATTGTTGAAGTAATGATTCGTTTATGAACCGCACTCGAAGAATATAGAATGTTCTTCCCAAGCTACGATTTTCCACAGACTCTGCACTCATTTAAAACGAACCTCTTCGGCATTCCACCTCCTATACCTTTAAACCATGCAGGATGCCGGTCACTTAAGGGTATTCGTAGTCCACAGATAGCTGGCAGAATATAAAGAAGTTGTTTCTTAATTTTTGCGACTTTCAAGCTTGTTGCAATCTACGACCTGACGACAAAGATGTACTAAGCTCAAAGTGTACTCAACCCATGCCCGTTTCCTATTTCTCTCGCAGTTAGAGACACACACTCCCTGTCTGCCATTTATCAATTAATATACTCAAATATCAATACCTTCATATGTACATTTCCCATATAGCAGCCAATTGAAAACAGTCTCGATTTGCATTATGTCATAACTCCTCTAATCACTATCAATACTAGCTTCTCGGGGGATTATCATCCAATATATAAGTTCATCTCCTTATGGATTACTCAGTATTAACACTCCGATAATTAGTTAACAGCATCATTTGAGGCCAAATACAAAAGTGAAACAAGCCAAGTTTTACTGAACTTTAATTACATTGGCATAAAGTAATCATGTTTCTATATCTAATTTTCGTGGGAACTTCGAACCGATGGCAAACAACCACACACGCCTATGCCGATGAAATTGATGAAGCCCTCAACAATGTCTGGGGTTCTGGAACGTTGCGTCCATTCTTGACAAAGTCAATTAAACTTCACATCACTTCAGCTACCTTTAAATCGAATGACAATTCATGTGGAACAAGTTGGGTATTTACAAGTGACAAAGTTTCCTAATCTAATCCAGATAAACAAACGAGATGAGTGGGCCTGTATCTTACCCCTGGATAGTACGTAGCACGTAGAGGCCATAATATTCATTCTACGCGTCGATTGGATTTCGGTCCCTCTCAGTTTGAAGATTGTCGAAAGTTTGGCAACGAGTTTGCAGTACAGTAAATTGCGCACGAACCTATGGCGACACGTGTATTTGGTGCACGATAATTCACTAATGCATGGCGTGTCTATTTTTAGATTTGACAGACACATTCAGTAGCCCAACAGGACGGTAGGAAATGTGAGTTTTATTTAATTTCACTCAGAGGGAAAGGTGATGTGAATGTTTTTTTTTTGTTCGTCTCGCAACACTGTTCGCAGTAGCAACCAGTGTGACACGTAAGATTTGATTTGCTTTCGACATAATTCATCATTTCGTCGTGAATATGGTCACTTCGAAGCACAGCTTAAAAATTGTATGAACTTAGCTGAGGTAATCCTTTTGCGGTTGTCCAGTTCAGTGTCCCCATTTGTAAAACCAGCACTCCAGTATTCTTATCGGAGTAGTCAAGGCCGCTCCAGTGACGTGACGATTTTTGTCTTATTGACAATTATATGCCTTCTTTTTGCCAATTCCTGGAAGTCAATTGTGCGAAGCAGCCCGTAATTGTTTCGTGAAATCTTCTGCAGACGGGCACAAGTCCTTTTATTAAAATGTTTGTCACGATTGGCAGTTACAGCTTCGATGTAGTTAAAGGCTTTGTCTATGTAGGCTCTGCAATAAACCTCTTACGTAACATCACCACGAAGTCAAAACGAAGTATAACCCTGGCCAACCGCTGTGTCTTTGGACCCAGGGGGCAATTACAAAATAAAGCCCTGTCTCCGAAAACCAAGTTGTTTCTATATAGCTTTTTGATGACTGAGACAGTCTTGCTGTAAATAAAAATAATGATAAATGAGGACGAAGAGATGCTTGGTCACTTCGAGAGAAAAATCCTTCGAATCATATTCGATCACATTTGCTAAGAATGAGTTTGGAGCCGAAAGCTGGACGACGAACTATACGAGCTGTGAAAGTCTTCGAGGCCAACCTTGAGGGACAATGCCATAGTTGAAGACTTCGCCTCCGATGATGTAACCAGGTGGAAAGAGATCTTAATCAGCTGGGTGTACGAAACTGAAGGCGCGCCCAAGATCGTAATAAGTGAAGAGGAATGATGATTTAGGCGCAGGTCTACACGGGACTATAACGTCATGCAAAGAAGTATGCGTAGGAATGTATGTACATACGTATGCCTTCTAGACGACCACTACTTACTTACTTATCAGTCTAGCGAACAATGAAGGGTCTGAGCCTGAGCGATTGCTGCATTTCAAGGGTGACGGAACCAAACACGCTGCTTCCAGTCATCAAGGCCAAGCTGTCATACATCTGCGATGACTTGGTCTCTGTACTGGAGGTTCGGTCTTCCTCTCCTTCTCGAACCAGGAGGCTTGGATTCGAAGACCCTCTTAGCAGGAACATTGGTGTCCATTCGCTCGATGTGGCCGAGCCTTTGTGGTTGACGGATTCTTACCTTCCGGACTCCGGACAGCTCACAGAGTTCGCGGTTGTGTCTTCTCCTCCATTCGCCTTCCTAGCAGACGGGAGCTCATATCCTTACCCATAGTGATAATTAGCATTAGCAAAATTAACTCACAATGAATCTTATCTCGCTTAGAATAAAACGCTTAGAATAAAACACTCCCTTAGACTCGAAACACTCCGACTGTAGTCCGAACTCAATAGCGACCACTCAACCTTTCTCAAGGAATTCAACTTCCTTCATAGCGACACTGACCCAGATACCCCAGGCTATCTTCGAGATGAAATTCTCGATCAGCATCCCTCCAAATTGGACTGGATGTCTGATAGGCAGGCGTTGGATGATCCTCTGCGTATTTTCACAGACGGATCGAAGACTAACGAAGAGGTGGGTGTCTATTCCCAAGATCTCAACATTGCTTTCCTGATCACTGTAGCGTTTTTCAGGCAGAAACCATAGCGATTAAAGAGACGTTTTCGTGGCCCAAAAACAACGTGATGTCAAAAAGGGATATCACCATCTGTTTGGATACTGGACAATCTCATGCTTTGCTCAAAAGCATTTCTTCATTGCAGGCTGTCTCTTAACGAGATGGCGGAGCATTTTAACATTTACCTCATGTGAGTGTCGGGACACTGTGACATACCAGGAAACTGCAAAGTCGATGAACTCGCCAGGTGTGGTACACCTCATCCCTATCAAAAGCACTGGTACCACCTTCCATGCCGATCGCTACAGCCTACCACAATTAAAACCAACAGTGACAAATGGCTAGAAGTCACCACTTGCCTTAAAACAAAAGAAATCTGGCCATCACTTAACCTCGGTGACTCTGTCTACTTAAGACTCAGCAAACACTCATTAAGGACTCTCATAGGAGTCATAATCGATCACTGTGCAACTGGGACTCATGCTCGCAGAATGGGCCCCATATAATGATTTCTGCAGAAGCTGCATGGATGAAGAGGAGGAAGAAAACACACTCATCACTTACTCTGTTCGTGCAGCGCTCTCGCTAGTCGTAAGTTCCTACATCTAGGGTCCTACTATTTCAATAACCTCAATGGGCTAAACAGCGGCACCATATGCCAGCTTCAGTACAAGCATCAACTGGTTCCAGTGTTTGGAGAAGTCAATCCGCGTGGTATCACAATGAGCCTACTCTGGCCTAAGTGTGACTGCCCTTAACAGTCAGCCACTACAACGTAACCTAGCCTACATACATTTGCGAATTTTTGTTGGTCTAATTATGGTCGTCTAACAAGGTTGCAATGGCTAGGACAGAGCTCAGTGCATTCTGACATAAGGATCAGAGCAACTGCAAGCCTTTTTTTTTAACTTACGACAAAAACAAGAGTATTGACTACTGAACTGCTAATCTTGTCATAAGAACCTTTATAAATTCGGTGCTATCCCCTGTCCGTTCGCGTTTGAGAAAAAATGTGGTTTAAATCAACAACTCCTTATAAAATAAAAGTAAGCCGCAAATTCAGAGAACTAACCAATTTTCAAGAAATATGAATTAGGTCTGCATGCTGATAAGCTGCGCATTAAATAAGCGAGACTTTTTTTGAGCAAAACTTCCACAGAAAATAGTTTAAGTGACTTTAACCTTATTCTCGACAAATTTATAATTTCCTTGGCGTTTCTTCAAACGGAAAACGGGATCCAGAAAATCAGATAAATCTTTATGCGAATAAAAAAGTCAAGAGTTTCCGAAGTTTACAGTGCTTATATATACGAGTGTGTATATAATTGATGCAAAAAAGTGAGGGGGACGTGAATTCGATTAAAAATAGAAGACATGAGATCATTTATAAAAATTAGAAGGCGAGCCGTTGACGTGCAAAAGCCTTAACATTGCGCTATACTATTGTGGGCGAACCCTAACCAGCTCATTGTATCGTGAAATGGGCTAACAAATCTGCCCCCAGGATCACATAAAACATAGGGTAATAGGTTTAAACCGAATTCGATGACATCACAATAGATGCGCAGAAGGTCGTGGCTCGCCCCACTCTTCATAGTTGAACTCGACATTGAACGTATTTTTTGTTTGAGATTTCTTACGTCACCGGCAACTTTGAAGGGAAGCATCCCTCAAAAATAGACAATTTAGCCGAGGGGTTCTGGCAAAAACGAAAAAGTCCCGGCAAATGATGTAAAGCGATATTCAAAGTCCATTAAACTCTGCAGGCAGTGAGTTGGCTGTTTGTACTTGTAGTACAAATGCTTGTTGTTCTCGTGACAGACAACGGCGAGAAACAATTGCTTATCGCATTTCAAAAATTTACCCCTTGCCGGTGGTATAAGCTTCCTCGTTCACCGGCTACACTCCGTCAAACTACGACGGATAACTATGAAGGGTACGATTCCTACCGGATAATTAGTAACGAACACCGACTCAATGCCTCACAGGGACATCATGTAATTTGCTCAATACCAGCCGGCAGGCCTCAAATCCCCAACCAACCTGGATGAAGCAAAAACACAAAGACGGAAACTTTAAACTCCCATTCAAACTAAGAAACGAATCTATTGTTTAATCAGCTAGGGGAGCTGGCGATGGGCGGAGAGAGCACCCACCTCCTGGCGGGTGGTGATTGTATTGAAATCAAAAGCCAGCTATGAATGGTTTGCTGCGAGGACCTTAGCATGTGCGGTCAATAGGAAGGCTGTATCCACAGTTGGCAGAAGGCAAAGGAAGGAAAGCGGAACACAAAAGCGTATCTGATGCTACGGGTATTAGTGTTGACGGAAATTGTTTCGCTGTAACAAAGGGCAGCAAGCGAAGTCAATCGATAATTGAAATTAAAGATGCGACGTTTCAACACTTTTTCCCAAAGTGGTTGGAATTTATCTACACTCTCGGCGAAAGCTAGACCAACGACTGGGGGGGAGGATGGGAAAATTCATTAAAAAGTGCCACAGCAAAGTCAGAGTTAAAGTGTTCGAGTTGGGAAGGGAGAAATTCGTCGCCTTGGATGATGTATCCCCCTCCGTTCAAATTACCTTTCATCCCATCTCAAATAACTGTGAGTAAAGTACAGACGAAGAGTTGATGTCCACTTAAGTTTAACGGACAGACATCGTCCACTAGGATGCACACCAAAAAAGAAAAACACATCATTGGCTTCTCTTCTGACGTTGGAGTGGAAAGAGGGAGCTTTTCGTAAGTGATTCTAATAGAATGAAAACTCTCTACAATGGGAAAACTTTTAGAAAACTATTTAGGATCATTTACCTACACTTTGTCGTAATCCGCGCAAGGATGGGACGCGGATACCCTTGCTGCCGGAATCCAGTTTTGTTAGTGTCTCCAGCATTTGACACACATTCGGCATCATTTAAATCCCTTTAAACTTGATGGAATCATTTCAGGGAAATCATCATGAGATAATTCTATACAGAGGTCCTGGGTCTTTTAATTGTGATCCCAAAGGAGTAACGATTAGTTCCGTCCGACTGGTCGTCTTTAGTTTATTCATAGTTTAACTTATGAGCTTCAGAGTGCTCGTTACTGGTGGAGCCCTCGGAGTCAATCAGAAAGATGGGACCAATAACACTTTACGAGGAAGTTAACAAAACTCCTCCTTTCTCAGTACATGGTACGGTACGGATGCTGACACACCCTTGTGTGTCCACCATATATCAAAAGCTAAGCTATGAAATTGCAATTTTCCGGAACGTATCAGAAAATCCACTACAGCACCTTACTGCCTTAAATGGGTCATTGGAGGATTACAGCCCCGCATTCGATATTATGTTGGTATCCGCAGTAAATACTGATGGATGTAGCCACATAGGTCTGGTTAACCCTTGATAAAGTTGTCAATTGCTGTCTTCTCAACTGTGTCTAAATGTTGGCAAGCATTTGCATCTAATGAACTGAACATGAGACTGTTGGGCAGGGTAGAATAGAACGCCAGCATCTAAGGTGGCGCGTTCAAGTGGAAAGAGACCCCGATTAACTTAGTGTGTCAATATTCCAGGTATGTAATGGGACTTGCTGCAACTAACAAGGTCCATTGTTCAATCGCAGTTACACAAAGAAAAAAGCGTTCAGCTTATTAGCTGAATTATAAATTATTTTCTCGTGACGGGTGTATGGGGCTATTATTGTGGAATGAATGCTGAAGTAGCCAAAGATATATAAGTATATTCTGAGTTTTCCACAATCGTCTATTTTTTCAATCACGAACTGTACGGGCTGTACAGCGACATGAGTCTAGTTAGGCGTCTGCGGATTCAACACCTACGGCTAGGCTAGGTCATGTAGAGCGAATGGACACCACAGCTCCGGCCCGAAGAATCTTCGAATCCGAATCTGTCGGGCAACGCAACAGAGGACGCCCGCGTTTAAGGTGGCGCAGCCAAGTGGAGAAGGACCTCAACCAATTTGGTGTGTTAAACTGGAGACAGCTAGCCAGCGATCGCGATAGTTCGAGAGAGGCTTGTTGATCGAGGCTCAGGTCCACCCGGACTGTAGCGCCACACAAAGAAGAAGAAGACTGTTTCAAAGTGAAAGTTCTTTCATACCTATATAGACATTCAATAGCTGTCTCAGGTAGATTCCCAGATATGATAAGTGCCGTGATGGAAGCATTAGATAAATGGACGAACAATGTCGGACTTGATGTCAATCAAGACGGAGTTAGTGCCTTACACCTCCAGTGTAGCTAAAATGGAAGAATTAACATTCACTGACCGAGCGAAATACTTGAGTACTATTATCGACAGAATGCTAATACTGAAGACATAACATTTTAGAACGCACCAGGAAGGTATCGGGAAGACCCAAGTGAGGAATCCGACGTAGAATAAGACATTGACTCGACATGGCAATAGTAAGACCAGTAATGACCTACGGAGTCGGTCTATAATTTAACCATGAATCGTCTTACAAACAACCAACGCTTGCAAATTATTGAATTTAATTATCAAAATTCGTGCTCTGTTAAAAAAGTTAATTGCGCTTTTTTACCGAAAAATTGTGTTCAGCGACGATGCTCATGTTTAGCTCAATGGATACGTAAATAAGCAGAATTGTCGATTTTGGAGTGAATATCAGCCAGAAGCATTGCAAGAGCTACCAATGTATCCAGAAAAAGTCACATTTTGGTGCGGTTTATGGGCTGGTGGCATCATTGGGCCGTACTCCTTCAAAGATCGTAACGTAACTGTGAATGGTGAGCGCTACCGTGAGATGATATCCAACTTTTGCCCAAAATGCAAGAGCTTGACTTGCGTGACATGTGTTTTCAACAAGACCGGGCCATATGCCACACAGCACGCGCAACAATGGACCTATTGAGAGGCGAGTTGGGTGAAAGCTCATGTCAAGCCCCCTTTAATTGACGCATTGTAATAAAACATTGGAGCATTTATTCGTGAGATACCGGCCGAAATGTTGGAAAGAGTATGCCAAAATTGGACTAAGCGGATGGACCATTCGAGGCGCAGTCAAGGTCAACATTTGCATGAAATAATCTTCAAACATTAAATTATATGGACCGTACTATCGATTCAAATAAAGATTTCATGCATTTTTCTGAATTTTGTGTTTTCTTTTAAAAAACTTTGCTTTAGCTTTTAAAAAAGCACTCTTTATAATGGCGGCTATGGAATCTGGCGGATTGACTGCGGAGGGAAAATTCTCGCATCCGCATATTTTCCTATTATAGAAAACGCAATCCAGAATGTGAGCGGATGTCCGTGAATTAGTGCGAAAAAAATAGAAAACTTAACTCATCCGCACTTCATACATTTTGTGACGTTTTCAATTTGAACCAAATGAGTTGCGGATTTGGATTAAAAAATTATGAGTGGTTACAACGAAAGTTAATTTTAAAACAAGAAACAAACGAAACTTATCTTGAATTTTTGACAAAAATATAATGTTGCTTTCCGTTTTTTTTTCGCTCATGCTTAAACTTATACACATTGAACTTAAAACCTCTTCAAATATATTTTCTAAGACCCCTTGGGCAGAACAACTGACAAATGTCGGTTGTATTATTCCAACTTCAGCGTCCTTGTCATAAATGCTTCTTGCTTTAGCCCGGATCATTTACCAAATCCGAAAGAAGGTGCATAAATGAGTGCTCTTTACAAAAAACTTCGTTTGACTAACTGACTGCCCGGTATTGATAAAATATCCTTAGCCCTGCTTCTTATTTCGCAACATATACATTAGTAATCATTTTCTTTTAACTTATTTCACTCTGTAAATAATTACTTTTCAGAGCAATTGAATCAGAAGAATCAAAATTGACAGCAAACAGCTGATTGTAGAAGGGGTCGATAGGGAGGTCTTGCGGACCAATAATGTAGTTCATCCGACGGATTCTATAATAGGACCAAACTTGGATTCCGTATGTAAGTTACTCCCTCCGCATTCGATTCGCCGGATTCCATAACCGGCATGCTTGATTCCATATTTTCCCTTGGAAATTGTTTTTCAGAATATAGATATCTCAAACGAGTGCGTTAATTTTGATATGGAAAACTAAGGTTGCTTGCTGTTGACAAAACTTTCATTGATATATAGCCTTAGCTTGCTGATAAGCAAGCTAAACTAGGTCTGTTCCCATACTTTCTCAACCAATTTGCAAAATCTGCAATTTTTTACGGAGTGCGAGTAAAAATCTCTTAAAATTGACACGTCTCTCTCTTTCGCGATCGATTGACATTAAACTTATGCTTTGATGTACAGGAACAGAGTTTCGTAAATTTTCGTTGTTTTGTACTGCTAATTTTGTGTGCGGGAATAGACTCATTATGAATCCATTTGGCTGCATTGTCGATTCTGTACCATTTCTCTGCACTTGGGAAATAGGATCATTCCGTGCAAAATACTCAAACAATCCAATACATGGTGGTCAGTCTACAACAGCATCCATACAGAATGGCTGCTCTCGTTATCCGTAGTCTGACAGGAAAATACACTTCCAGATAAATCTCGTATGACAGTTGCAGTAACCAAGTGGCCGAAGTAATTGGAGCAATGTCCAAGTCTCCTGCTTCGCATAGACGACTGCCCATTGAGCATTGGTCAAACCACGACTATAACCACTTACATCCACAAATTCATCGAAAAAGCAATCACGTCAGACATACTTCAAGATCATTCTGTGTAAGCAATCCCACGAGTTGCTTAACGTGACGCTGTGTTGCCATCCCTACCTCAGCCTACAGCCATTTTTAAGGCATTCTTCCCCCGGAGGGTGAAAGAACTCCTCATGAGCCGGAAATGTGTTGATTAATTATGCATTAATACACCCAATTATCCTTGTTGCCCCAGAGATCGAAGGTAATTCAAATCCCACCCAACGGTCCCCGAAAAAAAGACATTCTGCAAACGCGTTGGTAGCATAAGGACATTTACATAAAAAGCGTATAAATTTGCGATTGATAAGTATTTTGAAGGAAATTCGTCCACTCCGCTGACTTGCTGGTCACCCAAGCAAAGTGCCATCCTCATATATTAAAATGTCGAATGGGCCAATACATCAAATAATAATATCAGGGGTGGAAAATGTAAAAGTCACTCGTAGCCAAGTACCCACTGTTTGCTCGCAAACAATGCGACACTTGTTAAAACACAGACGTTTTCGGGGAAATTACGCTCCGGAATAAATGGTTATTGCTTGCACAAAATATAATACAATCCAGAAGAAAAAAATACCGAGGATACGGCTGGAGTTTGTGAAGAAATACATAAAAAACCGCAAGTGGTTTGGCAAGTCCAAATTTTTTTTTCGTTCACAGCCAAGTCAAAGTTGAAGGTTTTTATTTATTTTTTTTGTCCGGGACGGATGGTTGTTGGCTTGTTTGAGGAGAAAGCCGTAAAAGGTATTGAATTCAAAAAGGGACAATAAAACATGATGGGGGTGTAAAATGGTGTGGGCCGTGATGGCACTCGATTTAAATTCAATCGAGTGAAGAAAAAGTTCAAATTGGCTTAAAGTCGAACTTCAAAGTACGTGGCGAGCGATTTAACCACAAGTTAATAACAACTTGTCATTTTTAATGAAAATTCGGTGGAGGATCTCGCCGGCTTTGTGAAATCTAGAGGGGAAATATTAATTTCGTGGTTGGAGGAAAATGGATTTTATTTTAATAGGACGCACATCAAAGTGAACGGTTCGCTTCCTTTAAAGTTTAAGTGATTTTGAAATGAAGGGGGTGTTGTTGCTTACACACACACCGTGTTATCAAATATTCAGTCAACATGGCTGCTGCAGCTGTCCATCGGCAAACAGGAGTTTGGTCAATATCTGTTCGTCTGTGGGTGGATATTTGAACAGTAATCTGTGCAAAATTCGTGAAATAATTACAAATGTTTTTTTTGATTTCGTTTGACGTATTTTTGTGTAGTGGTGCAGATATAAAATAAATGAAATAAGTCCACATGCAGGTGTACTATACAAAATCTGATCTAAGTTTGAATGGCTAAGAGATTAATTGAGTTTTGTTGTTCTTTAACCCGAGTGGAATCTGGGCCAATATGCTAGAGCATACAGCTTTGTACATATTTTGCAGTGACTTTTCAGTGGCGGAAACAGTGCTTTTATGCCGACTTCTAAACTTGAGATGTCTGTTATCGGAGCATTGTTAGTAACTCGTGAGAGGTGTATCCGTGAATTATGAAAGACTCGTGTCAGTGCCCAGCCCTTACACCTTGTTAACTTGGTTTATTCACATATGCACATTCAGATATGCAAGTTAATTTTTTTTTAAATACTTGAATCGTTTCAGAATTTTTGGCATAACTTCCGTCCTTGACGATTACTTCCTTCACAAAAATAAGGCCATAGGATCAAGGACGCCTGATAACAGGATTATAGAATTTGATGCGCAAAAGATCCAATTCAATTGTGGAATAGGCTGATACCAGGCTCATGTTGATGTTCTGGAATTGAGTCTCACACTCTTTGCAGCCACATTCTCATCTATGCTCACCGCACAATCTGTTTCATACATTTTTTGCACGAACTTGAGTACAGCAGTCGAGGTGTATGCGTCATTTCCGCTATCTAATAATAATATGGGTGGCGCTACAGTAGTTGGCCAGGTCCTAGCCTCTCAGCAACTAATAGTGCAATATATCACGTGTGGAAACGGCCTGCAGATTACAACAATATTCTATATAAGTCCCTCAGCATCCACCGGTTTCGTTGCATTTACCGTCACCAAGGCCATAGCTTTTTAGTGTTGCAATAAAGCAGTGTTATCATTTACCAGGTATACCGGTATGAAGTGAACGTCAAGATACAAATTTCTCGCTAGGGAACATTTGTTGTGAACGAGCCCTTATTTTTTTTGTTTGTTTGCTATAACATCTGTGAAAAATGTTTAGTATACATCAAGTCATTGAACAGACAAAATCATATTTTTTCATCGTGTTAAAAATGTCGAATTTTGTACTAGATAGTGATGATTTGCATTAGAAAGCATTAATTTTTGTTTTCATTTGAAGAAAAGTGCTACAGAGTCGCATCGAATGCTTGTCGAGACATATGGTGATCATGCTCTATCAGAAGCAACATGCAAAAGGTTGTTTCAACGGTTCAGAAATAATGGTTTTGATGTGAAAAATGAAGAACGTGGAAGACCACCAAAAAATTTGAAGACGCCGAATTGCAAACGATATTGGATGGAGAAGACACTTTAAGACAAAAGCAATAGCAGCAATGTTAAATTTTGCACAACAAACAATTTCTGACCATTTAAAAGCTATGGGAAAGATCCAAAAGTCTGGAAAATGGGTGCCACATGAATTGAATGAAAAACAGATGGAAAACCGAAAACACACTTGTGAAATTTTGCTTCAAGGACACGTAAGAAAATGGGTTTTGCATCGGATTGTTACTGGCGATGAAAAATGCATTTATTTTGAGAATTATGAACGGTTGTCGGCAAGAAGACAGTGCTGTGTTTGGTGGGACCAGAAAGGTGTGGTGTACCACGAGCTCCTAAAACCTGGTGAAAACGTTAATACTGATCGAAACCGACAGCAAATGATCAATTTGAACCATGTATTGATCGAGAAACGACCAGAATTAGCCAGAAGACACGGCAAGGTAATTTTGCTCCATGACAATGCACCTGCACACGAAGCAAAAACGGTTCAAGATACAATCAAAGCACTTGGATGGGAGCAGCTACCCCACCCGCCGTATTCACCAGACTTGGCTCCTTCCGACTACTTTTTGTTTTCATCGATGGGACACGCATTGGCTGAGCAGCACTTCGATTCCTACGAAGAAGTCGAAAATTGGGTGTCTGATTGATTGGCGTGGTATTCACAAATTGCCAGAAAGGTGGTCAAAAGGTGTAGAAAACAATGGCCAATACTTTGAAGAAAATGTTTTTACTTTCCCATTAATAATTAGTGTTTTATTTTCCAAAATTGTCCGCTCTTTTCATTCATAGCTACAATCAATCATAGCTACAATCGCAATCGACAGCTGGGAACTTCTCCGATCGACTCTGCCGGGAGCTCTCAGAGAGTCCAACCCTGCCGGGTGAAACAATCGACGAACAGTATAATCGTTGTCAAAACGTGTCTGATGTGTTGGGTTTGAGCAACGCAATGGTTTGACAATAGTGGCGGCAGGCGTATTCGGTGAAGCTAGCAGCATATAAGACGACGCTGGATGGAAGGACAAGAGTGGTTCGTGAGCTCTACGAACTTAAACGAAGGGAAGAAAAGGAAAAAGAACTAGCACGAGAAGCCCGCGATCGAGGAAATGGAGAAATGGATCGAGGTACGCAGAAATAATTGCCGAAAGTTTTACTAGCGGAAGAAACAACTATCCAAAGGGTACAAATATTGAACAGAAGCCTGTCGGAACAAAGAGGGACAACTCGTAGTAGAGTCACAGTCGATACTGAGAATCTGGAGAAGTCGTGCAAAACTCGCACGCCAACACGAGAGACACGCAATTGCAATTGGTAGCATACGCGGACGATATTGACGTGATTGGCTGAACTCAGCGTGCCGTCAATGAAGCGTTTGCTTGTATTGAAACGGAGGCGGCAAAAATGGGATTAGCGGTGAATGAGGGCAAAAGAAAGTATGTGCTGTCTTTAAGAAAGAACACAAAACATCAACGACTCGTTCAGAATGTCACCATAGACAGCTTTAACTTCGAGATGGTTAAGGACTTCATTTACCTTGACTTTCAAGTTAATAGTACGAACAACATCAGTACCGATATCAAACGCAGAATAACTCTTGCCAACCGCTGTTTCTTTGAGCTCAAGAGGCATTTGGGGATTAGAGCCCTCTCGCGAAGGACCTAGCTAACATTATATAAGACCTTGATCATCCTTGTACTGCTGTATGGCGCGGAAGCCTGGACTATCTCAAGAGCCTTCATCCGCATGCACTTGGTCTCTTCGAGTGAAAAGTTCTGCATTCAATATTTGGTCCTGTTTGCGTTGAAGGTTTCTGGAGGAGAAGATTCAACCACAAACTTTACGGGCGACATGAGTCTGGTCAGGCGTCTATGGATTCAACGCCTAAGATGGCTAGGCCATGTAGAGCGCATGGACGACACTGCTCCAGCCCGAAGAGTCTTCCACTCCGAACCAGTCGGACACCGCAATAGAGGACGACCAGGAAGACGATGGCGCAATCAAGTGGAGGATGCGAAATTGGATGCAGTCGGCTAAGGATCGTGCCTGCTGGAGTGGATTGTTGACTGAGGCCCAGATTCACCCCGGACTGTAGTGCTACGTGAATCGAAGGAGTTCTTTAATCGGATACCAAAACAAAACAAACTTCGAGCCTGCCCCTCTCCCACGAAAACCAAATCACCACTAGGCACTCACTAAACAAACGCATTTGGCATACGATCATGAGCGACACTTCCACGACACATGGCAATGAGTACTAAATCCGATTAACGTACAACGAAATGCAGCGTATTGTAAGACATGAGTTGAATAAATGAGAACTTAAAGTAAGCAGCGTGTTTCCTTTCTCCAGAAAGTGTATCGTGTGGCTGAACAAATAATGGTTCTGTCTACAAAAATTAATTTTTTCTGAATTTGAATGAATCTCAAATAATGAGTTTCTCCTGCTTACAGTTACTGCCGCAGTCCCGCTTATTAAACTCAAATTAGATTTGGTATATGTGTGTATCAATTTTTAATTAAACGCGTCGTGCATCAGGGTATTAGTCGTTGTCCCTGACTTAGTGTTTGATGTAATTTACATCGTAAAATATTAACAACACTTACCTTTCCAATATCCTTTGTTCCGAGTTAATATCACATCTCAGCATTTTGTGACTTGAAAATCCTAAATGATTAGAAAATTCCGACTTTGTTGGGGAGCCCGTTGACGACGAACCCACAGACTCTAATCCCCTTGATAACTTCAGCATCTCGGCGCCGAACTGATGCAGTGCAGTCATTGTTGTTGGATTTGTTTCGGGTATGCTGTGGAAGAGAGAGTTTTCCATCTTATAGACAGTGGTGACGCATTATTATGATAATCTTAGGTCTTAATCTCTTACCTTGAGTCGGGCAACCACAGCTCGTGTGTGTCAAGAGTCGAGAGCTCCGTGTCTGTGGAGTTCACTGAGTAGGGGTGCGTTGGAGTGGACTGATGGCCGGCCTTCAGCAAACGACGCCATGTGCATCTTCTTTCTGCAACACACAATAGTGCCCACTTTGTAAGGACTTCTCAGAATTCATATGCAAAAGACATACCTAATGCCGACGTCTGTCCCAGCCATCCGCTAGCCCAACCAGGTGTTGGTGGGTGGTTTGTGCCACCGAGGTTTTGCCTTTGCCTCGCCAGCAGTCTCACAGTCAGACAGTAGGTCAGTAGCATGACCCCGAGAGGAATATAAAAGCAGACTATTGATCCCACCAGTTTGTACACTGGATCGGGGATTTGACATGTTCCGTTCACAAGAACAGACGCATGATTCTGTGGTTAGGAGAAACGCTTAGACTACAATACGGCTCATCTGCATTGCAGGGGATCTTACCTTAGAGTACATCAAGCTTAGGGGTAAGCTCATTGCTATTGATAACAGCCAAACAAAAACGATTTTCAATGTGACCCGGCGTCGGGTCTTGTTCCTTCCGAAACGCATTGGATACCTTAACGATAAGTAACGATCCACTGATATGGTACACAGGTGCATTATGCTTGCCGTGCAGAATAGAACGTCCAGGCAAATCCATATTAAGCAATGTTCCGACCCGAGAGGGAAGTGTCCTGCAATAAAAAAAATTGAATTAACTAAGAGGTGATGGTGACATGTGATGTAGAAGATGTGATATGAAAATGCTTTGAGCTTGTTGGATCACCATTAAAGACGATACGCGATTGTTTATTCTTAACAAGTTAAGATGGGCTTACACTCTAGTGGATAGACCCCAAAACAAGCACATCCTGGTACATGCGTCGTTGCTGTAATCAGATTTATGCGTAAGGTAAAGTTAGTATATGAAAATGTTGCCAAGGAAGTATACGAAATACTGGCATCGTTGCACATCTGCAAGAAATGTATTCCTGTTTCATTTGATAACAAATTCTGTAGAGTTCTTAAGGCGTATCAGAGTACGTGATTAACAACAAAATCTCTAAACTCATCCACCAACAACTAGCCCTCAACTGCGGCTTCATTCAGCAACGTACGCGGTACTGTAAGTATAAACATCTCCCAGTGCTTGAAAACGTCATAGCAAAGTTGTATTTGTATTAAATATTGGAATTCTTATCACAGACCAACATATGACAATAAACCGGCCAGACATAGTCATATCTTCACAAGACACAGACGTAGCAGTAACGCTCTACAAAGATATCGAAATAGTCCGCACTGGCAGTCGAAGTGGGAATGATGTACAGAGCTCAAGGGTAAATATCATACCGATTCTACTTTCAGCAACAGGCTTGGTACCGAAACACCTCACCACGAATCTCGAAAATAAAAATTGGACACTCTGTTAGCTAAAATCAAAAGTGTCAAAAGCAGTGCTTTAAGGTATACAATTCCTCCAACGTTAACCCAATAGAAAGTAGTAATACGGAAGCATGTAGAACTGGGACTAGGCTCCATCAGAACATAATCCCCTAGGTATAGTACAAACGGGAGGTAGGCGGTATTGAGAAATTATTTGAGTATTCTCAGTGATAGAGGTGAGGCGTGCAAATAATAGTGGTTTTACCAGAAACCAACTCTAGACACCGCCTAATGGATGCAAATCTATCAAGGAATACTTATGAGAGGTTTTAGAGACCATTGGACCGATTTTTTTCAAATCTTCATCAATGTGTTCATATGCAAATATTATTGGTGTAAGTAGTTAACATTAGTAGCTCTCATCATCACCTTCAAAGAAATTTTAAGAATCTCCATTATGTGGCTATAAGGTCTTCGAATTAAATGATAATTACCACCACTTCATCTGGTTATTCAATGTTTAAGCAGTGCTAAAAGTGCTAAGTGCTAAAATCTGTAAATAACAGCAAAAAAATGGAAAGAAGACTTAAGAGGATAGCTTCGATAGTTCCATCACATGAACTGACTCATGAATTTGACTCACGTAAGGCGAATTTAATTGTCGTTTGATACCAAACTTTCGACTTTCGAGCGACCTCGATTTTTGAATATAGTTCCGCTAGAAATGTAAGATAGCTCACTGTGGTTTGCTAAAATGGCAAAAAAAATATCACACACAATACGTGTGGTTGCAACCTAGACATACGCCCGGGTCTACCTCAGCGACACAAAAAATAAAACATAAACCACGGAATGAATGGTTTTCATCAGCTATTTATCTTAAAAATATATAAATTGTGAGTAGTCTAGTAAGTACAGTACAGTACTGACCAAATCTCAGTTAGTTGTGGAATAGAAGTTTTTATAAAAGAATTTAATTTAAGAGAGAATAGAGAATTATAGGAACAAAAGGGATCAGAATGCCTGGAAAGTACGTGATCGAATGCTTGAATATCAACATTTTGATGCCGAATGTTCACACAGAAAAGAAAATTTTCAGAACTGATTCTTACACGAAACATCGTGAATATTATCTTATTGATTTTATAGGCGTGTGTTTTTTAGAGCTCAGTATTCATCTCAGTAAAGATGTTCAATAAAACACTCTTTACTCAGTTCAATTGTTTTCCTTACGTGTGTTTACGTTCATGTCACTCGATTTATGTATACATTAAAATTTATGTCAGCACAGTTTCCAACACAAGCAGAAATATCGACAAAAACTATGAAATAGAAAAAAACACACAAGTATCAAATAAATTATGAATACCAACTGGAGCCACATCTGATTACGATGATTCAACTCAGCTATCGGCTTTTAAATTTAACTGAGTACTTTTGCTCAGCAAATGCTCGTAACTTGTTTTGTTGTTACATCGCGCGTAAAAGTGTTACTGAGCTGAGTATTGATTCTAAGAAACGTACGCCTTACATACCTGTTGACATCCTCAGGAGGGGGTTAATGTCAGGGGGATAGAAATAAGTTAGTTTTTAAATTGAAGGAAATATATGTACCCTTTGATTTTATTAAGCCACAATTTAGTTTGCAAGAGTATTCTGGTAGTCTGGAAGATGGAAATTCGGTGAATAATCGACAATTGTGGGCTCCATAGTTTCCTAGATCTACATTGTTAATAACTATTACACCAGTTGAATAATAAGCGAACAATCCAAAAGATCTATCTAAGTACACTCTTAATTACACCCAGTTCTCACTACAAACCATTGTCATACGCCTGCCCCATTGGTACATATGTGATGAACACAAAATCATCCTGGAAGCACATCAAAGGAGTTTACTTTTATTATTCATCGATTTCACCACGTTTCTGACATGATTAACGTCTATTTTAAGACTGTCGGAAAGATTGGTGATGACAGGAGTTCTCCAGAAAGGATTAAGACAGAGTTGATGGCACACGTGTAAATTACACGCAGTGAGTCAGCAGACTGCTAGGATGTCAAACAAAGTGACGACTTGTAGTAGGTACCGAAAAAAATCTGAATAATCCTTTGAAATCAACTCAAATCATTGTCATCGGCCCATGTGAACGAAGCTCGGAGAATTTAAAATCAGTTTATTTTAGACAGACATTTGAAGATCTGAAGGTCAAAGTAAAACAATTTAGGCTTACGTAGTTTGGGTGCTTCGTATCCTTTGCACAGTCTTCTGGCATGCAGAACAAATGTTGAGCTTGCTTATTCATCACTCTCAAGACTTCTCATCAAGTCCTTAGTTGACAGAAACTGATTCTTATGCCTGACGGCTCCCTTATTGAAATCTAACTGAAAAACGTTACAGTGTTCGGGATGTCGGAGGTCCGCAAACTATCGGTTGTTGACAATTAGTGGAGCCCACTGGGACCCTTGTTTGGCTTCGGAGTACACTGCTAGAAAAAAAAGGAATTTTGCCATTTTTTTGCGTTCTCCTCCTGTCTGCGGCACGAGCTTGTCAGATGCCGAAGTAATTGCATCTCCCGGCTAGTAATAGTTTGGTCCAGCATATTCTAACAATTCAGTTCAGGTATCAAGTCCCATCCGAGAATTGTAGCACGCGGTTGTAGCGCCCATTTTAAAATTATCAATACCCTCACTCCGAATCTAGTTAAAATATACATGCTTGCTTCAAAGTTAGGCTCTAACTTTTCAGACTCTTCCTTCTCAAACTGCTAGACCATCGTCCAATTAGCATTCCTCAGCAAGATGGGAACAACCTTGAGTTATTCCAAATATCAGGTAGCGTTTGGAATTCAATCCAATCCACGGTGTGAACGTTTTTTTTTGTTCTCGCCAAAGCCTGGTAACTTACATACTTTCTCAACTCGCCAGAAAGATGTAAATTTTGAATGGAATAAATTAAAATTAGCATGGAACGGGTGCGTCTAGTGCTCAGCCCACAAACTTACGTACGAATTTGCCAGTGATCTTATTTGTCGTTTCATTGTTCTAGGTGTGAAGAGAAGAAAAATCGACGAAAAAACAACGAAGCCTGAACAATGCTTCTTATAATGGACTTTGTAAATAAAAAGTTTTTCATGAATTTTTTCGGGCAAAAGTTTCATCGCCTTCGGGATTTGTCTTTGGAATAAGTTTCCCTTTGCTTACTTGTCAAGGATCTGATTTGCTGTAATTCTGCCCTGCGACGTTCTTTAATGCGTGGCATCTTATTATGCTGATGGTACTCGGCGAGGTGTCAGCGTGTCGTCTATTTCTAATTTATGCACTTCCTTTTATTAGCAAGTTCTCTTGTGTCGCGCTCTGCTCACCACTGATTTATCGATTATGCTCTTTGGCTTTGTGTGGAGCAAAGGATAATGCTTCTTAAAGCAAATGCATGAGTACAAAAGCCAGAGATGGGATGAAGAGCTCAGGTAAGCGGGGTGTTAAAGAACATGGGAAACAATGCGACATGATGGGGTGCATTTTGAGGAGGCGCATACGTTGGCTCTGTTGTTTTTTCCATAATGTGTATCTTTTTTGTTGATGTCAACCTTTTTCATGCGTTCTTTTGAATTATCCCTTCAAAACCATTATTAGTAGTAGCTCCCTCACGTACTCGCACAATGAAGCAACCTCCCAAACGTGTCGCGTCCTTACCCGTGTTGAATCAAAGCGAACATTTCACCAATATTTTAATTTAAGATAAACTACCACAGTCTTCAGTATTAGGAATATTGTCGATAGCAAGCAAAACAATTGGCTATGGTGCTGCGACAACACAAGCTAGCCAGTAGCATCCACAAACAAAATAAATTTGCTTTGCTTTTTACTTCAGGCAGAAGTTAAAACTATCCAGAAAGGCGCCCGCATTTTAGACAGCTTATTTTCTCGACGGTTGTTTTCACAATACCACACAAAACCTCTGTAACGGTTTTTAACGTTTCCCTCCTTTTTGAATTCTAGTTATGTATAAAAGTAAAGAGACCGTCTACAGACGGTTATAACGGTTAGAAGGTGTCATTGATTTGATGTTGTGTGTACTATTGTTCTTTCACGAGTGCAGAGGAACTACATTTTTATGCTGACACCGAACGACCAAGTTTGAGAATTTTTTTCTAGACAGGTAATACTCTTTGAGCATTGTCAGTGGCTCGAAAGAGGTGGGGCCACGGTAATTTTATTAACTTATTTATTTTGTTGCTCATACAAGGGATTGGCGGTGGCCGCGGCGTTGTGGGTATGCGCGTCGACCCCAACCTCGACGTCGCAGGTTCGATTCCAGCTCTATGCGACGAAAACAATTTTCACGACCCCACCTATTTCGAGTCACTGACAATGCTCAAAGAGTATTACCTGTCTAGAGAAAACTTCTCAAGCAAAGCCGCTCGGATTCGCCATAAAACTGTAGGTCCCTTCCACTCATGAGAGAACAATAGCACGCACAAAACCCGTGGTTGCTGGGAAAGCTAGGCCCTGGCCCTCTGTGAGCTGTAGCGCCACCCATATTATTATATTATACTTAAAAAATAAAGTACTCTTATAAATTCACGTTTCGGTTCTTATCGAAATTGCGATTTAAAGTAAATGACCGCAGGGGCCAATGAGCCAAATGAGTACTCCGACCGAGAAGTAGGTATTTGCATGGGTCCATTCTTTATGAGTTTACCGCAAATCGTGTTTGGAATAGAAATATACCCGCACGAGTGCATGGTCACACAGCATCATGGCAGCTTCCAACAATGAATCAAATCGAATACAACACCTCACATGAACGTCTGCCAGGCATCACTAATGCGATGTCCAATGAACTGAATGAGTTATGGCCATGCACCATAATTGGATATAATTCGATGGTTAAACATCAATTGAATGACATTCATTGGAACATGTGCGTACCAAGGACAAATTTACACTATGAATATAAACTATAAATATTTTCAACCACACGCATTGCATACGGGATTTTGTTCACAAGGAGTGATGACGTACGTTAGCCGTGAATACAATATTTATGTGAAATCGCCGCCCACGCTCTCTGTCAATGCATAGTTCCTTAGCCAGCAGCGCCCGGGTAATGCCGTGCATGCGGTTGTTTTCACACACAAGTGGAGTTATTGATTTATTCAAACAAAGAGCACACGACAAGAAAGATCTTTCATTTGGTTTTATTTTATCGGTCCTCGGTTACTCGGAAATTAACGACATCGTTAATAAACCCGACATTCGCCTCTTTCTTTCCTTTTGCAGTTCCATTGTTCATTTGTCACTATTCGTACGACGACCAAATGTAAAATTATATGGTATCTTTTTTTTTTTTTGTGGCTGAAGTGGGTTTTCTAACGATTTCTTTTCATTCGTCTTTCCAATGCGAACTTTTTGGGGTTCCGTTGAGTTCCGTTCGTGGAGAAATATCAAGATTGACATGTTTTGTTGGGCATTTTTATTTGATTTTCGTTGCAAGTGTCCTTCATTTCTACATTCATGAATGGAGTCTGCGAAGTTTTTGGTCTTCTGGTGGTATAATGGTTGGTTCTTTGAAATGCGACTGTGACAATTTTAGCCGCATCGGATGCCCTTTTGTTGGTTGCCAGTGGCTTGTGGGAGTCCATGTTCGTATTCGAGTGGAAATGGAGGTAACCATGTCCGATGAGTCGGCTTCTTGTCTTAATAGAAATATTTCATTTCAGAATTACTGCAGTTTACTTTAAACCAAGCTGATGTGCAATCCCCTCGTACGAGTATAAATTATGTACATTGTGTATAGGACTAAAGGGGTTCAGATGAAGCAGTCTATGGTTTTACAAGATGAGACAAAGGGTCTACCGGCAGTCAATTGTGATGGCTTAGACATTGACATCATTGGATGAAAAAAAAAGGGCACAACTAAGATGACTCATGCAGTGCATGAGGGCGAGACAAAGTACAATGTCGGTGTTCCACTGCAGTCGTAGACAAAGCGCCATAATCGTAAAACAAATAAACGAGTTTACATCGAAATACCTATAGTTCCCCGCAAATAAAATGTAACTTTTTTCCTTCAGCCATTTAATTTTGGATGCGCACTCCGCCCGACGACTACTTTTTACTGCGTTTTGTTAACGTTTACGAACGTTAGATCGATTTGATTTTGAGTTTACGAACACAACTAACGCAGATCTTTGTTAGTCTGACTTTTACGAAAATGTACTACGAAAATGTACAAGGTAAGTTGGCTGTTTCATGCGGTTTATGGCATGTCGGACCGCGTTTCATACCTTTTTACAAGAAGGTTGTAGTTCCAACGGCCATTTTAAAACGTTTGTTTTTTAAGTAGTTGACCATCTACGATTTGCTGGAACAAGCGTGTCCAGCTTCAGTGGATGGTTTTTCAGTACAAATACCGGTCGCCCTCCAGAAAGAGTTCAGGGCTTGTACCTTTTCTAGCGAGCTCGTCTGCTTTTCGTAATTCTCTCGAATTTCACAGCGTCGTGGTACCCACATAAGAAGAATTTTAAAATACTTGTCCATCACTTGCCAATTAAGTCTTGGAGTTTGATGTGACCGAGCTCAGAAATTTGATTGCTGCCTGACTGTTGGAGCAGATGACTATGTATGTTCTTGATACTGGGTACATAGTTTTTTGGGCAGGATAAATGTCAAGCCACATCCCTTTACGTTGGAAAAAGCAGATGTTTCTCACGCTACCACTGCCTATAACTGCAAAACAGCACGAAGAAATTTCATGTCAGTAGCTCAGCAGCGAAGTATCAACTAGTTTTTTCGAAAACGAGGAAAAGATGTAAGCAGTCACCAGTGTTACTTTTTAGTGTCAAAGGAATTTTCTCGGCTTTTATTTTTTAGATTTGACTTTTTTCAAGAACACGGCGATCACACTGAACAATTTGTGGCGACCATTTTTTTGACAACCGTGGTTGATTGAACAAATCGTTAAGGTGAACGCTCGTTACAAGTGAATACTTCGAAGTTTCTTTTAAAACTAAAGTTTGCCAGCATTTGTTGTGTGTGAACGTTAAAATTCTGCGAATGACGTGATAGTGTGACAGACACAAAAAAAACGAAAAATACTAGTGTTGAGTCGCGATTTTTCTGTGCAATTCTGTCATATGCTCAAAAAATGTAATGCTAAGCAAATAGTAGCGACAAATTGCTTTGTGTGAACGCCGCTAACCTAACGTAATTTTATTTCGTTCATAACTTTGCAAATGTAAGAAAACAGCGAAGTATAAACATGTGGTAAATAATATTTACTAATATTGACATAAATTAATCAAAATTCTGTTAATGTTTTAAATGAAAAAAGTGTTAAAAAAACCTTTGTTCGGATAAATTTATTTTCAAAATGACTCGTTTTTTAAAGCTTCTAGGACTCATATACAATTTAACTTGCGGTAACACATTCTTCGTGATTGAACAATAATTTACCAATTTGAGATATAGACAGCTGGTATATAGAAAATGAAACACGATAACTTTTTAAATGTAATGTTTTTAGAAGCAGCCCTCCTAATTCCAATGAGTCGGAAAGGCTGGAAACACCAACGATCTGCTGCCCTGTTTCCTGTCTCTTGAGGAGATAAAAACTTGTAGACGTTGTAACTGGATAATATTTGATAGGGATTAGCACCATAAGACTCGGACCATCTTCTTCTGCAAAAGGAAACATTACTGCATCGGGATTTGATGATGACGTCAAAGAATTGAAAAATGTGAATACTCTAAAAACCGTCAAAAGGTTATACCAGGGCTGTGGAAACAGTCGATTGCGATCGACCACCGTACAATTGCATGTGACCGCCGCACAAAAGAAGACCTAACTGCAAAAGAAGAATTATAGACAATTATGCTTTTAAAAGGGAAAACAGGAGGTATTTTCACCTTATCTGCTTTTAAGAAATACATACTTGAACAAAATAATCCAATTCATAAAACTGTTTCAATCACAACGGCAGAGGCGCCTTTAATGGCCGTCAGAAAAAATGGGTTCGTAGCATTTCTAAAAAGTTTGACGATGTTCCTATCTTAGATCTACCTACCCTGATACTTGCAAAATTGTTGAATCTGTTTATGGTAGAAGCCTTCCAGAAAGACCGTTCAGAAAACAATTAGAAGGAAACGAGTCCGATCATGAGGACTGTGCTGCATTGCACCAAGCTTAATAGAAATGCCTTTAAAAAAAGTCATTTATAATTTAACGTTGTTCATCAGCTCAACCAATTTATGCGAATCTGCATTTTCAAAAATTTGAATGCTAAAAAACAGAACACCATTGCTGCAAATATAATGAAACTTTGTAAACTACCTGAGACTAGCTATAAACAATTACACGCCTCAGTTTGCAAACATAGTGGACAACTTCAAAGAACTGCTTAATTTCTTCATTTTTCTGATGCATGCATCAGAAGTTGTATAAAAAATACCATTTTATTTATAAAGAAAAACAAATTGGATAAAATATTAGTGCCAACACGTGTGAACGTCTGAAAAAATTTACAAATTTTTATTAAGAAAGACACCTGATTATGGCAACCACAACCACCATAGGCCAGATTATGACTTCAGAAAGTGATCGCAAAAATCGAGCATAGTTTTTTTTATTAACCATGCTAGTCATCCTAGTTGCATCTAGGTACCTAATGTAGCATAACATTAAGCAATTCAATTCATTTAGCCTGTTCTTAAACTTTAATGTAGGGAAAGAGAAGGTGAATGTGGGCACACAAAATAAAAACATTTGTTGACAGGTGATCTTATCTTTTATTTGGTCGCGAGGAGAAGAAGTGCTAAAACTGCTTTCTGTTTGCATTCATACTTGCACCGTCTTTGCGCCAATAACCTGAACAGATGGGTTTTAACTAATTTTAATTTCAAAATTTATCAAATTGTCAAAAATAACTATGGACAAATGCAAGTGTAAGTATGGGAGCGATTTTTACATTATAAACAGAATTATCAGGTTTCAAATAGAGAAATAGCCAAATCAAAAATGAAAATCGACAAATTTTAAAATTTTCGTCGCCATAATCATCAAATTGGAAAAAAAGAAAAGTATTTAAAAAGTCAAAAATATGTTAACTTCTAATCAATGCTAACTTACTCGCCCTTGTCGGTTGGGGTAGTAAGCCACAGTGATCAAATGGTCGGTTGAGATCCTCGCTGTCTGACTACGAATCAATTTCCCCAGGAAATTGTCCCCTCGTTCTGAAATTCCTAAGGCAAGCACTCTCAAAAAACTGAATCTTGGCCATCACTTGGCGTGCACTCACGAAGACCCACAAGGCAAGGCCATAGGTGAGTCTTCTATCTACTAGTCAGTAACAAAGGAAACTTCAATCGTAGACTGTGGGGTGCCTTGTAATTTGCATTTACAATAATTTATTTTGATGTTATTGATGTTCGTTATAAAAAAATAATGTATATTCAGATTCAGTAAGTTACAATGCGAAAGTTGTGAAATTCCAAAAAATCGCCATATGCTCAAAATATCGCCATTTTTAGGTTGTGGCGATGTACAAATTTTGGTGTCGCAAAACGAAATTTAAAATCTCCCGTTTGGCGATAAATCACCACATATGACAACTCTGATTATAAACAATTAAAACAGGTCAAAGTATTAATGTTAAAATATGCACCTCGTGCATGGTATACATATGCTGTAACATCGATGCCTCGACCTGTACTTGGTCGTGCAACTCCACAATACCATTCAAATATCCATGTTTAAAAGTTGACTTAATGCTCGTTGCTGTATGAGCTATGCTATGGACATTAGTTCTGTTCAAGCGACTGCTCTACTATGTGATCAGACATTTTTTTTGTTTCCTCCAAAAACATTCTACTATCACGAAGTGATCCGAAAGGGTTCTGTGTGATTTACGTATTATCGTCTAGCCAATTCTAATCGTATTTTTTATTAGCTGCTGAAATGTGTGTTTTTCTTCGGTCATTACACCCATTAAGATAACTTGCTTGCCCATAAACGGTTTTCTACGGGTCGATGTTTTCGTTTCACAGATGACATCCTGAGGGTTATCTTTGGAATGTTCGTTTTTTAGACTGGACTTGATTGGTTGAACAGTATTCCTTCTCTACCCTCTGTCAAATTATTTATCACAAAATAACTTAATTACAAGCGTTCATGTAGAAATATCGACAAAACATGGTTTGAGAGCGCGTGACTGCTATATGCTCCATTTTGTATGCTAATTTTCATTTCATGCGAGAAGTACCGAAATAAAGCCTCATTAATTTAATTCTTTTCGTCTACCCTTGTTGAACACTACTCCATAATTATGAATGCAAACTGAATATCCCTGAAATACCACAAAATATGATGGTTTTTGTTCAATTTTGTGAGTCAATTATTGCTTCAGCTGTTTAAAGTGCTAATTTCCATCCTATATGTTGGCATTGATATTCAAATGGTTTTCTGCTAAATTATTATGACATTTAAGAATTAATTTATCAAACTCTCGAACCTCGTTTTGGTTAATGGGTTTGAATGACTTTAAGCCTGCCGTTCACTGCTATTCACACACGTTGACAGCAGCGTCGACGTCTACTTTCTTTTTCATAATTCAATTACTCCTTCGCTGAAAACAGTACGCTTGGTCTTACGTGTTCGTTTCGGTACTCACGTCTGAACTCATCAGGAGAATTTGAAGAAAATTGTCACGGAATTCTAAATGAGACATAACCACCCATCATAAGGCGTTAATCAGAATTATCGGCTAAATTAGATCTACTTATAGAAACCCACTCAAATATTCCAGCTGATTATCATATTTACAGAGTTGACAAGTGTGCTCTTGTAAATGGATTAATTGTTGCATTTATCCGGTTGAATGGTTTGCAAGTCGTTCATGTTTTAAGAGTTCGTGTTTTAAGACCGTCGGAGACCTGAGTTTTATGAAAATGGATTGAATAATAATACGGGCTTTTATAACCTTTGTTCATTTTACTATTTTTGATGTTCTATCTGCGCAGATGGTCTGATGGTAAGGGAACAATAGGACTGCAGCCAGATCTTACTGAGCAGGCCGCCTGTTTGAACTCTATTCGTCGTTATCGCTGGGTTTTGCGCGATTAGTTAGACTGAGACAAGAATCGAGCAGCATCCTTCCAATTAGTCTCCTAGCATTCTTTTTTAATAACCTAAATGAACTTAAGAAGGTAATCTTCATTCTTTATTTGTACAAAAAAAATCTTCTACCCGCTGTGTCCTCGGACGGGTTGGAAAGACTCGAATGGCTGACTGCCTAAGGTGATAGCCACACTGAGACCAGAATAAGCTCGTTGTGTTACCACCGTTTGAATCCTGAGAAGATGTTTAACTGAAACGATAAGCACAGACAGCAGATTACCATCCAGAAAGAGCGTTGATGTACCCTTTCTAACGAGTTCGTCTGCTTGACAATATTCTAAGATGTCACTGGATATCGAAGTCAGGTAAATGGAGTATACAACGTCCTGCGTTCAGACTTCCTGTAAGTTCTGGAGAGTATGCTGGTTGAGAAGTTCTTATCGAAGGCAAGCCTTGGTGTCGCCTGGCAGGGATCCAAAAAAGGACCTGCAGCTTATACCGAATCCGAACGGCCAGGTTTGAGAAGCTTTTTCTAGGCGTGAATACTCTTTGGGCATTGCCAGAGACTTAGTGAACTTATTTTTGCCGCCGGGAGCCATGCGCCTACCGAATTTAGAGTGATTTCAGCCGAATGGCCGTACTGGCAGTCGATTGGCGGACGTTCGGGGTGTAATGGTGTTTTTCATGACATGCTGCAGTATTGAACAATGCTAGCAAATCAACATGGATGGTCTATTTTGGTCACAGTCACTGTTCTGATGAATGGTCAGCCCGGCAATGATCAATCACTTATTCCGTGCATTGAAGTGTGCCACAGAGAATCCTACGTTAGTTCTAGCTATTGCACCATTTTTGTCCCAGGAAATTTCGATGGATTGGGATTGTTCACTCGCAGAAACTCACTGCTTGCAATGGAATATGGGTCAGCGATGTCATCTATCCAGACTTGGATGCCGATTGATGGCTACAATCGGTCCAAATCACATGATGGATGTGCACTACGACATATGGTTCCAATAAGACAACGGTATGTGCTATTCTGATAATGCCACAAATGGAATATGCGGCTATGGTCACTGTTCTTTTCTATTTTCTCCTGATGAAGTTAACTGATTGAAACACGCTTTATTGTTTTTTAATCCCTCTCTAAAACGTACACACATACATGTCCAGCCATAATTTCGCGGTAGATATTTACTCCGTCTACATCGGTGCCAACCGCAACTTTTACGAGTTCTAGAGGCAATTGTGTAAATCTTTAGGAGGACCATGTTCACTCCATAAAAGACAATCTTAAAAGGGTATAAGAAAATGGAGTACCCAAGGGAAGAAGGATCTTAACCAAGATGATTTGGATTAGAGGGAGAGGCTTTTTTGTTGTGTCTCAAGTCCACCCCCGTATGTTGGATACAACACATGCTCAGCCGCAGAAAAATCAATTCTACATAGGGCAGTGCCAAAATCAGGATCAAGCTAAAGGTTCTTATAAGGGGGAAGTACTATTTCCACTCATGTAGCTCATAGTAGTAAATGAACTAATTGAGAAAAGATACTCATAAGAAAAATAACGAGGTATGAACTAAACAAAACCTACTCTCTTCGGTGAAACAATATAATTCTCAAAAGACGTCAAGTACCTGGAACTAACAGTAGACAAAAAGCTCAATTGGAATTTTCACTTAAATAAAACCATTGACAGAGCCAGGAACGGCTTTTGGACTAGTAACAGTCTCATTGGTAAGAACTTGTACACAGCCATCAACGGAACAATACTCAGGTACGCTGTCTGGTGGTATAAAACAAAACAAACAACTGCACAAGCCAAGTTCACAAAACTACAAAGTTTTGCTTGTGCCAGCGTAACACTAGCAATGAGAACAACATTCACTGTAGCACTACAGGTCATCAAAAATATCCTACCCTTCTGTCTACAAATAAAGAAAGAAGCTAGAGTTAACGCCTATAAGCTGATCTCAGAAAATTACTCTAATCACACGTTATTCCACCCTGACATTCTTAACGAACTGAACAGGCACGAAACCCTGAAAATGTATGTCGTTGGTAACTGTCTTCCCATATACAACTGCATCCAAATTATAAGGTCACCCCACAAGACACAACTGGGAGCAGAACAGACATCAGCGATTCTCCAATTTGGTACAAAGATGGTTCCAAAACAGATAAAGGCGTTGCAGATTGGAGCATAAGGAGCCAACACCAACACCCATATGTGTATACCACAGCATGGAAATTCATAACTTCGTATTTCAAGCAGATTTATTCGCGATTGAACTGAGCAGAGCTATCAATTACAGGCACTTCTAAACTTGTATGGGACTGACGACAACTGTTACACCAGCTGGTCAACACAAACAGAGTTCACCTCATTTGGGTAACAGGTCACAGCGATCATGTAGGAAACGAATGAGCCTACTACTGACCAGAAAACGATCTGCATCACCATTCATGATGCCACCACCATTCGGCGGCATACCATGATACACAAGTTAATATGTTCCCGCGTCTTATTTGTATGGTAGATCATGTTCAATTTCCACTTTAAGCCTGTGAACAATTAAAACGTTTTCTTAGATGAGAGATATATTTCAAAAATTGGAATCTTAAAAACAATTTCGAAAAATTGCTTAGAAAAGGGAATTTGTAAAAAGAAATTTGTTTAAAATTTCATAGTGGGTTAATTCAATATCATTATATACAACAAAGAAGAGCACAAAATCGATTGTACTATTTTTATACGGAATTCATTTCAATATTTCCTCACAATTTGTCTTCATGAGAAAAAGTCCTCTCTCACTAGTGAATTCACGCAGTTTTGACTCAAATGAACATATTACATTCTATTCTGCTTATCATGCTTCACCATCGCTAAGAGCTATCAAAAGAATTGAGTCAGAGGCATGGCCAATCATTACTGGACAGACACGGAAGGTAACGGGCAGGCCAAGATGTTCCTACCAACTCCTCAGACTCACAAGGAGTTAGATTTTGGCACGGCCCAGTAAACAAACATCGAAAAATCATGAGCCCAACACAAGATAACACCTGTTGATTGTGAAACGAGGACGAAGAAACTACATTCATACTCTGTCAGTATAACTGCCTAGTCAGGACACGTCATTGACACCTGGGCGGATACTATCTTGAAGCGGACAAAATTGCCGCCAGTTCACCCAAAACCATACTAAGTTTCATCATGAACGCAGACTTATTGCATGAACTTTGAAGGGGGGGAATCAAAATAGGACCACCTGAGGCAGCAGTAATCAGGCGATCCCTTTCCACCTCCGTCGAATATTTTAATTCTAATTCTTGTGCTCACTTTAAATCTAAAAAAAGTGATGAGCTCAGGGCCGAGCACCAGCATTTAAGACTGTTCGTTTTCTCCCACTCAATATTGCGTTTTGCCAAATCGACGAACAGTAATTGCATCGATAGAACTGAAAAGGTATTCAACTTTCGTCCAGCCGAAGGATTCTCAACCAAGTGAGGGCGACACGGGATACAGCTAGAAATACCCACCCAAGCCGCAGAAATCCTGCAAATTCAAGCGTAAGCCTGTTTCTTTTGAAAGAAAATCGACACTTTCGTATGTAGCCCACCAGGGATGGAATTTAAATTACTTCACAACATTGTCAATGACCTCAGTAATGTAACGTAAATTACTTCAGCAGAAAAGCAAAAACCATCAGTCATCTCAAAAGTGCAGACAAAATGAAATCTTGTCTATCCGCCAACCCAGTCGACTGAACTCAATAACCATTATCCGGCCATATAATTGTTTTCTTATGAACAGTTTTCACAGGCATACACACAGCCCCACATACAGGCCGTATGGGCAGAGGTACGGCACGTCTGTTAGTTTAGTGTGCTCGTTCATTTCTGCCTTATTGCTTTTTCGATTTTCGTGATTAGTCAGTAAGTTATGTATTCAATAAGTTACTTCCAGTTCAACGCTTCTTCAGGTATAACCCCTTGTCAGACAATGTTTACGTATACTGTAGTCGTTTAACTTTCCTCTCTCGATCTCACACACAATTCCTGCAAACACACATTTGCCTGAACACCATAAACAATGTGTGTACTGCAGGTGGCTTTGTCCTGTAGCATTAAGCCGGAGCGTAGATTGTTCATCAATTTATCACATCAAACGTGAAGAACTTTGGGTTAGTAATCGATACTGAACGAGTGAGAATGAATGAAGGCAGGCTGTACTGCGTTGCGGCGGTGTATACATAGGCATGCACGCCAAGCGATGCTTGCTACTGGTTCGGAAGAGTGGTCAAAGGAATTGCAAAGTTGTTATTAAAGCTGTTATAAAGTTCGAACGAAAATAAACGGAATTTGATACTGTCTCCATTAGAATGATGTATGGAAGTGAAAAAGTGTCTCTGTTCAACAATGGGATTGACTTTATAAAGAATTTCGAATAAATTTTGTTCAAAAAACGAACATTGGCCTTGTATTCAAGGTGTATTTAACTTCGATGTGACGAGGTGCGGATGAGATTTATCAGCTTGCTTTTGCCAATTATAAAGAGTGGCTGATAACGATTTATCATTGAGTAGCCAGAGATGAACAATCTGCTCGCCCTTAAGATGAATAAGAACAATAGCGCCAATTTATAGTCAATTAAAACCGTCTTTGAGAGAATTTATTTACGTACTCAACTTGAAGTAGCATATACTTTTTATCATTCACTCGAACGTAATTGTCAGTTGACTTTAGAACAATTGTCGGAAATTTGAAAATTCAAAACAGAAACACACGAAATACTTTCACATTTAGGTTCAATCGTTGAATTCACTTTGTCCAGGAATTTATATCAGTGTTACCACTAGTTAAGTCCCAGAACCTTAAAAAATTAGTCTTTTTGAAAATAAAAGAGTCTATCGTGCAACAGAGGAAACTATTACATTCATGTGTTCGGACGCTTTAAAATTACATGAAAACGTTCTTGAAATAAAATAGAGCGTACTTCTTCTTCATCTTCTTTGGCTGGCGCTAAATTTCGGGGAGGACCTGGATCTCAGCCAATATGCCTCTCCATCTAGACTGGTCTTGTACTAGTTGCTTCCAGCCACGCACGTTCAACTTACAGAGGTGCCCTTCTAACTGCGTGCACCAGTGTAGGCGTGGTCTTCCTTTACCGCGTTATCCCTCGAGGTCGGTGTCGAAGACTTTTCAGGGCGGAGCATTTGTTTCCATTCGTTCTACGTGACCTAGCCATCTGAGTTCGTTGTTCAATCTCATACTTCAAACACAACAGTGCGTCGCCTTGTCTAAGTCCGTATCGGACGGAGCAACGGGCATTATGCATCGTCATTCTGCAAGGACGGACGAGTTTTGGGGTGATGCCAAAAGACACTCGGTACTTTAAAGTCGATGGATGGGTGGTGGGTATCGACTTGAAACTCCTGGGTCTTTTCCGAGATCTGCCGTAATATGAATATTTAGTCAACAGTTGATCTAGCTGCCCTGAACCATTTGCCATAGAACAAATCGATTTTAGAATCAATTGGAGTAAAAAAGTAAATTTTTACTGTCCGACATTTCGAAAGGTATTCTTTGTAACTTTTTCCAACATAAAATTTATTTTCAAATTCACATCGTTTTTAAAATATTAAACAAATCTTCTTAAAGCCAATATATAAGAATTTAATGAAGGCACTGCTGCCTGTCCCTTTATTCTTCAAATGTCTTATAATCCAGTTGTGCAATCTGTTTCACCTCTCTGCCTTAAGGTGCTGTGACTTTAATCTTATAACACGGCACTATGCTTTAAACAACCGAGTTCCAGTCAAGACTTCGAGTTATCAAGTAAAAATTGAACGCAGTCTTGACGGCAACCAGTTTCATTCGAGGTACCCACACTCCGATAGTATACCCTCGTAGACTAACTCAATTGTGCTCTATTGGTGGTGATATCATCATTTGACAGACCTAATCCCAATTAGTTCAGATTGACTTACAAAAGCAGACTGTTCCAAGAACAGTTTCTCTTTTAAGTCTCCTCGGGAAGGTGTTGGAGACTAGCTCTAGCGCTGTGGTCAAGTTTAGAATGGGGGATGAACATTGCAGCTTTCGTCAAGGTGGAAGCAGAACCCTATTGGTTTTCACTCTACGCATGGTACTCGGGAAAGCCTGATGTTTTGCCAAACCAATCTGCAGCAGTAGTGCCTCGAGGTAGGCTCTGGTGAATTCTGCAACATATTTGTGGTAATTTTCTGATGACCATTAAGCCGCTATACGCAAACTATAAGAGGTGTGTTCAGGTTAACAGATCAAGATCTTAGGTCCACCAGAACGGATGTTATCTTTAATTTTTCGAATAATTATGATCGGTGCTATTTTTTTACTGGAATTTGAACTCGATACTGCCTTAGTTCCTGAACCGTTCTACGATGTCACCGACCATATTACGCTTCATGCTCTATTTTTCACGTTATCATTACTTGCTTCAACTTTTAGGTTTTCTTTAACACTTGAGGACAATTTTTAACAGTCTGAACAAATAGTGGTGTAAGAATGATAAACTATCAGAAAAATCCGACCATGGGATCTACGGTTTTAACCGCAAAAATAAATGCAAATTAAGAAGCCGAATATTATTGAATGTAATTTTTGTATTGTCTTGATAGGACACATTGTAGTGGATCGGGTCAGAAGATGACTTCATATGCTTTAAAATTGCTCTTCCTGTTGCCGACTACAAAAAATTACATACTGCGGCGGACATTTTTGACGTTTTGTTTTCAACTCGCAACTCATTCGATTGACTCTAAAAAGACTCTCGGATCTGATGACAATCAGCTTAGGCTGAAAGAAGTTTGCCAGATGTTTAACTAAATGCATAAACTAATTCAAATTATTAGCGGATCTTGTAAAAAAGCACATCCATCTTGCGACACAACATTTCGAAATGAATTCAATTGATGGCTGGTGTATGTGGCTCATAAATACATAATCATGTGGTGTCAGTTCGTTCTCAAACTCTCTGGTCAATTCATCCACCTGTCGATGTGGAGAAAATCCAATTAAAGACAATTTGCTGAACAATACTGGCACGTGCTTGAGACGTGCTCTGAATAGGATCTCACAGGCGACATTACGTCTGTGAATACTTTTATAGTTTCAGCATTGAGTTGGGTCTCTCGTAGATGGTATATTTCAATTGATGAACTGCTGTGTATACGCCTTGCCATCTCATCTCAGCAACTTCTGAAGAGCTGTGAAAACAAAGGAACAGCCTTGATGCTCTTTAACTTCCATGTGACTATTTGGTTGGAGGGAAACGGCTTTATTGACCGGCGCTGGGTCTTCTTGATGCCCTATCACGCGCGTTAAGTAGTAGTTGGAAATGCTGGATGAATACATCCCATATTCCCTGCGGGGGTTACTGGCAATATTACATTTGTAGTTTCGATGATACTTGGTGCGGTTCTCAAAGACAGCAAACTGGGAACACTGGACACGTACTGAAGCACTTACTATAACATTTCATAGTAGTATGCGGAAAACAACAATAAGAATATGGATTTCCGTGGAGTTTTCCTTAACTACAGGGGATTCTTTCGCTTAAGAATTAGAGCAGGGATTTAGTTGATGTCCCAAGTGAGTATAATCGTTGAGATTCATTGAAGGTTATGTGCTGGCATTGTGATTTACTAATTGTTGCTGCATCAGGCTAAGCTGATAGCTTCAGTTTCGAGGAGGAGGACGTTGGCACCCTTATGGATACACGGCTAAGCTCGTGAAAAGCTCTTCTTGAAACAAAAAAATTAATTGGGTAGCAAGAGATAGAAAGACTACAAAAAGCAAAGCAAAACACACTATAAATGGAGTATGAAAATTGTTCAAGGCCAATGCCTTTACCAACAATGAAGACCGGAAGAGCGCTCACTCAGCTAATCTAAATAACTTATCTTAACTTAAGCTAGATCTAAACTTGTTATAACCTACCTAACTCAGACCTATACCTAGGCAACACCCTCCCAGTTGCGTTTGGCAATCAAAGTTCGTAAAGAACGCGAGGGTACCTGTTGTTTTTGGCACATGCCCTCCAATCCCCTCCTCATGGCCACCGACTTAACCATTGGTATCTCCATTGTTAAAATGTTGTGGGTCCTTTTATAGTCCTGCTTTGTAACAACATTGTGTGCGTCTTTCTAAGTTTTCTGTTGGTGTTTCGGCACAATGTTGACGCCCATATCCATTCTCTTCGCACTCAAAGATACCTGAGACATGAATCGTCCTTAAGCCCATCTACTGCTTTGACTACTAACCTTAGTTGCTTTACTCTGCGTCGGCTGTTGATGTCTTGAGCTTATCTGTATAGGCAGACTACAGACATATCTTCACTTTCGCGTAGGTATAATACTCGTTTCATACTATCACAGATTCAGCTTTCTGCTTCCTTCATCACTTCATCAACAAATATTCCACCTGCAGTCTTTTATCGGGGGTCTCCGGTATCTCATCGTCATGAGGTCGTATTTGGATTTTTGTGTTTGATTGTGCTTCCTTTCCTGTACATATTACCAAACTTGAGCCAAATCATGGTACAAAAAGCAGAAAGACATTCTATTGATGGCTACACTTTGGCTCGGTGTGTTAGTACATTATCGAGTCCGCTCTTTATAGTGTTGCATCAACCAAATCATCATGAGTGAGTGGTGTTTAACAGAGATATCTTGAGTACACATTTCATAGCAATTTTGCAGGCTTCCAGCCTGCCTGCACTTTTTTCTAATTTAACAGCAATCTTGTCTATTTAATAATGAAGAGAAATTTATTTATATTCTTCTAACAATATCTGTTCGAATTCATTCATGTCAGCAAAAGCAATCACAGTCCCACTTGAAAGAGAATAAAACAGCGTTAATAAAGGGTGATTTTTCAGCTATTATCTTTTTGGCAACACTGGTTTAAAGAGCTGACTCACGTTTCGTGTGAAGAGCCAGTGCGTCATGTACGGTTGAAGACCTCATTTGTGCCCGATGACTTTATTGCTCATGGTCGTGATGAACCGATAGTAACAATGAGGGTGATGAAAGGGTAAATTCCATAACCAACAAATTTTCTTTTAAAGAACACAGGCACATTTGTTGGTATAATTTAGACATCTATCCAACCGTTTCCATACTTATCAACATTGTTAGTTGATTTGATTTATGGTTAGCGAGTCATTTTGGCACTCTACGTGCAGCCGAATTGATAGTTTCTTTCTTGTTTCAATCTGCAAAGCACAGCAGACCGTGAAAAAGGTAATGTTGAAGTTAAGGGCCAACATTCCAAGCACAAACTCCTCTGTTGTCTATGACGACGTAGGGATTCGGGACTTCAGTGCATATGAAAAAGCACTCAAAACTCTTGGGGGGACTAAGGGGAATATCCGTGCCGAGAATAGTTAAGTACTCACCCTCATGTGGGTAGAAAAGACTTTGACGATTTTAATAAAGTCTTCCTAGAAGAGGAGGAAACCTGTGGCCTTTAAGTGAATAGAAAAGTCTAGTCAGGCATTTGGGGCTATTTTTGGAACAACGAGGAGAGTCTTACTCAAGGTGACGTTGATCAGGATAATTGAGGCCTGGAGGCAAGATGCTGGTAACAAGAAGAAGCGAAGAGAAAGATGACCAGCATGGATGACAATGCGAATGTCATTCTCCGGGAAGTTGAATGAATATTCTTGAAACAAACCGGAGGAAGTTCGATTATCTCCATAAAATCAATAAAACCCCGGTCAAAGTGTGATAAAGGGTTAAGAACATCAACCCTCGTCCAAAAGAGGAACAAATTCAGAAGACACAATCACAACATCATCCATTCAATAAAAACATTTATCAAAACCCTTTCCAGAACAAGTCAAAGTCTAAGATGACTTTAATTAAATTGCGAATTACTCCATTCAACAAACTGTGGGAATGAAAAAAGTTGTTTGTCTCAAACGTCAATACGGCAACGAGGCCTGAGGCCCGAGGGGATGCGCCCCTAATGTATGCGAGTGCGATTACGGCTAAGTACAAAGTGCGCACCCTAGATAAGTGAAGTGATTATAAATAGTATCATTAATTAACGACAATGCTCCCATCGTCCCAATTATGCGCAAGAAAGGTGTTGGCAGCGTTCCTAATGATCTCTCTCCACTCCACAGTCCGCAGTCGATGCGATGGTTAATCAGATGAATCAACGCAGAGAGGCGTTGGAAATCTCATTTTGGTTCAGTGGCCGTGATGATGATCTCTCGCCGGATGTTTCAATCAGAAATTAGCAGAGCCAGGAGATTTCTTCACGTTTTCTTTACGAGATGCAACTACATATGGTGGCGGGAATTGATAGGCAATTTTCGGCACAATTTAACACAATTTTCCCACGCACAGCGGTAATCTTGGCAACAGCTCTTCGGAAGTGCTGTACCCAGTGCGTTCGGCATTTAAATAGAAGTAAGGACGTGGCTACTCAGCTTTTACGCAGAGGAGATTGAAGTTTTACTGCTGTGTATTGTGCAGTAAAAACAATTGACCTCATTAGATATTTCGCTTCTAAGATCTGGTTGCTTTATTTTATCTCTGTTTCTACTTTATATCGCTCTTTTTATTGGTCGTTTGGAAGTCGAAAGTTCATGACATCGTTAACAAGCATCGTCCTTATCTGGTGTCCGCTCCACTGTCCATCGTCCCCGAAAATGGCTGACCCCTCGTGTGTGCTCATTTCGGACTTCATCCTCCTCCTCCTTTGGACAGGGATTCCAATAAACAAAACTTGCCGAAGTAAATGAATCAAAAACTGTTTACCTCAGTATACTTAAAGACTGTTGGCTGGTTTTTTTTTAGGTCTTAACCACTCAAAGTTTGTTTTTGTGTCTCCACGCTGTACCGTGCGCCGCTTGGTATGGGAATTGTGAGGGTGAAGGTCGTCAACTAGATGCTGTGCATTCCTGTTGGTGTCGGCATTTTTGTCTGGGTTTTTATTGTGTAGTTTGACGGAGTGTAAGGGGCATTCCGTTGCAATCACAAATAATTTCTTTATGGTTTCTGGCTTCTCTTTCGCTTTCTTTCATTATTTCGGGTTCCATTAGAGTGAACTGAACTGTGCGACCGCAACAGACCATTGACCTAAGTTGAATGGATGTTCTAGCATTTGGGGAGGAGGCATTTCTCAGGCAATTTAATATTACACTTCAAAAACAGACTTAAAATAATATTTGTCGTGGCTTTTCAAAGTTAATTTTGTTGTTTTTGTTCTATCGTTTGTGGTTGTTTCAGTTTTGTGTACTTGGCACTTGAATACGGTGTGGGGTTTTCTTGTTGTCACTACACACTAGAAACTCATATAAGCAGCTTGCATCCTCATTACTTCATTGCTCACCTTACAAAAAGTATGACGCTGCTCAACGTTACCTACAAGACAATGTCCAGAATAATGTGTAAGCGTCCAGCGTTTTGCAAAACGCCTTCACTAATCGAAGTGTACATTCTAGCTCGGCAAAGCGACTTTAGAGAGTCCCAAATCAATACTGGCAATTTTTTCATCCGTTTGAATTCGTTTGAAACCTACACCGGATGTTGGCAATGAGATGCGGTGGGATTTCTGGAAGAAATAGTGCGGCGAGCAAAAGTAAACACGGAAGGCACTATCTTCCACAAGTTAGTCCAGCTGTTGGGTTAAACTGATGACACCCCTATCATAGCGCATTCCTAACGTAGAGGAAGCTTTCGCGGCGATTGAAAGAGAGGATGCCAAACAAGTTGGTCTTAAGGTCAAAGAGGGCAAAACAAAGCAAGTCAAGCAAGAATCGATCGGCCACACACTACTTGGACAGAACATCACGATCGACAACTACTCACCAATATAACGAATTCCATCGTAATAAAAAATAGGCTACGAACTCCGAGAGATCTATCACAGAATTCATTGATAGTAAAATCATATTGAAAAATCTGCTACCAATTTCCTGAAGGTTGCTATCACTGAATACGATTGAAGTACAAATTTGTATGTTTTTCTACGACAAGTTACTTACGTCGGAGTTTGTAAATCCGTCCGGATGTGTGATACCATTCTTTCGTAGTTCGTATCGTAACTGCAAATAGTACGAATGGATTCTGTGATGGGCTGACTATTTGAAAGGAGTTTGCCTACCTCACGGAAAACGTAAGCTCGAATGACATCTTAGTGGAGATCCGATGTAGAATCACCGTGGGCAACCGATGTTACTTCCGTCTGTCGAAAGAACTGAGCTCAAAACCCCGTTCTCGAAGGACCAAAAACATGCTGTACAAGAGAACAGTCCTGCCAAATGGAACTCACAGCTGGACGATAAGCAAATCTGCAGAGCTGATTCTTAATACATTGGAAAAACTCTTCGTCGAATATATGGGGTCCTGTCTACGAGGAAAGTGAATGTGTTAGAAGATATAATAGTGATCTCCACGAGCTATACCAAGATAGCAACGGACGGCAGACAATTTAGTCTTGATGACTGCAAGCACGGGTCCAGGACCATCAGCAAAGGAATACTGTGATTTCTAAGGCTCAGAGCCTCCACTGGCTGTTGGCCTGACAAGTAAGAAAGTATGTTAAGCACATTATTCATGAAATGCCTGTCGTCTGCAGATACAACGCCTGACGAAAAGCCTTCAATTCTAAAGCTGTTATACAACGCAGCAGACGTCGCACTGTGGGGTATTTGACACCAAAACATGGCATAATTCCATTTTTTATTTCACAACAAGTATACAGACTTCAAGTAAAATACCTTAGCTATCAGAGAAACAAAACATCGAGTCAATCTGTCAAGCCAATTGGCCACAGTGTCAGTTCAAATTTGAGTGTTTTTCTTAGATCAGCGCTTGATAAACAACATAGACCAATTTTGCGTGGTTTGTTTTTTGGAAAGCTAATCGGATCGGGTTTGAAATAGAATCTATTTCTGTGGGATTGTCCTGAACAAGTAATAATAGTGCAATGCAGTATAATTTGTGTGTATAATTTTTTGTGTTTGACTAACGAGAATTGTGTCGCCTCTCCAGTAGCTGAGTTGTAGCTTCTAGTTGACCCCAAAATTTGTTATTGTTTTGTTTACGTTCCGAGCGAATCGCAGATCTAGTTTTTTTATTTTGAACCTTACGATGTCTTCTAATCGAGGAAATAACTATTGCCTGCGCCTTTTTGCTCCTGTCGGTGTTATTCGAATAATGAGATCAGAATCGTCATTGTTGTTCTGTTTTTGTGTAAGTTGTGTGTTTCATTTCAAGTGATTGTATCAATTTGTGTGATATTAAATAATAACGAAAAAAGGTCATCGGTTAGTTTTTATTATTAGTTGAAGAATCGCCAAAAGATAAGGAGAAGACCATGTTTTTATGTGTCCTAACAAAGAAAAAACAATATTTCATCAATGTTAAAAGCAATTACTGTACTAGCACAGTGCAAAAAACAGTTTTTGATCGAACTTGGTACAATTTGCCTATCGTTTCAATGCTGGCTAACGCCGGCTTGGATTTTCACATCCGTTGTGAATATTATCAATGTTCTACATTATTTTTATGAAATCCAGTGATGGCCGAACTTATGATTAAAATTGATGAAGCTTCTCCACACCAAAAATAACATATGCCTATTTCACAATATTGCACCATCCAAGTTCAATGATTCTTGGTGTGGTTTGAATCCACTCATATGTTCTGTGAACGTCTCACTGACCAATCATGTTTATAATTATGTCCGCCTTTTCGACCAGATTCATTTTCCTTCTTTGACCTTACTGCGTTTTTTCGTTTATTAATAATCATCAAAACTACAAGTGTGTATGTTTATTTCTTTTTTGTAGAAGAGCCAACAGATGGCACAATGTGACAATTAAGGATATTTTCTTCCACTTCCTACTTCTTTATTTCATGCACGTTCTGTATGTAGACATCTAAATAAAGAACTCTTATTACGGAAACTATTCACGAAATAGTGTTAGATACATAGTCGTTTTTTTTTGGTTCAGCTCTATGATGTACTTCGAAGAAATTAATATTAATGATTCTTAGGCATACCACACTTTTTCTACCCGCAAAATATAACCTTGTTTACTGCGAAGCAAGATATTTCCTTTAATTCGAATGGAAATTGAATTCTAAGTACTTTCGCACATATTTGATGATAAATAAACAGTATCCATTTCCTAGGAATCATTGTAATGCTGTGCATCCAAAAAGCCACTTTGAATATCTGCACGTGTAGAAGTTAGGAGTCCTTGAAAACTTGGCTTTGCAAATAAAGGTGCCTAAAACGACCATGAGACGTTTAACTGCAGTCAGAAAAATTCCAGTGGAATATTGGTGTGAACTAAATTTTGTTGAGACCCAAAATTTCCCCCAGGACATATTATAAACATATGTAAAACAGAGTCCGTACTAGCAAAACTTTTTTATATTATTTGCTTATAACGCGTGTTTTTTTGACTTGTCAGTACTCAGCTTAACAAGTTAAAACTCCTCAGTAACATTTCACAAGAGGAAACTATTTGTTTACTAAATGTTGGTATCATTCGATTAGTTGACACTTGTAAGTGTTATTTATCTATTTACTAGTTGATGTTGAAATCATTCATATTATTTATTTTATAACATATTTTCTTTGCTTTTGAGAATTAAATTTCACTTACTGACTTTTGACATGACATCTAAAGCAATGGACGTAAACACACGTACCAAGTTTTGTAAACAAAGTTAAAATTAGCAAAAAAGCGTTTTATTGAGAATCATTACTAAACTGAGCACTGATTAGTCAAAAAAATACGCCTTATGATATAATAGATACTGACAAAAAAGTGATTGAATGCAACACTGACTTTTTTAGTGCAAAACTATTAAGCGTCTACCTTACTATTAGTCACTTAAATGCTTTTTTTTTTAAATGGTGGGTACAATTCTGCGTTGGATTCATAAGTGACGATAATCATTTCTGAGTGGATATGTTACTAAAAGAAAAGGATCGCCAAAGGAACACATCAGCTTATGACCAGGCCGCATTGGGCTTAATTTTGTTGTAAGATGGCCTTGATAACAACGTTGTCATCAAGGGCGCGCGATATTGTTCAATCAATGCTTATTAAGGAAACCATTTGAGTTCTCTAATTGAAGGGAAGTTCGTTTTACGCAACCACCCATCTAAGGCGATAAGCCAGTCTCAGTTAAAGCCTTGGAATACAACAATTAATATGGAGTTTGGCTTTCACTTAAAATGTAGCCATGAGCAACATTTACAAGCAGTGCTCAAAAATAACTCTCAACCTTTTGAAAGGTTCCCGAATTACTCTCTGTTGTTGAGACTTTGAAAAAGGTCACTTAATATTCGATTTCCATCACCATACTATTTTCGCTCTTGCTCGATTAGATATCAATGGAAAAATCTCATTTTAGCGAAAAGTGATGTGATTAGTCTTTTCAATAGTAACACGCGTCGAATAAAGTTTAGGGAAGTAAGTGCATGTAAATATAACAGGCAGAAGTTCAAATAACACCGTTTTTTCCGAGCCCTGTTTACAAGAAATCCTTAAAATGTAAATGACAAGCATTGATTTGTCAACTTAAATAAAAAGTATACACACTCTTGTAAACATCCAATAACAAAACTAAATGTCCCTAAATGTTCAACAGTAAATGTAAAGCTAAATGTAATGAATTGATCTTAAATGCTTGTGGTTAACAATACAAGAATGAATTGAAGCTAAAAGAGCATTCCGCAATTGTGTGGTTCGAACCAGTAACTGGGCACATTCCCAGCGGTCAGGGTAATTCAAAAGAATTCCTGCAACGATGGAATGCAGCTCCTTTACTGTCGTCCTATTGTGGAAGATGAAAATGCATAAGGAATAACTAACGACATCGACGACTGAAGTGGTTTTTGTGGAGTGATGCATTGCTTGCAATTTTCGAAAAGCTTAAAATAGAAAATATATTATGTTCCTATGGCGTGGACTAAGGACTATTGTTAGAATCCATTTCAAATTGTGAGCATTCCACTAAGCTTAAAAAAGGGCATATTGTTAAATGACGATTTAAGACTACGACTTCAAATTAAACTAACATTTGGCCTTAATGTCAGATTGCAAATTTTAATCATTAAATGATAATGGTACAACAATTCTCCAGTCGTTTAAGGGCTGTGCTATGGGTCACACATTTTTGTTCACCCTTCGTTTATTTACCTTAACTTCTTCTGGTCGTGTATCCAAAATGTAACCTTGTCGCTATATCTAAGTTGAGTGTTGTGACCCAAAAGAAAGGTGCACCACGGCGTATACATTTTATATGTTAGGCATATACATAACATATGGACCCTGGTGCACGCGCCCCACAGCACGCACATTGTGAAGATAGTATCCTACGTTAGTTTAAAGTAGTCTAAGATAGATTCATAAAGCCAAGTTCTTAATAATTGTTTTTTTGGCTAATCAAACAATCAAAGTCAGATTGTCCATAAGACAGAAAAATATATTGCCTACGCCGAAAGGCACAATTGAATGAAAATAGTACGATCTTAGAGTACCCATATAGTGTCACGGTTACAGCATGTAAGAACGATTGGCAAAATAAAACAAAAATAAAATAAACTCTGGACTAGTGATGGGAACTATCGAATGAATTGCACTATCGATAGTTAGTAACTGAATGATTTCAACTATCGAATGATTTTATTCATTCATTCACCGACTGGGTTGTTAAAACAATACACGCCAGGGTTGAAGAGTGGGGAGGGGGCTCCCGTTTTTTTTTCTGAGGTTTCCTTAGGAGGCCTAATCCTCGATATATATAATTATCACAAAAAATAAATCAAAACCGTCTTCCCCGTCTCTTACCCTGAGGGTGCTTTTTTCATGTGAGTTCCCTTTGCCTCTCACAACGAACTACAAAATCAAATACCATTCTTATTTTATTTAATGCATACATAAATACATCAATTGTACTTAATTCATTTCATTCATAAAATACAAATTCATTACATTGTACTAACTTACTAACTAATTACATCCCTCATTCCGGTGTTTGGCTATTCTTCCATCGTCTTTCAGAAAGAATTGCTATTAAGGAAGACTATTTGATTCAATTTTTGTCTCTTGAGGCGATTTCTTCTTCATACAACTAAATCCATTCAAACATTTTTGCATCATACATCTGAACGAATCGTTCATAGGAGCCGATAGTCCAAAATCCAAACGAACGAAAAAACCATTCATTTTACTCGATAGTCCAAAGTCTAAACGAACGAAAAAACCATTCATTCAACTAAAACCATTTGAACATTTTTCCATCATACAAATGAACGAATTCGAACTCATCTCTTAACTGAGTCGAACTATCGGCTCGAACCAAACCATAGAACAATCTGTCATGCAAATATTTTGGCAATGTGTGTATCCATACACAAAATTCTCTCTCAGAGAAGCTGCCATGCCAACCATTTGACAGTCCAACCAGCCATACAAGGCCCCTTTTACACGAACTAAAATTGACAGCAAGCATTTCCATTTTTTAGGCAGAAAGGTGAAACTTGCTGCCAAAATTAGCGTGTGTAAAAGTAAAAAAAGGAAATACTATTGAATATTTTTTTAATTCAATTTGATGAATGAATGATTTTCGACTATCGAATAAATGAATAGTTTGCAACTATCGAATAACTAGATAGTTTTTATTAGATAGTTCCCATCACTACTCTGGACAACTGCGGCAAAGTGTTAGTGGCCGCTGTTGAACAGAAAGAGACCATTGTTAATGGGCAGTTTCAGTCTTAAGGATGTGTTATTTTTAGTGTTGGTTTTTTAATCGCACTATTGCTGCCTGCCAAGGAAAAATCTATTCAGTAAGCGCTCAGCCCTATCAAGGAAATATAGCAGCAACTCTTCTCACCCCCGAGATGTATGTATCAATAACTTTGACCGGTTTTAGAAAATGATTGTATGCTCTATTTGATAGGTTCCATCAGGCGAGTTCGGCGATCAACAATTAATACAACGACTCAATGGATCACACATCAGGCGTGATTTTTGACTACTCAGTACTTATCTCAGTAAGATTTTAGACGTGAAGTAAGAACAAACAGGTTACTGAGTAAAAGGAACTCAATAAAATTTCACTGTCATTACTGATTATGACGCGTTGAAAAATCTCATTCAGAAATGCCACCAGAGGAAACTATTTATTTACTTGTTGATGTTACTTGTGCAAATGTATATAATATTAAATCATTCATATTACTTGTTTGGCTATACATCATTTGTGTATTTGTTTTGCTTTTGATAATTAAATTTCACATGTTTTTGACTTTAGTGTATTTTAACATCAAATGCAATGGAGGTAAGCATACGTACAAACTTTCGGAAGCAAAATGTTACTCGGTAAAATAGCGTTTTATTGAGAATCATTACTGAACTGAGTACTGAGTTGTCAAAAAAACACACCTATCAAGTACAAAACATCGTCAACCCGTGGGTAGAAGAGTAGTTGGCTGTAAGAACACTAGGACAGTGGTATTGCTTCCTACTTACTTTATTGAGATGTAGTTATGAAAGGTGGCGCAAAAATTATTAATCTCATTGGAAGATGTTATGATTTTTGTAAATGGCGTCGTATATACGCCATTTATATATACGCGTATATACGACGCCATTTACAAAAATCATAACATCTTCCAATGAGATTAATAATTTTTTTTCATTTCATAGTAACAGAATAATTGTTGGAATAATTCTATTTTATGTTGTGACCTATAACAATCGTAAATTGACAGCGTTGATTTTGAGGACGCCATCGCCGATGCGGTCTCTATTACTAGCAAACGCGGTAGGTCGATGCTAAACGACTTTTCATTGTCGAAATTGCATGACCATGGTTTCAACAAGACGGTTGCACACACAGCACGAGTCACAAAAGATGCCGTGAAAGAAGCGTTTGGCAACTTGGCTTGACCAGCACAATCGTTCGATTTAACCTTTCCAGACGTATTTCTTTGGTTCTACTTGAAGTCGCTGGTTAATAAAGGATTGGCATGTGAACATTTACATATACACCAGAAAGCGCGGAAAGTCATGAAAAATATGGTAAGACGTAGGCATAGGTGTATCAACACTGGCGGCAGACACTTGGCGGATATCAACTTCTCCACTTAACAAAAACAAATCAAAAGTCCAAAAAAGACTTCCATTACTCGAAATAACTACCTTGTTACTCTGACATATCATTAGCTTTTGTGGTAACCACATGATTTGAGCACAGGAAATAATATATGCAGGAAGATGGCAATAACTGGTGCGCCACACTCCAACACCCTGGAAAAGGATTTGAATATTCATGCCAATGAAAATAGCAGAACTGCTCTCATGGCGGAAAACTGTGTATCCTCTATAGCACATCAATCAATATATTCAAGAAGTGGTGCAACTGTTGATGAATGCCGAGTGGCTTGGGGCAGATTTTCTTGGAATGGTTATTAATAAAATGTTCATGGCGTTGAATGAAATTTACGTAATTAATTTTCGAATATTGAAGTGTAGCGTGCACGTGTGGCGTAGTTGATTGAATACCTGCCCTTGGTTATAGGGGATTTCGATTGGAAACCCAGCGAAAGTTAAGTAAATGGGCTTTATCTGGTTTTCAAGTCGAGTACAGTCAGAATTTTCCGATGGGACCAAAGAAATGCATTATCACTGCAGTAGTTTGATGGGAACCGCAATAGATTAAATATGGTCTAAGTGTGCTTCCGCTGGCAGCTCATTAACCTTACCTAACCTAACGTCCACGTACAAAATGTTAACTATTTCACGCCACTATGCGGGGGGCACGCACATTTTAGTAAACCTCCTAAATTCCTTCAGACGTTGAAGAGAAAAACAAAGGACCACAGCAGATACTAGCCATATCAATTCAAAAATAAGCCACCAGCAGACTTGCCTTTACGAAAACTTAGTCAGGCTTCTACACGCTACAAAGAGCGAAGGCAGCGCTTGTTTGGATGCGGTTTTGTTGTTCTAGGCAGACTAAGGCAAGAAGTGTTAAGATTTAGATACATAAGCTAACACCTCACAACAATCCGCATCAAGATAACATCAGCCTTATTTGCACCTAGTCCCCAACGGAGAAAAAAAACGATGATAGTAAGCACGACATCTATGATCTAGAAAGAACATATCGATCAATGCCCCAGCTACAACACCAAGATCGTTCTAGGAGATTTTAATGCAAAGCTGGGCAAGGAAAAAATCTTTGCCAGATTCGTTGAAAAACACAGCCTACACGACAACACGTCGGACAATGGACTCAGGCTGTTCGACTTCGTGACGGGGCGAAACCTCTCTGTAGCCAGCACGTGGTTCCCTTTTCCTATCGAGTCTCCCTGAAGCTCTAAGAGAGTCCAACCCTGCCAGGCGAAACAATCGACGAACTATGGAACCATTGTAAAAACGCCATCAGAGAAGTTGCCTGTTAGGTTTTAAAACGCCACCCAGAAAAAAACATTGTTTGACAACTAGTGCCGGCAAGCGCAATTAGCGATGCTAGCAGCATCAACGCTGGATAGAAGGACGAGAGCGGTTCGTGAGCTCTACGAACTTAAAGGAACGGAAGAGCACCGACATCTCAAAAAGAAAAAGAAGGAGCATCTCAAAAGAAAAGAAGGAGAAAAGGAAATAAGAAGGATTCATATGCAGATGTCGGCTTCATCATTCACGCACGATCATATGGGTGTCAACTGAATTGTCTGTATTCAAGGAGACTTCGACTGCAACATGCAAGCAAGTCTTTGCTTGTGTCGTCGAATTTGCTGATGCGTCGTTGCACCTTACACTCTGACAAATGCGTAAACGACTTTTAATGACTACGAAGTCACTGCAACGCCTTTACAGCAAACAACCTTTCTAGTCAAATGTTTACCAAAGTGCGATGCACAATCATGGCTGCCCCGTTTCGCATAAAACATTCATTAAGACGGTGCTTCATCCAAGCAAATCGGATGAGTTCCCGCTCATTGTTTAGCAGATGGCTCTGTGAGCCCGATATCATATTTCCCAAGAAACAATGCGTCACTGCACGCAAATCAACAAAGGGATGAACAGCTTCTCCAGATTTTAGTCCTCAACCGCATTCCTTTGTTAGTTGAAATCTTTGTCAGCGGGCATTTTGCGATAGAACGCATTTTTAAACGCTTATAGACGATAGTAACAGACGCATATTATAAAACATATTTCAAACGGGCAGATGGCATCTTCATCACTCAGCACAGTCCTTCGGCAAATTTTCGTGTGGAAGAGTCCTAACAGTCTGAGGGAAATGGCGGTTGAGGACGTTTGAACCTGCCTCGTTTTTGGTCTGATAGCAAAAAATGATTGTTAGTTAAATGATGATGCCATTTTTTAAGAATTTGTCAATAAGAAAAGCTTAACTCAGCCAATCACAACAAAGGCTCCTTTACGTGAAAGAAGTAACTCTAAAAGCTGCACCAGGATGTGGATGTAGTCCGGAAGGTAAAAATCCGTCGTCTACAATGGCACTACCTCTTCCGAGTCACTGACAGTGCAGCATTTATGTTGTTAACTTTATCAACCAATTGATAATTGATAAATTTGTCAATCAAGAAGGATATCGGTATTGTGTAACTCAGTTGATAAAATGTTTTACAATTGTAAATAATTGACTGCTGTGAATGTGATATCATATTTGACACCTCTATTTCGAGTCTAAAAAAATAAGCAATATTAATATCATTTGTGATTGTGTTGTGTTGTCATTTTCATTTTAATTTAATGAAACCAAAACATTTTAAGTAAAACAATGAAATAAAAATAAGTTCAGTTGGTTTGTGGTTTGACGACGATGAACAATCTTCAGTTTTTTTTTTAAAACTCTCCGAAAAAGAAGGCAGTTAAGGGATGTTTCCAAAGTAGAATGTATGTACAAATGTAATTTCGCATTCGAGATCAGTTCTAGTGGGTAATCCTTTTTTAGTTTTGTCAAAAATGTTATTTTATCAAAATTATCATTTACTCATTTGTTGGAGGAAATAAGGAAAAAGTAAGAGCCACAATTAGAACCACATCGATACCAAAAGTCATAAGGCTTGCTACAGCATTGTGGTTACATATGTGTGTACAAAAGTGCTACTGGGCCATATCAAATCAGAGTCGGGAGTGGCCACTCCGTTGGTCTGGCCCAGTCAACTGTGATGTAAAAGAAGAAAAGGATGTTTTTATATTACTCGAAGCACACATTTGTCCAGTGGACTCAAATCACCATCCGACTTCTTAAAATGATTCGATTTCAATTCGAACAACACCATTAGTTGAGATTTATCTTGTTTTTGTGTATTTAATTCAATAAATAATTTAAGCCAATAAAATAAATAAGCATACTTTACAAGATATGACTTTAGCTTTGTCTATCAATCTCAAAGATATGATTGACTAAAAAATTGATGCTTATCAACAAAATTGATTTCAATTGACAATCGCAATACCACTTTGGTCCATTCACAATGCACAAATTGACTCGGACCAATCGTTCATTGATAATTGACACTCGCAATATAATATGGGTGGCGCTACAGCCCATAGAGGGCCAGGGCCTAGATTCTCAGCAACCACTCCTGTTGTGCGTGCTATTGTTCTTTCACAAGTGGAAGGGACCTACAGTTTTATGCCGTCTCCGAACGGCCAAGTTTGAGAACCTTTTTCTAGACAGGAAATACTCTGAGCATTGTCAGTGACTCGAAAGAGGTGGGGTAGTGAAAATTATTTTTGTCGCTCAGAGCTGGATTCGAACCTACGACTTCGAGGTTGGGGTCGACGCACATACCCACAATGCCACGGGCCACCACTGACACTCGCAATACCAACGAATTAATTTTGTTGATAATTATCGTTTATCAATTACTTTTTGACACTCACAATAGGGGTGTTGCAAAAGTCTATCATCAATATTAACGTTCTTCAGAATCGAATCTATGTGCAAACTAGAGCAAATTATACAAATATTCGGAAAACATTGTTATATTGGGTATATAATTTATAATTCGCGTATTTTTCAAAGTACTATTCAAATTCTGAACGAATTAAGTTATAGACCTAATTCTAAGCAAGAAATAATATGTCTGTCTATTTACCTTCCTCATGTAAACCCGAATGTAGTTGTCCTTACAGTAAAATTTTCAAGCAATTGGCCCTATCATGACTGGGAGCCAAGCCTCACGCACAACCCCGAACTGGGTGGTCAGGAATAAGGTAGGGAGGGCCCGCATTAATAAGGTATCAGTTTCCTAATTGTTTTCATGACCTCGCCAGTTGACCCTAAGAGAAAGGCTCATCCACCGGCAATAGTAGGAATTCGTGTCTAGACACCTGTGCCTCAATGAGTCGCAGTACGCAATAAAAGTTGAGTGACTCTACACTTTATGAAACTTTCAAACCAAAACAGTACACATTTCCACAGCTACACTCATCCTGCGACTTGTTGCGTCAATTGCTTCCACAAATCTGTCGTGCCGTCGACTGTGTAAGGAGTCACATCTCATAGCCAGTTGCGCCTTAATTTAATTTATCGCGACAGCCAATAAAATTTCAAAACCATCCACATACTTACAAAATAATCGCAATAAATCCTCCAGGGTATAATTGTTTTCAGTCAGCCGGTTAAGACTCCAATTTATCTTAAATTTATCATCGAGGTCACGGTGGGTAATCCGATATTAGGATGCCCCGGGGCGGGTTTAAATTTCTATACATGAACACATTTCTCGGGGGCAAGCTAGAAATTCCTGAAACATTTTTTTGTGCACAAACAAAACAGGGCGCTCCGTTGCTTAGATATATCCAAAGGGTATAGAATAGACGCAAACCTGTTGCACGCATGATATCAAATTGATAACGCCAGACAAACTGATTACAGCCTCAAGAGAGAAAATAATAATTACGGTTATTACGGTATTACTGGCAAATGTCGGCTGGCAGGAGGGGCCTTCACAATTCCGCCCTAGGTAAGGTGTGCGAAGCGAGGCAGCAAAGGGAAGAGGATAAATATGATTTATGCCGAGGAAGGAGTACCATGGGAGAGTGAAGATGTCGCAAAAATATGTACCGCACGCACATACATACGCATGTATTCGATGAAATTGCGCTACGTCAATGGAATGTAGCGGTAATGGAAGATGAGATGGAGGAGGGAATAAGTGAAAATTGCTCATGGAAGTGTGGCGAAGGCCATGAACTAAATTGATAAGATATTAGTTGGGACAAAGGGACTCTGGAATAGATATTTTTCTGTGGGAAATTGACTTTTGTCTTAGAAGACAACAATGGAAGTTGATGTCTATTCATCACTCCAGTATGTGCCATCAAGTGTATCAATTCAATAAGAATAGCCTACAATGGACGAATGAATTTGGTCGCACTTGTGAAGAAAAAGACGCGTATGGTAAGTTGTACATATATAGATGTGATCAGTTGATTTGATACTGAAATTTGTATTGTGTGCGTATTTGCTCCCAATGTCAATCTAATTTTCAGTAGATATATCTGTCCATAGACGTCGTTTTGGTGGTTTTTACATCATTGCACCAAATCAATTGATAAGGTGCTTTACTATATGATTCCAGTTGATTTTATTTGGCTGCCGTTCCGCTTTGTTTTTTGACATTCAACAGTGGTAGAGAGTAGCCTTAGAGTAGTAACGAAGGCTTTCTGAAAGAATGGTTTGATACACCTAACCATACTGATCCTACCTGCGCCACAATAATCTCATAATTAACTAGGAAATAAAAAAGCTTATAACAAGCAAAAGGGAAACCAACCAGAGGAATAGCGACCCCACTTGGTTGAAAGATGAAGACCAAAAATTGTATACTGACGGCACGAAATCCAACCAATAAAGTAGGGGTTGGAGTGATAGGACCTAGATGCAGCCTACACGTTCCTCTCTGAAAGGAAACAACAATATTTCAAGCGGAATTGTTAGCAATTAATGAAGCCGAACACTGTTTTAAAGACATGAAACTCACTAGTATCAAAAACACATATTCTCAGACAGAGAAGCTATTCTCAAAGCGCTAATGTGGTACACATTCAAACCTGCTGGCAGAAGTCAACAAACTAAAGCTGAATTGGATGCAAGGACATCAACTAAATGAAGGTAACAAAAAGGCTGATACACAATCCAGGGCAGGAGCTCTGATGGCCTTCATTCAAACAACTTGGACACAAACCTCAACTAAGAGGCAACAACAAACTTATAATTCCAAACGAACTAAAAAAGCTCCACCTGTTGAATGTCACAAGCGCAGACATTTGTAGGCAGTGTGGCCTGGCTTAGGAAATTTTAAACCCCATACTAGCCGACTGCCTAAGTCTTGCCAGAGAAAGAATCAAAATACTGAAAAGAACATTGATAACGAGGAACGACTTCAAGGAAATCCCATCTACAAAAGTTCTACAATCCCGGAAGGCATCACTCATATCCTATACTAAGGAAGGAGGTACAGTAGATCTTCATGGTTTTCGCAGTATTAGTTTCCTGTGGTGGCCCGTAGCGTTGTGGGTATGTGCGTCGACCCCAACCTCGACGTCGCAGGTTCGAATCCAGCTCCGAGCCACCCTACCTCTTTCGAGTCACTGACAATGTTCAAAGAGTATTTCCTGTCTAGAAAAAGCTTGCCCGTTCGGAGTCGGCATAAAACTGTAGGTCCCTTCCACTCGTGAAAGAACTATAGCACGCACAACACAAGTGGTTGCTGAGAAGCTAGGCCCTGGTCCTCTATGGGCTGTAGCGCCACCCATATTATTATTATTATTATTATTATTATATTAGTATTAGTTTCCTTGTAACACAAATCGATTCCTTCTATTCAAACATGCACTTACAACATATGGACAAATTCAGTTCAATGTCCACAGTTGCGGATGCGGATGTTAAATGAAACTCTTGGAATTACGATTGAAAACAGTTAAATGTAGCTCGGGGTCACCACAATGTAGTCACGTAATGTTCGTTATGTTCAAAACACGCGTCGCATGCCGTCATCAGTTTCAAGAGCCCGATATAATTGCTTATCTTTAGCTTCGATCCCCTTTGAGTTAGGCGGATCTACAACTATGCTAAGGCTAAGGCTAAGGCCATTCTTCGCTTTTGTGCGCCATTTCGTTCTAGGACGTTCTCTGTTGCGTTGTACCAATGGCTCGGAATTTAAGACGCTAAGGGCTGGAGCTGTGATGTCCATCCGCTCTACCCTCTTAAGACACTTAACTACGTGGTTCTACAGCCCGTACGGTTCGTGGTTGAGTTTAGCTTTCAAACGCCATCAACGTGAACAGGGGCGACCAAGAGCTTCTTCATACCTTTTCAATAGCTTTCGTGTCTCTGGGCCATAGATCAAAGCAGGGACGATCAGTGGATTTTCTAAAGTCAGCTTTTCTGCCCATAATGACGCTCTGTCCGAGAACTCAATGTTGTGCATCCTTTCGTGATGACAGCATGAATTTTGTTTTTCCTGATTCTGATCTTCCTGATCTAGACCCATTTTAGCCGCTTCCGATTCAAGATAAGCAAACGTTTCAGTAAGTAAGTCGAGTAAGTCTTACACGATTTTCTCCATGATGGTGGTGAAGAAGTCACCTTGTCTTAATCCTTTTTGACACTGAAGGTGTAGGTGGGTTGGTTACCGAACTTGATGGAGCATCTACAGTTCTCCATTGTCATCCTGCACAACCTGAAGAGTTTGGCTGGAATATCAAAACTTAACATGGTGTAGCACAGCCCGTCTCTATGCACATCGTCATATGCTGCCTTGAAATCGACAAATAGGTAGAGATGTAGATTTGCACTTTCTTGGGTCTTTTCCAGAATCTGCCGTATTGTGAAGGAAATATTCAGCTTATTGAAAGACAAATTCAAAGAAGGCATAAAACTTCAAAGCTGTTTGCTGTATTTAATAAATAAAATGAACGCGTCAATCCTGAGTAACTTTCCTTCATTGTACATCAAGTGATTCAAGGAGCCTGGGTCTTGTTCATCAAAAGTCTTCGCAACGAGAGTTGATTGTCTGCAGGGCACGCTAGTCATTTAATTTTATGTACATTTCCATTTTTAATCAGTGGACACATCAAAATGGCCAAATGGTGTCATTAAATAGGTGAAGGTTTCACCCCTATGCACTACTTGGAAACTAAATTCACTGCGTTTATTCTAGCGAAGTCACAGCAATGAAAGGACACACACGTCAAGATAATAACGTTCACGTTTAGACACTTTTTCAGTTAAAATTGGCGAATATCATCCATCCACTAAACCATGCACACTGCCACAAAGCAAGGCATCCTCGTGTGCCAATTCACTTGTCCATTACTCGAAATTATACTTTAATTGAATTTCTCTTTCAGTCTCGCGAACCTGACCCAGGATTTTTCAAAATAAACGTGCACAGTCTCCAAGCCAAGTGCTATCCTTGAGTAATTCATTTGAAATGGCAGAACAAACAAAGCTCGCTCGTTAGTTTGCCTCGCTTTTCATTACTTTGCTATTAGGGTTGTAAGTTGAAAAAAAACTTCTGCAGAAGCAGCCACTTGCACCTCAAAGGGCGCAAACTGCAGTACTAATTAATGCTGAAACGTACACACAAGTCTCCATCCGGAGAAAGCAATCAATATTGAGTGGATTCTTAGAATTCGAGGCAGCAAAAAAATATCGTTACCATAAAACTGAATTCTAATTCATTTGGCATCAGCCTAAGGGCCGCATACACACGTCGTACATCGAAATACAGACGTACAGACGGGGTAGCAACAAGTAAGGCATTTGGGAGTGGCTGTTGCGTCAACCTTTGGAATAATTAGAAGAACATGGAATTATACTGAAAGCTCATGGAAACAATTAACTATTTTTAGCTGATTCATTGGGAAATAAGCCAAGAATTGTAATTATATCAGTGGGCATGAAACCGTACAAATTATTGTGCGGCGCGTCGGCAAAGCTAATTTGTAACAGGAGCCGTGTCATCTGGATATGGGTTACTTAATGAAACCGATGGAGTCGTATCGACATCGACTCGCATGCATATGCATACGGCATGTACTACACCCGCGTTGGCTTTATGTAATAGACCCAATACGAATCTATTATCGATGTATCCGAACGGAACCGATGTCTTATCTGAACTGAGCCTCCTTAAGAGGAACGTCGTATCGGTGTACATACATGGTGCTTTAGTCAGTGGAAGTAGTGATGTGAGTAATCACTGCATGTCAATGCCTAGGAACCTTTGAAATTAATCTTACAAGGGAAGGCTCCATTGAAGGATGAGAACTGTTTGTAGGCGTCCATGAAGAGAAAATGAAGTCGGCAGGATTAAATGAATGGCTGCAAAATTTGTCTTTAAATGATTATTTGAAGCAATGCGAAGTGTATTTTAGTATGATTTAAAGTTTAAGCGTATCCACACAAAAGTTGTTAGAAACCCAATAAATAGTTAGTCTATATGGGTGACCAGAAAGTGGTCCAGGTAAGGGGTCCGCTTAAGAGTCTATGGGGACTTACGTTGTCCTGGTGAAAATGAGGGTTCACGAAATTTTATCTGAATCAAAGACCTTAACGTGCACAAATCCACTGGCCCGGATGGTATTCTCCCAAATGCTTCTGGAGACGTGTTCTTCTTTGATGGCAAAACCACTGCGTTAGGTCTCTTTCCGAGTAGATGGAAAACAGTATTTGCCCGTCCTTAAAAGGGCGCATCTTCGTATTTGTCATACCGATCCATAGCACTTACGTACCTGATTTCTAAGATCATAGAAACGCTGCTAAATCGTCAGCTTATGAAATATTTTCAATCACGGAAGCTTCTTAATGCCGGTGGGCAGTGGTGGCCCGTGGCGTTGTGGGAATGTGCGTCGACCCCAACCTCGACGTCGTAGGTTCGATTCTAGCTCTGAGCGACCAAAATAATCTTCACGGCCCCACCTCTTTCAAGTCACTGACAATGCTCAAGAGTATTTCCTGTCCTGTTCTCAAACTTGGCCGTTCTGACTCTGCATAAAACTGTAGGTCCCTTCCACTCGTGAGAGAACAATAGCACGCACAACACGAGTGGTTGTTGAGAATCTAGGCCCTGGCCCTCTATGGGCTGTAGCGCCACTCATATTATTATATAGTACGGCATCCGCGCCAACGGGGGGATTTAATAGCTATCTCACTGAAGGGTGGAACCATTCCTTGCACAAAAAAGTAAGACAGTTGCGCTTCATATTTCTAAGGCTTTTGACAGAGTTTGGCATCAGGCTCTTCTGCCGAATATCCGTGCTTATGGTGTTGATGAGTCTCTTTTTCTATGGATTAGAAACGATTAGATACTTCGAACAATTCAATTCAAGTTGTTTTGGATGCTTTTAAGTCTGCCACAAAATAAATGCTGGAGTCCCCCAAGGCTCTGTTCCGTTTCCGACACTCTTTCTCATTTCTACAAATGACCTTCTGTCTGCCACTTCTAATCCAATCCACTCATTCGCTGAACAACGCCTCAATTTGTGATTACAGCAATTAGCAATACAAGAAGCAATTCGCGCAGAACCCGATTTTTTCGACAGTTTATAAAAATAATTTATGTAAAGACTTTCAACGATTACTGTGTAACGAGACTTTTTCCCACTTTTTGATTCAGTTTTAGAATTGTTGATAAGAAAAAATCCAGGTTTAAGAAAATCCCTCTTTCCTCTGTTCAAAATATGCAATTACATTAACAAATATGGTAACCCAACCAAATTTGCTAATGCTCCCTTCCTGGCTCTGAAACCGAACTTGGCATACTAAGTAGACCATAAATTGAACAGACTGAAAGCTACTACACTCTTAATTATTACATGATTCATTTTCCTTACATGTATCATTTTCCGACAAGCGAGCAGTGAATGGAGAATATGGTTTTAAAATGAGTTTTGGATCAGGCGCTGGCCCGATCCATGGTTAAATGTGTAAACATTTTAAGCGAAAAAAACGCAGCCTCTGCTTAAGCGAGTGCTTTTAACACAGCAGTTCGGGCTGTCAAAGAAGTGACCAATATAATACCAATGTTTGTTTTCTGGTCTATGTGATTGATTTTTGTTTAGCCAAGCATGACAATGCATGGATGTTAAAGTCGTTTCATTCGCTGCTTTATCAATTTAAACTCGAAACCCCCAAAGAAAGTCTAAAAGTAAGTTATTACAACAGTAGATTACTTGTTGTTACATATTGCCATCATAATCTGATTTCATTTGATTTTTTAATTTCGACCATAAATTCTTTGGTTTAATGTCTTTGCAACACCAGGCCACGCAACAATGTGTTCTTTTGCGTCAAACCGTATCCATTTATCGGATCGCACGTACTTTTGTTTATGGTCGTGTTAAACTCGACAGTCCATGACCCCGTTTCCTCACGTACAGAAAACAATAAATATCTCGAAGACTGATTGATAGATGTGGAGCGGTGGTTTAAATCAATAAGGATTTCCCGTAATAAGAAGTGTAAGGAGTAAAAAAAAAAAAATAGGATTGACCTACTAAATGGCGCTTGAATACTTCGAATGATTTAATGTGGTGGAATTAAAGAGGAAACGAAACAATGCTGCAGAATGTCACAAATTGAGTAATTTCTACAAGAGACATATTAGTGATATTCCTTGCACTCACGACTGACTCTGGGTAGAATTTCAACCAGGAGAGGAATCTGGCTGAGTCTTTCCGGAGGACGACAAGATTAGCCTACGCAACTCGTTAGGCAAATTGGGTGATCTCAACAAGTGGAAATATATGTGATCCACGACTTGCATTGTGAAGAACAGTTGGAACGAACGGAGTATTTGTGTCTGCAGCAACTGCCAGAATGTGTTTTGCTGATTTCTCAACCCTATACACACTTCCGGGATAGTTCAGGAATGCAAGTCCCCTTTGAATTTGATCTACATCGCTAAGACTTGCGAGTTACCAAGATATCACAAAAAAATTTTACAGACAAGGAGGAGACGAAGTAATCTTAGGACCCAACCCGCATTAGGACTATCCAAGTCCTATCCAAGTGGATGCAGTTTATTCCATGACAGCGTTATACTTTTTTAATTATTTCGTACTGAAAAGGAGACCCAATAGTCTGAGGTATAGAGTAGAAGTAGAAGAACACATAGAGGTTCACGAGGAGGTGACAAAAACTTAAACATAAGCCTCCGCACTTCTTCTTGCTGACGCTGACCTACCCCGATGTTTTCGCGAAGCTGCAGTGGATGTTTGTCAGCGTGTCAGGTATCGGCACACGAGTTTCACTTACTGTGCGGTAACTTATAGAACGACTTTCTCTATATAGAGCTCGACAACTTCCGAGGCATCCGAGCTTTGCTTTCAACAATTTTCTCATTTTTCTCCGTTAACATGGAAATTGTTTGCCCAAAGCAATGTTGTGATCCTCGGAGTAGACTGTGTAGATCTGATTGCCCAACTTTTGATTGATTGACTTCTGAAATGATTGCTAAAACAGAGGTATCCCCTGTATGGTTCAACGGAGGGAGGTGGAGAAGAATGTTAAGTATAGAAGATGGAGCGATTTCATTCAGATCAGTTGTCATACTTGTTATTGTGTTACATTTGGCAGCTTCTTTTAGATCTGCTTGCCAAACTGGACTCTGTACAGAGCACATAAGCATCGCTCTGAGTAGATAACAACGTTAACATCCTCTGAGAAGTGTGTACCTGCCTCCAGACTCTCAAGAATATCAGTGGAATAAGAACACAAAATGATATACCCTGTTTTGAACATTGTCACTCTGCCAGATAACTCAAATTAGACTGTCCTTCAAGGGTCCCAGAAAAGCTCCTCAATTTTTATTTCGCCTTTACACCCTTGAACATCTGCAACTTCAGAATGAGCGATAAATTAACTCTAACCGTTTTCTAATTTTCAAACTCGGCCGTGCAAATAGGAGTCATTATTCATTTGCTCAACATTAAATAGTTCCCCATTTTCAGCAGCTACACCATAAAAGCACCCTTAACAATAAAAATGAAAGGAAAGATAAGCAATTGGGTGTAATTAAATGAAACACCGTCTCCCGTGATGCTTGTGTAATCAAAGTTGTTGGATAATTTTTCCAGAGTAATACCTCTGCAGCTGGACTACTTAGCATTAACTCATTAAAAGAAAATAACATTACCCTAGTTCGAGGAGGGGAAAATCAACAAAAGAAATAATCCCAGAAGAAGGAAAAAAAAGGACGATAATAAACACACCTTCAAGAAGTTTTAATATGAAAAGGCTTTTTAATCTGATCCAAAATTCTGTAATGAATATTTTAAAGAAAGGTACAACAAAGGGAAACATCCTAAGATGGTCTTAAACGAATCAGCAAGAAGTTTCAATGCATAAAACGTTCTTCATCTCACCCGGAAATCATCGGTGAATAATTGATACACTTAATAGTCGGATAATAGCTATTTTTTAAGCATTTATGTTGGGTTCACTAATACACTTAATAGTCGGATAATAGCTATTTTTTAAGCATTTATGTTGGGTTCTTGTAGTTTTGGTATATTGAAAAAAGGGGCTGTTGAGAATCATGCAAAAGGAGGTTGACAGACAACCTTTCATTTAAAAAAGTTGGCTTTGATCTGGACACAGCTAGAGCCAGTACAATAAGTGGTACAACATTTGTTTGCGAGTTAAAACTTTTAATAGCTAGTATATCGTACTAAGAATGCTCGTCTATTTCTCCAACGCAGTGGCAATAGTCGAATAGTGCTCAAAATTCATTCGCATTGTGGGTGAGTTTATTCTATTCTTCTATTGATCCAAGTCGCATTTCTTGTTCTGACGGTGGCTTGGAAATCTATTGCGTCCAATATTCAATTTGATCATTCCTGACTATTCTGTGACACGAGAATAATGTTTGTAAAACTATTCCTCCGAAACGGGTGAATCGATTCTTATGAAATTTTGTGTGTGTATTCAGAAGGTCTGATTTTAGGACGTAAGCTATTTTTTGTATCCCCTATGTAATCAATAATTTCTGGGTCGCTCTCTAGTATTCAATGTATATGTATTTTAAAATTGTGGAAGGTAAGCAAAATAGGCCGTAGAATCACCCTTGGCTACCGACGTTACTTCGGTCTTTCGAAACAACAGGGGCCAAAACTCCTGATTCGAAACACCAAACAAGACTCTTATTTTGTTAGTTCTGCTTTATGAAGGCGAAGGCTGGACGATAAGCAAATTTGCAGAGCTTATTCTTGGTGTCGTCTAAGGAAAATTCTAAGTCAGATAAGTGGTCCCGTCTGCAAGGAACGTGAATCGAAAAGAAGACACAACCTACAAACTGTACCAGGATGTGGATATAGTCCGATAAGGCAAAAATCCTCGGACAACATTGGCTCGGCAACTACGAGCGTATGGACACCAACGCTACAGCTAAGACGGTCTTCAAATTCTAGTTTCCGGTGTAGAGATCACGTGCGTCCTTTTCCACCTGTGTGCGCCATCTCGGGGTCGTCCTTTGTTGCGCTGTCCCAATGGCTCGGTATCGGAGACTCAAGAACAAGAATAAATACATTTCGGGCGCGCAGTGTCTACCTGGCAAAATTTGATTTTATATAGTTTGGATCAATGTGTAATCAACCTCTTTAAGCGTTTTTCTCGATTTTAATTTTAGTTTTTTGGTCACTTTTTTAGACAAAAACTTTAAAATTCCGAACAAAAATAAGATAATTACAATGGTACAATGTGAACAAAAGCTACTCCGTGCGCGTTTTATAAAAAAATATTCGGGCACCATTCTCGATCTTTCGTCATGGGCTAGGTGGGCAGAGAACGTAGCTGATCGAAATATAATATTATGCGATATACAAAAAAACACAAGACATTTTTTTGGTTTATAATCGTATCACGGTGGCCATGATTTTGCCGCTATTTCTGATTGATTTTTGTGTTCAGTGTACTTTATTAATTTGCATCTCAATCTTTGCATTTGTGAGTTTTATTTTGTTTTTAAATAGCATGCTTATAAAAGTTCAAATAATGGAAAAAAAAGCTCACGGTTCATTGCAATACGCCCTCGATACAAAAAATGAGATTTTGATGCGAGTCAATGCAAAAGTATCGGGTTGGGAGCAAAAAATTGAAAATGGCTCGAATTCTCAAGATGGGCAGCATAACGATCGCATACGCGCTCGTGGCAAGAAATGATCCCGGCAATTATTGACCAATGTATTTGATGCAGCCAAAGTAAAGGCATGGAAAATTCATTGTTTGCTCCACAGACATGCAGAACAGATAAATCAAGACAGGAAGAAGAAAAATCATGAGCCACAAAATCCCAGAAGAAGTCTTGTGTTTACGTTACCGAATGGTTGTTGCGCCAAGCGTGAAGTATATCTCCGAGGACTAGGAATGCTGCAAAAAAAAAAAACAGGGAAATGTTGCGCTGAACGGTATTCGTAAGAATACACCATTCACTTCGTTGTCGTGTGTGCCACATGCTTCACTCAAGTGCAGCAAATGAGATTTAGTTTTATTACAAACATTTTGTTGTATATCGGATAGTACTGTTTGCGATCTCGGCCACCACGGTACATTTGGCCATGTACAACCCCAATATTTTTGCAGGTATCCTGACTCAAAATGTGTAATCTAGGGCATACTATAAAAAGCATAATTGATAAACGCAGACCAAATGGCCAACAACGCCAACAACCACATCGAGTGTTTATTATTTTATTTCATTCAAATACCTTATTTGCAAATATATCGTACAAATCATTGCACCAAGAGACTGTAAATGTTCTTATTAATTGTTATAGGCTGTAATAGAAGCGCAATTTGAAATTAATTAGTTAAAATAATAGAATTGCAATTTTATATGTTTGTTATTTTTGTAGACCGCTATCGTTCATAGCACCTTTTTCGGTTAGTCCTTTTCTAATTGACTATCAAAATATTCAATTGAAATAATTAATGTGGAAAAAAAAAGTTTGCCGGGTCAGCTAGTAATTTGTAAATATTCATCTGGATAAAAATGGGAATCTTACATGGTAACGATAACCTAGCCACATGGTAGCCCTTCTCAGTCAAGGCCTACGACCTACGACTTAACGAGGCTCCGAGCTTGACCACAATCAACCAACCAAGGAACGCCACCAGTATGTAAGATCTGACTAAGACATTCTCTCCCTGGTAATGTACAAGAGGTCTGCACTTCTTCCACAACATCAATGGCATTGCATTCACCATCATCATGCATTAACGTACACACATAATGTTCTTAGAAATACTATTCTAATTAAAATGTTGCTCCAATTTCATTGAATTCCCTTGATTAAATTCCTTTCAATGTGCTTTTTACTTTTTTTCATCCCACCTTTGCGTTCTTACTGGCGATTGTTGTTGAGTATCGTTCGTGTACAAACATCAATTCATGTATTTATGTACTAATTCCAACGATTGCATTTGCCTGCCTTCCTTCCAGCCCGATTAGGACTTCACTTGATGAAATGAGACACAAATTTCATTATTAACCAAATGCAAAGGATATAATTTGCAAGCACTTAACGAAAATATTGCTAGAATGTATTTCTAGGAACCGCTTGGTTGAAATGGTGAAACAAATTTTAATTCAATTTCAGCAGCGTCGGGGCCCCATAGAACATGCCATGCCTGCTCTGCCTTTGAATGTGGAGTTTGATGGAACTCTTTTTTTTTAATCATCCCGTATATCATTAGGCTTTGTGGAGAGTGCAGACGAGGCCTTATTCGCCGCAGCAACACTGTGTATACATATGCGAATTCATCACAAATCCCCATAGGGCGGGTTGGAGCACATTGATTTATATTGACAGGTGCACACGTGAGTGGTGAAAATGTATGTACATATGTTTCTACATGCATGTGTGTATAATATAAGCGAAAATTACTCTTTTTTCTTTGAAGCCGACAGTGTACTAAACATTATTTCTTGCCGCAGAGTCCCACATGTCTGGAACGTTATAATTGTTGCACGAATGCACTGAACATTTACCTCAAATCTGATTTTTTGAAACATTTCTATATTTGGGTAGTACCTACCTTGGCCCAACTTACAACAAAGGACGTATTTTTTGGTTTATTGAAAGGGCGTCGAGAACCCCTTAAAGTGCTACAAGTTGAAAGTGGCTAACCTACCCTACCCGAAACTTAGCATAGAAATACCAAAATATCGAATGACGGAAAGAAATGTCTAGCAGTGTTGGTACTTTTATTCCTCAAAACTTGTAAGTCCATGGCATGTACCCAAGATGCAATGTAGTTCTTCTTTATTTCGTACATGTATATTGCGGTTTCTTGGGCTTAACCGCTTTTCAAATGCAATTATATCAGCGATCCGACATGAATTGAATAGAGAGTCTATAGAACTTGGAACTATAGTCATAAACCAAGAATTGATGCATTTGAGAATTATAGTCCAAGTGGATCCTTCCTCCACTTAAATTTAAATTGAAACGTTTAAATCGACTCCAGAGATATTCAACTTTCCAGACTGGAATCCCCCTATCACACCACAAAACTCACGCATACTACTTTATTTGCACGCACATTGTTACAAGGTTTGGGTCCGATCCTCGATAAGAGACGGTATCAAACGAAATTAAATAGCAAGATACGAGGAAGTCGGATATCTCCTTGCTACCTTATCTGTGATCGACTCTATGCCAAAACGTACTGACGCGTTGAGTTAAGTTTGGTATAGAATATACGAAAATTAGTTAACCGTCATTGTGGGTCCAATTCAAGAGAAAATTTTCGTGTAAGCCTAAGCATTCTGACTGAATGAATATTATAAGCTATTTATAATATAACCACCTGATGATGATGCTAGAGCTAGTCAATTGTAAAGGCGATGATCAATTTCTGCACAGATGGTTATTTTGTGTCAATTCCAAAAGGGTGCTAACATTTTCCGTTTAAGTACGTTTAATCGTGGATGCCATTTGTCTCCATCCAGAAACCGTCTGTAAAATCACAATATGAATGTAAGAGCAAGCGTTTTACACACATGCCGATATCCGAATTTTGTAATTAAGTTAGTAGGCGTAGTAATGCCAAATGCAACGTAGACACTTAAGGGTAGAGCAAAACTTCACTTTGGTGAAGCGGGTATGTGCTGCATCAATATACAAAACTTTTTGCGATTCACTGTCAATTTTCCAAACTTTCTCGTTAATATATGAAGTAAGCGTATAGGTCCATTATTCTCTTGATTAAACATTAGCATGTACAAAACGATTGGTCATTTACCCCGAGAAAACCAAAAGACGTACATATACGTATACTGTAGAGCGTCTAGAACTTAGAATAGTGTAAGCTCCTATTTCAGCTCCAAAAAGGATTGGAGCAATGAACCCATACACCGTATACTACAACAATAATCATGGATCAAGAACTGATGAAGGAACAGGAGCTGGGGTAATTTGCCAACTGCCAAACCTTCGGATCCATGGGCAAACGCACCAGCATCTTTCAAGCAGAAATATATGCCGTAGACAGATGTGCTTAACGCAATAATGTCGGACAGGCAATCTGCTATCATGGCACTAGACTCCTACATCATTAAATTCAAGTTAGTGCGTGAGTGCTGAGGTAAAACTCGGCAGGCCATAAAGTGATGGAAGGTGATAAAATGGCCTACTAGCTATTTCGGAAATGAGCTTCGGAACCCTTCACAGGCTCTCAACCATTCTGTGCTGTAGTAGACTATAGCCTCAGGGAATAATTCAGGGAATTGAAAGGAACTAACCGGAAAAAAACGCGGGACAACACTCATGGCGTGAAGCGAGCCAAGAAAAACAGATTTCGGGAGCACCTAAATGGTATAATAACATCTAAGGATTATCAGTAATCAGTAAAGATATCCCTGCAAGGGCCTGAAATCAGAGGAAAAATTTAAATCTCTAGAACTCCATAGAATAAGCCTTTTCCCCAAATGGTCAACAAGAACTCACAATCCTCAACACAACTTTAAACAAAAAAGAGAATGTGAGTGAGACTATCAAGAGAGAAAATGTATGAAAAGGGGAAACAGTAGATCTAAATGACGGAAGGCCACATGCGCTCAATAATGATAATAACAAGCTCATATCTTGGAACACCAAATCAGTATTGCTTGTTCTTTTCAATGAAACCAAATGTTGGTTGATAAGTACTTAAGTATTATTGGTGTCTTCAATGAAGAGCGCTACTTGATCAGATGTGGGATAAAGATGAAGAGAGGAGAAGATTTCAAGTTGGAAGTTATATAAAAACTGCTAACACGATATGCCCTGGTATTAATGTATGGAACAAGCGCTCACGGAACCAACAATGATAGAAATAAGCTTTAGTAATCAGCCTTGACGGATGGAAATTATGGCCTTCGATGGGCATCTTATCTTCAGCACTTTGACTGTGCTAGCTAGCGTTTATAAACTGCGATGCAGTACATGTGCAGCAATCATCGATTGACTGATTTTGCTTTTTGCTTTGCTAAAATTTTAAGTCAGCCGCAGCAATGTGACGACTTCGACAGTCGCCAGCAATCACAGCAGAAGCAATGTGAAATTTTTTTTCAGCAGCATATGCAGCAGTTAGAGTTAAATTGCAAAAAGTTGACGGCATTCGAAGCAGTGAAAAGCTAAAATTAAGCAAAGGCTTAAGACTGTTGTTTGCCTACTTTCGCACCGGATAATAGACTTTCACTTTATGGACCTCAATATGGAAGCTGAGCTTAACATTAATACAGAAAAAAGACCTAAAGCTTTAACCATTTCTGACAAAAGCGCCCAGGTCAAGGGAGGAAAGGAAGGAAATCTGGAAAAGGAAATTTAATGAACTTGGGACCGAGCTGCGACTGTTTCGCTCCAACGTAGAGTCGGTGTTGCTCTATGGATGCACTATCTGGAATGTGGACACAATTATAATACGCCAGCTGCAATACTCCGCAAACAGCTGCTTAAGGAACGTCTTTAGGATGTATTGGCCGAACCTCAACTCCAACGAGCAATTGCACATGATACACAGGACAATACGAACGAGAAAGTGGCAGTGGATTGGACACGTCCTTCATTGCAAAGGCAATTCCATTGCGAAATACAATTTTAAGAGAAATGCGCTTTTACAGGCAACCAGAGCAGTCCTAGCCAAACGTGGCACATTGCAGTTAAAGAAGAACGAAGTTATTTAGTAATGAGACCTCAAACACTGAAGAACTTCGAACCAGATGGCGCACAGGAGTGGTTGACGCCCTATGGCCCGGGTAATTAAAGGCCATCATTTTTGTTTCTGCAATCTAACACTGACTGGCTTATTTAGAGGGATTTTAAGTTATCAGTCTTATACCCCGAGGGACCACGATATGTTAGAAAACTTTAGAATATGGAATACAAGCGTATCGCTTTTCCGGATAGACTAATCTGTATACGAAAAAAATCGTTCGTTCTAAACCAAAAACCAAGTAAATAAAACCCACCCCAACGCCATATTGCATTCACACAACTCAAAGCGAACAAATCTCCATACAATATCACTCACCATCAACAAACAATTACCGTCAGCGATTAGAAATGAATATCAATAAAAATGCTTCACTTACCCTTAACTAACGTTAATATTCCAAGCGGCATAACGAGTATGGCAACCATCAGGTCCGTTATTGCCAATGACATTAAAAAATAATTTGTTACATTCTGCAGGCGTCTCTCCCAGGCAATGGCCAGGCACACAAGTATATTACCAGCAGCTGTGCCCACGACAAGGACCAAAGCTAACAGCGCCCAATAATTATTCGAATCCTTCTCCTCCCAGCTCTCGAAGTTGAATTCATATGACACCAAGAGATGACTGTTGTTCCCGTCCTTACTCACATTTGTTATCAGATCCCAGAAGTGAAATTTGAAAGCGCCTATTTCCTTTGATTTAACGGTTTCATCGATGATTTCTGTGCCGTTTATGATTGCATAAACTGCATCTTCTTCCATGTTCCACTAACTCGCGTGGCATCTGGACAGGACCCTTTCGATATTAATTGTCGATCCTGAAATGGATTTCAAGAACAAAGAAACAATAACAGTTTACGTTTATCGCTGCTCAGCCATAACAATTTAGTTGTATGCAAAGTGTCATTATTTGAGATTTATTTTTAACACAGACCGCAGGTGGTGGCACTTTATGCTTCAAAGCAAGTCCTCTTTGGTTTATTTTCGTGCGAGAAAATGGAAAAAATCTCATCTCTATTCCGCCAAATCCATGTGCACTGCACACGCGTCTGATTTCGTTTCCATTAAAGCAGTCGACGCTTGGCCGTACACACATCCATGCTGACTTATGCAGCATAAGGCACTGCATACATCCACAATTGCTTTGGTTTGATTTCAACACTTCAAAGCGACGTTTTCAGAATTCAAAGATTGCGTTCGGCTTTTGTGCTCGCCGAACGTCTGAAGTCGGTTTTCTCGTGGTTCAGCTTCAGAATGTTTGAATTAGAATACCACTGAGATCGGCATTATTGGAAAAAAAATTGACTATTTATGAGGAAAATCGAAACGATTTACATGCACACACACACGTGCAGCGAATATGACGGGTGTGCCGCAGATTGACGCAACCCTTATTCGATTCAATGATACAAATTGGAAAGATGAACAACTTTCAAGAGTTTAATCTTTTACTGCCGAATAAAAGGGCAAATGTCGGGGTGGGTGGGGTTCTTTTTAGATGTCGAATGTCGTTGATTTGCTGGCATGGGTCAGTCAACCCCAATACAGTTTGTCTAGAAAGTGTTTACACAGGCTGTGCTCATGACTGACTTTGGGGTGTGATGTGGAAAGACGATGAGTATGTGGTGCGAAAATGGTATATTGTGCCCTTCGCAAGCGGCTTTTACTCACGCCGTAGATTTTTGAATGTTGTTGGCAAGGGAGGTGAGATAATAGGGATCACACAAAGGAATTTGTAAAAATTTTGAGTAAAATGTCGCACATGTAAAAGCATCAATATGGGATTTCGTGTGCGCAATCAGCTATTCGGTACGAGGTATTAAAGTCCCTACATGTGCAAGGTAACTCAAAATCCATCATATTACTGGTATATGTTACAATTTTTGCAAATGCCGTCTAGACAAATGCAAATTTACTAGACAGCTGAAGTATACAAGCAGACAAGGAATGGAGCGCCATACTCGTCAAGGTCATTCACGTGGGAGGAGTGATAAGGCCGTATTTTTTTAAGTAGGCCTAGAGTCACTTTTACTGGGGAAAGCTAAAGGACTATGATAAACTACTTCTTAGTTTAGAAATGTATGAGCGGACCTGGGTTGACATGTGAGATACAATGGATATTCTCAAGGAATCGGTTTCTGGTTGGCAGCGACTTGGGGGCAGTGCTCCGCAATAACTCCCAACCTTTTGAAAGGTTATTATATTAGTCTCTCCTAATGACACTTTTTTTATAATTCTTTAGGTTCTGGGCAAACAGTGACAGATATTACTGAGAGAAAAAAATAAATCTCATTTATACGATTAACAATGTGATTAGACATTTCATTGTTAACATGCGTCTAATAAGGTCCAGGGATGTAAAGGCAAGTAAATATGACAGGCAGAAGATCAAATAATACTATTAGAAATTTTATTCAGTATAATGAGACCACAGTGAAGTGCACGCAGCACTTCAAGAGTCAAGTTAACGTGACATCGACACGCAAAGAGAACTCTCTTCTTAGCTTGTACTTAGCTAGCATTAAAAATAATTAATGGGGAACAAATCGAAGTGACATGAATCGAATCAGGGAGACTATCAAATATGTTCGCATGTTTGCCATTAGACAGCAATATTTTATACTTTTTTTATAAATTAATGCAAAAATTCCCTTATATTTTTAAACTCCACCAATCCAAGTAAATGTCGAAGGAAACTTTTCGTTTTTGAATTAAACCATATTTTAAAGAAATTCTCAAACAGTTGAGAGTTTACTTTTGGTAAATCGAAATTCTGATAATATTCCCCGTCAATTTATGTTGTGTTTTTATTCTTCTAATTTTGTTGTATGTTAGACAAAAAATGGAATAATTTAATTCTATTACTATTCTCGACGAAAGAGGTTATAGGTTGATTTTTTCCATTTATTTCTTGTAAAAAATGTTTACAGATGAGTGGTATATTTCAAATTAACAATAAAAAATGTTCAAGCGAAGAGCGAAGAGAAGAGTGTCAGTTAGCACGACAGGAGCAGCAACGAACTGCTGTAATAGATCCACTTGCGTCGACCGTGGATTGCACGAGTAAAATGCATTCCAGCACAACTCGCATGTAGTGCCGACGCAGAACTGGCAATGTAACTGGCAACGATGGAAATTAATGAGGAAAGGCTAACCAGGCAGGGCAGCCAGTCGATCGGTAGGAACAATAGAGATAGCAAATAATTTGAATTTGTAACAATATTTCGAACTTGATTTTATTTTACTCGTAAAGCGAACAGTTGGGCCAGCTTGAGGACTGTCCCCTTCATGAACTCCTTAACTTGTATTTAAATGGTATTATTATTATTATTATTATTTATTAATATGCAATTGTATATTACATGTTAATATAACTAGTATTTTAGACCGATACTTCAAGAGTTTTCCACTCAAATGTTAAAATATATCTCAGAACAAGAAATACATTTCGATGTCCAATAAAATATCTGTAAGTGAGAAAGCATATGAGGAAAAAAGTCAAGAGTTAGTCTCGAACTCTACTTGTAGGATATAATATTTTCCACCTCAGAGAAAAATATGTAAAGGAGCAAATTCAGATGTCCGTCACTTATAATTTTTGTTTTATTATAAAACAAAATTTGTTGATTTAATTTGAACAAAATGTGAAATTTGGAAATAGACTCTATTTGGATCTCGCTTTATGCAGTGAACGACACTGTTATGTACATGAGCACTATATTTGCAATAGTTCAACCGCAACAAATACAGTGATGCAGTTTTTCTTTATCAGTCAAGTGCTAAGGACAACCCCTCACTAAAAGCCCTTAATTAATATCCTTAACCTTCGCCGATAGAATTATTCGACAGACAAGCTGTGGCACATGATAAGTATTCCGTCACGGACACAATGAAACCCTCTTTGAAAACATCGATCTAATACCCGGACTACTCCCTTTCGGCGCCAACTTCTCAACAACTGTGGATGGCCCTCTGCATGCCCAATAATGGATCGAAGATGGGCGATCCAATTGTTTTTCCAATCATCCGTTTCGTAACTATGGCGATTAAGGAAGCTCTTTCCTGGCTTAAAAATTATTTAGTACCGAGCACGTATATCGTCCTCTGTACTGACAACGAGGCAGCGAACAAATCCCGCTTTAACGCTTTAAACACCTTCTTCCTTAAATTACCGCTTACCTCCCAACGAGGTGGTCAAGTATTTTAGCATCCAACTTATGTGGGTTCCGGGGCACTGTGATATTCCAGGAAAGGACAAACTCGATAAAAGAGGTACTAGTGCTGTACTTACTCCAGTTGGATGCATACCATCTATGTCTCTCACTTCTGCAAAGCATCTACTATAGATTGAAAGTTTAACACACACAAATAGTATATGGACTACTGACACTAAGTGCCTCATTACAAAACAGTAATGGCCTACAATCGATAAAAAAAAACACTCACGAAGCCTGAAGTTTGAGTAGACACTTCTTCAAAAGCAAGCCTCCAGTTCACGCCTCACCAACAGCGACGTCTGGTTCGAGAAGGAGAGAAAGACCAAAACTTCGGGTTTAAGCCATAATATAACTTTGTGTTCATGACTGTAAGCAGTGTGCTCAGCGCAGGCGCGCTGCGCTCAGGCAGACATGTTTTTATTTAAGTTCTGACAAATTCTTTAAATTATTTTGCTATAAAAATGCAACACTGTAGGGCCCTTTCAATCGGGATACAACAATGACACGCACAACTCTAGTTGTTGCTGCAGAAGCTAGCGCCTAATCCATATGGTGTCCGAATGCGAATGGTCTGGTGACAGGCAACTGCAATCTTAGGTAATTCCACCCGGAACATGTTCTTCCACCTCATTGACGTCTCGACTCGGGACTCGGGCCAGACACGGTCTTTCTAGCTGTAGTAGAGACAAATGCAGTGCACTTATCAATGGATTTAAAGCTGAACAAGGTACACTTAATTAATCATCATTATTTTTTTTTCTCATTATTCATCGAGAAGAACCAAGACTTGCACCAAAATAGGCAAAAATCTTCCGATAGTACAGAAAAAAAGTGGAAGTGATACCATTTCCAGGTATATATTCTGCGGTCGCATTACTCACAGCTTGATGGAGTTGACAGTCAAATGTGGCTATTTAAGGTCCGACGGTCAACTATGACATTAGCCGATTCCACCCCTGGATCAGAACTATAATGATCTATGTTTGCTTCTTCCGTTCAGATCCCTACAGCCTCGATTTTGTTGGCAGTTAACGTTGAAGTGCGAAGTTGCGAGTGTATCATATTCCACATTAAATTACGTTGCAGATGCGATATTCCTGTGAGATAGTTATAGGAAAAGTGGTATCTGCATACGCCGACCACTTGATCGTATATACATCAGGCAAAAATATCAAGGATATCAATACTCTCGCTCAGGGTGACTTCGATTTATTCATCTTGCGACGATTGGAAGTGGAATATCAACTTCTAGAAGTTTGAAACAATTCTGTTCAGGACCCCCTCGGATTTAGTTTCAACAGATACGAAAATGAATTGGCAAAAGTCTCAGCTGTTGAACGACACGGTACCCACTAGCTTAAAAGACCCGTCCAGTGAAGTTCTACGCGAGTATAAGCTTAATGTAGAAAATTCGGGTGCTTGAGGGGTACTTATCTTAGGGCTTGCATTCGCCATTACATAACACCTGAGTCCCAATATAGACTAGTTATCTACAACGGAGTGGCAATTTCCAGATTGAAGATGATTCGAAGTCGTATTGCCAGAGTGATGAACTCATTCAATAACTTGATCTCGGGAACTTGCCACCCTAAGCCCTGAATATTCCGAAAAGTTACGCCAGAGTGGATTTGTAGCTCTAGCACCATTCTTCCCTTTTGTGAAGCACGGTCTGATACAAGTGGTACAAATGCTGTACAGCTTTTCCTCATCGCGCGTTCAACTGTGGTCGCGTCAACCACGACCTCTGGTTCAGTATGGTGATACCACGAGGCAAGAAAATTGGGGTCTTGCAATGCATCATTGATTGTCCTGGGGCTGAGGAGTCAGGGAACTCCCCCGTCGATGCGTATCCCCAAATGGTGGAGCAGAAAGCATCTGTCTTGCAGTGGATCGGGGCTATCTAGAAGCTAGTTAGATTTAAAAAAAAAAAACAAAAAATTAATTTTTTGTTTTTTATTATTTTATTAATTAACTAAACACATGTGTACACCCATTTGTTCTGATGTGTATACTTAGAGACTCTATGGCATTAACAAAATCATTTGAGTATTGCATAAGTCAGCTACATGCTTGAAAGATGAACGATATCTCATCACAGATGTACGTTCTTTACGTTTACACTGCCAACACTTGCTGTTAAGGAAGTAATCTTTTTTATAAAATCTTTATGACTTACGTCACTCCCGGTGTCAAGCAGTTTCAATTCGGTTTCCTAGAGATCCGTCATATTCCATATCTTCCTATCAAAAACCCATTCGAACGAGCTTCCTTGTTGAAGCAGTCAAAGCGACACGCATCAAACTGCTAGAAGCGATTTAAAGCTTCAAATAAAATCCCTTAACTTGCGATTTAATTTCAAAAAAAAAAAATACTCAATGACGTAAGCTGCAAAGGACGAATCGGCTCCAGGAGCGAACGAATGGGCGAAGAGATAGATAGATCAGGAAAATCATCACGACTGCTGGAGTCACGTAATTTTATTTATCGACTATCGTGAAGAAGGTAAAACAATAAGGTCAGCCTATTACGCATCATTACCTGACAAACCGAGGAGGGCAGAAATTGCAAAAGCACGTCGGCATTTGAAAGGAACAAAGTGCTGTTTCATCAAGAAATCGCACCTGGTTCACACTTCGGCGGATGTCAATTCGTTGCCTAATTTTCACTTGCTCCCCGTATCGATTACTATCCCAAAGTTATTCACGTTCGATGTGATCAATTTGTGTATAATCTATTCTGCTTTATGTCACATCACGTACGCACTCTGTACAGTGTCAACGAGTGATTTTTCCTGTTTCCTATGTTCAAATTGTCGTTTTGGTGGGGTTGACGGGTGACGGGAAGCGGCAGACGGGATTGGGATTCACGTCAAAGGAGGAGGTCATCGGTTACACATAAACGCCTATTTTGCGATGCCAGCAGTCAATGAAGGGGGATAAGGTTAGAGCATCCCTGGAAATAAATGGGGGGCTGTGCAAAAACAATAAACTACGTTTGATTGAAAAAAAAAAAAATACTTCCCTCCTAATCTTCTGGGTGTCCTGTCGACAGCGAATATTTTATTAAAGAATTGTCTTTGATTTATCCAAACCGATTATTTAATTTAAATTGGTTCCTCTTGCTGTTGGGCGGAGTCTGTTCGTGAGTTCTTAAGGCAAATGTACAAGCTGTCTACTGATGAATTGCACGGATGCTCGTGGAGAGTGTCACTTCGAGTTATGTGATGGCACGAGGGTAGCACAACTTTTCGCGGGAATTCTAAACAGTCATCAAATGTTTGACGTCAATTTAAAAATAAGCAATTTTCATAGCTCTCCCCTTGACACACCTCTCCAACCTCGCACCTCTAACAAATGAGCCCAACACTTGACTCGTTCCCTGAAATCGAACGAAAGCATCTCAGTGATGTCCTGTGACAATAGAAACACACAAAAACTCTGAACCCGTCTACACAGCAAAGGCGATCAAAGAAGAGCGCATGGATGGATTACCAGCGATATCATCGAGAGTTGTGACACATCAGAGGCGGGACAACAAAGCAATATCCAAAGTAAAACACAGCCACTACAAAGCGGCTGCGACAAGGAGATTAGTAGTTGTCCCTACGGTTTGCACAATAGCTACCGATTATGTACACACGCAGCAGGATAGCATGGTGGGAACCTTACCGATTGCATTGAAACAATGGATCCAAAAACAAAGGATCAGATGTGTGACCTATTTGTCAGCGGATTTGAAGGCAAATGCAATCAGCGAACTGTAGTCCAATGGGAGTTTTACAAGCAGGATTGAGGCAAGATTTCCACGAATGGAAGCATAATATCCTGAATTATTTTGACTGCCACATTAAAACATCCTCCGAGCTGTTTTTTCTCGTGAAAGGCTTTAGGTGAGAATGCTTAACTTGAAGTATGACAGATTATCTGACAACAGAAGCATTCCTCAAGATGGCATAGACAACATAACAGATGGAGCTCTGATGTTCTTCAAAATAAATAGAGATTCCAAACAATAGTACTTATTATGCACATGTATCAGGACTGCGTGATGGCCCGTGGCGTTGTGGGTATGTGCGTCGACCCCAACCTCGACGTCGTAGGTTCGATACCTGCTCTGTGCGACAAAAATAATTTTCACGGCCCCACCTCTTTCGAGTCACTGACAATGCTCAAAGAGTATTTCCTGTCTAGAAAAAGCTTCTCAAACTTGGCCGTTTTGAGTCGGCACAAAACTGTAAGTCCATTCCACTCGTTAGGGAACAAGAGCACGCACAACACAAGTAATTGCTGAGAAACTATGCCCTGGCCCTGTACGGGCTGTAGCGCCACCCATATATGGCTTAAATACGCTCACACAACACTGTCGATAATATCTTGTACGTTTTGTACGTACTGTGCTTTTGTGTTTTTGCGATGTAGACTATTCTCCGATTACGTGCGATTCATTCTGCATTCTAACCATACTTCTTTCAAGCTACCTATCCGATGCACATGCCATTAGTTCCATGTGACTGGTACTTATTTGCTGATTGATCGCGATGGCAAACCTGCCTAAATGGCTGGGGAAGATCGCATGTGCAAGATACACGTTTTTTTTGCTTTTTACCCAGTGTGACAATATAATGGACCACAACAGGTCTCAGTGCATGCACCAAGCCCTCATACAGTCATAGAAATCGCTAAAAAATCGATTAGCGTTAATTCGTCATTGAGATGTAGGCGGATATTCTGGAACAATCGGCGTCACCGGGCTTTATTGTCATCCAGTCCATAATTCATTTCTCAATGCATGTCCACTTCTAAAACGCGTTAAACGGTTGACATAATTTCCACTAAAAATGTCATATAATATTGTCTGCGTTTTCACAACCATTAGTATAATTAGTTACTTCAAAACAAAATGCTGATCACCCCTCTCTGCGACTGTCAAATGCCAAGTGACAAATGTCATCCGAAACGAAATGGCGGGCAAACAAAATCAACCTGAGACATAAAAGGCACCCAGCATTTCATCGGCACTCTTGTTTATAGCCGTGTGCATAAATGTTCAGTCGATTTGGCATGTTGCTCCCATTCTGTTTAGAAATGATTATAAAATGTAAATGAAGTGCTTCGCATAATAGCACTGTAGCCAGACCCTTTTTTAATGTGCAACGATGCTTTTTGATGTCAACATTTGCTTGATGTGCTCAACAGACCCTCCCATCACCTCAGCTGATGGTATTAAACCATGAGATGTTCTGTCTTGAGGTTGAGACTGTCAGCTGAAGGACATTGTATTTAATTTGGTGAACTCAGTTGCAAGTGTGCAGATACACTAAGCCCACGGATCAGTGTGACATCAATCAATGCTTGGAATTCATGGACTGACTTACGCAATTAATTGCTTCGTATTCAAGGATTATCCTTCTGTCCTTTCCGAATGCAAGTCGCATCACACGTGCAAAGTGGGCTACGCCAGAAGTCGTTGGTGGGCAGTCTTAATCTAATCGTGTGCCTTCCATTGACACTGTATCCCGCAACGACAACAATTAATGCCCTTATTAATGATTCCCACTCGGATCAAACTGAGTGCTTCAGCATCTGACTGTATTTGTTCGGTAATGAAGGACGCAGTCCACCTACGGTCGGTTGAATTTATAATGAGAGCCATGCCCGGCCTCTCTCCATCGGGATGCAAGCGAGGTGTGATGGTATGCCGTGCCGGGTGCGTCCGGCGACTTCATAATTTCCTGGAATGCACCACCGCAAATAAGTAATGTGGATGTTGAAATGCGTGCTCATCTCGGTAATTTCGAACAGCCGGGAAATGTGGAATCAACGGACTTAATTGCAGTCTGGCTGCATGTACAGATAATAATTTCCCCACAGGAGGTCTCAATGCGCTAGTTGGCGGCGGTATATATTCCGCGTTGTGTGGTAGGAAATCGAGTACGTAAAGAATTGGATTGTGTTCAGATTGGGGACAAAACCACAATTGAATTAACTTCATTCTTAGAGCTGCGTTGGTAGACACTTATCTGATCATCTATAGATTGTGGACTCATCACCTTCGTTGGACATCATTTAACTCAATTATCTCAACCCCAACTGAACGATATTGATCACGGTTCCAGAACTGCACCGATTTAATGAAATGTTTAAGCCTTAAAAGTGATGTCTGTAAGGCAAATGAATGAGCGAATGGTAGCGTCGTAGGTTAAACATACAATTCGTATTTTAATCCAATGGAGCCATGCTATAGTGGGTAGAAGGTTCGAGTCCTGCGCTGCGTGTTTTCGATACAATTCACTACTCGACATCTGCGTTTTTCAAGTAATTTTGTTTTTATTCAAATATTTACTTACTTGTTAGACAAAAATACTTAAAACTAGCATCAAGAACTTATCGAAATTAATCCTAAACTACTGACCCTCGTCGGGTTCTCCAAGCTTCTTCTTGTTTCGTCGAAACTACATTCCAGGGTGGACCTCCCCCTCAACCACCATGCCTCTGCAGCCAGCAAGATCTTTTGACAGCTGCCTCCAGATGCGCACACCAAGTTGGTTGAGGTCGTTTGCCACCTGTGTGCCCCATCTAGTGCGAGGACCTCCTCTGTTGCGCTGTCTCCCAATGGCTCGGTATCGAACACTCTTCGGTCCGGAGCTGTGGTGTCCATTCGCTCTAAATGACCAAGCCATATTAAGCGTTGGATACGAAGACGCTTAACACTCTACAGCCCGAAAAGTTCGTGGTTGAATCTTCTCCTCCAGCCGGCATCAACGCAAACAGGACCAAAGATCGGACGCAGAACTTTTCTCTCAAAACGACCAAGAGTGGCCTCTGCTCCATAAAACAGAAGAGCGATGATCAGAGTTTTATATAAAGTCAGTTTGGTGTTTCGAGAGATGGCTCTGTTACTCAATTGCCCCTTGGCCCAAAGAAGCAGCTATTGGCAAGAGTAATTCTGCGCTTGATCTCAATACTGGTGTCATTGTCCCTATTTACTCCAGAGCCGAGGTAGACGAGGTCCTAGACTACCTAAAAGTTTCTGCTTCCCATTATGACGTTCTGTCTGAGACGTCGACGTTGTGCTTCCTTCCGTGATGACAGCATGTACTTTGTTGTTTGTGGTGGTTTTTAGCCGCTGTCTCTTCAATACCAGCAAAAGCCTCATTGACGGCTCACTGTGTTTGTCCAATCACGTCTACGTCGTCCGCGAAATCAACCAGTTGAACAGACTTTTGGAAGCTCGTGCTTCTGGTGCATACGTTTGAGATTCGCACGATCTTCTCAAGTGTGAAATTGAAGAAGTCACATGACAGCGCGTCGCCCTGTCTAAAACCTCTTTTTACATTAAAGGCCTCGGTGAGTTCGTCACCGACCTTGATGGAGCGGCGAGAGCTTTCCATCGTCATCCTGCACAACCTGACGAGTTTGGGAGAAATGTCAAAACTAGATATGCCGCTGTACAGTTGGTCTCTATGCACGCATTCATATACGACCTTGAAATCGACCATTAGGTGTCTGTATCTCTTGAGTCCTTTCTAGGTTCTGCCGAAGTGTCAAAATTTGGCCGATGGTAGACTTTCTCGGCCTGAAACCGCACTGATAAGGACCCATTAGATTGTTAACAAATGGTTTCAGGCTTTCACACAAAACGGCAAAAAGGATCTTGTACGCGATGTTGAGGAAACTTATCCCTCGATAGTTAACGCAGGCAAATGGGTCTCCTTTCTTAAGCGACTAAATTTACAAACATTTTGGCAAAGTCCTTATAAAACTCAGTCAAACTTTGTGTAGATCGATGAGAAATCGGTTACACCTTAGATATCCCTCGACTCTTGATCCTCATAAACAACAAACTGCCACGAAGAATTAAGAATGTTGTTGCATATGTATGTCTGGGGCACTGAGAAACAATAATCGAGGAAATAAACATTTAAAAACATGAACAACTTAAGTGTCAGCTTTAAGCCGTCTAAATACCACTTGTGTGAGACGATCCCACAGTCGAGAAAACCCCAGCAGTAAATCCCCACTGTGACAAAGGTCACAGGTCTATTTCAATTACCAAGAAAATATCGTTAGATCGTTCTCAAAAAATTGAATCCTTCCGACCATAGATGATACCGACGCCCAACGCCTTTTGTTCTTCTTATCACAATGCTGTCACTTTAACCTTCATTCTCAAACGCATAAAACAACAAACGAACCTCAATGGCACACATCACACACATTCGGATGGCGTACACACACATTTGTGTAGGAACGAATTAATTCAGGATACTTGCCTACGCACGTGTTTTATTTTCTTCTTACCGTGCACGAATCGATTTCGAATGACTGGGAACAGATGTGTTATTGCAGAGACAATATTGCAAATAATGTCCTTTTGGATAAATTGGTTTTCTTTTCAAATCAATTTGTTTGTTTTATTCGTTTGGCAAAGGTGTCAACAGCATGTGTTTAATTGAATGTAGCGTTCATTTCTTTGCAATGGAGGAGCATTGAGAGTGCGTTAGCATCTTAAGTGAAGAACAACACATCCACATGTGGTATATGCGTATATCTGTTGAATGTTTGCAGATGCATAGACTTTCTGTACAGCGGGATCTGGTGTTCGTTCCTTGATGAGAACGTCTTACGTGCGGTTATGTTTTATTGCTCGCACATCTGGTTTTGACGTAAAACCTAATGCATTACTCATTCTTGATCCGAAAGTTGTGTATCCCCGAAACAATTCAGAAAATAATTGATATCTAGGGAGCGACATTTAATCAAACGATAATGGTTAGGATTACATCAGTTCTCCGAATGCAAATACATTTGCGAACGCTTCTCTGGGAATATGAATTTATGTATGTGAAGTGATTTCATTATGAATACCCACACGCGCACCATGCGGGGTCAATCTTTGGCTTATTCCTTTATTATTAATCACATCTGCTTCTCCACTTGGGCATCTCCACTTTTATTTGGTTTTGTTTTTGCACTTTCCCAGGACAATACGGAGGACCAGACGTGTGGTGGAATAGGGCGTCAGCAAGTTTTGTGCTTGTTGACTGTCTCCAGACGGGTAGACCTTTGAGTGCCATTGCCAGTCAAGTGCTCAGTACCTGGAACTTAAGAAATAAGCACAATGCGCTTGGCACTTGGAAATAACTCTGTGCAAGTGGGAAGTGTCCTGTTTCGTGTATATTTACGGTGCTTGCTTTCAAGTGTTTCTGAAGAATGGGACTGTTAGCAAGAGGGGCAATTTTAAAGTTCGCCCCGTTGTTGAACCGTTGGCAGTGAACATTTGTTTGGAAGAAATCTTACTTATAAAAATAAGTAAGAATTTTATAAAGAGTCGATGCGCAATCACGCATGGAAAATTTCTGACCAAGTTAAGGATCTCAATGCGACCAAAGTCCTAAGCCGATGCTGTTGTCTGTTGCCAGTTGATCTCCTCACGCACCGTAATGGCTGACAAGACCAATTCCGGAGCCGATGCTGCACGGGACAGACCCGCCACTAGACGTTCGCATATTGTCAGCATTCAGACTTAGCTACAAATGGGTGCCACGCCCCCATCCATGGTAAGCGGTATTCAAGGCCAGTCTTCTTCTTCTTGTCATTATGGGGATTGCGCTTTGTTAGCCAGGTTTGGACTGCATGAAGATAAGTTCGTACACTCCAAAATTATAAGCCTTCCCCCCACCACGAGGAGGTCAACTGCCTAAGGGGCGCCTTGGCAAAGGAGGTAGCCTAAACTGAACCTCACTCTTAGGGTACCTCTTTTTGCGCAAACCGAGAGTGGTTACACGCATTTCGTGGGAGAAACTTTGCACGGCACATATCGGAAATTGAAAATACCAACTGTTCCATCGAATGTAGAGGAAGAATGGCGACTGTTTTCAACAGATGTCATTACTTCTGCACGGGATCTTTATGAAGTGATGGTTTAAGACACCCGGAGTCCAAGAAGCCATCAGAGAGAAAAGGAGGATCTCCAGAGACTGGACTCTCTTGTGGGACTCTGTTTCAGCTAAAAAGCAGCCATGAAAGGAGTTCGGCGAGAAGCTGGTAAGAGTTCACAGATCTGTCAAAGAGTATTCTGGTAAACTATTCGCCGACTCAGAGGAAGTCCAAAGATGGTGTGGTGCTTTCCAATGAGGAGATATTTTAGGCAGATGGGGCGAGCACTTTTCGAATCTGCTCAAGTATGAACAATTCATTGAAAGTAGCCAATAATAAAAATAGTCCAACGTTGGAGGAAATCAGTGGTTATGTGTGGATGAAATTCTGTGATTGCTTAAGGCAATGGGTAAAGAAGGAGTTTAATGGTTCTCCAAGTTGTCAGGCTGCCATAAGCAATTGGCAAACAGGGGTGATTTTTGGACAAAAGCGGTAGCTCCAGCTGGCATACGACCGAGTGCCTCGAGGTTAACTCTTTACTGGAGAGATTGGCAGTAACTTTGAAGTCCCAAATACTGCATCGAAAAATTTAGAAGTCCCAAAGACTTCAAATGAATGCGGATGACTTAAAGTGAATGATAAAGACTTCAAAGTGACTTCAGTGAATGCATCGTCAGTCGATAGACTTGCAGTCAATTGATTTCAAATCAAACGACTGGTTGTAAAGATTGATCCAGACAAGACTTCAAAAACAATGGTGACTTCTATGCTGAAGACCAGAAGTTCCAAATGAAGTCAATTGATTGAATCACAAAGCAGATAATTCTTTCCTTGAATTCAGAGATTGCATTCTCAAAAGATTGCAGTCTTCTACAACTCTGAGGATTGGCCTTGCTGGATCTGTACTGAAATAGCTTCGAAGATCTGCATTCAGAAAGGCCGTACTTCGCGTAAGAGCCAAGTGTGCGGTTTTCGTGTCAGTATTTGCTCCAACTCTCAGCTATGGTCATGAAATTCGGGTAATCATGTCCCAAGATATTTCTTCGTGATGTTTTGAAAGTTACGGGCCCCGGGATAGGGTGAGAAAAGCGACAGTACGTGAGGAACTCAATCTTAAGCTTTTATTTCTCCCAACATCACGCGTCTTCCGAGAGCATACTGATGTGAATGAAACATATGACATATCTTCATGCGATACAAGTTGGTAAGATTATTTTGATTATTCAAACACATACTGATGAGCTTTCAACATGGTCCGGCGAGAAGACACATTGAACGCTTTTCAAAAAAATCTGTCATTGAGATCATCCAGGCGCTAAAGAGAAGCGCGTCTTCTAAGGTTAGCTTCATGGGACAAAGACACAACCTCCATCACCAGAGGAATAAAGCAAGGGTGTTAACTATCATCCCTCTGTTTTTTTTTTTTTTTTGCTGTAGACCAATCAAACAACAACGCTTCCTAAGGAATTCAACGGTTCCTGACAAACAAACTCCCCGATCTCGATTATGCCGACGACATTTGTTTGTTCTCCATCTCCTTCGCAAGGGCTCAGGAAAAGTTAAAAGCTCTGACTCTCATCGCCAGAATAGGTGGTCGGTAGATAAATGTTGCCAAGACAAAGCTCAAGCAGCGAGGCACCTCTGCTACTAGACTGGGACCCAATCGAGGATGTCACCAAATTCGGCTACATCGACAGCATTTTGTGCAAAGATGGAAATGCAGAAACTGACGTCTTGTTTCGTATAGACAAGGCCCGCCATACCTACTTCTCGCTTGAAAAAGTTAGGAGGTCACTCAAGAAAACAATCACCATCATTGTTCGCAAGTCAGGTCTTCTTCAAAGAAATGATGAAGGTCTTCTGCCCGGAATGGGTAACGAATGAAGAGTTGCTGAAAAGAGATTCATAGAAGCCCATCTCAACACAGCAACAGTAAGTGGAGCTCGATAGGCCACAACCTACGTAAACCGGAAACGGATATTGCAAGGTTGGCCCTCACTTGGAGTTCGCAATCGCAGTCGGCCACCTTCAACTTAGAGACAGACCACGGCGAAGGAGCACCGACAGGCCAGGAAATCGTGGCCTAAGGAAGATTCGTATGGAAGTCTTTCGTAGAATCCCTGAATCAGCTTTCTCCATATACTTTGAAGGTTAAATAAAATATATATACACTGATGGTAGTACTTTGAATGTTATGTTTAATAAAAAAAATACTTAAATGTTTTGCTGTCTTTTCTTATGATAGCGAATATAAATGAGCTTTCAACAAGTAGCTGCTTCCATTTAAAATGGCATGATGGTTCATTATGTTCGTTACATCGTGCGAGTACAAGAGCAAACAAATTCTGCAAAATCTGTACTACACAAGTGCGTTAACCAGTATTCCATTCCAATTAATAGAAAAAGAAAGCAAACACAATTGTTCCCAACTCCTTTCAACCAACAATAATTGTCCATATACAATTCCCACAAAAGTGCTTCCACTCTATCCAGCTGGGAAATGAAATACTTCCCTTACATGAGCCCACTCGGTACAATCGCGAACAGGATACCGAAAATGAATTGTTGAAAGCAAATTTGGGGTAAAATTTTCACTAACAAATTTAATGAAGCACGGTGTAATGCCTGGAGCGTAACAACTTCAACTGGCCATAAATTCAAAACTTTGATACAACCAATTGTGTTTGCTTTTTTTTACACTTGCATAACTAGGTAGCATGAAAACAAAGTTACGAGGACACCAGTTCGTTTATACACAGTTTTTTTTTCAAACTGGCGAAATACGACACGATGGCCATTTGCTATAGTTCTGATGCCATGGACGTCAATTCAAAGAAATAATAAATTCTCTGAAAAGTAAATATCGCGGGACAGAGCTTAAATTCACGCCAATTGACAGAAGTAACTAAAAAATTAAAACTTGTACAATTCTGCAACTAAGACAAAGCTGGAGCAACTTAAAACAAAACATTTTTATTCAAACACTAAAACTTTCACACCGTCTTTCTTTTCAAGCTGGGATAAGTGTCGCAAGGAAATCACAGTAATTACGGAAAAGGGGGAAATCACAGCAATCAACTGAAAAGAACTGGTATTAAAATCTTCAGATGATGGTATTAGAAAGGGGTGAGATTGCATGGGTAAGAGAGTTAAGAACATTTTCCAATGTGGGTTTTTAAAAACAAAATATTTATTCAAAGACGTCCCGCTACCTCACATGCACCTCTAAATTGTTGTCTGACATAATTGACTAGTACTGCATATGTTTATTTGCATGGCGGTATATGACACAAGTAAGCCTATGGCGTTTTGGTTGGGGAAGCTTTTGCAGCCAGAATGTTGTATACAAGATTTCGCCCTTAACATTTCCGCGCGTATTACGTTAGTGCACTCACCCCAAAATGCTTTAATTCAGGCTTGTAAAAACGATCTTAGCAACAAATGTTTCTTTTGTGGACTTCCTGCTTAGAAGTTTCCGTCACCACCCCATGATGTCTTGACATTGTCATCAGCCCGGTGCTGACAGTTTCAGCGGCAACCACTTCCTCGGCCCAGTTTTTTCAACTGTCTTTACGTGCCAAGAACCACCCCCTCAAACCAATTGATGGGGACACTTGGTGTTGCATTGGATTGCAATATCAACATAACGCAATGGACTGACGGTATTGATGAAGGCAATGACAGGAATGTTTACATGAAGCCTCAATGATGGCTTGGTGGTCGGTCAATGGATCGTTGACAACCAACAAACGTGGTCCACGGAAAGGGGCTTGAATTTGATTGGTGAATGCAACTGAGGTGAAGCGTCGTGCGATTGGAGTAGTATCAGTGTACTTGGCAAACTTCAACACGGCACGCTGACCAAGTCCTCTTGACACTGTAACGTTTTTAAAGAATTACGAGAACGTTGTGTATGCCACTGGGATTGGGAATAAAATAGGTAAAAGATACAATTTAATAACAGTTGTCTCTTTGATCCATATAAAATTTGCTCTTTAGAGCCGCCTAGGATTCCGTTTCTTGATTTTATCAACCTTAGTCACTTGAACGAGGAAGAAAGAACGTATATCACAGGCACTTTGTTGAAAAAAAAAACAAGTAGGTTTTTAAAAACCAAAATATTTAATTAACAACAACTCGCTACCTCATGTGCACCGCCAAATGTATGAAATGCGTGACTACTACCGCATATTTTTATTTTGTGGTAGTATAAGGCACAAGTAAGGGTAGGGCATTTGGCCATAGAAAAGGTGTTACAGAATATGGCACATTCATGCGAGGATATAAAGGATGTTTCTCGGTGAGGCTTGATATCAACAGGCCTCCTATCAGACTACTTTGTCATTTTTGTTTAGTACCACAAACACACAAAAAGCGCTTCCAAATTGCTTATCTGTATTACGAAAACCAGCGTAATATATTTTTCGTGCGATGCGAGGAACTTACAGTATGCATAACCTACGATTGCCATTCGCAAAATGTGACAATACTAAATTTTTTTAAGGCTTTTATTTGCATTGCTATTTTCCTTTCACGAGTGGTAGGGACCTACAGTTTAATGCCGAATCCGAACGGCTTTGTTTGAGAAGCATTTTTTTTCTAGACAGGAAATACTCCTTGAGCATTATCAGTGACTCGAAAGAGGTGGGGTCGTGAACATTGTTTTCGTCGCACAGAGCAGGAATCGAACCTACAACGTCGATGTTGAGGTCGACGCACGAATATATAATTATCTTATATCCCACTTATGTATATACATTTAAGACCAATGACAAGCTGTGCCTTGACTCAGGGCACTTAAGAATATTCACAATCCCTTGAAATAGCGGAATTCATTACAAAATAGTTCCATTCAAGTGAGCAGAATTATTAGAGTTCAGTTATTAAGTTTTTTTTTACATTTTTCTTAGTCATAACCTGTACAGCTGCTTTATATCCATACATATTGATAGATTAAGTCGAAAGACATAGTTTAAGATTAAGTTTAGCTTAGAGTGCCCGCCTAGGGCCAGTAAGTTAGATATAGAAACATTGTACGTCCAACTAGTTTTAAGCATTTTTCTCTAGTATATAAGATTGTCATGAATTCCAAAAATAAAAATGAAATTAAAATGAAAAATGAGTGAGCAGAATTATAGTTTGTCCGAAAATCGAAGTGTACATGAATAAGATCACTGTCCTTGACTTTTAGGAGTGTAAATGCGGGCCAAGATATGTTCGCAAATTTTGTCATGTGATGATCATTGCTATAAGAAAAATGATGAAAAACTGACAGAGATTTACATACAACCAAGAACTGGTGTTACCGATGAATTATACTTTGTTTCTGTCTGTAGAAGTTTTAATTATTTGTTACGGGTGCTTAAATTTTAAGGGCCGATGTTGAATGTACTATAAACCACACGTAAACGTCAAGTTTTTTTCTGCATTTCATTGACATTTCTCAATTTCAGACTAATTCAATTTGAACCATGGAAAGATACACAATCGAGCAACGTGTTAATGTTATTCCGGCTTATTATGAAAATGGGCGTTCAAATCAAATGCATATCGTGCTTTTTTCGGTCAATTTAATCGTCCAAATGTGAGTACAATCGGAAAAATCGTGCAAAAATTTGAGCGAACCTGGTCTCTAGGAGATGTGAAAAAACCAGTGGATGCTCGTACAGCTTGTACTGCTGAAGGTATTGCTGCGGTTCGCGATAGTGTGGCTGAAGAGCCGTCCACCTCAATTCGTCGTAGCGCACCAATCTCACGCTCGTCGTTGATGCACATTATGCATAAAGACTTGCATTTACACGCTTACAAGGTGCAATTGACTCAAGAACTGAAGCCTCTTGACCATTTCAAACGTCATCAATGGTCAGAATGGTGGCAAGAAATGGCAAAAGTGGATGATCAATTTTCGAAGAAAATCATTTTCAGTGATGAGGCACATTTTCACCTCAGTGGATCCGTCAATAAGCAGAATTTCCGCAATTGGGTGAAATCGACCATCAGAGAGTTATGACCCCCTTTCGTCTTTTCCAAAATTTGTCTGCCGATCGTTCGTGATCTTTACCACGCTATTTTATATAATTTTGATTTAATAATGCGTTCACAATGAAAATTCAAGGTTAGCAAGTCCCAGTTTTTTTCCGGGCTACAGCTTAATCGCAACAAACATAAAGTGGAAGAATTGTCCAAAATATATATCAGCGAGCCGCAACAAACCGTGCAATGCAACTCGTCTTGGCTTGCAAGAATTGACTGTCAGACGACAGGATCAACGTGACCAGAGCTTAATATCGACAAAACAAAGAAGCGTTGAACCGAAACTCGATCCGTATGCTCTTTGGAGTGAGCACAGGACACTGTCTGATCGGGAGGAAACCGAGACGATCCAACGTGTGCTTTGCCACAGTCTCGCTCTCTAGAATCGGCGCCTTGCTTCGGTGGGTCACAGAGACTTAGCGGCATAGCGAGTGCAGATGAATCAGATCTTTTTCAATTCGTAACGAGCACGGGGTCAACCACGCGACGTGACAGCTTAGACGAATTGTGTACTCCAGAAATAAAGGGATTCACAATGGGCCCGTTGAAGTAATAGTCAACCATCACATTCTCTGATAGAAATTACACACAAAGTTTTCACTAATGCTAAAATATTTAATGCAAGCTCCAAACCTACCCACTTTCGTACAGCAACCAAATTTTCCACTTTTCCAGAAACTGGATGATTGATCCAAATTGATTACCCTGAGATAACTGATTCAATACACAAAAGGAACACGTTACTCATTCCCTTTATGTGCCAAGTAATAAATTGAAATGAATTGCAGTTGCGAAGTCATGACTTCAATTCCCTCAAAGGGAATACACATACTTTTCAGTTTTTACGGCGCGCCACATTCCGTCAATCACTGACGAATATCCCAAGGGCATGCATAATCGTCATAAAGGACGTGTATATAAATTGACGAGGTCAGCGGTATCAGAATAAAATGTTCGGTCTCTGCAGACGAACAATGCGCCAGCAACAATACCGCGCTTGTGTTTCTTTTAACTTAAGGTCTATACATTGTGAGAGTTGGTGGCTCCCCTTCAGTCCCCTGCATCGTTGCGGTTTATGTGGCATTCACATTATACACATGAGCGATGCCTACTTTCGCCAAAAATAGTATTTCAATAGGCTCAAGTATCTGAGGCGAGTTTTCCACTGCACCAGCCATCAATGTAAAACCACGAGTATCAGCAATGGAAGCCTATTTCGTTTTATTGACGATGCATATCCTGTGCATGCAGCTGTGCAAGTGGTGAAAAATGAGCAAGAACGAAATGAATATTACTAGGCCTTTTGAAATGCTTTGAACTACTTCACTTCGGTTTCAGGATCCAGATAACAAATGATAGATGTATGTGCGAGTGGATCTATGCACTTGCGCCGCCTACACGTACACGAGTGACTTACGTGTAGGAGCAATCACTAAATTGCAACGTACTCGTGTGTGCACTTGACACACTCAGCGGAACGAAGGAAAAAATGAACATTTAGCAAATTAACCACTCGATGCCGCGAGTTTAGTGCGGTTAAATTGTGAAACATGCAATAACGTCATCACGGATTGTTTTGGTTTCAATAATTATATGACTGCGAGTATTGTATTTTATCATCTGTGAAATTATTCAAGGCGACTGTGCGCTGCGCAAAGTATGCCATCGCATGTAGCTCAGCATTTGGAGGGTTGTTAAATGTATTCATTTCACTGTGAATTGCCTTGGGATGTGTAACTAAATAACCGATACCGATAAAAGAACTACTAGGCTGAAATTGTTCCAAAAGTAGCGCAGACGAAACGTGCAGATTGCACGTGAAAGTTAATGATGGGCCACACCTTCGATGTGGATTTGAAGTAGGGACAAGTGTGTCAATTGAGTGTTTGTTGTGTAATATGGTATCGTTGCCATTTAGCGACTGGGTCATGAGGAAATTACTTAATTCGTGGCCACCATTATTCGTTCTTGGTTCAAAACACGTTCTAATGCATGCCATTTACTATACCCCTTTAGATTGTGATGCATTCTAAGCAAGTAATAATGTAATTAACAACGATTGTTTAAGAGACGAGAAGAGAGCCTGTTCTAGTACGCACGTTAAAGACATCCCGCATTTCAGTAATGAAGAACATTATAGAAAACAAAAGATCAGTGACATGATGAAATCTCAAATGATGACAGAATGGATTGGAACATCAACGCCATCTGACTTAAAGCAGGTAGTGTTGAGCAAGCGTATTTCAAGCTGCGATTACGTTCCAAACTGCTCTTTTTCCCAGCTCCATTAGCAGTTACACATTGATTTATGTTGATTCACTTAAACTAAATATCATGAAGAGTGACAGAACTTCTTCTTCTTCGAAATTTTCAACACATCTAATACCCAAATTGGAAGATCTGCCACGCATATTAATTCTTCTATTGTATGTCATTTATTGCGAAATCACAAAAGAAGTGTTATAATTGATGACTGTGACAACAAAAAAGACTAAGAAGCAGCGTTGCCATTGTGGCACGCTGAATATGGCACACTAGCAAGCCTTTGAAAAATTAGCATTTTCAAATCAACTGTACTCTTAAGGCCCGTTCATATGAGTTGGCCACGAGCAAGCTTTCACAACTCATTCATATGAAGTTTATTCATTCGCAGAGAACTACAGGTCCAAACTGACACTTCAATGCGAATGGTTTAGTCGTGGTGGTTGTGGATTGCGATCTCAGCTTAACAGTTCGCATAGAGAATGATTACTTCGCAGAGAAAAACTTTTAAATCATTAATTAGGATACTTAAACTAACTTTTATTGAGATTTTTGTCGATGAAAAAACTTTATAATTCAGTTACTATCTTTTTGCATACCAAGAAATATAGCTTTTGGTTGCATTTGCCGCTCATATGAATATGGCTTTATAGTCACTTATAAAACATCCTCCGTATCACTTTCATTTATCGAAAGAACTGCTTCGACTACCGAAAGAGTTGAATGCTTCTATTCTGAACAATGCTCAACAAAGCAAGCTATCCGTCACAATTATTTTTAATTTCAACAACGTGCATTGAAATTTGGTCTGGATATTGTTTGAAAGTTGAAATTAAAGTGGAAATATTAATTGAAAAGGAAAATGTCGTATTCACATTTCATTTTAAAGTTTGCATTTTTTTTAAGATTTGTCATTAAAACTGCAAATATTTTTAATTAAGCGCCATCGAGTCCTAAAGCAAAATTTGTTCCTGAAGATTCAACAACAAAATGGAATCTCCAACACCGAGGAAAAACTGAATTTCATTTAGAGAAAACCAAAATATTGGAAAGTGGTCAAAATTGATTCACATTGACAGAAATCGCTTGTGTTTTGGTACATTTCCGTTTGTGGTACCTAAAGCCTTAAAATGTCATATTGGTAGCACTTTTCAAAAAGCAAAAAAAACATCGCTGCTAAGGAGCTGCGTTTAAGAAGTATGTGAAATTTCTTAGAAATTGAAGAATTGATGGTCCACGAAAAAAAAAGTTCTTGGAAATACCATCTATGTACCTGCGCGCGATGTTTCATTGTTGTCCAATTGAAGTCAAACTTCATGAACCATGAACAAAATTAGCCTATCTTGCAACACATTATGTAATTAGTCTAGCTCTGAAATTTTACCCATGGTATGCTAGCATGGCCATGGAAGCGGACAATTGAATGGATGGATGCTTGGCCGAATGCTCGTGGACTGTGCTTATTCCAATAACGCCAATTTTGCTTGTTCTGATGGTCCACTGGGCACAAGAAGGGGCCTTGTTTCCCACACGGCGCAGCGTTGCTTATGGTCGTCCGGCTCTTATAAACATGCAGGCCCCAGTCCACCTTATTCTAACCGGTATTAGACTCCGAAGCTGCCCCTTCATTTGTCTGCTTCTTGCTTCTCCCATTGACTAGATAAATACAAATCTGCATCTCTCTCTAATGTAAATGTGTTGTCTAACATTTATGGTAGAAGATCCAAATATATAAAGTATTGTATCCGATTCCAGACAGATGACCAAAGTGAATCATCCAAGTGATTTCCGTTCTTTCCATTTTGATAGGGAATCCGATAAGAGACACACACCATCAATGGTTTCGATAAAACATCACAATGGGCAGCTATTGCTTCGAGGTGATAAAGGACTTAGTCTACCACACACATAGTGTTAGCTACATATTATTTATACTAGAGAATCATGAACCTGAACCCATGTCTACACCATTGTACTATAACCACCCTCAATGAAAATGAAGGCAGAATAAGAATTGATTTCAATTACAAAAGCTTGAATCGCTCATTGTTGCAAGTGGTATCCTGTGTCATCGAGACTTGGTATTTGTCAGGTAAACAGGAGCAGAATACTACCTTCGATCGATACGATCCGTCGGTAGTTTTTTGACTTTTACTTCGTCGCTCATCCTACAGTCGTGTGTGGTTGATGCACAAATGAGGAAACTTATCCCTTAAGGAACAGAGAATATCCGCGAATAATAGACGGAAATCTCATAAGTCTGTGCAAAAGTTTGGCTGTTTGGCGCTGAGCTTGTTCAGCTGATTACAAATTTTACCTTTTTCAGGACAACGTGACTCTGAGTGATGGGCGTTGATATCATATTCAGGAGATAATGAGTAAAAATTATTCCCCCGAATAAAGCCAACTTATGCGCTTTGTTTTATGTTAAAGTTGTTAGCTTTTTATGTCATATCCTTCGGCACGTCATCTAGACAATGTTCAGTACAATTCACCTTTTTCAATGCACTTAGTCCAACAAATAACAATATAATATAATATATAATAATAATAATATGAGTGGCGCTACAGCCCGTAGAGGGCCAGGACTAGCTTCTCAGCAACCACTAGTGTTGTGCGTGCTATTGTTCTCACACGAGTGGAAGGGACCTACAGTTTTATGCCGACTCCGAACGGCCAAGTTTTGAGAAGCTTTTTCTAGACAGGAAATACTCTTTGAGCATTGTCAGTGACTCGAAAGAGGTGGGGTCGTGAAAATGATTTTTGTCGCTCAGAGCTGGAATCGAACCTACGACATCGAGGTTGGGGTCGACGCACATACCCACAACGCCACGGCCACGAACAAATAACAATAATAGCACATAATTTTGGCAAGCAGGAGCCGATACAATCAACATTTGCTGCCTCGTCAAGCAGGAATTTACGTCATTAGACGAATAATCGGTACCACAAGGCTTAATTCAAACGTCATTCAAAACATATGACGTACACTCGCTCAATGTGACCATACAATGTACAACGTTTGTTGGAAGCAGGCACTTGACTGTGAATTAAACAAACCATTCCTTGGTTTCGGTATAAGTATGAATGCTTAGTCAGCAAAAATTTAAAAAATTAACTCGATGTTGTGGAGACTTATCCCCCTATAGTTGGCGCAGTCAAAGGGGCTCCTTTCTAGTGGATCGGGCAAACGATACTTAGATTCCACTCGTCGGGCATGCTTTCTTCCGACCATATCCTACAGATGACCAACCAGATCATCTCCAGCTGCTTTGAAAAGTTCCGCGGACAATTCGTTCGCACCAGCAGCTTTGTTCAACTTAAGTCTCGATATCGCTACCTTGACTTCGTCTAGATAGGGGGGCGGAATTCTCTTCTATCGTCGCCTGACAGCGGCGTTGGTGTCCCATTCTCCGTTAAGCAGTCTACAGAAGTGATCCTTCCAGATTCTCAGTATCGACTGCGACTCTACTACGAGTTGTCCCTCTTCGTTCCGACAGGCTTCTTCCGATGTTTGTACCCTTTGGATGGTTGTTTCACCCGCTGGTAAAAATTTCGGACATTATTTCTGCTGTACCACCTCTCCATTTAATCGATCGCGCGCTTCTCATGTTTCTTTTTCTTTTTGACAAGCCTTTCCTTTCCTTCCTTTAAGTTCGTAGAGCTCACGAACCGCTGTCGTCCTTCTATCCAGCGTCGCCTTACATGCTGCTAGCTTCGCTGAAAGCGCCTGCCGGCACTCTGTCAAACCATCGGTCTTTTCTAGGTGGCTTTTAAAACCAAACACATCAAAGGCAGCTTCTCTGAAAGCGTTTTGACAACGGTTCCACTGTTCGTCGATTGTGTCGCCTGGCAGGGTTGGACTCTCTGAGAGCTTCAGGGAGACTCGATCGGAAAAGTTCCCGGCAGGCGATTGCGATTGTAGCTTTCCGACGTCAAACTGTTTTGGTCTTGGTCTACTCCGTTGTACAATCGATATCCGAGTTCTGACATTGGCTACAAGAAGGTAATGATCCGAGTCGATGTTAGCGCCTCAGAACGTTCGGACATCGAGGACACTGGAGGAGTGTCGACGTCGATCGCAATGCGACGTTGCGCAAGAGAATCAACTTGAGTTGATTGATCAGGTACCGCCAGATGCCTTTGTGAATGTTGAGGTGAGGGAACCGCGTGCTGGCTATAGAAAAGTTTCGCCCTGTCACGAAGTCCACTGTCGGACGTGCTGTCGTGAGGGCTGTGTTTTCCGATGACTCTAGCAAAGACGTCTTCCTTAACCAGCTTTGCATTAAAATCATTTAAGATTTCCACCAACATTAAAACAAACACACTAAATCATATCGCACTTAAAAATCAGCGCAAAGCCATAGAAACCTGATAGCATTCCTTTGGTACTTAATCGTCCGTCTTATTTACACCAAACATAAATAAATCTCATTTTTTATGAGAAAGCGTCCGCCAAAACAACATTTCAGCAAGGCACCTTCCTCCTCCGTGATAGTTATTACCCACCAAATAGGATTTTTATTTAAATTCAATTCCAGTCCTTCCACTTATCGTTAATGCAAGTATATCCACACTTGGCTTTTCAGTTTCGGAATTTTCCACAACAGACGTGGAAATGGGGGTGGTAAAAGATTCTAGAAACGTCTACCCAGAATTTCGTGGTGGGGACATAGGTCCATATCGAATTCCAGCACCACTTGCTAACCAAAAGTAAAATAAAGGCTATTGACTATTAATATATGCTTTAAGGAAAGTAATTCTATATGACTATGCAGCACATAATTGCTCCTTCCGTTCAGGTGCCGCTCAATGAGCGCGTGTTTGCCGACAACTCAATTACAATGGCACAGCAAATGCCAAAGTAACCACAAACCGGCGGCGTTCAGTACCCGCCACAATCAAGGGATGTGCTCCAACTTTTTAATGAACCCATTTGAACGACATTCTTTTTCTTCCTATCGATTTTGAAATGTCTCAATAAAGTTAAGTTAAAGTCATAAAAAAGTTCAACTCAATCAAGGCCATTTATCCAAGATATTAACAGCCAATATGTGTAGGGGATTCACATAAAAACACACATCTCCGCATAACTAACCGTCTTGCTGTTTGGATATCCAAATTTCCATGGCCATAAATACGCACGCAAGAATTTCACAATTTTGTCAACTGCGGGCTACGAACCTAAGCAAATGTAAATTGTGTCGGTTAAAATGCCTGCATAAATCCACACATTATTCCTTCTGGGTTATCTAGCATTTGTCAAAATTTGCATTTGAAAACATCCACCATACCTTCCAGAGTGAAACGAATCAATTTGAATTCTTCTCAATATCTTCCATAAACACACATGTCCTTGGTATCTTTAGATTAAAAGTGTTTTTTTTGCAAAGGAAGTGAATGGCGCATTTGTGGAATATCTTCGTTAATTGAAATTATTTGCTTTGCTTCGGAAGTGAGTGGATGCTAAGGTACATGCAAATCAAAGGAATGACGGTTTCCTGAAATTTCTTAACATCAAAATCATTAAAATGATTTTTCTACTGCGTGCATTCTTAATTTTGGTGGACGATTTTTGAAGTTTGAGTCTGTACTCGTTTTATTGTGATCGGACAAGAACGATACAAAATTGAATTTAAATAAAACTGGAATTATGAGAAAAATAAAATTGATCCTGCCTTAAATTTGAAGCTAATTTCATGTCATTATTTATGAAATAGCAAAAATTATTCAATTGCCCACCTCGGCAATGCCCCGAGTTCAAATTCAATGACTGTGCGTTAATGCCGCCATCTCTTAACATCGAGACAAACATACCTTAACCCCTAAATACCCACTGATCCATTTTGGGCAAGGGCAGTTCGACAATCCTGGTGACAGCATTGAATAGGTAGCTTCGTAGTCGCATGGAAAGACAACAAAGTTATGAATGTAGCTGCTCCGAGTTGGAATCGAACCGTACTTATCTACCGATTAAACGGCAGCGAAAATAGGTCCAGCTTTTTAGTGTGTCAACAAATAGTCGAAATCGATGAGTTTGGTGGCTCCGATTTTATGAACATGCTTATGTCGATTTCGGATCCGCCTTCAATCGATTTCGCATCCGCCTTCAATCGCTTATATTAAATATTATATTATATATATATATATATCATCAGCTCTTGGATGTGCATGGACGCCACTTCGACTGGACGGTTCAAGCTTCATCTTTGTATGGCGCTACAGTCCAGGGTGGAACTGAACTTCAACCAACAAGCCTCTCCAACTAGCGCAATCTCTGCCTAGCTGTCTCCAGTTTCGCATACCAACTTGGTTGAGCTCCTTCTCCACTTGGGTGCGCCACCTTAAGCGTCCTCTGTTGCGTTGCCCCACAGATTCGGATTAGAAGATTTTTCGGGCATGAGTTAATGTTGTCCAAACGCTGTACGTGGCCCAGCCTGATTGTCTGATTTTTTATCGAAATTTTTTTTTAAACTTTCTTGGTTAAAATTCAATCAGAAATGTCTTCCATGCAAATAACCTATACACTGCCTACCACTTAGGCAAGACCCGTGGTATGATACCCACTCTGAGCAGAAAAAAAGCAAGCGAGGAACCGACGAGGCACACCAAAAAGCGATGCGACGGAAAAAAGGAGCAGCGCAGGAAGAGTACGGAGCTAGAAGACGGGAGAAGAAAAAATTACGTTTAAAGAAAAAGTCTCTCGCAACCTCCCAGCGCAAGGATGTCTTGGGATAAGCTTTCGCGGCCATTGAAGAACAGCGAATCGAGCTGGTCTTTTAGCTAATGAGGACAGGGCGAGTCGAAACCGAACCGCCATCACCTGGTCCAAAACATTACTATCGACAGATATAATTTTGAGGTAGTAAAGCAGTTTGTCTACCTCGGGGCAGGTCTGCACTCTACGAATGACATCTTAGTGGAGATCCAGCTAGAATCTAGAGATTCACCAGATCGTCACCATAGACAGATAACTTTGAGGTAGTCAAAGACCTTGTCTATAGGATCCGCTATGAATTCAGACAACGACACCGGCGCTGGCATCAATCGAAGAACAACTCTAGCCAATCGATGCTTCTTTGGGCTAAGAAACCAGACGATAAACAAAGCCCTCTCTCGAGCAGCCAAAGTGATCCTTTATAAGACCTTAACCGTCCCTGTCCTGATAATTGGTGAAATTTGACGAATTGTAGTCTATAGGAAATATTGGGCTGGGAAGAGCATTCCATATTCATGTAGTGCAGCCGAAAAACGGGTCTCTAAATTACACTGCGAAAGCAGGCTTAATTGTAAACTGATAGGCATTCCTGGCGAGACGTGTAGTGCGGGTGAATTCAGGAAGAGGAATAATGCAGTTGGCTAGTTCACTTGAGCATTCGTCGATACAAGCGTTATTCATGGATAATGGCTGATTATCAGGGGTTCGTTTTAGAGACATCGAACAGCATTGAGGAAGTATTGAATTCAAACTCTGTCAAATGCCTTAGAGACATCAATCGCCACTATCTTGCTTTCGTCTGTATTGTGCAAAGATTGGTTCCACTTTTCGGTGAGATAATCTATCAAATCACCAATGGACCTGCTCCTGGGGAAGCCATACTGTCGGTCATTAAGAAGCTTTCGCGTAGGTGCTATGAGTCGGTACGAGGCGGGTGATGAAGATTCGCCCTTTTTAGGGACTGTTTTCCACCTACTTGAAAAGAGACCTGAAGAGTAAATGAAAAAGCTTTCGCAGTGTTTTTGCCTGCGAAGAAGAACACCTCTTCAAAAGTATTGGTGGAATACTATCCGGGCCAGCGGATTTCTGCACGTCGAGATCTTTAAATACTCTTGCAACTGTACGAGTGCGGAACTGAATTTGTCCGATGGTAAAATCAACGCTCTCGAGTACAGGTGGGGACAAATTACAATCTGGCAGTGTTGAGCTGGCTGCAAAATGCCCCCCAAGCAGATTAAGTTTGTAGCTTGTGATGGAAAGGGGCGAGAGAGAGCGGGCCGGACGCACTCGACACCGAGACACTTCACTGCACTTCACTTGTTTTTGACCGCACAAGTTCGTACTTCTTTTGAAGACCGCAACTCAAGTGGAGCACGCGACTGGAAAGAGACATCAACTAACCTGGCGTGCGAAAATGGAGGCAGCTAAAGATCGACCTGCTTGGAGAGGCTCGTTAGTTGAGGCCCAGGTTCACTCCGGACTGTAGCTCAACCTTAAGTAAGTAAATCAGTTGGGCCTGTATAAGCCGACACCCCAATCTTTAGTTTCAATCCTGAAATTGTAAGACAAATAATATTGGTCACAGTAAAAAAAACAAAATTAAAAAAAAACTCAAAATTGTAACGAAATTTAAAACGATATATCTTCTCAGATGATCCCACATTAACATACAACAACATCCCGGTCTATGCGACGATATGCATTCCACTTCAAGTGCAACAACCGACAATAATCGTCAAACTCCAGTGGTTTCAGGTACAGAAGCAGACAGGACAACATCGTTACCATCCACATTTAAAATCTCCTTTAGGCATCTCTCACCATTCGGCAGCGTGTACTCCCCTCAGCGCAGAGAACAACTTTCCCCTTGGACTTATAAAGTTTGTAGGATGAACTTCTTGCAGCTGCTTCAAAAGTTGCCTCAAATGCGATGCACTTTGGAGCTTTACTGCACTCTTAACATGTTGAAAGTTACACCACTCCATTAGTAAACCTATCGGTTTTGTTTTCTGTTTTTTTTTTTTTTTTTTTTGATTTCACATTTTCCCACATTCCATGGACCCCCAAAAAGCTGTACGGATCCTCTTGTATTTCAAGCTTCAAACACCAAGTGGATCCCGAGTGAAACCAATTTCCATAGAACCCAAGTGCCCGTAATTGATTGATTGGTCAAGCTCCATTCGGTTCGCTCTCGTAACTTTTATAATTTGAAACATACGCCATTTCGCATAACAAATTAATAGTTTGACCTTCTCGCAAGTCATCGCCGGTGTGTTCGTTTGCATTGCAATGTTTTGTCGAAGTCAATCGATTTCACATTCGTGTTACAAAAACAACGAGTCAGGTGTACATGGATGTGTTTCGATGCATGGATCTTGGATGAATGTTTTTTCTGGCACATGCATGAGCAGAGATTTTGAATCAATATTGTGCTCTTATTAATGTGATATGAAGTGGAAGGAGCAATCACGAGAAATCACTGGCCAAGCACAAAAGCCGTTCACAGCGGGCAAATGGTTGAAGGACAGCTTCTTAATCGTTGTTGATGAGTTCAATATCAAGGTAGGTCTTTCATTGAATGGGTGACGGAGGAAATGGGGAAATAGAAACAAATCATTTTGCAATCCAAAGCTTGTTGTTGTAAAAATTTGCTAAATGCACACGAAGTTCTGTAATCTCCTGTGAAGCAAATTTATGCGTGTGTATCCTAAAAAGCAGTCGAGATCTGCGTACCGAATTCCCGCATGCACCACTTGATTATGCATGAGCTTATTAAAACAGTGTGAGTTCCCTTAGGTATTGAGTACATCTTCATAATTAAACCAGAAGCAGGTTTTCAGAAGTGTGAAAGAGTACTGCAAATATAACTAAATAGTCAGACAATCTTAAAGGAGTATTGCTCCGCTATGCTGCTGCGGATTTTTTCGATCCCACCCCACAAATCTGCCTATACGGCAACGTTATCCGTCTGACAATAGCACTGCTTAGTTCGGCCAGATTTTTCAAGAAGTAAGGCCCTAAGTATCTTCTCCTTAGGAAGTAGAGGGCGCTGCAAATTATAAACAAACTAGACGAGCTCCAATAGTGGGGTCGTTTAATGAATGTGGGGCCATTTATGTTTAGGTTATAATGGAGCATATTGCTACGGGTCTAGTTTTAGTCTGGTATGATGATAATAGGGGTCTAAGTTCCGTGGTTCTAGCGCTTGCTTGGTAGTCGTTGGTTCTTAGGTCCAATTCCTGACTTCGCTTCTTCTCTTTTCTTGAATTTTTCATGATTATTTTGAGTTCTCCAATGGTAATGGGAATTATAGGCATTGCAGATGGCCTGATATTTTTAGAAAAAACAGCAGATGAAGAGGACAGCTAGACCCATTCACTTCAGTCGCAAAACTGACTTTTTTGAGTATACATGGTGCTTCGGGAAAAAGAGAATTAGTGCAGTGACCGTTTTAATTGCAATGATTCAACTTTTTACTTTTTTCTAGGTTTCTCCTTATCAAACTTATTGTATTTTAAGAAGAAGTTGTACTCTGATAATTCACCATCCACCCGGACGTTAAGAAGCCATCCCGAAGAAGAAGTATTTCCAGTGAGAGAAACAAATAAACAAATTGAGGGACGAACCTGGTCTTCAGAATTTATGCGTCTAGCGGATTTACTGCTCGAAAGCTAGGGTTAGAGTTTTTCTTAATTTCATTAAGTTGTTCCAATTGCCGGATGTCTTTTTCCCTACGTAAACGCAATATGTGGTAGCCTTGAATCTCCTCAGGCTCTATGATCGTCTCAGATTGAGAGTAGTTCATGTACGTCTCTTAACGTGTAGAGACATTTGTGGGATATTGTGCAGTTTCACGTTTTTTAATAAAACTAAGAGCGGTACCACTATAGCCAGACTGCCAGACTATCACAGCGGAAAAGCAGATCAGTTGGCAAGTACACAGCAATGAGTTTGAAAGGATACATAAATTATAAAGTCTACTTTACATCTTGGACCTCGCCTTTGAGGATGACGATAGCACCAAAGCAGCATTCTCTTTAAATTAACAAACTCACCGATAGTCCCACAGGCTGTGGCGATGATGCACAGGCCAACATTAGAAACACTGTCTTCCAGAAGTTCGTTCAAGAATTTATGAGAGAGAAATGTATCCCCGGATGGCGTGAGACTTGAATTTTAAGAAAGAAAGTGTCACGGGATATTTTGATTCCAGTTGCCAGAATCAAACAGCCAAATTGATGGCTTGAGCGTAAACAAAACCTCTCAAAGCTTGGATAAAAATCACAACTCATGGATTTTATTTTTTGACTTTAAATAACGCACGAGGAAACATTTTGCTTTGATTTGAGTGTTATTTGAATTTGAGGTAATCTAAGTTTTAAAGTCAACAATTTCGGTGAAGAAGAAATGGTATGCCACAAGGATTACGGCTGGGTCCACAAATTACATAATTAAATACTAAAGAGCAGTAGAGGCTAGGGCAAGAGACATTGATGAAGCACCACAATTAAGTAATTAGACTACAATAAAGTCACAGATTTGTCTGAGAACCATGGAGAAATTATCAATAGAACAGAGTTGCATATTCCGAAAGTAAGTTAAGGATAAAAATGCACCAAATATTCTGCCTGCATAGAACTGTTTGCGACGACACACAACCACTGGCACACCCACGTGGAGAAGAGCCTTACAAAAGCATCAAACACCAACAATTCAAATACGGCTACAAAATATAGTACAACGAAGAGGGGGAAAACTACAAAAACCAGATATAGTGCTCATACACGCACATCTTTGCCACACACGCTGTAGACTGTACTATTATAGGATATATTGCATCGCGACCTTAAAATATATTGTGTCATCTTTCGTACCTTTCGCTTTATTAAGAGCTCCTCTCACACAATCTGTAGTATGCGAATCTGAGAATGAGATCTAGTTCTAGTGGCTCTAATTGTTTCCTTGATAATGGGTGTTTGCTCGAATATCTTAGTCCTTTGTAGGCCTTACAAAGTCCCACTGTATGTTTTGCAATTTCATTAGATCCGCAGAATACGCAGAGAATTCTACTGGTGCAGTGCCCTGTTAGGAAGCCTGTAAGAGCACGGAGGTTGTTCTTGCTCATTCTGACACATGCCTTAATCCTCTTCCGATTGTGTTGAACCAAGAGTTTTTTGGAGGATTCATGCTATAAGCGATGTTCCAATATTCTGCGCGTTTTCGATGCATATAAAAGCTTCCGATAGTCCTTTCCTAGCGAGGAAGTTGGCTATTTCATTGCCTTCTATCCCTGTATGGCTAGGTATTCAGCAGTGTTTAACTCTATTACTCCTGCTCAGCTGTTTAAACTTTTGTAGACATTCCCACAAAAGCTTGCAGACAATATACACAGACATTATTTTGGTCCTTGGGTCGAGAAAATGACTCATAAATATATGTTAAAAAAACTTGGGCTTAGATTTTGAATTCACACAGACGGTAGCTGGAAACATGCGACATGAATGCGACAGAAATTCCACGAAGGAAATTAACTATAAATGAAAGAAACCACTAAGTGTGAGGGTTGCACAAGAATGCGTCTAAGCAAAAGTTTACGGAATACGGCTGAACTTTGCTGAGTGCATGAAGATCTTTGCTCTACCTCATTATGTTCGATTCAGAGTTAGTTGGATAACGGAGTGTGGCCATTTTTAAAATGTTTGTTTATCATATTTTTATACGAGGTGCACTAAAATAAAGGGTAAGTAACATTCTCCATCGCTAAAGCAAAGACAGACGTCTGCCCAGCAACATGTGTACTGCACAGTAAAATGGTGTACTGCGATTAGGCTCTTAGCAATGCATACACATGTGTATTCACAAGCATATTTGACATGCGTTCTTAAACTTACGTTCTTAAACTCAAAGTCAGAGACTTCAAGGTTCGTCTCGAGTAAGCTTGAGCCCCATGTGAACAAAATAAGAGGTAGAGTAGAAATCATGGTCTGTGGCTGAGTTGGAAGGGTAACCATTTGCAAGAAAACTATAGGCTCAGATGAACCTCTGGTCACCGTGATGTATGTCACTGTAGCCTGGTGACCCACACTTGGACACAATAGCCATTGAAACAATCATGTATTCCCATCAGTGTTCCACTCAGAACCACTCCCTCAATTGAGCATAGCACTTCATTTAACCTGATCCCCCTTGCCTGTGGCGACGAACGCTGTTCAGCTCACGTGCATTGCACAGTTCTATACAACTCGAAATTCCCACCTATGAGCATACCCGTCGTCGCACCCAACACCAATTAACCCCTTCACCCGTCCCGGAAAGAGATTTCTCGTACCACCCCCTTCGGGGAATATGTAACTTCATCCACACCCACACGGATGGATCTACGACCGAAGTGGGTGGTTGCGTGCTCTCAAGTGGAACAAATATTAGTTTCTCCTTCCTGCAGTGTATCATCTTTCCGGGGGGAGATTATGGAAACCCGTGAAGCACTGTCCTGGCTTAAGTGGAATGTAATATCCGCTCGTGGTCTGTTCGGATTCACTAACAGTCAGGCGGCCATGAAATCCCTGCAAATTGTATCTATAAATTCAGAAGTGGTAACAAGTTGTCGCTCATCTCTCGACGATTTGCGGTGAAGCAGTGTTCAGCATTCCACGTTTCAGGCAACTGTCAGACAGTCAAACAGTCAAGACATGTCAGTCTGCGTCAGCGAAATATGAGAGCGTGGCAATGCCTTGAGGTACTTGTAAACAACTTACATGATGCGTCAAAAGTAGACCACAAGCGCAACAGAAGCCTCGACTTGTTCAGGATATCGAATATGGGTGGTGGCACAGGAGCTCCCCACACTGTCACCGGGTGGATGATTTGAACTCGTCTCCAATGACTTTTGCATGGATTGTTGTAGTTGTAGAAGGAGAGTGCAGGATGCAGCTACAGAAACGGCTTCATAAGCTCTACATCGGATGAAGTCAACTTGAACGGCAAGGGTGTGATGTTTTCACACGAAATGAGTTCCCGGTATAACGTCAGTCTGGTCACCAACCAACTGAGAGTCATCACACGGTCATTGAATTCGAAAAAACAACGACCTCGACGACCAAATTTCATTCGCAGGCAATGCCAACAGCTTCGCAGTGGATTTAGAGCCGACATTAGACCTGTTGATGAAGGCAATTAGTCCCTTTTTTCGCAAAACCAATTAACGCAACCGTCAGGACATCGGCTCGCCCATCAATCAAAAACCAATACTCATCGGCATTTCTGACCACTGCACATAATTCCAAATACTAAATCATTTTTTTTGTCTCCAAAAAGACCTGTGGCAGCTGCATCATTGGTGTGGGGAAGGGAGAACCAATGACGGTCAACATCAAAGTCGAGGTCAAGCTTTGAAGTAGTCACTTAAGCAATCACCCTGACAATGACATCAGTGCGGCAAAGAAAATCTTGTTAAACACTGAGAGGGAAATTGAATAACAAAGTCCTCTTGGATAAGCAAGATAACTTGCTGTGAGGCGAGCTAGCGACATAGAGGAATGGACGCTATCAAGATTTGACGATAGCGTCCATTCGCAAGGATGATGTAAGTCAACTGAAGTGGAACGTTCTTCGATGGACTTTTTGTTTGTTGCACAAGGGGAGCGGGAGAAAACAAAGCAACTGACTGCACGTGGATGTTTTCAGTGTCAAAAGCGTGCAGATGAAAGGATTATTCAAGGATGTTTTGGGTATGGGAAAACAATCAAAGAAATTTTAGCTCTCACATGTGCGGAACAATTGATGCAAAACCAACTCATGTGTGTACTGCGTGTAAATGCATTGACTCTTGTTTATTGTCCATTCTTTAAGGATGCACATCTGGGTTTCATTTTAATCCTTAGCTGCATGATGATGACACTCTTCCACTTCAAGCCACTAACCAGACATTCAGATAAGTTATGCGATCGACATGTACTCAGACGGCTTACTTTGCTACAAGTAATTGTTACATATGTCTAAGATTTTTATGAGGATGAGGTTTAGGCGTTAGAAATGTCGAATTCTTCGAACAAGTCTCATATGTGGTCTAGGTTAGGTTATAGAGGTTGATTGCTAAAGGCAGTCAATGTTTAGCTCATTGAGGCAGCTTAAGTAGTAGGCCCCCAGGTGTAGGAACGTACGACTAGCCAGAGCATTACAGGAGCAGAGTAGGTGATGAGTGTTTTCTGCCTCCTCTCCATTAATGCAGCGTCTGCAAAAATCATTATATGGGCCACCCATCATGCGAGCATGAGTGCCAAGTGCACAGTGCCCGGTTATGACTCCTATGAGAGTTCTTAATAAGTGCTTGCTGAGTCTAAGTAGACTGAGTGACCATTTTATTTTAAGTGATGGTCAGATTTCGTTTGTTTGAATGCAGGTGGTGCCTTCTAGCCATTTGTCAATGGTGGTTTTGATTTTGTGAATGGAAGGTTTGATGAATGGAAAACTCCTGCTATTGATAGGTATAAGGTTGTACCACACCTGGCGAGTTCATCGGCTTTGCAGTTTCCCGGCACCCACATGAGGTGAATGTTAAAATGCTCAGCCATCTCGTTGCAATTAAGGGATATTTTTGTAAGACATGACATTGTCCAGACTTTTTATAGAGGAATGACTATTGGAACAGATGGTGATATCACTTTGTTTTCGAGCCATGATAACGCCTCCTTAATCGATATGGTTTCTGCTTGAAAAACTCTGATCAGGGAGCTTCAAAAAGATAGCAATGTTGAGATCTTGGTAATAGACAACCGCACCCACCCTCGTTAATCTTCGATCCTTTTGTGAAAATACGCAGAGAATCATGCAACTGCTATCAGACATCCAGTCCGATCTGGAGGAAATGGTGATCGAGAATTTGACTCGAAAGAGGTGGGGTCGTGAAGATTGTTTTCGTCGCATAGAGCAGGAATCGAACCTACGACGTCGAGGTTGGGGTCGACGCACATAACCACAGAAACTCCTTTCCTATAAATATCTTTGTAGCACGATTCGTGCGCGACCATGTATATTTATTAATTTTGCTTTTTAAAAAAATGTATTAACTAAGGCAATAACAATTGAACATTTTGCGTTTTTTTATTTTTGGTCATTGCGGATACTTCCTTATGTTGACTATACACTCCAGTATAGGTATATTATGTGGCTAACAACGCAAGTCGGGGTTCACTGTAGTTCCAAATAAAAGGTTTAACAAAACGGACATGAAGTTTTGCTATAGCATTCAAGCTGTTGAAAATCAAATAAATCAGTGCTGGCCACATCACCCCCAAATCAAGAATTTTGAAAGTAGCCTCACAATGACACGCCTCATTAAAAACAAAAAATAATCGATATCCATCAGGTTTATGCGATTTAACGCCACCACTGGTTTATATATTTTTATCGCTAAAAAACCGTACGCCCTTAATTACTGCAAGAAATATAAAAAACTGGACCCCCATAATGATCACATAAAAGGTATCCGCAAATGTACTTAAGGTATATTCCCCCACAAAGGCCCATCAAACGCAAGTAACGATTTTATTTTATCGTAAATGTAAAAAAATTAAAAAAAAAATAATTACCCCGCCAAATAATATCTTATTCAACACTTAATTGCGTTTGTGCGTCGTTCAAAAATAAAAGAAAACTTTCTTGTGAGAATAACCTTGTGCAGTGAACACCCCACAGAATCATTAAGCAAGACGATCGATTAGCATTAAATTTTCAATAAACTTGAAACATGTAAATTTTACCACTGAACGCTGGGGAAAAGGAATATTATGTATTCCTTTCAAGGCATTTAATGTCACAGCGACTGGTAAAAATATCCTTTCAAGTTGCAGCGGTTGGCGTTATTGCTGTGCGTGTTAATATTCTCACACAAACCGAGAGGAGTACAATTTTATGACGATATCGAACATCAAGCGAGGACCTTTCTCGTGACAGCTGTACTGGGTACAGTGTACAGGGTGTACACGTAGGACATTGTCACTGACTCAATAGAGGTGGGGCTATGAAATGAATAATTGTTGTTTCGGGAAATTGAACTTAGGCAGTTCGATTGTGTACAGCTTATCTGGTGCTCCACGACGACGCCCCGGGGACTGCAACCGGTTGTGTTGAATAGTTGTGGAAAACACACGACAACTCGGTAAACTATGTCCGAACAAGTGAAAGGAAATTGAATAGGCGATTATTCACGTGATTGGTGCCTTCACCAATTCGTGGTGGTCGGTGCGCTTCAGTAGGGCAACTGACTGGAGGAATTATTCAGGAAAATTAAGCAAATTGTACGCAAGGATTTTTGTTTTTTTTTTTTTTTGGGAGAATTAGTAAGGGATGGAAGGAATGAACAGTGTAGTCAATAAATGTGCACAAAAGCGCATTGTGTATGGATAAAGTTAGTGCCGTGAATAATTTTATGCGGAGCTTCTACCAAAGTCCGTGTCTACCTAGAACTCCATTGATGACGACTTATCAGGGCATTGGTGGTTTTAGGAGCTCACAAAAAGTGGCAGAGAAGATCTTACATTTCCCTCAATAATTGGACTAGTAGAAGAGGACTCCTTTCTTGTGGATCGGGCAAAAGATACTGAGATTCGACGGGCATGCTTTCGTCCGACCATGTCTTACAGATGAGTCGGTGTATACACCCAACCAGCTCATCTCAAATTGCCCGTGTGCACCAGTAGCTTTGGGGGGGGAACGTGGGGTTACGTTAGAGGAGGATTGGGTTAAATATAGACGAGGGAAGCCTACGATACAGATTACTGGCAACTTACGAGGTCGGAAGTAGAGCATTCGTCAATTAACATGTTGTCCCACCCAGAATTACTAAGCGCCTGCTGGTAGATTGATTGAAGAGCTAGAGGTTGAGACACTTCTGTACCTACAACAAGACAGTGGCATACATTTTAACTTGACCTTCTGCAACTGGAATACAGCTAGTGCTACAATGACACTTCATGGCAAACTTAAACCTGCTTCCCCACTAACGCGACTGTGGAACTGCAACTTTAGGGACTTTGTTAATTCTATTAACTCCATTGTAAGCTTTACGGTCTGTACGCTCCATGGAGTACTTGCCTATGGCAACTGCAACCGAGGACTCGCAGTTGTGTACGTCGACAATTACTCTCAAAGTTCAGCTCCTGACTGGAGGAGGGGTTGCAAATGAATTATTTATTACATCCAAATAAGTCAGTTTAATTCCGACGAAAAGCGAAAATCAACTTTCAACAAGTTTGCAATGGGAATCGAGTTTTCCGAAGGGGAGGGGTAGGCCGCAGGCCTTTCAGCGAAAATTATGAATAATCCAATTAACCGTGTGTAGCAGCGTAAAGCAATCGAAATGCATGAAAAACTTCAGCAGTCGTACAAAACAAAAAACCAAGTAGTTAGCTGTGGGTAGTGATTTTTGTTTGTGTAACCCTTCAACTGAAATTAAATGTGAGTGTATCTGAAGCTGTGGCAAAATATATTTAAATCGGGTGCTTGTCTTCGGCAAATCCACGCAAAGGCGTGTAAATTCCAAATTCTGAAACATCATGATTTCATCAATTTTAAATCCCTAATCGATTGGATTCGTGTTCCAAGAAGCAACATGAAACATCTGGCTACACAGATTCGAAAATGCTTGATACGACCTCCGGCCACAGTGGATTACACGATTCAGCTCGTCGGAAAGTGTGGTTCTTATTACCCCACTCATACCACCCGGTTGCATGCAAAATTGTATCGGATCTGCAGCTTCCAACAGATTGGAAGGGAGATCCCACTTTCTTTCCGCTGAATTTCAACAAAATGATGTGCTGTCACGTTTGTTCCTCATACTAGAGCTGAAACAAATTGTGGCGACGATGTGGTTACAAGCTGGCTGGATGTGAAATACTTGTGTTCTCTGCAAGTCGACAACAATTTGTCAAACAATGACTTAGAGCAAGAAGAGTGTGTGGCATTAATGGCTACATTTACATATGACTGGCGGATTTCATCCCGCCCAAGATCAGCAGTAACTTGTCTCGCATGCTCTGTGAATTATAATGTTCGCCAATACATAACAGCCGTAAGAATTGAGCATTACGGTTACAAATTCTTCATTTTTAAGTTCGGACTAATGAGACCACCAAACCAGATAACACCCTATTTTTTTATGAAGGCTTCGATCAGATGAAAGACATGTTTAGTTTTAGACCATGTTGAAGCACTGCTGCTTTTTTTGCAATGCACTAGATCAATGATTAAATGAGAGCAAAACAAAGTAGCTGTATGGCGTTCTCAAGAAAATATCTAGGTTAGGTTGTGTAATTAGCCTGCCAGGAAAATTGCCAACACAAGTAGACCATTGTGTTTCATTGCGATACCAGAGTACTACCACCGATCGACAACTTCAGTAATAGTGCCAGTTATTTAATCCCAACAAGTGTGTTGACTGATAAAAGCTTATTAACTTTACTTTTACTGGGATTCAAACCGGGGACCGCTATATCCAAGGGCAGGCATTCAACGAACTCTTAGATGTAGTGTCAGAATGCTAATCTCCGAGGTAGGTAAGGATTTCTTCAAGCTCAGAACAACCGTGTCAATTGCCGTTTCTATGGTCTTACAAACAAACAACGCTTGCAAATTATTGAATTTTATTATCAAAATGCGTGCTCTGTTAAACAAGTTAATCGCGCTTTTTTACCGAAAAATTGTGTTCGGCGACGAAGCTCATTTTTAGCTCAATGGATACGTAAATAAGCAGAATTGTCGATTTTGGAGTGAATATCAGCCAGAAGCATTGCAACAGCTACCAATGTATCCAGAAAAAGTCACAGTTTGGTGCGGTTTATGTGCTGGTGGCATCATTGGGCCGTACTCCTTCAAAGATCGTAACGTAACTGTGAATGGTGAGCGCTACCGTGAGATGATATCCAAATTTTTTTGCCCAAAATGCAAGAGCTTGACCTGCGTGACATGTGGTTTCAACAAAACGGTGCCAAATGCCACACAGCGCGCGCAGCAATGGACTTATTGAGAGGCGAGATCGGTGAACATTTTATATCACTTTCGGGACCAGTCAAATGACCGCCTAGATCGTGCGATTTAACGCCTTTAGACAATTTTTTGTGGGGCTATGTTAAAGCTCATGTCTATACAGGCAAGCCCAGTTTTTTTTGAAAAACTTTCCGATAGCTTTTAAAAAGTCACCCTTTATTATTCATTTTCGTTCTAGTATTTGTTTAACTATATTCAATACATATCTTAAATGTTCTTTGTTAGCCTATTCCTGAGATTTCCATCTCATTGTTGTTTTTTTTTTAGAGTGAAAGCTTTAAGTAGTGAATTGTTAATTAGTAACAAATTATCATTTTTAAACAAAATTACCGCAAAGAAGTACGGTTCTGAAATGTGCTTAAAATCACGCAGAAGAATTTCGTTAAAATACAAAATTCACAAGTCAAGAATTTGCCGCATTATGAGGAACGGAGAGGGCCACGTGTTTCACAGAGGATGACAGAGTCATTAAAAGAGATAAAGCTGCAACTTGAATTGGATATTGACTCATTAACAATCAGACGAATAGTCTTAAAGGTTGGCCTGTCAAAAAACCTTCTTATTTCAAGGAAGAATGTCAAGGTCCGCTTAAATTTTTTCCTGGCCTTATTTGGACTGCAGTCTTCATGATGAGTCAAAATTCAATATGCATGCAAGCACGAAAGGGACAGTCAAACATGGTATTGGTAATGTGATTGTTTGGGGGTGGCTCTTAGCGCAATGTATAGTTCCGATTCGGCGTGTTGAAGGTATATTGGTGTCCGAAGACTACAAAGAAAATTTAAGTACTACCATGCTTCCGTATGCGGAATGGGAGATGCCGCTTGTTTGGTGGTTCCAGCAAGATAATGACCCCAAACGCACGTCTAAGCTTGTAAGACATTGGCTAGTGGATCTACGCGTTAATGTTTTCTAATGCTCCCACTCAATCACCAGATCTCAACCCAATTGAGAAATTATGGGTGATCCTTAAAAGAAGAGTGGGAACCAAATATAAAAAAATTATGATCTTTTTGCTGAAATAAAGAACCAATGGTTGTTGAATTGTATCCTTATGTTGGTTGCATTTGTTTTACACAGCACTGTAAACAAAATCAGTAATTGTCAATGTGTATTCTTAGGAAGACTGTAAAAAAATGTTCAACAATCTGTTTAATGTCTTATCAAATTCGGTAGAATAAAGAACAATTCCTTGAACCAAAGGCCAAGCGATTTCTCCAAACAATGCGAAATTTTCAACATACCGTGGCTTAGGCATAGAATATTCTTACACCGCATGCCAAGCTTAAAGACTTCAGACGAATACTTAGCAATGGACTCCCACTCGACTCTTAAGTCCGACTAAAATGCTATGGCTACATCCTTCCACATCTTAAATCTGAAGGATGTTTGCAATTTTCAGAACCATTCTATTTAAACGCTACCTTACAGAAGGTGAAGTTCATCCTTTAAACAAAGCCGCACAAGTGTACACGTCCAAAGAACAATTGAGTGTTATTTTTAATTTTACTTTCCAACGAATTCCTCCTTTCATTCTTCCACCGCACACATTTATGACACGATTTTGATCTTTTCACTTCTAAGCAAAGGTATATGAGCATTTTTTTTTTTGTTTTATTTTGCTCGAGGGAAGTCGATGTAAGATGGATTTTTTCCCCGCCAACAAAATACATTTTGTTTTATTATTATTGACTCTTAAAGCAACTGCTTTGTATTTTTCTTTAATGGGCGTAAGTACTGTGGTTATAGCACGCCGGCGGCGTTCACTCGTATTAAAGACAGTAATTGTATCGCAGCAGTTGGTGCGATTAAATGAAAATCACCCGAGATTGCTGCGTTCGGAAACCTGGGCGAGATTAGTGGGCTTCCATGAATTTTGAAGTAAGGCGCTGAGTTCATCGTATTGAGTTGCGCAGGTAAATGCGATCGTTGTCAAATTTAACCAGAATATTTGACTCCAAAAGCCTTATTTATTCGTTTACGCCTTACCCCTTACTGCAGCAAAAATGTCAGCGAATATGTGTTACTTCGTTACTGTTTGTCCTTCAGAACCTCCAAAGGGCTGCCTTTAAATTAAACATTTTAATGGGAATGAAAGTAACTAACGAGTTGTGGAAAATCGCATAGGGGTCGCATCCCTGCACCTAGAATGGTAATTTGTCTAAGAGAAACGGAAAATATTCTAAGTGGCTGCTCGCTTTTATGCGGTCGAAATCACAGATGCAAATTAAAAGATATGCAAGTAGCACTTGTTACGGAATATTTCCAAGAGAGCTAACAGATTCAGAAGCTTTGCATACGTCCGGCGTGGCGCTGAAGAGAGCCAAGGACTTTTATTCCAATTTTTACTGACTAATTTTAAATTCCGATTTCGCTTTAACAGAGTCCCGGAGCAGATTATGGGAGTGCGTCGACAATAAAAAATCATTAATTTGCTGCAATGAAAACAGTTTCCACACTGGACACTGGGCACTTGTTGGAAGGGCGGAAGGAATTGTAGCCTTTGACATTCAAGTTACACTTCACTTAATTAATTTAATTGACACAGAGTTGTCGTGCTAATTGCAAGGAAATAATAATTTCTGCTTAGGGTCACTGTTGGTCTTTTACTTAGGAAATGAGAAAAAAATGTGCTTCGAAGAAAAAAACACCATACATCGATCGCTACTCGGAAAGTTTCGTGTTTCTTTAACTTAATAAAATAAATTTCACTTTATTACCTTTTTACGAGCGGTACACAATTACTTAGCAAATTCCGATTCCTGTTGAAGTAATTGCAGGACGTTTCAAGACAATCCATTTGTTTATTAAATAATTTTTGGTGAAGCTTGCGCGGCTTGCGACCCGGCAAATCGAATATAGACCTATTGTTTCCACTGAGGGAATTCTGGAGAAGACCAGCAAATTTCAAATCGACACGCACAACATTTTTAACGAATATAAAGTCGCATATGTTAGCATTCAATGTAAGGGACTATTCAAACCGATGGGCGAATTTGGGATCCCGCACACATTCTCGAGTTCGGCTCAGGAACCTCGAAAACCTTCGAAACCTGCACCGGATATCGGCAAAGAAGTACGCTGTCGTGTAATATGTTGGATGTTGGATAATCCAGCTTTGAGCGGGTCACACAGATGACACTGAAATCGTCACGCGTTCCCAATGTTCCAAAGTGGAGGGATTTATCTCACTCGAAGAAGAAAACTGACATGGTCTCGGATATGCTGTCGAGCAAGAAACCTTCTTTTCAACACCACCTAGTCCGCTATCGCCAGGTAGAATTTTAAAGGACTGAGGGAGTTTGTCTACCCCGAGGTAAGGTTAACTCCACGAATGTCATCTTCTTGGAGATCCAACGTAGACACCCTTGGACGTTGGTCCGTTCTCAAATCTACTAACTGCAAGGACTAAAATCATACTCTACAAACCTCTTTTTCTGGATATTTCTGATTTATAGAGTTAAATGCTAGACATTGAGCAAAACGAGTTTTTTGGTTTACTCGAAATTAAAATTCCACATCGGTTATATGGTCCTGTCTGCGAGGAAGGTGAATGGAGGACAAGATACAGCCCAGCATGTGCATGTAGTTGGAGGGCAAACCCGTCGACTGTAATAGCTCATCCACATTGAGCGCATGGACACAAAAGCTACAGAAAAAATTGTCTTCGTATCTGAGCATTATGCTTCAGGAAGGAGATGAGGTCCCGGTGCAAGGCAGCTTGGTATGACTAGAAGGAGCGCGCCCAGGACCTTCCGCAATTAGAGGCAGCGATATCTCAGGCTCGGATCCTCCATAGGTAGTATGCCTGTTCAATACTAAAGTAACTTGTCGAATATTTTCCGAAATGTGAAGCATTAGAATAAATTGAAAAATAACTATAGAACATTTAGACAGAATTTATTAACATGCCACTCATTAGCTCAATTCAGATTTACAAAAGACTTACATACTCATGCACACAAGCTAAATATACCCCATCTTCTCAGCAACCACTCGTGTTGTGAGTGCTATTGTTCTCTCACGAGTGGAAGGGACCTACAGTTTTTATAACGACTCCGAACGGCCAAATTTGAGAAGCTTTTTCTAGACAGGAAATACTCTTTGAGCATTGTCAGTGACTCGAAAGAGGTGGGGTCGTGAAAATTGTTTTCGTCGCACAGAGCAGGAATCGAACCTACGACGTGGAGGTTGGGGTCAACGCACATACCCACAACGCCACGGGCCACCACCATATCAACAAATTTAGCATCCTAAATTTCGCAGCGATAAAGTTTGATTGTGACTAGACAAGTGCTGATCTTTCTCGTTTTCGTTACTTTAATAAGCGTAAAACTGGAATTTCCTGAGATCCTGAGATTCTAACCTGTCCGATCTCAGGGCCTCTAATACGCCTACGTGTAATCGTGTGCTGTTTCCCGCATAAAGTTTCAACTCCCTACAACACTTCCCCAGTTGTTGGAACTCCTCCTCTACTGTTCTGCGCCATGTACTTCTCAGTCGGTCTTCTACCATCTTGGGTTTGGTTCCATGCTCTACTATGGAACTGTCGCCTTTTCAATGGACCAATCTATTGCCACTTTCGCCGTTGAATAGTGGTCTCTACACGCTCCTGGACTGTTCTCTGATGAAGCTGTTCGCTTGAAATATCGTTCGGCTAGAAAATCCGGCTTACAAAAGTCTGTAGCCTTCTTGTGACAATGCCGATCACTTTTCAAGTGCTGCACGCCTATAACAGCACTAAGCTAATAGCATTGCTTCTTCATATTGTGGAAAACATACCGAATGCTTTAGAACCGACTTAACTTTAGAAATTCGATTTGTGACATCAGCCACTTACTCCATAGGCTGAGGCAATACTTCCAATGTAATGGAATCTGTCTACTTCCTCAAATCGTTGTTTTGCCATGCCTATTTAGAGAGTTTATTGTGCAGCTGAATTTTCAACGAGTTGATCTTCAGATCCAAGGCCTTCTCCACATTTGTTGTCATTTGGTGGAGGTCCATAATCCTATGAGAGAGTAGGAACACTTCAACGTGGTCAAGGCGATTTAAGTGTGATAAAAGTGTCCATCCATCAGTACTCTACGTCAGAGCAGAGTTAAGCAGTTCATTACTCACCAATAAAAACAAAATTGGGGATAGGATGCAACCTTGCCTAAAGCCACTCTGGAATTCAAATTCTTCCGACAACTTTCCACCATGCAGTACGAGCCACGTAGACCCATTGTAAGTCACTTATAATAGCTATACACTTATCTGGGGTGGTTGTCTTAAGCAGAGCAAGCCAAATTAAATCTCTGTTGACACTGTCAAGACCTTTTTTTGAAATCCATGAAAAGCATCAAAAGCTACAAATTGGATGAATTCCGCTGGATTAACCTGGAAAATTCTACAAAAACGGTCAATTAGGCGTTATAATTAAGTGCCGGAAGTGACCCATCCAAGGCAATGCTATGGATCAAAACATCTCTTGCGGATGTAAAGTAAAAAGTTGATGACACAATCATAGAATTGCACACAAAAGGTGCATGTTTCTAATCACATTCTAGACCCATCGGATGCTCTTACACAAAACATAGTTCACAAACTGCTTCAATGTAATACAAAGCTGTTTGCGAAGACGTCATTCATCAGGCCCACTAAAACCAAACGGGTAGAAAGAAAGTATTCAGAGGAGACGTTAGGCGTGTTTTTGACTGGTCAGTACTCAAAGTAATCATTCTCATTAAGACGCTTTTTTGCTGAGTTAATTTTTTCTTTCGAAAGTTAGTGCGTGTGCTTACGTCCTGTTGAAATAGCAGTCACGGGTCCAGCCGGACCTAAGTGACACTCACGCTCGTCGGGCTTCTACATCACTAAATACAGACGTCTGAACGATATGCTATCCCATACATAGTGTGTAAAATTATTTAAAAAAAACAGGTCTTTGAAAGTATTTCATTTAAAAAAAATATAAGGGAAAAAAAATAAGAAAAAAGCACTATAGCGCCAAAAAAATACTCAAGGTACATTGCTATCTAAGATAGCTAAAACCTTAACAAACTCGCTTCCCCGTCTAACCCAACATGCTACCAGCAGCTGCCAACTCCGCACTCCAAATTCGCTTGAGTTCCTTTCAACATCCGCACGCCACCCCATCTGTAGTCGTCGTCAAAATACATTTATTAACTCAATAAATAATTAAATTACTTTTATTTTTTCTCTCATTTCAATGATGTTTGTTCTTCGATTTTCGGCAAAACTTTTTTCCGCCCAACAACCAATTTGAAAGTTGACTACAGATTTTCTGTTCAATTTGCCTCGATACGTACGACTACTGGCGAACACTTGCAAAATTGTGTAAATTTCAAAACTCCAAGTTCTATTCCGGAAACATCCCGTGCGGCACGTCCATTTCACGGTCGATATAATCGTCCATTGGAGCACGTGATTCATTGACATCCACAAGAAGTCGCTGCTTGCTGCTTTATGAGCTGACGAAATATTTCGCGTATATTTCTTTGAAAATTGTGCCAGCAGAACATTACAGTCAATGGGGAACGATCTATATTCATGAGTACGGACATTTTCGTTTGCTAAATAAATGAATTGAATTGATATTAACATATTCATATAATGACTGCGAAATTGGCTATCATTCGTTTGAAGACGGTATTTGCATCTAGTGGTTCGCGTGTCGATAGGCAGTGATTACTTTGAGGGGAGTGAATATTTTTTGCAATATCTCTTCACTTAGCTTTCAATGGGCGTGAGTGGAGGCGAGAATATTGAAGTCGCAACAAATAACTTTATTCCATAATTTGTCTATAGTAGTATATCGAAGTAAATCGAAGTTAATTGGTTAACTGCCTATTGCCTTTAGAAGTTGACTCCTTTTCGGGCTTACTTCGTGGCTTTGTCGTTGTATTTTTCAAAAACGAATTTAATTCTTCAGTGTACTGAAATTGAAGCTGCTAACATGTATATGCCACTTGTAGTGTTTTTAATTGGTCTTTTTACGCCGAGTGTCTGTATGTTCTCTAGTTATGCAGGGTTGGGCGTACTATTTAAAGTACGGGCCTCAAGTTATAACATCGCTTGAATTTATAAAGCGAATGTGAAATTTCATACTTCACGATTGAATTTAAGTAATTTTAAAAGTTAATATACTAATAAACAATTTAATGCAACCAAATGAAGACATAAATTATGGGTACTTTTTGAGTTCATATTGGCGAGGTGTTGAAATCAGACTTTTTTGGGAGTTGAACTTGACATGGTCTATGTCTCGTCTGGTCTCGTTTAACAAGCACATGTGCATCTGAACATCGAAATAACGCAGCACACCTTACGCATCTTCCCAGCATTGGTTAACACAAGAAAGAAGCCAGTTAGTAGATACTTCTTTGACTCTCTTACCATAGGTATGTAATAAATATAAGCCCATATTTGTTTTGCTTTCGCTTCATAGTTATTCGATATTTGGAGGCTTTTAAACATTTCAAACATTACACTGAAGCACTCAAACTAAAAAACCTGTTCCAATGTACTAACAGTTGACAATCCACATTTACCTTCTGTTTTTTGTTTGGTCCTTCGAAAGAATACCACAGAGGCTTCTATCACAAGTCGCCTCATCAGCACCAAATATCTACCAGCTGATGCGAATAACGGCCTTAAAGATGAAGAAGAAGTGCTGGGAAGCGGTCTCAGATGCACGATTGACATTGTAGTGGAGATCCGACGTAGAACCACTCTTAGCAACCGATAATATTTCGGTTTATCAAGACAACTGCGCTCGAGACTCCTGAGTCGAAGGACCAAAATCATGCTCTGCAAAATTCTTTTCTTGCCAGTCTTACTTTATGAAGCCAAAAACTAGACGCTGAGCAAGGCTGCAGAGCTCCTTCTTGCTGCCTTCGAAAGAAAAATTCTACGTCGGATATATGGTCCGTCTATGGAGGATAAGACACAACTACGAACTCTACGAGCTGTATGTAGCTGCAAGTAGTAAGACCAAGTCATTGCGGATGCAAGACAGCCTTGATGACTGGAAGGCAGCAATTGCTCAGGCTCGGAACCTTTAGGGGTCGTCGGCCTGATGAGTAAGTAAGTAAATCAACAACAATGCATTCCAGATTCTCTTTTAATATTAATTCATTTTCTCCACACCTACATATCGCTTCTCCAAATTATCGTAAGCGACGGCACCATATATCCTGGTCGTCCTCCAATCCTACTTGTAGTATTCTAAAGGCAGTCTGTGGGAAATGTATAAACGGATCTTCACGAGCAAGTAAAATTGAAATCGTCTTTTAAGTCAACCAGTACTTTTGGGTTGATGAAGTTTAAGTTATGGTATTACTGTTCCATCCACCATTAGAATCGATGGAACATGGTTCGATTACGATTATACATACCGAAATTTACGTTCACATCATTCCTCTCAAGTCAAGTGGGACTGTTGCGGAAGTCGTGCGACCGTGCATCCATTCACCCACAAGAGAACAACACACGCACTACTCGAGTGGTTGCTACGGAATGAACAGAATGGCCCTCAGTTGTAATAGCCACAATTATTGTAATTATAGTTTTAAAAATTCATTTCGAGGACAAAGATTTTCATCGAAGGATAAGGTCACCGGCTACGTAAACACCTTCAATCCATGTACTCTTTGCAAGACTTTAAGAAGTGTAGAAAATTGCCGGGAAAGGTGAACAAATTTACTTGATTTTTTATTCAGAATTTGATCATTCAGGAATGGAGTTGTTTGCAGACTATTATCAAGTGTAAAATTGAAGCAATTAAAATCCATTCGAAGATCCAGTCACAAGCAATCATGATTCTCCTAAAATGGTACATGGCAGAACTATGAACTTGCCGACGCAAAGAATCGTTAAATCCATAACCCACCGAAAGTATTCAAAAATAATTTATTGAAAACATAGTCATTCCGAAACGTCAAACACAAAGCAACAACCGAATGAATTTCAAAGGAAGCATCTGTCAAACGCAGTAGAAATATATATTCTGTCCACTGCTCCATCTGTTGCGACTGATTCTAATAGAGGATTGCATTTCATTCTGTCTCCCCCCCTTTGGGGTGTATGTCATTTGAGAGAACGTAAAGCCTTAAGACCTGTCAGCTCTAGTTTGCTAAGCTCATTCATTGTGTTGTTTTTACTGACTTATTTCAGAAACAGCAAGTTTTACGGTATGAGAGACATGTGCGCTTCTACTAGTACAATTGCCAGCAAGTGTACACGTGGTTCTGTCGATACTGAAAAGTTTTGTTATAAGCAACGCGTGGATAACGTTGTAGGTGGCTACTGATGAGTGTACCCGTTTGCAAATGCGTCCGAAATGCTCACAGGAATCGTCGTTAGAAAACAGCGATATCGCATAAGAATGTCCATAATCTCAAAAGTGACTTGAACTTCGAGAAAATTTATCGAAGTTCTGTCACAGTGAAACTTGTGAAGTTGGTTTCCTTGTCAAGTTGGTCTAGAAATGTTGCACCTCACTGTAAAAAAAACGCTGCGTTGTAGACGATTTAAGAATAATGAAATATTAATTAAGTCCCTGTTCGCAACAAAATGTGGTCTCAAGAGTAATTTAATTGCATACCAACATTATGAAGAGCCTGGTTCAATTAGGTATCTTTGACTCTGGCTTTCCTTCAAATTATGTAGTCGTTCAACGCAAAACACGTGCTAGGAGAATTGCTTGGAAATCATGACAAGGCAATTAGAGCTATTTTCGAAAGTGAATGTTCTCAGAAGCTCTTATCAACTCACATGATTAATTTGCAGTTCCAAGTACGCAAAGTGCAATTGACTCAGGAACTGTACCTACAGCAAGAAGAGATCTCTGAGTGCAGCATTGAGCAAGATAATGCAACAATCAGAAATGGACCTAGCTTGTATTCACTTGTGTTGTGCGCTCAATTTTATGTCCACACTCTTTCGAATTCGGTGACAGTTCAAGGTGGGCAAACTGTATACCACGTGTTATTGTTACAAGCACACTAGCATTCATGTAGGCATCTTGCTGTCCAGTCCACATTGTTGTGGATGCAATGGAGGAGCCCTGCAGGTCATAGGGAATAAGACCTTTATATTTAAATATAAAATCCAAAGTAAATGGCCATTTATGGCAACTCCGAACGTCGACGTTTTACAAGCCTCGAGCATTGTTAGTTACTCGAAAGATGTGGAACCTTGAACAATGAGTGGCTTGTATTCGGAAATCAAGAAAAACTCGTGAGAAGATCCAATATGTGGTTCAGGAAATTCAGCATTGAATAGGTGCCACTTTTGTACTGGGCCAGTTTTCGAACCGTTCTTACTTCACACGACTGAAAGTGTACAGACTGAAGGGCACTATAGTTGAAACTCGGTTATTTGAGTCTAAATCCAAAATGTAGGTCTGAAGAACCTTCGTATAGCTTTTTTAACTTTTCCAGAAGGCTGCCCACACTCACTACAAACTCGACTCCTTCTATTCACTTTGATAAAAACACTCGCACATATAATGGCAGTCTAGTTAGATTCAAATATGTTCATTATTAAGCATGCTTAGATACACACTATCTTACCAGCTCTCATATTTGCTGATGACATTGCCTTCCTCGCAGACTCGGTGGACACAGTCCAAGATGATGATATTCAGGGATGGTGGAGGTAGAGACTCCCACAAAGAAAAGTGGAAGTTTCAGGATGAGCTTATAGAATACTCACTACTGGGTATCTTGGTGTCTTGATTACGCCATTTCTTCCATTTGGTGTTGCTTGGGTTAAGAGTGATGGAAATGAATCAAGAAAGGATTCCGAATATAGTGCTTACTGGTAACGGTGGAAAATATGTCCGAGAATGGGAAAACTTAGCATCGCAATGTGCTTTTAATCTCTGTAATACAGGACATATTAAACCATTCCACTTCATCGCTTTATGTGCCATTCTTAAATAATTCCGCTGCCACTTCTTTGGAGCACAGAAACTCTCGCTTGAAGAAGCGACAAACATCTTAAACGGTGACCAAGGCTGGGATGTATTGTGCAAGTATACAATAAGCGCACTGCGCTATAGAAAATGTATTAATGATTAGAACTTTTAGAAACACATACTTTAAATGTTAATATGTTAAGATTTTTTTTAATTATTAATATCCATTTTTTTGTGAAATAGTCAACTAAACTAAAAAAAAACTAACTAACTACACACTAATGTTTACACTCAAAGACACATGCAAAAGCCAAAGAACTCATCAATTATTCCGTTGGAAGTTTGAATATAATTTTTAGGATGAGAATGTCATGTCGGCTACTAAATTGTGTTCAGAGTACTGTGTAAATGTCTAAAGCTTTTTTCTTGTACCTCAATAAGCTGCAAGTACCAGTGATGATTTTGGTCTAACAAATCGGCGATTGGCCAAACACTCAAACTCAGAAATATCCTTGTAAACTGACAGACGACAGACAGACTCAGTTTAAAATCTCATTACTGGCATCAGAGCATTCATTGCTAGGAAAATTCAGTGAGTTTGAGTCTAGGATATCTGAACCGTCTCGATACCTCCAACAGAAGCCATTTTATATGATATTTGGTACTCACCAACCCTAAACCCTCCAACAGAACTTAGTTGTTTGGAGAACACACGGAAAGCAATGTCCTCTTTCAATCAGTCCAACTGGGCATAGGTAAGCTTGTTAATCGCGTTGCGAACCTGACCAACTGAAAAAACATCCTAGAGGAGATTTTTTTGATTTGACGAAAATACTTAGCAACAGCTGCTATCTCAATTAATTTTAACTTCCATCTAGAAGGATCAACCTGAACAAATTCGTCGGTCTTCCCAATCACTGCAGTATCGTCCAAGCGTAGTACTGGCGATCAGCGAAGCCCTGACCTGGCTAAGGTGCAGAATGAATTCCGCTTGTAGTCAGGTAGTAACTGGCGTCGTTCTCTGTAAACTAAAACATAACAATTTATTGCCACGCATCTCTGAACGTCATATCCGAGCAGTTAAAAATTTGCCTTTGCTGGGTGCCAGGACATGGAGACATCCCGAGACTCTGTAAGTCTGATGAACACACTAAGCGCGAAACTAACCCTATAGTTACCTTCGAGTTACAGCTCAAGAACATCTCTTTTTCTTATACTAATAGCGCTAAAGTTCGGGGTGAACCTGAGCGTCAGCCAACAAGCCTCTCCAGATGACCACAGTTGATTGAGGTTCTTCTTTACTTGTGTGTACGATCTACGTTCGAAAAAATAAATACCAGACGGCTACATCGATTGCATAAATAGTCCAGCTTAGAAGGTTCTCGAAGCCGAGTTCCAGTAAGAAGACCTAAGCTCTGGTATAAGGTCTAATTGATCGCGGAGTAAATCACCATCTTTTCCGAATAATATAACCTTAAATGAAGCAACCGCATCTTAGGTTCAGATTATCTATGTGTTCCTTACTTACAATAATAAATAAGAAAGTAATAAACTTTAGGAAGTAAAGAACTTGAGATGGATACGTTCCTAAGAACTGAACGTATAAAGAAAAACTTGAAAAGAAGAAGCACTCCGAGACCTTGTTAGAGTTTTAGGAACTAATACATTGGAGCAACGGTCTACGTTAAGGCTCTTCAGACCGATCGGTAACAAATGAAGTCTTCCAAGCAAAGAAATGTGTATTCAGTAATCTGTGTGTCCCGAATTAGGTGTCAGCAACCTTGGGAACGTGGCACACTTAGACCAACATGTTGTAAAAAAGAAATACCTGGCTTTGTTAATTGCAGAGTTTTTTTCATTTCTACATTTCCACTCCGGTCCAGCTGTGCTTAGAAAAACTGCGGAATTGTGCTATTTTTGTTGCTAGGTCTAGGCATTTCTGTACCGGATATTGAATAGAGTCTATATGTTCCCATCTCTAGATGTCATCAAAGTCGTCGCGCGATATGCTCAGTCGTGATGTGTGTCTATGGCAAAATATCCGGGTATTAGGGTTCGCACTTTCTAGCGTCTAAAGCTGATTAGTGATATTTCTCTTTTTGCTCAACGTCAGCCACAGGGTACTTGTTGTTGCTCCAATTTCCAGATAATTTATATACACAGCTTAGCTCCATAAGGAGCAGCCGGTTTTTACGATTCCTTAAGTGCCAATGTGCAATGGAACCCAGCCCAACCGTGTACGCCGGGTATCTCATGCTTGCTCTGCTTAACCTAAGATGGTTGATGTTATGAGTATTATTATCGATTGGCTGTCGGAAATCGATGTGCACCAGTATTTTCTGCTCGGTCACTGGACACGGTGATATTCCTTTCAAACAAAAAAGCAGTGGATTTAAGCAGAAAGTCTTGCGCATTTACCACTATCTGAGAACGAGCAGACAGAGTTTGCTACCAGACGACATCTTAATCAGAAAGTGTTGGGTCGCCCTACAATAGCTATGTCTTCTATTGATGTTGAATGAAAAGGAGGAGAAGACAACCCTTCATTACCTCGTCAAAAATCTGCCCAACCCTAGGCAAGATTTTGTTCAACCGGCAGGATGTTACATTCCAAAAAACAACTAAGTGTCTGCAGTTTAGAACATCAACAAATTTACATACCCCACGGCGTACTTCATAAATCAATACAATAAATTACAATTTTGAATTTGATATCCTGCGTCTTCCGTCAAAATGTACCCTTTGCTTGAATGTTAGAAACTTCTCACAGCCAACCGATTTGCCTTGGCAAAAAGTTGCCGCATGCATCTACTTAAACTTACTTCGTCGTGCTTGTTTAAGCCGCTAAACAGTGAAAGTTAACAGAAACAAAAAGTACGTCAGTGTAAATACCGACTTCCAAATCGCAACAAACTTCGTGGCAATATATCACAAAAAGGGAAAGTTTCAACAGCATCATCATCGAATTCTTGTAAAGATTACTCCCAGGAGCACTAGGAGCATTAAATACCACACGCGATATTAGAAAATTTCGGTACACAGTTTAATAATGTCCCTCAGTCACGTTCAGAATCGTTAACTAAATATTTTTACAACGCTCTCAGATGCATGGCAAAAATTCGGATTCTGTGAAAATAAGGGTCCGATGCGGCTTAATTTATGTACATAATAAAAATGTGGTTTCAATACGCATTTAGTATTCCAGATGAGAAGCGCGTTAGCGAAAGATTAAAGCGAATGTTTAACTAACAAAGTCGTGCTGAGCAATTTTTATTTAAGTGCGAAATGAACACGATTGACAACAATTTCGACTACGATTAGACTTGAGGAGTCTTTGAGGCGAATCGTATCGTGTTCTTTAGAGGAACTTCGTGTCCGTTCGAGCGTTCAAATTTAATGGTCAACGCAATTAAATTGACGCAGTTGAGATTTGGTGAAATGCAATTTCCTGGGAATCATCGTGGAAATAGACAACTGAACATATTTTTGTGTATCAGTAATCTATAATCACGAGGTGTGAGAGCGGCCAGAATGGCGACAAAATAAAATCATAATCCCCCTTCTGCCAGATGTGCACATTTTTTTGTGCAGACATGTCAAATAATCCTTTTTTTCCAATTTCCGCCTCTACGCAGAAACAAACAGACGGTCAAATATGCTCTCCAAAACAAGGACGCACACAACGCGTCGCACCGATCGAACGCATTGTGTCCGAATTCCATCGTCATACCAAATCAATTAACAGCAGACCACCACCGATTAAAACAGAAATACCTCGAATTTTTCATCTGGAAGACCATTTAACAATCGCCATACCTTACTGCATTCATGGTCGTCGTCACACACACAAAAAAAATGAAACATGTATATTATTCAAGTTCATAGCACGTTATCTACGTACGAATAAAATCGATACGAACCTTTCACAAGACAGCAACATCCAAATACTGAGTACTTCTACAAACAATTACTGGGTCACAAGGTAGCCAGGAAATGCTGCTCTTTTATGGTATTTCTTATGGCACAGGGGACAACGCACACGACTCTGGGACGATTAAAAATAATTTTCCTCCAACATAATCTGTTGGATGGGACGATGTGAGTGGGTCGTATCAACAGTTTATCTGGTTGGCGCACAAGAACGTTAACAAAGTTTCTTCAGATACAATTTGCACCGTACACATTTAATTAAAATTCACTTGCTTTCTTTTTTCTTTTATGACATACATGTGTAAGGGGATATACGGTAAGGACTCATAAAATATTTACTTAAGGACTCGTTCACGGCTCACATAAGTTTTCAACGAAACAGGGAGACGACTTCTTGCATGAATATCAAATAAGATTAGACTAGACTAGCATCTTCTTCTATTTTTTTGAAAAATAGCACACATCCTCCTTGCAGGCATGTACCCAATTCATGAGATGTTCTTCATTTTTTTACTCTTCACAGGATTTATGAATAATTGCATATACACCCCTTTTTTCCGTATTCAAAACAAGCCCACATTGAGGAGATAAACGAGAAACGATTTATTATATGCTGCTATCAGATTTTTATATTCGTTCAACAACTCGCAACACGCGTCCGACCACTTTCACAAAGACACTGTCACTGACAGTCTGGCACTGCCACTGGCACTGGTAGAGGAGCCATAAGTTCCAGCAGTGGTTTTTGAAAAAGATGTGTGCATTTGGCCTTGTATCCTACGCTTCGGGATGCGCCCTTATGCTCATAATTCAAGCAAGATTTCATTGAGTATTTCTTGCGACCAGAAAGAGAAACTCAATACAGGATTAAATTTCAGATTGGGGAAACAAAATGCACGAAAGCTTCGCAAAAGCTCTGCGCCACGACGCAGGTTCACCATTCTGGCGGGGGAATTTCACTTCATTCAGTCAAGACTCTTGGTGGTAAATATTTTTGGTGAATCGCTTTACTACGGCCACACTCAAGTGGTTTTTTGTTTTCCTTTTCATTTTTTGCAAGGGGTTTTGGTTCTGGTATTTTTTGTTGGTTTTTATTGTTGTTAACGCTCCGGGTGAAGTCGAGTGGACACATGTATGCAGATTTGTTTATAGCGGCGTGCTTATCACGTCATAATTTCGGTATTGATTACATATGCTTAATGATTTATGAAGCATAAATGTTTGCTTGCTGCTAGTTCCTTCGGTGTCTGCTTCGTCTGGGTTTGGTTGGTTGGTCCAAGTATGAATTTGTTACATCATATGTTATGATTGGAAAACGAAAAAACATTGTATAGGCATAGTTAACTATGTAGACAAAATTGACTGTCACTGGCTGGCAAGGTGCCTATGTGGTGGGCAAGTAGTCTACCAATAGAGTCCAAGGATTGGCACACCATGGGACCCATCATATTGTTAACCTTCCTACGTTACTCAAATATACTAACGCCAACGGGCTTAAACGTAAATAAATTGTGTTCTTATAATATTCAAACTTCAGACAAGGTGAAGAAACATCAAGTCCTTACATAATTTCTTTTTTATGATTAACTTGAGTCCTTTCCCAAAGTAGGCCTTGGAAATGATCCAAGGATAACAGGATGGTTAATAAACGTTCACATAAAAGGCATGCGTTTAACACATTACACCCCTTATGCTTTAATGATTTCTGCATCGGTACCATCAGAGTTGCTGGACTTCAAGCTAGCTATTTTTATATTTATTTCGTCATTCTTAGAAGATCGGTATTTCCGTCATCGTCCCGATTGGGCTGAATATTCCGTCTGTCAGTGGGAATTATATCCTCATCATCGTTAAACAGTCTAATTGCTATTCCTCCAGATTTCTCAGAATTAGCCGCTGCCAGAAATAAATGAGCGATGAGATATCCAATTTTGGCCACAATCACCTCCTATTCCTGAAAAGATATTCATTGGATATATGCATCAAACATAAGTCCCTCATTCCGAATTCTTTCCTTCTGCAATATCGGGTGTCTTCTATTCGTTTCTATCTACAGGGCTCATGAACAGCGGCTAGATTGTTAATAATGTCATAAAGAGCTTAGTAAATCGTAACAGCATTTTCATGTACGCTTAAAATTTGTCTGCACTGTCAAACCACAGGAAATTCCTTGGTTTTTTCCTTTTATTTTGGATTGCCTTTTTACAACACGTCCAATCTACTTCGAGTCCCTTGGAGAATTGGTGGATATCCCTGTTTTTATCATGAGCCTGATACGGTACTGATTTGCTTTTTGTTCACTTTTCGAAAGGTAGTGTGATCACTGATTACCTTCAGCGGTGAGGGCCGCGTGGTGTCTAACAACAAATTCCGTGCGTAACACTGTCGGGTGTGATGCCGTGCACTGGCAAACAATGACAAAAGGCGTCTACTGCAAGAATCCAGTCATACACACGTGCACGTATACTTTCCACCAACAATCCATTGTAGCGTCCTCCAGAAAAAAATTTAGAAATGAGTTTTGATTTCCTTCTAGAACAATATTAGGAAGGAAAATGGATTTCCTCATCCGTTTTAGTCTGAGTAAAATCATAGAGTTCAGCCATAGTTCATTCAAAGGGTTCCTGAATTGATGAACTTAGCGCATATGGACTCTGTAGATAATCAGATACAGCTTGGAGGTAATCAACAATTGTGTCCACCTAGGAATCACTATAAGATCGAAATTTGTAACATTCTGCCGTAAGTCTCTTAACTAGACCTTAGGACAAGTCTGCATAGCGGTGTGCTGACTTCCTGGACATGGTGATATTTCAAGAAAGGGTGAATCAGACGAGTTAGCCATTTGATTTGAATTTGATTGAAAACATTTTGATAAGCAATCTTAAAAAAACATCACAGAGCTAGCGATCTGCAGTGCTGTTACCCAAATATTAAATAAAAATGTACCGAATCATCCTCAGTTTAGGCAGGAAAACCCCTGAGTAACCTGGTAATAGTTCTCACATGACATTGCGCAATGGGTAAACACGCCGCAAAACTAGGACTTCTGCAGCAGATGCATGGACAAAGAAGAAGAGTAAACCCTTCACACCTTCTCAGCAACTTCCCTGCATTTGTTTCCATTAGGAAACAAACCCTAGGAGAATACAACTTAACTGGATTAGTGGACTTATCCGAAAAGGTTTTTAAATCAATTTAAAGATTCGTCAAAAAACCAAAATGATTGCAAATGTAACTGACAGTAACCGGCACAGTGGCAAGGAAATGGACCCTTGGTTCGAAGTAAAAACATCGCTGATTTATTGAAGCCAGATTACCTGCCCTAAACTAACCTAGGAATCGCTATCAATTCAGACAACGACAACAGCATGACCTGCTTAATTTTAGGCCAATATCAACTATACGCAGAATTTCTGATGTTATGTTTGTTAGGGATATAATTTGCAGTTGTTTGTATAATATGTTCTCGTCTCTAATCATTTTTTTATATAATATGGGTGCACTACAGCTTGTAGAGGGCCAGAGCCTTGCTTAACAACAACCACTCAGTTTTATGTCAACTCCGAACGGCAAAGTTTGAAAACCTTTTTTCTAGACAAAAAGTACTCTTTGAGCATTATCAGTGACTCGAAAGAGGTGGGGCCGCGAAATTAACTACGTCGAGGTTGGTGTTGACGTTTACGCACATACCCATTACGCCATGGGCTACCACTTGCTAAAATCGATGATTAAATTTCATATATCATCTCATTTACTCCGTACTTCAAATATTTTATTTAAAAGTTCCACAATACGAACTACGATAGCAAACGAACGACCTAACCTAACGACAATTATTTGGACTTGTCTCATATTAGACCGATACTGGAAAGGATTTTAGTAAGCCTTTTTAGATATTAATAAATTGTTGAAAACTAAATTAAAGATTATATTGTAGAATGTGTGTGTAGATATAACTTTGAGGTAGCCAACAACTTTGTCTACCTAGGCACCGCTATCAATTCAGACAATGACACCAGCGCTGAAATCAAACGAAGAATAACTCTTGCCAATCGTTGCTTCTTTGGGCTAAGAAAGCAATTGGTAAACAAAGCCCTTTCTCGAACAACCAAGGTAACGCTTTACAAGACCTTAATTGTCCCAGTCCGGCTATATGGCGCGGAAGCATGGACTTTGTCAAGAGCGGATGAAGCTGCTCTACCTAGCCAGAAGAATGAAGATCCAACGATTGAGATGGCTAGGCCATGTAGAGCGGATTGAAACAAATGCTCCGGCCCGAAAAGTCTTCGAATCCACCCCCGAGGGACGGCGCAGTAGCGGAAGAACGCGACTGGTGGAATATGGATCTGAACCAACTATGCGTGCGAAACTGTAGGCAGCTAGCTAAAAATTAACCTGGCTGGAGACGCTTGTTGGTTGAGGCCCAGGTCCACCCCGTACTGTAGCGCCACCTTAAGTAAGTATTGTACAATGTGGTTAAATGTTTTCAATTCTTAAGTTTACAATTTTACTATGGGAAAATCTTAATTTAGAAGAATTGCAACAATTTTTTCTGATGCTTTTTCACTGCGTGTCATATTGTAAGCAATATAAGATGTGCCGGACAGCTCGTCCAAACCGCCATGTTTTTGCTTGGTGACGTCACTCAGGGTCTGTTTCACTGACATCGCAAATCAAAAAATTAAAAATGTGGCCAAAAGGTTGCAGAAGCTATAATGAGTTCGAAAATTTTAAAATGGGATTCGTTTTTCTATTTAAGAACAATTGTCCAGCATATATTCCTTAAATCATAAATCCGTTTGAACTGTTTCCTCGGCTTTAGCTACAACATTTTTTAAATTCATTCATTCTATCCAGGGCGTCAGGCACCAACCATTACAGTCTGCTGTCAGTGTTAAGAGTAATACACTCAAAAAAAAATTAATTAATTTTAAGGTAGGTTAAAATAAATACATAGACTAAAAGTCTGTCCCATTTCAAGAAGGAATATGACTGAAGCATGTGAACGAACAGAAGAACCACGGACGGTTGTACCTCCTCGCTGAAGTATAATACAAAAATATGAGTAAAACTACATCCGCGCAACTAAAAGCAGCTAATTAGCCAACAATAAAGAAGAATATATTTGGAACTTTTTAGGTTCTGCTGAAAGAATTCCAGAAATCGGCTCTGAGCCACCTTCAAAGTCACACGCATATTTCAACACTGCCTGGTTATGAAGAAGCCCACCGGATAAATGATTATTTAATAAGTTTCCGCGCAAATGAAACAATTAACTATTGTTTTGAATAATAAACGCGTGGTAAAATAAAGTAATTACACCCCTTAGCCGAGTTGCACATCAACTCATGTTATTAAAATCGAATTTTATTAATTACAACACATGAGTGCACTTGCTGGTTTTTTGTATAAAAGGATATGCATTTTTGACAAAACTCCAGACAAAGTTAGCGCACATAAACAGAGCCCTTCTAGTAAGGGACGAAGTGAAAATGTCGGATTCAGTCCTCTATTCAAAGCTCGATGTAAAACGCGTAACTAATCTGTTTTCGAACCAAGTCATTTTCATGAAAGTAATCGGTCTTATAAATCCTAAATTCGAGTTACTCCTTCCCGCGAAATGGAATTCTTTCGGGAAAGTAGCTAGCAAGCTGTATAACGCATTGGCAATTTCGTTCACTTTGCATTTGGCCATATTGTTTGTGAAGACTACGCTGGATTTTCTCCAATCCGGTTCGCTGGAGGACATAACCGATGCTCTGACTTTGTTCATCATTTACTCGTTTGCCGCTTTTGGCGGAATCTATTCGAACGTTCGTTCGGAAGAATTTGAGCGTTTCATTGAGAGTCTGAATCGCGGCCATGAACATCATTCACTTGCTGGTAGATATATATCTTAAAGGTTATGCAGTTTAAATTCCGTCTCTCCGATAGGACTTACATTTGTCAACTGCCGTGCATCTTATGACTTCGCAAGGAGACTCACAAACCTCTGGATGTCGTCATGCTGCTGCGGAGTAATGTTTTGGTCACTTACCCCGATAATTCTTGGACAAAGGGTGTTACCGAACAAGTGCTGGTATCCGTTTGACATGAATGTAAGCATGAGGGACTGAGCTCAGCAGGAGACTTCAAGACCAAACATTTCAGGCCTCTGTCACATATGAGCTGTTGTATGGCACTCAAGTTGGTGCCCAACTCTTCATGGGCGGGACTTATGGAAACGGCTCCTCTTTTTATGTGTCGTCAATAATTATTATGCTCGGACAATTTGATGTTCTATTTTGTAGCCTGAAGAATGTTCAAGCTCACGCTGAGTTGCTGGCGGGTAAAAGTCTCTCAAGTCTGCGGTAAGTAATGGTCTTCTTACTTTGTATCCTTTGTGGCGTTGATTATGTTTTATTATATTTTTGAGTACACATCATTCTATTTGAGGATAAAATATTATTTTACTTATTTCAAACGCCAACAAAACAAAAGTATATTTGACCTGTAGATAGGCTGTATAGCCGAATATTCGGGTGATATCTACCGAAGTAAAAAGTATAATAGTTTGGTGATCTGCTACTCAAATCAAACTGGCACAAGTGAGTCCAACTAAAACTCAAACAACTTCGAGGTCGTCCTCTATTATGTTGTCCCACTGGTACGGAGTCGAATTATCTTTCGGAACGAGCAATATTGTCCATGCGCTCAACATGGCTCAGCCATCTTAGGCGTTGGACCGGTAGACACCTAGCTAGACTCATACAGTTCATCGTTTTCCAGAAACCATAAACGCGAACATAACCAAAGATTGAAAGCAAAACTCTCGATAAGACCAAGGGTTCTTCATCCACTCTTGAGGTAGTCCAGGCTTCTGCGCCATTGAACAGGACAGTGATGATCATGGTTTTTTATAATGTTAGCTTGGTTCTTCTTCGAGAGGGGTCTCCATTGCTACTAAATGACACCAAAAAATCAGCGGTTGGCAAGATTTATTCTGCTTTTATTCTCGGTACTGATGCTGTTCGTAATATTAACGTAAGAGCCAAGGTAGAAGAAGTCCTTAACCACCTCGCAGATGAAGCTGCCTATGGTGACGTTCTAATCGATTCCTGTGACCCTTCTTGATGACAGCATGTACTTCGCTCTGGCTTGATATAATAAGGGTATCTAAGCTCTTTAAAATATCTCAGCCCATTACAGACAAGCACGTTACCAGTTGGTAGCAGTATTCCTAATTCTTAAAAAATACAAATAAAATATCAGACTTTTATTCAAATGCTTCTAAATTTTTTAACAATTTCTTAAAGTGCTGGATCAGTGATACCTCCAAAAAACCTTTCGAACAACTCACGTTAAAACAGGCTAACACTATCCTTTCTTATGATTGGTACCCACAGGACAATGCAAAACGACATCACATTGCAACACGATGAAGTCGGCCAATACATCACCTGCTCTGAGCATAAGGTCGACCTGAACATTTACTCCGCCATCACTCAGCAGCCGTCATCAACAGATCTGAGAAAAGCATTAAATTACTCGATGAAATGTTGTATACAGCATCATCAATTTATTCTCAGGTCGTGCACGGAATTGGAAAGGCTCTTCAATCCCTACTGCTTGGTGAAATCCCTGCAAATTACCATGCAATTATGCCTGCTGGTGTTCATCGGAGTTGTGGTAAGTCAAAGACAACGTACGACTTTACTTTGACTGCAGTTTTATTGGTGTTCTGTTCAAAGGGCGAAACATCAATTGTTCGAAGCATGACTGTTGTGGGATACTTGCTGCTTACCTTGGCCGAGCTTCTAATGTTTACCTATTACGGTGAACTTCTGCGGTCGCATAGTCTTCGTGCTGGCGAGGCATTGTTTCGATCGCCTTGGCATAAGAACACCGTACTCTTCAAAAAGGACATTCTCATATTTCTCATAAACACTAAGAAACCTGTTCAACTAACTGCGGGGAAATTCTTCGTAATGGACGTTGAAAGGCTTAAATCGGTGAGCATGAATAGCATGAATTTCAACATTTGCAAGAGATGCGTATGTTCTTTGCTTTTCAGGTTTTAACACAGGCATTTTCATTCCTGACGCTACTTCAAAATATAGCTGCTAAAAAGCCGTGAGCACTGGCCTTTTGTAAAGTCTTCAATCACTCAAAATGCTCTAATTATTGTTGTACTCATTCCTTATTATACAAGATTACAATATTTATTGAAATTATAAGACCTTACCACACCTTACGTATGTGCATTGCTCTTGTATTTATTAGTGGCAAGTTAACAACCAACGGCCTCTGCATAATCTGTAATAAACTCTCCACATGAAAATGTAAGTACAAGTAAGCAACTCGAACAATTAACTGATGGCTGTCAGTTAGCAGCGGTTATTTGAAAAGTACCCAGCAATTGACCGCCGATCAGTTGCATTGGACATCGCCAGTGAGTCCACCAGGCATACTTTGCTTCTAGATAGGGCCTACATCCGTATAAAATTTACGTATACATTTGGCGACTGGCTTATCTCATCATTCATCAATTGTCCGCGGCAATCATGTCCCTTGACACGATTAATTTATCTTAACCTAAATATTTCATGTTCTTAGCCGACACTAAAATAAGAATAAGAATAGAAGGGTACGCTTGATTACTGCGGCCTCAGATAAGCCCAGTGTGACTTTCCATATTTAAAGTTCACGCAGAGTTCGTGATGAAACTAGATTATATACTGTACGCCTAGATGCCGATGACGTGTCCTGACTAGACAGCTACAGTGACACAGGCTGTGTTCTGCAGTTTCTTCTTCCTCGTAACACATTCTGCAGGTCTTATCTAGTGTTAGGCCTTGTTGTAAATCCTTGTTTATTGGACAGTGTCCATTAAGGTAGCCTGTGTTTATACGAGTCTGACTCTTTGTGAGTATGAAAAGTTGATCCGTTTTACTTATAGAAATAGTTCGAAGAAAGGTTTTGCCTGACTGTTACCTTCCGTATGTGTTCAAACTAATAAACGACATACTTTGGATGAAACCCATATTTAACATCCCGAGGTTCCCTTGAAATGTGGTACAAATGCATACTCTAATGCCTGAAACACAATGTTGCCGTTGTATTTGTACAGCAATGCACGAGCAGTGATCAAAATACTAGAACGAGCAAAGTTGATCTTGCCGAACAAGCTTATTCAATCTTTAGGAATTAAAAAGTCACATACTAACTGTTTTATAATCTACGATGTTGACATGGGTGCCTAATAAAACGAACGTGAATAATTGTTATTTGATTTTCAAACCATTATTTCAGTTTAGCTTTTCCTAGAGAGAACACGAAACATATAAAAGCATCCAGAAAATGTATGGGTGTTCAAACATTACAACAATGCGAATTTGTTCATTACTGAGTTCGTTGGTCAGTAATATATTAATCATAACTTCATAATATACGACTTACCACTTACCACAGTGTGGATAAAAAGTATGCAGATACACTCAATAGAACACATTACTGTGCCTCGATAAATTTGCTCAAACAGAGTTTTACACCCGAACTGGTGGTATATCAGTTTTGGATTTCTTTCTCATGAGAGGGGGTCTAGTTGCACTTCTGTTTGCTCATATTGCGGACCAGCGTGCCCAAGTCCAAGTCTTTAGCGGCACCCACTGTAATACGGCAAGTCTTAAACTTATAAAGTGGTTTGAGTTTACCTAAAAATGTTCGTTAATGTGTGTTTATCGGGTTCTAACTAATTCACGACACCACGAATTTAGCACACTGCTCACTATATGATGATACTTGGATTGGGATTTTTGGTATTACAATATTACGAACTGTTTCAAAAGGTGCCGGGTGCCTGTGGCAGTACGCCATAGTCCGAGAAATTCGATAAGCCAATACCATTTGTCGGATAACTGCGGGTCCACTTTAATGTGGTTTGATACCGAGTTAGGCGACTCGAGTTGGAACTCGACTTGCTTCAATTTCGAAGTCACTCGGTTTAAGACAGTTGCGGTTTGCCACATCATTAATGTGCATGTCTCTAAGAACAATACAAACAAGGTTTCAGCAGAGTCACGGGAGCTCTCAGGGCAGTGAAGACCACTAACAGGAGGACACATCACCGGAGTTAAAGACTCGACATTTTGAGATTTAGACACGGTATATGTTTATATCAATTCAAAATGGCAAGTAAATATTATTGTGTTACTTTGACTAGAACTATCGGACTTAAAGTCCATTTATATGAACTCGCCACGAACTTCGCAAACTCTGACAACTCATTCATATGGAGTTTTATCATTCGCAGAGAACTACGGGCAAAAACTGACACTTCACAGCGAGTTTTATGGTCGTGGTGGTTGTGGGTTGCGTTTGCCTCCTTGTGTATTGCGAACTCAGCTTGACAGATAGCAAAGAGAATGGTTAATTCGAAGAGAACAACTTTTACATGATTTATAAGGACCAACCAACTATTATTCAGATATTTCTCGATAAAAAAAACTCCCTAAGTCAATTATCATCGTTTTCTTATATTTGCTGGAAAAGGATACGTTCGCAATTCTTAGCTCATATAAACGGGCCTCTAATGTGTCGGATAGCGCAAATATGGACGGAGATGAAGTGTCATTACAGAATGCGCTGTAGTTCCCGAAGATGAATTTTAGTAGTGTTCCGACTGCAAAAGTCGTTCAATCCATTCAGTCATACCGTGTAACCTGTGTAGACACATTTAATGATGAGAAGCTTTTTGAGTCGTACGATAGCAACTTACGATACCAATACCCAATAAGCCGACGGTAGGCAAGATTAGAGACAAAGGAAGCACGGTAAAACACTCTGAATCAGTTCTAAGTTTTGGAGCTGTCATAGACAAATAAGTCTGCTTACACTGAAAGGCACAAAAGCCATCACAAAATATATTTACACTACGAATCATTTAAATTTAATGCAAAAACTATAAAACAAAATTGATGAAAACGGAAAACTCGGACACTAAAAATTCCACAAATCAACTGACTGACTCCTAGTTAATTTAAAAATCACACACATATTTGAACACCGAATGGCGTTCGGGAAAAGCCCATCGCACAAGTGTTTATTTAATAAGCCTCCATGCAAAGTTAAACACCAAACTTTTGTTTTGAATATCAAACGAATGATAAAATAAAGTAATTACAGCTCGCCGCTGAAGTTTAACTTCGAATCCTGTTATTAAAACCAAAATTCATTAATTACATCTTCCGAATGCGTGGGGATTCGTCTGTGTTCGGTATAAAAGGGTACACATTTTCGACAAAATCCAAGTATATTTCCCACCAAAGAAGACGCAGTGAATAAACAAGTGAAAATGTCGGATTCAATTTTATACTCAAAACACGACGCACTGCGAGTAGATAATTTATTTTCGATCCAAGTCATTTACATGAAAATGTTCGGGCTGATGAATCCCAAATTCGAAGACATTCTTCCCGCGAATCAGAGCGTTTTCGGGAAAGTTGCTAGTAAGATATTCACCACATTGGCCATTACATTGACGTTGCATTTGGCCATATTGTTTGCGAAAACCGCATTGGATTTCCTGCAATCCGGTACGCTGGAAGACATTACCGATGCCCTGACAATGCTTATTATATACTCGTTTGCCAGTTTCGCCGGAATATACTGGAACGTTCGTTCAGAAGAACTAGAGCGCTTCATTGCGAGCCTGAACCGGGGTTACGAACATCATTCACTGGCTGGTAGATGTGCATTGTCTCGATCCTCAACTTAGTCTATTGATTTTTTTCCACCCACAGGACTTACATTTGTCAGTTCTCGTCCATCTCATGATTTCGCTAGAAGACTCTCCAACATCTGGATGTTCGCATGTTGCTTCGGGGTATTGTTCTGGGCGCTTACCCCGATCATTCTTGGACAGAGGGTGTTACCAATCAAATGCTGGTATCCATTTGAAACGAGAGTAAGTATAAAGTGCTGTATGTAGGAAATAACTTAATGATCTATAAAACTAGGGCCCTACCACATACGAGGTCTTGTACTGCGTACAGTTTGTTGCTCAGATAGTGATGGGAGGTATTTTTGGAAATGGCTCATCCGTCTACGTGTCGACCATAATAATAATGCTCGGACAATTCGACGTTCTGTTCTGTAGCCTTAAAAATGTCCAAGCACATGCGAAACTACTTGCTGGGGAGCGGTTTACAAAATTACGGTAAGTTTAATAAGAACATTTTAGGTTGCTGATAATTGCTTGTTGTTAATATTGACCTTTGCGGGCGGTCACTTATCCCAATATCTCTTTTATGGCACAATTTCAACAATCAAAAGGAAAACTAAAAATTTTCAAGGTATCATTTAAAGTGTTGTCAATAATCTATCAGAGAAATAAGTTGGTTAAGGTCAGGTTATTGGGCTGCCAGCGAAATTGCCAGCACACTTAGACCATTGTTGGTCCATTGTGATATCCAGTGCCGTAAATTTAATCCCAACTTCAAATGGTGACTGGAACAGATCTGAGAATCAGGTAAAATCATATTAACTTCTGGTTCGAACCGATAACCTCTATAACCAGGGACAGGCAATCAACCAACTGCGCCATCCAGCCATTTCAAGCCGAGAAATAAGTTAATAAGTGAAGTTCAACTCAAAGTCAAGCTATGTTAAACTTCTCAAAGTTCTTAAGAAATATGGATACATTTCATACGAATTAATACTTTAAAATGAACAGAAGCATTAACAAACTTTTTTCACTACCAGCTTTTGCAGGCGATGTGAATTTTACTTATTTTTAAGATTATGATTATGATAATGCCCGCATGAGTAACCAAACAAAGCAACAAATTGTGGAACAACCAAGAGGCTATAAAACACTCAAAGGCGGTCATGAAACAAACTTATAATCCCAAACGAGCAAAAGAGCTCTAACATTCAAAAGGGACCTAATATTTCTGAGCAGTGGACTAAAAGTACGCAGAGCTTACAATTATCACCTTTATTAAATGGATATCACCAACACATAAATCCGTAGACACGGAGGCCTGGCTAAGACAGCTATAGATCACTATGGATATCCATAATAGGGAAAGACCATCTAGAAATGTTGTACAATTCCTTACGGCAGCACACAAATCCTAGACTAAAGGAGGGGGCATAATAGGTCCTTATGGTAGCAGTGCTAGTGTAATTGTGACACATCCCTATTTCTTCAATTCAATTCAATGTTCAAATGTCCGTACAGTTTAGTCTAATTATACAAAACTTGGATGATAGGCACATATACGAGGGCCGTTTGATAAATAAACTTTTGAACTTCCCTTGCAGTAACTACAAATGGAATACTGCTCTGTAATATTAATAGACTGCTCACAAGTGTGCATAAATGTACATCCAAAGCCAAACACTCGATTCTTTACACTCAACAATTTACGGCAAAATTACATACATTTTACCCTAACATAGAAGCAAACCTAGAAAAATTTGTACGCCAGAGTACTGATACTGAAATCCACAGAATCGAAAATTGGCTAGAATTTTCCAACATTGGGTGCTAAACCCTAGACAGTGGAATTGGCAGTATTTCTGGTATGCTGCCGAATATCGGAGGACAGGGATACCCAAGAAGGATCCTGCTTTCCAGAGTGGTGAGTTCAATTCTCCTATGTATAAGCTGCGACAATTTGGGCTGGCGCTCTCTACCATATATGAAGTAGGCAGCAAAGATATTTTAGCCATCATATGGACTCTGCGCCATAAGAACAAATTGCGGCTTCCAAACAATTCCAATCAGAGCAGCCTGTATGTTTGCGGGTATAATCCCCATTGACATTCTTGACAAAGAGATACAAAAGGTCTACCTATGCCGTCGACAAGCCGGCTCAGGCACTATGTCACTCCACGTCCGAAGTTGCAAAGAGATTCATCCGTGGACCACCCTTGTGCAACATAGTGTACGCCGGAGTTCTTCGGCTAATCCAACCTGAAGAAGTGCATGTGATTGGCTTTGCTGACGAGAGTTCAGTAACCACCTACTTAAAAAGGGCTGTCCTTAAAAACGCAAGCAAGAAGGCTGTGATGACGCAAGGAGCGCTATTCCGAATGCTAAAACCTAGTATATGGTGCCTACTACTTTCAGTAGTCAGTGCAATTCTCTTTTACGGTGCTCCGATTTAGGCAGAGTTTTCGAGTATCGGCGATAATAAAAGGATGTTGACATCAGTGCTTAGACTCTGTGGAATAAGAGCAACAAACTGTTTCAGAACAATGCTGCACGCTTCCTAGCCGAAACGCTCAAATAGCAACTACAACATCACGCAGTTCTTGACAGAGCATGGAGGATATCGTAGGTATGTATCTACACAAATGTGGACGACAATAACGTATTCCCAAAATCGAGTACTTGTGTTTGCGAATCGTGCATGCCAAACCACGTCATTGAATCTCAATGATAATGTGTTAAGCCAGATGAGACACCTCAAGCGAAGGTAGATGGACTCACAGACTGATACCACAATTGAAACGTGTGCAAAGAGAGCACGCGTAAGCTGTCACTTCTACCTTACGAAGTCACTGTCGGGCTACGGAAATATCTTCATAGGTTCGGGCACGGTAGTTCTTCACTTTATCTAGAATGTGAGGATATTGATAAGGACACATACGAATTTCCAACTGCAAGGATAAGAAATAACTTATCAAGCCCAGAGCTCATAGTCGGTCATATGACGAAGTCAGCCCAGAAGTGGGACGAAATCCGTTCCCTTACCATATTTCAAATGTCCAGACAAAGATGGCTTAAAAGCGTGATTAGTACCGAACCTAGAGGATATAACTTGATTCACTATCCTAAATTGTATCTGTTAAAACATAGGCGCACTCCCGATAGGAGTATTAGCCATATTAACATGGCCCTTAGAGAGAGATGACAACACCATCAAGGAGACAGCATTCCGCCAGCAAACGCAATACTACTTACAAGCGTCATATATAACAGCAACTGTAGGCGGGCTAAAATGGACAGATATCAAGTCAAAACTGAATTAAAGCTTTCCTAGAGTTATGCAGCCAGAATATTGGGAAAGTTATAAGCACTGCACCAAGCCAATCAAACTAGAGAACATGAAGCTCGTCTTCTGTAGAAACAACAAACTGTGCATGCAAATATCGCCTCTTCTTCTTGTATTTGTATATTCCTCCATATTATCATCTTGGTACTAATCAACAATATTTACAGAGTCCACAGCGACACCACAATAGAGCACGATGAACTTAACCAATACCTCACCTGTTTGGAGCATAAGGTCGACCTGAGCATTTACTCTGCCGTCACTCAGCAGCCGTCATCAGCAGGTTTAAGGAAAACATTGAAGTACTCGATGAAATGTTGCATACAGCATCATCAATTTATTCTCAGGTCGTGCACGGAATTGGAAAGGCTCTTCAATCCTTATTGCTTGATAAAATCACTGCAAATTACCATGCAATTGTGCCTGCTGGTGTTCATCGGAGTTGTGGTAAGTCAAAGAAAAGCACATGTCCCCGCTTCGACTGCATTTTGATTGGATTTCTGTTCAAAGGGCGAAACATCAATTGTTCGCAGCATGAACGTCGTTGGATACTTGCTGCTTACCTTGACAGAGCTTCTAATGTTCACCTACTACGGTGAACTTCTGCGGTCGCATAGTCTTCGTGCTGGCGAGGCATTGTTTCGATCGCCTTGGCATAAGAACACGGTGTTCTTCAAAAAGGAGATTCTTATTTTCCTGATAAACACAAAGAAACCTGTTCAACTGACGGCTGGAAAATTCTTCGTCATGGACGTGGAACGTCTAAGATCGGTGAGAACCTGCCTGAATTTCTCTTCCATGCAAAAACGATAAATGCTTGCTTTACTTTCCAGGTTTTAACGCAGGCATTTTCATTCCTGACGCTCCTTCAAAAAATTGCAGCCAAGAAACCGTGAGCAAAGGACTCTCGGAACCCTTCAAAACCTCTCCTTTCCCCAACAATAATTAATGTTATATGCCCTCTTGATTAAACATGTTGAGCTTTATTGAAATGATGAAATAAACGACGACGTAGACACACCAGACCGCATCACTAAGCCCGAATTGCTTTGAAATGAAAACCGCGGGAAAACAGATAAAAACCTAGAAATAAACTCACTCATTCATGACGACGAACAACAAGGCCAAGGGCAATAATCAGCACTTATGTTGTTTGCATATTTGCTTTGCCCAGGACAAGGGCGGTCACGAAATCATTTACCAACCGAAAAGTACCCGTTGAAGTAATTTTTTTATTTAATGGCCGTGTGGAACTCTTAAGTTTACGACCTCGTTAACAAGTAATCGCCATTTGTTCCTAATCCGCGCATCCTCCTTCCAATCGTTTCACTGGCTATTAAACTTGAAAATATCCATTCCGACGTAGACCTCCCAACACCTCGTCGGTGCTTATATGGTGGATCTCATTCCATTCAGCTAGTCCCGAGGATTCTTTTCTTTCCTGCTCGTCTGCTTTTAGAAGACGCATTTTTATCTGGAACATTTAATTGCCCGCACAAAGATGGCTTCTGCAATATGCGCAGCGTCCGTCGTTTTTGATTACACTGCCCTTTGTCCAGTTGTTCGCGAACGCGTGGAATCTCGTTGCTTTACTCTTTAAGTTCGTGTTAAGTTTTAGCCAAAATTTTGTATTCACTGTATGTAGTGGGTGTGGTTTGGAATCAAACTTAGAAGAGACCCCTTGGTTTTGAATATCTCATTATAAACGAGATACTTCATGTTACTTGATTGTCTGTGAATTATAGTCTCACACCAAAGTCCGTACACTCCGAAGTAATCTGTGGTCTCCACAGTCCGTAAAGAGTTGTGACAAGTTGTAAAAACAAACAATTTCTGAGGGGAACAATGTGAGCAGTTCTCTAATCACTTGTCCGGACTCTGAAGCTTATCAACAAAAAACTCCACGGAAATAAAACTCTGTTTCTAAAGGCATTTGATCCATGACCGAATTATTAAGGGTGTAGCATTAGAGACGAACAAATAATAATAGCTAACAGAAAAGACAACAGTATTTTGGTAAGAGCGTGTTTACCAGCTACATTAAATCGACATTCGTTTTGTGTTGAAAGAGGTACATATGCGTTAATCACGTCGATCATCCTCTGGTACAGCTACACACTCGGTTAAGATCTGTATAACTCGTTAAGGCGTACATCATACTCATGTTTGGGAGACGAAACCTATGCTCCTTTATAGCAGAGCTCATAACTAATAATCATTTAAGAGAGAGCTCTGCCAGAGGAACTGGCTCATGTGTCAAAGCGTCTTAGCTATTACAGCCTCCTATCAGTTACATATCGGTTGTTGTGCGTTAGACAAACAAGGGATATTTTGAGAAGATCTACGCAACTTCGAAAACAAGTTTGAAGAATCTAGAAGGTAGAGTTACGATCTAAGCCCATTCCAAGCTTACCGTAACTGGTTTTGAAATAAGTCGTTTTTTTTGCCTTTTCCGAAATCGTTGCCATATTTAATGTAACAAGTCAGTCGTTTGAACATCGTTTCAAACATCTAAATCATATAAAGGGAGTTTCTTTAGGGTGGAGCAAAATTGTTTTCTGTAACAGCAGACTTGTCAGTTTGACAATACATACAGACTATCGCCGAAACAACGTTTCAACAACAACAAAATTAAATCCAGAAAACGATAAGGTTTGCTGTATTTGCTGTATTTGCTGTATTTGCTGGCGCGTGCAATCATTGCTTCACATTAGAGGTCTGAAATAAATGTCTTAAAACCGGTTTCCTGAAAGTAGTATAGACTTGTTAGCTAAGTTTTTCCCTGGACCGTAAATATTGATTGACTGCTTTGACTGCTGTTTCCAGTTTCGCACACCAAGTTGGTTGAGGTTTTTCTCCACTTTCGTGTGGCACCTTAAACGCGGGCGTCTTCTGTTAACGTTACACTTCAGTTTCGGATTCTTCAGGCCGGAGATGAGTTACGCTCTACATGGCCCAGTCACCTGGCTAGGCTCGTGTCGCTGTATGGCTCGTATAGTTTTTTCCTCCAGAGTCCAACAAAAAGGATCAAAGATCGCACGCAGAACTTTCGTCCCAAACAGACCAAGGACTTCTTCATCCGCTTTCGAGATTGTCCATGCCTCCGCACCACATAGCAGGACTGGGATGGATCTGTGTCAACTTGGTCCTTCGAGAGAGGTCTCTATTACTCAATTGTCTCTTGAGCCCAAAGAAACAGTGATTGGCAAGAATTATCCTACTGATCTCGGTACTGATGTTATCTGTACAATTTACTTCGGAGCCAACGTATGTATGTAAAGTCCATGACTACTTCGTAGTTATAGCTGCCCATTTTTGCGCTCTGTCCAAGACGTCGATGTTATAATTCCTTCCTTTCCTCATGTTCTCCGTCTCAATGTTATCAAACAATTCATTGACGGCTCGCTGAGTTCTGCCAATCACGCCAATTTCATCGGCGTATGTCAGCAATTGTACGAACTTCTGGAAGATCGTGCTTCTAGTGTTGGTTTGCACAATCTTTTCCAGGACGACGTTGAAGAAATCATATGACAGAGTGCCGCCCTGTCAAAAATATTTTTTGATATTGAATGTCACGGTGAGTTCGTTACCAACCTTGATGGAGCAGCGAGAGTTCTCCATCGTCATCCTGCAGCACCTGACGAGTTTGGCAGGAATGTCAAAACTAGACATGGTTTTGTATAGCTCGTCTCCATGCACGGCCTTGAAATCGAAGAACAGATGGTGAGTGCCGTAGTGTGAAGATCTTGTCTGTTGTGGGCCTTCCTGGCCGAAGCCACACTGAAACAAACCAATCAGCTTATTAATGAACGGCTTCAGGCGGGTACACAAAACGCCGGAGAAGATCTCATACGCGATGTTGGCGCAGTCAAAGGGATCGGCAAACGATACTGAGATTCCACTCGTCGGGCATGCTTTCCTCAGACCATATCTTGCAGATGAGCTGACGCAAGCGCCCTACCAGATCATCTCCAGCTGCCTTAAGTATTTCAGAGGACAGACCGTCCGCTCCAACAACTTTGTTAGACTTCAGTCTTGATATTGCTATCTTGACATCGTCTGAGTCTGGGGGACGGAATTCTCGTCTATTATCGTCCAGATTGAATGGAACATTCTGCCTGACAGCGGTATTTTTGTACTCATCGCCGTTTAACAGTCTACAGAAATGATTTTTCCAAATTCTCAGTATCAGTATCTCATCGCGTATGAGATCTTCTCTACTACCAGTTGGCCCTACCATCTTATAAATACGTATAATTAAGACAATCATGCCTTTACGCATAGAAAATATGGCTACCATTGAATCTCAAGCAATTTGTCTGCTTGCTGCACTCAGGACTCACCGGTGTCACTTGACACGCCTCCTCGCATGTTGTTACCCATAACATGATTTTTGCAGACGCTGCATGGATAAAGAAAAAGTGGACACCAAACATCACCTCCTCTGCTCTAACAAATCGTGTCAAGCTACATAAGCCTTGTCAGCATAAGCGAACTAAGGCGCTGAGCCACCAATTGGTTCCCGTATTAAGTCAATACGCATAGTATTAAAATGGGGCTACACTGGCCTTAGTGTGAACTAAAGCAAGCAACAACTTTTCTTGGATGGAAAACATGGTCTTACTTGTAAAAATTGATTGCCTGTCGACGCGACGCAACCAAAAGTGATCAAAGGGACCAAGGTCATAAAATGCAAATACGTAGTTTGTCCCTCTGTGGATAGCTCTTGCTCTCCTCAGTTGTAATTTTTCAAAAGGTTTGTTCCCTTCTAAAAGGACCCCCACTGAAAAGAATAAAACCTATGCAAATTCTCCTCATACAAATAATCGACCAGGACGTACGTACGTATTTAATACATAAATCGAAAAAAAATTAACCTGTTAGCAGCTAACAGATGTCCATAACGTTCCTAAGCCATAGCTTATTCAAATTGAGTCTATTTTCAGAAAAACTCGACATGCCATTGAAAAACCGTCCAATCGCAAAACCATCCAGACAGTTATAGCCGCACACAAGGAAAAAGCATGCAAGGTTGAATATAAATAAATAATTGTTGCCGATGACTGCAGAATGATCGATTTCCTGTTGCCTACAATTATTCTTGGCCAGCGCCATCCGACCCGTTCTCTGCCTTTTGCCTTTATTGATTGCGCGTAAGACAACTGCTTAACCTCGACCACAATGTCGTCATTGTTGTTTCAATACAACAGTCCTTGCAGGCACTATTCAATGATTAAACGGTTAGGCGAGAGTGGGTGCTCCTTGGCTGTTCGATCGAACTTACATGTTTTGCGCAGTGGATATTGAAGCACTTAGGTTTCCGATAAATGCGGGCATTATTGGATGTAAGTGACAGGAGTGAATGGAAATATTGCCTACCGACAAAACGTTTCCATTGAGTCCACAATTTTTGATGCTGAGTTGTTTACTTACATTCCGTTGATTTGAACAACTGCTAGTGACCGCATTATCGGTCTGACCATCTGATTTCATTTGCTTTGTACACATGGGTGTGAAGTGTGAACCTATTGATTTTGTATGAATGGTGACTTAGGCCAATTTCTGGTTAAGTACTTACTTTTCTTTCTGCTAATGGAGTCCGAAAACTGAATACACAAACTGTTATGAACATATGCGTGTTTAACTGACAAGCACGAATCGATGATTGAATCTAAGCTCTACAATACAGTCATGATGGTGTTGATTTTAAACAATTGTCTGGATCATCATTTTGTGATTTCTTTGATATTCTACGAAAAGTTTTAAGGAAGACCTTCATGGCTTAGGTAACTTTATTGAAACTGGGAAGAGGGTTTCAGAATCTGAATTTATAAGATATGTATCTGATTCGCGTTTATTTAGACCACCTAGCGAATAGGGTGATGGCTCCTTAGCCTTCTCCACTAGTCATCCGCTACATACAAAGTACATTGCAGTTAAAAAATGCGTTTGTCCTTCTTCCAAAACAAAAAATATTACTCTCATGGCTAACATTTCTCCTCACTGTGTGCAAAAAATTGTGACAAGCCATGTACTACTTCGCGCGTAGAAAATATAAGTCTCTGTGCAGTGTTTAGAAATGCACGAAACAAGTGCTATACCAATCATTAAAATAGTGCAGGGAATTTGAAACGATTTACGGAAACTTTTGAAACTTTTGTGATTATTATTATGTTACTGATGGTGGTGGCCCGTGGCGTTGTGGATATGTGCGTCGACCCCAACCTCGACGTCGCAGGTTCGAACCCAGCTCTGAGCGACAAAAATAATTTTCACGACCCCACCTCTTTCGAGACACTGACAATGCTTAAAGAGTATTTCCTGTCTAGAAAAAGCTTCTCAAACTTGGCCGTTCGGAGTCGGCATAAAAGTGTAGGTCCCTTTCACTCGTGAGAGAACAATAGCACGCACAACATTAGTGGTTGCTGAGAAGCTAGGCCCTGGCCCTCTACGGGCTGTAGCGCCACACATATTATTATTATATTCTTAGACATATTCACCACTCACATTCCCATGCAAAGTGAATTTAGCGAACAAACCACAAATTTGTCATGTGTTGTTTCTGTTTTGAATTTCCAAATTTATAACAATCGCTTTCCAGCCAACATTTATTATTTTAGTTACATGCGGCTTATTTTAATATTTAAGTTGGCTTTATGTCTATAGTCTACTACGAATAACATAAAGTTAAGTATGTGAATAATTTTTTTCAAAGTCGACTTTAACTCAATATGAATTTTGCGCCTATGTTATTTTATTGTTAGGACAATGGAAATGTAGAAATTGTGATTGTAGTGGCCTTCATTTTATTTTGTAAATTTTGTTCATAAGGTTCATAGCTATAATAATAATTTAGTATTCTCCAAACTACACACTTCAAATATTAAAAAGAAACAAATGCTCGCTTATATAGTTGATGCATTGATTTTTAAGGATCAATCAAACCCTAGTGAATAGATGGACTACAGGTGCCATCACCCTATCCTAAGTTGGCACTTTGAGACCATAATGCTCCTTTCTCTTGTGCTCATGCAGTTTTGCTTACTGATGAATTTAGCCGTCGTGCCGATGCATCGATTTCATATGCCTTCGACAAAGGCCGTACCTCTGAGCCATATAGAAGAACTGGGACGATTAAGGTCTTATAGAGGTTTACTTTGGTTGCTCTGCAGACTGCTTTGTTATCAAGCAGAGAGAAGAAGCAGAGATTTGAAGAAACTCTTCTTAACCCTTCTATCAATAAGTAAGTCTGGCCAGACCCTTTCCATATTCGAAATTGTTTTTTCCTACTTGATTGTGTAGCTGTCTTCCCCAAATTTTCTAACTTTGTCAGCGTTCATATCTTCATGCTTTTGTGTGGGCTTAAAAAATGTTTTAAAAAAATGTCGTAGCCTGAATATTTGATTTATGATAAAACCAAACAGGGATGTTCCGAGAAGGTTCTCAGCAAATGTCTTTTTTGGTTCACACAGTACGATGCATAACATCTATTTCATGTCATCTTTACTTCCTCCGAGTCGGGTGGGCGAAATTGTTGATCTACATCGCCCCTTCCATTCTTTTGGAATGGTTTCGAATTTTACAGACTTTAAAAATGCACGACTCCGCCTCTTTAGAGTAACTGACAATGAAGAAGAGAAGAAGATTTTCAAAATATAACGTTCGGCATAAAACTGGTCTCCCACTTTTGAGATGATCACTGTCCAAACAATTGTATTTAACCACGTCGTCAAAAGTTAGCTCCGTGTAACACTGCAATCACAACTTCCACCCAACTATTCACTCCGTCACACACATAATGAAAAAGTGTATTCTTAGATTATTTTCCTTGATTCAAGTGGTGATCTCATTTTCTGTACCCATGTTAAAAACAACACGAACATAACATATTTTGTTAGAAAAAACCGCGAGCAAATTCTTGTGTTTACCATTTCCAGCACTACTATCTAGAAACGCCTCTTTGACAAGCAAAACGTTGTTTAAAACTCAAAACAAAATCGAATTTAGCAAATTTATTGTTTAAAAATAGTTTCTAGTATTTTTACTTTTTCGTAGGGAGCTTAAGAGCATCTCTAAGCATCCTTCGCATTTGCAAAACCCCAAAAGAATTGTTCACTTTCTTCGTAATCGAAAAACGACACATTGTAATGCTGACTCATTTTTGTGCTACTTTTATTAACAATTTAATATTTAAGCAACAGTCATCCAAATCGTATGAAACGATTGTAAAATAACTATTGTTCAAATGTGGGCATTCGACAGGTATACGTGTTATACAAAGCAAAACGAGGGTCCCGATTGCGAATGTCCGTTGTCGCTTGAATCTATTGTCGATTAATATATCGACTGAAATCTACTTACGTATTATAGGCGTGATTTTTGACTGGCCAGAGTTAAAACTCCTTAGTGAAATTTCACTGAGTAGGACGCGTTGAAACATCGAAATCATATATGGCGCCAGAAGAAACTATTTGTTTACTAAGGATTGGTATCACTCAACTATTTAACACTTGTAAGTGTTTTTTCTCTATTTACTTGCGGATGTTACTTGTACAAATATATTACATATCAAATCATTCATAATATTTATTTTATAACATATTTTTCTTGCTTTCGAGAATTAAATTTTACTTAATTTTGACTTTTGACATCACACCTTATAGGAAACACGTACCAACTTTCGGAAGAAAAATTTAACTCAGCAAAAAAGCGTTTTATTGACAATAATTACTAAGCTGCGTACTGATTCGTCAAAAACTCAATCAGTGAGTTACAACATACAATAATGTATTTTTGTTTGTTTTTATTAGAAACTATTATTTTCTCACAATAATCGTCGACCACAAATATGTGAACGACAAGTTTTGCGATAAGAACCCTGTATATTTAATCGAACAAAGAAATATGAATGTAGCCCAAACTGTGGCATCACTCATGTCACCCACCTATAAAGCCTGAAATAGTACTCTTGACCAGACAACATCAACAAGTTGCTCTTTTAAAAATGAAAGGTATCGAATCCTTACACTCCTCAGTATTGTCAGTAAATTAGGAGAGTCTTGCAACTAGAATAAAAAATAATTCCAACGAATTTGAGATGATAATCTCCTCTAATCTGTGCCAGACATTAGTTTTTCCTAGAGAAGGCAAAAGGTACTCTAATCCTTAACACACAAGTCAAAGAAAGGAATTAGGAACAATCCGGATTTCCTTCATACAATTGGAATTATATTTCTTCTTGAACACAACTCAACACAGGGAGAGAATGAATAATCCACAACTGCAGTGTGTAGACAAAATGTGTATTTTGTGCGCATATAGCTCTGCATTAATGTTGTCCCTGTTGGTGTGTTGAACAAGTCCCTTTTGGGCACCCATGACCTTACCTCAAGCAAATTCTAATTAATGCATCCCACACGTGCGAGTATAAGTATTCAAAACAAATTGTTTTTGTGTTCTCGGTATATTTTTGTTATCTCACATTCATTCTCGAGAGATAGATTAATTTTCCCTCTTCGTAATCTGACAATCAGGATAATGCTTTAATTTCAACGAAATCGTCCCCTTTATCACCAAGTCCTCGATTCTGGCGCTTGTTTGTATTCGGAAATTCCGAAAGATCTTTGCTATCAAGACCTTCAAGAGAAACATTGCGTATCTATTCCCGATGCACATCCTCAGACCCTTCGTAAAGGGAATGTAAGCGAAGGGATGCCGTGAGCCGATGTTGTCTGGATGAAAGTGGTCCGGATAGAACTCCTTTGCCTTTGGTCCCCAGAACTCGCAGCTCCTCTGCATATTGAATATGTCAATACCGACTTGAGTCTGTTTGGGTATCTTGACGCCGTTCTTCAGGGTTATATCCTCCGAAACAGTCCGAATAACAACCGGCACCGGGGAGAACAGTCGCATTCCCTCATTGATCACCATGTCCATGTAGGGCAGCTGCTCAATGTCCTCATGGGTAACCTCGAAGTCCTTGTTCGGAAACACGGACTGCAGCTCTTCAAAGAGCTTGTCCTGATACTCCGGATGCATGGCTAAGCACAACGTAACCAGATACAAGGCAGTTGACGTCGTCTCAAATGTCTTCAACAGAAAAAAAAAACAAGGAGGTTATTGATTGGAAAAAGTTAAATGCAAAATTCAGTGTTTACCGCCGCTATGATTACGTTCGCCTCATCTCGTATATCATCCCAAGTGAGTTCACCCCGTTCCACCAGGTTTCTGACTTGTTCCACGAAGATACTTTTCGATTTCCTACTGAAATTGTCATCTTCCGGTTTGGAGAGTGTGTCCTCCTCACCAACTGAGTGCTTTCGCTGTAGCAACTGTGCGATGTGAAATATATAGAAAATTACTGGCGATAAATAAGGCATCATTGTGTGTCATTCATTTGGATTACATTTTCAATAAATTCGCAAAGTATCTTCATTGTCTCACGCTCCACTGAGTACAGTCGAGAGTATTTATAGATAAAATCGGAATACAGCCAGGGGGAGAGCATCCGCTGGACTGCAACTTCCATTATGCTGTGTCAAATACAAAAGCCAAATCGAACACTTGAAAATTGATTATTTGAAGTGATTGATGGGCAAATCTCACGTTTTATAGGATTCAAAGAGCTCCGAACAACCGTCCTGCTGGATGTCCATTTTCTTTCCCATCGTTGTTTCTGTTGTGCATGAGATGTTTGTTAGCCATTCGTTTGAATATAAGTATCGGACTTACGGCAAGCTGCAGCTAGGACGCATTTCTTCAGAAGATCATATATGTCCTGCTCCTCCGCAGAGCATGTCTTTAGTTTCTGCAGGAGGACGTCCCCCTCCGCGTTGAATATCGGCAAGAAATTGTTAATGATTTGTCTGCTAAAAGCTGGGTTAATGAGTCTCCGGTGCTTGCTCCATCGTGGATCTGCGTAAAAAATGCATACAGCCATCGCTTAAACCGCAACAAGTACTCACTGCTTGAAGTGAACAGCCCATCACCGATGGCAGACGCCATAAATCTGTAAAAATCACCCTTGTTCGTGCAGTGTGGTGAGTTGAAAACCGCTTCCACCGTGTCCGGATCGGCGGCGTACAGAAAACATTTTATACCCATCCACGATATGCAAGGACTCTTGTACTTATTCGCCATCTCTCCCATGTAGGGGATAAAACCTGAAAGCAAATTTTTGATAATGGTTATTTGACTTAATTAACAATTGTGAGGGAATGGCGGCGGCGCTTGAAATAAACCTATCCCAATGCAAACAACTTTTTTCCTCGAATAAACACAGACCAGAACGAATAGATACATAATTTTGATAAATGGACAAAGTTTGACATCACGTTTCGACTCGACAAAGTTGCGGCTTATTCGCATTACGTTGACATCGGACATCGGAGCGGTTGGCTACTGAGGTAAACGCTTCACGCTTCGACCCACCGACACCTTTGACCTATTTCCGCCGCGAAGTGGACATAAATTGATGGATGATAGCTTTTTTTCTTAAATATGAATAAATTTACGAATCCATTATTTCAGGGTTGGAGTTAAATTTAAACACACTCCAAATCTTTGTTCGATGTGTCCGGATTTTTTTCCACTAGGCCAAAGCGTTAAGATATTCTGAACTTATATGTTACTATGGCTATGCTCGATGTGATCGGGTTAGGCGAATTCTTGTACTGTGGTGAAGACACAATTTGAGAACTTTTAAATTTAGTGGTTATCAGAAGGCGAATACACGGACCACATGGAACCAAGTCAAGACAAATATGAATATTTCAAGGACGATTTGTCAAGTAATAATATAATAATATTATGTAAAGTCAATTAAATTCGTATTCTTACAGGAGCACAGTCTGGTACATGCTAGATGGACAAAAGTCAAAAAATTCAATGTCGCGGTTCTAGATGGTATTGATGGGATATTGTTAACAATATGTAGCAAGATTATAAGAAAAGATTGTTTGCCTAAGTTCTGTTATATCGGGAAAATACATACTCAAAGTTAGTTGCTTGTTAGTTTCAATTGCGTGACCTGATCTGTAAACTCTTTACTGTTGAAGATTCGATATATTTAATGATGTACTGATGACATCAATACTTCAGGGTTGGTACCAATTCTTATGTTTTTACATTAAAGAAAATGTTTTTCGGTTTTAAAAAAATCGTAAAGATATCCTATGAAACCGTATCCGTTTTGGAAATTTATAAAGTTTCGCAGAGCTTAAACTAAATTTATCCAAATGTATACGATCTAATTTTTACATATGTTGTAGATTTTTAATAAAGTTTATTTTAAGACATTTCCCAGACAGCAAAACGATGTTCAACCTTGGTTTTTTGCGTCGTTGGACAACATCGTCCACTCTTCGGGCGAAAATCAAACCCTGTATGCCCATCAATAAAAGTAATTAGTCCAGTTTTTTACGACCAGTTACCGATACCAAAAAAATAATGGATATGGATCTACCAAGGACGGGAACAATTCGCTGAGGTTTCTTAAAAAACATTAACTATGTTCAGAAATTACGAGCGCAGACGTAACGGTAAGAAAGCTAGGAGCCTCAACGTTTTTCTAAGAGCCTTATCATCAAGAAACGAGATTAATTTGACTGAATTTAAAAGTCTAGCAGATGAAACGAAAAAGAGTATTTCTAAAAAATTTTTCTTCGTACGTACAGTACTCTGCACAAAATGTTCGTTCATAGTACGAAAGTTATCAAAACCTCTCTTCTACTTTTAGGACTGATATCTGAAGAAGCCCATGAAACTTGTAATAAAGATTGTAGTAGGTTTCGTTAGCATCATACTAGACAACTCGTATGTATCACGTTGTGGCACGAACCGTGATTATTTGAGTATCTCTGATCTCCACTTTAAGAGAAGTACCCAGGAAACAGTTTGATACATTCTCTCAAAGAGTGCTTAAGTTGCTAATGCTAATTTCACGTATTACCTGATTTTTCCCTTAAATATAGAAAACCCAAAAATATTGATTAATTTATGAACATAATAAGAAATAAACATTAAAATATAATGCTAATCTGTCCAGTTAGCATGTTAGTGAAGCATTGTGAGTGAGTTGGAAATCATCTTAACACTTTTAGTCAAAACCGTATTTTTATTGTTGCATTGGTGCTGTTGGGCGTTGTTCTTCCGTTGACGAAGTGCTTGTTCATCTTCAAAAACACGGTCGCGAGAGATTGGTTCCCGTAACATACAGTCTGACGAACTAGTAATTCATCATGTCCGCGCAAGAGAAGGATCTTATCAGCGCTCCTTGAAGGCGTTCGTGTTCAACACGCGGATCGTGCATTGGGTGTTGTTAAGGACATTTTTACCCTTGGGGAACCCCGGCGCGACGGTTCCCTCGATTTCCATGAAGTAAAGGGGATTTCCAATAAGGACTTGGCATTTTTTTTTTAAATTGTGCGTCGGCTTCAATTCTTGAGTCAACTTGCCCATGTATGGGTGTAAACCAAGATCCTCACGCAAAATACGCCCTAATGTGGTCTGAGCGTTGCCTAATTCTTTAGTGGAAATCGCTGGCTTATGTTAGAGTTGAGCTCACCGGCTCCGAATTTCGGTAGGAAAAAGCCCTGCATCGACTTTATCAGATGCCAGGATGCGCAGCGTCATCGGGTTCACTCCAGCCGTTCAGAGCCCGAAAAAGACACGGCTGCGGGCAGGCCACAATTCTTCTTGCATAGGCAGTTTGTGCCGATAAGCAGCTTAAACAAAATTATACACGTATCGAGTGGTAAATCCTTTCCGAGCGGTAAGACCGATTATGAAAGCTAGCTAGCTGAATATCTCGTGCGGCGAAGATACAGCTACCAGCAATAGGCGACCTTCCAGTTCAGTACGACAGCCTGCAAATCTCCCAAGTGCTCGTCGATGGGTAACGGCTATATGTTCAGCGGGTAGTACCATCCTGTTTGGGAAGCTTATCCTTGATTGAGCTGCTTGCTCGACATACATATTTGCTATGCGTTGTACTTTTAAAATGCTTTGCTTCATTTCCTTTCTAGCACGTCTTTAAACCAAGGATGGGAAAAGCTGCACAAATATGGGTGCCACATAGCATCCAAATATGACAACTCCACATATTGTCAATAATTTGTTTTTTGTGTTTTATTTTAAAGAAAACTTTGAACTTTTGTATAAAATTGAGAGATAGTACTAGGCATTTTCTTTAGGCATTCGGAGTTTGACTTTTGAAGTGGATACACGTAAAATCATTTGTTAAGCCGGAATGGGGCGGTTGCACATTTTAAAGTTCACAGACCTTTATATCGTAAGCCTGAGCCCTGAGTTTCAATTTTTAGCAAACTGAGGTGGCTATTTGTGCAAGTAATTCACTTTTGATAGAAATGTTATTTATATTAATTTCTTGGGAATTGTATTTCAGAATAGTTGAAAGAGCCAAGGGCAGCATTTCCGGTTTTTGAAACGATAAAACTCGAACCAAACCTTATCAATGACCGAACGGGCAGTTACTGCATATGCTAACTAACAATATTTTTTGGACACAGTCCATAAATACGTGATATGTCATGGAACTCTCAAAATCAGTTGACGGCATTCAATTTACAAATAGTCCATGTTTACGGAAGAAGGAGGCGTCATGTGAATACTAATCAAACAATTAAAGTTCAACCAAATATGACAGCACCTCAATTACATCATTTTCGAGCAGGATTTGAATAGATGAAGAGCTTACATTGCTCAAGTCTACTGTGTGGCAAATTAAAAAAAGTGCGACAGAAGAAATCGATAAAGAATACTACGTCAGATCAGGGTTCCGCTCTTAACATCACTTATGACACCAAGAAGATAGCCCTTTAAAAGGATAATTTTATGGGTGGCTCGACAATCGGAGTTGGAAATGAACAATTAACAAAAAATAGTTTCATGTAACCTCTATTTTTTGGCGCAAATTTATAGTAATTTAAAGTCGACTTTCAGAGAATGTATTCACCTACTCAGCTTAAAGTAGACTTTTTGTTATTCATAGTCGGCTATAAACAATCGGCTTTAATTTAAAAACTAGCCGAATTTAAATAAAAAAAAGAAAAGTTAGCTTTAAGGATTGTCAGAAATTTGAAAATTCGAAAAAAAAATCCATGAAATATTTTGACATTAGCTTTGCAAAGAATGAATACACATGTCTAAGAATAACGAAAAGCTAAAGTCGACTTTTTATTTAGATGAGTTGACTATGAATTTGCGCCTTTATTTTATTTTGAAGAGTTACCACACTCAAAGCTTTTTGATGTCACTCAAGTGAACCCTTAATAATCAGCAATTAAAATCCGCCATTTATTTGGTGACGTGTTGCGAGATAAGTGGCATACGATTTAAGAAAATAAGGGCTACTAACAATCACGAGGTATTATTATCTTTAGACTAACATGAATTAATGAATCTTAATTTCTGGAACATAGTTTATTAACATATAGCAATTTCAACCTCTCTCACCCCGATCTACTTCACACCTGTCAGTAAAGGTGGAATCTTGTGTACATCATTCTTGTTCATAAATAATGTACGTGTGATAGCATTGTCATTTCAGTCCCTACTTTTTCAATCTCACTATGCGGAGTGCACTGCCCGAAATTGCATGCCATATCCTTTTACAAGAACACTGTGCACAAGTAAATCTCCAAAATGTTTAAAATGCAATTTTGTAAAAAAAATAGTATCTTTTCCATACTCTCTGCATCCCTTAAGTACAATCCAATCCCAATAAAGGGTATACCCCATGGGCCAGGTAACTTCCATGCTACTTTATAGAACTCCCAGCGACTGCAGATGAAGTATATCCACAGCAGAATTACACAACACAAAAGAACACTGAAATCCAACACCATCGCACTCGTTTGTAGAACAAATTATAAAAGTTTAAAAACTATCACTGTACACCGTCTGTACTCCTCGATCCGTCACCGCATAAAGGTGTTTCACGCACGAAAGCTGAGCTTAAACTGAAATATGTACTTAATATTGGTAATTATGCGAAAATGTCTTAGCAATAGGTACACTCGCCCACAATGAGTCTCAATTGATTGAAATCACTGCTAGCTGTGTTAATTCCATAGTTACGAGTCCGATCACGATGAAGTACCCCGAAAAGGTCTTGTTACCGATCATATTTGATAAACAAACGTACTCTCGGTCATAACCACTTTCGAGTGACGTAAAGTTACAAAGTATCTGCATAAAAATATGCATACTCAGAGTGAATACATAAATAGCTGAGTGTCTGTTGCTTAGTTAATTTAATAGTATGAATTTCTATACAATATGCATAGACAGGGTGAATATATTAATAGCTCAGTTTCTGCTGGTCTCTTAATTCAAAAATACGAGTTTCTCGGAAGTTTACTGATTTTTTACTGATTGATCATGGTGTTAAAGATGAGCTTGTACCACATGTATGGAGTTCATCGCCTTTACAAATTCCCGGCGTCCTGACTATAAACACGGTCCAGCAAAGAAGTAATGTTTTCAGTTGGCACAGAGCATGCGTATACAAGGCAAGTTGCTGATTGATCCTCACATGGTGGGATGCCGGCAACTATCAATATTGTCGAGCAAGTCAAGTTGACATACATCCACATGGCGGCGCCCCATGCTACCCTTCACAAGAGAGGGTACATAACCATCTTCACAAAGCCGGCGGTTGTCCAGAGGGCTAACAACCCGTCCACAAAAAATACAAAGCTATGGAAGAGATCGTGCATCAGAGCAACGGACGGACATTCAACACCGACGACACGGAACGGAAAAGGAGTATGATTTGCGAGTGGCAACCTGGAATGCAAGAAAACTCTACCCTCCGGGCGCCACTCATCCACTGGAAGAGATCCCCACGCAGTACAAGGCGGACATTACTGCAAGCCAGGAAATAAGCTGGATAAGGCATGAGACAATTAAAAGAAATGAGAGCGACATATATTTATTACAGCAGCCACAAAAGGCTGCACATATTGAGATGCCAATTCGTTGTGGGAACGGTTAATGTGAGTGATCACCTGGAAGTGTTAGACATCCAAGGCAGATTCCATTACATTATCCTCATATGTGCACATGCCGACGAGGCTGAAGACTCTATGAAAGAGAACTACTACAACCTCTTGGGTCGACCCAGAGTCCTGTTATGTAAGTAACTAAGTAAGGTTTCGGTTATATAAATAATTACAAATACCTGCTTGGATAGGAGAATAATACCATAATACCCATACCCATACCCCATCCTCATACTATATTCTTCTGTGTTGACTAAGGTGCTTGTTTTTTTGACTACTCAGTACACAGTTGAGTAAATAAAACGCTTTTTTACTGAGTTAAATTTGCTCACGTTCTATTGCATTAGATCTCAAAATACTTTAATTTCAATATACTCTAATGTCGAAAATAAGTGAAATTTAATTCTCAAAAGCAAGGAAAATACACAAATAATGGATAGCCAACTGAATAACTTGCACAAGTAACATCAACAATTGTCAAATAATCGATTTTACCAACCTTTAATAAGCAAATAGTTTTCTCTGGTCTTCACCATCAATGAATGAGATTTTTAAATGCGTCCTAGTCAGTAGTGACACTAACATTTTACTGAGTAGTTTTTACTCAGTAAGTTGTTTTGTTGTTCCACGCCTATTATAAATCAATCCTCACGATGAATGACCCCTTTAATTGTTAAAAAAAATCCAAAACCAGCCTGCCTGAAGTATTTAGCTTAAAGTGCAATGTATTAGGTCAGTCAATTCATTCAAAGGCAAAGTATCTAATCATTTTTTTAATAATCTTTTCTATTAAGCCTATCTTCAGGCCTACACTTTATTGAGGATCTTTATACGATCTTGGACGAGCGTTCGAGAATCCCATTGGGAGAGCCTCGCGTTTTGGCAAATTTTGAAGAATGAATGATAGAAAACCCCAAGAACCACTTAAGAACTAATGATTTTGATCATGCGCATCCGCAGAAGAAGATTCACCCATAAACTGTATGTACACTATAGTGAGATGATTTAGTTATGGTGAGTGCATGCACGCTACTTTAATGAACTCGATTCGACTAAAAGAACTGACTGCGAACCAGACACTAGGTCTGATAACAATTTTGGGAATTCCAAAATCTGAAATAACTTGCTCCCATCTATATTCACTATCAGTACAGCTTCACTGCGAGTAAAATCTGGATTCGCATTTACTTGTGAAGTGATGCTGTATCATTGCGTGCCCGGTCTCTGAACAGTCATCATCGTTCTGTAATCAAACTCAGCTCTTATTAATAAATTTATTTTCTGGGAATCGATAAAAACCGCGAGTACGGAAGTGTTAAGATTGTCTATGAGTTAAATTCGGTTTTGAGTTTCCTTTATATGTTACTGTGTTGTTTTTGTAGCACTTGCAAATATGAGAGCACTGCTTGTTTTTATCATATCATCATGTTTAATACCGGGATTTATGTTCCACTATGAAGGTGAATATGCAACCTAAAAAAAATAAAATACGTACAAGTGACCAAAAGATACAAAAGAAACCCTGTGAACTTTGGGAAGGTTGTTGACAACAGAGTGATCAATTTGAGAGTGATTAGTTGGAATTAACTTAAACACGATTTTCTTTATAAATAATGCCATATTTTATTATTTCAAGATGTAATATTTATTTTACGGAAACACTTTGGTGTTATTTTAAAGTGGAGTTGGATCCTGATTTTAGAGTTAGACAAAATTAACAATTTGTGAAGTATAAGCAATACACAACATCTCCTCTCTGTTAGTGAATGTGAGTGATATACGTACTTACTTTTGACCGCATTCAATAGCTTGTGTGTCTTGGCCAGGAAACTAGAGAAATCATTGCTCCATCATGGTGTTGTCTACTCCTAACGTTGGCATTTCATATTTTACAGTACTGTTTAACTCGTGTCTTAAAATTTGCTCCCTGCGCAATTAAAATCTGCAAAAATTCTTCCTATCGCTAAACCGGGTAAATCAAAAGACACTCCTGAGAGCTATACAATTTGGTAGACCCATTAGTCTGCTTAGCTCATTTAGTAAATTGATAGAAAAAATAATTAAAGAAGTTGATAAGTATTAAATAGATAGAACCATATCGCCAAGCTTCCAGTTTGTTTTTAGAAGCGGACAAAATACAAGTTAGACTAAAGAAACATATTATTGAAAAATTTAATACGAAAAATTCAAATGGACTTGTGCTAATTAATATTGAGAAAGTTTTCCATACTGTTTGCTTCACAAGCTTCCCACGTTCGGTTTTCCAATAAATGTAATAAAAATTATTAAAAGTTTTCTCTGTAAAAAAAAAGTTCGTTGTCAGCATACAAGGCTGCTGTTCTTCGGTAAGAAGGACTCAATAGGGTGTTCCTCAAAGATCTGTTCTTGGCCCCAACTTATTTAATATATACGTCTATGATCTACCGGATCTAGGTAGCAACATAAATCTGGCTATGTTTGTCGATGACACTGCTGTTTTCGCTTCTTTCATGTCGTGAAGTTTGTTATAATCTCCAAAACGCTCATGGCAAGCTGGAAAAGTACTGTTCCAGATGGAAAATACGATTAAATGCACAAAAAACTCAATCTGTCTGGTTTTATATATATATATGGGTGGCGCTACAGCCCATAGAGGGCCAGGGCCTAGCTTCTCAGCAACCACTCGTGTTGTGCGTGCTATTGTTCTCTCACGAGTGGAAGGGACCTACAGTTTTATGCCGAATCCGAACGGCTTTGTTTGAGAAGCTTTCTCTAGACAGGAAATACTCTTTGAGCATTGTCAGTGACTCGAAAGAGGTGGGGTCGTGAACATTATTTTTGTCGCTCAGAGCTGGAATCGAACCTACGACGTCGAGGTTGGGGTCGACGCACATACCCACAACGCCACGGGCCACCAGTGGTGGTTTTCACGTCGTAGAAAAAGTTGCTTTCTACCCCACAACATGAAATGAATTAAATTGAGAATTCATTGCTCCACCACGGTGTTGTCTCCTTCATGAGATCCCTGTTATATAGCTTCTGTCTCCATAACATGTTCAAGCTCTAGAAAGTGTGCAGGAGCCTTCGTGGTGACCGCTTAGGTTAGCTTATTGGGCTGTCAGCGAAATCCCTAGCACGTTGAGGCTTTTGTTGGTTCATTGTGATACCCAGTGCTGTTAATTTGATCCCAACAGCAAATGGTGACGTGACAAGATTTGAAAACTAGAAAAAGGCGTATTGACTTTCGCTTTCACTGGGATCAGAATATTGGACCCCTATAAGCAAAGGCAGGCACTCAACTACCTGCGCCATCTAGACGTTGAAATTTGCGACAAAAACTTTGACCAACAAATTTAATTTAACGCTGTTAAAGTAATTGTCAACGATTCGGAATTTTGGAAATTCATTTGAATTTATTTTAAACGTTCTTCTATCGTAAACTTCAGCATGGTGACATTTTGTTGCAACACTATTTATTGTATTCAAACAAGTTGTAGCCGACGCGAAGCTTTGATGTTATACTGACTATGAACAGATGTCGATAAATAAATTTACTCATCGTCTAGTGTTTGAAAATGTATATGAACTTAAAGACCAGTGGAAATAGTTTTGTTTTTGCAGAACCCTAACATTGTAGAGAAACCAAAGAGATTGTGCAGCATTTTAAAAACGAAAACACCAAAACTGACATGACTTTTTTACTGACCGATAATTCTCCCAATAATCAATGACCTTTGTGTCCAGCACATATGTACTCTGTTTCATATGTACTGAAATATACAAGCAATACAAATGACAAAACGACAACAATGTGCCAAAGTACTGCTTTTGCAAGTATAACCGCCGCATGAAAAAGTGTGACGAACCGTCAAATTATCAGCTCGAATTCAATCGTAATTTTTTGACCTCTGAGCAACCATAAAGTGGGAGATTAAAACATAATAACAAAGAGGGGCATTCGAACATTGAGTCAACGCAATGCATAGACTTAATGGAAACTATGCTCGCACCATCGAAACAGGTGGTAGTGAAGAAGGCACCTCAATGGGAAATGTCTGTACTTCTTTTTTCTCTAGTCTTGTGCTCAGTAAATAAAGATAAGACTTGGCTCTCAAGAGTTGTGATAGACCTGCATCTCATCGCATACACTTTTGAGTTTACACCACCAAGCTGATCCGATGTGTGGGTTGGTACGCATTCGTACGCATTATAGTTCATATGACATACTTAGGGATTTCCAAATGATCTTCGAGAGGTTGAGAGAAGAATTAACAACAGGAAGGGCTACGTAACTGGTTTTTATGTTGACGTAATCGGTTTTTCACTTGATTATCCTCACTGATTACGGCAACATAAAAACCAATCAGCCCTTCCTGTGATTATTCCTTCTGTCAACCTTTCGAAGATCATCCATAGCGATAGGGGAAGAAATTTAAGCAACTGTCTTTCTTTTAAAATTGAAATATTCGAGTGGTTTTAAGTGGCATGAACTCGCCAGCGACTTAATGATCGATTGCTAATAACTCAGTCGACAAATTTTTCTCCACAATTTTGAGAGTTGTGTCGATTGTACGGTTAATACAATCTTATACCGAACTGTCCAAACGTAAAATCGGCCGAAGAGACTGTCTGGCCGTATTCAGTGGCTCGGTTGCGAATCGACAATTCTTCGATAATGGTCACTGATACGACTACTAGAAGTGGTAGGTATCCTTCTTCTTCTTCTTCTTTGGCTGGCGCTACAGTCCTTGGTGGACCTTTACCTCAGCTCACACTCTCCAACTAGCGCGATCTCTGGCTAACTGCCTCCAGTTTCACACACCAAGTTGGTTGAGGTTGGGTTCGGATTCGAAGATTCTTCGGGCCGGTGTGTTTATCCGCTCTACATGACCTAGCCATCGTAGGCGTGGGATCCGTAGACGCCTAATTAGGCTCATGTCGCTGTACAGCCCTTTCAGTTCGTGGTTAAATCTTCTCCTCCAGAACCCGTCAACCAGAAATAAGAGAGCAAAGAGATATCCATCTCTTACCTCTCTTGCCCCTTGATTCCATCTGACACCGTTTTTTATAAGCTTTTCCCACCGTGTCTGTGAATACGTGTGAGCTCTTGAGAACAGCTGATCCTCTTCCCCAACCATAGTGTTGGGGTGGATTGAAGGTGCTATTTGAAAATTCGCTCGTTTACCCGACATTTTTCAAATGTTCAGTGTTAAGTATTCAACACAATGAGGAGGAGTAAGCAAACGAACAAAGCGTATGTTCACGCTGTAAATTAATTAAACTAATGTTTATAGGAGTTTCTGTCTGCAGCATTAGTGTGATATAAATGAAGAAACAGATAAATGTATTGTTTTTTTTCTCAAATATGAATAATATCTATAAAACACATTGCCCGACACTTATGTACAGGTATATTTATAACTTTGAAACGTTTGCATTAATCAAAAAATAAGCAGTTTCTTTGCTGCTTTTCCTTATTACAGATATATGATGGAAGTTACTATACAATTTTGGCAACTATTTTTCTGAATTAGTTTTAGTTTCAATATCTGGAAATTTCTCTTAACAATTAAGAAATTTTAATTTTTAATTCTTTACCTTTTTTCGAATTTATGAATGAATGCTATCAAAATGACTTCATTTCTCACGTATGACATAGAAATAAGTTATATATTACATGAATGGATTAAATTGATGCAAACTATTCCTGTAAATAATACGTGGCATTATTTTTTTATTCACCCAATCCTACCACTAATGTCATGAACCCACTGAACACTCTTTGAACAATAGTACATGGTTGCGGCCAACTTCACGCGATTTTCTCATACAAATTGATGAATCGGCCGCCATTACTGGGGTGAATTGACGAATCGGCCGCCATTATAGGGGTGAATTGACGAATTTGTAAAAGTATAAGTGAAATATAAGGGATTTCCACTACTCTTACATTCCTCTCTTTTGTGGACTAGGGGCAAAAATGGCCGAAGATGGATATCTCTTTGCTCTCTTATTTCTGCCGTCAACACAAACAGGACCAAAGATCACACATAGAACTTTTCTCTCAGAGAGACTTCTTCATCCGCGCCGTATAGCAGGACTGGGATGATCAGAGTCTTATATAGGGTCAACATTGGCTCTCCGGAACGTTCGGACACTAAGAATGCTGGAGGAGTGTCTGACGTCGATCGCAACGTGATCAATCTGGTTGACGGTTGTTTGACCTGGGGACCGCCATGTCTCTTTATGGATGTTGGGTGTGGGAACCGCGTGCTAGCAACACAGAGGTTACGTCCCATGACAAAGTCCACCAGCCTGGTGTCGTGTAGGCTGTGTTTCCCGATGACTTTAACAAAGATGTCTTCCTTACCCAGCTTAGCGTTGAAATCTCCTAGAACGATCTTGGTGTCGAAGCTGGGGCTTTGATCGTATGTTCTTTCTAGGAGATCATAGAAGTCATCTTTGCTACTGTTGTCTCTGTCGAGGCGTGGGCGCAAATCAGGCTGATGAATTTAGCCTTGATGCGGATTATTATGAGGCGTTGGCACTTACAGACAAAGCTTAAGACTTTTTGCCTGAATCTGCCTCGAACAACAGATCCACATCCAAATAAGCGCCACTCTCTGCTGCAATGTCTCGTTCGTTTGCAACGCAACAACCACCAACAGATTTCTCTTCCGACAGGAACTCTTTTATCCCATAGGCTTTGGTGGTGATGGTTTGTGTGTAGCGTTATTATAGCGACGGATTATAGCTACTACCCCGAATGGTGTTCGATTGTTTTCCCGCAGATGTCGCTTTAGGTTGGTTTGCGTCCACGTCACAATATGTACAACGCTTGTGAATATTCATCCAAAGTAAGTGAGTAAATTTCAATTAATGGCTGTTAATGTTTTCCAGGTATGCAATGTAAAACTCCTGACTTCTTGTACGGGTATTGCAGAAAGTTACAGCAATGCCCGACCCTTTACAATCCATATACAAAACCTGATTACTTACATAGGGCACATTTTCAATGCGGCCGAGGCTATTCTGGTGACTCGGCTTTGGTAAGAATTGCTCTACGGCTGTTGATCGAGTAAACTGGACTTAACTCTTGCAATTTAAGGTGTGCTGCAATCCAATGCAAAGACCCCCAGTTGAAGTGAATGCCCTACACAATGCTGAAATATGTATCGACTCCGCTTCTCGACGGGGTGTGTGCATTCGTAAGTTATATTAAAATGCCAAATTGATGGCAGATTGATGATAATTTGCGTGTGCCCTCCTTTAGCTCAGACTACCTGTGAAGCACTGTATATGGGAAAAATGCTTGCGATACCAACCCGTATGGAGAAATGTGTTTATCACATGATATGCTGTCCGACACCGAAATCCCTCCGCAACGTTGAGACAAAACAGAATACAATTAGAATCCCCAGCATGGAAGAGGGTTGCGGAGAAACTTTCCGAAAAAGCAGAGTCAAACGCATAGTAGGCGGTGAAACCAGCAAGCTTGGAAACTGGCCCTGGGTAGCACTTCTTGGCTATAGCAATCGCTTGGAAATAAAATTCGAGTGCGCTGGTGTTTTGATAACAGATCGGCATGTTTTAACAGCGGCGCATTGTCTTAAGAATAATTTGTAATAGCCCTTGACTGATATAAAAGATCGAGTGTATGTAATTGTAATTTTTCTTTTTAAACTTAGGCAGTTTGTGCGGCTAGGCGAACATGACTTGAGTACAAATGAGGAAGCCGAACACATTGATGTTCGCGTGGCGGAAGTGAGTAAGATCACAGATTCCGGTCAACAATAATCGATTATTTTTGTCTTAAAGGCCTTTCCACATCCGGAATACAACTTAGTTATCAATCTTTATGACATTGCAGTTCTACTTCTACACAAACCGGTTTCTTTCACACGTAAGAAAAATAAAGCAAAATTTTTACATATTTTTGACTAGAATAAACTTTCAGAATTCGTCTCACCCATTTGCCTACCCTTGACGCGTAGACTTCAGAATTTGCCATACAAGAACGCCAAACTGGACGTCACGGGCTGGGGTAGATCGCATGAGAATGGAACAGGCACAACCATTTTACAGAACATACAAATTCAAACCTATGACAACTCGGTTTGCAAACATTTGTATAAGAAGAAAAAAGCTCTAGTGTCCGACAAGCAATTCAGTGAAGTAGTGCTGTGCGCTGGTGATATGAACGGTGCCAAGGATGCGTGTAAGGGCGATTCAGGCGGACCAATAATGATGCCCGCGGTGAGTTGCTTGACATTTTTGTATGTCTGTCCATATTTATAATTAACATTCATTTAGGAATTCGGCGACGGCAAGCGGTACGTGCTGGTTGGCCTGGTGTCGTATGGAATTGGATGTGGCAGGAAAAATGTTCTCTCTGTGAATACAAATATTATGAATCTGGTGCACTGGATTAAGGAGAGAGTTGCTAAAATGCAGTAATATTCCTAAGATCATTTATAAAACGCTGTTGTGTCTGTCATGTATTTTTTAGTAAATATAATACCCTCTTATACGATCAACTCCGATTTTTTTTTTATCTGGTATACATATCTGTCGCGCTGGCACATCCTGGAAGAAAACCCAACAAGTGCAAATCGGCACTTACCACCTTGTTGTGGATTTCAAAGAAAGATCGGAAACGAACTCGTTGTCAAAACGTCAAAAAATGTTAAGGCTCCGTCACAAAGAATACTTTACATGCGTCAACGTCAGCAATACTTTGGCAGATACATAAAACACACATAGACCAACGCTGCCGCTTGTGTGTCATCCCCTTCCTTCAGGTACTTCTGCGTGAACTTTGACGATACGCATGAAAAGTATTCTATGTGCCAGAGCCTTTATAGACACGACGGCGCAGCGCGTTGTTGACTTCTTCAATACCTCATAGGTCAACAACAGAATCAGGGTCATCAAGAAGTACGTTTAATTGCTAACATAAGCAAGCGACATTAACGTTATTGGACGAACACAGTTGACGATTAAAGTGGACATTGCGGTAAACGGGGGAAAAACACAAAGTATATGATGCCATTGAGAAAGAAACCTTCTTCTTTGAAAAACAGTACAAAAGCATCAGACCCAACATTAAACGCAGAACTCTTGCCAATCGCAGGTTGAGTCTGTACAGGATCTTAATGAACACTGCCTTGTACCTCAATGCAGAGGGCTATATCCAAAGCATATGAAGAAGTTCTTAGTCTCTTCGAGAGAGACATTTTTGCTGGTGAACTTTGTTCTTGTTTGGCGCTAGTCCGCGGTGAGAGCCTCTCCAGCAGGCATGAGCCTTCACCTTCTGCCTCCAATTTCGTACGTCAAGTTGGTTCTCCATTGTGTACGACATCGGCTTCGTGGTCGTCCTCTATTGCGTTGTCTCACAGGTTCCGAGTCTGTGCTAGCTTGGTCCTTCGAGAGAGGGCTCTACTACTCAACTGCCCTTTGAGCTCAAAGAAACAGCGATTCGCTAGAGTAATTCTGCGCTTGATCTCGGTACTGATGTTGTTGTCCCTATTTACTCCGGAGCCTAGGTAGACGAAGTCCGTGACTACCTCAAAGTTTCTGCTGCCCAATATGACGCTCTCTCCGAGACGTCGATGTTGTGCGTCCTTCCGTGATGACAGCATGTACTTTGTTTTGCCCTGGTTTACCGCTAGACCCATTTTAGCCGCTTCCGCTTCAATACCAGCAAACGCCTCATTGACGGCTCGCTGTGTTCGTCCAATCACGTCAATGTCGTCCGCGTAAGGAAGCACTTGAACGGACTTTTGGAAGATCGTGCCTCGGGTGTTTACATTTGAGTTTCGCACGATCTTCTCAAGTATGATGTTAAAGAAGTCACATGACAGCGGGTCGCCTTGCCTAAAACCTTTTTTGACATTGAAGGTCTCGGTGAGTTCGTTACCGACCTTGATGGAGCAGCGAGAGTTCTCCATCGTCATCCTGCACAGCCTGACGAGTTTGGCAGGAATGTCAAAACTAGACATGGCGCTGTATAGCTCGTCTCTATGCACGCTGTCATATGCGGCCTTGAAATCGACAAATCGGTGGTGGGTGTCGATCTGCATCTCTTGAGTCTTTTCCAGGATCTGCCGTAATGTGAAAATTTGATCGATAGTGGACTTTCCTGGCCTGAAACCGCTCTGATAAGGACCTATCAGGTTGTTGACAAAGGGTTTCAGGCGTTCACACAGAACGGCAGAGTAAGCGATGTTAAGGAGGCTGATCCCTTGATAGTTGGCGCAGTCAAAGGGATCTCCTTTCTTGTGGACCGGCCAAAAGACGCTGAGATTCCACTCATCGGGCATGCTTTCCTCCGACCATATCTTACAGATGAGCTGGTGCATGCGCCCAACCAGGTCATCACCAGCTGCCTTAAACAGTTCCGCGGACAATCCGTCCGCTCCAGCAGCTTTGTTTGACTTCAGTCTAGATATCGCTATCTTGACTTCGTCTAAATCGGGGGGGACGGAATTCGTGTTCATCATCGTCCAAATTGAGTGGAACATTCTGCCTGACAGCGGAATTTGTGTCGTCATCGCCGTTTAACAGTCTACAGTAATGATTTTTCCAACTTCTCAGCATCGACTGCGATTCTTCTACTAGTTGTCCATTTTCATCTCTGCAGGCTTCGGTCCGAGGTCTGTATCTTCCTGATACTTGTTTTACCTTTTGGTAAAACTTTCGGACCTCCTTCCTTTCGTAACACTTCTCCATCTCCACTACCGCGCGCTTCTCATGCTCTTTCTTTTTCTTCTGTCCGTAGAGCTCATGAACAGCTCTCGTTGTTCAATGCCGCGTTGTCTTGAAGGCTTGCTGTTTGGCTGCATGTATCTGCCTGCACTCGTCGTCAAACCATGGGTTCCTTCTGGGTGGTGTCGTAAAACCCAGCACATCAGTGGCAGCTTCTTTGATGGCTTTTTGACAACGTTTGTTGTAGCTTTCCGACGTCAAACCGTAGTGTTCTTTCTCGACTCCGTACTTTTCTCGATATCCTCATCCTTACCTTGGCTACAACAAGGAAACGGTCCGATTCGATGTTGCCTCCAGGAATGATCGGACATCGAGGATATTGGAGGAGTGTCTGACGTCGATCGCAATGTGATCAATCTGGTTGACGGTTGATTGATCAGGGGACCGCCAGGTCCCCTTATGTATGTTCTCTCCATCTCCACGACCGCGCGCTTATCATGCTCTTTCTATTTCTTTCTGAGAAGCCTGTGCTCTTCCCTTCTCTTCCGTTCGTAGAGCTCACGAACAGCTCTCGTTGTTCGATGCAGCGTTGCCTTGTAGGCCTCCTGCTTGGCTGCATGTACCTGCCTGCACTCGTCGTCAAACCATGGGTTCCTTCTGGGTGGTGTCGTGAAACCCAGCACATCAGTGGGGTTTCGAGACCATCTTCCGGTAATTGTATGCCTCGTAAGCGCAGCCACATTGCCTTCTTCTACCACATTTCATTTAGATTACCTGTGATTCCATCCTTTCCAGTACTGACGATAAAATGAAACACATAAGTTATGTTTGAAAAAATTGTTTGAGTCACCGACCGACTCATTTCTTTTATATATATTTTTCACCTTAAGTTTACGCTTCTGTTTCGCATTTTCTATGTTTTATTGTTTTGTTTTCTTTTCTTTTTTATATTTTTTCTTCTTTTTAATTTTTTCAGTTTTTTTTTCGAGAATTGTATCTTTTCTTTTCTTTCTTTTTTTTTTTTGTTATTGTATGAAAAACTTGTATTTTTTTTATTCTTTATTTCATTATTATTTGTATCTATTGTTTTTTTAGTTCATATTTTTTTAAAATATATTTATATGTTGGGATAAGACAAGTTATTTAAAAAAAATAATAATAATTACAATTGTTTTTGATTTTCGATCTACACAAACAGCAAAACTTATTCCAATAATAACATCATGTTTTGTGAGTCTCAAGGAAGTGTTAAAATATAGTAAAATTAATTAACAGATTCATTTTGTTTACAATAGGGTGTGGTGAAAATAAAAATTACATATTACATGTTTCGTGTCTAAATGAGGTTGCCTCAGAGTTTCACACAATATTCTTTTTTTTTAGTTTTCTTTTGATTTTAGAAAAAGAATTGCATTATTTTCTTTTTTAGATTCTATGTATATCTGCTAACATATACATTTTAATTGTTTTCTTCTTCTTCTTCCTCTGTTTTCTCTCGTTACTAATAATATTATCTAAAAATGTTTAATTTACAGTTACTTTATATATATATGTATATAATAAACTTATATATCTTGTAGTTAAGGTGTTTTGTTTAGCACGCTTTCCCTCTCAAACATGCTCCCCCTTCCCTCATCGCATTCATTATCTGTTTATTTTGTTTATTTATTTTTATAAAAGCGCTCAGCAATTACATTATTAGGGTTCCAATTATTTGTTTGTTGTTTTCGTTATAAAACGTACTTTGCTTGTGTAAAATATTGTGTTTCATTCTGACCACCGTGATTCTTTTTCTCCTTTTCAACTGTATTTTATTATAACAATGCATATTAAGATGTAACTAGGTCCTACGTAAGTGCCGTTGCAGCGCTATCAACGTCTCCAAGACCGGTCCTCAGATTCGTCGTCTTCTTCTTCGTCTTCAAGGCGCAGCTCGGGTAAGGTGTCTGTTGTGTCCATATCGCTGTTGCCATTGTTGGTTGTGGTGTTTTTGTCAAGTGACTTCATGTCGGCGGTATTACCCTCGGATGTGATTTTGTTTTGTTGCTGTGATGCTGTAGGTTGAACCACCATAGGTGCCCATGCGATCTTTAAGAAAGAAAGAAAATAAAGATAGGTTAACACCCGCCATTTGGGGCGTCCTGCTGGCTAGAACTTACCTGTAGACGTTTCTCTTTGAAAAGTTTGCCACGTAGAACTGCTTGTTCAGCAGTTGAACGTGTGGCATAGGTGGCTATTAGCTGAGGAATAGTCTTTTCCATGTCGTACTTGACAACCTCTCCAAAGGCCTATATAAAATATTGCACAAGAAAAGAGTGTTATTAAATGTATTTAATGCCATGTGAGGGAAGCTCTAATCAACACCGATACCGATCAGTGAGAACTACTCAAGTTACACAATGTACGCTAGTAATGAAGTTTACGACTTCGATGAGCTCATTTGCATTCTGCCGATTATAAGATTCTGAATAGTCAACTGTAGACGCACTAATAGAATCCAAGAGAGAACCATGTACGTATAAGGACGTTGATGTAGGGAGTTAGAAAACTATACTCCAAAAGGTCGCGTGATGTACATTTTATGGATCACCATCGAAGTCTGCAGGGAAGCTGACAGCTAAACAGGCAGCGATTAGGTAAAGGAAGTGCAAGCGCTCGGACAGAACACGTAACCCCGAGGTCACTCTTCTAAGAATTTGGGTACAAATTACTGATCGCATATAGGGAGGACTGGGCAAAAGATATACAGTAGAGAACGGTTTTTGTGCACAACGTACGGCCTTCACCTTTTTGTGCACTTATCCTGCAAATGAATTAGAAATTTGCATGTATCCGATCTCGACTGTAGTCAGAAAGCCTTTCAATGGCCTGGATGAAGGCAACAGACTTGGTAAATCCTCGATCTCGTCGGAGATGTTCGTATCTCTGTCCGTTCGATTGTCCAACGACGGCATTGTATTCCGAACAGAATTTAAAGCTATAGAGTTAGCGTGTAACTTACCGTCAATGAATCCACGGATCCCCAGGGGGTGTTTCAGGGATTCCTCGACGGTCTTTTAAGCAAAAAAATGGTCCTTATTTTCAGACCACTACAGTTTTATGTTGGGCGAAATAAATTCGTTGCTGAACGCTTCGCACAGGCTCAAAGTGATAGGCGGGTTATCTACCGTTATATTCAAAGACAGGTAAATAGCGAACAAAATACTTTAGTAAATTTTGGCTGATGAACTAAACGCATTGAGTTGGAAGAGCATGAGCAAAGAAGAGGAGGCAATACGTTGTCAGGCTTGCCGAGGAAGAACGAGAGAGTGGCTCTGAAGTAGAAGATAAGGTAAGATGAGGACTAAGTTCCCGATGAATATAAATTCTGATTGTGAGTCAAACATGGTAGTAAATGGATTATCGGATATAAAACATACTAGTGGGTGCTGTGAGAGCTACAAACAGAATTCAATTGACTTCACCAAGCTCTATAACGACAGTTCTTCGAGAAATATTATTTGGTTAGTGATGGTGCCAACAACCCAAAGCAAAAGGTCTTCTAAGAGTACAATGTGAGCCGAGACGTTGGTGGTTACAAAAAACGAGGAATGACCCACAGTCATCTTGGTATTTTCTGCCAAAGGACTCAACACGACAATGCATATTGCGATTCATTCAGTATTCCTTATTGTATACCTGATTCAGTATTCCTTATTGTATACCTGACTTTTCCACAGGACTGTCATTGGGAATCAGTTATAAATTGTGATGACTTTGTTTGAACTTATTTTACTCTTATAAAAGCATGAAAACAAGCCTATTAGAAGCTTTGAAGCATCTTATATCTTTCAAAATAACTTAAATTAGAATTACTATAGGCATTCAATTAGATGTATTATGTGTACGCCTTATTTAAATCTTTGCCTCATAAATCGTACACGATTTTCTTCTGGGTAACAAAGTATTCTAATCCACACCACTCTAACTTAAGTGGAACAGTCGAGCCAGCTGCTACAATCACTCCTAACTAACCTAACCTAATTCAGTCTGTTGTTTGTGTCGCTTAGAGAGACTGACGTTAAAATGTTTCACAGAGAGTAGATTGATGTGGGGGAAGACCTTCTTATTGCTCTACTCATAACATAACCAATTGGTGGAGAGTACCACAGCTCATACAATCAACCCCTATCACGAATTCCATCGTAATCGAAAATGTACTACGAACTCCGAAAAATCGATCAGATTTCATTTGTCGTAAAATCATTGCGAGAAATCTGCTACAAATTTTGCTGGGAGTTGCTATCACTCTCACTCTAAGACTCGTCGTATTTTGTGATAGCATTTTTAGTAGTTCCTATCGTAGCTATCAATCGTCATGCATCTGCGCCCTAGATGCACAAGAATATGGTGATCAACGTAAAAGTTGGCTTGCTTAATTCTCTGATTTATTTCTCAATTGCCCCTAGATTCCAAAAAAGAACGTCTGGAAAGGAGATACAGTCGAAGTATACCCTTATTTCTACGACAGAACATGCAGGACACTCGAAGTTTATTCATTACGTGGTGTCCGACGCCTAGACTAGACTGTAATTCAATGATTTGACAGTGAGACGAGTTGGTCGAATTTTCGAAAATGTCACTGCCGTTCAGGCGCCAGAAGACAACGATCCCAAGCAGTCAATTTCGGGTATCGCTCAGACCACGGATCTTTGTTTACATAGAAGATCAAGCTGACTCAAAAATTGAAGCCTATGGTCCATCTGAAGTAAGGTACGTTTATTTCATGTTAAGTTATTAAATCTTTATTCGAAAACCTATATTAATATGCAATACATTTATTATGTCTGAATTACCACTTAAATTCATCTTAAAATTTAAGAAGCTTTAAAGGTTCAACCACTTCCGATTTCTAAACTGAAAAAATATATATAATCAATTTTGACACTAGCTGTCAGTTTGTAGAAGTTCTAGAGGTAACCCAAAATTAGATTTCACATTTTTTTGAAATGTTCAATTTGGGTGCGGTGTAAACATACCATAAGACTGTCATTTGCATTTAGTTATAATACTACTACCAAATTTAACCTGACTTATAGTTGTCACAAACTTTAAACTGCCCTTTTCTGTCATTGCTCTAAATCAGTATTGAATCATTGAAATAAGTTTTCATTCGCGCAGGTCAGCCAACTGGAATCTACTCGCCTCAATCTAGTGCAAGTGTGGCCATATAAATGACTTCTATAAACGGGCTTTAGCTTTATAATTGTTCTTCCTGAAATTGTTACAGAGACTTCGCCTCTACCTCTACTACATTTCCATAGTCATTCCCAATTTGCTGAACTTCGATTCCCTCAAGAGATGACCAGCCATGGTGTAGAAGAACGACAAGCTCGTGTGTGCTTCCACACACGGAATACATAAACACATATATAAAAATTAAAATCACTTACCCTAAAGTGAGCTAACACTTGGTCGCAGTCCTCACTCTCGAAGCCGGTTACAACAATGGACTTGGGTCTTCTGTCGACGCTGGTTGAACCAGCAGCTGGCAGCGTTGGACGAATATGCTTGTTGAGCCTGGCTCCACTTGGTGGAAAATGTGGCTTCACACTGTTGCCGATGCCCAGGCTGCGCTGCAAGTCCTCCAAACGTTTTTGTATGGCAGTAGTATCGTTACCCTCTTGCTGTTGAGCGAACAGCTCCAGTTCGATGTCGAGGAGCTCTTTCTTCTGCTGCTCTTTGGTCTTCTTGATAGACGGTTGTTGGTTGTGAATCTGCGCAGCCATTTGCTCTTGTTCCGCGGCAATCTCTTTTCTCAACTTGTCAATTGTGTCTTGAAGGATTTTGATTGTCTCCACGGTCTTGACACGCTGCGGATCGTTGGGCTCGCAGCGCTCCACAAGATCTACGGCAGATTTCATTTGCGTAAGGTAACCTTGAAGTAACTCGTGCTTTCGCTTTCGTAGACCATTTGCTAGCTGCACGACGGCCTTGGCTTGCTCTTCTTGTTTCTTGCGAATAATGGCTGTGGTGGCAGGTGTTACGCGCTGTGTGTTGTTTTTGACACGTAGCGATGTCGGCGGAACATGGGCAGCTGGCACTGTTGTTGTGGTTGACGCGGTCGTTGCCGCTGGTGTTGGGGTTGCTGGAGTTGTTGGCGTCGATACTGGGGTCTTTGCTGCGTCAGCAGCTGGAGTAGGCACTGCGGGAATATTGCTTAGATGATACTGCGAGTTCTTGCGGCCGGCTCCGTTCACAGGGGCGGCTGCACCGACGTCGTCTTTCATTAAATTCGTCCCTTGCGGGTTGCCACCTCCAGAAATACCATCCGACTGACTGTGCCAGAATACTTTGATGAACCGGTTGTTGAGCACAGCTTCCGTGCTGCGGTAGGCGACGTTTGCTTCGGCGTGAGTGGAAAACGTGACAATGGCAGCTTCTGGATCGCCGTCGTAGGAAATCTGAATATTGACTATTTTCCCAAACTTGGCGAAGTGGTTGTTCAAGTGAGCAATTGTGTTCATGCCGCGCGGCACCTTTCGCAGCTCCAACGAGCAGTTGTTCTGGATGTTCGTTATGCGTGGTCCTAGGCGGCTGGAGAGGGGCAACTTGCGCTTAGCCGGGCCCTCTGCTATGGCCACACTATCCTCCAGCTCGAAGCGGCGTTTCGATTGTGCAGCAGATATATCTCCACCTGATCCGTTTGCGTCTACCACTGGCACTGGGATTAGTTCTCTCTGGAGTGGTGTGGCAGCTGCGTTCGGGGGGAAGGGGAAAATCGGAGTTGCGGGACGGAATCCAGCTCCACCTGCAGCGCGAGGATACACTCCGGGTAGAGCGCCGTTTCCACCCTTATGCGGGAAGGAGCCGCGTGGCCCAGAACTGAACGGATTACCACCGCCTGACACGTTGCCGCCAGTCGCTACGTTTCCCACGGAGGGTGCTACCGCCGACGAGGAACCACGCGACCAAAGATCCGGAGCGTCCGGGTTGTACTCTCGCAGTGACATACTGATCAAAGCCGAATTGTTTATTCCCTCGAACACAACTGGATTCACGCCGTGATCCCAGGGACAAGTTTCTCCGCGGACACAATATCCCTTCTCGTCGAAGTCACGGCAACGCTGTCGCTTTGAGTTCTCGTTATTGTAGACTGGTGACCGATTGTTCACACCACCGGCTGGCGATCCGCCCTTCCGTCTCTCCAAGGACGGCGATCGGCTGCGAGACGCTGAATGGCTTTTTGTCCGATTCTTTGCATTGAATCCCACTCGGGGCGACCGTTCGTCATTCATGTGCGGCCCACGACGCCGATCAATGCCTCTTCTGTCCCTCCGATCACTGTGAAGTGGTGGCGATTTGTTCCTAAACTGTCGCGTGTTCTTTTCCCTCTCGTTCTGTCTGCGATCTCGGGATCTCGATCTGCGGGAAAGGCGATCGTTTGAGCGTGATCTGGACCTCGATCTGATTATCTGGTGGTCTGATGCTCTCCGACGGCGGGATTCACGTGGCTGATTCTCTTTGTCTGACGTCGCCTTGAAGGGACTTACACTCTTGGCGGGGCCCATCGTTGGCGGTGGCGGTGCTATCGGTGCCGGTGTTGATAATATGGCAGTCGCTATTGGTTCAATTGAACTCTGTGTTACGGCACCGATGACAGTCGGAGTATTACTCTCCTCGATTTTATTATATAATTCTTTGGTTTTAGTCTGCAATAAGAGTGTGCTTGGTATGAGTATCGTGTCATCAGGGAGGCTATCATTACTCACATCATCTAGCGGTGGTGTAAGTTCTCTGTCCGTGCTTATTTTAGCTTCGACAGGAGCACTCTCAGTTGCACTATCAATTGGTGGTGTCGGCACAACGGGGGCTAAATATTCTTCCGATGCAATGGCATTAAATAGACGTTCAACGAATGGTTTTGTCTCTTCGGCCAAAAAGACGTCTAATTGTTCTATCATGACTTTCTTTAAGTCCTTTACAGGTTTTTCTTTTTTCAGTAAAGCCAATACGTATCGCGCTAATGCGGATGAATCAGCATCACAACTGTTGAAAACAAACAAGAGAATATTGTGTTAGGGAGCACTTTTAAAAAATTTTCTAAACATTAGAGGATTTTTTGTCACGTGACACGCAGTCGTCGTAGATGATGTACTAAACCTAACCTGTACCTAACGAAACGAAATTGAAAGCACGTGAGGACAAATCAAGAATGCAGAGTGGAAAGTTGTAAAACGATGTAAAACATACTTCCACATCACACACCGCTTATGACACAGTCGGATGACGAATTCTACGTTCGATCTATGACCCTCCTCTTCGTCGTTAATTACGATAAGAGTTCCTAACCACTACAAGCGCATATTATCGAGTGACATCAATTTAGTCTGACGACAACGAAACACGCATGGTTAGGCCATGTAGGGCGAATACAGAACTCAGCAAAAATCAAGAAAAATATCTGATCTTTGATAACGAGCTACATAACAGAAAATGATTACCGAACCGGCACTCAAGACTCCGACGAAAGATGTTACTATCTGAGCAGATTATTGTGTTAGAATAGATAAAAACAAACTCGCACGTGTTTTAATTCGGTTGTTCGAAAGAAAAGTTCACGACTAAAACCGAGAAGTTATCGCGGAAATGTTTGATAAACCACGTGCTGCGCTTGGACTTCAGTAGTTAGTTTAATCAATAATTTGAATGTCTTCTGGAGATTACTACAATTCGTGTTCGTCTGGCAAGGTCAGATGAAATTACGACTGCCGCAGGTGAAGATGTGCATATATTGAGAGTACGTGATGAGATTTATTTTCGTTTTACGCCGCGAACATCGCCATCACCCATAAAGAGCGACATTTACGATGTTTTTGGACTGGTATGTCATTGTGACACATTTTTTTAATGATGACGTGCCACAAAGATGACAGTGACAGATTTTCAGAGCGATGTGAGCAGAAATTATTTATTCAAAATGTAAGCACATGACATTTGGACGAACTTGAGTGTTTGTACTAAACATTTAAAAAGATAATGGTTGCAGATGGGTTAGTTAACCTCACATTCTCCAAGAATGGTTCAATACTGAAACAACTTAGAACATGTATAATCCGAAACACCGAGCTTGGTGTCAAGTAATCGGTTTTCAACTCACTATTTGTTCCAACCCTTACCCATGATCATGAAATTTGAGTAATTGTCGAAAGAATAAGATCGCGAATGTAAGCTGCCGAGATTAGATTTCTTAGTGCGGTTGTGGGAATTCCTCCTCGTGTTATGCTGAGAAACACGACGGAAAGTAGGAATTCAATGTCGAGCAGCTACTTCTCCGATCGGAAGGAGCTGTACTTCTATGGTATGGACACAGGGCACGAGTACATCAGTTGCAAATGCAAACATCAAACGCGAGTACATCAGGAAGGCGACCATTTGGCAGAGGGAGGACGCCATGGTTGGTCCAAGTCCAAAAACTCGTTTGGTTGCGCCTGGGCATAAATTCGAATGAATCCGAGGCGAAGCATCGAGTGACTGGGAGATCTCTAGAGGGTGCTTTACCCAGTGACACCCTTACAGTGGATCGTACCTGTCATAAGATGATGGTGGTTTTAAACAACTTAAACAAGATAGCCCTATCGGAAGATCTAGGCAAAACACATAAAAAAGGCTCCGTTACAGATGATTTACTATGTTCAGCAGGACAATATATCAGAATATTTCAAAATTCACGTGAAGTGGATAGGGAAACTTTGTGACCTACGATCAAACACAAGCAAAACCAAACTAACATGGCGCGACTTGCTCATATATCCTACACATCAATTTTCACAGAAAATTTAACATTAGGCTTCGGCAATATATTTCTTCTCTTCTTAAGAAGAGAAGAGATCATTCGAGCTTATGACGTATTTTGTAATTGGATTTGCAAGTATGTGCTAACTCAATAAATAGTTAAAGACAATTTATCACATGCACATAAAAATACGCCGATAGAGGACTTGCACATCAGAGTTCGGTGGACCAACTATCACTTCGGTGATCATCCGTCCCAGTTTGCAGACGTCCCATATTTTACAGTCCGTCCTGAGTTTTTTTCCTCATAGGGTACGAATAAGTGTTTCAGTTTTGTTTCATTTAATTATCAACACAAATTGTTATTAAAAAGCAATTTATGCAATTATGGCTACAAACTGCAAACGTACCCTTAGGTGAAAATAATGAACAATCTACTACAAAAGTTTAGTTTTGTTGAATTATAGTTGATTTGTTGTTAATCTGTCATTTAGTGATAAAAATATCCTCTGGATACCTGAACCCTCTTCGAGAGGGATTTCTCAACCAGCATTCTCCACCAGTCTTATTGTAAGTTTGAACATCAGACATTGTAAAATTCACTGCGAAATTTCACACACGGATCGAAGATGGTCGAAGGTGAATAAGCTGGGCCGAACATCCAGCTTGTCATTTCCGACCGAACCATTGTAGCGTCTTTCAGGCAGAAACCATAACGATCAAGAAAATCAATGTGGTATCAAGAGCAGATAGAAGTATATGTTACGAAAACCAAGCAGTAATCAAATCTGAGTTCAGTCAACTTCAACTCTAAGACTTTTAGAAGTTGGCAGATGTTTCTTAACGAGATAACCAAGTATTTTAACATGAGCAGAGACGAGGATGAAGGAGAAACTATTGTACACTTGTTATGCAAATGTAGTGCTGAAAGTCTATTACTTCAATAACCTGGGGCCTAACAGTAAATGACCACAATGCAGATCAAGGCATAAACGAAGGTTTGTTTGGTGGTGAAGAAAATCGTTCAAACATAAGCCGAAGAAAAAGAAAACTGTCCTCAACACAAACCAACACCAAAAAACAGCAAATCCACATTGAGCACAAATCATATAATCAAATCACCAACCAATTTGCATTTACACTTAATAAATTTCTTTAGAATAATTTTTTAGTTTGACATGTATTCGGTCAAAAAAAAAAAAAAACGATACTCGATCGAAAGTAGGGAATTTTGAACAAAATACTTGGCATTCGATTCTTCTTTCATACATGGTACCAATGCAGTGAAACAACTTTCGAATATTATCAGAATTAGAATCGATTGACATAGTTGGTCCCCTGACGTAGCAACGTAAAAATAAGTCATCTTCCCCGCACAATGGACATACGCTTGCCAATGTGAGCTGCTGTCCTCTCGTGTAGCAGTCAGCAACCTCAACCCAACCTAACCTAATAAAAATATGAAAGCCACTTTTATTATTCAAGCTTCAATTTTTGTAATAAAAACAGGGCATTTTCTTCAGCGACGAGTAAGATTTTTCACTCGGTGGAGACGTTTAGAAACAACATTGTCGCGTATGGGCAACAGTCAAAAGAACCATTGCAACCACAAACGTTATTCGTTGGCTGGGTGGAAATGACTGACTGCTGTAAGAAAGAGAGAAGCCACACTTAGGCCAGCATAGGCCCATTCGTCTATACTTCTTCGGAAACGGAAATGATAGCCGCCAGTCTATTCACATATGTAGCTATAGCCAAAAAGTTAACCTATGTTTTTCTTTGGATGTGTGACATACTGAGTCAACAAGACGATGTCACATCTGACAAAACGATCAATTTTGACTTAATTGTGAGACAAATTTGCCGAAGGAGTCACTCCGTGTCTTATTGTCATATGATTTTGTTGACCCTTTAAAAATTGTTAAGTTTTGAATCAGTTATGTACGAAAAAGCCAGCGACGTTATGTACCTTGTCAGTAAATTTTGTTATTGATACTTTTTGTTTGACAATCAACGTTTTGAACACATTCGTAGGTAATTCACAATGAAATGGTGGTGGTTCAAAATAGTGTAAAACGGAATGAACCTACTAAATTGAAGAAAAAATTGGATTATGCCTCTCACCATACTAAAAAAAAAATCCAATGCATTTACTTAAAAATAACCTTTACACAACTCTAGGTGCACAAAAGAAATTTAAAAATAATGCCAAAGCATGTTATTACATATCGCAGTAATAACATTGTTTATTGGAGTACATGACGATAATAATCTCACAGAGCAAATTATGGTGTTTTCAGCTGTCAAGTGTGTGGAGCTCTGACTACAGCAAATCGCAGGAAGGATGTATCTAATTGGTGGGTACATGCAATTAAATTAAATTGCGAGCATCGCTGTGTATAGCAATTGGTAGGTCATGAAGCTGTCATTACAAGTACTTGTGACAGTTCAACACTTATTTGGTTAAGTGAAGGAAGTTTAAAGTGCACTCCAAGTGTTTAGAAGGCAAACGCATTGGCGAACAAATACATATGTAAGTCAAAATTAATTTCTGAATTGTGAGATCTTACGTACTCGTGACATTCTAGTTCTAGTGACACTAGGGGGCCGTACACCCCGTGCTGATGTTGTCTATAAATATTGCAACACCTCCTAAGGATTCAACCAAATTACATACGATTTTCGAAACCCATCAAGTGACGTTTTGAATTAGAAACTAATGTTTATTGATACAGAATGAGTATCTTAAATTATGATGTGACTCACAAAGGTAATACAGTGGACTCTCCCGCAGTCGAATTGTCAGGGGATATGAAAATGTGTTCAAGTTAATGCCCATTCATATGAGCGGCGAACTGCGAACGCGAACTTTCAGAAACAACCCTTCCCCAGCAAATATAAACAAAAAGTTAAACTTCTTGGTATGGTTAATCAAAAAATTCGACTTAGGAAGAGCCCATTGTATTTTAAATAAGATCTCGTGAATTATATTGTACTTACAGCGGTTCCAGTATTATCACAAGCCAATTTTTAAGCGCGTCAGGATTGTTTATAAGCATTTTTTTGAAATTGCTTTATATGTTATCACAAATGATTAGTTAACTCTCCCAACCAAAATTAATATCAACTAATTTTGTACGATGAACGTAGTTCTGAGATCACCAGATCTCAAAAGTAGATATTGCGACCTTTGTTCCTTCTTGTTTACGTATATTTTATAAATTTGTACTAATTCACGTTTTAAATTATATTGTTGTATTTTTTTCTTTTTCTTCCAGTTTATCTCTGCTTAACAATTGTTATACGTTCTATCCCTAGGAGAATGATTCGGTTTCTGAAAATAGAAGAAAACAAAATATCTATGAATACACTGGTAAATACAATCGGTCCGTGTGGTTAATTGTGTCGATTGTTTATTTTTACACTTGCAGTGCATGGAAATGAATAAAGAGCGTGTACACTTTGTGACTTATTTATGTGATAAATGAAGTAGTAATATGTGTCATTTATTGTCACAACTTTGATTTTTTACCGCGAAAATAAAGTAGCTTCCCATGAGAAAAATTATGCGATTTCTTACAAAACGAATATATCTTATAAATGTAGTGAAAGGGATTCATGGCTTACTTAAATTAGTGCTCCCCCAGGTGCATATTATTTTTACAAAATTCCCTCAACTACATTGCAGGCAAGGAATAAGAAAGAACAAATTATAACCCTACTTCCACAGACCAACATTCTTCAGAAAACCGCGGCATAGGTGATGTGCCCACGGCTGCTAAGTACAATATTATAAACAACTCAATACCAGGGTCCCCGCTCCCTCCCGCCAACATCAATTAACCCTCAATGAAAGACAATTTCTGTTGTTTTTTTTTTAAGTAAATGTCATTGTTTATTCAGCCAGCATTACTAGATGAATGAAATAATCGAATTGTGTTTATCAACAACCGGTATACAAACAGAATCAGTACACGTTTCATCGAAATTACCATGAAATCTAAGCATTACACCAGATGTCTCACTTTATATGTATGTTTTCCATCTATTACTCCTGGTCAATTTAGACATCTGTGGCATTTTTTTTTTTTTTCTACCACTCGCTACTGGTCGTTGCAGCAATTTGTATATCGGATGACCTCGCACATAATGAAAACACACTTGTACTGCATTTTTTATTGTTTTTAGAAAGTTTCGTTCAACAACCAACAATCATGGGGGACCCACCTCTTTCAAGCAGTACTCAACTCTTCGGTTTTTTTTTTCTTTCTTGTCCATTTCGCAACACTTTGGGAGCACACTGACTACCTTAAGAAAAACTATAGAAAAAAAATGCTTCAGTGAAGTTTTTCCACGCGCACACACACACACATACACTCCAACATGCATACAGAAACGAAAACAATATCTCGAATTTTCCCTAATTATTTCCAGTTCCTGCTAGAAAATATTACCATTTTCACAAACCTCTCAAAATGAAATTCTCAATGCAATGTTCGTCTTATTCAATTAATATTTCGAATAAAATCAAGTACTCTTCTTCAATTGTGTGTGAAAAGGATTAAGGAGAAGAAAAAAAAATTAAAGATGGAGACGGCAACCGTAACCACTGGCAAAAATAGAGACAGGCCACGAAAAACAGACGGGTTTTGTTCGGTCTCGTTCGCTCCATGAGGTTCGCACTACTCGTTCGCATACACACAACCACACATACTACTATCTATGAGCTCTCGACATTTTCTTGCATTTGCTCGTTTCTTTTTTTTTCCTCTTTTTTTTATGGGGGGGTTTTGATATTCAGACAAAATTTCTTCGATTAAACTCACTTTTTGGGATATTTTATTAGTAATTATATGAAAATTATGTTCTTATCACTGTTTTTTTCCAACGGAAAGGTTCTTCACAGCACTTTTTTACAATCTAAAAGCAAAATTAATTTGCTTAATATTCATGAACGACCTTTTGCTCAGCGAAAAATCTATCACAAAAGTGACGTATGAATGAATGAAAGTAGTGGTCGAAAATGGACGTGCGATGCGCGTTGAATGTGCTTGAATATAGAGGGCAGCGTTGGGTATGGTTTCGCTAGTTGCCGATAGGCGTCGTACAATATATATATCAAATGTTTTTTTATAAGAATTTGACACAGACAACGTGATAAATAATTGTTGATTTTGAGTGTAATTAAGTATATTTAATAAAAAAATCGCTTCCAATCACATCAGAAGTGCTTAACATATTTAAGTAGTGCATTCAGCACTGTCACCAAAAGCGCTTTCTAAAATCGTACTTGACATCGGCGTATATTTTTGTAACATTGCAAATGAGTGCCTTCAGCATATGCTCGCAGGTTATTGTCTTCGCTTATATATTCAAGTACTACCTAAGGGGCCAACACAAGCCATGAAAAATCCATAACGGATAAATGCTTTTTATCCGAACGTTTATTTTTGTTATGATTTAACTTTGCCGCTAACGTTCTCTAACTATTTATTTCTGCTCAGTCCTCATTCAGCATTGTTCAGCTTACTTCTGCGTATTAAGTTCGAGATGGTCTTGCGATTTTATTTGGTGTAAATAAAATGCAAAATGCTTGTTGTCCTAGATCAAATACCAAGACCTAACAATCCATTCCCTCAATCTTAGGAAAACATGTGATGTTTTTTTCCACTCGATCTAAGCGGACTTTGAAAATAACGACACGATATGATTTTAGTATATAATTTACTCACCAAATAGGGCTAGTTTTCTTCTATCAAGAATCGAGCCTTAAGTTCTCTAACCGAGAAACACAACAACGTTTCTGCTGAATTACAACAGGTTTCTTTCGCTTAGAGGGCTTTTACACGAGCTAATTTCGACGGGGTGCAGTGGCGTTGCGGATATGTGCGTCGATCCAACCTCGACGTCGTAGGTTCGAATCCAGCTCTGAGCGACAAAAATAAGTTTCACGACCTCACCTCTTTCGAGTCACTGACAATGCTCAAAGAGTATTTCCTGTCAAGAATAAGCTTCTCAAACTTGGCCGTTCGGAGTCGGGATAAAACTGTAGGTCCCTTCCACTTCCACACTAGTGGATGCTGAGAAGCTAGGCCCTGGCCCTCTATGGGCTGTAGCGCCACCCATATTATTATATTATTATTATTATTATTATAATGTCGACAGCATCTTTCTATCTTGTTGGCAAGAGAGGTGAGACATAGGAAAAGCTTCATCTCCCTTGCCTAAAACATGGAAAAGCTTGCTGTCTGATTTAGATCGTGTAAAAGAACTATTAAGTATGAACTTGTGGTCGCGCATCGCAAGTGGCTGTTCTTGAAACTAGGGCTTAGGCTAGGTACTACGGCAATCATTACCTTAACATACCACGTTGATAGACAACTCTATTACTTCTCATCACCGTTTTCATTATCGTATATAAAACAAATCCAGAAGAGTCAGAGTTGTTGGCGAAGAATCGAGTGGCCCGGAGACCCTTTCCCTGATGATGACGATATCACATGTCGTCGATCAAACTGTCGCGCTTACGAGACAATGAACAATTTGACTTCGACACAATCCTGATAGAAGCAACCGAAGTCTGACTGAATGAAACATTATATTTAGCCAGACGCCGGACAGATAGAATAATCCATGCAATATAGGGATGGATGGCAGGAATTCCACGTTTTTAGCCGCAGTGAACTTTCGGTAACAATCGCTAAGCTCAACTCTAACCAGGCTTCTGATAGCGATGGATTGCCTCCATCCCGAAGTTTTTTATTTCCATAATTTGAAGTCAAGTTTATTTGCTTTTCTTCAACTGTTTTGAAACACTTAAGTAACAGCATCCATGAAAGCAAGTCTGCTATTTTTGTGCTCTGCGCATTCGTTGAGCGGAATGATATACAGATGATTGACTGTAGAGTTCATCTGATGGAGAATACTCGGATCATGATAAAGACAGGGGAGCACCAAAACATCTTGGCGAAATTATGACTTATAGATCGACGTCACTTTTTAGAAAGGACAGATTTTGACAACAACTTTATCTCAGCTTTAAGCACAATCATTGCACTCCTTAACTCAGAGAAAAATTACAGATTGACCAACATGTTGATTGTTGGGTCCACTTCCATTTTTATCACGCACAAGATTTTATAAAAATAAAACGCTGTCGGATGAAACCAAAGGGCGGTAGAGGTAGAAGTTAAACAAATACTGTGACACCAACTGAAGTCCCAAAACCAACTACATTCGTATGAATCTTTGGCAGATTTTCAGTTTAGCACTAGCGATGAGAATTTACTCCACATGTAGTACATCTTACTTACTTACTTACTTACGAACCATGAAGGGTCTGAGCTTGAGCAATTGCTGCCTTCCGTCGGTGACGGTCCTGGGCACGCTGTTTCCAGTCATCAAGGCCAAGCTGTCTTAAATCCGCGATGACTTGGTCTTTGTACCGGAGGTTCGGTCTTCCTCTCCTTCTCGAACCAGGAGGCTCGGGATCGAAGACCCTCTTTGCTGGAGCGTTGTTGTCCATTCGCTCGATGTGGCCGAGCGAGTGTAGTCGACGGATTTTTGCCTTCCGGACTACATACACATCCCTGTACAGCCCGTGGAGTTCGCGCTTGTGTCTTCTCCTCCATTCGCCTTCATCGCAGACGGGACCATATATCCGACGTAGAATTATTCTTTCGAAGCCACCAAGAATCAGCTCTGCAGCCTTACTTAATGTCCAGCCTTCGGCTCCATAAAGTAGGACTGGCATATAGTACATCTACCGCATTAAATTAAGTTCATGCATTTGATACGTAGCAACTTGTCTCTACTACGATTGAAGATGCATTGTATATGTCTTCGCAAGCGTCTGACCTACACTACATTCTATAACACCTTTTTTTATAGCCAAGGCGCTTGTCCACTTGTGTCGTAGATAACCTGACCTCTCATATTCCTTGAAAAAAAAAGATCGCCTTATAGTACAAATAGCCATTTAGCGATCACCGACAGTAATACGCGAAGTGTTTTAATAATTTCTTAAATCTACTTCACTTTTTGTAAGTCTACAATCTGCTTCACTTTCTGGCCTCTGCATTCACATCCAACCCCACTTAAGTACTCCAATTCCTCGAAGAAGTGTTTTCCTAGAAGCCAACTAGAAGCTCCCTTCTTTTTGCTACAGCTTCTGCAAAAGTCGCAACAAGGTAATGTGCAGTCGCATTGTATGTGTACTTATGGCAATGGTCCGGTAAGGAGTTCTAATAGCAAGCGTTATATTTCATGCCTGCAACTGAATCCGTTTAATGAAGTTGATCTCTTAATGCTTAGGATCGGCCATAGAGCCTTTGCTGATGAGCCGATACTCAGACCAAGTCAGCAAGTTCTAGTATTCTTTATAAAGGGTGATTTTTTAAAAGCTATTACAAAGTTTTCAAAAAAAAAAAAACTAGTTTTCAAACAAAATATTCAGAAAAATGCATGAAATCTTTATTTGAATCGATAGTACGGTCCATATAATTTAATGTTTGAAGATTTGTTCATGCAAATGTTGACCTTGACTGCGCTTCAAATGGTCCATCCGTTTAGTTCAATTTTGGCATACTCTTCCCACGTTTCGGCCGATATATCAAGAATAAATGCTTCAATGTTGTCTTCCAATGCGTCAATTGAAGCGGTCTTGTCTGTATAGACATGAGCTTTAACATAGCCCCACAAAAATAGTCTAAAGGCGTTAAATCCCACGATCTAGGCGGCCAATGGACCGGTCGCGAACGTGAAATAAAATGTTCACCGAACTCGCCCCTCAATAAGTCCATTGTTGAGAGTGCTGTGTGGCATGTGGCACTGTCTTGTTCAATGTCATGCAAGTCAAGCTCTTGCATTTTGGGCAAAAAAAAGTTGGATGGCGCTCACGATTCACAGTTACGTTACGATTCGCATCAACTTTGAAGAAGTTCCGTCAAATGATGCCACCAGCCCATAAACCGCACCAAACTGTGACTTCTTCTGGATACGTTGGTAGCTCTTACAATGCTTCTAGCCGACATTCACTCCAAAATCGACATTTCTTCTTATTTACGTATCCATTGAGCCCAAAATGAGCTTGGTCGATGAAGAAGAATGAAGTATGAATGAAGCGCGATGAACTTTCTTAACAGAGCACGCATTTTGATAATAAAATTCAATAATTTGCAATCGTTGTTTGTTTGTAAGACGATTCATGGTTAAATTATAGACCAAACTGAAGATATTTGGCAGTGAAACAAAACACGAAACGTGAGTCAACTCTTTAAACCAGTGTTGCCAAAAAGATAATAGCTAAAAAATCACCCTTTAGTATCAGTCTTGCTGTTGCCAGGAAGCATGGACACCAACCACACGGATGACCTCGAATGTGATGTCCTTCGTTCAGGCTAATTGATTTAGTGAAACGATTTAGACAGTCTCGTTCAGATAGCTCTAAGGCCCTAAACCCTTAGAAACCGCTATTCTTCTTCTTCTTCTTTGTGTGGCGCCTCTCCAACTAGCGTGATCCCTGGCTAGCTGTTGGTTGAGGTCCTTATCCACTTGGGTGCGCCACCTTAAACGCGGGCGTCCTCTGTTGCGTTGCCCGACAGGTTCGGATTCGAAGATTCTTCTGGCCGGAGCTGTGGTCCATACGCTCTACATGACCTAGCCACCGTAGGCGTTGGATCCGTAGACGCCTAACTAGGCTCATGTCGCTGTACAGCCCGTACAGTTCGTGATTGAATCTTCTGCTCCAGAACCCGTCAACACAAACAGGACCAAAGATCGTGCGTAGAACTTTTCTCAAAGAGACCAAGGACTTCTTCATCCACTTTCGAGATTTTCCATGCCTCCGCGCCGTATAGCAGGACTGGGATGATCAGAGTCTTATATAGAGTCAACTTGGTTCTTCGAGAGAGGGCTCTATTACACAATTGCCTCTTGAGCCCGAAGAAAAGCGGTTGGCAAGAGTTATCCTACGCTTGATCTCGGTACTGATGTTATTTGTTCAATTTACTCCGGAGCCGAGTGAAGTGAAGTCCTTGACTACCTCGAAGTTATAGCTGCCCATTGTGACGCTCTGTCCAAGACGTCGATGTTGTATGTCCTTTTTTGAGGACAGATATACTTCGTTTTGCCCTCATTCACCGCCAGACCCATTTTAGCCGCTTCCGTCTGAATGTTAGCAAAAGCTTCACTGACGGCTTGCTGAGTTCTGCCAATCACGTCAATGTCATCGGCGTATGCTAACAATTGCACGGACTTCTAGAAGATCGTGCCTCTAGTGTTGGCGTGTGAGTTTCGCACGATCTTCTCCAGGACGATGTTAAAGAAATCACATGAGCCGCTATTATAATCCGCAAAAACCGCATTTACCGGATTTCAATGAGGTGTGCAATCAATGCCGCGACTGCTGCGAAAATGAGTAGTAGATTTTTGTTCCACATAAAAGAACAACCAATGGCACGGTATGCAGGGCTGTGGGGACGAAGAAGAGGATACTACCTACTACTTGCTTTATTACCTACATGCTGAGACTGAAAACACTGGGAGATTCCTTCTTCGAGAATCTCCAGGACATAGCAGATTTCCCTTTCAATTCTATTTGCAGATTTGTCACGACCACCGAATAACTGGAAGGGACAGCACAAGATTTGTAAAATCAAAAGCTTCTACAACAATAACGAGTCGGACGAGAGAAGGTTAAATGTGGTAGATTTGAAAATTTCCCAAAAATTAAATAGATCTACCACAATTGTGGTAAAGTCGCATCACTCTGCGCAAGGGATACGAAAATAGACCGTATACGACAGATGTTTCCGAGTCCAAGAGCACGCTCTATAGGAGGACCATACCTCTGATGGCATAAGTACCAGCTGGAAGGGAACCACCATCAGTTGAACGTGCGTAGCTTGAAGTTACTAGCATATGATCATGCTAGACGGAGAGATATGCTGAGGCTGAGGCTGAGGCCCAAGTTCACTCCGGACAAAGAAGAACCATTAAGACCAGAGAAAGGAAAACGAACAGGAATTATTTTTTTAAATTTTATTCTTATTCTAAATTTATATTTTGTTTTGTTTGTTTGTTATTATTTATAACTCAGTTTTTGTGTCACATATACAAGTATTAATACAATCAAAGTTAAAAATAAGGGTTACTATTACATATAATATATATACTCTAAATATAGTCAATTACACAATTTATTTTTCTCCAACAAAAGAAAGATTCAAAGACTTCTTCTGCCGCCTAGTAACGCATGCCAAATTGTAACTTTCAACGTCACATCTAAATAATTCTCAAACTCTCTTATCAATAGACTTCAATGTATACTCTATATAATTTCTGATGCTGTAACTTGTCTGTAAAGAATTAACTTTGATTTCTTTTTTATTTACGTAAATACATATATTCAGAATAAAATGAAAACTAAATTCAATCTAGCTATTTTTTGTGTTGTTCTCTTCTTTTTTTGTTTTGTTTCTGTTTCATATATATTTTCGTTTATAATTTCATTCATTGCTAAACAAACAAATATAGTACATTCCATTATATTCTCTTTTTAAATAATTAAAAAACCACAAGGTTACTTGCTGTTGATTAAAAGTGTAATTAAAGCATTGTCAGTAAAAACGCAGACTTGCTTCCTTGTCTCGAAAATAAAATACAAAATCAAGATCACACTTAAAAAAAGAACAGGGCGTTTACAGAAAAATAAAAACACAAGTGTTCAGACGAACATCTGTTTTGCTTTGAGTGTGGTCTACAATGAACGTACACAATCAAAATTAGAAATAAATTGAACAAATATTAAATCACTTAAAGTTTGTTTCGTTTTTTGTTTTGTTTTTGAGGTTAATTTGGCATATAAGCAGAGTTAAATTTAATTTCTTTTGTTTCTTTGTGTTGCTTTACAATTAAAATAAACATTAATTATTTACAAAATAATATCCTGAACTAAACAAAAACGACAAAAATAACGCGTCACATCATTTGTAGTTCAGAAGCATGCACAAATACCATACACTGCGATTTGTACACGAATAAACGAGTTAGAATATTGGAGTTTTGGTTTTGGTTCAGAAAGAAAATAGTTACAAAAGATTTAAAAGAAATAAAATATCTTCAGCGGGTTAGTAAAAAAAAGAAGGAAAATAATACATATATACTTAAAAAATATGCTCGTACAAAGAAAAATCAATTTTCATCAGCATTCGTAAAATGTTTGTTATTTTGAGTTTTATTTCATCTCGATTCGGGCACGGAGTTTCGCCCGCGCATTTAAGTACTCGGGATTGACGTGAGTCTCCATCTCTTGCTCTTGAATTGACGGGTTGGTTTGTTTTTCGAGCTTTTGAGCCCGCTCCATGATGACACGATTCAGTTCGCCCTTGATTCCGGATTCGAGTTTAACGGCTTCTTGCTGCTGCTGCTGGAGGAAGATTTGTCGTTCTCTTTTCTTTTCGAGAACCCTCTGCAGTTCTGATTTTTGATTGAGGACACTTTTACCACTGAAAATAGAGAATGGGTGCTTATATCAGTAATGCAGCAAAATTTTAAAGCGATAATATGGGTTGTCTTTCTAGCACAGGGCGGCCCATCTAGTGACCTAGTCACTGTACTGCAACGTCAAGCTCTCTTAATTGCAGACATGTAGCTATGACGCAATGCAGCGCGTTCTAAACGTCAGCGGTCGCTTTCGCTGAGCAAACAACAGCAACCGGCTCGTCATAAATTATCGTCATATATGGCAGATAAGAGAACATATAGATATTCGTCTCTCCAGGCACAAAAATTGTCCTCCCTATCCCGACACAAAAATTGTCCTATTGATCTGAACTTACGCGCGCTACTCTATTTTCACGAGCCTGTTTCAAAGTTTGGGCCCGCAAATGCTGTGATGCTTACGCGATTCGCTTTTGTTACGCTTATGAACCCTGACGCAGGCTATTTTGATACTGACAGCTGTTACACGCTCGATATCTTCACATCAGAATGTCCCAAATTGAGTGCTGTGTATCCCAAACAGTGCCTATTTGGAAAAGTATTTTTGGCCGGACTTAAGCACCCACCGCGACAGCTGTACGCATGGTTGTGCAAAAAGGTCGTAAGACTGGTATGCTAGTGGACAACAACACATGATCCCTGTCGTCGTACTGTGCGCACAGAATAAAATGTGGCTGCCATGGTCGAGAGTGTGAGACTCAATTAACCAGCATTTATTATTAACCGATTTTTTTTACTGACATTTAAGACATGGATTTAGACCACCTCCGGATCAGGCACGATAGCTCGCCATGCGACACAGCCCATGTCACAATCGATCTTTTGCTCACCAAATTCCTGAGCCATTTTGGCGATGTCGCGAATGACCGATTTTATGTCAACAATCAGGAAATGATCCAAGCACTTAAGATCAATCATTCAGGAAATCCGTGAACTACAGTTCGAAACTATCAACAAGGACTTGGAAAATTGGATGAATACGCTACGAAGCCAACGGAGTCAGCCCCTCAAATAATGTATTTCAAAATGGAAATGTTTGTTCTTATTAATAAAGGCTTCATTCAGTGAATTTTATTGCATTTTTAAAAGACCCTTGAACTTGGCCCACCCTGTACATTTCGCCGTGGACGTGAACCTATCTGCTACATATCCCACTCGTGTTCCGCGTTCTCATAACAGCAGAGCATCATAACAAACAGAACTCATAACAGACGTTTTCTACAGCTGGTACCTGTTTTGCTAAGACTCCGTTTTGTTGTATCTATTTTTAATGAAATTTAAAACAATCTTCGCATATCATCTAATTTTCATATGACATTGAACCCCATACCACGTTACCCATTTCATCATAGTATTTGTTTAGTCTTCATCATGGAATCCACGGATAATCAGAGTCGCAGTTAGCAAATTTCACATCATCGTTGTTACACTTTTTAATGTTTAATGGTTTTTTTTTACCACCAAAATATTCATAAATCAAAGCTGTACGTTTTCCTGTAGCTACCTAATCTGCCTGACGCCGACTAACAGTAAGCAAATCATTTTTGACGTTTACGAACAAACGTTAATGGCGTTGGAGCGATTTGAATTTAAATTTACACAAGTGCGGTAGACCATTGTTAGTTTGACACTGACACAGAGTCTTAGGAAAGTCAATGTTCATTATAAATTTGACTCAATTAGAGGTGTAACTACAAATTATAAAAGAGAAATGTGAGAAATAAATGAAAAATGTTTATTTCTATTTTAGTCTAAAGAATTGTCGACAACAGTTGGTATCTGTCTACAAGTCGGTATTCTTTTGATCATCTTCATATATGTTTTTACATTTCAGATGTATTTCGAAAATTAAACTTGACTACCTATTTGAATCCTTTGTCCTCAGCAGACAAATGTTTGATGGCATGACCAATTTCGAGAAATCACAAGTGCTGGAAATTTGTCACGCAATAAAAACATTGTTTCAACAGTTTTGAAGTAAGAAAATGAATTACTAGGGAAACAGCAGACTTCTACGCTTCTTCTACATTTTTCCCTGGTTTTCACCGACACGGGGGACGAGAATACGCGTGAGCTCTTCGAACAGCTGATAGACTTCCTCTACAAGCAAAAAGAAATTGCGCAAGGAATGTATGCCTGGTTAGTGTTCAGAAATAGCAATCGCAAGCAACTCTAATACAGGGTCTAATACATCGACATTAAATGCCTGTTCATATGAGCGTGAACTGCGAACGTAAACTTTCGGAAACAACTCCTTTTCAGCAAACACAAGCAAAACGTTACAATTTCGGTTCAATTAAGAATTACCCTCAAGCGTTGCTTACCGCATAACTAGTAGAAGCATTTTGTTTTAAGGGAAATAATAAGAAAATTAAATATAAACACAATTTTGAGGAATCCTAAAGGTTGCCACGAATTGCGAACTTCGCAAACTCGGACAACTCATTCATATGGAGTTTTCTCATTTACAGAGGATTACAGAGATTTGTGTCGATGAAGAAACTCGATAATTAATTTACTGTTGTAAAGAAACATTTTAAAGTAGTCTGCTCTTCTCTATTATACATTAATTAAAAGTACCTATAAGCATATATCGTTGGACTGATATAATATAATCGATTAATATATAAAAATATCGATTCGTAAAAATGTCTGATAATATGTTATATTCATGAATGATAAAATTGTTTAATAATATCTAGCATTTGAGTTTAAATAATCATATTCACGAACAGAGTATACAAAATGATTTATGAATTTGACAGATATTCATGAATTGTTGTGTTTATGTGTCAAAAATGCACGTATCCCCGTCCATTTTCGTGGGGTACTAGATTTCTCCAGATAAGTGTGCGTTAAAGGGATGGCTCCTGGAATGGCACTGTCATTCATTTATGAATAACCGTCAAAAAGGAGGGGGAAAATCCGTCAATGGCGTCGGCTATCTCTATAATACTTCATTTCTGATTTAAACATATGAAATGTCTCGTTATCATTGCAAGTCCAAATCGCATTGAACTGTCAGACGTTAAAGACTACCTTTGCAGCTATTGTTGCAAAAATCCATAGCCGACTAAAATAATTCGATAGTTACCAATTTTTTCTGTTTATGTTGGAATAAACCTCCTTGTCTCTCAAGTTCAATGTCTGACACCTGTCTCACACCTTCGAATTTATGGATAAGGTGCACAAAAACTGAATTGGAAGTTATTAAACTCCCACTTTACGAAACGTTTCAGCGGTATTTTTAAAGTTTTTGTGATAAAATTTTAAACATTCCGACACGTGCGAGAGTGTCTCGCTGCATATTTCAATAATATCTTATCGATATTGGAAAATTATTCGAAAGTATGAAACTGCACCTGTTGTTCGGTGACGTAAAATTTTGAATGATATTTATTGTTTGAAGACTGTATCGAGGTATGCACGAGCAGCACGGAAGAACTAACTCATGACGCATTAAAAACAAAATCTCTGCGTTGAAGTTGACGCAAATGGAATGCATAGTCGACTTTCTGAGTACTTTATTGCCAACGCTTGTCTGTTCTTTCAGTTCAGCTGAATTTAGCTTGAGCCGATGTAATTGGACAACCTAGTTTGATACTAAGAAGATTAATGTTCTCGATTGGCAGTTTCTAGACCTTACTTATTGGAGAACCTGTGGGATATAGAACGGAACTAATCTACGAGTCATTAGAAGATTTATGGATAGACGTGCCTATGGATATAATGAAAAACCAAATAATCTGTCTATGCCAAAAAGTCTATACCAAAAAGTAGTTGATTTTGATAGAAGCGAAAAACGTTCTTAAGCAAATTGCCAGCGAAGTTGCTAGCACAATTAAGAACATTGTTGGTTTATGGATTTCCAGCAACGTTAGTTTGATCTCAACGCAGATTGTGACTGGACCAGATTTGAAAACCAGATAAAACCATATTCAATTTTGCTTTCACTGGGATTTGAACCTGGGCATCTGTCGGCACTAACTGTCCCATTCAGTAATTCGAAAATTATTCTGTCTTCCTTTACTTTTTGAAGAGATTTTGCATTGAAAGTTGGTGTTTTAGTTTTGTCGCGGTGATTCGAAAATTAAAAACAATATTTTTTGATAAGATCACTATTGCTCTCGACATTCCAAAAGTTCTAATTATTGAGCTTTTTCAGTGCGTGTATCTATACGTACTTTAAGATTAAATATTAAATATTTCTATTTTAGTCTAAAGAATTGTCGACAACAGTTGGTATCTGTCTACAAGTCGGTATTCTTTTGATCATCTTCATATATGTTTTTACATTTCAGATGTATTTCGAAAATTAAACTTGACTACCTATTTGAATCCTTTGTCCTCAGCAGACAAATGTTTGATGGCATGACCAATTTCGAGAAATCACAAGTGCTGGAAATTTGTCACGCAATAAAAACATTGTTTCAACAGTTTTGAAGTAAGAAAATGAATTACTAGGGAAACAGCAGACTTCTACGCTTCTTCTACATTTTTCCCTGGTTTTCACCGACACGGGGGACGAGAATACGCGTGAGCTCTTCGAACAGCTGATAGACTTCCTCTACAAGCAAAAAGAAATTGCGCAAGGAATGTATGCCTGGTTAGTGTTCAGAAATAGCAATCGCAAGCAACTCTAATACAGGGTCTAATACATCGACATTAAATGCCTGTTCATATGAGCGTGAACTGCGAACGTAAACTTTCGGAAACAACTCCTTTTCAGCAAACACAAGCAAAACGTTACAATTTCGGTTCAATTAAGAATTACCCTCAAGCGTTGCTTACCGCATAACTAGTAGAAGCATTTTGTTTTAAGGGAAATAATAAGAAAATTAAATATAAACACAATTTTGAGGAATCCTAAAGGTTGCCACGAATTGCGAACTTCGCAAACTCGGACAACTCATTCATATGGAGTTTTCTCATTTACAGAGGATTACAGAGATTTGTGTCGATGAAGAAACTCGATAATTAATTTACTGTTGTAAAGAAACATTTTAAAGTAGTCTGCTCTTCTCTATTATACATTAATTAAAAGTACCTATAAGCATATATCGTTGGACTGATATAATATAATCGATTAATATATAAAAATATCGATTCGTAAAAATGTCTGATAATATGTTATATTCATGAATGATAAAATTGTTTAATAATATCTAGCATTTGAGTTTAAATAATCATATTCACGAACAGAGTATACAAAATGATTTATGAATTTGACAGATATTCATGAATTGTTGTGTTTATGTGTCAAAAATGCACGTATCCCCGTCCATTTTCGTGGGGTACTAGATTTCTCCAGATAAGTGTGCGTTAAAGGGATGGCTCCTGGAATGGCACTGTCATTCATTTATGAATAACCGTCAAAAAGGAGGGGGAAAATCCGTCAATGGCGTCGGCTATCTCTATAATACTTCATTTCTGATTTAAACATATGAAATGTCTCGTTATCATTGCAAGTCCAAATCGCATTGAACTGTCAGACGTTAAAGACTACCTTTGCAGCTATTGTTGCAAAAATCCATAGCCGACTAAAATAATTCGATAGTTACCAATTTTTTCTGTTTATGTTGGAATAAACCTCCTTGTCTCTCAAGTTCAATGTCTGACACCTGTCTCACACCTTCGAATTTATGGATAAGGTGCACAAAAACTGAATTGGAAGTTATTAAACTCCCACTTTACGAAACGTTTCAGCGGTATTTTTAAAGTTTTTGTGATAAAATTTTAAACATTCCGACACGTGCGAGAGTGTCTCGCTGCATATTTCAATAATATCTTATCGATATTGGAAAATTATTCGAAAGTATGAAACTGCACCTGTTGTTCGGTGACGTAAAATTTTGAATGATATTTATTGTTTGAAGACTGTATCGAGGTATGCACGAGCAGCACGGAAGAACTAACTCATGACGCATTAAAAACAAAATCTCTGCGTTGAAGTTGACGCAAATGGAATGCATAGTCGACTTTCTGAGTACTTTATTGCCAACGCTTGTCTGTTCTTTCAGTTCAGCTGAATTTAGCTTGAGCCGATGTAATTGGACAACCTAGTTTGATACTAAGAAGATTAATGTTCTCGATTGGCAGTTTCTAGACCTTACTTATTGGAGAACCTGTGGGATATAGAACGGAACTAATCTACGAGTCATTAGAAGATTTATGGATAGACGTGCCTATGGATATAATGAAAAACCAAATAATCTGTCTATGCCAAAAAGTCTATACCAAAAAGTAGTTGATTTTGATAGAAGCGAAAAACGTTCTTAAGCAAATTGCCAGCGAAGTTGCTAGCACAATTAAGAACATTGTTGGTTTATGGATTTCCAGCAACGTTAGTTTGATCTCAACGCAGATTGTGACTGGACCAGATTTGAAAACCAGATAAAACCATATTCAATTTTGCTTTCACTGGGATTTGAACCTGGGCATCTGTCGGCACTAACTGTCCCATTCAGTAATTCGAAAATTATTCTGTCTTCCTTTACTTTTTGAAGAGATTTTGCATTGAAAGTTGGTGTTTTAGTTTTGTCGCGGTGATTCGAAAATTAAAAACAATATTTTTTGATAAGATCACTATTGCTCTCGACATTCCAAAAGTTCTAATTATTGAGCTTTTTCAGTGCGTGTATCTATACGTACTTTAAGATTAAATGACTCAGCAAAACGGATCCGCTCGACTAGTACATTTAGACGATATCGTGTTTATTACTAGGTGGCAGACACTGATCTTTCAGGCAATAATAAAGTGTTCACCATCCAAATGCAGTACATTGTTCTATTTAAAAATAAATACATTTGCCTTAATGAATCAACTACAAAAATTAGTAGAGTTCCACACGGTTTAACGCAGGCTTTATTCTTCCTCCACATTGCGATACTGCCGTAACAATGCTACTGAATTAAGTAAGCTACCAGTGTTTCTCAAACGTCTTTACTCAAATTTAACATTAATTTTATCTCGTGTGAACATTTTACTTCTTCGATCTTAAAGACTTCCCCCTAAACGATCAACAAAACATGCATCAATTTGAACATTTCGCATTCATGTCTAATCGTAAGCATGTGTACTTGCTTCATCTTACAATACCAAAAACATCTGACATGCACAATCTATCAACTAATCCCGAAAAAGTGGGTGGACAAACTCTCTACCACGCGTATTTGGACTATAAATGTTCGAATAAATTGCAAAGTTCTTTCCCACCCGGACGGGCATATGTGTGACACACAAGTTCCCACACAAGTTTGTGGCCGCATTGTTTAATTTATGGTATTGTTGATCCACGTAAGTTTTCGGACACATTCTGTTGTTTATGAGATCATTTTTTAGCAACACAAGACAAATGTGTTTTGAAATTAATGATTCACCCTAATTTTGTTGGTCCAAGCATGTTCGGCAGTCAGTGGTGCTGGACTACATGTGACAAACCATATGTATTTTCTTGTCTGATCCGACAGGGTTATGTTGATCCCAGCCTATCCAGCTACAATGTGTCTACTTTGCTGTGATTTGAAATCAGTCAAAATTAGCGTGGTATAACCTTTAACAAATGTAGACAGAAAATGATCAATCGATATATTTTCGGAAGGCTACGGACAAATAAAGCCATTTCTCTTAGGACCAAGATATCCCTATATAAGACCTTGATAGTACCAGTCCTGCTGTATGAGGCATAAGCATTGACACTAACGAAAGGGGACGAGAATATTTTGGTTGCTTCGAGAGAAAAGTCCTTCGAATTATATTCGGTCCCGTATGTGAGGAGACTGAACGACGAGCTGTACGGGCTTAACAGTTCGAGTTCGAATCTCTCGTCTCACATGGCTAAGTCACGTAGGGCGAATGACCACCAATGCTCCGGTCTGGGAAGTCTTCGACTCCAACTCCGAGGGACAACGCGCTAAAGAAAAACAACGCTTCCTGTAAAGCACGTAGCTATAAGAAGGCCTGAATAAGTTAAACGTGCGTGGCTGAAAGCAAATAGCACAGGACCGAACTAGATGGAGAAGCATGTTGGCTGAGGGCCAGGTGCACCCCGGACTGTAGCGCCAGCACAAGAAGAAAAAGAAGACAGAAAATGATGTTCAAATGGGATTTCGGATTCGGGATTTCGGTTTACGCGCTGTGTCGGTACAGTGCGTACTGGACCTTGCCCTAGCGTCTACAACGTTCACACGTCTCATTTTTACTCATTTCGTCTTCTTCTTTCTTTTGAAAGACGATGTTATGATCCGATTTATGGGACGATGTTATGATCATAACCCTTTCACTTGACTGCATCCCTGTTGATCCGCCTGCAGGGTTCGATTCGACCTGAAGAATTATCGGCAGGCCTCCCTGTCTCAGTTTACTTCATCCCTGAGGCCGATCAAATGCTGCTGTGTTTGCATTTGTGTGATCCCAGAGATTCTAGGCCTGCCCCTCTTTCGCGCATGCGTTGGATATTTATTGATATTGTATTTTTAACGAGGTTCGAAGGATGTCTCCTTTGAACATGACAATACCAACTGATCCGGTAGTGCTCAACTTTCTTAGCGATGGGTTCTTTGACGTGAGGACTTCCTCGGATCCTTGAACTTCTTCGTCTCATTCTTACTCGCATCTCAGAAAAATCTTCTGAAGCCACAATCAATCTAAGTCCACACCAATATCGATTCAAAAAAAAAAGACAAAAACTGTGCATACTTACATTTTATTGTTGAACATAAGTTCTCTATGAAGATTCTTCCTATCCGACGATTCCAGGCAAGGGTTCACTATTTTTTTCGGCAGTATCAGACCGTCAGAGTCGGTCTGAACACCGGGTGGCGGGGTTGACATCATCATACTGTTACGCGGTGATTCTTCACAGGCTGTGGGTGTATGGATGCGAGACTCGTCCGCCGCACTCTCTGAATTCTGATCTAAAATTGGAACAAAATTAAAATCGATCAATCAATAAATCAATTACCGCATTGCTAAAGTTAAATACTACATTAAAAAAAAGTGAAAAATAAGAGATGACATCAATTGAGACAGTTTCCCTTTCTTTCGAGCCGTTTGTCAGCTTCCCTTAAAGAGCCACTTGATCCACATTCCCTCTAAGTGGCCTACACTACACCCTACCCTACTCTGCACACCGTGCATCGTCATCGTCGGACGCACGGAACGACTGTGTGAGACACTGTGAGTATGTTTTATAATCTTAATCTTGGGAGAGTGGAACATTTAAGGTCAAATTGAATTTTCATCGTTATTAGAGTCTGCTTTATTTTTCTATTCTCTGGCGTTCTCAAATGAAAGTTTTCCATCCCCCCTTCCCGCGGGTGTCTTTTTTCTCTTTTCCGAGAAAGTTAAATGAGAAGAGGGGAAGAAATAAGCACAGAATTGTGGTGGATCTTAAGGCGGGAATTCAGCGCGTGTAATCTGATTATCATCAGGATGGGGTCAATACCTATGACGGTATCAGATATTCGTACAAAAGGTGTTTGCCATTTGTGATTGTCAGACGAGATCGATGTTAATTCCATACAGGGACGGGCCGATACACAGGCAATCCCGCGTGAAAAATAAAACACCCATTCTGGGTTGATGAACTTGAACACGTTGTTTTTTTCTTTGCGCCAGCACAAAGCCCGGTCGGTCCATACACCGAACACAATGTCATTTGTATCGACTGATGTGATTAATGTCTAACCAGTTTAAGAGAGGAAAACGAAAACAATCACGCCGCCAATTGCACAGGATGAGTCTTATTGGCTTATGTGAACGTAATTGAAGGCGAGCAACCTCAATCTGTTGTTGCGTAGTGATTCGTTTGGATTTTGCACAAATTTGAAATGTTGTCAAGATTTTTATTTAAGTCCGTGGGGTAACTGAGGTAAATATTGCGCCTGCGATATTTTGCATTCGATCGGGAGCTGCCTGTTTGGGGTTTTTACTTCACGAACAACGCATTTTCCTGTGAAATCCCACGGAAACAATGGTTTGGTTTCGGTTGTAATACTGCCGGTAGATGATGGTAGACGTGTAAATGTAAACAAACACTTTAGTTATAGTTTTCCGTTTATGTTGCCCTACATACAGGATGATGGTGTTCTCAAAAAAAGAGTGATGTTGCTGGCAGCAAAACAATCAGATTTTTCCACATCACTTAACACTGCTCCAATTCCGCTAAAGGAGTAAGGGGGGAGAAGATTAACTGTTCGGGGGAAAACAAATGCAAATTCATTTGAGCGCGGATCAAAATTTGAACACAAGCTTTAAGCGTGAACAAATTAATTTACTGTCTGTTTTGTCAAATATTTTCGGTGGACAAATCAGTCCAACTTTTGGAATATGTTGATGCCATCGCTCCCAACTCGTCGTAGTGGAAACTTTTGCGACGATTGAAGAACATGCGAAACGAGGTAGTCTTAATGTTAATGACTACTATACGAGATATATGCTGTCAAACACGAAACCATTCGCCGCACTCCTAGGAATAAAACACAGCAATTGCCACTAAGTGTTTCTCTATCTCGGGGCAAACGTGAACTCCCGGAATGACATCTCGTGAAGATCCGACGTAGAACCATCCATGCAACCGATGCTTCTTCGGTCTGTCAAAACCACTGGGCTCAAAACGTCTGACTCGAACTACCAAGGTCATTATTAATTTTCCCCAACCGGTCTTGTGGAAGCTGGATGAGAATCAAAGCTGTTTCTTCGTGCTTGCGGAAGAAAAATTCTGCGACCGATACCCGTCTGCGAGAAAGGGAATGAGGGAGAAGACACAATCGTGAATTCCACGAGTTGTCCCAGGATGTCTGTAGAGTAAAAATCCGTCGACTGCACTGGATCGAGTACAACGAGCACATGAACTCCCAAGCTGCAACAAGGGAGGTCTTTGAATTCGAGCGTCCTGGTTCGAGAAGGAGAGGGAGACCGAATCTCCTCCACAGAGACCAAGTCGCGCGGACCTTGATGACGGAAAGCAACGTGCCCAGGACTGTCATTTACGGAAGGCAGCAATTGGTCAGGCTCGGACTCTATATAGGTCGCCGACCTGACACAAGTAAGTAAGAAAGATAAAACTTCAGTTCAAGGAGGCAAGGGTTCTAGAACCTACAACAGAGGCAGTTGAGTTTTTGTACACATATTGTGGACCAACTCAAGTTTTTGCAATCCAATCAGCTTAAACACCAAGCCACAACTGTTCCGTTTCAACTTTGAATACATGCTACTATATGGATGTATCTATAGCTTAAAGACATTTAGGAAATGAGGTATCTCTAACGAAGAGCTTTATCAGAGAACTGACCATGAACCTATAGCCACATACGACGCAGTGGATTGGTGACACTCAATTTTAAGGCTCATTAATTTTGCCAATTTAAAGGCTTATTACTTTTCAGAGTTTATTTACACAGTACAAAGCAACGCTTTAAAATTATGAATACTTCATACCCTTGTCAACGATTAATTGTTGTGACGCAGCGAAAATATAGCCAGCATTTTATTTCAAGATCAGCCTCGACAACCATCATGATTGGGAGTTTGTGTCTACAAGCAAAATTATAGACTGTGCTGCTTCATCAATCCAAGGCCAAAACAGCACCAGTCAAAACCAATGAGATGAAGTGTTCGCTGCGGTGTTGATTTTAAGTAGACTAAGAACAATAATGAACGGGACAAGTAAGAACTTTTTAAAGGGTAATCAAGTCGTATGCATATTTTTCCCCAACTGAACAAGCAAGGTTGAGGCCCAGGTCCTCCCCGGACTGTAGCGCCAATCATAGAAGAAGAAAACCAAGCAAGTGACTATAGACTTGAATGGTCGATGCTGCGAACTTTAATGTTTAACTTTATCATTTTGCTTCTAAATCCTTCGCATGACACAAGAGGAGCAAGTCGAGCATTCAAAATATTAAAAACATGTTTTCAGATTGTTTTTTTGTAATTTTATAAAAAATGCCTTATCAAGAGCAAAGCTTATGCTGTTTCCATTGAATGGGCAGTGGTCTCTTTTGTTTATTTGCCCTTATCCTTGTCAAGTGCGGCCAAATGTCCCTTTTCTCATCATTTCAAGATCGCCTTGCGTCCAATTTCATTCCGACAATCAAGCAATTTGATGGATGAATACCAACACAGACAAAGCTTTATACGGTGAGACGAACAACCTGGTTGCCCTTAATAGGTCCTTCGATAGCGGCGCGGTCATTAATCGCTTGACAATATGTGATGGAGCCTTAAAGTGGCGCCTGCTATTCTTCCTACGGGAGGAGGTCACGAATTTGTTACACTTCATGTTGTAAGACAATGTTTTATGGGACAACTATAGCAAATTCAATGAAAAGAAAGGACTGGTGGTGACGGAAAAATTCAAACAGTTTTTTTTAAATATTCATATTGGTTTCTCTTTAGGCTCAAAATACAAACTAGCTTTAACCAAATAAATGTTACACATTTCCAAGATACATTTCACGTTAAGTGCAGCCTGTTGTTTAAATATTGAGTTGGACTATCCAGTTGGCTTAAGTGAGAGCTTCTTTTGCTGTACACATTAAACCCCAATGTCCATGTCACGACTTATTTAACTATTCACTAACTAACTGAATTCAGCATAGATTGTAAGTGGAATTAAAAAAACCTAAGAACAAAGAAATATTATTCTTCATATGTTTGAAGTTAGCTGATAGCTAACAGCACTGACTGAACCTTTGAACCACTGAGGTTCTTCAACAATATATTTGTACAAACACCAAATGACGACAGAATAATCTTGCACACGTCCGTTTACAGAAATATCCATTCTCTAACAAATTAATTGAACTCCACATAACGTTAGTACAATCTCTTCGAACTTAAGCACATGTCAGTATTCTAGTACAACCAATAAAATACACCGTAATACGAACATACATTCATCTGAAGTGGATTTAAATTAAATTGAACGAGTAACTCATTTAAACGTTCATCAAAATCCTTCCCCCAGATCACGACATGACCAACCTCCCATTACATCAGCACCATATTCGACAGAAATTTACCACTCACTTTCAAAACATTTCATCTTTTCGGATATAACTGGCGATAAATAAGATCTATTCATCTTTTTTTTTCAAATCTTATATAACGGGAAAGAGAATTAACGTTAACAACACACTCTGTTCACCAGAGAAGGGGAAAATCTGTCCGCAGACTGAAATTGATTGCACTTGCAATCAACTGAAATCAATTGCACTAACTGAATTAAGGGCAGTGTTTATTTATTTTTCTACAAGCGAATTCATTCAGAAACCTTTTTCTTTGGTGTGTATATATGGACAGGCACACATAGAGTGTACACCACCATATTTGCATAGGGTGGGATTTTGTAGCTTCGACCGTAAAGCTTCCTTTCCATAACAACCACCTGCCAGCCCGAGCGATTCACACATGCACGGGGGTGGTAGAGTGTAGAGAATGCGCGTTACATATGTAGAATGCATTTGCATTAACTTCTCCGCTGGACAAGCGATGGTCTGATGGTCTTGCAGCACATCCACTTTATTCGAAAATTGATTTCAAACGAACTGAACACTGAAAGGGTCAATATATGTATGATGAATTTCGGTTTAACTACGTGCGCGTGTACATGTGTTCACAATTTACCTCCAATAAAAGACAGGATATAATTAAACTTTCAGGACTCTTTTTATGGCCGGAGCTGTTAATGGGGCGACAAGAATTTTACGAGATTGATAGCAAGGTTATTGGCGCTTGTTTTTACCCTTTAAAGTATTGGCGAAGGTCGTGACATCGTTGGGTTGGATTTCTAATGGATCCTTGTGCGTGTGAGGTGCAGGGATCCGAACTCAGTTGTCTGGGTCATGCATAGAGGCGTATGGTGACGAAGCACTTTGCCTGACCAGCTGGCAGTCGTAAACTGATAGGGATTCATTGGGATCAACGACCCCAACATGGTTAATTGAATTACGCATGGAATTACCTTACCGGTAAACTGTTTCCGTCTACAAATCTGTACCCACAATTCGCTATAAAGTTGAGAGCTAACATACAACAGATCGGTATTCTAATTCACTTAAGATTCATTAATGCTACCAATTTGGTGTGTCAGCACTTTCCTCGTTCTTTTTAGCATTTCTGCACCACACCAACGCTTACACTTTCACAGGCAACGCTGCAAAATCAGCACAGGGAGGGAGTAGCAGTCTCCTCAGTAAACACAAACTGCTTAAGAGGAGTGTATATGTTTACACAAAAATAAGACATCTCTCAAAGTAAACTAATCACTTTTCCGTACAACTTAGGAAAACGAAAGCAATTGAGAAGAGAACAATTTCAAGAACTCGCAGAGTAAATACACACATGCTTCCGCATAAATTAAAGCGATGGTTTCCTTGCACGCAATACGTTAAGCTTGTTTATGTACATATCTTAAAGAAAGTAAAAGTGAAGAAGAAAAACGAACAACAAACATAGAACATAGACCATTCTATGTTCTGCACTAGATTGCAAGTTCCATTGAAGTTTCGATTAAGTTCTATTCTTCGTCCAATGGCCTACTGGCACACAAAAGACAAAAGACATGTAATTATGAAACAAAACCCTGAATACAGGCGCTAGTTTGAATGTAGTAATAACATTACAGGTGATACCACACTCACTTAAAGTCATCCGTCAGTTCGTCCGGTGGTGGCGCACCGTTCACGTTCAAAAGCTTTTTCGGGCTTGGGGCTTTTTGCTGCACTATTCCTTCTTCCTCCTGCTGCTGCATTTCAATGGCGGATGCGAAAGGGAGGAAAGTAAAAGTGAGCATGTCCCCATCACAGTCATGTGCATCGATTTGAGATGTCCCTTTCGAATACATCGCACACTCTCGCTTTTTTATCGGGCTTTTATGAAAGCGAATATGTGTTGTTAAAGGCAAGAGTGTTTCCTGTGATTCGTTGGGAAAGGATATAATTTATTTTAGCCACTTTATTAAATAGGAAACTACACATGTATACGGGTACATAGTTTCGCCTTTTGTGTCCAGTCTAGATTGTTGTTCGTTTGAGCTTTCATTGCTAGCGGGTAAAATGTTTCTATTCTGGTGCCAGCATTTGGCACACTGACACACTGCCATACTTCAATGCACCAATCACTCTACTTCATCCGTTTACATAAATTGGGTTAGATTAAGGCCAGAGAGCAAACCCATCAACGGAGGCATTCTACATCGGAAAAGGTTTGTAATAATGAGGTGCAATGCAAAAATGAGCCTATTTTTAGAACAGTGGAGGGTTGTCAAGAAGCATAATCAATTTCTAAGCCTAAAGACTAGAGGAAAATGGGCTGCGACAGTAAGTTGTGAAAATATCCAAGCACACGATATGAAGGCAAGTTAATTTTATTTGTAGTGGTTGCCCAGAAAGTGATAGTTTCTTCAAATTTGTATATTTCATCAACTGTCAATTTACGAATAACATCCAGCTGTCAAAATATTCAGTAAGTTTTGTTTTGTTTTTGCTTGCTATACGGGTGGAAGTTAAAAATTTAATATCCCGTGACTATCGAATTTCCAGCTCAATTTTATATACGTAACATGATTTTCGACGAATGGCTTCTAGATGTGAAAAAGAAATTTGGCAGTGGGTCAAGGCCTCGTAAATTGGAACATGTCACCAACAATTTCACAGACAGCTTGAAGAACTGCCAGCGAAGCTTTTTGAATGGTAATAATGGTTTAGTATTCTTCTTCTTTCTATGGCCATACAGTGCGGGGCGGACCTGGGCTTCAACCAATAAGCCTCAACTTGTGCGATATCCGACTGCGACTGCGTGTCTCCAGTTTTGCAAGTTACCCCACAGTTTCGGATTCGAAAACTCCTCGGGGCTGGAGCAGAGATGTCCATACGCTCTACATGGCCGTAGCCACTTTAGGCGTTGGATCTGATAAACACCTGGCTAGAATCATGTCGCTGTAAAGACCGCACAGTTCAGAAACAGCTCTATTTCTCAATTGTACCTCGAAGTTACACAATGGCTGCCCAGTGTGACGACCAAGAAGTCGATGTTATTCGTTTCATGAACAGCCAGACGAATGCAAGCAGCTTCGGTCTCTATCCAGGAAAACGCCGATCCCATTGACTTCTGGAAGATCGTGCATCTAGTGTCGACGTGTGAGTTTGGCACCAAGATAATGTTGAAGAAAACAAAAGACGCGCCTCGGCTAGTCCAAATTCTTTTTTTGAAATTGAAGGTCACGATGAGTTTGTGCTCCTAGTTGGAGCAGCGAGAGTTCTCCATCTTCATTCTGCACCATCTAACGAGTTTGACAGAAATGTGAAAACTAACTGTACACGCTTTCATATGCGGTCTTGAAATCGACAAAAGGTAGTGGGTACCAATTTGCAATTTTTGGTTATTTTCTTTCTGTTATGAACTTCTCTGACCTAATGGCCCAATGAACGGCTTTAGGCAAGTACACAAAACTGTAGAAAATATCTTGTAAACCATGGCAAGGACACCTTTCCTTCTATAGTTGGCACTCTCAAAGTAGTATCAGTAGAAGATTATGATTTGAGCTTCGAAATAAAGCGAGAATCAATTTTATATTCCAGACTGTTGTTTTTTTTTTATTTGAATTCCTTTGACTCGAACGACTGCAAGTGCCCAATTTTTTAACAGTTTCGGTGTTACTTATTATGAAGGAGAAGTGAAAGCCATCAATAACTCAAATGGATCGAAGATTGAATATAATCTGGAGTATGACAGCAAGCTGACTCAGCTGAGACTCAGATGAAGAATAGGACTCCCCTCACTAACTCTGTTATTGCATCAATCTCTGCCTTTCGATATATAGAATGCTAGGAGAATATTTCTTTCAAGGCTTTAATGGACTTGAAAATATCCCCCTTAAGTATATTTTCGGGTATACAGAGATACAACAATAGTTCCTACAACACAAGCACAAAGCAGGAATTTGAGATTACCTACGAACCAAACCAAAATATCGCTAGCCTTTTCAGAAGATTCTATCAGAGATTTTCTTTTTACCTAGTTTAGCACTTAAATCTTGTAGAACGTTCATGGTGTCGTAGGCAGGGCATTAACACTACATTTGTTTGTGAAGGTTATCGTTATGACGCGCTTCCTTATCTGTCTGAAGTTTAAGAGTCTGATTCCCCAGAAAAAAAACCAAACCAACCACCCCCAACAAGCTCTATATTTGCTCCCTGAACTTTCTCTAGTAAATATAGCAGTTTTTATCCATTTTAGATCCGGCCTGTCACACCGTATTTCCTCGAATGCAATAATGTCTGTGCTTGATCTTAGCCTATTTCGATTCGACACGCGAGTTCATCGTGGACAGCCGACAATCGTTGTCTTCATTGCGTTTGTTAGGGTCGTCTACAGTAATTCCGTCCCTCTCCGAGACCACTGTTCGTTTCGAACACTCCGAAATTAGGGAACACACCACGGCACGTGACAAGTGAAATGTAGGTACATATCTCCGCTCTCATCAAAAATGAAACACGTTCCAGTCAAACAAACGTAAACCTTGTAAAAATACTGCCCGATAAAATAAAAACGAAACCAAGCTCACATCCCAGATAAAAGCGAAAGAGCGAAAAACTTTCATTCCAAATAAGTAAAACACCACACAACACAATGACTTCAGTTGGCGTTTCGATTACCAGATGGTTAGAGCAACTCTATCACGAATAATTAAAACGGTGCCGATTAGCAATACGATTTTCTTGTCCATTTATGTAAACGCACACGTATGTGCATACCCCATTTGTTTAGCACGATTGCTTCAATTAGGCCATGAATTGTAATTGTGTGGTAATGTTATTAATGTTATTGAGGTGTAAGCGATTGAAAACAAAAATAAACAACAAACTAATGACCAAGCGATGCGTTGTTGTATGAGGATGTGAAGTAACGTAAGTGACTTAAAATGGAATTATATTTATGTGCCGGCTCGAATGCACGAACACGGCAGGTACACGGTAAAAACTTAATCTCGTGTGTTCCGTTTGTGTTCGCGTATCAGAAATTTAAATTTGACATATTTTTTTAACTTTTGCTGTGAATTTAATGGTTTGAAAGGAATTCTGGTACCTTGCTGCGCAGTTTTCGTTATGAGGGAAGCTTTTTCAGTTTTCCACCTTGACAGCAGCAATATTCAATGCAAAAGATGTTACAGAACTGGAGCTTCAATTACAATGTTTTGCTTGGGCGATGCCTAAAGAGGGACGGAGGATTCAATTTGTTGGAAAAATATACACAAATGCGCGATCAAGCCGCGCGAATGTTTCCTCTGTTGTTAGTGTCTTTTTACCACAAATATGTTACGGTGTACGCATTAGGTTGCCAGAGACCTCCAATGGCAGGCGTCTTCCGAACCCATGCTCAATTTCTTCCTGGCAGAAGTAGTAGCTATTCCTGAGGCATGTAGGCAATTCTCTCCCAAAGGGTAAGGGCTCTGCAAACTCTACCGATTAACCCCAAGATCTCTTTACTGCAGCCTTGCTGTTCATTCGCTCGATGTGGACAAGCCAATGTAATCGACGGCGGTTAAATCTTCTCCTCCATTTGCCTTCCTCGCAGACAGCACCGCATATCCGACGTAGAATTTTTCTTCCGAAGACACCAAGAATCAGCTCTGCCAGTTTTGTTTAGCGTTCACCTTTTGGCTCCACAATGCAGCTAGAGAGTTATTCGTCAGGAGTTTTGAGCCCAAATAATTTGAGAAACGGAAATAGTATCGGTTGCCAAGAACGATTCCACGTCGGAGTTTCGAATTCGGTCATCGTTTCGAACAGTTCCTTGCGGTTAATGCTTCCGTATGTGGATTTAAAATCGATAAAGAGATGGTGAGTATCGACTTGAAATTCGTTGGTCTTCTGTAGGATTTGCCTTAGTGAGAAGATTTGGTCGATTTTCCAGCCCAGAAGCCAGCATACGCATACGTGTCGATTAGTGCTGTGTAAAACGGCTTTAGAGGGATATATGTCGCTCTGTAGTTGTTGCAAGTTGTTGGACCGCTTTTATGTGGACGAGACATACGGAGCTCATATTCCAGTCGTCGGGTATGCTTCTTAACAGAATATTGCCAGCAGATTTGAAGAGCTCTGAAGCCATCTCTCTTTAATATCCTTGAGCTGGGAGGTTACGAGAAACCTTTTCTTCAGGCGTAGAGGCTTGGTTTCTAGCCCGGTACTTCTCCTGCTCTTGGCGCCTCAGACGTTGCAATACATTTTCCAATAATGTAGTTGATTGCTAATAAGTGTCTTGACAACATATTCTCGTGTTCACTAAAAACCACTCGCGAATTTGCTTACTGCTCGTCACTTGAAACACACAAAAGCTCCCTATCGACCCCTACTGTTTTCTGTCAATTTTGATTTTTCTGATTAAATTGTTTTAAAGAATAGTTATTTACTGAGTGAAGTAAAGCACATATATTCCCAAGATATTCGTAATAAAATCAGAAGTAGGGCGATGGCTATTTAAACGATACCGGGCAGTTAGTAAGTCAAAAGAAATTATTTTGTAAAATTATTTCCGGTTTTGTAAAATTATTCAGGATGACTAAAGCAGCATTAAGATATGCCATATTGAAGGAAATGTTGGCACCTGTGTTGCCACCGGAACATAAGTTGACAACATGTTTAGATTACTGCCTGAGGATGAATATCAGACCGGTACTGTCAAGGACTTTCAAGTTGGAATGGCACAACCGATATTTTTCCGTTGTTCTTCCCGAGGTTTTGAATATTTATTTCCAATGTGGATGAATTTAAGCATGTGCTTACTTTCACTGCAACCACTCATCTTGCTTCCTCCAAATCCGCCACTCATTTGGTTCGGATGGAGAACGTCACAAAATGTAGAAGTGCGGATGAGTTGCGGGTTCTATAATAGAGTTTTTTCCACTACTTCTGCGACATCCGCTCACTTTCCGGATTGCGTTTCCTATAATAGGAAAATATGTATATGCGAAAATGCTCACTCCGCCGGATCCCATAATCGGCATGAATATAGTGCCACTTGACTTACAGACGATACAACACTTTTCGATTGTGCACTAAACATAAACAAGTTTTGATGTTCCACAATAAATTCACGCGCTTGCAATATTATCTATAAACGGACAATAACATTGTAATTGATACAATGTGCAAACTGCACAAAAAATATTGAGTTTCTACGCACTGCTTGGTGACCTTATTATCTACCTGTTTTAACGGACACTACAATTTTGCTAAGCACTTAAATGTGCTGCGTTTAAGCGGAGATAGCATCTGCGATGCCTGTGGAGAGGACGGCTACACAGCAGAGCACTTTCTCTGTCACTGTCTCGTCTTTTATTGGATCAGGCGGCAGGTCTTCAGCGCTAATGTGGTTAGAGCTGATTCTGTAGGCCCTTCACCACAGAAGCGCCTACTGATCTTCCGAAGGAATTGTAGGTTGCCACCTGGTATACAATGGACCAGTCTTGAGTCTGAGTGCTCAAGTGTAGTATCAAAATCTCAACATATTGGCTTTTTTATGGTTTTTTAGATCTCAAAAAAGGAGACATTGTGTTCAAAAATCTTTGTTTGGACTCATTTATTTTCAAAACTACTCGTTTTTTAAGCTTCTGGGTCTCATAATTAATTTTATCTGTGGTAACACTGTTATCTACCGAATAAGAATTATTTTTAATTCACTTTTCTTCAAAGACGTAGTTACACCGGTGCGCCGAGAGATTCAATATTAATTCTGAGTTATCAGTAAAATGACCGCCTGGTCTTCGCTGGCAGTCCAGCGGTTAAATTTGTCGGGCTGTAGTGTCTTGTTAGACGAAGCACTCGTTGCTCCACAGAAAATAATCAAGTCACACAAAATCTCGGCGACGAAGTGATAAACACTAGTAGCGACTATTCCTCTAAGCAACTCCGTCTTGTTGGGACATATGGAGAGTGTCAATAAAAATCGCCGGCATCCGTGCCTCTTTCCTCATTTCTAAACACTTTGACAGCCTCTCTAATCGGTCTACATGGACATTTTTACAACATAAACACACAACAAAAGGGCACACCAAAGATTCCTAAAGACAATTCAAACCACTTTAAAAAAAAAAACATTCAGTAAATCATGAAATGAATTAAAGAAAACCCCAGCTTAAGCAAATCAACCACAAAGTAAATTAAGTTAATTTAATCATCATGCTCCAAATGAGATTGTCAAACATTGCACAATGGAGCACTTGCAGAAGGTTGCCCTCTTTAAATTTAGTTCAGTGTCGATCACACGTCGCTGCGAAGAATTCAAACAAATAAACGTATACGTCACGACACTCACATAAACTAACTGATAACTTGCTTCACTTCAATTGACATTCATTTGCCGTTCGCTGAACTCTTTACAATACAATACGAAAAAAAAACAGAAACAAAAAGAGAGACTGCTCTGGTTAATGTGTGAAATGAGTTCCACACTCAGAACTAATCTGGAACAAATGCAATGGTCGGTCAGGAAATCGTACTGCGCGCTGATAAGATACTTTGACAACGAAACTTTGTCGCCCACATATCGGCACGACAAGATATTAGTTGTAAAAAACCGAGTAATATTTGCATGTGAATGGGTATCCCTTTGTTCTGGAGATAATGTTTTTTAAGTCGCAAATTCTGAATGGGACCCCAGCGTTATCAAATTAATTGTGGACTATGAATTGTGCATTTTGCAACGCTTGTCTCCGCACAGGGTAGTAACGATGACACACTTTCGCTGATCCAAAAAGATTGACAGCAGTTTAATTAATTTCAAGAGGTTTTCTTAACAAGGTCATGTACTCAGTGCGGCTGACCAACATTGAAGGCACGATCTTCACGTGCGTACGAGCACAAACGCGGATGGCATTCATGGGATTTGGTAAACACAGCGTGTGTGTGTCGTCTGGTATTGTAAGGAAAGTCACTAAAATGGGTTGGTCAGGTAATGAGGGCAGTTAAGAATGCATCGGAAGGCAGGGAATGTCAACACGAGCACAATTACCACTAACATCGAGGATGATTACTGCTACAATTAATAGATGAGCAACACTAGGCTGCAGTTTGATAGACGATTGCTGGACCTATCTGTTTCCTCGTTAAAGCGCTTAATGGGGGGGCAGTGCAACAGGGCATAAATGTTGTTTTTTTTCCTGGAGCGATGATTCGCTTAATCGGGCTTCGCCAGAGGGTTAACCTGTTTTATTTTCCGGTTGTATTAGAGCCTACATCTATTTAGAACAGCAACGCTGTAAGTTTAATAACGAGGCGCTAATAACCTGGCTTTTTAAAATAAATATTTATTCTTCTAAGAGGCCCATTTTTGAACCTGCGGTCAAAATTAAAATTGCACCAACAACTCAAAAGTGTTCGACATAAAAAAGTTCATTGAACTTTGTAATTTATAAATGGTATAACATGCAGGTCGGCTTCAGATGAGTAAGTTTAGTAAGCTTAACCTACTTACTGTAAGTTGGGGTCTATATGACCCCAGCTTACGGTTTTAGGGTGAAAAAATCATTGACAGTCAGAAGGTTAATAATAATAATATGCGCTACAGCCCGTAAAGGGTCAGAGCCTAGCTTCTCAGCAACAATTCGTGTTGTGAGTGCTATTGTTCACTAACGAGGGGAAGGGACCTACAGTTTTATGCGAACTCCGAACGGCTAATTTTGAGAAGTTTTTTCTAGACAGGAAATACTCTTTGAGCATTGTCAGTAACTCGAAAGAGGTGGGGCCGTGAAAATTGTTTTGTCCCACTGAGCAGGAATCGAACCTAGGACGTCGAGTTTATTCAAGATAGTTTGGTTTTTTCCTGCCGTAAGGGATTATTGACTGAGATATTCTTTGACCTGCGCTGTAGGAAAAAGGTTAATGTCTTTCAAAATAGTTTTTCTGAACAGTGCAATGTAAACGCGTCAATGGCGACAAACAGATGACTGAATATGTTGATGGCTAAGTTACGCGTGAGTGCAAGTGCCAAGATAGACAGGCGGCAAAAGAGTTATTTGAAATATTTGTACGGAATTTTCTTGATGTTACTATATAAGGACCGACTTCGGCAATTGAACTTGACTGATTTCACTACATATTGAATTGAATACAGCAACTAAAGTAACTAGACGATGATGCAGGCAGCACAACTGCATTTAAAAAATTAAAAAAATAAGATCAATTCGTAAACTCAGAAGAGGGCGGTAGTACACCTTAGAAAACATCTCAATTAACTTGGAGCAAAGATCGTATTACCAAATGAAAATTAATGTTTGTTTATAATACAAAGTGGCGCGCAAATCGTGCTACAAAAGATGTTAAAGGAGTTTTTTTTACCCAGAACTGCTCACAAGAAGGATTTGGAAGACGCACTTGGTTCCATCAAGATGGAACTGCACAGATAACTAGACGTGGCGGAGCTCCAACGAAAATTCCCAAACAAGTTTATTTTCAGAAATTCTACTTTCCGCTCTCAGGTCAACTTACCTGACTGCACCAAACTATTTTGTATGGGGATTTGTCAAGCAAGACGTTTACAACATGAAACCAAGAAATTTCGCTGAATTAAAGCAATTCATTACAGTAATAATTGAGGCGATACCGATTTTAAGTCTTGAAGCCGGAATGAAAAAATTTCTTCTCAGGTGTCGCATATGCGTCATGGTCACTTGCGGTTTTAAAAACAATTATCATAATAAAATAAAACTGAATTCTTTATTCAATAAAAAAACAATAATTGAAATACATTGATTTAAACAAAAAAGTTTTTTGAGTTTCTTATTGTAATAGAATTAGTGCGCCACCCTGTATTTTAGACATGCCAATCCTAACTTTGAATACCATTGTAAGTGAGATGTTTTCTAAAAAATCCACACGGTCATATACAAATCGAATTCTTGTGAATTTTTAAGCACTGCATGTCTGTTATTGGTGAGATGTTTGCTAGTATTAAAACGAAGCTGACTAAAATGGGTCTAAGGAAAGTACTCTCTTTTGTGGATCAAAAAATATAAGAAAATATAACTATTTTATGCCCTATTTTATATTCAAAATATGATCTTACCCGATTCAGTCTTTCTGTACGCTTCCTGTTTCTCTAAAGCAATTTTTAAGGCCTTTGCTAGTATATCCTCAGTCTTTTCCTGAAATAAACAAATAAAGAAAAAATGTTAGTAAGCTCAATCTATTGGGTTATCTTTTGCAATGTTCTAATATTCTAATTCAACCATGGTGTCATCTTGGAAAAGACCCAGGAGTTTCAAGTGACACCCACCACCTATTCGACTTTAAGGCTACGTATGACAGTGCTTATAGAGACAAGCTAGACAGCGCCTTGTCTATTATTGGCATCCCCCGGCTTGGCAGAATAACGACGGTAAACGCCCGATGCTCCGTCAATGTTAGAAAAGAAAATAGACAAGGCGAGGCACTGTCATGTGACTTTTTTAATATCATTCTCGAGAAGATCGTACGGAACTCAAATGTCAACACCAGAGGCACGATCTTCCACAAATCTGGGCAACTGCTCGCATGTGCCGATGCCATTGACATCATCGGAAGAACACAACGGGCTGTCAGTGGGGCGTTTGTGAACATCGAGAAGGAAGCGGCCAAAATGGGACCTGCGGTTAGTGAGGGTAAGACGAAGTATATGCTGTCTACGAAAAGGTCCACCAACGCCGACGTTTTGGACAAAACGTCCCTATAGACAGCTATAACTTTGTCTGCCTAGGCTCCGAAGTTAATACAAGCAATGATACCACCACGGCGATAAAACGGAGCATCACCCGGACCAATCGTTGCATTTCCGCACTAGGAAGGCCACTGAGAAATAAAGCCATCTCTCGAAGAACCAAGATATTCATATATAAGACCTTGATAGTTCCAGTCCTGCTGTATGGCGCAGAAACATGGCCAAACGAATCGAATTTCTCGTCTCAGATGGCTAAGATTGGACACCAATTCTCTGGCCCGGAAAATCTTCTACTCTAAAGGAAGACCACGTCTGCGGTAGCGCACGCAGCTAGAAGGGGACCAGCATAAGTTGCACGTACGTGGCTGAAAGCAACTAGCACAAGACCGGTCTAGATAGAGAGGCTTGTTGGGTGATGCCCAAGTCAACCCCGAACTGTAGCGCCAGCCAAAGAAGAAGAAGCTTGTGGTGTTGGCCTTGACATGAACTGGGTATCTTTAACTTCTAAGGCAGTCACTACTTTTGCGAATTCTGCTTACTGAGGGCTCACCTAAGTTATAACTTTAAGTAAGGCTATGTTTAGTAAGCCTTCTATGTTTCACAATATTTTGTGTTTTTAAAACACAATTTCTGATAAACTAACCGGTAACCCTGCACTGCACTCAACTAGAATTAGAGATGCTCACTGATCCTATTCAAATAGTTTTTTGAATCTTATCCCCCAATTGAATTCAAGGTTATGTGAGCGGAGGTCACGTCAAAGCCAGATAAACAGCTCTAATCCTTTTTTTTTGTATTCGCTATGACCGCTGTATAAATTGAATATCCCAATTGTCCCATGCCATCAACGCAAACGAAGTCCATTGAAACAATTTGAACCCCAAAACAATTTTAATCCGCATCACCCACACTCCCCTTGTGGATTCATTCACCTTGGTGCTAGCCTAAATTTTTGCATCGCCAATCTCGTCTATCAGACGCAATTGTTTCGCGTTGCGTAGCACAGTCACATAATTTTTCAATTAGTTCACCCCGGAAAATAAACACAGCCGATGAACCTTTCGTTCATTGTTTTCACTTTCATTTGAAAACAAATCGCGAAGCAGTGGGACGTAATAACGGCAATAAAGTGAAAAATTACCGCTTATTTAATATTGCAATCGAGCATTGAAGTCTACGAACTTAATTCAATAGAATTAGATATACTGTGACAGATTACGCTGCGATATGACGTGCTGTATTGTTAGCCGGCTGAAGGGTACACACCGTCGTCTCTCTCATAAATTACCATCCATGCCGCGGCAATTGTGTGTATGCGGTTGCTTTGCGTCCGCGATTTGTGTGCTCTGTTTGGTGTTGATCTTGTTGGTAGACGCCAGACGATTTGTCAACTACACTGCGGTCGGATCGGTGATCGGTAACAAGATCCGTTGACAAGACTGAAAGTCTTGATCTTAATGGTTGGTTAATGATATGTTTTCCACATGATTTGGAGCAGCGCTTGCCTTTGTGTGCAATTATATGCGTATGGTTGCATCAATTGTGCTCTTTTGGAATCAATTGAAACGTAGATAGCAGGTGGAAATTTGAACTGGATTATGAGACATCATTCGCGGTTGAATGAAGTTCTGAGCTTCGTAAAAAGATGACGTTCATAATCTGCAATAAGTCAACTTGGATGGTAATTCTTAGAAAATGTACATGCACTCTCCTTTACACGACGATACGATACGTTGCGCCTACATATGGAGTACGTTAAAATGTTGATATTAGGCGTCAACGAAACGTAGTCGCAGTGACTAGCTTTAGACTGCATTTTAAATAATGCATGGACTGCGAGTAGATCTTGATGTCTTTTGTAATGTGGCTTGACTTATAATACGTGGGAAAAGAGTGCTCTAAAGGATATAGCCTTGGATAAACGTCAGAAGTCAATGGAGGACTTCTGATTACGGAGAGGGCTGGCGCTGAACAAGAGGACTCATCATTAAGGTTTTGTTGTTGTCACTGGGATGTACGCGTGCTAACGTGAGTCCCTACTGTGAACTGATACGTATGCAATGAGCCCTGGAATCTCTTACAGTGACGTTTATAGACTTTGGAGGCACGAGAAGGAAATATAATCTGTTAGCCATTGGCGAATATCCTGCCCCATCAAGAAAGTGAGTTATGTTTCTGGTAAAGCTGATCTTAGAGCTGATCGTAGAGCTGGATGAATTCCACAAACCCACTTTTGTAGCCAACAGCTTTGTCTAATTTAGACCAACCAATTTGGTTTGTTGTGCTCTTAAAAAGTGGCAGATTCTACCGTGAGATCTTCCTCTTATTATAACCAAACAGATCGATATATAAAGGGTATTTGAATAGCGACTTGACAACTTTGAATATAATTTGGGAACGCACTCTTTCAGTAATCATCAAACTGTCACTGTCAATTTATTAAGTGAACTCAACATTTTCATCATGGTAAAGAACACGAATGAGTCGGTAACCGATACTTTAAGAGCTTTATCTTCAATTTTCGGTCGTGACTCTCGCCCAAGTAGACAGATGAATAAGTCTTTTACGTAATCTCCTGCGTTAGGCCTGTTTCACAAAGCCATTTAATCTCTGGACCATTTTACGACGCTGGACCTGACGCCTTCAGTAGGAATCTTAAGTTCTAAATTTAGAAATGAGCTTATGGACCTATTTCTCCACCTTGGTAGGGTGGCGAGGCCCGTCTAACACCTCTGCTAATCTTTGGGTCGTAGCACCCGGTTGTTCTCTGCAACTCCACGTAGACTTGGATCAATACCTTTCAAGTCGCAAGAACCCATCGCCTTAATAGACAAGATTAACTCCCAGACATGTAGGTTTTAAACCACAGCCACCACGGCGCTCCCACTTGGTCAATCTCAAGAGATCAGGATGAGACATATGCGGGTCTCACGGGCGTAAACTGATCTCCCGTGGCACCAGACTATAGCCTCTGGTCAAGCTACAAGTAGTATGCCAAAACATCCCGGGGCCAAGTAGACAGGCAACAACAAGTTTAGTGCAAAAATTTGAGTCTGCATTTCGTTGTGTGATTTTTCCGTGTCAGTGAGATAACAAAATATTGCTGCCGTTCAGGCATCCATAGCTAACGGTCCAAATGAACTCAAGAATTGGCCATCGCAGACCACATTATGGCATATTTGGCCAAAGGTTCTTGGTTTGCATCTATACAACGTTATACGGACTCAAGAATTGAAGCTGATGATTCTTAAGTGCCAGGAGTAATGCTTGGACATTCATAGGGTGTCAACACAAAAAATGTGGTTAGTTATATATATATATATCACTTTGATCACAAAAGGCTACAAAAGACCGACATTAAATATATTGTTGACTGATATCTGAAAATAATCGAAAATGATACCGACGATGGAAGTTTGCCTCACTTACCAACCATTTTCCTACTATCGTGGGGTGCCTGGCAATATTGCCCCATACCGGATTTATCCATAGTGGCTATGAATTTTGCAAGCCAGAGCCTCGAATAAAATTATAGGTTCATCATATTTGATAGCCATGGCACCCTGGGAAACATCAGTCGTTATCATACTATCATCTATGATAACGACTGATGACTGCATTGCAGCCAATGTGTGAAAATGATTCCCAATGGTGCAGCAGATTAAACATCAAAAGCCAGAATATGGGTGGTAATCATCATCTTATGTACATGCGAAGACATGATGCACTTTCTGATACTTGTATTCTTCAATTTACTTCCAGTATAGTTCACCAGAAATATAGATATTAACAGAGGATAACTTGTTTCGAGAGAAAATACACTCTTGCTCTACTTTGCATTGACAGCAATTGGAGGAGAGAGTATAACAAATAATGAATGGACGTCCATATACACAGGCTTGGCAAGAAGAAAATGTCTATGGACCACGACAGAACAGAAGACGACTACGATTCAGCTGATGCACTCACCCAGAAACGGATTTCAGCAAACTAGAAGACATGAATGGAAATTATACGGTAGAAGGGCACTGCCACATAGGGTGGAGATATGAATATTGAACTATTTTTAAAGCATGCTTTTAGATCACCTCGTAACATTTTCGATTATTGTATGACAAATTTATAATTAAATTCAATCGTGGCTTTCGTCCAACACTATTGTGAATCTTGGAAACCTTTCCTCAAATGAATCACAATGGATTTCGCAAAAATCATGAGTCTTAAGTTTGGTTCCATAATCTGCGGATTAATTTGTTTTATTTATTTGTTACATGGGTTTTGCTAAAATACGACCATTTGAAAATAGTCGAATAGATGTATCAAAAAGTAAACAAGCATGTGAGGAAGCAAAGCGAATTTAGCTAGCTTGTATACAAGATACCTTTACACGGTATCAAAACTATCTACAAATGATAAACATATTCATTTAAATCACAGCAATAGCAATCCTCGAGTTGGCCGTGGCGTTCTGGATCTGTCCGTCGACTCCATAATTATGACAGTTGCAAATATCAACTTACCCACTTTATGTTTGCGAAGACGTGAGAAGCAGACGAATATCCTATAACGAAATCCTATAAATTAGGCGGAGATATAAGCCAAAATGTCTGATTTGCCGGTACAAAGTTAACGTACTTACACTTGTGATCTAAGCGACACAAGTATTTTGTGCTAATACACATGTGAATTAATACATTTCTGTATTTTTATTTACAAATATCTTTGTTCGAAGTTGAAATAATGATAAGAACGTTTTAAACATACAAATCAATGAAATAAACTACATTTGCATCATGAAAACAATGTTTATTTTATGAAAAAAATACTCAGTAGACAAGCAGTGATCACAATTTCGCATCGATCAAAAACTGTTATCAAATCGACTGCGATCCACAATCGCCATATCAAACTTGACAACTAGATAATCATTAATTATCGGTTATAACTCGGTAGTCGACACTCGCAACAAGGGCCTAAGTTCGATTCTCGGTACGAATTTGCACGGCTTCACCCTTTAGCGTCACTGACAATGGTTCTCAAACTTAGCCTGCTCGAGGTCGGCACCAAACTGTAGGTCCCTTCCACTAAAGATAGAACAGTAGCGCGCATAGCACGAGTGGCTGCTAAGCTCTGGCCCTCTACGTGCTGTTGCGTCAAACTTACTATATTATTAAGGGCCGTTTGCTGATACTCTACCAAACGATGAGTTTCACGGAACAATTTAAGTTACAATAACCGATTTGCACGATTCTAAATGTCCATTTATATGAGGTCGCCACGAACTGCGAACTTCGCAAACTCTGACAACTCATTCATATGGAGTTTTTTCATTCGCGGGAACTGCGGGTGCAAACTGACACTTCACTACGAATTTTTTGGTCGTGGAGTTTGTGGATTGCGTTTGAATTTTTGTGTATTACGAACTCAGCTTGACAGTTCGAGAGAGAATGATTGATTCGCAGAAAAACTTTCAAATCATTAATTAGGATACTCAAACTAATTTGTATTGAAATTTTTCATGAAAAAACTCGATAATTCAGTTCCCACCTTTTTGCAAACTAAGAAGTATAACTTTTTGTTCATATTTGCAGGAAAAAAATTATTTCTGAAAGTTCGCGTTCACAATTCGCCGCTCATATTAATGGGCCTTAACAGTATATCCTAAAGTCAGCTAAATATAACTTGACCTAAGCCGAAGATATAGTGGATCATAAGGCTAAGTTCTACTTAAATACTGACAGTGACATAAAATCGTGGACAAATTTGAGAATACTAATTCGGCAAGATGAATTGCGAAATGAGTCTATGGACTTACTTGATTCATTTAAAGATGATGATAAAGTGATTGAATTTGATATGAATCTTTTAAAATCTTTGACGAAATTCGTTTGTTAAACAGTTCATGCTAATCAAGGACATAACCAACAATTAAGGTTTATTTGCATAGCAATGTTAGCTAAGGGCGTACATTACGTCTCACATTAATTAAATGCAATGAACTTCAGTTCTAGTGCCATCAGTTCGATCTCAATGGCGAAGAATGATGACTGAACTAGATTTGAAAGCCGGATGAATTAAACCTTGCTTTCACTAGGATTCGAACCACTACCCAAAGACAAGCACCATCCAGCCTTCATTCTATAATTAGTGTAGCAACGGTTTATTCTTCACAAACGATTACAACAAATTAATACAAATCAAGTAGCGAAAACAGTAGACTACCATCTAAAAGCCATAATTGAAATGTATGTACAAGGTTTTTGTTAAAGACTTCCGGTGATACTGTTCGCATTACTGGCGATATTTTTCTTGAGGCTGAAAGCCAGCGCTGCAAGTACCGTCACAGAAGGGAGTCTGGGATGGCTTTGCAAAATCGCCAGAAAGGGAGATTACACAACCAGGAGACACTTCCTCCACAATAACCATTGTGCCTCGTAATTATTGTTATGTTGGCGTTGAACCGTCTTGTTGAAACAACATGTGCACCAAGAAGTCGTTTAGCAAGGCCCTATAGAGTCTGGTTGATGTTTCTTCCTTCTTAGCTACATCGGCGGCCACAGATCACCCCAATGGCAAAATGTTTGCTTCGTTGGTAACGCCACGAGTGTTTGTTTTTATACTGCAGCTGTCAAGTTCACAACTGCTATTTGCAAAAAGCATAACATCTCTAATTTTGCACTGCCTTGTGTATGCAATCTCATTTGTTATGTTAGCCACAATAGGCTGTAACATGACAACGTGTGTGTTGTCTGTTTGTTTATGTAAAACACTAACTTCACAACTTATTAGCCACGAGTCGTGAAGATCATATTCAAACAGCAAGCTGATGTGTGTTTTTTGAGTACACATTTGCACACATTTTAAGTTTTATTTCGTAATGGTTTGCAATAATTACCGGTGAAAATTTAAATTATCCATCCATTACTGCTCACAACATCACGAGAGCTTTTATTTTTTCCACTCAAGTAGCATTACATACTAGTGTCATTACTTCAACCTTTTGCTCACATAATCATTAGAAAATTTGTTTAAGTTCAACCTATCAAACTGTTTCCGTAAGCAGAAGCGACACAAATTCGAATGCATGACGTCATTAAGTGACACATTATTTTATTTTGTGTGATCGTTAACTCCAAAAGCTTGTAATTCGAATTGTTTGCTTTGAAAATGTTTCTTTAATTTGCGAAATAATCAACAGATCCTTAATGGCTAAAACATAACACTGCGTCTCTTAACACTAGCAATTCAATGGCAAAGAATAAAACACTGCATCGTTATACGTTTTCTTTAAATGAGAGAAATAAGACGAACGTAATAAAACGTCAATTATAAATCGAACGCAGTTATTTTCCAACATGTTTGATATATTTGACAGAGCTTCGTTCAGCTGACACTTCAAGACATTTAAGCGATGAAAAATATCTGAGAAATTAAGTTTAATTCAATGTCAGTCATTCAGTCGTTACAAGGTAGATTTGACGCACACATCTCCATATAGTCGGTCGGTTTTAAAAGCAGAGTATTGTGTTTCACGAAGAGAAGTCAAATAAACAAATTTGTACAAAGTGCATACATCTGTCCACCATTTAAATCAAGACTGTCAACGTCGAACTTGATTTAAGAATATTGTGAAGAGACAAATGAACTGTTCGTAAATTGGTCTATCGTGGAGATTATTTAATCAATTACAAGTAGAGAATTATTCAGGCTCACTTCTTATTGCACGGACAGGAATTTAATGACGTAGCTTCTTCGCTTTCGGAAGTACGAGTCTCTGAAGCGTACTTAACATTAGCTTCTGAAGCAATCACTAATATTGTACGTGATTCTGTTCGGTAGGCTCCAACATCAGAGGTCCCATAAATAAAACTGAATTGTTAAGTAAAACGAACGTCGATTCTAATATATAGAAAAAACATGGGACCAATGATGGATTCTTGCAGTACACCTTCTATCATGGGAGTATTTTATAGTATATTATTGCACAGATTTGTGTCAGGAATATAGTGTTTTGCGCAGGGTTTTTATCAACTCAATATGTGTTTAGAGGACCTCGGGGTTCTTTTAAGTGTATTCCAACAAATGGATTTTTGAGGCATAAATTTAGTTTAGATTAGTTTTACAAAACAATGAAAAAAAGTAAAAATAACGTAAAACACTAAACTTCGGATTAGTCTTAAACGCTGTTCGAACATTTGTTGTGTTCCAGTTGAAGGAATGACGAATTCGTGACAGCGACTAAGCCCTTCTGGGAACTTAAGAAACTAACAAATAATCTCTTGACACATTTAGGATTAGTTCAGGAACCATCGAAATGAAATAAATATGAAATTAATATTTGGCCTTATTGCCCAATTGTTTTTGTTCTCCGATTTCGACTTGCGTGCTTGAGTGATTTCTTGACACGTGCTACACAATTCAAAAAACTATTCAATTAATCCATAAGCCATTGCCTGGGTATTGCGCTCGTAGTTTTCGTTTTTTTGGTGATCAGAACTCAACTCCCAAGACATGTGTGTTAACATGCAACTTTTCTGAAATGTCACTTTACGCACGATAACAACTCCCGAAGAAACAAATTGAACACTGAATAAATAAAGCCAATTTGTACAAAATTGTTGGACAGTTTCGAGAAAAGGTTGCAAAAAAAAGACCAATGACACGATGCTCACATTGTATAGTTAACGCCATCATGCAAAATAATTTCTCTAGTTTCACACACGAAGGGCGTGGAAGTCCTCCCGACTTGTGTAAGCCACCTTGTGCGTGAATGTCCTTTGTTGCGTTATCCTACAGGCTCAGAGTGAACTATTATTTGGGCCAGAGTTAAGGTCCTCATACACTCTACATGGCCTAGCTATCTTAAGTGTTCGAGATTAGACGCTTGAAATGACGCCGTACAGCCCAAACAGTTAGACGTTGCACCCTTTTTTTTTCCAGATGCTGCCGTCAACGCACACAGGACCAATGAGCACCTTCCGCGAGGCTCTTATATGGTACACAGGTGGCTCCAAAACAGACGTTGGCCTTGGGGCTACAGTATACGGACTCAGCACCATCATTAACAACTCCGTATTTCAAGCACAGATATTCACAATTGAACTCTGCCTCATAGAAAATATAATAGAGCTATTACTAACAAAGACATCTATGTCCTCTCTGAAAGCAGAATGCTCTCCTATTCCTTAAAACTTATGAAGTCACTACAGTGCTAGTATGTGACTGCCTACATATGTTACACCCGCTGGCCAACACAAATAAAATCCACCGCATTTGGATATCAGTTCACAGCGGTCACACAAGAAACGAAAAAGCAGACTAGCCAGTAAAGGATTCACATCACCATTCATGATGCAACCATCATTTTGCGGCATACCCATCACCACGTTAAGACCTATATAAATAATTGGCTCAGGGACATGGCCGACCATTACTGGACGCTTATGGAAAATAACAGGCCGAAATGTTTCAACTAACTATTTCTCTTAATGGAACAAAACAGCTCCTCAGACTCACAAGGAGTCAGATATGTACATATAACGGCAGGCTTCCTTACTGGACTTCTTCATTTAATGGCGCTACATTCCGGGGTGAGTCTGGGCCTTCCTTACTGGACACTGTCCAGTAAACATTTCAAAACCATGGTCTAAACGCAAGATGACAACTGCAGGATGTGTAACGAGGGCGAAGAAACTGGCGAACACATACTGTGTCACTGTAACTGCCTCGTCAGGACATGTCATCGACGCTTAGGTGGATACTACTACAAATTTGCCGCCGGTTCACTTAAAAATATACTTTATCACGAACTCAGCCTTCCTGCGAGAACTCTAAATGGGCGAAATCACAATAGGCCCATCTGAGACAGCAGTGATCAAGCGATCCCTTCGCTAATTCTACTATTCACCGCGAAGCCGAAACAGACAAAGTTCTTCAACGCATCATTGACGGATCTCTGTGTTGGACCTCATGCGCTCATACATTTTGTTATTTCAGAACTTGGCCTTTCTACGACTAAACAACAATTCTTGGTGGTACTTTATAAGAAGTGATTCATTCATCGGTCACTGGAACCCAGGCTGATCGAACAAGAACCAAAACTGTACGAATTCTTCCAGAAATGAAATAAATGCTCGTAACAGTCCCAAGCCAATTTGCACATCTTTTAAAGTGCATGATGCGAATTAAATGTATGCTAACAAGAATTCAGGCGGATTCACATTAAGTCAACGAAATAACCTCGTCGATGACTTACTAACGAATATATGCATGTAATATGAACCGAACAAGAAACCGCAACGATGCATGGACATTGTTTAACAAATTCAAATGAATCCATTTAAAATTCAATTATGGCCAGATGTGGTGGCGCTTCCAACCAAAAACATGAAGTGATAATAATATTCATAATGTCTGCCAAGATGAAGGTTTCTCCTCTTCATAATTTTCAATCCACAAACTGAATAGGATCATCGTTAGCTTACCCAATCAAATTAAAACCAGCACATGAACGAGTCCGATCGAAAAAGAGACAAAAAAAAAGAAAAACACAACCAGCACCTCCAGCGTCACACGTTCATAACATTTGACGTAAAAATATCAACCTCTGAAGCGTGCACGTTATACAATAAGAAGCATGCATAACGAAGCAAATAATGCGTAAACCATGGCTTTACACGACGGCTCACAGACGAATGTCACAATTAGCAACATGGTAAGGTAAAGAAAATTCGTCTCTTCAGAGTGTTCAGAGTTATCACGCGGTTTTCACAAGCAAATGACGGCTCGAGCGCATTAAGGTTACCAGTTAAACTAGTGCTCGTAATAATAGTGCGTTGTGTATTTTTTTCTTTCATTAATGTTTTATTTTTTCTAGATGAAGATACTTTTCAGGCCAACCAGAGAATTAAGAGAACGATGTCAAGTTTAAAGGAAAAAAAAACTAAAACAATGTAAATGCATTTCTCATGTTCTCGTTTGCTTTATTTTATGGTATTTAAGCAGGTTTGTCATTCTAATTATGCGAGCGTGTGTGCGTTTAATTAAAAGCAGCATATGCGCTTCGCCTCTTACAGAAAAACCGTACCCGTTTCTGTCACTGAAATAACACTTGTGACAGTGTTGAGACGACTTGTTGGGAATGGCGCGCTGGAATGCAAATATACACATACTGTGGAGTTCACAATTCGAGCGGCACAAGGAAGGTGAGAACTGAGAACTGAGAACGACAGATAGAGACGAATGAAGTGCATGTTCCATCCATGTACTTGGTTCTTCTTAGAGATAGAGTATATAATATCCTTGACAACATGTTCTGCGAGAGCGAAGGAATCTGAATGCTTCGCACATGGACTGAAGATGTTGGGCAAAGGGCCCATGAAGTGTTTTCTGCTCACAAGCTTGGATAGATGAAACTAAGAAGGTTGAAAGGGTATTTGTGTCTTTGACTGGATGTTAACTGACTTGTTACTTGTGTTAAATTACGCGGTAGGTACATATGTGGATGGTCACATTCTTTATCGATTGGTACATATCTGCACACAGCTTCTGTTCATTTCATATCGGCTAGTCAATGATGGGGCTATATGTCAAATGATACATTGATGATACACAAGCAAGTATCCGTCAACGGGTTACGTATGTTTTTTAATTGTAGTATTAATAGTATGTTTTCGTATTGACAGGCTGCACTGCTTATGTCTACTTTGGATAATCCTTCTCAATTTGATTGTTGACATGGTAGAATAGAGAGAAACGGTGGTGCATTCTGGGACATTAGAACCAAACTAATGCTACTAGTTGAGAACAAATACCTAAACAACTTCCTATTCATCGACAGTCCAGCCACTCTAATATTAATAAACATAAACGATAAGTCAACTCAATACCTACTATTAAATGCGTTTTTTTGTACGCGTATAGTCGCTAGCTCAAAAATAGCACGCAAAAACGACCAACCCCACTTATCAGTTATCGGTTTTAAAAAAATTGGTAGCACGTACATTTTATGACTCATATGGTACATTTTCACTACCAAACATTTTAGTTTTTTAAATAATTTTCAAACGATGTGTCAAATTGATGATTGAAAATTTACCAACACTGAAGGCAAGTTCATATGAGGTCGCTACGAACTGCGAACTTCGCACACTCTGACAACTTATTAATATGGAGTTTTTTCATTCGCGGAGAACTACGGGTGTAAACTGACACTTCACTGCGAATTTTTTGATCGTGGTGGTTGTGGATTACGTTTGCCTGTTTGTGTATTGCGATCTCACCTTCGCAAGAGAATGATTGAATCGCAGAAAAAAACTTTTAAATTATTAATTAGGTTTCTTAAACCAACTTTTATTGAAATTTTTGACGATGAAAAAACTCGATAATTTAGTTCGAAACTTTTTGCATAACAAGAAATATACCTTTTTGTTAACATTTGCTGGAAAAAGGTTGTTTCCAAAGTTTCGCGCTAACAGTTCGCAGCTCATATGATCGGACCTTTAGAGCTTAACGTTTATAATGTTCCCCGTTGCAATTAGTCTTTACACACTCTCCGCTATCACCTCTCGATCACGAATGTCGTAGTCCAAACTCCATTAGGGATATTTTTGGGAAATTTGTCACGGTGCTGCCATACACAGGTATACGCGCCTATAAGTACTAGAGACCGGATTATTAGCATTTGCAGGATGTATGTTTTAACTAGTACCCACACAGCTCAAGAAAAAAATCAAATTTGCACGAGAAAGTAGACCGATGTCGTTTTGTGTCACATTCGCCTACTGCGACACTCTCTGTGCAATTACTCGTGTTATATTTGATATGCTCATTTATTGTATCAGTTTGTTTTTGTGTTTGTTTTTTCAAAGTTTCGTATATATATCTACCATGTCTCTCGAATAAATAGCTATCCTGGAATATTTCGAGGTCTTCCAAGGTGGAGTAATTGACTTCGATAATACTAACGCTGTGGCTATTTGCCAGTCCAAGGAAGCACATAAGGACTTCAACAAAAAAACATGGTTATGGTAAGCACTCATTTTGCTAGAATTAAAAAACTCGGAACTTAGGGTTGGTAAACAGAATCCGTCAAATGAACTCCACCGCCAGAAGTATTTCCATGAAAACTGACAAGTTTGGAAATATTTTGAGCGACCAGACTGTAAACAATTGTTTCAAAATAATAATTTTATCAATCGGACGGGTCAACCATTGTCAACAGCAATAAGTGCTAACCTGAGTCAATGGATGTGAGACGTTCCATTTCGACTTATAAAAAGTAAAAAAGTAACAATGTGTTAAGTAACTCTTAAATAGGTACAACCACAATGTTATCGATCTACTTTATGCTGAATCAGAAATAAAAAACTATACTATATAAGCTAAAAAAATATACAATTCTTGTATCACTATATAATAATAATATTGGTGGCGCTACAGCCCATAGAGGACCAGGGCCTAGCTTCTCAGCAACCACTTGTGTTGTGCGTGCTATTGTTCTTTCACGAGTGGAAGGGACCTACAGTTTTATGCCGACTCCGAACGGCCAAGTTTGAGAAGCTTTTTCTAGACAGGAAATACTCTTTGAGCATTGTCAGTGACTCGAAAGAGGTGGGGTCGTGAAAATTATTCTCAGAGCTGGAATCGAACCTACGACGTCGAAGTTGGGGTCGACGCACATACCCACAACGTCACGGGCCACCACATTCTTGTATCACTAAATGTTGCATATTTTGGCACTTTTTATGCATATTTTCAGCATCTTTCTTTTTTTATTCTTTTATCTCGGTCTCTATCAATTGCACTTCTGTTGTAGAGAGGTACGTATGCAACTTGGAGATATTCGTCTCGATATTACAGCTATGGTGCCAGTATAAAGTGAGATACCCGTGAAGTACTGAATACCCCAAAAGATGTCACTGCAGGTTTCACCCCCCTTTTTTAAACTTTATTCCTCATCACTCATATTAACTCAAGAATAAACACAAATCTCACGCTACAAACGTTTGACCTCTTCTACAGTATGAGAAGAAGTTGTTAAGACTTCATCCTCATTAGCTGATGATGGCAACAATGTAGGCGGCAATGTCTTAACAGGCACCTACTACACTTTTGAAGGGGTCAAACGTTTGCAGTTTGTACTGGAGTCCTTGTTGACTTGAAAGCGTAAGTGACAATCAGATGTTCTCATTTCTCAATTTTGCACTTTGCAATAATCTTGGCCTACAATGTTTTAAGGTCCAGTTGACACACTTTTATTGAATGGATGCTACAAATGAGTAAACATGCTCATTACACAACACTGCTCTGAAAGTTAACGTTCATTCCATTAGGATAGGTTTAAGTGGTTGCAGATGGCAGTTAAATGTAGGTCATGCTCTTTGTGATACCACGCAGATTGACTTATTCTTATTCCTGCATCTTATTGGCGCTGGGAACGAAGATGTTCAATCTGGTTATTAAAAAATGGGCTGGCGGAGAAGGTGGTGTATGGTCTAAAACTCCTCTAAATTCATTTAACATTTGGAGAAATCAATTAACGGATACATCCTGCGGGCCTGTTGGTGAAAATTGTCCTTCTATGCCAATTACAGCCCTTAGTCTGTTTGGTCTGAGCTGGCAGAGTGACATTCTGATTGCGATTGTTATACTATAGTGTTATACTACTGTGGACTCGCCCTAACTCTCTTTTGGCACATTCCTCTCAATTTTGCATATAATAAAACATCCTCTAAGTCGAACTGCATCTAACTGCAACTGATTTTTATAGCCCCTAAAATTCTGACTTAGGAGGAGTCAACTGCATTTCCTTTGGTTTAAGACAAGTGGTTTTAGTCTTGGTTGATTCTTTTAATTGTATGTCTATCACCTTCTGGTGACCCAGTACATTACGCCATTTATTGCAGTGGCTTCTGGCAGGGCGACGGTTACTTAGGCAAACAAATTTAGCTTAGATAAACTAAGGCAGCAAAATGCATCGTAGATTAATTTTTGTCTTAGTACAATCACGTGCTTCAGATTGCTTGACTGAAGAATGTAGAACAGTAGAATTGATATAGTGTTGGTGTGCAACGTCTTTTCAGCAGAAAGATGCCAGGTGTCACATTGGCGATCGCACATTGACTGAATTACGTGATTGATAGTCTGGACGTGTGATATCTCGAATTGAATACGACGATATCGTGCGATTTAAAACTACGCATGGGAATTGCAATATATCAATTGAAGAAAATACATACATTTTACGCAATTCCACACTCCACCGACCCTACAGAATACATTTTTTGATAGCCCCTCACCCTTTCTAAACTTGATAAAAAAAAACTATGGAATATGTAATGATTTTAAGCTGAGTCGATGGCGGTGATTTGACAGATATTGTTTTGAACACATGGCTAGACATGGATCTGAAGTGTACATTAGCGAGACGGACACATTAAGAAGCCACCTCGTGTTGGCTTGCTAGAATTGACTGTTTGAGGACAAGATCAACGCAGAGCTTATTATCGGCAAAAAAGGAAGCTTCTGAAGTTAGACCGAAACTCGATCCGTATGTTCGTTGGAGTGATTACAGGGTACCGTCCGATCGGCTATCTCTGCTGCGGCGACATGGAAGATACCGAGACAATCCAACATCTGCCTTGCCACTGCCAGCTCTCCAGAATCGGTACCTTGTTTTGCTGGAAAAAGAGATTCTTCCAAGAGACTGCGGCTGGATTGGATCTTTTAAGATTCATAAAGAGAACCACCACGCGACATGACAGACAGGTTAGAAGAATTGTGTACTCGACAAATCCTGGGATTCACAATAGGCCCTTTGGCCTCCGAGTGGAAGTCATGATCAACCATCACACTTCCCTTCCAAAACCTAAGCTAACCGTTCCACTTTTTTTGTCAATATGCTTGGAACGATGGACAATAAATCAGTATTAAGACGCTGACTACTTCTTTTTCTCTATACTATATTGTTTGTCCTTTGTAGACACTTATACGCTAAGAGATATAGTACAGATGTCTTTGGCAACATTTATTCAGGATTCTTTGGAAAGGGTTTTTGTGCCAATTAATTTATTAAATATGCGTAATAACGCGCGCCGTGTACAGCTAGTTTAAAATACAGTGCTTTGTTTGGGAATGTCAATATGAACAATGTCTGATATTTTTGAGTGAATGAACGACGTCATCGTTGTCCCCATCGGCTTCGTCGTAACGCTCAACATGGCTTAAGGTGTATTTCTCGCAACCTTTCAGATGTTTCTTTGTACTTGTTTAGTTGTCGCTTTTACTACCTTGCCCCAATCTTGTTTTTTGGAAAGGTGTTTTATGTACAACATCCGGAGGTTTGGCAGAACCGGGAAGAATTTCCCAAAAATATCCCTGATGGACTGCAGACGACGACATTCCTCACCGATAGGTCTGAGTGAAGAGTAGTTTCCACACAAAGAATAAAAACAATTAATTTGAAGCGATGAGTGGTTTAATTTTAAAAGTGTGCCTTGCTTTAAATGTTTTTTTTTAAACGTTTTTAATGTTCACGCACATAAATCAGGCACTGTTCGTCGCTCAAAGCATCGACAAATTTCACATTGCTAGTGGTATCCTGGGTGGCACGCAGCAGCTTCCATTTGTTCCCCCCTTTTCCTTGGCACCCTGACATACATCGTCTCTCACTCTGCAATCAGTGAAAGGAACTAAATTCGGCAAACTTATCTGGGATGATGAGCGACGTGATGTGATTTTTAAGGTGAGATTGTAAAAGGGAGTATTATTTTGTACCCATCACTGGTAGAAGAATCAAATATGTGGGTAATGATTTCAAGGCGTACTTCACCGAAGGTGGCTACAAAAAACTTACAACAGCAAAATGGGTAACCTGGTAGGACATCCGAAGATCCTCAAGAGAGTGGACAACGTCAAATGGAAAGACAGGAGAAAGCGATCTGATGTCACGTTAAGCTTCAAAGGACAGTGTGAGGTATTCATACCCAGCAGAGAGAAGTGAAACAACAACCCTCTTGGTTAAATGCCGGTGCCCAAAAATGGTATACTGATGGGTAAGTCAGATAACAAGGTAGGACCAAGAATTCACCTTCACTTTCCTCTCAGCAATGAATCAACAATATGTCTGAATTGAACTTTACGCCTTTCATCACCGCCATCACATCATTAAGAAACAAGCTAATGTACGGAGAGTCCAGCCAGCACAAATTTTTGCGCCGCCGCGCACTCAATTTGTTAACAAAAAAATGTCTCATTCACCACTGACTTTATAATGCCTGTTACAAGCTGCCTTGCAATGAACAAAAGTTCATACAGCTGGATTTATTGTTCTGTATCTCGTTCTTCCAATTAAAAAAAAAAAATGTACTCATGCTCACCATGAACCTACCCCAATACCAACAAAATTAGCACCGAAGCTTCGTGATAAACATGAGTAATTATCTGACAATGGAGAAGACGTCAGCCGTCAGACAGAATAACATCTGAAAACAGCTAAAAAGTTTGGCATGTGTGAGCTCATCTGACATTGACAATGCACGGACACTGAGTCCCTACGATGGATCATAAATAATAATAAAGACAAAACCAATTACTTAGTTTGTTGCCAACCGGGCAGAAAATTGCTTAAGGTCTTAAATAAAAATAAAATCGAATCCACTTCAGTTTTATAGTGGCTGTCCGACAAAGGTGACAGACACGTACTGTGGACACGAAAGGTCCTTTGCGCAGCCACGTGCATCATCTTGAGGTGTATGCAGTCATTCACTTCATAAGAACCAATTAGAGCTTTCTATGAAACCAAGTGGACTTCTATTATCATAGCTCGTTGATGTCGCAGAAACACGAAGGGAAAATAACAAAAAAACACACGTTTCAAATTTTGTAAACACAGCCACTTTTGCATTGCAACTTTAAACATCATCTCATAAAGTTTATTTTCATTTTAAATTCATGACTAAGTGTCCAAAAAATACTGAAAGTCTACCAGATTTACCAAATAGTTCCAATGACGTAGTATGTCAGTGATGATGATGATAATGAGTAGTTACAGGGATGAGGTCGAGAAGCCTTTATGAAGCAAGCATGAACATCCACTCACTTTGTCTATCCACATGATGACTTCACAAAATACACAGCAAATCAATCCTAATTGACACGCAATTTAAACGATCACAACTTCCACGACCTTCTTTAACAGATGCAATTGTTTCCGAACTCAAAATCAATTTTCACAATCTGATGCATCACATATGTATAATCACACTTAACGTTGCAGTCACAGCAACAATTCCCCGATTGTGTAACACCGAATGAATGCAACACAAAAAATCTCATAAATATCTAAAATAGGTGGACTCGATTATTTACAATCACAGCAATGAGCAGCGCAAGGTAACGAACAAAATAAAACCGAGACGTAAATAGCACGCGACTGGCGAGGAGAAAAGTCCTAATCCTTCTATGTCCAGTGCGAAGTAAAGCCACTGACAAAGGAGGTAAACACAGTAAGACGACGGGAAAAAAGCTTTCACCAGATATCACATGATGCTGATGCTTTTGTTGTCTTGGCTGCTGCTGCTGCTGCTGTAACTACCCGCTTCAAACCATGCCAGTCGTTTGTTTGTAAATATTGGAAAATATCAAGGGCCAAAAGCCCACAGCGCGGGTAGAGAGAGTGCGAAACCGAGAGACTGCGCCAGGATGTGGAGATGAAAAGTTGCACGAACTTTTCCAGTCGACAACCTTGAAAAACATGACGCCTCGGTCCCTCGACACCCGATCGCCCATCGCCTCCACCGCTCTTTGTTTACATCCGAGCTCCAGATAAAGGAATATTTACATCCAGATAAAACTGAACCTAAGTAAGCTTTGGCAACACAAACCGAAAGCAGCAGACCGACCAACAAGGCGCATGTCATCTATCCACACGCACACACCGAAAGAGACGGAGGAAAGTATCATTGCTGCTGCTACTGCTGCTGGTGGTGGTGGAACATTGTTGTTGGCCACTGCCATGGCCATGAAAACAGGACCAGATTCGTTTTCTCCACAACCATCGAACCCTGCTGGCTCTGCTCGAGCCCCACTCATTGTTGCATTGAAATGGCAGTGACTGCAGCCTGGTCCTTGGTGCGGTACAGCGGTGATGCTGATGATGATGATGATGAATCGATTTTCGTATTTGGCGTCTATATCATCTGAGACGCAAATACATTTAGCGTCCTCTCCTACACAAGAGGCCACCTCAACTACGTCACCCGGGGTTGGATGGCTTCACCAAAAGAAAGCATACACACATGCATCGAAAATCTTTTCATCTCCCGAGGCACTGGCGACCATAGCTTTTGTAATTATTGGTCTGATGGCGGTGGCAAATGGTATAGCCCGAGGTGAAGGTCGTTGGCAGCGAGTGTGTATGCCTGTCACTGATAGATTTTTTGTTTGTTTTTTATTTGCGCTAGGTCTTGGTTGTACATCACGAATTTAATATTGCAAGCTTTTCGGTTTACATGGGGTTTAAATATACTCCTGCGTAATGGAACAGGGAATATGTATATTTAGACTTTAGAATCCGACGAATTTGTGCGTTTATTTTGGTACCTTAAAAGTATCCGATTTTTATTTAAGTGACTCATAAATCACGCTGTGTTCAGAGATTGTTCATTGGATGACAGGATGGTGTTCTCTTTTTATCGAGACAAACTTTTTCCAGAGGTGATCAGATTGGCATGCAAGAGCTAATTGGTGTTCAGATTGATGCGTCAGTTATGTACAGGTTGAGCATCGTGCGACGATTAGTCTGATTTCGATTTGTCAAACGGAAGAGTTTGAAATGAGAAATCTTTCATCCATGTGATCCTACTTCATCAGAAGGAAATTGACGACACCGTAGACTAACGTTCGTTAATCAGACGAAGAACTTTTGTTTCACCAAAGGAGTTTAGCTTTGCATTGCGAATAGAAAATGTAGACTACGCGAAATTGTGGAAAGTACGCACCAAGCAAGAATGTACAAGACATTGATTACTCAGTCCTGGTATACGCCGCAAGGGCATGGCAATCGCTAAAGCAAATGAAGAAGTACCTAGGCTCCAAATGAGTTTCAAGAATAAATCATAAAGGATACTTATCACAAAATTTTACGCGTTGGTATTGCGATTGTGAATTGTCAATGAACGGTTGATCCGTGTCAATTTGTAGATTGTGAATGGACCAAAGTGAGAGGACAAAAGATAAAGTTTGGGCACGAATGCTTGGATGAGGGTTCATGATCATAAACTGTAACAATATTGGGTAATGCCGATGAACTGTTTAATGGGTGCATTTTGGGTATGTTAACTACTGCGAGGAATATTGACTAGGGATGGAAATAGCACTGACTGAAAACTGAGTGTAAAGGGTGATTTTTAAAAAGCTATAGGAAAGTTTTTCAAAAAAAAAAAAAAAAACACTTAAAATTCAGAAAAATTCATGAAATCTTTATTTGAATCGATAGTGCGGTCCATTCAATTTAACGTTTGAAGATTATTTCATGCAAATGTTGACCTTGACTGCGCCTCAAATGGTCCATCCGCTAGGTCCAATTTTGGCATACTCTTTTCAACATTTCGGCCGGTATCTCACGAATAAATGCTTCAATGTCGTCTTCCAATGCGTCAATTGAAACGGGCTTGTCTGTATAGACTTGAGCTTTAACATAGCCCCACAGAAATAGTCTAAAGGCGTTAAATCCCACGATCTAGGTGGCCAATTGACCGGTCCCGAACGTGAAATAAAATGTTCACCGAACTCGCCTCTCAATAAGTCCATTGTTGAGCGTGCTGTGTGGCATGTGGCACCGTCTTGAAGATGTACGGTTCAATGAGCTTCTGGCTGATATTCACTACAAAATCGACAATTCTGCTTATTTACGTACCCATTGAGCCAAAAATGAGCTTTGTCGATGAAGAAGAAGCGCGCGATGAACTTTCTTAACAGAGCACGCATTTTGATTATAAAATTTAAGCGTTGTTCGTTTGAAAAACGATTCATGGTTAAACTATAGACCAAACTTAAGATGTTTGATAGTGAAACAAAACACGAAACGTGAGTCAGCTGTTTGAATCAGTGTTGCCAAAAAGACAGTAGCTAAAAAATCAACATTTAAAAGGGAATGGATCGAAAGATGAGAGGCAGATTAGTGTGTAGCATATTTTAAACACAAAAGGTCTATCGTTTCATTTTTGTTCTCCGCGATTGTATTCTTCCCTTGACAAATACGAGGAAGCACCGGCAATTCAAAGACATAATTGGTAGTTTTTAAACTTTTTTATGAAACATGTTTAGTTCTATAAAATACACAAATGTAAGTTAAATGTAAATAAAATTAAGTTGTTCGTATGTAACCGCAATGCTATGGCAAGCTTACTTTGTGTGGATGTATCTAAATAGTTATAATTACTCGCTTCGACTTTTCTTTTATTTATGTTTTGATTAAAACGTTTAAGGTAGAAGGACATTGCAGCTTAACCTTTCAACCTACAATTCGTTGTCCCACAAGTCAAAGACTTTTTGGATCGTAGCTCTTGCTCTATCTCAAGCTGTGGACTCGTAGGCGGCTTATTTCGCTGAACACCTTATAAAGTTCTTGCTGAAAAGAACTCTTCTTTTGAAGAGACTAGGCCACATATATCCAGTGTCAATTATGAATCACAGGGGAGATTTGACGTGAAACCATCCTTGGCAACCGATGTTATTTTAGTCTGTCGAAACAACTGGGGTCTAAACTCCTGTCTCGAAGGACCAAAATCATGCTCAACCAAACTCTTTTGTCAGTCCTGCTTTAGGGAGCTGAGAGCTTTCGGGTAAGCAGAACTACAGAGCTGATTCTTAGTGACTTCGAAAGAAAAATTGCATGTCGGGAAAGTAAATGGAGAAGAAGGGACAACTCTGCACTCTACGAGCTTTACTGGAATGTCGATGTATTCCGGAAGCCAAAAATGCGTTGACTACACTGGCTAGACCATACCGAAAACGTCGCTCCAGATATGAGAGTCTTCGAATCCGAGCCTCCGGGTTCGAGAAGGAGAGTAAGACTGAACCTCCCAGGACCGTCAGCGATGGAAGGATGCAATTGCTCAGGATGGCACCCTTCATGGGCCGCTGCCATGATAAGTAAGTATGTAAGTATTGCCATCCACTCAAAATAATAAGGCTTTTATTTAAGACATAATTTCAGACATTTTACATATGTATTAGCGCTGAATAGTGTCTATCGTCGTAGCACAGCTAGGAGCATCAGAAACGGGTATTCGATTTTGAATAAAACCAATATTAATTTGTCGTCATTTTGCAATTGAAGAAGTACACACTGAAGAAATACAATTTAGTACCTTACCCGCCGACATTAAGCAATTTGAACTACTATAACTTGACGCATTTTTAATGAACTCTTCTCTTAAATGTAACTTGGGTAGACAACGCAGAAGAACAACCACCAATTTAAGTCACCAGGGCGAGGCAATGAACACTCTTACTATCCTATGCTTCTAGAAACTATAGAAATGACAATTCCTTCAAAGCTCTCAAAATAGACTAAAGTCACTCATTTAAGAGAGAATAAAGGGCTTATTTTTATCATGTTTGAAAATCACGAAATTTAATCAATATTCGAACTCTTGAAATTTTATCTCTGGTCCCTTGATTTTCAAATGATCGAGAGTCGACTGTGTTGTAATCGTCCAAGCGATCTGTCTAGTTTTCGGCAGATCGCCTTGAGGTTCAGCCCGTGGTGCCAATATCGCTGTCGTTTGTAATACTAAATTTAATTCAGGAGGATATTTCAGGCTCGTCTCAGTCAGTCAGACGGAACGTATTCCAAACAAAGAAAGCTTATTACCTGCTTTCATGAAATAGTAAATTAACTACCCATTGCCCCATTTTACACCGACGTTGACCTTCCATTACTGTCAAACAAATGTACCCAGTGTAGTGCAATGTGCACTCAACAAAATGTAATAAATTCAATGATCGTCTAAACCCAACCATTCAGTATTGTGTCCAGCCAGTCAAAGTTTTCCCCATTTTCGAACAGACATAAAAACGACTGCAAGCATGTAGGTCACCCCAATGCATCCAAATTCAATGACATCTCCTTTGGCTCTGAATTATATATGCGTCACCATGTACCGACAATACGATTTCATGTATGTGCGTTGCAACACTTGAAGTTCAATTGAAACTACCTCAACTTTCGAGTATTTGTTGCGGTACACACTGCGGTCGTCTTCTTTGAAAATGTTTGCCCTCGAATTTCCAATTGAGTACAAGCATTTCATTCTCGAAGTTATCCAACCGAAATTTCAAGCAAAGCAATCGATGATGGAAATGTGAGCAAAAATAGATTCTTACCTCATCATCAAAGTCAATTTGAAAGAAATTCAATTCTACTTTACATTTCTTGGCAGTTCCGTGGTTTGTTTCTTTCTTTTTTTTAGCAAACCAATTGTTTACCCTGTGATGCGTCATTTAATTTCAATTTCCATAAACAATCGTCGGATGGGTGGGCCAAGGTGGGCAGCTTCGTTCCAGAACAAATTCAGTGTATTTTTAAACGTTCCATTCGATATGGCTTCGGCGCGAAAAGTACACACAAACATTGTTTTGCACAAAATGGAAGCGGGAATATTTTACGTATTCTAGTGGATGCATATTAGAATATTTGTGCGAGATAAAAATATATCACGTATTGTTCATTTCTAGAAATCGTATCTAAACGCATTGAATGGCGACGTGTATGATGTACAGGGAAGAAGAATTATAGCCAAGTGTGTTTGGTTTATAAAAGTTGTGTCTATGAGCTGCCTGCCTGTCCCCCTGTTTGATGTTTCGTCCAGATCGAATAATTCATATGCGCTGAATAAATAAACATTTTAAGCAGAGCTGTCTAGACAGAAGCATAATTGAGTTATTGTCGGCGGGCATGATAGTTCTGCTCAATTGGAACCGTATGTTTCTGTGTAATTAATAAACAACTCCAAAAATTTAAATTCAAATATACAAAGATATGTAACACGTGCGCGCTAAACTTGTGCTCATATTCGGATGATGATTATCTATGGAACCATATTCTGCCCTTAAAAATGGTGAAATTGACACCGAAATGCGTTATGCCTTGGAGCAGTGTGTATTCGCATAAATATTCGACAATTAGATGCCATTCCCGAAGCCTTTTGTTTACCTTCAAAAGCTCCCACTGTGAGTAATAAACCAAGACGCTTTGCAAAAGATTCCTGGTGCCTTTGAAATTGTGAAATTTAATATTTTAATTTGCATTCAGTTTATATAAATAGACCATATGGGACCTACTAGTAGAGTCCCATTCAATCTGGGGGCGAAAATTTAGGTTAGGTTAGGTTATTGGGATGCTAGCGGCATTGCCAGCACATCTAGACCATTGTTGGTTGATTGTGACACCCCGAGCCCGGAGCCCAACGGCGAATAGTGACTGAACTAGATTTGAAAACTGGATAAGAGCCTAATAACTTTAGCTTTCACTGGTATTCGAACCGGGGACTGCTATAACCAAGGGTAGGCACTCAACCAACTGCGCCATGAAGCTGTTTCGAGAGCGACTTAAAGTATTTCGGAGTCTTTTTCAGCAGTGATGGGACGTGAAAAGCTGAGCTTTCCTGTAGTATAGGCCAAGCTGGGTCAATTTTGAAAAAATTGGAAAACATCTAGGCGCGAACTGGGTGTCAAAGTAATTTTTGGCTCAGTTCTTATTGCAGCTGTGGTTGCCCGTGGCGTTGTGGATGTGTGCGTCGACTCCAACATCGACGTAGCAGGTTCGATCCCTGGTCAGTACGACAGAAATCATTTTCACGGCCCCACATCTTTCGAGTCACTGACAACACTCAAAGAGTACTTCTGTCTAAAATAAAAGCTTCTCAAACTTGGCCATTCGGAGTCGGCATAAAACTATAGGTCCCTTCCACTCGTGAGAGAACAATAGCACGCGCAAAAGGAGTAGCGCCATTCATATTATTATATTATTATTATTGCAGGTATTTGAATCCAAGCCATGCAATGCAAAAGTTAACGAACGTCCTCGACCACAAGTGAAGAAGTACACCAACCTACTTGGTGTGCGCAACTATAGGCAGCCGACAAAAGTATGTGCTTGATTGAGACTCACCATCCATCTTCGTAACACAATTACCAGCATAGTTGAACGCGTTGACATAATTCAACTTAATGTCAACAAAAATAACTAACAACACTGTGAAGAAATAGTTTCTCTCAAGCAATTATTTGAGTCCCGCGAAATGAAAGGAGTTGCAGACGATGCTGTTCTCTCTGGAGTGCCAGAGAACTCTCAGACGAGAATCTAAAAACCCTATTCAACCGTCTCTGTCATACCATCGACTGTAAGCCGCCATCCCTAAGCTCTCACCTATGGTCATGGATTTTGGGGAATGGCGCAAGGAATAAGATCGCGAATACAGAGATAAGACTTCGTTGTTCCTCGAATTGCTCCTCGAGTTATTGTGAGAAGTACGGCACCACACGCGGAACTCAGTGTTGAACAACTGTTTCTTGGAACGAGCTAATGGGATACGTTGCGATTGTTTGGCCACGTGGGTCGAATGACCCAGTTATCACCACTTCCGACGTGTGCTTTAAATGCGATTCCATCAGGTAGGCGACTACTTGGCAGATCCAGGACGGGGTGGTTGGGACAAGTTCAAAAACTCGTCTGGTTTCGTGTGGGCATAACTCCTAATGAGTAAGAGGGGATGGCCGAGAATCGGGTTCCAGAGAGATCTCTAATATGTTCTTAACACCTTTAGTGTAGAAGATGATTATGATGACTTATGTGAACACCATTTTATATTCCCCATGTAAAACACATTGACCCATCGCAGTTTACAAATTTAAACACCGAGCAACACAAATTTATGTTCATATGTACATGTTCCAGGATGACCTCAATTAGTTTGTGACATGCAAATGGAACAAAAATGTTGACTTAAACATGTCACAAACGAAATATCGTTCTTGCTGAGTATGTTTCTAGCTGAGATTAAACAAGATTATGTCCCAAAAGATAACACAAAATGCTCATTTTTTACAGTTTACAGCAAGAATTGGAATTCCTCCAAAAAAATAAATAAATTGAGCAATGGCAAATTACTCAAGGCAGAATAGTAAGACATGTATCATCAACTAATTTACAGGTTATGGAAAGCGTTGCCATGCGAAAATTTAAAAAATAGAAAAAAAGGCTGACGTTGTATGTCGCCTTACTAGAACGTCATTTTACAGAGGTGGAGAAGAAGTACATCTATCTCAATTCCATATTTAGGCCAAGGTGCTTTTTACCTAAGACCCCTGTCCTGGCGTTGCCAAGTCCAAGCTTTTAAATGTTCAATGATGAGTACAGTGGATACCGCTTATAACGATCGTGAAGTTACCGATCAAATATGAACAAAAATAGGTAAATATATGTACAGCGGACTCTCGCTCAGAATTTCTCTCTAATTCGAAATATCTAGCTTCACATATGCATTTGGCATATGCCCTTGTTTTCCATATACTAAACCATCTTCCAGAACCTAGGTGAACTACTAACTCGTATTTATTGCATTTTGATATCCTGTTAATATTCGACTTAGAGCGAGCTCATTCTATGTACAAAGGGGTAAAGCTTACCGGTCAGGGATATGAAGCCTGTAAGGATGAACAATGGCACATTGTAGTAGAGTAGAACCAAATCCTGCTGTCAGGCAGAAATCGATGTAGATCAATAATTCCGTCCATCGATCTGAATCAAGTGAAGATTGCCAAATCTAAACTGAAATCCAACAAGGCTGCTACAGCTGTCGGCCTGCTAGCGGCCGAGTTTTTTGAGTGGTCAGCCAATCGCTAAGGAAGGAGTATGCTCACCTGTCAAATATAATCGGCGAAAAGAATGGCCAATTATTAGAATCTCAGCATTGTTTGCCAAATCGACAAAATACGAGACACTTCATCGCATCGCCTGTAAGATCTTGTCTGGTGTTGCTTCAGGTCAGGAAAATTCACCATCGATCAAACATTCACACTAAAGAATTTTGGGGAAAAAACACAGAAGCAACAGACCGGATTTTCATCGGTTTTAAGGCCGCTAATTACAGCACCTATAGAGACGAGCCACCAAGACTCGCCCCACTGTGTACGATGGCCATGGAGAATTCACGCTGCTCGATCAAGTTCGGCAAACACATAACCGAGACCTTTGATATCAAAAAGACTTTAGATAATGTGTCGCGCTGTCATGCGACTTCTTCTACATCATTCGGGAAATAATTGTTCAAAACTTGCACGCCCACTCTGGACGAACAGTCCGCACAGAAGTCCGTCCAACTACTCGCATATGTCGACAATATTGACACTATCGCAAGAACGCAGGGTGAGGAGGAGGCCACAAAGTTGAATCTAGCGGTAAATGAGGGAAAGACCAAATATGTGCTGTGAATTCAAAACCAACACAGACGTCTCCGGCAGAACGTCGCAGTGGACAGATATAACTCTGATGTAGTCAAAAGCCACATCAGCCTTGAAATAAAACAATAACTCTTGCTAATCGGTGCTTCTTTGGACTTAAGGCAAAAAACTTTGCGTGATTTACGTTTTTGCAAACGTATCCAAGACTCGATAACGTTGATCACCCAGCAACACCTTAGCAATACTCATGCGTTGCGTGTCATGTCAAAAAAATGACCACTCATTAGATCTAATGAGACGGAGACGGAGACGGAGACAGACAACAAATGTGGACCGGATGTGGAATGCATCGCAACGAATAAAGTTGGTCGGTTTTTAACTTGTTCATACTTTGAATTGTGTCTCATATATGCAGGCATGCATCTTGCTCGCATGTGTCGTGTGAGGTTGTATGGTTTTCATACGCAACGAGCGTTTTCAGTGGCCACCAACAATTGATAATTAAACCCGTCTCGCGACCAAACACATTAGCTCTCTATAAGGCCTCAAAATTCCATTCCTACTTAATCTTTTACCTCCTATCACAATATATGACGCAGAGGCTTTAAGAGGAACATTCCTCGGGTGATCTTTGGTGGAGAAGAAGATGTACTAACAAACTCTGCGAGCTGCGATATCGATTTAGCCAGAAGTATAACGTTTGCATCAATTCTATTGCCAAGAGTAACAGGGTGTATATCCAGATGTTTCTAAAGCGCGAAGAAGAAGAATACTTCTTCTGTGATTAGGGCTACAGTCCGGGATGAACCTGGACCTCAAACAACAAGCCTCGTTAGCCAGGACGATCCTTCGCAAACTGCCTACAGTTGAGCGCACCAAGTTGGTTGAGGTTCTTCAACATTTGTGTGCGCCACCTCGCGCGAGGACGTCCTTTGTTGAGTTGTTCCAATGGCTCGAATTCGAAATCGTCAATATATGAGGTGTAAGTCCCTCGTGATCCGTCAAATATTTCCCACAATTTAGGGAGTTTACATTGCTATGATCCGAAGAGCAGTTCATCCTTACTCATCGTTTCCTTAAGCTGGCAAAATACAGATCACATGAACAGCAATCAAACTGACATATGAAACACTTTCACTTCTACCAGAGACACAATGCAATGATCTGGGAGACCGCATGCTGCAGACACAAAACGCTGTGTGTAGTGCAACAGATTACGTACTTTCTCTGAGCTGAAGTGGTGCGTTGATAGTCATGGCAAATTGGAGCAGATATGTTGTTTCGGCACAGGGTGTGGAATTTGTTTTGAAATTGGACACAATTAATCCACAGCCCAATTGTGGAAACATGAGACGATTGCCAAAAAAAAATCGATCGAAGGCGGATATGATAACACTACACAATGTACATATACATTCATCAAAGCATTAATTATATACATTCATGGACATTGACTAGCATGGTACGTAGCCTGCAGCCTGTAACTGCGAGTTGGGAAAGGACCCTAACTTCGCACTATTCGTCATCAATTTTGAGCAACTCTTTCGATTCTCTCGGCTCTATATGTGCAAATATATAATTCTGACTGAATGGGCATCCCTGCTGTCCATGCTCTGCCAACAATGGATACAGAAGCTCATATCGATTCAAATCAAGCCAAATTGTACATCCCTTTGAATTAACTGGATGATTAAACAGTCCCGTTTCCTCCTTCTTTTTAATTAAATAATTTCCCCCATTGACGTCCCTTCCTTTCTCAGATGAAGTGAAAAAAGGGGATTTTGATTCAGCATCAAAGCAGCTTCCATTTGACAACAAATAAACGACATCACAAAAACCCCCCAATCTCATGTCGGGAAATGTCCACAAAATATGTAAGTTGAATTGAAAAAATAATAATAAACAAAGTCTGAGGAGGACGTTACATGCATGGAAATGATGAAAAATATTTTCCCTAATGATACTCTTCGCCTTCCCAGACCCTCTGCACACATATCCTTCGCCCACTATCCTTGCACTTGACACAAAAGCAGCACCAGCAGCAGCGCAGCCATCCAAAGGTTAAACAAAGTTCACAGAAAAACCCAAGATTCATCTCTCCCACTTGTAATTTATTCTCAAATAACCTCCGCTTAACTCCGACAGACGTCATCATGGTTGGCCCCAACAAGCGAGCGCCTACACCACCACACAGCCGAACTCCCATGCGCAACAAAGCAGCATCACAAATATTAACATAAAAGCGTGACTCCGTTCAGCACATCCCGGCGCTGGAACATGAAGAAGTAAGAAGACGGAAAAAAATAGCGAGACAAAACTTCAATATTTTTGGATCAAGTTGAGTGCCATAAAAGAGGTGATGACTTTAGCTTTTGCTGCGGGGCCAGCCAGCGCGATGTTTTAATCATCCGACGACGATGCTAACTGCGAGGTGATTGTCACGAGCCTGACTTCTCCCTACATTCAGTTAACCCCAAAAAGCGAGGAACAACAATTGTAATAGAGCGTGGTAGAGAAGAAACACTGACAAGTGGGCTATTCAGTGTGAGCGGTTATTTACCACATTCAGACGCGAGCTGTGCGCAATTTCAGACAGCCATAATTGTATGGATTGGACTGCTTTATTTCTTGGCCGAAAATGCGAAAATATACAATCACGCTGATGGAGGAGAAATTCCCCAGATTCTACACATTAAAAGTGTTCTGCTGGCGAGGAAATGCTATACAATTAGCGAACACGCACGAGGCGGACCTATAAACACCACACAGTCGACGCAGGAACTGATTTAATTAGGGGCAATGTTGTTTTCACTGCTTGCGCCGATTGAAGCCCACGATTTTATTTCTTTTTCTATGGTGGCGGCGGCAGGAGTGCAATGCGTCAGTGCATTAGCTTGGGACCACCTGCAACACATTTGCCCATTTGCCCAGTGCAGTCAGTTCATGAGTGCGACTTTCGGGAAAACAGGCAGAACCAGATGTGGTGCAGGGCAGTGTGCATTTGTCTTCTCGTTGGCTCCAAAATAATAACGAATGGCAGTGTTCCTTTCCTAGACTTTATGATGTTTATTTCAAAAGGCACATATGTGCAGTCGTTAACACATAAAACCGTGTTCGTAAAATCTGGTTGTGAAAAAGTTTTCGGGGGGAGGTATGAATGTGCTCGGGGACTTCCGCAGACCACAAGGAAAGTGTTTGGTCATGTTCTGATGAATGAAGTAAGTCTAGCCCATCGAATTGTTAATCCCAAAAGATCGTGTAATACTGGGAACGCTGATGGTTTTAATGCTTTTTTTAAATGTTTTTTTTTCGTTCGTTTATTTCAAATAGTCAGCTCAATACGTCGAATACGATGATGCAGCGTGTGTATTGAAGATAGTTACGATGTCAATATTTAAAAATTGTTGATTAAGAATTAGAATTTTAACCACACGGGGCATGTTCCATGCTTCAGTCTAGTTGGGTTTGACAGCCATTTTGAATTGTTTGACATTTCTCAATTAATTTTTGACAGCCGTGGAAACTAATAGTACATTATTGAGTCACAATGTGTCAACAAAAGCAACAGAAGATGGTATATTCTCCCCATTATTGCAGTTTCCTTGGTAATATAATATAAATAAAATGTCCATCTATCCTTTACATTACTTAACGAGTTGAAAATATAAGACATTTTTATCACATCACGTTTCTTTATACTCGCCAGTGACTTTGTAGTTTTTATTATGCTTTTCATAAGTCGCTATGTGGGTCAAACTAAAAGAAGGACATAGTTGTGTGAGGAGAAGTCTTGTTAATCATTGTGAAGTTGAAAGAGTGCTTGGAAATTCGAATTGCTAGAACCACTCGGAATGTCGAGAATATTAATTTATGCCTCGGTGAATTGTCAGAAGTTGAGACCGGCCGAGACGAGTGTAGTAGTAAAAGAGTGTGTGAATTTGAACAAATCCTCTTAGGAAGATCAATGTCTTAGCTGATTGGATGTGATTTGCATGTCGGTCCACAGGTCACCGTATAACTTCTAAACAAAACAAAGCAGATTGGAAAAATTCAATTTTAAAATGACACGCTGCCAATGGCCATGAAATCATTCATGTGTATGGACGACAACATTTTTACCATGGAAGAAGTCTTAAACAAATAAAAATGACACGATCTATGCCAAAATTTATCGTAGCTTTTAAGTTTCAACATAACCATTTAGTGCCAGATGATGTTGTGTAGGACCGACAGAGACACACGTATTTTAAACAACCCAATGTAAGCTCAGGAAATTAAAGATTATAAAAAATAACCTAAATAACCGCTCTTGTAATGTCAAGTGTTAGATTCATCAATGTACATCACTTGTGTATGTATATCAGGCTTCCTGTTGTTGAGCAAACATAACCTTTGGCAGAGAACCAACACCAAACATGGCTCAGCATCAATATATGGTACTTGGATTTAAAGCAGCAGCAGAAAATTGTCCGTCTGCGATTTCAGTTCCGATTTCCCTGGATTATTGCTTTTGGTGAGAATTGCAGCCTACAAGACTTTTCACAGCAGCTTACGCCTTCTTTACATTTGAAAGTGAGTCGAATTTGTATACATGAGCCGTGTTTTTTATCGCTATAGACAGTGAAGTGAAGTAAGTAAGATTAGACAAAACGTTTTACAGTTGCTTTTGATTTCTTATATATGTTGGTATCCGTACTTCACTTAATTTAACTGAATGTTTGAAATTTTCGGAATCAATTGAATTTACTTGACAATCACACTGAAACTTTTCAATATATCTACCTCTTAATAGCGGCGTTCACAATCAACCATTTTGTCAATACGATTTGTTTGATATGGATCAAATTGTCAATGTGAACGCTGGTTTAGCGATGGGCGATTGCGAATGAAATTCACGATCAAATAAATTGACAATTGTTAAAATTTTAATTCGATTGTCTATTCATTCGGTCTCATCAGAAAACAATCGAATAATAATCGAATCGAATCGATTATTCTCAGTACCTACTACAACCAAGAGAATTTTATAGTGAAACGAAATGAAAAGAATACACACAATCTGACAATCTCCTCATCGACGAATACACACAATTTAGCATATCTCTCTTGAAGAATCGGCGAATACACACATTCGTTGGCGATTGGAATCGGACCTACAACAATCGAAAACCAACAATCGACTCCGCTCAATTTGAATTCGAATAATTGCGATTGCTAGAACAATCGAACCTGAGTCTAACAAATTGTTGAATGTGAACGCCGATAATACACAATTGCGTTCGAACAAAGGTTCGAATTAGCGTTGTTCTCGGCAATCACTTTTCACTTACAAGCTGTGATAGGTAATATGTTGTTGTATGTGCTTTACATGCAAAATTAAACATCACTATTTATAGGTTTTTGGAAAATGTACGGCTATTAACAACATTCCGATATTCGAACCAAATTAATTTTTTATTTATTTATTGTTACTGATCGGTTTGGAGAGATGCTGTTCAGAAGCTTAATAGCTTCTCCGGATATCTTTCTAAGGACGGTGCACTGCGCGTCTTATATTTGAAAAAGTGCTTATGGCAGGACTAAATAAATTCTAAAATTAGCTGGTTGTGCTTGATCCCTGATCTTCTAAATATAAAAAAGCGGTACAAAAGTAAACAAGTAAAAACGTACTTACATTTAAATCTTTTCGATTTGAATTCTGGAAAGAAAAAATTGATACAAGCATTAAATTGATTGTTTACATTTTATTTACGTACTACACATTAATCAACACGATTTAATTCAATTTTAAGCTAAAATAAAATTTAAATTATATAAAAGCACAATCCTTAGACAAGGGTAAGGGATGCTGATGTGAGATTACGTCAGTACGTTAGTTATTTTATGTCAAAAATTTGTTAATTTAGTTTCGGTTCGAGGACATAATCTACAAACCTAAGAACATTGCAGTGCTGAGTCATAATTGAGAAGAATGGAAAATTTTTCAAATAAATAAGTAACTTGTTTGGCCAACCAAAATGATAAGGTGTGTAGTTGGGCTACATTGCATCGATTTCGATGACCATTGAATAAGTGAGCGTGGACTTAAAACGCACGTCTCCTAACAAAATTATTAAAAAAAACGACGTTCACTACAAGAACACACAGGTTAGGGGCAGACGGCGCCAGATTTCGTTAGCCCAAAAGTTTCGATGTGTTACCCACCCACGTGTATTCAGAATTGTAAGCACATTCCCATAAACCAGCGAGAAATTTTGAAAAGAAGAAATGTTCTATCTGAACAAGAGAAAACTCTGATCTTCTCATTAGAAGTCATCCCTCGTCGCGTCAAAGAATCTCTCCATCATTTTTTCACTTTCGAAGATAGCCGCCGTTAACTTCCTATAAACAAAACAGAGAATCTGGTATATCTATGAAATTTGTGACAGACGAGTGTTTCTTATCTCAAAATTTGTGTGCACTGTCCCGTGTAAAGCGACACGAATACAAATCACTTCAATAAATCAAATCGACGAGTACTTAGCTGTGTCCAGAGTGCATGTATTATCGTGCATATCGAAAGTCAACGATTGATATTCCACTCAGCGACATGTAGTGAACATCATCTGTTGAGTTCACACGTCTTCTTCATAAAAGAAGGGACACTACCCACACCTTAGCACTTTGCATATTCCCGACGCAGCACACGCAGAAAAGCGGGACAAATTACTCATGAATACCGTCAGAAGCTAATGTGTTTGACCGTTTCTTGTTGTCATATTTGACAGCACTGAATTTGTCTGGTTACGTTTTATGTATACACCAAGCACACCTTAGAATGCATATGTACATCCCCCGGCTTCAAATTAGGCATTCCTCCTCGATGGCAGCTACATATAATTTCTAATTTGTCACACATCCTATCCCGGCGCATTTGCTGGTGGTGCAGCATGGTGTGAGACTATACGACGGTCTCTCGTTGATAGTAAACACATTTTAATTACTCGGCAGACTAACAATATAATGTGAATTATAATTGTCAATTATGCGGGCGGAAAATCAAAATATGTGCGAGACAGGTTGATCGTTGAACTGATTGGTTTGAGCAGAGAAGCGGAAACATTGTTGAATGAAGCAACAAGTGGCTGAGCTCAGAGCTGAGGATAAATCCCTGGAGTGATAGGAGGCTGGAAATTATCGCCGGTTCCCTATTTGGATGATTGCTTTTTTGCTCATTGAATAAAAGTCAACGTTGTCATCGTTGTCGCCGCCATCGTCGACGTCATCCCATTTACAATGCTACGAGTTAACCAAAGTGGTGTGAAATTCAATTTCAAATGCCATCCGGCATGAAATAGCTGTAGTTATACTTTGTGCTTCCTCCCTAATTGCATTTACAGGTGGCAGACAGACAGGCTGCCAGCAGCCAGACAGACGATGATGTTAGGGCAGACATGATGGATAGCTACTACTACAAGCTCTTCTTCTGGATTATGTAATTTTCGCAAATTTTGTTACTTCTGATGGAAAGATTCCGAAACCACAAAGGTGTGCTGAGTGACAAATAGCAGTTCCCGAAGCAAAAAAAAGGGAAATTTAAAGCAGTTGTTAGACGAAGTGTCTAGATTTCAGGGTCGCCATAAATTCAGCGAATATGTGTTCAAAGACCTCATCATGTTGAGGAATAAATTGTAGGTGGCAGATAATAATCAAAAATGATGGTCAGACTTTCAAGATGAAGGTTACGGTCGGAAGATTCATACAGTGGTCAAGAAAAGTATCTGCACACAATTTATTTAAATTCGTTTTTTTTATTTCGACATATTTTTAGCTTAGTTTTACAAATTTTCACGTGATTTGGAAACCCGTATATGCTGTTTAATAAATTTCCTCGACAATTTTTTTTCCACGTTTTTTTTTATATACGTTATAGGAAACCACTAATTTCACTAGTTTGACCATACGTAGGTTTGTAGACATCGGTGCTCTTGGAACAAAATATGACAGCCAGCCAGTTTTGTCAACGAATTTGACTAGTCTTTCATATATGTAGGAGCCTCATCTACGACTAGGAATGCATCTCCTAGTTGAAAGAAGTGCAGGACAGTTGCTGGTAAGGTGCTGAATGCTGCTCTTCTCATATTCGTCTGGACAGCTTTTGCAGAAATCGTTGGTAAAGTCTTTTTGCATGAGTACCTAATAGACAGTATTCGATTCTTATTCCCACTGCAGTAATAGTTTATCTAAAACTAAGTCAGCATTCGATATGTTGTCCACAGTATGGAGAATTTTTGTTTTTCAAAATTTGAGCCTTTATTTAAGAAAATCTTGTACAATAAAATTATTCAAAGTGTTGCCCATCTGAAGCTATAACATTTTCAATGACAACTTTTTACAATGACAGTAACTTTCCAACGCGTGTTCCAATGGAATCATAACAATGGAATAATACAGGTAACATCATCTCTTAGCAAACCGCACGAATTAAGTTAGACCTACATATATGAACACCAAGACTGTTTCGCTCTAACCTTGAGTTTGTCCTGTTTTGTAGGTGCAGCACTTAGAAAGTCAAGAAGGCTACACCCGTTTGTCAATCGGTGCCTACAAACAGGGAACCGGGAACCTGTATTCTAAGACGCAATGCATATTTCATACCCAGCGAATGGGCTACAGTTCATAGCAAAACATGCCATGCAGTAAAACCCATCGGGCCAAGGCGGTAGAAGAGCGAGCAGAAAGAAATCCCAACAACTGTGGTGTCATTGGATAAATCAGGCTACTTGATAATTTTTTTTTTGATCAAGATTCGTTATGAGGTTCGACAAATGGTGCCTGTGAAATATTTGGCGTTGATTTTTTGTGTCTAGAAGTTATTGAGAGTACCTATGTTACCGAAAAATTTAGTAACTAGTCAGCTAGTCTGTTCAAGTCATGAGCTTTGCATTCCCCATAACTTGGCACCCAGCACAGACGAATGTTGAACTGTATGCATACTTCCTCAAGAGATCTGTGCGCGACGTCAGGGATTTAATTTCTGCTTGGATCTCCGTAAAGACACAAATTTCGCGGCCGGATGTGACGTGCCACTTTAGCCAGTACAAGGCTTTACTAAACGCCATTATTCCGACTTAGACAACGCTGCAGTTATTTCGTAGTCGAAGGGATATTTTCAAGCTTAGACCTTCAGAGAAAACTTCCGACTCCATCTTCCTTATGCCCATCTTAGTAAAATGTTTGTATACCAAAATGTATGGTGCTGCCATGCCAGAGACGTATGGCATGGCATACAGAACCATGAGAAGGTGTATGTCCATAGGTGTAGCCACCACATTTAGACGAGATTTGCGCAGTTGGTTGTTGAGGTGGTAAGGTTAAAGATTTCCAGTGCACTAATGGGATTACTCTTAAGGGTTCTATTAAGAGTCTCTGTACCTTCTTATAATTATTGAGGTGAATATGACTTCGAGTATGGGTCACTACTACAACTACTATAAGGGGATGGGTCTGATGACAGCTATAAAAAGCATGTGTGTCATATAATTAAGACCCCATTTGTGTGCAATGGCTTTAAAAGCCTTCCTTACTCTTTCTTTTGTGTTGAGATTGTAGATTAGTCTACTATAAGGCCGAGATGCTGCCAATATTGTGCCATTGAGTCTAGGGATGGACCAATAAGACATGTTTGAGCAAAAAAACCAATTTCAGTCGTGGGAGACTTTTTAACCAGAATTTATAACGTTTGATCATCGAATAAGTTTGATGTGAATGCGTTTTGATGCCTCCTTTTTTCAACATTAATTGTCTTCCTTTCTCTCAATACCGCTGTTTTGCGAAACAGGCGTCGGTAGGATAGCCCACACCTGGCGTATTCTATGGTCCATATGGCAAGTGAATCGAGTCAGTGATTCACTTCAGACACAACGAGCATTTTGACCATAATCATCAGGTCATCATCAGACTTATGTGTATATACGTATCAAGAAATTAAAACTGATCTTGTACAAATAGTACGCAACGAATTTTGCTTCTGCTTTCCAGTGTCTACAAAATCGAGAAGAATATTCGTTTAACACATCGCCCATCGTAGGTTCTGAATGCCCAACGCGTGAAACTTCTTCACCTAATTTGCTACAAGAAACTATGGCTATTCAGGATTCGTATATTGGACTACTCTATGCTTTTAAAGAAATGAAGACGCTAGCTTTTAACATATTAGTGCGATATGTATAGGTTAGGTTAACCTGCGTGGACTGTCGTCTTATCACATCGATCCAGTCCTCTTCATAGTTCTGCAGCTTCTGCAGAAGTCGTGGGTTGGTCAAGAAAATACCATTTACTGATTTATGCATTTATTCCCAGAATTATACTCTCGTTCTGAATATATAAATATTAAGAACAAATGTGTCACAAAAAGATGTCAAAGCTTTTAGTTTTCCCACTGCATGCAAATTTCCATCACGACAGTCCAAATTAATTGATCCATTACCGTGAGGCCATGAACTTCACATTCCAAGCAGAACACTTAAGCTCTAATAAACGAAGCAATAAATCACACATCACATCGAACTTGTTTTTGGCACAAATTAACATCTTAGCAGATAATCCGTGGAGCAGCCTATTCCATTGATTAAGACAGAAAAATACACGTTACGTGCAAAAAATCATTTATAATCCAGTCACTATGGACATTCACTTTTACCTCAACTAAAAACAAAACAAAAATAATGCTTTTGTGAGATTTTGTGCACTTGCATTTGCAGCATTCCTCCACATCGTCGTTCACATGAAAAAGCCGCCTAACTTGTTCATGCTCAGCATGTCCTGATCAAGGAATAGGAATACAATCAATTTAACCGGGGAAACGGTTGTCGTAAAATGAAGATAATAAAGATCATCTCATCATCTCATCTACCATTCATTTCTTTCTCTTTCCCTTCCCTCCCTCCCAAAAACGATTTGTATTTCATTACATAATGACCGACCGGCTACCAGTCGCAAGCAGTTGAAGTTGAACACGTTTGTCCACTGCATGCCCACCGCAAAGACAAAGCCCGCGAGAGCCCTGAGATTATTAACCCGCGGAAAATAAAACACAAGAGTTACAACCAAAACTCTTATATGGTCTATAAAATGTAATTTTGATTTGCTTCTTTTTGTATAATGCTTACACGGCGGACGTGTCGCCACAGTTTGTGCGCGGGGGAACTGGTTTATAATGCGTTTTGTTCCGTGCGTAGGTAAAACCACTTTCCTATGCGACAGCCGACAGTAGTCGAGTCTTATGATAATTGTTTCCACAAAGCATATAAACCAAATTCAAATAGACAAACGAACATATTTGCTGAGAGCTTTGCGGCTTTATTTTGTGCAGAATAATCATGCAAATGTTCCTTTAGATAGGACGTGTGTACTCTCGTAACCATCTGAGATAACTGCTGTGCGGTGTGCGTATGCGACAAGACTGCGACAACATTGATAACGTTATGTTCCACATTTATTGTCAGCAGATAGTCACAATCGAAGTTCGTCTAATTGCGTCCAAGTTGAAATAATGCGATGTTATGGACAAAAGTGTTGTAATGTCATACTGTTCTTGAATGTTGGGGTGTGTACATGAATTTCCCAATTGTCAGCGATAAGGGATGTGAAATTGTTTTCGTAATAAAACGTATCTCTTTCACTGTGCAGGAATATTGTAATATTGCACCCGACATTTTCCGTAGCAAGGTTATCATTGAATTACGTACGTAGATCGACGTCGTTATGACGTGACGGGGTTTCACGATGATTGACTGATTTTTTTTTGTATTTCAGTACGGGGTGGACCTACATCTCTAATAACAACCTCACCAAGCATTGTTGCGAAGAAACCGAAAACGGTTGCAGTTGCATTGTCTCTAGATTAAAAATGTCATGTGGTCTAAATGTACCTGTAACCTCAGGCATCGTTTCGAACAGCTGATAACCGTAACTCTGTAGACTTCGAATTAAAGTAAAATTGTCAAGTTGGGACCAAGGACAGAAGAAAAACACGTACAATAGTATTATTCAAACTTTTTCAATGACAGTAGATTTCCAACGCATGTTCCAATGGAATAATACAAGTAACGCCATCTCTTAGCAAACCGCACGAATTCACAACAGGACAAAAAACTGAAAGGGAAAAATGGAATTACTGTGAAGAAGCCAGCAATTGACCTCGAGTTACAAGGTTCTTGCTTGCAGGACGACCTAGCAAGGGGCCCAACAATCAGTTCGAATCGACTGTATTTACCTGTCTGTCTAAATGTTTACGCACCCACATTAGGTTCATATCAAAACATATTAATCCAACTAAACGTGTGATATCCTAACTAGTTGGCAATATCCATAGGTTTCCTGGATTGAATAATGGTCCTTCGCAAGGCTACATTCCGCGTTGGATCTTATCTTAATATCTGCGACAACTTTTTGACAGTTAATAAGGAATTTCTGACAGTTTATCGGGGAATCGTGTAAAACACCATCTCTGACTGGTTCGTTTGGAGACAAATGTTAATAAAATAATATGGTCGGCGGTACAGTCCGTAGAGGAGCATGGCCTAGCTTCAACAGCAACCACTCGTGTTGCGCGTGCTATTGTTCTCTCACGAGGAGAAGGGACCTACAGTTGTATGCCGACTCTGAAAGACCAAGTTTGAGAAACTTTTTCTAGAAAGGAATACTCGTTGAGCATTGTCGATGACTCGAAAGAGGTTCGAACGTAGACACGTGGATCGCAGTGTGTTGGGGTCCACGGACATACATACAACACCACGGGTCACCACCATGTTATTAAAGACGCTGACATAAATTTTACAAGAAGAGAGGCAGGACTCCTTCAATAAAGCTGGCTACTTTCTTGAGTGCATTATAATTTAGCCTTTAGACGTGCATATTTAGCCATTGTGTCCATTCTCAAGATTGGCAAAAACTACTCTGTGACCTCCTGTAGTCCTAGACTTGGTGGTGCGGTTGGTGGAGTCCCTGCCTGTGGTTAGAAGGGCCCCCGATGTGAATCCCAGTGAAAGCTAAGTTAAGATGCTTTTATCCTGTTTTCAAATCTGATATCCTAACCCTATAACTTTACCTAACCTACTGAAATCCTAAAACAAACTAGACTCGGGTATGTGTTTCTGTTCAGCACCGCCTCAGCCCTTTTGTTCCAAAAAGAAGTGTTATCCTTAAAACTCTCTTTTTTTTGTTAGAGTAGATGTTTTGTTCATTCTTCATCTTTGTAGCTTTTGCAAAATCGATGGCATAGTTTTTACTAAGGATTCCTATTAGCGTGCGTACAACCTTGTCACTGAAATCGATCAACGATGTTGATTTTTTTTTGCTCAGCATTGGTCATAGAGCCCTTGCTGTAGCTCCGATATTTAGACCAAACTAATTCTTTCAAATTATAGTAAAAAAATGTTGTATTCTTGCAGTGTTCTCCTAATGCAACTTAGCAACACACTCGTACGAGATAGCTGAGGATTCCCTTAGCTCAGAAATCAGTTCCGATACTATCCTCCTTTTCATTACCTTGAATTCCAGTATGCCCCGGTACCCAGAACATTAAAACCAACTATATCTCCATAACATTCTGTCTTCATAGCCATCCAGCTTAGAGGAGCTAGTAGTTAAAATTGTATAGAACTGTAGACTTTCAAATCTGTCTATTTACACAGACGAGAGAAATGAGTCATGAACAAGTTAACGGATTCAGAAATGGGAACCCCTTAACACATCTTGAATATCAATGACAGACAAATGAAAAACAAATTAAAACTGAAATTCGTTGCAAGATTAATGTAGTTTCCTTATTGAGGCAATATTTTCAATATTGATTAGTTAATGGTCACATTATTTTCTCCACTTCATATGTGATCGTACAACTGAAGACATAAACAAACAAAACTAAATTCAACAAATGAAACGTCACTTCTCCATAAATTGTTGGAACCATTCACAATGGAACGAAAATATATCGATCTGCAATCACATTGCCGACATTAATGATCTGTGATAAATTTGTTGTTGCCAGTTGAACATAAAAAAGGTCGACTATAAAATTTCCAAAGCAATCACGTCAACAGCGACGAAGTGGAATCTAAATCAAGTCGCAATCAATTCACGCAAGACGCATCAAAGTGCAAGGTTCGACCGCTCTCTGCGTTTCGATGCATTTCAATTGTGAAACGGGTCATCACTCTTGTCATGTGTATTCTATTAAGCTGTTCATGTTTTGAGAGAAACAAACGCACATACAATGGGTGACAGCCTTTGTCCATCAGTCAGAAGCGACTGCAAAACAAAGTATTGCCCTCATTAATTTAGCAAACGTCAACTATGACAATTTCGAAGCAATTAAGTCGTCTAAGTGGGATTCTCTGTGAATAGAGCTGTTAAACCGGGAAAAGTTTTGTCAGTTTCATTAAGTATGAACGCAATTGACTATTGGGGTGTTTTTATTTGAAGCGCCGTCAAGCGATTAAATGGGTCATCCTGCATAAAGATCTTCTTTACGAATTGATACTTCTCTTATTCCTGATCTCGGTTTCACAATAAATGGGTCTGTTGTTTGAGTTGTGGATCTACATCTTCTTAAATTGTTAGATATAAAGCACTCATTTCAGTCATGCTTTATGCAGCAGATTAGTGGACGTTCAAATTGGAATGAATAGCTCTATTCAAGAGGAAAGCGTTCTTTCGATTTTTTCCTCCTCAAAGATGTCTCAAGCCGCTGCAGGTCGTGAATGCCTTTCATTATTTTACTATACATACGCCACTGCCATGTCTCAACTAGTAGCCGCACATAAATTGCAATTAAATTCATCTGCTTGGTGGAAGTGTAAAAATGATTCCGAACCAAAGCGACCAATCAACGACAATACTTATCCGATTTGTAATCAATGACGAATAGAAGTGGTACACGATGACGACAGGAAGATAAACTAATGGTATGCACAGCATCGCATCGAATTACGTCCACGCTCTGTTCATCGCATGCAGCGGGTTAAGCATTTCTTTCAAACTACCTTGCAAAGGCAATGCGACTTTCCAATTTCTCTATAAAGTCCTTTTCAGCTGCCAGCAAATTAATATAAAATTCAAACCATGGCTCCCCATGTGCACATACTTCATATTTCACTAAACGATTCAACCATAAACGATTTGTGTGCATGTATAAGCAGTAAATGTATTTTTTGCACCTGAAGAGGAAAATCAGGAAATCAGACTGAGCATTCCGAGTGCCAGCGTCTGTGCTGTACAGCATTCAAATCGTCAGCAGCGAGTATAGGACTTGGTTTTAATGTGACTCGTGGTAAGATCCATCAATTAATTTGATTGCCTGCAACGCACATGGCATACATACACCACACATCTTGTCGTTTCACTTTCATTCTCACTTTCATTCTCATACTCACACTGCCCGTCCGTCCGTCGGTGGCAAACGAACGAATGAACTCTGAGAAAACAAACAAGATAATAATGATCGTAGATACTCGTACACACATAGTTTGCATATGTATCCACGCTTGGCGGTGAGTAACATCATCAGCATTAAGTGAAGAGTGAACGATGCTGGTGGATGGTGCATCAATGAGGGTAGTAATTAGGGATACATAGTTAAGACGGGAAATTTTAATTGTTTTCATCATTTGAGAATGAAGTCCAACAAAGCGGTCCATTCTAATTATTATTCCATTGACTTGCCGGCTTAGCTACAGAAAGAGAAAAAAAACAATTTTACTCACAAACGGCAAGTGATTTGGAAGATTGCAGCCCGTTTTGCATGCTTGCTATAATCACCCAACTGGTATACTGCTACAAGAGATTTGTGTGTGATGAACCTCAAAGAGATTATCACTGGGCTATCAAGAGATTATGAGCTTCCGGCTTCAAGACAGCATGTACACGTCCAGTTGAATGGATATGAGGTTGCCGCTGAGATTCCCTTAGATCTTTCTTAATACAAGGGATAACAAGCTTTTTGAAAACTGGAGTTCAGTTACTGATTGTATGTGATCAGATTCCAGAAAACCAACGCACTCCCTTACCGACTGTTTATAGCAAAAATATGTTGTCATGGCAAACATTATGCCATGATTTGTGATTTTTTTGTATGTTACTTTCCTATCAGTGCTTAATTAACAGCCTTCACATAAAAAGGTTTGTTTATGCGATGTGCTTAACCAACAATGTCGAACATTTTCACCATGTTAACAGTTTGCGTGTTACTGACATTTCGAAGTCGAAAATAGGAGCGCAATTTTGGTTTTTATCTTATAATGATGGAGGGCTGATTCGTTTGGGTATGTGAATCGACCCCAAAGCTCATGAAGCTACTCATCCAGGTTCCATTCCCAGGACGGAAAATAATTATGACGGCACCACCTCTTTCGACTAACCGAATATGCTCAAAGAGAATAGCTGTCTAGACAAAGCTTCTCAAACTTCGGAGTCGGCATACAATTTTAGGTCCCTTCCCCTTCGTCACAGAACAATAGCACGCACAACACGAGTAGTTACGGTGGAAGCTAGGCCCTGGCCTTCTGAGTAGCGCCACCCATATTATTTACAGAAATATGAGGTTAAAAAGTATTTAATTTTAAATGTTTACCTTTCTATATTCTTCGCTTCTAATGCTCTAGTTGAGTACACCAAATTTCTCCACCTACGTGTGCTCATTAAGACGTCCTCTGTTGCGTTGTCCTACTAGTTCGGAGTCGAAACGTTTTCGGACCAGAGCTATGTTTTCTACGTGCTCTACATTTCTCAGTCAATGTCGCTGTACAGCCTGGCAGATCGTTGAATCGTTTTCTCCAGTTATCATTAAAGCTAACATGTGATCGTGATACCGCTCGACCAATGGGTGTCGACTTGGACTTATTCGGCTTTTTTTAGGATCTGCTTGCCTTTTTTTTGGGTTGCAGAAAATGACAGAAGATTCAATAGCCGATGCTTAGGAGACTTATTCCTCAACAATCAAATTTGACTAGAGTTCCAACGACGGAACATACATGGAACATTTCTTTTGCCAGTCCAAAATAGTTCCCGAAGATATGACTGCGGAATTATGTAGCTTCGTTGATATCTTTGAATTGAACATATCCGAGGAATTCTTTACTCTCATCGATATGTTCGAATTAGAAGGAAAATACATGTCTGCTGAACGTAATAGTTTCATGAACATGTTCGAGTGGACATATTCAAACAACTACATAGTTTAGTGGACATAGGACATAGTTCCAGGACGAACACAAGTTTAGATTCCACTCTTCGTCATATACCATATATCATAAACCTCGCTCTCTAGCTCGACTCGCGCTACAACCCTGCTAGCGGGAAAAGGTAGTTTCGTTCCCATTTCGAACTGCGAAATTCCTACTATCCACCTCAGGGAATATTAATTGACGTACAGATTGCTGCATCTCATCTCTATTATCTTCACCTCGTTTATTCTACAGAGTTCTGTCTGCCGGTTTACAAAAGATATTAATGTGAGCACGAGACAGCAGGACTATGTTTCTACATATTTTGATCAGAAGTTCTGGGCATTTCTCAGTATGGAAACAGTCCCAACACTTTTATTTGTTTAATCACATAAGTTATGCTTAGTATCATAAACCTCGCTCTCTAGCTCGACTCGCGCTACAACCCTGCTAGCGGGAAAAGGTAGTTTCGTTCCCATTCTGAACTGTGAAATTCTTACTATCCACCTCAGGGAATATTAATTGACGTACAGATTGCATCGTTGGTCACCTTGTCAAAAGGAGAAAGGCGCGTAGTGTGTGTTCTGTGCAAAGATGATTCGATTGGTGGCGTTACCGCACCCATCGCTGTTACAATGAACTTTCCTCCTTGTACGCGTGTCGTGAGTCAGAATGAATGAACGTTATTTGGAGACAAAGAGGATAGAAGTAGGCCATAACTTTCACGTGACTGGAGATTTGTCAGCTTTAGGGATAAAGGAAATCTGGCGACGTCAGGATTCAGGAATTGCCGTCATTTTAATGTTTGAAAATTGAGCATTTCTCATTGCCCCAATGTCCAAGTCCGTCATGAATAACCAGTCTGCATTGAAACTATTTGTACTGTGCAGTTTGTGAAGTAGGAACTAAGCCAAACCTATATGTGAAAGTCTAAAGGAACAAACAACTTTTAATGCACACGTCAAGAGTTTATGACTACCTCCACGACATGGTGACGGTGTTTGTTTTTTATGTAATTCAATAACTCCAAGTTTATGGCCGCCGGAGGAATGATAAAAGCGTCGACTACACAAGAACCGGACCGCGTATCTCGACATCAAATATTTATTTCTTGGCGCCACCTTTCACGGGTAAGTGTTAATGTCGGAAGTATTCAACTGTCGTTAAAAGATGCTCATTGTTCGGAGACCGAGGCGGCGCTTTAAAAACAATAACACGCACGTCATAAATATCAGACAGAGGAAGTGGAGGAAAGCATGGGCTGTCTACTACTGTCAATTTAATTAGACTCTCATTATGCCCGGCGCTGGGGTAACAATACCTCGATAGATTTGTTAACAAATCCCTTTGAAATATGATTTTCAAACCGGTACCTACTGAATAAATGCCTTGTGATGACTGAGGGGCCTATAAGTGACACTTAATTATTAACCAGTGTACAATTGATTGTATCAACGTAGTAAAAGTAAGTTGGGAAGCAATGTACACAATTTATGTCCCAATCTTTAAGGAGGGAAACCTTTTTCATCTTAAAAAAAGGGTTTCTTGATGTTCCTGAACACATAAAGACACTCTGTAGATACCATCAGAGAATCACTTTCGTTTGAAGAAACCCTCTTAATCCATCAAAGAATTGTAGCCCATAGAGGTAGGGCATTTCTTTGTACTGCCGGTAGATTGCAAGAATAGAAAAAAGTGAAATTTAAACGATTTAAGAAGAGATTGCGGTCAGATTTCGAACTTTTGTTGCAGACACTGCTCGAAAACGGGTTCAGTGTCGCATCATTCATGCAGCGCTTTGTTCTTATAAAGCGGTTGGCCACCGTACTGGGAAGTGAAAGGGCTCATTAGCTTTAGACAGTATTTCAGGCTTATCTACGAGGGACCGTAAGAAATCAATGGAAATGGTTAATTTGTTTTGATAGAGCCATATGACTTGCATACCTTCTTTATTTGTGGGTCATGTCTGTCGAACAAGTGATTTATGTAGAGGAACACATTGAATTATGATGGGCGTTGCTGCTGCAATCTGCGCCTCCCATCTAAACATGTATTGATATTTACAATGAAAGCCAATAAAGCTTCTAGAAATTCCAGAAAATTCTCATTCCGCTAAATATGTACTAAGTGTAAACAAAAACCTCCTATTTGTAAGATACATTTTTGTTGATTGTGAAGGAATGCACGCATCCGACTTAGAGCAACATTTAAACTATCGAAGACATCCATCAGAATTGTAGGAGCGAATAAAGATTTCTTTCAAAACGCTTTTCATACTATCCGCGAGTGTCGCCATCTATGAAACAAGGAATATAAAATTCGAAATCGAAGTAAACTTGGTTGCGTTTGAAATAAATTATAGTTAAGTTTGACTTGAACATCCACAAACACAAATGAATAGGAAAAGTTGAGCATTGGGTTTAAGTGTAACTTGGATATGAAACTAATTTAAGAGTAGTATTCACTTGAAAACCTTGAAAAAACTTCGAATACGGCGGTTGTGCCTCACGAAGGCCAGCAAAGCGCTATGTTTCTATCGTGAAAATTGAACGCCAGGAAGCTTTTCAGTTCGATTTTATTTTTTTCAGTCCATTTTATCGAAGAACATTTTCCAGAGCTGGACTCCCCCACAGTAGACGTCCAACAAATTCTACACCTTCATCCTCACTGAAAAATTCTACGAACTCTACGATGACCAACGCATGTGACATGGACTACATTCCTTTATCTGGCTTATGGTGATGATTTCTTTTTGCGTAGCCTTAAGAACTCGTAATGGCATTTGTCACCCCTCTTGTCAGAGTACGTCAAGCTGAGATCCCTGATGATGGCTTCCGTAGATATGCAGTCCATCATTAACACTTGTGTATATCTATAGACCATTCTACGTCGGTTCCAAATTACCAGTTCGGTGCAGGAAGTCTATTGAATACCAACTATTAATTAAGCTTTAATCATGAACAATGGCATCAATCCACATTTCCTTTGTTCATTTTTATGTTATGCGTAAATTCCGCAGTGCTATGACTATATGCTAAACTTTTGACTTATCTTATCTTGTTTCGAAGGTTATTTGCGATATCAAATCCACGTAGCATAGCTGATACAAATCTCATAATCCAGCTTGCGGAGTTTTGAGAAACCACAAAAGTATGGCTTATCTTTTAATTTTTTTTTAATAATATGCTTGCCACTTCCCACTGTTTTAATGTTAATACAAAGCAAATCTTACTGATAATTATAATTGGTAAAGAAAAACGTATTATGGACTTTTTGGCATACATCACTCAAGATTCGGTTGAATTGAGAGCTTATGAGCATTTTGTTTGCTTCCGCTGTAGGTCACCTCTTACTATGCTATTACGATCCAATTCGATCTAAAATTTGGTAGGCAAGCCTATGCGGTCATGCAAGCATCTTAGACATACGTATAGAACAAACAGTCCTCCTCCCAACCCTCCCTTGAGTACGATACCCACTTCCGGTGTTAAATCCCTATAAGAGAGTGGAACACAAAAAAATCCATCAAAAGGTCGAATTCCATCTTTGTCTACACAGATATGTCGAAGATGGACAAGAAAACAGGAGCGGGCATCTTCTTCGAATTGTTAAACATGCACACTTCGATCAGCTTACCTGACTATGGCAGAGTTTTTCAAGCGGCGGCCAAAATGATATCATTGTTGGCTGATATAACCATTCTAATCGACCGTCAGCGGCCATTAAAGCGATTTCGGCTATAGAAGTCAAGTTCAAGCTGTGTTCAAGCAGTCCCAAGCTGCCACCAAGAGCTCAAGGTTCTTGGGTCGCAGCATCCGATCACTCTATGATGGGTCTCGGGTCGTTAGCCGGGTCAGGTAGCATATGAACTTGCTAGGAAAGGGACTGAATCCAACCCATCCCAAGTTACTCCATTCTTCCATCAACCCTGGCTAATGTCAAGAGCAAATTGGACAAAAGAATGATGGAACTAGCTAATGAAAAGTGTGACTCTCTTCCCACATGTGAGACCACGCGAACATTAGGGCATAGATGAAGTAGTGCCAAAACGGACATACTGCTCCAATGTAGCAAAAAGCTGCTGCGGATGGTAATCAGGGCACTAACTGGCCATAATCGTCTGAGATACCATAAACAAAAAATGGGACTCATGAATACAGAGGCTGTGGCAACGAAGAAGAGATTGGAGACACTCCACACTACCTTTGTCATTGGATTTCTTTTTCCAGAACGCCATTAATCTCCATATGTAGGTTTGTCAAGAGCACCGGATGGTTGGAAGGGACATCACAACATCTATAATCTTCATAATTGGTCCAATAGGACCCAAGTGATACGCGATTAAACCGCGTCTACCCACGCACCTTACCTAACCTCACCTACCTCTTACTGTCATACACAGAGAAGATGTTGGACTAATTCGTTGGAAGGACGTTGTTTCTTTGTATCGAGCTTCTATTGCCAATTTGCTGCTGCCTGAAAGCCCTTGAATTTCAGAGAAAATTAATTCAATGGCTCTGTCATAATTATGCCCAAAGTTGATCAGTTGGAGTGTCCTGAGCCACCATCGACGTCAATAAATATGAATGTTGTGGACTAGCAGACGTTATCAGACTCGATTGTATGATGAATATCTGCACGAGAAACTAGATTATGCCCTTGTAGTTTGATACCGAGATCACCCGACCATGACATCTCTGCATGACCCTGGTGCATGCAAACGGCTTTATATATCTTCTAATCGATAAGACGTATCTGCTTTATGACCCGAACGATTTTCAGATTCGGAACGAAGATAGCCTTCAAAGACGCACCTAAACAACCGCCGATAGCATCATCCCGTAAACTCGCCGGTTAATTGGCCAGAAAGATCGTACGATTAGCAACATCGACCGTGCCAACACATCAACGACGCCTGACACTTTAGAAGTCACCGCTATTGGGGTCATTAGCGGATTCAACTCAATGCGCAAAGGTGTTCGAACCAAGCGCAAGCATCTTATGTAACAAAATCAAATCCGCGTTAAAAATCAACGGTGATTAGTTAGCTTTTCAAGTTGAAATTCGTTTTCTTTCTATCAAATGCATTCAAAGTCGTAATTGAGTATATGAATGTGCGTTTATTGCATTCAAATGCATCACAGACGCATGCATGTGTTCGTTTACATTTGCCTCTTCATGTGCACTGGAACGTTCAAGTTTTCAATTGGGCCGTGGAACATCAAACAATTTCGTTGCAATGCGATGAAAGGGCACAGGGTTATTTTGAATTATCCCGCATGTCATTAATATACTTAGTTAGTGAAGAGTTTAATGAATAAACTCTTTATGGGAATTGAAATGAGAAAATTATATGAACCAGAGACACAGTAGGGTGGACAAGAACGACTGTTAATGAAACAATGAGTCACAATTAGTGATGATGTGAATTATATAAGTTTTTTTTTTAAATTGGATGACGTGACGTTAAGTCGTTTAATTTGCATTTTTTTGATGTTATCTTTGTTATGAGGTACCAGGAATGTTCAATAAATAACATTTTTTGAACAATTTGAACGAAGAAAGATATATTTGTTGGTGTGTCAAAAATTAGATTAACTCAACACGGTGGCCGAGGCTTGCTTCGAATACGATTAAAGGAAGCCGCTAAGCAGACCCAGGAAGATGAGAACGCACAAATTCAAAAAACTCGCGTGGTTACACTTGCGTATTGCTTCTGAGTAAGAGTGAGAAAAAGTGAATGGATCAGACATGCGCGCGTTGATTTTAGAACCTGCTTTCATTGAAGAAGATGGTGAACTGTATCTTCTAAAATCTTTTCAGCTGGAAAACATGGACATTGATATTTGGCGAGCCTACATTATGCCTTTTCCACCCGTTTTATAACCTTCTGTACAAGTGTACATCACACTTTGGATAATTAAGTTCCCACGTTCGAAATCAAGATCGTGCAAAACTCACACGCTAACATTAGATGTCTTCTAGAAGGCTGAATTCAGCGAGCCGTCAATGAGATGTCATTGACACAAAATTTGCATGCATTGAGACAAAATTAGCTAAAATCCATTCGTCGGTGATAGAAGGAAAAACGAAGTATATCCCGTCCGCAAGAGACTCATAATAGGCATCAATACCTTTGACTACCTCGGCTGACCTCGGTGAAAAAAATGCACCTTTCCGCACCCGACTCCTGCAAAAACGAAATCACTGCCACTTAAATGGCAGTTTGACTGCTTTTATGAACGCAGATACCGACTCCTGACATGCACATTCAAGGCAGTTTATTCACATTTATGAACCCAAATGTTGCAGGGCTAAAATAGACTGGACTAACACCGCATATTCTTGACAAGCTAATACACAAGCCGAAATAATTCATCGTATGACACCCAAGAATGGTCTTATCCAGTGTCACCAACTATTTGTTCCTAGCTAGTCAGTAGGCCTAGCTTCTCAGAAACTCTCTCTGGCAAGGGGCCTACATGTTTTGGCGTACGGGCGAACTCCGAACGGCCAAGTTTGAGAAGCTTTTTGTAGATAGGAATACTATTTGAGCATTGTCAGTTACTCGAAAGAGGTGTTGTCGTTAAAATAATTTTTGTCGAACGAACCAACAACGTCGAGGTTGGGGTCGACGCACATAGGCATAACGCTACGGGCCACCTCCATATATTTATGAACACAAATATTAACGCAATTTTAAATGCCGGTAAATGTCCTGCAACACAACAAAAATCACTGCCACTTTGAGTGCAGATTGACTATCGCAGTTTCCGACTGCTGCCTTTTACAGATGGTGCAGTTTATTTTCATTTATGAACGAAAATCTTGCAGGGCGGCAGCAGTTTGAGAAGTTTAAAAAGTCGACCTTTATATAATACACTGACGATCACAAAAGTGGATAAAGAAGTACTTGTTTCCTTCGAGAGAGAAAGATATGCGTGCGATCTTTGATCCTGTTTACGTTTACAGTATTTGGGGGAGAAAATTCGACCATGAACTGTACGGGTTATGCAGCGACCTGAGCTTAATTGGGAGTGTATGTTATGTACTGTACATAGAATGCCAAATACATCTGGGCCATGTAAAGCACATTGACAACTCAGCTCCGTTCCGTCTTGAAAATGTGGGGCACCGCAACAAAGGACACACGTATCTAAGAAGAAGACTCAAAAAGAAAAACACTCGCAACTGGAGACAGCTAGTCGAGATCAGGCAAGTTGGAGTGCCTGGTTTACTGAGGTCCAGGTCCACTCCGGACTGTAACGGACGAAAAAATGTTTGCAAACTGGTAATATGAACGAGGAAAGTTGACATAAATACACATGTATTTATTTCAATGGCTGTCAAATAAAATCCGAAATCCAAAATCCTCTTGAAATTACTAGGAGTTTGCGTCGTTTAAGTTGCAACAGGGACGTCACATGTCCTTTTAACTAAATTTCCAACTCCATGGGAGGCGTTTAAAAAACCTATTCCAAACACGGGAAAATTAAACACGTCAGGAACTAATGTTTCTGCTTTCTGCTAAACTTAAGATCAGGATTGAATGCAGTCGAAGTTCCTTCTATTCGTTGATTGCATAAGCAAGTAAAAGGCGTGATGTAAAATTTAAGACGCAAGCATCATTCAACGGAATATGTCAAGCCAGTTTCCCACAGCTACTCAAGCATGCGAACGAAATTGCACAACTAGACTTTAAGAATAGTTTTTTTACACGTTCAAATGTTTCTGTAGGTATCACTTGAGAATACAATTCACTCCCATCCACCAATTAAACGCATTTTTTCCCACGGTCACAGATTGAATGCACGTTTCCGGCATTAACCCACATTTTCCGCACTCAAAAAACTGTTCTTCATGAAAACAAAAAAATCAATATTTTCGATTGATTTGCTCAGCATTCATACCTGAATTGTATTCTCACCCAAAAAACCTCATTATTTGTTCGTGCAAAAATTGTACAAACACTTTCGCTGAAGGCACTTTGTCGGCACATTGAATACACGGCACATGAGTCACACTCAGCTTACACACCTCAGCGAAGTATTTAGTTTAAATGAGTGTAACCCACATTCCCACCAATTCGGTTTTCCCATTTTGTTCATTCTTCGATCGGTCTTGATTTCTTTATTTTTTTTTTTTGTTTCTTCTGTTCATTCCCATACGTAATTGTCCATTCAAACTGCTTACTTGATTGTTGATGCAGTCCGCTGCTGTGCCTCTTTCGTGTCGTCGTCCAAGTTCAGAGAATTTTACACTTCGTTGCCTGTGGTCCCTTTCAATCGCGACCTCAATAAATGCAAATGCATATTTTGTTGCATTTTTAATTCTTCTGCAGCTCAGTCTCTCCGCAACCTCTTCTCTCACATTTCAAGGTCAAGTCAAATGAAAATTCATGTCCACAAGAGGAAGGCTGCTTGCATACATACATTTGCATGTGCGGACGAGCAATGGTCACAAGCGTGGCTTTGAGCAAGCACAAGCTGCATTGATGAATGCTCTTACGAATCTTGGGTAATGGAGATGGTTGCCCAAGAGGTTTTGTTTTGTTTTTCCCTCAGCTGCTAATGGATTCTGGCGGTTTGGCATCGTGTTAACATAAATCAAATTTAATTCCAACCGATTGCGTTCGAAATGCAAAATGCGAAGGTGACGGCTGATTTTCGTAATTGCGGAAATGGATTATTATGCCTGACACTAACTGTTTCACAATCTGAATTTTACTGTTGGGAATTTTAATTGCATCACTGGAAAAAAAAAAAAAAAAAAAAAACGTTGGTGCCAAATGTTATTCTGCCCTCGTACGCGGCGCAAAAGAGTGAAAAGCTGACTTACTCCACTTTTTTTTATTGTCTGCCTGCTTTTTTATTATTTTGCCGCGTATTACATCTTTTTGCAGTGCACGGAGACAGATCCGATTTTTTAATTCCGGCGAGAGATGTCTGAGTTGACTACATCAGCCTTCGATAAAATCCGTTCACATTAACGCGGAAGTCGCCTATGATGTGGAGGAAGTGTGCTGGTGGCGTCTGAGTTAACTCCCCCTTCCGCTTCCTTTATAGCGTCTTTCAACTGGGATTATGGCCATCCGTGATGTATTGTCCTGGCTAGAGTGAGAAATTACGAGTATATCCGCACATGCTGACGGACATTCAGGCGCCCATTAAGTACGTAGGAATAGTCTCTGTGGTTGCTGAGGAGCTAGGCCCTGGCCCTCTATGGGCTGTAGCGCCACCCATAAAAAAAAAGATAAGCAAAAGAAAAAAATATTCAATTGCATTGATTTCATTTGGTGAAAATCTCATATGTACAAAAACATTTGTCCAGCAACTGGTATGAGGCAGACATAGTAACGCATTAGAGAAACTTAGTAGTTGACGGTTAAGGGCACTACCCCAAAATTGTGTCCTAGGTGGCTTCTTCCTCGACGTTATATATTTATCATTGACCTTAAAATTTAACAGCTCGACTCGCCTGTTCTTCAAACGCTTCCACTAGGTTGCGTTGGCAACGCGCAATGATGTCGATGCCATCGGCGAAAGGTACAGTGAGACGGACGTACAAGATACAGCTGCTCTTCTTCTTCTTCTTCTCCAGAAATCTGTCGTTGAATCACATGACAGCGCATCTCCTGGCCGAAAACCGAAGCGGGGCTGACTATACGGTGCATCGCGTATTTGTTAGCGTGGTGCGACAACCAGATCAATTTTGCCGGCATCCCGATTCGGATGCGAATGCTGTCGTATGCGGCTGAAAAGGTGGTAGTTATCAATTTGAAACTCTCTTCTCCCGGTGTGAAGATTTGGTCTATAGTCGACAGGGACGAAAGCCGCGCTGGTTCGTGCCGATAAGGGCCGTGCAAAATAGCTTTAGACGCTGGGCAAGGATCTTATAGATACATTGAGCAGGGATATCCCTCTGTAGTTGTTGCAACAAATACGAACTGACATTCCAATTGACCGACGTGCTTTCGTCTTCCTAAACTCTGCATATAAACTGGTGCATTTTCCATACCAGAACATCAGTCATATCATTTTAGTGACCGAAGCATTGAACTAATTCGGAAGCTGGCGCGCTCATCAATGTCAATGATGTGATCTTGCCCATCCATCGTGCGGTATGACAACATTGGTTTGTTAAACCCACAAATTTTTGACGTTGTTTATTCACCTGTTTTTATTTGCATGCCCTTGTTTTGATTCATCGTTCCTGTCGTTACTTTATAGTTTGCACTTTCTTAAGGATAAAGGCATTGATATCAATCGCATCGAATTTTTTAGTATCCATTCAAGACATATTTGCCCTAAAAAAACTGAAAGAGTTGACAGTAAAAGTGCGATTTTTTTTATCACATTACCATTATTTCTACAGAAACATTGTCATTTTGACTATAATTTCTTATTTAAAAAATTGGCAGATGCAACAACCTGGATTACTGCAACTGTCTTGATATCTATTAGTTGCGTGGGAGTTTGTACTGTACCTTCTTCATTCAGTAAAGCGTTTTAGCTATCCCCATGTTAATTTTGGTACAAGCAGGGTGATATTGTTTGATATTTCTCGAACTGAAATATGAATAATTTTGCAAATTATTTATCAAATTATTAATGTTTCCGCCCGAACGTGTGGCCCTTTGCTAGTCACAATTCCTTTGACATCTCAAAAGAACTGAAATTCACGATGCAGACTTCTTCAGTCTAACAACCTCTGACGGACGGATAAATTCAAGGTGATTTTAACAAAACCACGATGTCATATTAGATTTGGAGAAATCAGATAAAATCTTGCGATTTCGTTCGGTAAAATTATGGTATAACCCTTGATTGTATATATCTGGTATTCATTTATCTACTAAACACACTTTGGTTACACTAGGCGCGTTTTTTTGACTGGTCAGTACTCAGCTTAGTAAGATGTTACACGGGAAGCAACAACAAAACAACTTATTAAGTAGAAACTACTTAGTGAAATTTCACTGTAGTCACTGACTAGGACGCGCTGAAAAATCTCATTCAAAGATGTCGCAAGAGGAAACTATTTGTTTATTAAAGGTTGGTCATTCGATTAGTTGACACTTGGAAGTATGTTTTCTATTTACTTGTACAAATATATAACATATCAAATAATTCATAAGTATATTGGGTACCATAATTTTTTGCTTTTGAGAATTAAATTTCACTTATTTTTGACTTTTACCATGACATCTAATGCAAAGGACGCAAAACACACGTACCAACTTTCGGAAGAAAAATTCAACTCAGCAAAAAAGCGTTTGAGATTGAGAATTATTACTAAACTGAGTACTGATTAGTCAAAAAAACACTCCTAATGTAAGTAACAATTCAATATAAGTTTGCATAAGTCATTAGGAGGAAATTATTTTTTCCTTTTGTTTAATCTTTAACACGACCAAAATCCTTTTATGAGCAAACATTTTCAACTCTGGTATCCTTCGTTTTTTCATTGCAACTAAAATATGCAGAAAAACAACAAAGAAATTTTCAACGCTTTTAGAAGCTAAGAAACTTGTTAAACAAATTACACTTCTTCAAAACAGTAAGAAAGAAGACATTTCAAAGTCAAATGTAAAATTCGTGCACCTTCGTCTGGTTTTAAGTTACTGTGCGAATAATTCTTGAGGGACACTGATTTGCATACGTACTTCACACTCAGCGAAGATTTAAATAAATATTTCATTTAGGTTACCGCACTTAAAATGTTCGGAATACTCTCGCAATTCAATTGATGCCATCACCGAGATAAACACTCTGAGGTCATTTCAAGTTCATTATTTAAATTATACGATATTTTGTGCATATGCTTCAGGTTTTAAATTCTTACCGAGGAACCTGTTTCTCCTATATTCTCTGTTTGTGCAATTTCTGTTCTCCAGCTGGACTCAAGGGAAGAAAGCTGTTTAAGCAAACATACATTCGTATGTTTTGTACATGATTCATCAATGGCATTGTGATTTTTACTTCCATTTACTTCAAGTGGATATGTATCCATCCAAACAGTCAGACACATTCAATTGAATGTTCCAATTGAATTGTTTTGCCTACGCAAAAAGATCACTGCTCGGATTGGTATTTAATCAAGAATCACTAGCGCGCACAGACATCAATTTGAGAAATGAAATTTAAATCATTCCACACGTCAATTTAGGAATTAACTTGCCATAAAAGCAACGATAACATCAATTTGACGATGGCGACTTTGATTTTTTTGGTAAATTATGCAAATTATATACGTACATTTGCGGCGGTCGCTAATTGTTGATGTACCAAAGTCTTTCATTCATGACATCTGAACCGGGCGGGCAGACATCTGCTTCCATCGTCCGGAATGATAAATGAGAGACAACAATTTATCCTGTTGTGTAGAAGCCATATGGCTATACGCTATTATATACTTGTGTCAAGATGGTCAAAATGATCTCAGCGTCGAGTGATGTTCGTTTCTTCTTTGGTTCTTCTTTTGAAGTACGAAGACGAAGACGAGTTTTGAGTAGGCAAAAAAAAGACTAAGGTGCAAAAAATGCTGTCAGTTCATTGGTGTGTGTTTGAACCCTGGGCAAAAAACAAGAATGTCTAGTGGAATCTTCAAGACGGTGGAATAGCTTTTGTCCGAAATTAAAGAATGTCAAACTTTCTTCTACTTCAAGGTGGGACAGGCTAAGAGAGAGAGAGATTGTTATTATTAGAAGACGTGCCGCGATCAATTAAATTAATTGTCCCGATGTTACCCCAGTAGAGTGTTGGTGTTCGACGGACGTGGCTCTGCAATTCAAGTAGTTTTGTTTTAGATTTGCTAAGGTTTTGATGGAATAAGAGCTTAGGTTGGCTTAGCCTGAAGGCATAAGAGGAAAGTCTTGCTAGGTGCGAGAGATGGTGTCAGAGAAAGTCAACAATCAACGGGTTGTGAGGCAATCTACCCTTAGAAAGTTAAATGTACTTAGTCATTGAAGGTGTAACATATAAGTGCTTTGTTAGGACTGCCACGACCCTACCTGTTCAGACCCAGTCTGGATCGACTGTTCTGTCACAGTTCCACTCCAAGAATTATTATCTCAGGCAATTTTCCCTATGGAACGTTTTTTATTTTTGGTATTGCGTTAGAATTCAAATGTGGTGATATTGTTTGTTCCAAGCAACCTGCCAAATATTGCTTCTAGAGTATTGAACAAAGACATGCCTCCTTGATGATAGATTATCCGGCGTTCACAGACCACTGAACAGTGCGGTGTTAGTTCGTGAGTGTTTCGGCTTCCACTAATATATTAATATATTATCACGCATCACAGTAGTGAAGTTAAAAAATTATCGCGGGTTTTCTAACAATAGTGTACAGCCCAGCGGGTAGAGTCACTACTGCTGACTCTAAGGGTCTCGGTTCGAGTCCCACTGGGGACACGACCAAAAAGTTTCCTTTTTTTTCCCGTAGCGAAAAAAAATGGGCGATACCGATCGGTCAGCGCTCCCACAAGCGGGCAATGACCAGCAAGAACCGGTGGTGCCATCAGGCCACATGTCAACGGTGCCCGTAGAAGGGACAGCTAAGAGAAGGAGGAACAAAAATTCTCCTAATGTTAATAAACGCCGCAACACCAATTCCTCACCCGTTGGTGGGCAAGGGGTGAAGCAGAGCGAGGAGGCTAGCACATCAGCAGCCGAGTCAGGGGAAGAAGGCGAGGACACGGTACAGTACGTGTCAGACGGAGGGGAAGGCATGTTTGCAGTCAGCAGCAACAGCTATGACTCTCTGCCCTCTGACTCAGAAGAGGAATTGGAACGTATAGTTCGTTTTAAGCAAAACGAATACGACGACATGAAGGAGAGAAGTAAGCAACTCCTTCGTGAAATCAGAGAGCTGAGAGCGCGCACTCTAGCTAGAAGAAAGCGAGAGCAGGAGAGACAGCATCTGGAGCTGATGCAAAGAGAAGCGCAACTCAAGCCTACTGCGCAACAAAAACAACTGCCAGCACAGAAGAATCAGCAAGTGCAGCAACAGCAGGAACCGCCAGCAACACGGCAAAAGCAGCAGCGAGAAGTCCAGCAACAAATGCGGCCAACAGCGCAACAACATGTTGAGGCGGTAGTTCAGCAAGAGCAGCTACCAGCAACTCAACACCAACATGAGTCAGCAACAGCAAGGAAGAAGCAGCCGAAGAAGACGTCAGCGCAACAACTACAGCAGCCAGCTACACTTCAGCAACAGCAACAGAATCAACAGAGGAAGGAAAAAGTTCCTCCTATCAAAATTTACAAGCCGGACGTGGAGCAGACAGCCATTGTTTGTAAAAGGGCCATAGGTTCAGGTAATTTTTTTATAAGTAAAAATAAAGGAACCGAAAAATATTCAATTCACTGCAATACAGTAGAGCAGTACAATATAGTCAAAGGGGTACTAAAAATGTCCAAGATGGAGTTCTTCTCCTTCGCCCCAAAAGGCGAAAAATGCCAGTCCCGGCTGTTAAAGCTTACCTGGCCGCTAGAACCAGAGAAGGTCCTCCAAATGCTCAAAGAGCAAGTGTGTGAGGGAATTGAGTTCGTCGGGGTCAAGCCCTTCACGACAGTTAAGGCAAAGAGAGAGGGGCGGAAATTACCGTTTTATATCGTGCAGATCACACCCACAAGTAAAGTGGATAATCTAAAGAGAATCAAGTTCTTAGATTACCACAAATGCGAGTGGGAGAGTATAAGAAGGCGCGACGGCATTCTCCAATGCTTCCGTTGCCAAAGGTTCGGGCACGCCTCGTCGAACTGCCAAATGCAGCCTCGATGTGTGAAGTGCAGCGAGAACCACAGTTCGGAGAATTGTCCTCTGGGTCAAGAGGGGGGTGCTGATAAAAGTCAGCTCAAGTGTATACTCTGCGGGAATGCGGGGCACACCGCTAGCTATCGTGGTTGCCCTAAATTCCAGGAGCGAAAAACAAATACAGTTCTGCAGAAGCAGCCCCCAGTGAAATATCCACTCGGGGCAGCCACACCCGTCACTCCCGAAGTGACTTTCGCCCAAATGGCGTCCGCCATGGGGAGGACGGTAAAGCAGCAAGTACCTAAGGTACCGCAACCCTCAGTGCCAAAAGCACACGAGCCAACGCCCGACTGGAAAGCTTCCATTGAAAGGCGTATGGATCGGTTAGAGGAGCAGGTTGCCAAAATTCTGGCGCTCCTGCAGAACCCAGCACGTCACCAGTCCTAATGGCTGCGCAGACGGAAAGTACTTATAAGATCCTTGCAGTGAATGCAAATTCATTGACAGGGATCCCTCGAAAAAACGAGCTGTATAGACTGCTGGATGACCAAAGCCCAGAGCTATGTCTGATTAGCGAAACTAAGCTAACTCAGAGAGGCATATTGGAGCACAGCAAATATAATGTTATTAGAAGAGACCGGCCCAACTCCAATGGTGGAGGCGGTGTTGCGATCTTCATAAAAAATAACATTAAACATAAAGTAGTGTACAGTAGTGAAGTGCGACGGTTTCAGGTGTTGGAGGCCTGCATCGTTTGCATTTCTCTCCGTAGCGGGAGGAAGCTTTTTGCGGTGTCAGTCTACTCCTCCGGCTCCTTCAGTTCCAGAACTACAATATCAGAGCTCGATGCACTCTTTCGGTGTCTAAGTCTGGACTCGGAAGAGAACTATTTTATTTTGGCCGGGGACTTAAATGCCCGTCATGGATATTGGGGAAACACAGATTCCAACAACAGAGGGGACCTGCTTTACAGCTGGTTTTGCTTGCACAGTGTCGAGTATAGACTCGAACTGAAAGCAACAGAGATCTCGTCCTTCCCCAGAAGCGGGTCGTTCTTGGATCTCCTGCTGTTTGACGCAAGACTGCAGCTGACAGACACAAACGCACAAACGGTAAACTGTTTGAACACTTTCGTGTATCTCAGTGACCATTGCGGACTTAGTGCCGAATTCAAGATCCCCAATGACATTGCGGAATTAGGAGAGTTTGTCCAAACGCACACCTACAATTACAGTAGGGCGCGTTGGCCACGCTTCTCCCGACAAATGACTCGAGCACTCTCTTCGAATGCGCTCCACATTCCGTCCAACAGAAACCTGTCAAACGAAGAGATTGACATGTATCTAATTCAATTGGACGAGACAATAAAACGAACTATGGACAGTACGATACCACGGTATACACGAACTAACAGCGAAAACTTGTACCGCAATGCGACAATTGACGCACTACACCAACAAAAAAGTAGACTCCTGTCAAGATTAAAAACCTTGTACAGGCGGTTTACTGACAGACGTAGCGAGGAAGTTAGGACACTGAAATCGCTTATTAAGAATGTACAAACGTTAATTGTGCAGAATTACAGAGTTTCTGCAAACACATACTGGAACAACAAGATTCGGGCTGTTAGATCTAACAACCCGAGTATGTTTCCACAAATCAACAAATTCTTTCGAAAGAAAAACAGCGATCTTCCGTGTCTTAAGCTTCCCAGGACGACAGACAACGAACGAATACTGACTACAGCAGGTATTGACTCCAATAACGCCGTACTCGACGATGACTTCTTTGTGGTCGAAGATCCGCAGGAAAAAGTTGAAGTACTAGGCGCAGTTTTCCAGGAAGTGTACAAGGTGAACGTGAGTGTTCGCCCGAACCACGACCTGGAAAACAGCGTGCAAGCTAGCAACTCTCAACTTCGAGAAGATCTGTTGCAATGGCGATCTGAGAACAACGGCTTTGTCCAGTTCAATGACGAAAACATGGCAGACAATGTCATCGCCGACGAAGGGGTTCATCCCCCGTTCATTTCGAAGGCAGATCTTCAAGCGGTCTTCGCATCAATAAAGAAGAAAAAGTCGGTTGGAATCGACGGGATCTCCAACATTGTGCTAAGACATCTTCCTCTGGAAGTGGTCACTATGTACACAATCCTTTTTAACAATGCTCTGAATAATGCACATTATCCTGAGCATTGGAAAACTGCGATTGTACAACCCATATCCAAGCGAGGAAAAGATTCTTCGAATCCGTGCAACCTCCGGTCAATTAGTCTCCTTCCGAACATCAGCAAGGTATTCGAGAAGGTGATAAATAGAGCTCTGATCAACTGGACAGAGGACAAACATATAATTCCGGATAACCAATTCGGTTTCAGAGCGGGGCATGACACTATTCATGCCGCGTCGAAACTGGTGTCGGATATCCAATGGAATAAGAGCCAGAAACAATGTACGGGCGCCTGCTTGATTGACCTGGAGAAGGCCTTCGACACCGTATGGTTAGAAGGACTTTACTACAAGCTCAATCGGCTAGGCATTAGTAAACCACTGCTGTACCTACTGTATAACATGCTTACCGGTAGGCGGTTCGTAGTCAAGAATGGCAACGTGACCTCTATAGGTACTTTTGAAATTAAAAATGGTCTCCAACAGGGTGCCGTTAATTCGCCGATCCTGTTCAACATTTTCTTGAGCGATCTAATAAGTTCTCTTCCGCACGCAATTGCGTATGCCGACGACTTGATAGTGTACAGATCAGGCAAAAAGATCGAGGACATCACTACGCTCGCGCAGGGTGACTTCGACTCATTCATGAGAGATTGCGATGACTGGAAGTTGAATATCAACTTTCAGAAGTCGGAAACCATTCTGTTCAGGACGCCGTTGTATAAAGCTTCGGCGGATACGAAAAAGAATTGGCGAAAGTTCTCTATTGTAGGACGGCACGGGCAACCACTGACGCAAAGGATTGTAGTCAGATACCTGGGGATCTGGCTGGATCAGTATCTATATTTTAACAAACATGTAGATTCTGCTCTAGCCAGGGCCCGAGGCGCTTTCGCCCTTACAAAGAGACTGTTTTACAACAGCCAACTCGATGCAAGGGTAAAGGTAATCTGCTACATGGCCCTCATACGGCCAATGCTCACATATGGTTGTCCCGTGTGGTTCAACGTGAGCGCAAGCTTGATGGAAAAGATTCGGGTGTTTGAGAGGGCTTGTCTTAGGGCTTGCCTTCGCCTCTACAGAACACCAGAGTCCCAGTACAGAAAATTCTACTCCAATGAGGTCTTATACAACAGGGCCAATCTGATACGAGTGGACAATTTCCTAGTGAAGTTGATTCGAGGCCACACTGTGAGGGCGATGACCTCGGTCAATAACTTGATCTCCGGGGCTTACTACCCCAATCCACAGTACCACGAAAGGGTACGTCACAGTGGCTTCGTCCCACCAGAAGCATTTCTCCACTTAGACATGTGCGGTCTGTTACAAGATATGAATGCGGTACCGCTCATTTTTCACATAGCCAGATCAACTGTGGATGGGCGACTCAACCACGACCGTTCCGTTGCACAACGAGCTGAGGAGGGTCTCCTCCGGTTCAGCACAGCGGTATCGAGTCGGGACGTGCGCGATGTTGCTATGCAACATAGAAAGTTCTGGTGGCTAGGGAGCGAGGGAACATCGTCCTCGAATCCTTTAGACTCTGGGTAGTTCAGAGCCCATGTGGGTATTAGTCGGTCCCTGTATTGCAGTGGATTGGATGAATTTTCATCATCCGAAATCCATACCTGCAACCTATGGCCGACGCAAAATGTGTAGGGTAGTTTGTAAGTTAGGATAAGATGTATAAAATAAAAAAAAAATAAAAAAAAAAATAAAAAAAAAAAAAAAAAAAAAAAAAAAAAATAATACAAAAAAAAAACAAAAAAAAAAATAGATAAAGCATTCACATGGGTACACTTATGTGTATTGGTGTGTATGCTATTGTACATATTTCACTACATAAATATATACATGAGTATATTTTTATATATACATGTGTATATGTATGTATGTTTAGTTTAAGGTAGTTTTAAGTTATTTTAAGTTAGTATGTAAGTTAGAATATAGTTTTTATCTAAAAAAGTTCTGTTATTAAGTTTTTTCTTCCACATTTTTCTTAATTTTAATTTGTACTGTTTATTTGAATTATTTAATCACTAATCACATGAATTTTAGGTTAAGTCGAAAGACATAGGATAAGATTAAGTTTAGCTTAGAGTGCCCGCAGAGGGCCAGTAAGATAGATATAAAAACATTGTACGTCCAACTAGTTTTAAGCATTTTTGTCTAGTACGTAAGTTTACCATGAATGAGTAATAAAAATGAATTAAAATGAAATGAAAATGATAGATTATCCGGTAAAATGACGCGGTAATTCGACCTCTGTATGGACGCTACTGTTGCCAAGACTGCCATCGGAAGTATTCAATCTAAGTGCTGGCTGGAAAGTTCTGCTCGACATTATACTTTATTAAAGAGACCACAAGTTAAACATATAGAAAGTGACTACAGATTCAAATATCTCGACTTTGAAAGTCACTTCAAATGTCATTTCCCCTCAAGGGACGAGTGGAGGACAAGTGAACCCATAAACAAGTCGACCATTCAGGTGTATACAGGCATTTTCTCCGAATTGGTAAACATGCACTGGTCCATCACAATTTCTAAGTAGTATTAAATGCAGTGTTTTTTTTTTAAACGTGATCCTTGCTGTCAAGGAAACGGCAAAAATGATGTCAATTTTGGCAATATCACTAGACAAATTGACAGTCAAGCGCCCCTTAAAGCAGTTTCGGGTATAGAAATTCGAGTCCAAGCTGGTTTCGCGCTGTTAGTAATGATAAATACAATGCCAGTAGACTATTACCGTCTCCAGCGTGCTTTTAGCATTGGCGATAGGTATGGAGGATATGTCTCAATCCGAACAGATTACCGAACTGGTACCCCTTCTATCATGTTCGTCTGCTTCACATTTCTCTGCGATGCCACGGTATCTTGACATGCACAGTTGGGTGCTAAAATACTTATATCGTTGAAAGATAGCCGGCAATTAAGAGAACATGAAGTTAAATGCGACTGCACGCAGAGATTTGATCGCTTCCTGCTTGCTTGGTACACTGCAGTAATTTTGATGGGGGATGTTTAGAGAAACAGGCGGTGAAGCGCCTGGTCTTATGGTTTTATCGTCTTAGGAAATAGGATTGGTGTCTTCAGGCTGTGGAGAATTTAAATCTTTGGTTGATAGATGGTGGTTGAACTGTCCCTTGTCAATGGTTTCTTTGGATCTTGATTCAACAATTACAACTTTGGGTTGTTCCATGTCAACGGCTTTGCTCGAAAGTTAAGATTTTTGTTTCTCCAGAGACTTTTGTCAGTCCTTTGATAAGGAAATCAGTCATCTTTAGACTGTAAGCAATGAGCAGTGGCTGCATTTCATGGTTGCTTTTGTTTAATCTGAATAAAAATAGGTGAAGTAGCACCCAACAACGAAGTAAACCATCCTTATGTTGATAGCTTTAAGTAGCGTAAATTATGCCATGACACTTATCAATAAAATATAGAACCCCTTACTGAACATTGGAAACAGGGTCCAAGCTTATATTCGGAGATATATAAACAACAAAAATATCAATCACCTGAGAAAAAAACAACGACCTGTGAATCTTTACAAGTAGTTAAAACTTTTTGGTTAAAAAATGGCACTTCCATCGGTCGATAATGCAGTAGATACGCAGTTGGACATGAATATCAGGAAACGAAAAAAAAAAATGGAAAGAGCACGTCAGAAAAAACAAATCGCCATGAACTTGAAGTTCCACCGTTGATTAGCGTTGAAAGGGAAGTCAACGATCCTCCGACTCCATCACGAACCATTAGCTGCACAGGAAAGGGTAATGTGCAGGTTGACTTTAATATATGCATTTAAAATTTCACTAATCTCTTGTGGTGTTTCAAAGGACATTTAGCATTAGGCTTTATTTCAGCAAGTTGGTATCGAATGTTGTCTTTAAGTGGTAAATTTGTTTCTTCGTACGATGTGACATCCCCATTAAGGCATAATTGGTTTACTTCTGACAGAAGACAGCAGTCAAGGAAACAACATGCTCTCTGGCATATAAAAAAATGTCTGAATAAAACATTTTACACGTGATTGCGACACTGCGTCGTCTGCAATGCAATAAACAACTGCCCAAATCTTTTTACGATCAACTGACCAATGTGGAATATTCAATTTCCGGCACTCTCACAAATCATCCATAATTCACGGCTCCACCTCTATCAGATCTCCGACAATGCTCAGAGATCACAACTGCCTAAAAAACAAGGTCTAAAATTTCACCATTCGTGGTCGGCATGAAACTGCTTTCACACGTGAAAAACATAAATACGCGTGTTTACGACAGATGCTTGGACTAAATCAACATCGAACTATAGCGGCACCCATGCTATTAGAATAACCCTATGCTCACGAAAAACGTATTCATTACAACAAACAAACAATAATTCTGACACGCTTAATGACAGCAAAAATTAGAAGAATGTCACAAAAAGCATTACATTTCCACCGCGGCTGGTGGTTGTCCCTTAATCGACAGCACATACCACATATAATGCCGAAGTATGTTTTAAAAAATGAACAGAAACCAGTAACACTGGAGCAAGCAATGAAAAAAGCGATTGCTTCGGTTACATCACACCATAATTATATTTGATATCCAGCATGGACATGGACTACATCACTCACAGCATGTCACCTGATTAGTGTCATTAATTGACGCTACCCACTGCAGGACTGAGCGAAAAAACAAGCAATCTTATTAGTGAATGCCTGTAAAAGCGAGGCAAACCAAACAAGTTCGCCGCATTCCACATGATCGCCGATATGTTTAGCGATCATCTTCTGCGTCTTTCCTAATTAATCGCTTGTGAGAAGAAGCCGCGACTGATTGTGTCTGCGAGTTCACAAACAAAACAACTCCCTCGAGGAAGTGCAAAATCTCCATCTCATCACTGAGATAATTATTCTCCTCGCAGAAGAGGCAAAATCATATCTACTGCACTGCCACAAGCGGTACCAAGATATTTGACACTGATTGAACGAGGCACTCTCCGACGTCATTTGCAGGCGAAGACACACAACACATTGTGTAGCGAAAATTTAATCTATGATTAACACCTTTCAAAATGTGATTCAGCGCTGGTGCTAAGTTTGAGAAACTTCCGTGCAAAAGCTCGACTGCCAGCTCAACGGTAGCAGCCAGCTGAAGCGATTGAGCTCATATGAATTTATTACATAATGACGACAGAAGAAGAAGAAAAAAAATGTAATTAAGTTATGAATTTAACGATGAAAGTGAAAAGCAGCCTCACTCAGGCGGAATAAATTTAACGACAATGAAATGAGTTGTGAACATGTTTTCCGGAAAAGTCTCTTGCGCTCGAGACACAACGTAACCCGATGTGCATCTAAGGCGGCGGGGACTGATGTGAAGTACTACATCGTTCGCAATAAAAAAAGATGTGTTTTTTCTTCTTCATAAAATGAGTTCAAGACAAATTCGGGTGAGATAATAACTTTTATCGTCTTAAGGAAAAGGAGAGACCGCTAGACGCTATCATTGAGGGGGCAAAAACTTTGGTCGAGTTGAATGAAGCGCACATTTGCGTCGCCAAATTTATGAATGCAAACGCAGCGGAACTATTTACTGCGCAAATATTCAGATATACGTTTATCAAAGAAATTAAATCCTAACCCTCCATGACATATTGAAAAGAGTTCGTCAGTTTTTATACTCCATCAAGCTGGGGAAGGAAATAGATAACAAGTATGTGTTCACGGAGAAAGGATTTAGCACAAAGTAGTAAAAACAAGTCAGCGGCGGTCGTAATGAAATAACTTTTGACTGGCAATAAGTTCTTTACGGCTTTAGGTACTCGACCAAGAAGTCGAAGCATTAGGAAAGCAAGAGTCAAAGATAAGACTTAACAAAACTGCTGCATTTTCATTTAGGGCGAACAGGATGGCACAATTTAATAAATGCAAATGTAATGGGTGTGAAGAATCTGCAAGAAATTCGTGCAGGGTTTCAATTTCGTGCTGTGCGGTGCTGTTGATGGTTAAGATAGCGTGACAGCTGAGAGCTGAGTTCAGTGCTACGATAAAAACGGAGTGCTAATCGGAAGGCCAACATGTTACATGTTTTCACTTTTGATCAATGACTTGTAAAACATGAAGAGATGGACATAATAATTGCGGTGCACCTGTGTCGGTTCATGACAGTCTTCAGCAAGTGAAACAACATGAAATCTGTGAGAGTGTTGTCGAGAAAGACGCATATTTTGGCAGTGATCAAAGTGTTTAGTAGTGTTTTGTGTTGCTCTGTCTTCTACAAGCCAGCCCAGCTGTTGGGATACACTGATGACATCCACATCATCGCGCCATCCCAACGAGCCGTAGTGGAAGGTTTCACGGCAATTGATGAGCAGGCGAAACAAGCTGGTCTAAAGGTCAACGAGGAAATTTTTTTTTTTTCATTTTCAATTCATTTTTATTTATATATATGTACTAGACAAAAATGCTTAAAACTAGTTGAACGAACAGTGTTTTTACTTCTAACTTACTTACTACTACTCGGTGGGCACTCTAAGCTAAACCTAATTGGTCGACGAGGACAAAACCAAACGCCGCACACCACCTAGGACAAAACGTTACAACAAGTTTGCACTTTCTGGGGGAAGGACGCTGTGAAATCTAGCTTCTTTGGCAACTGTTCATGCGAGCGCTGTAAACGTGTTGCAATTCACCTAAAGTTTATAAAAAAAACTCGTTTGACAGACAAAACAAAGAGCAAAAGAATGTGTTGGGAAAAAAAGAGTCTTCTTATGGTCATTAATTGTCAATTGTGAGGATCAGCACATCAATCAGACAACACCAGTGCTTGGCAATCTGTAACAATTAGTAGTGCTCACTATTTTCACTTTCGTATGATACTTTCAGCCATAAGTTGACAATTCACTCGCGAGCTTATGACGAGTCTGCACTCTGCCACATCGTTCCACACATGTGGACAAGTCTATAGTTCCATAATGTCTACCAACAGCAAAAATTGATTTTAAGTTGTCCCCAACGGTAATGCTGTCGAAGCGTCGCCGATGACATTGTGTTCCAATAAAGTAGTGAAAGATAACATATCTCTCTCCTCATGTAAACACAGTTAAGTTTTGTTTGTTCGCACTCCAGATAAAAAACGTTCACGAAACCTAATCTGAATATGTGGTATATCGATTGGCACAGCATTTACTATCGCGAATATCAAGCAATGTTTATACGTCTAATGGAAATAGTGCAAACAAAATTCGCGATAGATTTGGTCCAATGTCATTTAAATGGAAATGTAAACAAACAGATATTCTTATTTTTCGATACTGCGAAATGAAAGGCGTTGTATCAGCATTGCTGGCATGCATATGAGGTTTCCTAGTTGTAAATGTTGCTAAAACTTAGATTGTTTATTGTTTTAAGTCGTGAGTGAGACATTTATTAAATGTGTAATTTATTTTTCTTGTTGAAACATCTAGGAAATTTATATCAGTCGATATGAAAACAGGTTTGATCAAGAGCAGCTCCTGCTCTCTAAATCAATTTCTCTCTAACTCGAATTTATTGTTTGCCATATTATGACATTCTACATATTATGAAAATTCTACTCTACCATCCTCTAAGTCGGATTCTCTCTAACTGGAACTCATTTTGACATCCCACGACAATTCGACTAAGGAAGAGTCTACTGTATTTCTTTAAGACTGACTTTTTAGTGTTAGAATAACTTCTCGCTTATGGACACAGCCATACGCAATAATTTATTTCATGACGGAAATAATTTGCAAAAAGTGTTCGTTGGAGTCTCAATCTCGCTGAGATGGTCAGGAAACGTATGCCAAAGTCTTCACACCTGTCAGTTAATTTTATCAAGGTTCCGAACCCAATGGGCCTAGTGCAAAAAATCACACCTTATCGAGCATGTGTGATTTTACATGCGAGCACGTTTTACGCGATATAAGCTCTCAACTGAAAACTCAATGTGCATCGCAATCCTCAACTGCAGTAGCGAAAGACGATTACACTACTACGTCAGTAAGCGTATTGAAATGCGCCATTTAAAATATCTCTACAAATTTACAATATCCTCTGAATCTTTATCACCCTTGCTAAATCTACAGACAGTACACATTGACAACAATTTATTTTGTTGATAAAAGCAATCAATACTGCAACTGTTTAGTTTGAACTTTTATGAACGCGAAAGTTGCATTTCTGCATAAAATTAAATATGTTGCAAACTTACAAAACGTTTATGGCATATTTACTGCCAACTGACTTTTATGTACGCAAGTGATGCCAAACCTAAATATTGGCTTCTGGGTAAGATGGTGCACAGTAATTTGTATAATTGCAGATTGCATAAATGTCATTTTCTATGTCAGGATTAATGTGTTTAGTAGTTATCAAAATGTCTACAAACAGTAGCGACGACACGGTGTGATTGTAGTTCTACACGAAGCAAACATTTGGACGAGGATAGTCTTAAAAGTTTTGCGATGAGAGCCCTGGTCCAGTCATCATTTGCTATTGTGATCAAATTAACGGTCTCACAGTGGACCAACAATGGTCTAAGCGTGCTGGCGATCTGACAAATTTACCAACTACGACACGGTGGCCCTTAAGTTAACTTTGCTATAGAATATTTTAACAAACTCATTGTTAGAGGTATGCATTGCTAATTATTTCGTTTTTTTTCTGTGGAATTAGTTTTTATCCACTCGATCATTCGATTGAAGTCGAAGGAAGACCGTCCATTTGACCGAACATTTGGCTTCGACTTCAGCCACCTTCGGATAAAAATATCAGCTTCGGTCTAAAAGCTGACCTTACGTCGGGTTCTACTTGGGAATAGGGTAGCGTGTATATATTTAGTGACTGCTTCATGACTTAGAATTTTCGATTGGGCCGCAGTACTGACTGCCTGAGATTTAGTATGAAATTCCCCCTTTTCCAAGTTGATGATCTGCAAAAGCTAGTGGCACTTGTTTAATTGTATAAGTAACCAATCTGCTATAAGTATTGTTTACAGACATCAGCTATGATAAGTGGACATAAGCTTGAGACGAGACACATATAACTATCGCATGAATATCAGGAAAAGTTCTCACCGCTCCAGATTTTGTGTCACATCACAATCGCTGTCAAAGGTGTTCTCGGTCAGCTTCCGTCACGCCTCACATCACCTAATCTAAGTCAATAAATCACATCAACTTTCATTCCGCGGCATCATGTCACAGACAACGCTATAAAACACGTAGAAAGCTTCTTAAGAGACACCAGATGATGACAGATGACATCAATTTTGACATTTCCATTTATGTGACAACAATAAACATTGATGACATTGACATTAGCCAAAGTTCGATAGGGCTTTCCGAAGACAACAGAACCATTTCTCCCCGAAAACCCAAAGCAGTTCGGTTGGGTTTCTTATGAAATGGTAAAATTTTTCAACAGCAATGACGGACCATACCACACTAGCAATTCAAATAAAAATCCCATGACGGCCGTAATCATCAAAAAAGTAAACAAATGACATTGAAATCAGAAAAAAAGATTAATTGAAATGGAATGTTCAACTGTCAAATTTAAACTTTCCTGCTGCTTATTTACATACAAGCGTGTGCTTAGTATATTTATACACAGGAAATATGGTATCTCGTAACCTTTTTTTCACCATTATTCAGCAATTGATAAGATAAGGAGTGGTTACCTCTTAGACTTCGGAGCAGAGGAGTTTGTGAAAGGAATCTTATTCCGTGAATGAATTATTTCTGTCGCATGTGGTTTTGTTATATGCACATCAATGCGATATCTATCACACACCGCAGATAAAAGGTTATAATCTTAATTAAGGATCGGAAGAAGAGAATACATTTATTTCTGTGCCAATGGTTGTACAACAAAGAATAAATAAATATTTAATCTTGTGTATCGAATACTTTATGCAATAAATTCATAAGAAAACGTTCATCTTCCCTATTTTAAGTTGATGGTGATATAACTAGCTATTTCATCGAGCTAGTCAGTTGTAGTTAAACAATCGACCCCAAGAACGATGACTCGACAAGAAGTAATGTTTGCAAAGAAATTTAAATAAAATCACGGTCATCCATTTTTTGATTGCGAAAGAGCTTACTTCAATAAATTGCATTTATTTAGACACAAAGAGAGATGAGATGAGAAATGATCACAGGATATTCGAAGTCTTTGTCTACCTCACCTCACATTTTTCGTGGGTCCCTATATTTAAATTATCAGACTTTGAGACCCTAATCCTCAAAAGAACTGAATGTCAGTGCAAGCATGTTTGCAACTGGGTTATCAATGCTGCTGGCTCCAAAATGTCGGGGCGGTTGTGTTCTCAGAATTCTCAACACCTCCAGACCTTACAGACTGCCAGACAATTCCAGTGCTTTCAAAGCGGACATTTTCTCTATCCGGCAAGCTTGTCGTCGGGCCCAAATACACCCACATATCCTGCCAAGACAAAAGGTGGCTACATGTATTGATGGCCAAGGTGCCATCAAAGTTATTGCCCCCTGAACCACACACCCCAAATTTGTAGACAACTGCCGGGCCGAGCCAGCATCATTAGAAGGCCAACTCAATATATCCCTCATCTGGTTTCCTGTTCACAGTGACATCCCAGGAAAGGAGAAGGCGGATGAACTGACTAGGCAAAGTTCTGACCTTCAAAGCTCGCTGACACAGGATGTATTTGTACTGCTGAAAGCAGACAAATATCTCTAAGCACTTCCTTCAAATTGCTAACCAGACGAACAATTAGAAAGAAACAGCATTAGTAATGGATTTAGAACAAACGATCATCTACGGCGAAACCGCCATGAAAGTGCATGATTATGTATGAGTACAAGACACTGGCCGATAGGTAATCATGTTGAAAAATCAGACACCCCCCACATCTCACACTGTCGCAGCTGCAGCAGCACTGATCAGAGGGAGACCTTGCCACAATAATAAGGTTCTCTATGAACCTACCACATACCTATTGATAGCCGCTAACGGTCACGTTCTTCCCGATTCGTCAGTGTTGTGCATCCTGTCTCGATGACAGCATGTACATACATTGTTCTGCTCTCACTTACCGCCAGACTTACGCGAGCCGTTTCAACCAACTTTTAAACAAACAACAGTTTCAACAAACACCTCATCTGCCGATCGCTGTGTTGTAAGATCGCGCCTCTTGCCAGTGAGTTTTTAACGATCGCGGATGATATTAAAGCAGTCTGACAAGTTTGACAAGAATGTCAAAATTATACATGACAGACTAGACATGGCATCGTCATATGCTGCCTTTTTCTTGTGTATTTTAGTTACAATCAATGATGTGGCAATCTTTGGAAGACGTTAGTATCTCTCTCTCTCTAGCCCGTGCATCAGCAAATTGTCGCAAGCCCAGGTACTAAATTTTGGTAATACGACGAAAACTCTCAACGCGAAACTGCCGTTAGGTAAGCATTAGAAAGTGCTTTGTCATATTCCATACCAGTTCCGCCGGATTTAACAAGTTTGCTCTGCCTTCTGCGATCATTCTTAGCATGGACATTCGGAGCAACGAGGTAAGCTATCCTATTCAAAATTGTGGAGGTATTTTCGGTAGCCACCGTGTGGATAGGTGGATAAGAAGGTGGTAGTTACAGGCTATTGGTCTCGATATCCACATTTCGATGACGGGAATAAGTTTGGAGATAACTCATTAAGCTTGTATATGAGTTATGCGAACCTAGTGATGCTGATCGATCTCACTTGCTTTATTACTATTGCTCCTAAACAGCATATAAGTGTACCGACGTCTATACTCTTGAGAGGAGATGCCTGAGCTCGTACCATATATGGGTCACCGAAGTTCTGGGAGCATTCGAGATAGTACTCCTTGTGTACGTGATGCCTTCTCGCTGGCCTACCTTATATGTGCTTCAAAGAATAGTCTCTTGTCTACCGTCACTCCACGATCCTTGAGCGACTTCTTGGCTAAGATCATCTGGTTCCCAACCTGAAAATTTGCATAGTCCATGGTTTTGCAACTTGTCATCAGGTCAGCTTCTGCCTTGTGGTCAGCTAATTGAAGGCCGGCTGTCTTAAGCCAACCTCTTGTTTTTGAGATCACCGCATTTGTAGTGAGCTCCACTTCCGAGATCTCCTTTGGCACTGTTACCACAGCAAGGTCGTCTGCAAACCCATAGGCTGTCTTAATATGCGTGGTGAGTTTCGATCCGTGCGAAGATTTTGTCGATGGTGGACCAGGAAATCGCACGCAAATATTAAATTATTGACGAATGGTTTCAAGCGCACGCACGAAACTGCAGAGAAAATTGTATATGCAATGTTTATGAGGCTTATTCATCGATACTTGAAAGAGTCTCCTTTTCGTCTTAGCTTTAATTAGTGAGCTGAACTTAAGAACAGTGTATTTTCAATGTAGTAGTAAAGCAACACAACAGAGGACGCCCACATAATGGATGGCGCAAGTATAGAAGGGCAACAGTCAAGTTGTCGTGCACAATGGGGGGCATCTGACCGTGTGGATTTGTTGGCTGAGACACAGATCCACCCCGTACTGTAGCGCCGCCAGAATGGGAATAACCATAATATTTACAAACGCTATGCTTGCTGTCAAATTTATAGATTTGGGTCCTCTTCAATAACGGCGGCACTATGGCAACAGGGATTTAAAATGCCGACCACGAAAGAACTTCTGAATATCAATCACCTTAACATCCTGAATTATTTATATGCCAAATATTAATATCAATAACAAACATCATTCAAGCATTGAACAACATCGCATGCATACGTCCCAAATACGGACCAAATCGTATCGAATAAGAAATTCGAAAAGTCGAGTGTGTCTTAGGTTAAGTGTTTGATGTGAAAGCGCCAAGTGCTGATAAATACGTGCAGCGATTGCAAAATTTGCATAAAACGTGGTTCACTTTTACCTCTGTGACAGTTGAGTGTAATCGCCAGTGTATGATCTAATTGCGTGCATTTAAATTCGTGCAGTTCGATTCACACCGTTTTAACGACAGAAACACGTTATGAATTGAAAATGGTGAAAAAGAGACGCAATTGTAAAATCGCATCCACGTGAGATTTTTTTTCTGTGTTGTGTTGTGTTTACTTCGGACAATATGCCAGACAAGTTTAGTCACCATTTCACGAAACCCATTGAGACGGGCTCCTCTTTTTTTTGGCTTAAGAATGGCATTCTGTAAAAGTTCTTGCGGAATACCGCAAATAATTTACATACCACTTGAGATTAGAATTCAAAAGGAATTTAAAAAACGGACTGATTGTCTGGTAGACCGCTGCAATTGTTTGGTCGTTCATTTTGGCGTGTGTTTCGAATACAGAATTGCTTGACGAGACATTTGCCCGATCATGTAGGGTACAAAAAACTCATTTAGACATCGTCGCATAGGAAGTAGGGAAATAAGCAAATTAGAGTGTAGAGAGACAGGAATGATTCAGCCGATGTTATGTCAACAAAATTGAGTTTTGTTTTCTCGTATTCGGTTTCCTGGTTGGATGCTTATGGAATGCCCGCCACTAGTCACGCTTATTAATCAGAGGTAATCATCTTGAATATCTTTGAATCTTGATCGGCATACACTTCAGTGGTTAGATAGTAGAAGAATGATAGTTGCGCTACAGGCCACAGATTGCCTAGCTTCTCATACGCCATTGCCTACTCCGAACGGTCAAGTTTTTTCTAGACACAGGTACTCATTGAGTATTGCCAATGGCTAGAAAGAGGTGGGGCCGAAGAAGGATCGAAGATTGGGCACATACCCAAAGCGCCACAGACCACCACAACAATATCTTATTTCTTTACTTTGATGATTTTCTACCTTGTTTCCTTTTAAATATTTTCTCCATTCTGATACGAGAGCATAGTTCTAAAGATAAGATAGGCATGTTTCCCGAAGAAGGAGGAGGCTGACCACGTACTCATCATTGCGGATAGATTACTGGAAAAATAACGACAAAGCCGCGATATTGCAGCGGCAATACACACTTTTTTTCCGAGACGAAATGGATCTGAAAAAAGATGTTGAAGCAATAATCGAAGAACGGAGGGATGTGGAACAAAATCTCTGATAGAGCAGAAACAACGAAGGTGTCGTCTGAACTGAAACCAATTGCTGCAATATACCGACGTTGCTTGGACACCTGATCAACAGACACCAAACGAACAGCGAACTATTCAGCAAAGGAACAGCGATAAATCGAAGAAGGCCATTAAGCATAAGTTGATGGACATTAATACATGTGATGATACTTTCTACAGACAAAGGGAACTTAATGATTGGCATGCACCTAGACTTAAGGAAACCACAAATTTGAGAAGGTTGGCTGGAATCAGGAACGCCGGACATTTGGCAAGCTGATCTTTTGCGATGAAACTAAAAATCGACTTCTATTCACTAGGAACGCCACACTTCCTTACTTCGACCTCATTATGTGAGTCACTTTCAAAGCTTTCAAGCCGCTACAAAGGACCACTTGAGGACCACTCCCTCCTCTGCTTTCAACGTACTTCACAACCTCCCATCGATAGACCTATACGGTGGACAGCTAACACGGCGATCAAATTAAGTTCGCTGCGTCGCTGGAAAAACAAAATAAATCTGGACACTACAATCCTCAGAAGGTATAGCTATGCACACGATATCATGATGCCTGAATCCCTCTTCGAGAAGGACTTCTCTTTAAACATCCTTCCAGATCTTACTGTAAGTTTGATCATCAGACGCTGGATGGATCATTGATGGATCGAAGATGGAAGCAGGTGTAGGTGCTGGCGTCTTCCGATGTCTTTCCGATTACCGAACTATTGTAGCATCTTCCAGAGCATCTTAACTTTTCTTTCACTGGGAGTCGAACCTGGAAACCACAAAACGGCATGGCACTCAACCAAGTGCGCCATCCATCTGTTTTTGATGCTGATTTAACTGTTCGAAAAATCTCGACATGATGTATTCCAAAATTATTTTAGAATATTCTATTATCTTATTCAAGACTTTCTGCATTTCCCATCAACCACTCTCAATAACGCATCAGAAAGTTTAACGATGGTCTAATATGCTAGATGATGCTGTGACAGTGATGCGAATATTTGCGTTTATGTACGTCATGCACAGTTGATGTGCCATCGATACAGCAGTGATGTGTTTCTGAATTCTCCCGTTTATCTTGACAATTATAGTTTCTAAGGATTGCCAGTGGCTTGAGAGAAGTGGGAATGCCATTCCCACACCGCCATTGCTTTTTTCTGAATAGAAGGTGGATGATGACATCCCTGACAATTCGACGCAACTACTCATGCAAACATCTATCGCAGTGGCACCATATTCGATTATCAAATTAATTTCACACAACATTTATGCACGAACAATGTCCAAAGGTCAGATTAACTATTTATATTGAATTTAGCATATTAACGATAACCCTACACCATTCACTGTCATCATGATCTCAAACGCTGAATATTCTCACACCACCCCACCACAATTTTCAAAGGTAAGATAACTACCTTATCGCACACTTTTTTAAATTTTTTGTCGATAATTCCCAAGGCAGTGTACCCGATAACGTGCTACTGTGACGAGCTAAAGAATGTACATATTTCAATTCTTAAGCATAGATAAGCCAAAAATGATATCCGAGCGTTATTACGGCTTTTTTTAATCAGTTACCTACTGCTTAATTGTTTTCTTTGGGGATTATATTTGTCTGCCAGTTAAAACGTGGTGAATTTTAGAGTTGATAGGAGCATGTGGAATGCCGGAGGAAAAATACGTGGGCACTTGTGGTACGCTGATCTTCACTCTGCAGGTCTGGGATACATTATTTCACGTGCTGGGAGATTTCATTTCAGGTGGCACTAAGCTCTTGTTGATTTGTTTAATGTTTTTACGAAAATAGGCGGACATTATTTACTTTCTGTAACACGCAAAGACGTAGCAGTGACATGGCATATTTTCTGCTTCGGCATGTAATGTTTGTATTGTCATATCGTACACAATTCCTAGACCTTGTATGCTTGTTCGTTGAGGACCAGTTCCATCCCGGAATGGGGCTAGCATCTAGGGGTGTTACCAGGTGTTGTCATTGTTTTTTTGTGTTATTTGCCTTAAGCTGCTCAAACTTTTCTGAAATTGATTGAATCGCTGAAGAGCGAGCATAGTGTTTTAGGCGACCGGGGCGTCTAAAGATTTAGATGTTACTTCAAGGCTAGCAGCACGACGTTGTTCCGACAAATGTTTATACCTGCTTAGGTTAAAAATAAACCGTGTAGCGGCATTAATTGCACTTGTCAACTTTTGGGAAGAACAATAATCACAGCGATCAATTCGGATCCATGTGTCTTTATTGGCACTATGAGTGCTCTGGCGTGTTACTTTGCGAGGGAGAAAATATTTACTGTTGGACACTACGCTATCGATGTGGTCAGTCCATGTCAGTGCCCTATTGCACACAATTCCAAGATTTTATTACACATGTGAAATATTCTATTAATTTTAAATTGTGTTCTATTGGCGGGAAATTGGATAGAGAAGGGGGTTGTTTCAAGAACGGGATGGCGTTGATTTTGTCACGATTGAGCATTAGACAATTGCCGGTATTCTAGATATAGAGCACCAATCCTCATTTATTTTTGCATAGAGTCTTGAATCATACCTAGAGGGAAGCCATGAGGGACACCACAACGTAAATCACAAAAAGATTAAAGTCTTGAACAATGGAAAACGGCTGGAACTCGGTTTAGTGAGATTACAAAAATTTAATCGGTTGGACAGTTTGGGTTAACACAGTCAAATGCTTTCGAGAAGTCAAGCAAGGTCGACATGACAATGATCCGAAACACACCAGCAAGGTAGTCGAAACCAGGATTGATATCAAGAAAATTAAGGTTCTAGATGGGCCTACGTAATCTCTAGACATTAACTCAATAGAGGACTTGTGGGCTGTAGTCGACAGGCGAATAAGCCGGAACCAATGCAACAATTTCGATCAGATCTACGAGGCAGGAAAAGATTCATGGAGGGAAACCGTTTTCAATTAAGATTTTTCATTGATATCTAGAGGGTGCCTCAATTTTATCGTTGTTTTGTATACCTTTCTATGTTTTCTGTCTGATACTGTATTTATGGTGTGGCCGGCTATGGTTGTTACGATCAGAGGTGAGAATCTAATTCATATGTAGTATGAATTCAGTATTTAATGTTCATGCATTTGCTACGTAGCAACTTATTTCTACTTCGTTTATTTTGACTCTATTTAGGATGCATTATACCTATATATACTCGCAAAATTCTGCCACATTCCGTAACACCTCTTCTATAGCCAAGACGTCATAGGCTCATTTGCGCCATAGCCCATAGACCGGCTCCACCTGTGCCTTGAAAATAGGGCAAACACATCCAGTGTTAGTTGAGGATTTTTTGATTCTGCGGTAACGTGCGGACACCTTTGGTAGATATCAAAGAGTTTTCAAATTAATGTTTTTCTTTTTTGTATACCTGCTTCACATTTTGTAAATCTACTTCGAGTTTTGGGACAATTTCCTTCACTTTTTGGGCTCTTCATTCTCATCCCTGGTTACGATATCTGTCTAGTTGTTTTTCGTTGAAGAAACTAAATTTATTGCCAGCGCTCAACAACTTTTGAGCAACTCGGATTGGATAGCACTATTAATGCCATAGTGAGTGCTTGATTCAAATGTTCTTAAAGCAAAGTGCAAATTGAACTCTTCATCGACTTACTTAATACAAAATTGCGAGTCATCCTCACACGTTACCACATAAATAAATAACATCATTTTACACTCTTGCTATCATATACAGGCTGATAAGTTTCTATTGAAGTAGGTACAGTGGTACGTGATTGAATTGTGATGCACATGAGTCGTACTGGAAAAAATGTTGGAAGAGATCGACAAAAGATAATGGCATAGCCTTTAAAAAATTCGTTACAAACGGGGGAGTACTAATGCGTCCCCATACTCTTTGAAGCACGCATTTATGATTCAATAAATATGAAAATTATCAACAGATCCACTGGGATCAACTATTCTCCTTTCTCAATAGATCCCTCGTTGCAGACAACATCAAATGAATTTGAATATTGCTGTTGAAATGACTTCATATTCCTTTGAGATTTGAACATTCCACTGGCTAATTTAAACGCTTTCATGCCAAATTATTTCCACTCGAGTTAAATGGCTGCTCAGATCTATGTCAAGTTTCATAAAGAAGCATTTGTTTCTACTGCCGCACTAATGTTTATATTTTTTGTCTTAAAACTGCAAAACTGAGTGGAACTACTTTCCTCATCTGAATAGAAGAATGAAGGAACTTGATTGTTTGCGATCCGATTGATTTGCAAACACAAACAATCGATTATCGCACAAGATTTAGACCATTGCATTGTGACTGCATAGTATGTTCCTCTATTTGTACATCCTGTTACTTGGAATGACCTCAGCTAAGTCAATGGGCTTATAATATTGTTGCACCAGTGGACTCTTATAAAGCACTTAAGTTGTCAAGTGGCATATGTAAGGAAATTAAGTACACTGTATTTCACAAGATTGCTTTTGCGCGAAATTTTATGAATTCTCTTACGGCCGCAATTTGTATAAAAGGTGTGACTGTGTATCATGGACACCTTATTTCACTTTAATGCATTTCTGGCCATTAACTTATTACCAGGGCATGATTTAATCCGACTGTTTGTGTGTACACACATTAACTTGTGGATTTACTTGCAAAATAAGTTTCAGGCACAACAGATGTCGTATACTTATGTGGGTCATGCGTTCCTAATGATAACCACAGTGATACCATCGACATCAATTAGATGGGTATCCAAGTGGAAAAAAAACATTAGTATCTTAAATGCTGAAGCATTCAGTAAACAGAACAGCAACACATTTCAAACAATCGGTTGATGGGCAAGTTTTGAAATAAAACGTTTCACCACTTGCAACAACTTTTGAACCTCAAGTTGGTGCGAGTCTCATATATTTATGTTTGGCTTCGGCTTGAAGATACATCATCTGTCCCTCTTTCCAACTGGACACATTGTTTTCCTTTTTTTCTCAGCAAACCTAAACAACATCCCTCAATCCCTATCCAGGAGCGAATTTCATAAACAAATGCGTGTGTGCACATATAAATATGTACTTATTCAAAAGAGCACCCAAGCATCCATAACTTGTCACATAAATAACGATGAAGAAAGTAATTTGAATTAATCCCTAAATAGGTACTCACCACAAAAACTTCCTTCTCTGCAGACGGGTAAAGGACTCTTGAATTAAGCCAGTTTAATGAGGAAAGAGGAACAAAAAACAACTTTTGGATGCAATTTTATTTCAGCGCACAGATGTATGGGCTAGCAACCAGTTTTCCTGTTATACTGGTTGGACCGTGGTAGTTGCAGTGAAAAACCAGAAGCAGGAGCAGTGAAAAAAAAAACAACAAATCCGACAAAACAATAAACCACAATTTGTATGACACCAAAACAATGACCAATTTCTAAGGTTTTCGCTAGAAACCACACGTAAAATTTCACGATTGATTTTTTTTCTGCTACGCACAATTATATATTTTCCAAGTTGCAAATTATTTTTTTATTAACACAACGTGACACTTGAAAATGCGAATTTTTTCAAACAGCGATGAATGAGGAAACAAAAAGAAAATATAAACAGAATTTCACTCAGCGTATCCCGCACAACTACACAACTGAGAATTCAAAACAAACTGAAAACTGTCTTCACTTCGGCGTTGCGTGGATGTTGGCGACGTGCCGCTATAACTTGTTGAGTTTTTCGACTGTGTACCCATCCTTGTCTGGCGTGCGCGTTTGTCGTGCCGCTTTGGTTGGTGAATTTCTTCATTCGCCATGTGTTTTGTTGGTATAATAATTTTTGCTTTGTTTTTTCCCCATTCTCTCATCTTCTCTCACAAATGACATAGGCCAATGCTGGGCCAATGCGAAGCGGGAAAATATTGAAAACATTGTAGAATGAGGGAAGTTAAGAGAAAAAAGTCAGGGATGCGCAAGAGAGCAGTACTTTGAATAGATTACTCCGAAAGAAATTGTAGTAGATTGAGATAAGTGTGTTTCTTTTTTTAAATTATGGTTGTACGGATGTAATGGGATAATCAAATTTAGTGACTGGGATTGCGAATATTAACTAAAGGTGAATATGAAAGATAGGCTGATTTTGTTACGAAATAGGGAAGAAGTGAATGAGCTATAAGCCGGTAACTGAAACTATAATCAAAAGCGTACTCAGCTCAGTAAAGATTAGATTACGCCTTAACTGACAGATGTGAGGTAGAAGGGGTTGAAATTGGTTGAAAATTGTGGAAATTATTCATTCTTTCATATTAGTCTAAAAACTATTACGGCTTGTGCTTTTTTGTAAAGTTAGCGAAGTTGTATTTCAAATAGGCCTCGTTTGATTGAAATTGTATGCCGCTAATCTCTCTTTACGTCACCAAAAATATGGCGGATTTTCATAAAGCGTAATCTTGTATATACCATTCTTGCGTTCATGTTATTCGAATTGTGCATACATTCAAAATATGTTCTCATTTTAAAATAAAGCAGCCCCAAGTCAAAAAAAAATCCAAAAAAGAATTAAATAATCTTGCTTAACATAATTAATACTAGCTATAATACTACAGTACCCTCTTTGCTGGGTCCTTTAATCATGAAGTATCGTTACGTACCTACTCCCTAGAAGCGGACAAAAAGAGGAATGTATTTTCTTACCTATATCGACTCTAGACGACGATGATTGAGAATTTTTTTGTAGAATGGACTGCTCGCTGAGTTTTGTGACTGGAGAGAGGTTAAGCTTTGAATTGAGAAATTTATTCTTGTCAGTAGTTGAACCAGAATCAATGATGCAACTCAACACACTCTTGCATATCTTTGAATTGACTCTAAAATCCCGCGTACGTCATTTTCACTTTCACTTCTGAAGGCGTTAAAGCAGCGTCATGCCGCTTATAGAATTATTTGTATTTGTACTGCTTATAGAATTATTTTATTCACAACCCCCCCAAAAAAAAAAACGTTGTCGGATAAAGTTGACTACCTTGGTGTACATCGTTTCAGAACTGCTCTACAGATGAGCCATTAAGATACGAAATCCTTTTCTGGTTGTATGATAGATTCCCAAATTTAAACTTTTCAGCAAACAGTCTTAAAACTATGACCTTATCATCGGAAGGATGTTTTTTTTAGAGTGTCTTCAATAAACGACATTCTAGTAGACAGCATTTGCAAGTTACCATTTAAGAGATGTGCACAGTAAACCGAACGCTGAAACAAACAACACGCATTATGTAGGGGTGGTAGGCATTTGCCATCGAATTGGAAGTTTTTCCATGGGAATTTTATTTAAAACGTGATAGATAGGTGTGTACTTTTTCCGCGACTAACTTAGAACATCAAATTTTGCCCATTGTACCCAAGGGGACGGCAAACAAAAGTACCACCACGATGGCCATTCATTTGAGTTGAGAAAAAACACTCAGATTTAAGTAGGAATCCCAGGATGGCTACTAGCTCAATTATATACAACTCCTCACATGAAATTTCAACTAGTTTGTTCAATCTCCTCCTCTTTTGTATCTATGGGTAGAGCTATGGTATGTTTCAGCACTTGTCAAAGCTACCAATAACATCTGCATTCGTAGTATTTTTAAGTTAACGCCAGCAATGACACCACTGCGGAGATAAAATGAAAAGACACTTTTGACAATCGCTGTGTCTTTAGCCAATTGGAAGGTAGTTGAAAAATAAAGCCCAATATGTTTTTATACAATAATCCCAAATAGCTTGATATTCCCAAACATCCTGTATGGCCCAGAATCATGAACACTGACCAAAGCGGACAAGGATGTTCTTGGGCGCTTTATAAGGAAAGTCCTTCGTATTATCTTTGATTTCGTTCGTACTGTGGTGTTTAGAGGAGGAGACTGAACTATCAACTGTACGACCTCTATCTGCAGATGACAGCTGCAAGGAGTGGCATAGGATGAGTCAATCCAAACGCTGTCGCTTAAACCGGTCTGGACATGCAGTAATACTATACAAACTACGTATTGAAGTGATTACACTCTCCCTTACCTTTACTTGGATACACCCTTCCCATGTCGACAAGGGAGGAGGCGAATACTAATGAGCCCATCAAAAACTCAACCATCCACGTTTATACAGATGTTTTAAAGATGAGTAGGGGAACAGGCGCGGGCATTTACCCCACAAAGATAAACATGCACTTCTCTATCAGAATCCCTGAGTATTGCAGTTCTTTTCAAGCGGAGGTCCTGGCGGTCAAAGAAGCGGTCAGAGGGATATCAATGTCGGAAATACCACCGGCTGATACATATTACTATTTTTATTGGGAGTCAAGCGGTTTTTTTTGCAGCAGAGATCAAATAGATGCTGGTCAGATGTTGTCGCGATGAGCTTAAGATCATTTCATCACGCATCGTTGCAAACCAGTCAAAGTTCATTAATTCGGAATGTTTGGGAGGGAGGTCAGTCCGAATAAGCGAAATTTCCGAATTAATGATAGATGCACTAAAACGAGTGATGAAAAAAATGCAAGAACGAGGACGACTTCTACATTTTGATATCTATTTGCTACCTCTGCGTGTTCTAATTCTGCTTTATTTAATTTCTGTTAATTTAATTTATTTCTTACATACACATTTGGCAACGGAAACTCATTTATTCGTAAATATTCTTTTTTCAAATTAAAGAATTCCGAATTGCATTGGTTTTTACTGTATATAAAAATGAAAATGCGGTTTTTTGATAGCAATACGCCCTATGTACGTTAGCACAGTGACGTCGTTATTGAAGTAAACACAATACACAAAAGTTTGACTACTGACCACTAATGCAGCCACAAACATTTAACGTTTTAATTTGGTTTATGGTAAGCAGCATAATCGCACCTTGTTTCTTTAGAAATTAAGAATGAACCTTCATACCTCTTTGTGAGTGAGCTCGACCTAAGTACATTTTTTACGATTTTGCACCAGGTATGACACCTTTTGTAAAATATAGCACGCTCTACACGACGGCACTACTTGCGAATCCAAATAAGTTGTTAAGGATAGATTTCGGAGAATGTGTCATCATAACGAGGATTCATCAATTGGCAGCAGCTATTAGACACAACAACTACAAGACACTTGTTTTCTCGGGTTTTAACTGTTAATACCGTAATCTACGCTAACAAATCAACAACTTGGACAAGTAACGAAATAACGCCGCTCCAAATCATCAAAAATTGGACCAACCGCTTGCACCATTACCGGCGAAGGCGACAGGGCCACTTGAACGATGTCCATATATAATCCTGTCAACGTGAATTCAAAAAAATTGTGAAGCCCTCGAAAGTTGGCCAGCTTCGGTGCAAGGATTTTTGGCCAACTAAAACATGTGTCCAACTTATAAGGGTATCGATATCGAGCATTACGTTACAGCTTTGTCTACCTGAACATTTTCTTAAGAGCATTTGTACACACACACACAACAAAATGCAAACGTCATAATTGCGACTAGCAGCTGACTATGTTGCTGGCCAATTTTTGCAGGTTATTAAGTACGAAAGATAAAGGAATGTATATATGCAGTCAAACCTTGAATTACTTGGCGTTACCTTCGATAAGTCGAATTCTAAAGGTGTATGGACTCTGGCTACACACTGGCGCGATATCCCTAACCGCCAAATTATTCTAAGCAACAAAATGAATATTTTACAGGTGAGGTTTTTTTATATAATAATAATAATAATCCTGCTATATGGCGCGGAGGCATGGACTCTGTCAAAAGCTGATGAAGAAAATTCTTCGGGTGATTTTCGGTCCCGTTTGCATAGATGGTGAGTGGAGGAGGAGATACAACGACTAACTATACGGGCTGTTCAGCGACATCGACTTAGCCAGAAGAGTGAAGATCCAACGATTGAGATGGCTAGGTCATGTAGAGCGGATGGAAACCAATGCTCCAGCCCGAAAAGTCTTCGAATCCACCCCCGAGGGACGGCGCTGTAGAGGAAGACCGCGACTCAGGTGGCGCAGGCAAGCAGGCAAGCAAAGTTGGTTGAGGCCCAGGTCCAACCCGGACTGTAGCGCCACCTTAAGGAAGTAAGTAATAATAATAATAATAATGGTGGCACTCCAACCCGTAGGGATCAGAGCCTAGCTTCTTAGCAAACACTCGTGTTGCGCGTGCTATTGTTCTCTCACGAAAGGAGGGGACCTAAGTTTTGCGTTGATTCCGAACGGCCAAGTTTGAGAAACTTTTTCTAGACAGGAATACTCTTTGAGCATCGTCAGTGACTCGAAAGAGATGAACATTTTCTTCGTACAGAACAGGGATCAAACCTAGACGTCGTGGTTCAAGTTTTTTTTTTATAATTTGCGCGTGCTCAAGGGGTTATTAACACCCTTGGCCGGGGTCAAGACACAGCACGGGCCAAAGGTATAGAGGGAGAGAGTGAGAGAGTGAGAGGAGGTACCTGTGCACATTGGTCTTAAACATCTGCGGATAGTAATCTATGGGGAATATTGAGCTGGGAAGAGCATTCCATATTCGTGTAGTGCGGCTAAAAAACGAGTCTCTATATTTCATTGTGCGCCCGAAAGCAGGCTTAAGGGTAAACTGATGTGCATTCCTGGCGAGACGTGTATTGCGGGTGAATTCAAGGAGAGGATGAATGCAATTGGCTAGCTCACTTGAGCATCGTTTGTTAAAATAACGTTAAAACACGGACAAGGAAGACGCGGTACGTCGATGTTCAAGCGAGACTAATGAGCCCGCGATATCGTTGTCTCCTATAAGTTTTATCGCTCGCTTTTGGATTCTATCTAGTAGGTGCAGGGTGGTCTTGGGGGCACCAGACCAGATATGAGCGTTATACTCAAGCTTAGGACGAATATACGCCTTATAGATTAAAGCCAAATCAGAGGGGGTGAAGTATTTCTTGCATCGATCAAGGAAACCTAAACATTTCGCAGCATTTTTGGCGACCTCGAACATGTAATCGTTCCAACTAAGTGTTATGTTGATGTACATACCGAGGATGGAAAGTTTTCCGGTTTCGTCGATACAAGCGCCATTCATGGATAATGGCTGATTATCAGGGGATTGCTTTAGAGACAACAGGCAGCATTGAGTTTTGGAAGCATTGAATTCCACTCTGCTGTTCTTACCCCAGATCGGAATTCAATGTGCTTGACATACGCTGCCGTTCCAATATTACGTCCGAAGGGCAGGGTCGTGAATCTTGGAACGAATATGAAAAGCTGAGGGTGCTGTCATCGGCGAAGGAGTGGAGTGGATTAGAAGTGGCAGACAGGAGATCATTTATAAAAATGAGAAAGAGTGCCGGAGACAGAACAGAGCCTTGGGGGCACCAGCATTTATTTTGTGAATAGCAGACTTGAACCCATCCAAAACAACTTGGATTGAACGGTTCGAAAGGTAGTTTCTAATCCATAGAAGCCGAGATTCATCAACACCATAAGCACGCATTTTCGACAAAAGAGCTTGATGACAAGCTCTGGCTTTAGAAATATCAAGCGCAACTATCTTGCTTTCGCCAAAGTGCATTTGAGGTCGACGCACATACCCACAAAACCACGGGCCAAATTTGTTTTTGCTTTAAGAAAAAAAAAAACAATGATGCAGAAAGACGCGCAATGGAATAAAGTAGTGAATTGCATCATTAATTACTTTTTGCTTAAAATGTCGTTTGCTATAATTTCGCGGTTAGGATGCAAATTGCAAAAGTGCAAAATGCAAAAGTGAGTGGAGAGTGGTAATACCTAGACCCTAGAGCTTTGTGGTCTGCCATATTGGCACTGACTACATACGGTCCGTGAAGTAACAGTGCGCAACCGCCTCATTTCGACTGATACAAAGGACTTACGTGAATTCTACTTAAATGGTCAAAGTCGGAGCGTCCGAACGCGCCGTTGTGATATAGGCCTTGTGATATAGGCCAAGTACTACTGTGTAGGTTATCAGTAGGTATCACATTTGTATTTTACGTGATAACTAGATGGTTCGAGTTATCGAAGTTTGACGGTATTTAAATGTACTGCTAATTTCCAACGTAGACAGGTGGACAACATACAGAGGAATATTTGTATGGAATTTTCTTGGTGCTACTAGGTATACGCTGGCCCACTTTACTGATTTTACTGTAAAACTAGAATCATTTGACATCTCACAACATTTTGTTGTTATTTAAATATCGTTTAATGCATGGTCACCCTGTAGAAACATCAAAAACATAGTCAGTTCGAGCAAGCTATGGCACACAGATTTAGATTAATAAATTAATCAAAAACAGCGCGAATGACTACCAAATCATCCCCTCGCTGAAGAATCGCGCTCGAGTCTCAAATCAATTAAGGGGACACAGTAGACTATCAGAGTAGCAGTGCACGTGATTATATTCCATTCACTCATCATTGTCTTTAATTCAATTCGATAATTTCCAGCAGCGGAATCTTCAATCGTCATCTCCGGGCATCCTTGGTGATGGAACGTTAATGCGTTTGTAGTCTCATCGCTTCAACTAGCCTCTTATGACATAATTTTCTTGAAGCCAGAAGGGACATTTTTTCGGTACTTGGCCCAATACCGGTTATCAACTGCTTCTGAATAAAATTATTTTCATCCCCAAATCGGGTTTTTATGTAAACCAGCAGTTCGGGCTACGGAGTCGTAAGAATTTGGGTAACTGGAGAAGCGCCGAATGGAAATGTTTTACTTGGGAGATGTGATTATCTCAAGAGGTCCACGTGGACCTACTCCAAATGTGGCTGAAGAAATGTGATAATTGCTTTATATCATCCCCCAAAAGAATGAGCCAAGGATGGACTCATTTTGGTTTTCCTTACATGACGAAAGCATGACAGCGTGACGATGAAGAATTGATTTACTGTGGTCTGTGAGTAACCATGCCAATCCTTAAAGTTCACAATCAGCACTTCTCTGCCATCAAACGCCTGAAGTGCGTCTGCATGACAGCGTAGACACCATATCCTATTGGTTAGAGTACAAAAAAATGATTGCTAGGAAACCTCCTGATTCGATACACTGTCAAATCCAACTGCACCCCTTTGAGAAAGCCATAAATTACGATTAAAAACTCCTGCATTCAATAACTCGAACAGACAAGGCACATGTCTCATAAAAGTGTGTACCAACTACCAACTGAACCGACTAGGGTTGATCTATTTATTCATTCATACGCATACCCTCCCTCCAAGCCCATTCAACGTCATGAACAACCAACCAACCCAGTTTCAACCCCTCAAAAGTTATGAAATTCCATTCTTAAGCACTTACGTTAACTTCATTGTATGGGTGTGATGACTGCTCGTCCACGTTCTGGCCGAAGTCTATCGCCTGGAAATTTAAATGCGTTTCCGATCGCGACTTTCGTCTCACATGCAGGGTCAGGTCCAGCTCCGAGTTGGACAGCGGCGACGACAGAGGTGTATCGGGGGCATTTCGTGAGCTGGACGATGACCGGGCGGCCGCTTTCCTGAGTATGACTCCCTGGAAGAGCTTACTTTGATTTGCTGTATGATAGAGGCTCTCCAAGCTCCGATTACGATCGCCCATCGCATGCGAACTCCCATGGATGTAGTCGTCCACATTATGTGATCCGTTCGCTGTGTACGGCGACTTTGATTGTGCGGGTTTCATTTAAAGCTTTTAGTTTCACTAACTGGTTTCGATTGCGAGTAGGACTGCGGGTAAATTTAACACTTTGCAGGTAACTTTGAACACACTGAGGTAGTCAGAGGTATGTATAGGTGTAATTCTTATTCGGTAAATATTTAACAAGTTTCATTCGTTTAATTTTTTCACTAAAAATAGGTTAATCAAATAGAAGGCACGAGGGTTTTGTTAAGATTCTGCCGGAAAATTACGATTTTTTGTATTGATTGTGCGGCTGAAGGGAAGAAAAAAAATAAGCAAAGACAAGTTTCACAAGCGACTGAATTGGTTTATTATTGTTATTGCACTGGGGCGTTGTTCGCTGGTAGAGGATTTCTGTATGACCGTATTTGGGGGTTGAAAATCAATGGTGTGTGTATCCTGATAACTGTCAGTAGTGTCGTGGGTAAAACGTGTTGTCGTGTTGTATTCTTTCATTCATTCATAGGACGCATGCGTTTATTTTGGATACAAATTCGGTCTTTGAAGCAGGAGTACGTACTCATTAAAGTCAAACCTGCATGAAGGAACTTGCTTTCAGTTTTGAATGACTGGAGCGACATCTATGTTGGGGGAAGAATACTATGGGGATATGTAATTGGTGTTGGAATGTATTAAATTTACCAGATCCTTGACCAAGAGGTGTCGCATTAAATTAAATTACTTGTAAATCGCATCCCTTCAATCTTGTTTACAATCTCTGAATTTATTTAGGAAGAAAAAGCTCACAAAACTCGTGAACTTCCAACTCAATGGCATCGAAGAACGTACGACAAACAGAGAATACGAACTCTTTATAAAAACATTCGAGGAACTAGATTCTCAGTTATGGGACTGAGAAACTCGACAGCCACACAGCTAAGTGGCTCGAATATTGAGCAGCAACTTCTCCGAACGGAAAAAGCTGGTACGAATGTTCCAATTAACACGTCTTCCAATACGTGGCGTGTATGCGACTCCATTATGAAAGCGGCTCTTGGCAGATCCAGGACAAGGCGGTTGGACCAAGTTAAAAAAAACTCACTTGGTTATGTCTGGGAATAAACCCTAAGGAGTTAGAGTCGATGAAGGAGGATTGAGTGGCCTGGAGATCTCTTACTTACTTACTTGTTAGGCCGACTATCCATAGAAGGTCCTGAACAATTGGTGACTTCCATCGCTGACAGTCCTGAGGTCGCTCCTTCCAGTCATCAAGACCAAGCATTTTTACATTCGCGATGATTTGATCTCTATGCAGAAGGTTTGGTCTTCATCTTCTTCTTGAACCCGGAACCTCAGATTCAAAGACCTTAGCTGGAGCGTTGGTGTTCATGCACCCGACGTAACCGACCGAGTGTAGGGTTCCGGAAAACATCCACATCCTGGTACAGATCGTAGAGTTCTCGGTTGTGTCTTCTCCTCCATTCACCTTCCTAGCAGACGGGACCAAATAGTATGATTTTGGTCCTTCAATTCAGGAGTTTTGAATTTATTTCGACAGTCCGAAGTAACATCGGTTACCAAGGGTGGTTCAGATCTCCACTGTGATGTCATTTGTGAAGATAACGTTTGTCCGAAGTAGGCAAACTCCTTTACTACCTCAAAATTATAAATATCGATTAAGATATTTTGTCGTCAGCACATATTTCGTTTTGTCCTCATTAACCCTAGCTCGTTTCGCCTCTTTTTCAATTGCTGCAAGTGATACCACTACGGCACGTTGGGAACGCGCGACGATGTCGATGTCATCTACTCCATCTGTTTGACTGATATTTTTACAGCATAGTGCCTTCGGTGAGAGGACTGCTTCATCGACTGGAGTTGGGATTCCCGATGCCCTATCAGGCTCGCTAAGCAGCTGTTGAAAGTGCAGCTTAAATACATCCACCATTCCCTGCAGATCCGTAACTAGATTACCCTTGCAATTTCGAAGAGCCTATGTGGATGTCCTAAAACCTGAGGCCAGGCATTTGATAAAAAGTCCGTATTTTTTTTTTGTCTTTAGACTCTTCTACCGGGAGGGAGTGTTTATCAAATTCGCGTACCTCTGCCATACCGTTCCTCTCTTCTGCATCACAGAAAGGTTCTTGTCCGGTGCAAAAAGTTCTCTTAAATCATTGACCCAAACATGAGCTTATTTAAATTGAATAAAATACAAAGTCTATCGCGCATTTGTACAAACGGTGCGATGAGAATCGCTCACACTACAAGTTTGAAAATGCTGTTAAACGTACCTCAACTACATATAGATGATCAAGCAGATGCTACGAGAAAAGCTGTAGCCCTACAAAGAACCGTCGAGTTCACTGACCAGAGTATCCACTAGAGTCTAAGCTGAACTCTTCCATAAATAAAGCAGCATACATTGCATCAACAACAGAAATCTAATAAATACAAAAATATCTATGCTCTCAGATAATCAGACTGTGATTAATCATTTAAACAGCTTCACATCTAGGGCAGTTTGAGAATGTCACAAAATACTCAAATAGAGAAGAACAGGCTGAAACTGATGTGGGTGCCATTACATGAAAACCATGAGAAGGCGGATATCCAAGCAGAGACATGGCCGAAACTCCATACATTGAGCCTTTCCCTCTTTATGAAATCAGCAACATTGATTTACAACAACTCAAAATCAACTGGAAAATTTAATGCCGTAGGGTAGGGCACTAGTATCTGGACAGAGCTCGACAATTCGTCCATTTTTGTCAAAAAACAATATAATTTTCCGTTTGTAGTGTGAAAAGTAAAAAGTGTGTTTCATGCAAACAGTAGATTTGGATCGGAATGCAGGCAATAGATCTGAATGTTGGTTCGTGAAATACGCATAATGGGATTTCCTGTCTAGAAAAAGCTTCTCAAACTTGGCTGTTCGGAGTTGGCATGAAAATGCATATCACTTCCTCTCGTGAGAGAACAATAGCACGCACAACGCGAGGTTGTTGGGAAGCTAGGCTCTGGACCTCTACGGGGGCTGTAGCGCCACCCAAATTATTATTATTATTCACTAGGAGGATACAATGCACGATCCATCAAGCAGTCTAAACGTCGACGAAAGAAAATTCATGCGATGTAAGTGTCCGGCTTCTGAAACTAAAACGTCCGGATACTGAATATTATTGTCCGGTTTCTAGCGCAAACTGAAAATTTTTTTAAGATTGAAGAAAATAACTATCCATAAGTTTTACTGGATTTTTAAGAATTATCTGAATTATTTATAAAAAAAGAAGTCAGAAAGATTTCTATTAACTGTTCGGCTATTAGTCCCTTTACCCTATTCAATTTCAGAAGAACCAGGAAGGCACACTTAAAAAAATTCATGAGGGTTTTACAAAATCCCAGAAGAACCTAGGAGACTCTGAAGCTCAATAAGCCCGATCCTTGGATATTTTGAGGGGCACACACAGGCCACATCCTGTGCAATTACCAATTTTGGGGACATAGCAGCACAGAAAACTACAGACATGGAACTACATCACCATGGAAAACCTACTAGTCGAGTGACCAAATACGACATCAATCAGATACAAAATAACTCATAGAAACGAATTAACAGGAGTAGACTATCGGGATATCATATCAAATGCGGTCTCAGTGCTATGTGGCTTTATAGTCACTTCCCAATATCTTCAATTCCACATTTGTTTACCTTTTCCCAAGCTGAAATGATCACTTCAGAGCTCGCTGGTCTGTTTTCTTTATATCTGTTCTTAACAGATCTAAAGATATAAAATCTCCAAAAAAAAAAAACTCCAAATGGTGATCTTTCTTTTTGATTTGACTCATTTCTTTAAGAGCAAAATTACCTAAACACCTAACGTAATTTTACTTCATAAATTTAAAAGGTGTGAACTACGCTTTAATATTTCCTGAAAGCTTTCATTTAAAAGGCCGGAGCACACACTAGTACTGCACCCATTAATAGCTCTGGTCAGACTTCGAGCCAGGAAAGAAATGTAGTAATGTAGTATCAGGCAGGTCTTCGGCGCTAATGTGGTTAGAGCTGATTCTGTAGGTCCTTCATCATAGAAGTGCCGGCTGATCTTCCGAAGGAATTGAAGGTTGCCACCTGGTAGTACAATGGACCAGTCTTGAATCTTAGTGCTCCAGTGTAGTATGAAAACCTCAAAAAAACATCATACAGGTTTCATACTGGTTTCTTCTGTGTTTTTTTAGTTCCCACATTGTGTTATTACAAACCTTTGTTGGGACTCATTTATTTTCAAAATTACTCGTTTTTTAAGCTTTTGGCACTCATAAATAATTTGACCTGTGGTAACACTGGTTGATGGGTTCTGGGTGAGAAGATTCAACCACGAACTGTACCGGCTGTACAGCGACATGAGCCTAGTTAGGCGTGGTTAGTTCATGTAGATCGGATGGACACCACAGCTCCGACACCAAGAATCTTCGAATCCGAGCCTGCGTTCAAGCTGGCGCACCCATGATGGACATCAACCAACTTGGTCTACTGGAAACAGCTAGAGATCGCGCTACTTGGAGGGGCTTGTTGGTTGAGTCCAAGTTCTACGCCGGCCTGTAACGCCATACAAAGGTGGAGTCATTAAACTAGCCAAAGCATCTCTACTCCACGAGTCTACTGGAATACTAGAGTAAGCTTATAATGGCCAGCAGTATATGTTAAAAACCTGACAGGTGAAACATTAGTTTACCTTCTCCCATGTGGAATCCCAAGTTGAAATGGTCAGTGAAGAACTGAAAGACTTTTTCATATATTTATGTATTGTATATGTATACATGCACCATTTATTCAAATCACATGTATAAACTCGTATGGACTACATTAAATTACATACATCTAGAATCGCTCATCCAACATGTTTATGGAATCATCGAAGAAAGCAAAAAAAAAAACGTCATCTAATCAATTCTGAAAATTTAAAGAGAGAAAACAAACCAATTCTAATTGTGGCCTGCTTACTTAGACACATCATGCTCAGTCGTTTGAGTACTATCATTCTTCAAGTCGATCTGAGTCTGGGTGGATTCACTAGTAGCAGCAACCGCTCCATTGTCTGCCGCAGTCGAGTGGGTGAGGCTATGTTCGGCAAAAGCTAGAATGCTGCTAAAACTATGCTTGCAGACATGGCACGAAATCATCTTGTTCGGGGTGCAGTACACGCCCGAGTGTGGTAATTTATTCTTCATTTTGTTAACCGATGACTGGAGCATCGAGCGATCGTTGCTCTGGAACTGGTTGCCTGTGGATTGGGTGGAGTTTGAAGAGAGCGAATCACAGCTGGAGAGGATAGTGGGTTTCTTAAAAATTGGAGCGCGATGTTTCGCGGCGTTTGCAGCCTGCGTCTGGTCAGAGCAGAACAGCAACTTCTTCTTGTCCCCAGGTGGTATCTTGGTGCACTTCTCCAAGAGGTGGTTGGTAAGGGCCTTGGCAATTGCAAATTTCTTATCGCAGTAACGACACTGTTTGTCGTTGGTGGCGAATGTCTGTTTAGATGATGTTCCCGCAGTTTGGTGGGTCTTCTTGTGCGCGTCGAAGAGCGAGTGCACGCGGAACTTTCTTTTGCAGACGTCGCATGTGTAATCTTCCATTAATTCCTTGGGAAAGGGCATGGGAATGAATTGGGCTATCGGTGGCTTCATTCTCAAGTCAGAAGCGTGTATCGGAATCATTGACGAAGTGGTCATGGTCCTACGCGAAGGGTTAAGAGTTGTCACGGGCTTTTGCTTTGGGGGGACAAAGTTTTTTCTCGAATTGTTCGAGGGCATGCGCTTGCTAGGACTTGTCGAAGTAGTCGGGTATATCCGATGAGACTCTGGTGGCACAATACTGGTACGAGCATTCCTTGACATATTCGGAATCATTGTCATGCGCTTATTGCCCAAGCTCTGACGAATTGAAGTTCGAATTACTGGGACAGTATTTATGGATTTCCGAGCGGCTTTGCGCGCTGGGCTGTTGAGAGTTGTCTTAAGAATCGACATTCTCGTTGCCTTTCCCAACAAATTAAACGGTTTCTGTTCTGTATTGGATGGCGGTTTGCCTTTAGCTGACAGAGCGCCCGATAATTTCAGCATTGAAGTTATCATTTTGGGAACGTCATCCTCAGCGAACTCCTTGTTAGATGCGAGTTGCATTTTCGGATGGAGCGAAAATCGTTTTGGTGCAATCCTTGAAGGACGATTATTCTTTAAATCTGGTTCACACTTTAAACTGGGTCGGGATGGCTTCGGAGTACCTCGGACATTCATGTTGCTGGACGTCTTCAGAACTGGTAAATTAGAGAAACCCACTTTCTTCGGAACTGGCTGCTCTTCTTCTTGCGTCTTCTCAATGACAGAAACCACGATTTCCGATGATGTTTCGGAATAAATTTCCTGAGACTCCTGTGGCAGATTTTCCTTGTCTTCCACGAGTGCATTAATAATGCTCTCTTGTGGCGCTTCCAAGAAGGCTAACCCCAAGTCACAGACATCAACAGATCCCGATCCTCTGGTGACTTCTACGCTGCGTAACAACTGGGCTTTTGTTGGCGTAGACGAGAGCGTCTTATAGGCTTGCATAATATTCTTGGGTACCGCCTTCAGTGGAGACACACCAAAGGATAATTTCTTAACCGTTTGAACTTGTACCGGTGCGTCATTGTTTTCAGCAGCTTCTAATGTTACATTTTGTTCCCCCTCTGGGTCGTCTGGTAAATGTGATGTCTCCGTGATGCTATCCATTGCTTCCACAGTTTTATTGGCAGATGTACTATTAAATGAAAAGTACATCGATGTACAGCTATCGTCAATGGTAATTTTGGAGTTATTTTCCATTTTACCCCTGAAAATATATTATTGTAAGATTTTTCTGCACTAACTTTTTATGTGTGTGATGTACCTTTTTTAAATAAGTGATTTTTGATGTAATGTACACTAATTAGGCAATTTTCTGAAAATATGTAGATGCACAAGACTCCAGCAGCAACTTTTTCGATTTCGGACGCTTTGAAACTGAAAAACAGTTGACATATTTTAAATGAACTGTGTTATCTACGAGGTTAGTGTACTCCCGATAAGGTAGGCTACGGCTGTTTTCAGTATGAATAAATAGATGTCGCTGCACGGATATTTTTCATCTAATTTTCACAAATTCCAACAATTTCCCAAATTAAGCAAATACTAAATTAAAAAATGATTGTAAAAGTAAATTTCTCGTTTAAATGTCTAGTCTACTTTAAAGACACAATAGTTAGAAGATTGGCTTTAAATTGTGAAACGATACTCGTTTGAAGGAACATTACAAGATGAGTATCGAAATATTTCTAGGTTTACATCAGAAGACCAAATGCCATCTTGGGTTGAGATGTTAATGTCTGCTTACATTTGTTTATTTTAAATTGAGTGTTCAGTTAATTGAAAAAAAGAACTCTACATTTCAAAATTCAATAGTAAAATCTCAAGCGATGTAAAATTACTTCAGGAAGGCGAACAGAAATGTTAGATCAGCTAGCTCATTCCGTTTGATACATATATTTCAGTTTTGGTTGTAGCTCGATCGTTTTGTGACCAGAGAAGATTGGTAATGTTGGATCGATTTTTGAGGTTCATGATTATTGACCTTGGGAGTAGAGAAAGTCTGTCGGAGGCTTTTACCGTTTTTTTTTTGTGAACACTTCAATTTTGAAGCTTCAAGGAGAGGTCGACTCTCAACGGAGAACGGGGTTTATCCTCCGTTCATTTCGCAGACAGATCTTCAAGCTGTCTTCAAATCATTACAGAAGAAAACATCAGTTGGAATCAACTGGATCTGCAACATTCACTCCAGCTTCTACTATATAATGTGCTTACCTGTAGAAGGTTGATCGTCATAAATGGTGGCAAAATACATGCAACTTTTTAAGTTAAAAATGATCATCAACAGGGTGCCATTAATTCGCCGACCCTGTTCACCATTTTCTAAATGTAATAAGTACTCTTCCTCACGCAATTGCATATGCCGACGTCTTGATCGTGTACAGATCAGGCACATAGATCGATGATGTTAATACATTTCACTTCATCCATAAGAAGTTGCGATAACTATAAGTAAGGACCGCGAGTAAGAATTGTGCGAAAGCTCTCAATTTATGACGACACTAACTTGATCTTAAAGATTAGGGTGCTTGAGAGGGCTTGTCTTAGGGCTTATATTCGTCTTTACAGAACATCACAGTCCCAGTACAGGAAAATTCTACTACAATGAGGTTTCATACAACAGGGTGAACCTGATACGAGTGGACAATTTCCTAGTGAAGTTGATTTGATTAATAATCTGGGCTTACTACCCCAATCCACAGTAACACGAAAGGATACGTCACAGAGGCTTCGTCCCCCCAGAAGCGTTTCTTCATTTAGGTACCGCTCATTTTTTACATCGCGTGTTCAACTGTAGTTTAACTGTGACCGTTCCGTCACACAATAAGGCGAGGAGGGTCTCCTATGATTCAGTACAGCGGTTTCGAGTCGGGATGTAGCATTGCAGCATCGATAATTCTGGTGGCTGAGCAGTCGTAGAACTTCAGCCTCGAACCCTTTAGACCAGGATAGCAAGCGCCCCTTAATGGACACAGTCGGTCTCTGTCTTTCAGCTGATTACATATTACAGCGTAGTCTTAAGGTAGTTAAAAAGCTGTGAACATATAGAGAATGCATATCCGTACACCTCAAGGTTCTGAATCGATCTTTTGCTCACCAAATTCCCAAATTGCGTTATTGGCCGTCTCGGCGATGTCATGACAATCCAGAAACGATTCAAGGACACCTATTAGTAGCGAGCGGCGCCATATTGGTCTGCAAACAATGGTAAACTTTTTTGATAAATGAAATTTTAAATTGCTTCCAATTGCTATTGTCGATTTACTGCGACAAAGAGAGCAAAGAGAAAAGTATAACAGATACAATAAATTTTATTAGTGTACTCCCGATAGACCAGTAGTAATATTGTTTTACGAATATTACGAATAAAAGATTTTTAAATAAAACTGAAGACGATCTTAAACACCGGGTCGGTCTTGTGGGTCGGGGTCCATATGGCCTCGCTGGATCATTCTAAGTGCTTTTTGTTTTCATGTTCGATTATTTGTTTGGATTCGGCATGAATGTGGAACAGCTAATAGACTAACTAACAAAGCTGCAAACGATAGATGACGATGCTGATGAAGATATTTATTGAACCACCAAGTGGTGCTAATATCAATTCTGATGAAGATTCCTTAGCTATCACAAAGTACACCTAGTTCTGTTTTTACACGGTAGATTGGTTCAAAAAAACCATGTAAAAAAGATATTGGGAATTCCCCTAAATGTGTGTTATTTACAATTGCTTTGACCAGTAACTTTTCTTGTACGCGCAAAAAGGGAATTCCATTAAATTTGTGACAGGAACATACTTCGCAAAAATTAAATTTGACAACAAAATTTAAGCACAAAAAATGTTAAATCGTGTAAATGGAATAAAATCGTGTAAAAAAATTAAAAATATTTTATTTTCAAACCGTGTTATCTGAAAACCATCAAGGTCGGCAACGAACTCACCGAGACCTTCAATGTCAAAAAAGGTTTTAGGCAAGGCGACGCGCTGTCATGTGATCAACATTGTACTTGAGAAGGTCGTGCAAAACTCACACGCCAATACTAGAGGCACGATCTTCCAAAAGTCCGTTCAACTGCTAGCATACGAGGACGACATTGTCGTGATTGGCCGAACTCAGCGAGCCGTCAATGAAGAGTTTGCTTGTATTGAAACGGAGGCGGCAAAAATGGGTTTAGCGGTGAATGAGGGCAAAACAAAGTATATGCTGTCATCAAGAAAGGACACACAACATCGACGACTCGGTCAAAACGTCACCATAGGCAGCTACAACTTCGAGGTAGTAAAGGACTTCGTCTACCTTGGCTCCCAAGTAAATAGTGCAAACAACATCAGTACCGAGATTAAACGCAGAATAACTCTTGCCAACCGCTGTTCCTTTGGGCTCAAGAGGCAATTGAGTAGTAGAGCCCTCTCTCGAAAGACGAAGCTCACGTTATATAAGACCTTGATCATCCTTGTTCTGCTGTATGGCGCGGAAGCTTGGACTATCTCAAAAGCGGATGAAGCGCACTTGGTCTCTTCGAGAGAAAAGTTCTGCGTTCAATCTTTGATCCTGTTTGCGTTGAAGGTTCTTGGAGGAGAAGATTCAACCACGAATTGTACGGGCTGTACAGCGACATGAGTCTAGTCAGGCGTCTACGGATTCAACGCCTAAGATGGCTAGCTCATGTTGAGCGCATGGACAACACTGCTCCAGCCCGAAGACTCTTCAAATCCGAACCAGTGGGACAACGCAATAGAGGAAGACCACGGACCCGATGGCGCACTCAAGTGGAGAAGGACCTCAACCAACTTGGAGTGCGAAATTGGAGGCAGCTGGCTAAAAATCGTGCCAGCTGGAGAGGATTGTTAACCGAGGCCCAGCTTCACCCCAGACTGTAGCGCCACAAGAAGAAGAAGAAGTTATCTCAAAACCGTGTAAAAACAGAATTAGGTGTACAATAAGTGCTCCTGACTTCTTCACCTGGCTTTTGAACGTATTCTGGCAGAAGGCATGGCTGTTACACAGAATGGCAGGAGGCGCTTTGAGTCAGCTGGAATTCGCAAGGGAATCCTGAGAGTCCACATGTAACTCGATCCTCAAGTCAAGATTTAACAGCTTAGACAATTTTTTTATTGATTATGGTCGAACTATACAAAAGTTAACATTGTTCAAAATTTCAACCTTCTGGTTCTTCTGGTTAGCAATGGCCATTAAAGGGCCATAAGACCATTCCATAAACTACGGCCTGAAACCATCAATAAGGACTTGGAAAATTGGGATAACAAAATGTGCTACTACAAAGCCACCCGCGACAATCACTTGAACTACGTTGTATTTCATAATTAATGGGAATGTTGGTTATCACAAATAAATCCATAATACATGGAACAAATTTTGTTTTGTGTTCCATTTTATTGCATTTTTAAAAGAAACTTGTGCTTGGCCCACCCTTTAATCTACTGAGAAGATAATAGAAAAAAAAGGAGACATTGGGGATAAGTTAGTACAAAAGACACGGTACGAAAAAAGGGGATTGTCCTCTTAAATAGAAGACGGATGGTTACCGCAACAATATCGCATCGATATTTCGTCCTTTCGAAATAAGTCACCTCCTCTTAATCTCAGAGGCCACTTGCAAATAAAATGTAATTCAAAATACTGTTTAATTTCTTGTTGCATTTAAACATAGAATAGACTTGTTCACACGTGAACATAAAAAAATATAACAAATATACATACAACTTAATTTATAAGATTAAAAAACTAAAACTCATTTAATTTGCTGATCGTCAAGCAGGTCTTCCAAATCTGCACTCACTGTCTCCACGACGGCTGACTTCTCGGGTCCACAGCCGTTTTCGATCCCTTGCACACACGCCCTCACATACACCCGATAGACAGTGTTCTCGCGCAGATTTTCCAAAATGTACGAATAGTTTGTGCCCGGAATCTCGACGCCCGGATAATGCTCAACCGCATCGCAGTTGTGTTCCTTCCGATACTGCTCCGATGGTTTTGTCACCGCGCACAGGGGCAATGGCATATCGACTTCATATTCGGCTATGCCAGTGTCCTGTGACAGAAAAGCTAATTGTTCCACTTGCAGCTGGTATAGTCTAAATTTTTCCGTTTCCTCTCTTTCGGCGTCAGTGGCATTTATGCTGAGTTCATCATCGTTGGTGTTTGAAGCGGCTTGGGTGTCCCTCCTTCTTCTGGTGTTATCCTCCAGTCTTAGCTCTTCTCGCCACATTTTTATTGTGGTGCTGAAATGAGAAGGCGTCACAAACAGGATGCCGAGGATCTCCATCGGATCTTACCTTGAAACGTAGAGCACATTCTGAAGAGCTGTTTCTACGAAACTCAGCTGTCGATTGTAGAACTTGAACTCGCTTGGCATTGGGCCACGTTTGCTGACTTGAAACTCGCACTCGCAGGATGAAGTGAAATTACCGCCACTATATCCTCTGAAATTAGAATAGTCTTCACGACGTTTGGGTGTGTGAATATTGACACGATCGGTATCAGAGGGCAAGCTGACTTACTTGTGTGCACGTGAAGTGTTTCATAGCGCAGCCTGAAGCTGTCGATGATGCCGTTTGGATTCTTCGGTGGCCACCAGTGCACAATCTAAACAAAGGAATATATATTGCATCTGAGAAATGCTTAATGTAAGATCCTTACCAGTGCATTAGCCGAAAGAGCCGAACCATATAGCTTGAGTATTGGACCCGGTTTCATTGGAAGGGTTTTGAAGTAGTGAATGTTTGACTGCCAGCTGGCGCCTCTGTTCTCGTCGACGTGACTTATGGATTTCACGAAAAATGCATATAGTGTGCTGGGCTTTAGGTTTCCTATCACATGCCGAACATTCCAGTCCAGTGTCATGTGCATTTTCCAGCTGCGAACAAACATTCTAGATTGGTTAACTTGTGCGGGCAGATATCACTTGTGCCTTACTCATCGTTCCCGCAGCCGTGCATGCCATCGAACATGCTTATGTTCCTACTGTGTGCCTCTTTGTAGAAATGCAAATAGCCCAGGATTATGTCGGTGGCAGACGAGCTTACTGGTTCGATCTTAATTCTCGCCGCCGTCGCATTTACCGCCTCAACAACAGGATGGATGAGGGTGAATTTTTCTCCGCCTAAAAGTAGACCATCAATTTTCGTCTGAACACGACTGGGTTTACTCTTAGTGCTCACAGTTGACTAGGACGCCGTTGGAATTGCGTGACACATCCTTCACTCGAATAATATCATCGCTCTTCATCGACGGAGCCAGTTGCATAATCTTTTCAAAGCACAGCCGTGGATTCATGTGAATGAACATCCGACCCTTGAGCATGGCCACCTTGTGATTTTCTGGCCACAGTTCTTCCAAGTGTGCATTGTCCACAATGTACAGTGAGATTCTGTAAATGAAGAACAGACGCTGAGCGTTGCCGTTGGCACATGCAGTGGACATGACTTACTCCCCATTTGCAAGTTGATCGCCTTTAATTGTGTCCAGCTTCTTGAAGAATCCCAGAGTCATCAGTTGCGGGGACTTGACGACCTTCAAATAGCCTTCGATCTCTTTGATTTCCCCAAGGGCCTTCTCCAGCTCCCCGATGTCAATTGCTGCAAAAAGAGATGTGTAATCAGCGGCAGACGGTGCTTTCCTCCTCGTAGTTACATTTGTCGTCTCTTAGCTCAATGTGTATGTACCCCTTCACAGTGACGCATTCTCTGAGATTATCAAGGTCATCCTTTGAATTGATTGTGAAATTCTGCTGGCAATTCACACTGCACGCGGCATCACTTATCACCGGGTCCTGTTGGTAGCTCTTTGGGCATTCTTCAATGCAAGCCCCACGATGCGGGATCCATTCCTTCTCGCGGCACACTTCTTCTGGGATGCACTTATCTAAATACTGTCATAAACAGGATCAAATGCAATTCTTCAAATTCATTGAATCATCATCATAAATTACCGTGTAGTTTGGAATACTGCAGAACTCCACGCAATCTCCATGCACGTTCTTATAATTTTTACAAATTCTGCACTTCTCTGCAGAGCACCCTGTAAGGCAAAGCGACGAGCAGCATTGGCCATTTTTATCGCATCCAAAATTCCCACATGCATCTGGACACTTGTCGTGGTACGTCAGTGGCTTCTTCAGTTGAAAGTGTTTCAAATTCCAGCAGTTCTTTTGGAAGTACCCACTGTCAGAGACTGTCACGCTCGTTGCACACACCGGACATTCATTCGGATCGTGGTTGTTCTAAAATGAAGAAAATTGATCGTACATCCTGTATCAAAATAATTTCGTGACTCACATTCAGTGAGTAGTGCTGCGTTAGAGGATCCTCCACCAGATACACCCAGTTGACGGTGTGCAAGAAACACAAGACAGGATTCGATTCAACCCGAATCGATCCCTTCCGGATCTTCAGCAACGACTTCAGACCCAAGTCGCGCAAATTTCTATTCTCATATACCACAAGGGAATATTTGTCAAAGAGTAGTTTATTTCCTCGAATAATGGTCAGATTGGGAAATAGTGTCTCCAGAGATTTTAATTCTTCCACGCGATAGACGAGGAGGTAATCAGTGATTTCTTCGACAGTCGATACGATGTCACTATAGGTCTCGTGTACGCGAAAATTCGAAAGTTTCACGTGTCCAATAACGGTTGTGCAGTCACGCAGCATGTACAATTCCCTTTGATGCTTTATGTCGATTGATTTGCAAACTTTAACTGAGTGGAAGAGAATTTAGTAACATCGAGGACAATTTTGGAGGAGAATACAAACCTTCAGCATTTGTAAAATGACTACAACTGAGGAAGATAAATATCGAAAGGAGCATTCGTTCCATTTTGACGGTTTGGTATCAGTTTACGCAAATAACATCGATTATTATTCACTTAGCGAGAGCGATCTAAAATAAACAAATTTGATATTAAATGTAAATAGGTACAATATGTAATATGCATCTTCTATAAATCCATTCAGTTGCTCAACTTTGTTGATAATCAGCCCTGTCACAGAATCCATTCGTAGACAAATCTTCGAATAGAAGGTACGATACGAACAAACAAATTATACTACACAATCTGATCGGATTCAAAAACTCCAACGTAAATAACTTATCCTAGAAAAACATACAAATTTCCATTTCGTTCGTATTCGGTGATGGCAAGTTTCACGATTGATTCTAATACGAATGAATTCTGTGACTGATTTTTCGGAGTTCATAGCACATTTTCGATTACGATGGAATCAGTCCAAGGTGGGACTTAGGCTTCTAGAGCAAACACTTAAGTAGTGTGTGCTATTGTTCTCTCACGAGTGGAAGGGATCTACAGTATTATGCCGACTCCGAAGGGCCAAATTTGTGAATCTGAAGATTTTTCGAGTCGTAAATTATCCAAGTTTATGACATACGGGGATCCGAATTGGCACCTCCGGTGCACGATTCAACGTAACAACCCATGACGCCACAGTGAAATTTCAGAAGAAGACAATTTTCAATTGTAACAGGTAACGTCAACGGTTCTCTTTATTACAAACAACTCGGGGTCAACAATAAAGACAATTTTGGCACTTTCGATAGGATATTGTAGTCAATAGGATAGTGAAGTCTGTTGTATTTGGTCGCCCGAAACATGTTTGCAAATCACCTAGACAGCCTAGGAGAGGAACAGATCCAAAGCTCCATAATGCGTATCTGAAGGTGAAATCTATAAGCACTGTTGCGGTGGGTCGCAGAATCATATCACAAAAAAGAAGTGAGGACTGATCCGAGTAAGGCTTAGGGAAGAATATATTGTGAAGCTCAAGAAGACACAAAGGTTGCCATGCATAGGTACAAGAGGCAACACAACATGACAACCTCTTCAGAAGCTCTGACTTGGTCATGAACCATTTTCTAAATATCGACCTTCACATTCAAAATACAGCGGCGCAAATTGCGATCATGCAATAAGACTAGTGCACACAACACGCGCTGCCGGAATTGTAAAAACTCGGCAGAACCTGAACCATTGTAGTGCGATAAGAGAAGTCATAAGACACCTGCTTGTGTCGCGCGTTACTACGCAAATTGGCAACAAAACCTTTTTCAAAGAATTCTGAACAAAGTTGCCAAGTAGACATCAATGCTCGTTCTCTTGGGGACATTGCTCAAGTCAAGAGCAATGAATGAAATGCAAGAGTCGCTGTTCTTTTTGGTCGAACAAAACAAAAATAAGAAAAAAACTTAAAATCGTTAATTAGGATATTCAAGGTACATAATTATCAATTTGATAATTAAGTGCGCAACAACTTTGACAGACAAGGTAAGGTTAGTAAGCCGTGTTACCACACGGAATTATTCAGCAATCCAATTTGCGCTTTTGATAAAGCAGAAGAGTTGAGTGACACTAATGTTACTCAGTTCCGTCAGATTATTATAATAGCAGACGTATAGGTGACCAGTTCGAGAGAGCACTGCGGTTGCATAGAAGGTGTACAACAGCTTATTCTTCTTCTTCGTCTTTGCAGCTTCTGTAGAAGTCGTTGTAGGGAAGGCTTAGTGGAACAATGCGCGGTTACTAAGAGGTATGTCTTTTTGTATATATTTGCTTAAAGTTTGTACAAATTCGAAGGAGTATGTGGCTCATGTAGTGGGACGACCAAAAGGAAAAAAAAAACAAATTACTTCCACCGCCCACCTCTTTTGAGTCAGCACATGCTCAAAAAGAGATTTCTGTCTAGAAAAAGCTTCTCAAACTTGGCCGTTCAAAGTCAAAAACTGTAGGTCCCTCCAACTGGTGAGAGAACGCACAACACGAGTGGTTATTGAGAAGCTAGGTCCTGGTCCTATTTGGGTTGTAACGCCATCTATATTACATCATTTAATTGAACGCCGAGATCGTGCGATTGAAATGACACTCTGATCAGTTTCTAAAAGAATCCTCTGCGTGCAATACTGCGTGTTAAGTTTACAATCGAAACTAAAGTCAAATGCACCATTTTTACAGAAAACAAAATAATGACGACAGTACGCAAGAAATAAATGCTACCACACAACCCGAACGGAACTCAATGTTGAGCAGCTGCCTCTCCGAATGGAAAAGGCTATGCTTCGATGATTCGAGCACGTGGGTCGAATGTCCCCTATCCTCAGGTCTTCCGAGACTTGTCTTAAATGCAACTCCATCAGGAGGGCAACCCCTTGGTAGACATACGCAGTTGTTGAACCAAGTGCAAAAACTCGCTTGGTTGCGCCTGGGAATAAATCCGGATGAGATAGAATCAATGGCATCGACTTGCTGGAGATCTCTAGAGCATGTGTTACCTCAGCGACCCTGTAGGGGATCACGGGGGTTAGAATAGAAGATAATTCTCAAAATTTAAGAAGTTTTTTTAAAGCCCCTGAGCCAATGATTACTATAATTTAACAGCTGTTCTTATCCAAAAACAGGTTAGAGTGACGGATAATTGGTAATGTCGAAAAGGAATAGTGGTAGTGAACAATATAGAAAAAAACGATGGCCAACATTCGGTGAATATACAGAAAATTGCTTGAATCGGAGGTGCAAAAATAGACAAGTATCATAATTATTTGATTGTCCTCTTGTCTATGTCAGGGAGAGTGCTACGGTCTGGGGTGTTCTAGCTTAGCCCACCTCCTACTCTAAGCGGACGTGCTGCGACTAATAACAGTGACGCAATCGTACAAGCAATTGCAGTGTAGTGTTAGAGTCTAGGCGCACATTTGATTTTAGACAGACTGGCATGTATAACATAACGAATTTTAGAACAAAGTAGACACATCGCATCGGGCTACGAACCCATACATAACGATGGATTATTAGTTCAGACAGATTCAAGTAATATTGCCCAATAAATATGTGACATAATGAGAAAAATGAATACCATGATCTTTTTGTAATATTACTAGTCACTATGAAAACGTCTGCAAGGCAATAGCAAATCTTCCCCCAGGAGGGAACTGTATGATTTAGAATACGCGTGACGTCTTAAGCGTCACGTTATAATTGATCTTTCACTTGGTCGTCAGTTTTAATTAACTCTAAAATGATCTTCATGCCTTTCTGCCTGGAACGCAGTATGTTCGAAATTAAATTAAACAGAAACAGAATGGAAAATATTACAATTTCATAAAGAGAACATTATGGTAGTTCAATGACTATGTTCCACGAAACTTCGTTTTGATCTTTAAGTTCGCCTTCGTAAATAAACAAAGAAGAGAAATATTGTAATCAATAGTTGTTTGCTCTTAAACCAAGTGTTTTTACAGTTCTTAGACACTTAAACGTTACAATAACATCGCACATAAATCAAAGCAACGGTATTAAGTCGAACCATTTTGCATAGAAACCAGAGCAACGGTCTCACTTCTGGAAAAAAAACAAACTCATCTTATTCTTAAAGACACAACTAAAGATGTCAGTATTAAACAAATCAATGAAATACAGCACTTAATGCTTCTTCACCCTTTCAATGCATTTATTGGTGGTGCCCCAATGTCTGATAAATTTACTCTGACCTTTCCACTCACTAAACTGGTCATAAATTTAATTAATCAAACAAAAAAAAACATCGACAATGTGACATTATCGGTTCCATGTACAAGTTCACTTGGTCAGTAATGCCATGTAACCCTTTCGAGAAAACTGCTCCCTTCACGAAAATATGCGTTTTCTTTTGTTTAAAACTTTGCACTTGGCACGATTAAAACTAGACGATGTATATTCGAATACCTGGAGTACATATAATTGTGCTCATACCTTAATATGATATTTTTTTTAGACAATTGAACCGATCGCGTTCTGTTCTCGCTCACAACTGATCGGTAGCTCAATCGAGACGATCAACCAGCTCCAATTTAGTGCGTTTTTTTTCTTCTGTTCACGCTTTTTTGGGGAAGGGAGTAAATAGGGACAATGCAAAGGTGAAGAGAGAGACATACCTTTGGGATTTCTTTATGCGGGGAACACATTAAAATTGCACACGGAGGCGAAGGTAATAAAAGTCAAAATGCAAAGAAAAAAGAAGCAAAACAAAAAAAAAACACAATCAACTGGATCAAGAACTCATCCCTTTGGAACACGCCTCATCGGCCAACTGGATTAGTAGACGATTCTGAGTGCAAACGGAGGAGTTGAACATATGTATGTGACCAGCGAGCAGGATCCTTTGGTGGATCTAATGAAATTTTATGGTTTTTTCCCTTTTTCCTCCTGGTCACTTTAATTGCCTTCGCAGATGATATGATGGTACGTTATTTCTTTGTGATCTTCTGTGTTTTTGTGTCATTATTATTTATTTATAGCGTATTTATAAAATTATGTAGGTAAGTATATAGGAAAATGATTATGTTCTTTTGCAATTGTTCGATTTGGGGAGCCTCAATCTGACGTGGGATACCATGTAGTGCCTCCGAAACATGAGGGTTGTGGGCTTTTCCAGATATATCTGGGCTGTTGTTTATAGGTGACACCTTAAAATTCCAGCACATTTCGATCCCCTTTGTATTTATATATTTTCGATTTGTTGTGATATGTTTTTGTCACAAATTAAATGTGAAATGATAGGGTTTTTTTTGGATTGAAGCACAAATTGATTTCACACTGGGTGTACTTCCAGCGCGGATAACCAAGGTGGCATAACATAGACCTTCAATATTAATTCGGACATGATAGGGTTATGAATGTTAATTTTCTTTTTAATAAGCCTGTTTACGAGATTTCAGTTTTTCTTGACTGGTTTCTTACCTATTAATTTTGTAAATATATTAATAATAATAATATGGGTGGCGCTACAGCCCATAGAGGGCCAGGGCCTAGCTTCTCAGCAACCACTCGTGTTGTGCGTGCTATTGTTCTCTCATGAGTGGAAGGGACCTACAGTTTTATGCCGACTCCGAACGGCCGAGTTTGAGAAGCTTTTTCTAGATAGAAGAACTCTTTGACAATTGTCAGTGACTCGAGGTGGGGCAGTGATTGGTTGATTGATGGTCTTCCCGACCAGGGATCGAACTTACGGCGTCGAAGTTCAAGAGCTTTGGGGTCGACGGACATACCATAACCCCACTGGCCATCACGGTGGGGAGATTCATCTAATTTCGGTCGTCTCCAGTGACCGGTCCTCATCAGAGAAAAGTTTCGGGAAATGTGAAATAAATGTCCCACTTCTCTTTTTGTAGTCATAACGTCGTCTGTTTATTTTCCGTACAATTCTTCGTACGGTGAATGACTTAGTTGGTTGAGTACTTTCCCTTGGTTATAGGGATCCCAGATTCGAATCCCGGTGAAGGCCAAGTTATATAATATACTTTTATCTGGTTTTCAAATCTGTTCCAATCAACATTTACGGTTGGGATCAAATTAACTGCAGGCACTGGGTGCCTACACTTCTACAAAATTTCACTTGGATTGACAGAGTTATTTCTTAATTATGAGCTTGTTGGGTGTGAGTATGTGGTAATACAAGGTATTCCGATGTTGTTCTAAGAGATCAACTATTCTTACAATTTCTCATAAAAACAAGCACAATTTTGTTCACAATTAAATGCTTGTGATGATGATGAAAACATATTAGGTCTGTGCCCGTAGTTTGTGCACCAAATTTTGAAGACTGCCATTTTTAATGAGAGGGAGCAAAACATAACCAACAAGCTACCCAGTCTCTTAAAGTCTTAAGAAATAGACTTATCTTGTAACGAATATTTTTTAAGAACTTGTAAAAGGGAACAATTCCATCATACATGACTTTTGCCTAAGTTAATAGCTTTTGCAAAATTGTTCATTGATGATTCGATCCTATTGGTCGCAGCCTAAAGCACTACTAATAATTAGCACAAAAAATGTTCTAATGTAACTAGTAGTTCCTGAGATTAGCGCGTTCAACCAAACAGACACTTCACCTTTATAATTTTCTTCTCTCTATAAATAAAAATACATTTGTTCTTTATCGAGTTTAAATGGTAAGAGGTAAGCCACTGATGTCTTGTTCAGAATTTTTTGAAAAAATCTGTACACCAGATACTTTATCCGTGACAAGGAAGTGCTTAAACGACTTCAAGGTGCCACCATTGTTTGGGGTTGTTGTAAGAAGTTATTTTGCTATTTCTTGATAATTGGAGGTGGTTTTTATTATATTCAGTAAGTTCAGGCGATGGCACTGAGCCAATAATATTTTCATAACTTAAGGATGAAATGACAAACTTTACTGCTCCCTTATTTCTGGTATCAACACTTTGAAGTTTTTCACAGAGCTGAAGCTAAGCATTTTTTGTGTGTGAACGATGAACACAAAACAAAAACTGGGTAGAAAACTACGCACAGAAGTGAATTTTCGCAGCGATTGAATTTCTAGAGATTTTGTGAAGGGAAAGAATCTACTTACAGCAAAAAATAAAATTAACGTTGTTTACACAACATTGTACGCGGTAAGACATAGCAAACACAACGATGGCAGATGTAAGCCTCAGAGAAAGCTGACCGCAATATCAACTTCCGCACATGAAAAACCCATTATTACCGACGGTTCTATGGTTAGGATTACCATTGCCATTCTATAGGTGTGTTTTTTGACTGGTCAGTACTCAGCTTAGTAAGATTTTACACGGGAAGCAAAAACAATACAACTTACTGCGTTAGAACTACTTAGCAAATTTCACTGTCATCACTGACTAGGATGTGTTGAAAAATCAAAGATGGATGCCAAAGGAAACTATTTGTTTATTAAAGATTGGTATCACTTGATTATTTGACACTTGTATGCGTTTACTTGGTGATATTATTTGTGCATATTTGTGAATTTTCATTGCTTTTGAGAATTACATTTTACTTTTTTTTGACATTAGAGTATTGTGAGATCTAATGCAATGAACGTAAGTACACGTTTCAGAAGAAAAGTTGAACTCAGCAAAAAAGCATTTAATTGAGAATCATTACTAAGCTGAGTACTAATTAGAAAAAAAAAACGAATTATATTGTAATTGCATCCCCACAACTCCTGTTAAGTAACATAGCCTCAACATGCACAACACATATTTTTGGGAATTAAAATAGTGTCGGTTGTCGTTTTACATGAAATAGCGTACATTCGATTTCCCTCCTAGTGCGCTTGAAAAAGTTTGACTTAAAACAAAGTCGTCGAGCTTTCGTATCGGCAAAAAGGTGACTGTGAACGCAGCTACACTGTGTACATAAATTCTGAAAACCCCTTTTCAGTTTAACAGTGGAAGCCGCTGTTTTCTACTTCTTGTTGCGTGTGTCACAAATGAAACAACAAAAGCATAGAAAGTGTCCTGCACAATACATTAGCAGGTATTTCAGAAAAAGTCAGTAGCTACGTTTAATTTCAGAGTAAATCCGAAGGCCAAATGTGTAACAATCGTACACACAGGTAAATTTGAAAATGTAAATCGCATCTATTCCGAAATGAAACCATGGGCTTAACGCATAACTTGACACTTCCTCACTAACATCCCTGCTATAAAATTTCAACGTGTCAGCTGAAACAATTCGAGTACTAGAGGAATGTTAAATGTCAGTGCTTTGACTTGATCGACCCACCGACACCAGTAAGAAATAAAAAGTTGAAGTAAGTAGAAGTGTTTAAAGTTAATTGTTTCTAATACAATGTATCTTAGTGATTTTGTGCAAAAATGCCGTAACAATCTGCAATGTTACTACAACAGTGTGATGTACATATATTCTATATAGTTATTATTTACGTCAGCAAAGCAATAGCCGCACAATGAATCCAAGAATAGAAACGTATTTTTTATCTTAAGTGCGATTTGTAAAGTCTTGAAAAAAAGCAATTTAAATACATAAGTTTCCATGTCCTTTATGATAACATGATAAGTGTGCAGTGGGTTTAGTTGTCTAATATGAAAATTGAAATGATTTTCTTTTGTAGGCGAAAAAGGCGGAGATGTATGAATGTGATATGTATCCAACGAAGCAGCAATTTGCGGTTGTTTTCTTTTGAGTGTGAATTTGCTTTTACTTAATGTAGATATCTGAATGGTGATGTTGGAATCTTAAATCTCCCCTGAGGAGATTTGTTGTTTATTTGTTCGCCAATTGTTTTTAACGTATCGACATGCTCGGCATCGTATGCTGTTAATCCCATACCGGAGGGCTATCAACAATTGCACACGTAAAATATGTTGCCCTATGTCTGTTTTGCTCTACGATACATAAAGGGAAGCGACATTTTTAGGGGTAGGTTAAGAAAAAATAAATACAATGATTATTTGTGAAAAGATATATGCTTGTGTATTAACACTCATTAGTTAATTCTTTTCGCCGCGTCTGATGATTTATTTTTAGACATATATTTATCTAACAATTGACGTCGCTTCGGTTAGATCTAATATAATTATGTATGTACGAATGTTAAGTCCACCAGTGTAGGAGCATTACTCATGTAAAGTAAATTGAATTATATCTCAAATTTACCAAACAAAGGCTAGTTCTTGCTGGGACCGGAGTTGAAGTAGTTATTTACACATTCTTATGTATGCATGGATATATTAATCACGCAATATCTTGTTTTTCCCCGACCGTATCGAGTGTATCCTCGGTTAACACTGGAAGTTGTTGCTTTGGGGGGAAGTACATACATGGCGCTATTATTTTCTCATTGTCTACGATTATTTTCGACAAAAGTTTATCTTTAATTTCGCTGTCCATCAAATTATTCCGCACATACATAATTACGCACGTAGCAGCATATCTACGAGTGTGAAGTAACTTTAAGAAATATTTTTCGATTTTCAGGATTAGATTTAAATAGATTATTTCCGTGCAGAAGCTATTTTTAAAATCAAGAAGGTGTTAAAAATGTTTAAAAAATACATGTATACAATCCGAAAATTTGCCAACATTTTTAAAATATTTCTTCTGTGCGAAAAAGAAAAAAACATTTTGGTTGCTAGGTCTTAGTATGTAAAACTAACAAAAGTGCTTAGTGATACAGCTTATGAGCTATCGAGACTTACCGCCGAACATAATTGTGGCCATTTCAGTGTCTATTGCTGACATATGTGTCATGACATATTAATATTTGAATAGTTGTATCATCCTGTCAATAAGATTGATTATAGCTGATTAGACTTGGCCCTTGAGGTTCGGTCTCGGATTCGAAGACCTTCTCAGGCTTGGTGTCCAATCCTAGACCAAAAGAAAAGGGTACAATTGATCGTATGATCGCAGTACTAGTACCGATTCAATTTCAATTCCTAGTGTCTACGTACTCTGCGTGAGTAAGCCAATGCAGTTTTCGAATTGTTGCTTCGCGGACCGCATCCACATCTTCGTTCACGTTGCGGTTATATCTTCTCTTCCAATCACTTACCACATATCCGATGCATACATCTTTCGAAAACTCAAAAAATCAGCTCTGCTGTTTAGCTTATCCTCCAGCTCTCGGCTCCCTTTAGCAGAACTAACAAATTAAGTGTTCTCTTGAGCACGATATTGGTACTTCATGGAGTCAGAAGTTCTAACCTATTTTGACTATCTGAAGTAGCAACAATTGCCCAGGGTGTTGCTTTTACTTTGGATCTTCACTAATTCATTGATTTTGGTGTTTTGTTAAGTTGTTTCCGTAACTCTGTCCAAACCACTATCACATCGTGCAGACAATGCACAGGCATTAGTTTGTATCCTCTGACATGGGCATCGGTCCGGTAAAATGATAGACACTGCATATCGAAGATTAACGAAAATTAGAATTTGAACCAATGAGTGGTACAAACAAAGATGTAACCTTGGTACTAACAATTTATTGAAATTCCAAAATTTTTATTCATGTTTACGACATTAATTTTACCGCCAGTCTTCACAAATTTCACTATAGATGACAGACGCGTCATTGCAAACCAAACTAAAATCAACCAATTTTGAATATCAGCCGATGCAAACGTACAACGTGAATACAGACGACACAGGCGGTCTGCGCGGACATGTGCACAACAACACTATATGTCTGTTCCCGTTTTCAAAATAATCAGTACAGACAGTATAAAGCAACACAAATCTATGAAATTCTGTTCCCTTACGACAAAAATATGGGTTTTATGCCAAATGTCCGCTCTTGAGAGAGAGTACAAAATTTCCCCACCCTGCCTATTTTAGCCCAAGAAATGTGGTTAGTTTTGGACAGTTTGTTAGTTTTCTGTCAAATCAATTGATGTTTCAAAAAAAGACACTAGAGTTCAAGTGAAGAGAAGAGAATGCGATGTGTTAAATGTAATCGATGGAAGAAAGAAGTGGTCAGTGACTACCAGAGATGATAATCTTCATTATACCATATGTAGCAGATCTACTTAATTAATTCATGTTCATGCATTTGATGCTAAGCAATTTATTTCTACTTCGATTATTTTAATTCTACTTAGGATGCATTATAGTTATGTATATTTCCTCGCGAACATCGGCCACATTCTGTTACACCCCTTCTGTAGCCTAAGCGCCATATGCCCACTTGTGCCATTGGTCATAGACCGACCCCGCATTAGGCGAGAATTTTTTGAGTATTTGGAGGTAACGTGAAGACACCTGCTGTAGTTGGCGAGGAGGTTTGAGTCCAAAAAAATCAGTTGAGGTCACTTCTAACTAGCGATGTGCAATTGCGAATAAAAATTGTTTAGTTCTCACAATCGCACAATCGCAATTATTCGAATTCAAATTGAGCGGAGGCGATTGTTGATTTTCGATTCTTGTAGGTCAGATTCCAATCGTCTACGAACGTGTGTATTCGCCGATTCTTCAAGTCGGAGAGAGATTGCTAAATCCGCTGATTCTCGCAATTGCCCATCTCTTTTTCATTTCCTTTCACTACTACAATTTAAACTTTACATTTATGAGAGTGAGAGTACAATCCTCTCACTAATTGGGCGAGAAGGATGAAGAATACAATCGAACCTCCAAAATTCAAATAGCCACGGGAACCAATATTTTTCAGAAATTTGTTTTGACTTGTAGAAAACTCAATCCTTTTGTCATCCTTTTGGGACTAATATCCCTTGGTTTCGTAACTGTGCGAGCTAATGTCGTCCCAAGAGTGGAGGGTATTTTGACACGTAACTGTTCCACATTAAATTGCTCACTTTATGCAATTTAGATTAAACGATAAGAAGCTTTGCGTGTGTCAAAAAATGTAAGGTGCATAAAAACATTATATCTATTCAAATGCCATCATGCATTTGTAATTATTTCGCTATAATGAATGCCGACTCTTTCATCGTGTAGACCTACACCCATAGTCCAAGTGTACAAGCTCATAGACATCACCAACTCAAACCTAAAATCCTATGCCATGTGCACTCGATCATTTTAGTTTAAGTTAGTCACAAACTGCGTGCGTTCATTTTTTGCAAAGCCTCTCTACGCTTACGCTTTGTATTCATATTCATCTAGTTAAGGGGATGTCCCAAAGGTCATCCACCCTCTGCGATACCAAACAGCACTAAGATTTGCTTGAATTTATATGCGTAACGTGTGGAAAACTGTCACACACACATGTGCAAATATTTGCGTTCTTTACACGCCATTTTGGGATCCCCTCAGACTTATAAATTAACACAAAGTAATGCTAAGTGATGAGCAATTATTAAGATAAATTTATTTACTATTAGTCCTAACAAATACAAAATATCAAAGGTGGAATAAGTTGTATTTATACAGTGAGCAACCGGCTGAGAAACTTAAAGTTATCTTAATTTGGTTGATGTGCTGTCACAGCTCTGACATTCAACCAGGAAAAGTTGACATCTGTGTGTGTTATATGGATTTATATTTGAATATTGCGTACACAATTGAATCCTTCTCTCATTGCTCATCTATGGAAATACGTCATACACACTGAGATGCGGCTTAGTGAAGTAGTTGAAACCTGGAAGAGCATATAAAACAAATAAACTTTTTATTTAAGCTTTAATGTGAGAAGGCGTTTTTAAATGGTTGCTCTACATTACATCTGTGGAAGTAAGTAGTCGCGTCTTTTGAAATAAACGAGCTGTGGACGAAAAATTCGTCAAAATTAATGAGCGCAATGAAGAAGTAAAAGAAAAAAGGACCATAAATTCATCAATTGTCTAATGCTTTATGAACAAATTAGCTAAGGGTATCTTCTCTCCACTGGCCACCTGAGACACCACTGCGGCAGTCTGCTACAAAGCCGAACAAACAAAGTCATCATAAGAAAAAAATGTTACGTTCGGTGGCCAATTCTGTGATACATGGTCCAGTCGTTGGTGACAATGTAGCTAAATGTGTAGTAGAAATATTCTTGTCGATGTCCAGTCACGGCCACACAAATGTAAACAAAACCAAAACACCTTGTCCCAGCGGTTTCCTACAGCTCAATGTCCTCCTTTTCTGATATTTCCAACATATCTATACAGACCACTACGATTTCATCTTGGTATGATCAAAGCTACAATTGGTAAAATAAACGAGCATTTATGTTCTTCTACCAGACTGGACTACCACTGGACAATCCAAACTTATCTTAATCTTGACAAGACAATTTCATGCCATTTTCTAAATATCTGCAGTCTCTCAAATTTCCCGCACTTAACTCTATCCGTTGACTTTGAATACATACGTATTCGTTACCTCTGTTGGAATGAACGTGAAATCTTGGAAGAACGTGTAATAGTTTGATCATGTCGATAGTGTAGTGTGTCTCTTAGAACTTTCTCAGTTAGCACAACACCTGTTAATGTCTGCAAGTTGTTTTCCGATTGTGGTTACCTTCCTTTTCAAACAATAGCAAGGCACGTCCGGGGTGGGCCTAGGCTTCAATCAACAAGCTCCTTTAGTCAGCACTATCTTCCACCAGTTGCGCAGACGAAGTTGGTTAATGTCTTTCTCTACTTGTGACGCACACAAGTCTTGATCGGGGACCTTTTTTTTTTTGTTGCGTTGTTCAAATGGCTCGGATTCGAAGACTCTACGGACCAGAGTTGCGGTGTCCATACGCTTTACATGTCCTAGCCATTTTAAGCGTTGGAGCCGAAGACGCTTCACTAGACACATCCCCCTGTGCAGCATATTCAGTTCGTGGTTAAATCGTCCTCTCCAGACGCCATTAACGCAAACAAGACTAAGGACCGCACGCAAATCTCCAAGAGCTTCTTCATTCACTTTCAAAAGCGTCCGAGCAGAACAGGGATGATCAGAGTGTCGTGTAAAGTCAGCTTGATCCATTGAGAGATGGTTCTGTTACTGCCCAAGTAAACAGCGATTGGCAAGAGTAATTCTGCGCATGATGTCTGTGTTATTATCCGTTTTTACAAATACAGAAGTGTATATTGTTGCTCAATGTTATTCTCCAAAAACAAACTCATTATCTTTATGAAAAAAATCACCTAATGAATCACGATGGAGTCTTTATATTACTATACAAATAAAAAACCTCTGTTCACAATTGTTTAACATCACGTAGACACCTATTCGTTAATGCTGTACATCTCGGGAATCACCTACCTTCGCAGGTTAGGTTAGGTTAGGTCTAAGGTCGCAACGTACAGTTTTGTGCAGTTTTTTTTGTTGATTTTTATGTTTTTCTAACTCGAACTGAAATAAATTCATTTCATAATTTAATTATAGTTCCAAACTATTAACTCCTCTCATTTGGACTCATTGCTTTTTTATAATCAGCCTTATTTTGAATGAATTTTTATTGAAAATGGGTTTTTTTTTTTCTGATTTTTTTTTAGTTCAATTTGATTTACAAAATATTCAAATAACTTCAACCAAACGCTAGGAATAATAGTAGATGGAGAAGATAAGCTGTAAAGGAGAAGGATGTGTGATGCATTGAACCCATTTGAATTTGATAAGCGGCAAATTGACATACACAGGCCGACATATTTCATCGTATTTGGTAAACAAATGGATTTCTTTTCACAATTGAAATAAAAACACTCTCCACTTTTGGCCCTTTCCTAAAGACATTAATTTTGACAATAACAAAAGTTATTTTATTTGCACGACAAAATTCCTCGTACTGTTGCATCAGAATAGGTTTTTAGTATCTTTGTTGGACTTTTAAGGTATGTGAGAAGACCTCGCAGTCTCTTTGGGATTGAAACAAACAAGTTCTGATGAACCCTACCCCATTATATTTGTAGAGCATCATTTGGTAGAGCCTGGCGTTATCGTGTCTGTGTACCTATGGGGATTAAATCTAGCATCTGCAGAAGAGAACTCAACAGTCTTGGGCCCTTGAGCTCTTGACTTTTCAAGCTGTGTGTTGTTCTTGTTCAAACATCTAGCATCAGGATTCTGCTAATTTCTCCACCGATGGCTCCAAAATCTCTCTTGTCTATCCAGACACATATGCTGATCCTATTTCCAAAAGGAATCCGGCCAACATCAGTGGTGCCCGTGGCTTTGTGGGTAGGTGCGTCGACCTCAACCTCCACATAATAGGTTCAATCCCTGGTCTGTCCGATAAGAATAATGTGCACGTCCCACCTCCTTCAAATCATTGAAAATGCTCAAAGAGTTTCTGTTTAGAAAAAGCTGCTCAAACATGGCCGTTCGGAGTCGGCATAAAACTGAAGTTCCCTTCCACTCGTGAGAGAACAATAGCTGGCACAACAAGAGTGTTTGCTGGGCAGCTAAGCTCTTTTCCTCCAAGGACTGTAGTGCCACCCATAAGAAGAAGAGTCTTCGACACCGAGCCATTGGGACAGCGCAACAGAGGACGTCCTCGTACTAGATGGCGCACACAAGTGGAAAAGGACCTCAACCAACTTGGTGTGCGCAACTGGAGGCAGTAGGCGAAAGATCGTGCTGGCTGGAGAGGCATGTTGGTTTAGGCCCAGGTCCACCCCGGACTGTAGCGGCAATCAAAGAAGAAGAAAAAGAAGTGCCACTCATATTGTACATTATTATATTATTAAAATCCTGACCAGACATGGGAATTTTGCGAGTACCGAATGTCAGAATCTGATTGAAATTAAATTTCGAATCTCAAAATACAATGAAAGTGAATCTCTCCAAATTGGGTTAAAATTGTTTAAATTCGTCATATCCAACATGTATGTTACTTAATGTTATTTCCGCTTCAATGCACGGCTCGGTAAATAATGTATGTACATACAAATGTAAATGAGAAACAAAAAATGAAACTATAAGGAGTCAGACTAAGACTCCATAGTTTCTTTCCGATCTCTTCTACCGCAATCGATTGCACGGAGTTCTTTTAGATCGGCTTCATTTTATAACTCAATTTGGAGACATTTCATGTTTCTGATACACACAGAACCAGTTTGTTGTAGGAAACAGTGAACGTACGGCTCAATTGCTGCGCAAACCCAAAGAAAAATCAAATGACAAATATAGGTATTACTGCATTTAATGTACATGTTCGTTGCACTAGGTGTGTGAAAGTGGTTAACGTCTAACAGTGCATCCATAATTAGAGCTGCCGGTTTTGCTAAGACGTCCGTGCCACATCTTTATAACGGACTAACTCATATATTTCTAGCTCTCGAGATATTTCACTCACATTCGTTTTAAAACCATCAAACGCTGGTAAATCATACCGTCTTGATAACAGATGATAAGCCAAATTCGAAATTCTCTCAAAGGTGCTAGATAACAACGTCTATACAATTGCGCAAAATATAAACCATGCCTAGAATTTGATTACCTGGATCTAGCGACGAAGAAGATTTTACACATACTTTATGGCTTTATTCCTTTATCGTAAAATAAACAGCCATCATGCATAGGTATCAAATGATTTTTCATACTTTATGTGTACTTCCGATAAGAATCTGTAGACGTTGTATTACTCTTGAGATTTGTGGAGTGCCTATATGTGAGTACAAATGTGATGATTAGCTGATGAACTTAGCTTAGTTAATTTCATTTCGCAAACACATAAACACAGCGCAGAATACATTCAGATGTTTACTTTGTGTCTTGGGAGAATACATTTTATACACTAAGTATATTTGTTGTATGGCCACAGACAGACACATGTGGATCCCCATCTAATTAAAGAATTACTTTTTTATTGAATGTTTTCCTTTAATACGTTTCTGGTTCGTAAATAAATTTATCGGAATGATTCATAGTGTGGTGAATGTAAACAAGAGGTTTTTTTTTCTTCTCCGCCGTGCATGTACCAATTACAATCTCTATCTATAACAGAAATGCAAGCCGTTTTTCTGGTGTTGATGTGAACTTTTATTTGTGCGGTGTGAAACTACTTTTCCCGCCATAAAATGTGTTGCGGTTTGAAAGCAAATAAAGCATATGACTGTGCGGATAGGAAAAGCGGCATTTTAATCGCATATCATATTTTTCACGTTCCATTTGATACATTGATATGTGCTGCGATTGGTGGGCTCTAGGAAGAACTTTCCCTTTCGATTTGTTGCGTTTGGTTTAAGGTTTCCGTTTCTACACGAGCGTAGGTTGATTTTATTTTAAACCTAGGGTGTATAAGGACACATGCACAGTAAGTATTTATGATCGTGCATTTATTCTTCAATGCGCAAGTATTTGGGCAAAGAAATTATGTATTGCAGAGGAGACAATTCTGACCAACTTTTGTTGTACGACTTTTCATATAATTCACTTGTGTATCTGTCATGTGACTTCAGTTAATGCGTGCTGGAAATTATCGATACAAAAAAATAGAAATTTGTTATTGACATGAATGAATTAAAAAAAAACAAATTTTGATCAAAAATCATTAGCGGCGCATTTTAGGTTGTGTGGAATTTCATGAAACAGTTGTTTTCGCTTTTGGAGCACAGATGGACTTGACATTTCTGGCAAACAAATCAAGTTCATGACTCGCAGCCAGGTTTGTTTTTGAATCGATGTCGACTTGTAGCCTGCTTCGGCAAGAAGCCCATTGTGTTCACCGGCACGTCCTTCGTGGGCAAATGAGCAACAATCTCTCGACCCCGTTTGGCTATAATTTCCTATTCCAAATTCGATGGTATACCAGCTTTTGTAAAATAAGTGTGATAAATTCCATGATAAATTCGTATAATTTTAGTGGCTTTGTAGTGTATTATACAATCCAAGCGGAGTCGATATCTCCAAGCTTTGATGATGTGCTATATCGTACATGTGCTAGAAAAGGCGGTGCGACATTGAGCGAAGCAGACGTCCATTTGATTTGATGCCACCCATGTACTTATCGTTGCTGTTTCATCGAACGATAAATATTTCTAGTCATTGTGGAAGCCATATTCACATCTTTATTCTCGTTCTATGTACTGTGTAAACATTGTTAATACAAAACCACATATGGTGACAGCATTGACACCGCGATTGTCTACTAAAAATCCAAACAAAATGATGAAGGCTTGCAACGAATACAGCCGGATTCGACTGATTTATCGTAAATATTCATGTGAGAAAATCAAACATTTTCATAAACTGCGTATCGTCCTCAGGAGCAGACTCAACTGCATCCCTCAAATGCAGTTGGATTCAATCGCCAATCGCTGCTTACTGTTTAGCTTGTATAGCTGAATAAGCTGTAAGCTGTAGCTGTAGTAAAACTGTTCTCACGCACTTTGGAATATTTACAGAGTGCATTCCCAAAATGAACCAGTGGACATTTAAGGGTAAAGCGTGTCATAATCTTAAGCAAAAAGCCCTTCGACTTTAGAGGCTATAGGTCCACTGTAGTTGACAAATATTTTTTTCTTTGGCTGGCCCTACAGTTCGGTGTGAACCTGGACTGAGGCCCAGGTTCACACCGACATGATATGTACCTCTCCAACTAGCAAGACCCGGGGCTAGGCGCCTCCAGTTTCATACACCCAGCTGATTAAGGTCGCGATGCTGACTAGACAAATGCCCGTGCAATTATATGTAGGACAACAATTTGTATCATACATAGAACATCGAAATTCAAGTGCATGTTGATGCTATCTGCAGGTCTGTACAATGAATAAAGGCATCAGAGAGGTTGTCAACATCTAGTTTTGATTGAGTGTACATATTTAATATATACTAGTCCTTCAACCCCGGTTGGAGTTAGGTTGGTGAGAAACTTCCTCCATTTTCCTCTGTCTGCGGTCAAATTCTTCAGCTGTGGCCACGTTTATACTGTTGACTTCCATGCTGGTCTTGGTTTACCAACTCGCCGTGTACCTTGAGGATTCTATTCGAAGGACTGCTCCGCCATGTTGCGTGTAGCCAATACAGGCCATGAAAAGCTATCCCTTGGTCCTCTACGGGCTGTAGTTCACCTCGTATTGTATTATAGTCTCTTATAGGTCAGATGTGTTTGAGAATCGATATATAAAAAAACGATCAAACAATTTTGAGAGACAAGACAAGTAGCATTCGTATTTTTATTCCTCCGTTGTTTACTCTCATAACCATTTCTGTATGAATACTACCAAATCCCTAATCGTCCACTCACAGTATTCAACTTTCGACATCAATAGTCATGATTCTTTCCACGAGTACCGAAATCAGGCCGACAAGAATCATTTTTCACGGCATTGTGAACACTCATAAATATTTTTTTATTTCAAATCAATTGAACCACTCACGCCAGACTTGTTCTCGCTTCGCTCATTGGCATCACACCTGTGTGTGCTATTCACATTTAATTTTAAAATTCAAGCGACGATTGTTATTGCCATTCAACCAGGTATAATTGAAGCGTGCGCTTGGTTTTCACTGATTTGCAAACAAGTTAAGAGGGTTTTACTACCCTTCACACCTGACTGGCTGAATAAATGAACTGATTCTTGCAATGCGACTCTTCATTGCGAGGCGATTTATTATAATAACCAGTACTAAACAAACTATAAATTTACCCACTTTCACGTCGATTCATCGTGCTTTTTGAAGTAATTAAATTTGAGTGTTTATCTGCTGTTGGCGTTTTGGAAATATATTTAGTTTAATAATGTGTACAATAAAGGGATTCGCATGAGTCTGCTCATATTTGTTTGACTTGTGGCATATATCGTGTTTTGTGTAGAGTTATATAACAGAGTGATCCCTTCTGAGCGAGTGTTATGTTAGGTTAGGTGCGTGGGTTAACGAGCCGAAGGCTCTTATGTCTTTGTAGGCTGATTGTGATACAAGTGGGGAACGTGTTATTCTTAGTCCCTTCCTCGTACCCAGTTCCATTACATCACACGTCAGGTCTTTTAGCGTCTAACAAGCCGCCTGCCTTAATGCACAGGGAGTTTAATGGCTCCTCTGCTAATTTGTCCGTGTTATGGAAGAGAATGAGCGAGTGTTACAATACAATAATCAACTATGATAGGTATAATCTTTCATCCTCTGCCAATATCATAAATATGTATATGGTGGTGGGAAATTGAATAAAAAACAATTTGTATATGCTTAAAACTTGCATTTCGTAATTGTTTACTGCCGTGTACACGACACCTAGCTACAAGCAATCATTTCATAAAAGTGAGAAGTTTAAATCCCAAGCAGTGAGTGCAAAATAAACATCATCGTTTTCTGACCAGCAAGATCCACTAAAAGGATCGTGGTTGTAAAGCACGCAGTAGAGATCTCCAGTCCACTCTATACTTCACTGTTGACTCTAACTCATTAGGATTCATTCCCAGGCGCAAGCAGAAAATTTGTTGGACTTGGTCCGACAACTTGTCCTGGTTCTTCCAAGCGATCGCCTAACTGAATGGCATTTAAGGCAATGGGTTTATTCGTGCCACGTGTCCAACCTTTCGAAGCATAGCCATTTCCTTTCGGAAAAGCAACTGTTCAACGTTGAATTCCTCTCGTACTGCCATCTTTCTTACACCATCCCGGCGATCAACTCCCCTCTCCGCAGTTTCTATTCGCCATCGTATTCTTTCGATCATTACCCAAATGTCACCATAATTGAGAGTTGAGCAAATTTGACTTTGCCACTAAAATGAGCCAACTTGGCCAATCCTATTGGAAAGCTTATCATAAATGCTCTCATCACTCGCGAGGACCCCGACACGCTTGAAGTTCTCCACCTGCTTCAATGGGACTCCACTAACATGTACCCTGTACTGGCAATTGGACATGCGTTCTGCAGATGACCCTAACATTTGATTTGTCCACGTTAACCTTCATTCCAGCATCTGCACATACTGTCACAATTATGAACAGGAGATCCGTTTGTGAGGATGTGAGAAGAATCGCAAAAGGAAGATGATTTATTCTCAACTCTTCCAATGTGACAACATTCCTCACCTCGGTTCCTCACCAAACACAGCCGCTACATACTCTCATACTCTTGTAGAACACATCAGAGTGTACCTCAAGGAACACCGTCGTTGCCTTCTTCAAATTTACAAAAACTGCTGTAAATTGGTTTGGCATGCTTCCAAGCCTTCTCGAGTACCATTCTTAAAGCTCTGGCCCATAAAATCCGTTGACAACTCATAAGGCCCAATAAGAGATAGAGAGACGGCGATCGTGGGCCATAAGTGGAATGCATCACGACGTATGACATTTAACTTTTATTGCGTTTGATATTCCTTTCTCACATGTGTGTATGTATGTGCATTGTTTTGGTCGTATTGGCTTAAGACGCAACGGACGTATTCATTGCGCACCTTTTTGAAATTCGTCAAAAAAGGATAAATTTGGTGGATTGTAACCGCAACGCATGCAACGGATTCTATGAGCCTTTGGAGTATGCGGTTGTGCTTTTGGAGAGACGAAAGCCCCCAACCTGTACTAGACCATAGCTGTAAAGGGCGCTTGCAACTATTTAGCGTAGATTTTCCTGAGGAGATTAAAACGAGATGGGTCTCTGTAGATGAAAAGAGGAACAATCATCCCAATAGCAAGGTGTAGCCGCGCTTCCAGGCAAGCCTAATGAAACGTTGGAAAAAGAACTAGTCTGAATAGTTGTAAACCTAAAGATCCAAACCCATAGGACGCAATGCAAGCGTTGCATTATGTCAAAAAATTGGGAACTCATAAAAATGAGTCAGGCAACGAGTGTGATAAGCACCAACTAGCTCTATCACTTCTTTGTGTTCACAAATTCAAACTAAACAAATTATGACAATGACAACACCGAATTTGAAGATTAAAGATGGTCTGTGTTAACAAACTCCAAAATTCCAAAAAACAGGGCCCTCGGTACATTTATTGCATTGCTAACAGATCATGGCAACTGTTGTATACGTTCACAAAGTTAATGTCCTTAAATTTGTATTGAAGCTCATCAAGAGAGTAAATATAATAGCAATGTGATTGTGATGTTGACAAGCAGTGAACTTATCTGCTGCTTGTTCTACATCTTCTCTTATCGATGTTTGGCGCTCTGCTTTCAATGGGTGCGGGCGATATAGAGGCTAATGACGTTAATAGGCTCATATCAAATATTATGACTGCGATCTGAGATCTACAAAGATATTTCGTACGCCAGCAGACGTTGGTAACGATGAATGAATCGAGTTTTGTTGCACAGTTCTACACAATGAAGGTGTGTATTACTTTTGTTTGGAATTTACAATTTACCATTTATTCTTTGTGCACAGTGGGTTCAATGTGGTTAATGCTGAATATCGTTTAACTCAGTTATAGCTCTTATAAGTTACTTCGCGAGGAATGACTGCCATTGTGGATGTGCTGATTAGAAGTGGAATAATGTACTTTCGATGTTGAAACAGACCTCACTGGAAAACTAGGCGATATGACTATAACTAGATGATACCTGATAAAATGGGTGCAATTGATGGTTTGGATAGGAGTGTCTGCTGTTTTTATTAGAGGTGTCCAAAACAAACACATCTTAATATGGGAGGGGCGTCTATCTCCCTCGGTTTATGAGGTAGGGGCAGTCGTAGAAAAAAAATTCTTAAAATGTTAAAAAAAAATAGGTTCCAAATAAATAACAGTAGACTCTCGATAACGCGAACAAATCATGAACACTCCAAAACGTGTACGACAATTTTTCGTCTTCGCCTGGTATAGTTTCCGTTTAGTTGTACGTCTCAGTTTGTTCCCCGTTGTTCTTAATTAATTGCCTTCGGTTGTCTGCTCGATTATTGCGCTTTTCTTCGTTTTTTTGGCATCATAAGTTTTGTTTCTTTCAGTCAACATGTCCTTAAAGAAACCAAAGGATTTGTCGTTGAAGTACAAATGCACAATAATTGAGCAATTCCGTAGTAGTTTCAGTGTAACGCATTTGGCAAAACAATACGACGTTTTAACCTTTACTATCTGTGCTGTTAACAAAAAGTGGGAACAAATTTTAAAGTGTGTCAACAAATATATTGGTTTGTCTCTAATCTGAAGACATCCACAAATGGAACGAAGACAAAGAAGATCATAATGTAGCTAGGAGTACCAACATCATAAGTGGTGATAACGGTGTACTGGACCAAAAAAAATTTGAACCCTAATGAAGCCTTTTTTTTTTGTTAACATGTCTTTAACAGAGCTCGTTAGTCAAAACGACATTAGTGCGTAAAGGCACCTTAGGCAAAAAGCAGTGAGAATGCTTTTTGAGAAGAAGAAGATGCAAAAAGAAATCAAGGGTTTTTCCATAAAATTATGTTTCGATTATACCCTTGCTTAGTCAATATTTCATGTTACTTTTCATGCCGTAACATTTCTTACACAATCAGATTTCTTTTAATATTAAATAAATTTAAAATCTCTCGCAACGTGAACTCCCTTGGTTTTAAATTGTTCACGTTATCGACAGTCTACTGTATTTAAATGCAGTTTTTGTAGTATTTGTTGGCGTTATCGTACTCTCTCCGCATTTTGGACACCCACACGTTCCAAAACTGAATGCAAAGATGAGATCCTCCTAAGCTATCCCGGCTGTGTCAGCTTACCAATTACAGGTTTATGACATGAAGGATTACATGTAAATTCTCTTTTCTATGTTATTTCTTGTCTCACCATGCATTGCCTTAAATTGTGTCAAGCTTGTTGTTAAGGGTGCTTATGGCATTATTTAACTCAGAAACTTTATCTCATCGCGCAACATTACGTGATTGTATATTTGGTTCAACCCAGTACGATAAGGCTGTCAAAATTTGATTGTTTACCGCATCATGGTATACAGAGCTATTCACAACGCTGGCGTAGAATTCTGCCTGTATCTTAACAAGTAGATTTTTTTATATGTACGTTGATCTTTCTTAAGCCTGAAATATCGCAATTATGAGATGTGAATACGAGCAATCCGATCGACACGTATTTTTATCTACCAGGAAGAGTGTTGCACGTTCATGGTATCAGTTCAATAACTAAGGTCGATGAAAGATAACGCACAACAAATAGAGCAAGTTAGTAGTGCTATAAATATGTTCTCGTACCCTATCGAAAGTGACCGATAAACAAATTGTGAAGACACCAAGCAATGTGTACGATGCTATGGTTTGTTTAACATTATTTTATACTCTGCATAGAGCGTGTTAGTTCCTAATTCCTTCACTTTTGCGTTAAAAATAGTTTCGTTTTTGTTCTAAATAAACGATCATATGAAACTGTGAAATAATCGTCATGTATTTTACATGGTTAATCCCAAAATAGGGCAGATCGTGCGCCAAGTTTATTTTATTGGATTTTATGGACATTATGGTAACATTGGACATTATGGTTACAAGTAAACATAAGACGATCAATCACTCCTATCGCAGAATAGGCCGGGGAAAGGTTTCACGAGAATTACCAACTTTTAATTGTTGAATACAGTCGAAGTGAGTGCTCGTGGTTGCTTTGAGAAAAAAATTCTTCGGTTGATCGGTCCTGCCTGCATAGATGGGGAGTGAATGCGGAGATATAACTACGAAATGTACGAGCTGTTCATTCTCATACATTCTCCAGCTGGCTCGTTCTTTAGCCAGCTGCCTCCAATTTCGCACTCCAAGTTGGTTGAGGTCCTTCTCCACTTGAGTGCGCCATCGGGTTCGTGGTCGTCCTCTATTGCGTTGTCCCACTGGTTCGGAGTCGAAGACTCTTCGGGCTGGAGCAGTGTTTTCCATGCGCTCAACATGGCCTAGCCATCTTAGGCGTTGATCCGTAGACACCTGACTAGACTCATGTCTCTGTACAGCCCGTACAATTCGTGGTTGAATCTTCTCCTCCAAGAACTTTCAACGCAAACTGGACCAAAGATTGAACGTAGAACTTTTCTCTCGAAGAGACCAAGTGCGTCTTCATCCGCTCTTGAGATAGTCAAAGCTTCCGCGCCATACAGCAGGACAGAGATGATCAAGGTCTTATATAACGTGAGCTTGGTCTTTCGAGAGAGGGCTCTACTACTTAATTGCCTCTTGAGCCCAAAGAAACAGCGGTTGGCAAGAGTTATTCTGCGTTTAATCTCGGTACTGATGTTGTTCGCACTATTTACTTGGGAGCCAAGGTAGATGAAGTCCTTTACTACCTCGAAGTTGTAGCTGCCTATGGTGACGTTTTGACCGAGTCGTCGATGTTGATGACAGCATATACTTTGTTTTGCCCTCATTCACCGTTAACCCATTTTTGCCGCCTCCGTCTCAATACAAGCAAACGCTTCATTGACGGCTCGCTGAGTTCGGCCAAGCACGTCAATATCGTCGGCGTATGCTAGCAGTTGAACGGACTTTTGGAAGATCGTGCCTCTAGTGTTGGCGTGTGAGTTTCGCACGATCTTCTCCAGGACGATGTTGAAGAAATCACATGACAGCGCGTCGCCTTGCCTAAAGCCTTTTTTGACATTGAAGGTCTCGGTGAGTTCGTTACCGACCTTGATGGATCAGCGAGATTTCTCCATCGTCATCCTGCACAATCTGACGAGTTTGGCAGGGATGTCAAAACTAGACATGACGTTGTATAGCTCATCTCTATGCACACTGTCATATGCGGCCTTAAAGTCGACAAATAGGTGATGGGTGTCGATCTGTATGCAGTCAGCTAAAAATCAATGACTGAGACCCAGGTCCACCGCGGACTGTAGCGCTACTTGTCATGATTTCGGTTAGTTTTTATGCTGCTGGAAAAACACAGATTGGCTTCGTGCCACTTAGAATAAACTCGCAGATCTTCTGTCGTAGACCGTGGCGTTATGGGTATGCGCGTCGACCCCAGCGAACTTGGACATATGTGTGTAGGGTCGATGCCTGGGCCCACCATATTCGAGTCACTGACAATGCTCAAAGAGAATTCTTGTCTAGATTAACTTTTCAAACGGCGTTCGGAGTAAACTAAACTGCATATCCCTTCCACTCATGAAAGATCAATAGCACGCACAATACAGGGCCCTCTACGGATTGTAGAGCCACCCGTATTATATTATTACTTGCCGTATTATATGTAGCCGCTTTGCGTGGTCCTTTAATCATTATTACGCATAGAAAGGTAAAGCTCGATAATTAGAATTCCTGAAACATTTGTGGGTATACTGATCGCCTCTGTTCAAATGTGACTGCTTGGCCATTTTTTGTTCTCAAACTGAATTCACATACCTATTTATATGAATGGATTTTTCCAGAAGTCTTATGTGAAAATGGAAGCGATGAAAATATATTTAAGTTTTAGTTAAGTTAAATCCTATGTGATGACAAATCGGATGATATACATCTTGCTGAGTATCGTTGCGTACCTTATCTCTACTCGTGGACTATTAGGAAAATGTGTTTTCTTTTATATACATAGAGATTATATTCTAGAGGACGTTACGTTACGGTCTAGAGGACGTTACGGTGGAGAGTTATGTGGTGTTAATTTTGTGTTTCAGCGAGATACTGCGGCAGTTACCACCGCAAAAAGTTATTCTTTGTTAAGGATATTAAAGTTTTAGACTGGCCAGGAAGAAATCCCGATCTACTCCAATAGAAAACTTGTGGAAAACATTATTTCGCCTCGTATTCGCAAAATTAAATTGTTTTGGAATTCAAGATGTAATACTCAATGTTACCACAGAAAGTCTATAGAGTCAAAAGGACTCATGCTTTAGTTTGACTCGTTTTTCCAAGAACAGAAATACTTAAATATGTAACGTAATTTTATTTCACATTTTCATTTTCATCATTTCAACGTTTACATAATTTTGTAAAGTGTGAGCTAGTTTTCATTCAATATTTATTCATAACGAAGCGTTGTGTTATCAAAATCCTTTGTTGGGACTTATTTATTTTCAAAATGACTCGATTTTTTAGCTTCTTGAACTCATAAAATATTTAACGTGTGGTAACACTGAATACTACTTTCCAAAATTCGATCAATACCGTGGCAAATAGAATGTTTCATTTCCATTTTACAGCGCTTGTTTACGACACTTCGGTTTCACGGTATCGTTTAAGCTTTGGAGTTATATTTGCAGTTTGTTGTTCAAGTTAAACGAGAGCACTTACTTACTTTACTTAAGGTGGCGCTACAGTCCGGGGTGGACCTGGGCCTCAACCAACAAGCGTCTCCAGCCAGCTCGATCTTTAGCTAGCTGTTTCCAGTTTCGCACGCATAGTTGGTTGAGGTCCCTTTCCACTTGCGTGCGCCACCTGAGTCGCGGTCTTCCTCTACTGCGCCGTCCCTCGGGGGTGGATTCGAAGACTTTTCGGGCCGGGGCATTGTTTTCCATTCGCTCTACATGACCTAGCCATCTCAATTGTTGGATCTTTACTCTTCTGGCGAAGTCAATGTCGCTGAACAGCCCGTATAGTTCGTCGTTATATCTCCTCCTCCACTCACCATCTATGCCGACGGGACCGAAAATCACCCGAAGGATTTTCCTCTCGAAGCAACCAAGAGCTGCTTCATCCGCTTTTGACAGAGTCCATGCCTCCGCGCCATATAGCAGGACTGGGACGATTAAGGTCTTGTAAAGCGTTACCTTGGTTGTTCGAGAGAGGGCTTTGTTTACCAATTGCTTTCTTAGCCCAAAGATGCACCGATTGGCAAGAGTTATTCTTCGTTTGATTTCAGTAACGAGAGCACACTGCCGGTTAAATCTCAGTCTCTGCACCTCAGCGGAAGCACTAAAAAAGTACAAAGCATCGCATATATATCGAAAGCCCTTACAACAGTGCGTGTATTCACTCAATGTGTTAGCATGTGCAGTAGTAAATACAGTAACCAATTGTAAGTGTTGCCATTGTTTGGAGGTCGTTTTACACAAATAACGTTCAACTGAACTTCAGATTCGACTCGGACGAGTTCAACAGAAAATTTGAACTCTATTCAGTTCTTCTTCTTCTTCTTTGATTGGCGCTACAGTCCGGGGTGGACCTGAGCCTCAACCAACATGCTTTTCCAGCCAGAACTCTGTTCAGTTACAGTTCTTTATTCAGTCGACTCTTGATAATTGGACACTTGTTAATTTGTGGCGGTTCATGTCGTTGTGGGTATGTGCGTCGACCAAAACCGCGACACCGTAGGTTCGATCCCTGCTCTGTGCGACAAAAATATTCAAATTTCAATTTCTGTTCAGGGTTCAGCTGAACTTAAGCTTAAATCTTCACTGTGAAACTGGGCATCAGACAATGACGAAGATGTGAGGACCTACCCATTATTGAAGTTATACATGTGGTTTTCTACAAGATATTGTAAGGCATTCAGAGGCAGAAGTGTTTATAAGAACTGGGCTAGCTCGATGTCCAAATTCGACGATTATATATTTACATATAGAAAGAACCACATATGCACGATTCGAATTCACGCATGTCTCTAGGCGACAAGTGTGCGACGAAAATGGGCAGCACGTATTTATATATAGTTTTCGCTGGTATTTTCGGTACCAAAATGTGAAATTGTATTTTTGTTTTACTTTTGCGAAGAATTTTTGGGCCCAAAAAATAATTTTATTGAAGTAGAAAATATAAAGGTATCGAAAAGATATTGTAAAAATGTGTAGTGTTTATGTAAGAATTTCCATGAGTGTATTTAACTAGGCTGTGCACGTAAAAAATGGTTTGTTTTGCAAAACTCGATTGGCGTTTGAAATGAATGAATTATGTAGATAGATAAGATACTTGAGTTAAGATAAGATTCACATTTCTTCTTTTTTTGTACATTCTTCTGAATTAAAATAATCCTCTTTTTTTCCTTCTTTCTTTCAGATAGTGTTTTACCCAAGAAGTTTATTTAATTTATAATTTATTGTTAAATTCGTACAAGAGCTGCTGTGATATTCCAAACCTAAAGCATTTTCTCTCCACTTCTGTTTTATGTAAATTGAACAAAAATTCAGAAATATGTCACAGAATCAATCGTATTTCTGGCAAACAACCAGACACAATGTCTATCTGAAGCGTTCAGCTAAATATCACTTGTTGATGGCCCTAATGGCAATATTAACATTTTCAACGATATGTTTAGCAGAAATGGAACCTCAAATGAACGACCAGAATGGGGTAATGCAAACGGAAGAGGTTACCGTAAGTTTGTGTTTTTTCCCCCAATGAACAAAATCTACAAATATCTAATATTTTTTTTTATAGAAACTAATGGACCCAGCAGATGATGTATTCAATGTTAAAGAACCAAATGTCGCCGAATCACCGAACGAAGAGAAATCCGATGGAATAAATACCAAGGGAACAACAACCAGTATTGCAAACCTTGGTTTTATTCATGCATTCATCGCATCAATCTCAGTCATTTTAGTTAGTGAATTAGGCGATAAGACATTCTTTATTGCTGCCATTATGGCGATGCGCCATTCAAGGCTTACTGTATTCACAGGAGCCATTGGCGCATTGGGTCTCATGACTGTACTCTCAGCAGTTTTCGGTATGGCAGCAACTATTATTCCTAGAGTATATACATACTACATCTCAACGGCATTGTTTGCTATATTTGGATTGAAAATGTTGAAAGAAGGCTATTACATGAAAGATTCCGAACAAACGGAATTCGAAGAAGTGGAGTCAACGTTGAAAAAGCAAGATGATAAGGTGAGTGATAGCACTAGGAATAAGGAAACAATAGATGTTATTAAGTGCTTGATAACGTGTAGAAGTAAATATGCATATATTGACAATACTGTGTAGCTGTTAGTATTTCTAGTTAGAAAACAAGTGGACTGTTTACTATACTGGAATACAGACAATACGTAGTTTTAGCCTTCTTAGCTTTACTTTTCCTTTCGCTTTGTTTACTTTATATAACTTTTGCTTGTTGATTAAAAAAACAAGACAAGCGATCACTTCATCGTAGAAAATCGTAGTATTTGAATCAATGTAACTAATCTGCTATTTATAACCGAATTTTGTCGATTAACAATTGCACGTAATCATTATTGCACAAGGATTGGAATAAACATATTTCTGTACTTAGGTTCCTCCAAAAATATGCATCAGCACAGAAAACGGAAGTGGAACCAAGTACAAAGTAAATAAAAAAACAAATGCAATCACACGAAACTTAAAACACAAACTTACGTTATTTGCAAACATGTGTGACATCCGTATCGAGAGCGCAATTTTCTTTTATTTGCGTATAATTTCGTTAAGCATGCTATATTTTAATTTGTGTTCAACATAATATAATCATGTCGAAGACTTACAACAAATATTGCACCCATCCCATTTGTATCATGTATCAGTCGATTCTCGATAATTTGACACTTGTTAATTTGAATCTGGAGGCCGTGGCGTTGTGGGTCTGTGTGTCTACACCTTCGCCCTCGACGTCTAGATTTGATTCCTGGTACGACCAACAGAATCATTTTCACAACCTATTTCGAGTCAGCAACTGTTTTCAAAGAGTATAACTGTCTTAAAAAGGTTCTCAAAATTGGCCGTTCGAAGACGGCAAAAGAACTGTTGTTCATTTCGACTCATGAGCTGAGAAATTAGGCCTTGGTCTTCCTCGGGATGTATCGCCACCCATTTTAATTTCTCGTTATTTTTCCCGGTCCCTTTTAAAATACTTGATAGATTAAATGAAATCAGTATTAATTGGTCAGTAAACCTATCCATTTTTCGAAATTTTCATCTTTAGCAAATTTTCTGACCTTTTTTTACATTTTTTTTTTTGGCAATTAGTTGGAAAATCATAGTATATCAAAAAAAAAAGTATTTCGACAACAACCTCTAGTCAATCACACATTTGTGGCGAAACCTATTTATTGAAGCCTATTTACAGAAGGATTAAGTTGAAGAAATGCACATGAAAGAATACAATTTTGGAATTTTTACCCGCCGACAGCAATTTGAAGTCAGCCTTTTCTACTCTCTACAATTTGAAGCGGTTTTCAACCCTCCTGTCATTTGTTTACCTACATGCACAGACCTAGCGTACAACATGAATCAGAACAACCATCAATTCCAGTCACATTGAGCGAAGAGAAGAACCTCTTTGTATCCTACGCATCTGCGCTCTCAGAAACGACACTAAGTAACGATTTCTTCGTAACTCTCGCCACCACAATCGAAAATTCGACAAGGACATCTGTCCGCTTACTCAACAGAAAATTGCGGACTTCTTATCAAAATGAATATGTTTGAAGTAATAAAACAAGGACTTTAATTAAACTCTAGTTTATTTGAGTCTGTCCTTCCGCCCTCTTCTTTAATTGAACTCTTGATGTTTAGAAAACTTTCGTAATTTGAAATTTTTCTCCGGTCCCTTGAGTTTCAAATTATCGAGAGTCGACTGTGTGTTGCATGTAGATTGTATTTGCAAAACTATATCATCGCTCAAAATGTTTTCTTGAAAATTTAAATTTTAGATTTATTTTTTAATTGATTTTAAGCGTGTGCATAGCCCAGAGATGCTTTATCCTTTTGCTAATCGTGCATTGCTAATGAGTAATAATGTGATAAATAATGAGGCTTTGAAAATGTCGTTTTACAAACATTCGTCTCAGCCGCTGGTTGCTTGTCTCGTGTCTTGCTTGATATTCAAATTTACGGTACAGATTACCACCAGAATACTTAACACAACGTTTGTACTGGACATGAACCATCTTTTGTTCATGAAGATGACAAAAAAAGTCCATGTCCAATCTATCTGATCTCTTTAAATAATAATAATAATATGGGTGGCGCAACAGTCCATAGAGGGCAAGAACCTAGCTTCTCAGCAACCACTCGTGTTGTGCGTGCTATTGTTCTCACACGAGTGGGAGGGGACCTACAGTTTTAATGCCGACTCCCAACGGCCAAGTTTGAGAGGCTTTTTCTAGACAGGAAATACTCGTAAAAATTATTTTTGTCGCTCAGAGCTGGAATCGAACCTACGACGTCGAGGTTGAGGTCGACGCACATACCCCCAACGCCACGGGCCATCACTCTTTAAATATTCTCCATTTTTTCGCTGTCATCATTCCTAAATTGTCTTATTTGCAATATTGACTCCAGACCAGTTAATGACCCAGGCACTGTGTTGGCAACTATTTGTAGAAAAAACTGGCCCGAAAAATTATGTATACATTTTATTAATTAGTATTTACTTTTTATTATTGCAAGGTGGAAATAGTCAAAAAATAAATATTTAATCCTTCGAGTCGGTTTGTTTCTTATTTAAGGGGCCATTCATTCATGTCGCTTAGAATTGAGAATTTCATAAACTCTGACAATTTAAAAAAAACTGACACGTGTATTACAAACTGAATTTGACATTTGGCAAAGGGAATGATTGATTGGCAGTGAAATACTATAAAATTATTAATTAGGATAGTCACAGTAACTTTTGTTGAGATTTTTGTCAATAAAAACTGCATAATTCAATTGAGATCTTTTTGAAAGCATAACTTTGTGCTTGCATTTGCTGGAAATGCCTGTTATTGAAGGTTAGCGTTCACAGTTCGCCGCGCTTTTGAAGGGCACTTTATTCTGCCAAAGCAAGACCCACTTCAACCTCAGAGTATCGAAGCAGAGAAGAAGTGTCTGCGTGAAGGTCACATAAACTGAGGTCAGCTTAAATGCCAAAGTCGGAACTGATCGTATACATTCTTGTTCTTCGGATTGGAACGCGCTAGATCGAGTTAAGGAGACATTCATATTGTAATGAGAAATCGTTTCTTTGCTATTTGCTAAGTGTAACAGCAGGGAAACTCATAGCACTTTGCTGATACTACTCTACTACACTTGGATTTCCAATGTAATATTTGTTGTTTTTAATGTGTGAACCTAAACTTTAAATGAGTTTCATAGATGGCGCTAATCGCAGATAAAATAGAAGATATTTCAAAGAAATATTTCTTGGCACTTGCCGATCCATTATTTCTTCGGCTTTGTTTAAATTATACTATAGTATTTATTTAGTGTCAGAAAGAATAAAAAAAGTCCGAATGAAGCGTTTCTTTACGGAAACTTCAGTAAACCGATAACGACATGAACGGACATACACGGTGGTTCCATGGGATTGACATTATTGGACTTAGATCATCGACGTCAGTGTTGCCTTTGACAGTAGTAGGATACAAATGTCTCGATAGGGAACATTTGTTGTGAACGAGCCCCTATTCAGTCAAAAGCAAATGGTAGCAATGTTAAATGTTGCACAACAAACAATTACTGACCGTTTCCCATTAATAATTAGTGTCTTATTTTCAAAAAAACCGCACATTTCATACCGGTAAACCTAGTAAGTTCAACTTAAATCACTATGCGAAATATCAGCAAATGGCCCTTAGACCAGCGCTGACTCTCTGAATTAACTCCTTATCACGAAACAAACTTCTGTCAGACGGAAAGTTTGTTTGGTTCATAGAGCGCTTTCATTTGAATACTCAATCATCATCATAATAAAGAAAATATATCACTTTGCTAAGATGGTTCTCTTTTGACAAAAACTCATAAATTCGACGACACCGTCAGATCATCTGACACTAATGCCATTTTATTCGTTCAAACCCATTTATGTGCACTTTCTATGTCTCCTCAAAACTTCCTGTTTGTAACTTTTCTCTACAATCATCTACCGATCGACAACTTAAATGATAGCTAATTTGATCTGACCTGCAAATGGTGATTGGAGCAGAAATGAAGGCAGTAGGAAACTCAAACTCAAAAGTGGTCTCAAAGTCAAGGTGAGTGAGGAAAAACAAATCAGTTGAAACCAACGAAAAAGTGTAAAATGACAAAGAATAAAGAACATACACTGTCTCAAACAAATTTACGTACACCCCTGACTTTTTAATTTAAAACAGTATAACTCGAAAAAACTTATCCGATTTGGATTCATCTGAGCCTCCTTAGTTTTGAAAACGTGTCATATTCTCAGGTGAATCCAAATTTATTATATTCGGATCTGATTGGCTATCGGCGGAGGATCGGATAACACTTAAGCAATATTCACTATACTGTCAAGCACGGTGGTTGTAAGTTACGGCATGGGGTTCAATGGCTGTTTCCGGTCTAGGAAATCTTGAAGGAGCTAACAAGAACTTAAAATGGTCTTGGAAAGTGTTTGCAGGGAAATATCGACAGAATGTGCAGGGAAACTCGTACTATCTTGCTATGTTATTCACTGTTACGTCCTTATACTAAAAGTGTACGGAAAATTGTTTGAGTATAATAAATTAATGGTTTTTGTTGAACAATTTTTATTTCAGTACAAATACTTGAGCATAGCATTCGTTTGTATATTGAATTCCCTTTAATTTGATGTACATCCTATTGGAAAGGTAAAAGTCCTCAAGTTATTCTGTTTTGAATTAAAAAGTGAGGGGTGTACGGAAAATTTGACAGTGTATACACCAAATTCAAGCATCTTATAAACAATCAAGAATGATGTACTCCGTATTCCGCAATTTGTAAGCAATTTCAACCGCACTCATCCCCTCACACCCCTCACGTCACATTTGTCATTGTTCGTGAAGCGCATGAAGCGTGTTTGAGTACTCAGTACTCACTCAGCACATTAATGATTCTCAATAAAACGATCTTTTAGTGTGAAATTTTACATCAGATGTCAAAATACTTTAATGTCAAAAATAAGTGAAATTCAATTCTCAAAAGCAAAGGAAATACGCAAATAATGGATAGCCAAACAGGTAATATGAATGTAACATCAACAACAAGCAACACACTTACAAGTGTCAAATAATCGATGATACCAATCTTCAATAAAAAAATAGTTTCCTCTGGCGCCATCTTGAATGAGATTCTTCAACGCGTCATAGTCGGCAGAGACAGTGCAATTTTACTGACTAATTTTTACTCAGTACGTTGTTTTGTTGTTGCTTCTTACTAAGCTGAGTACTGATCAGTCAATAAAACACGCTGTAAGTTGTTTTGTTCTTGCTTCACGTGTAAAATATTAATGAGCTGAGTACTGAGTAATCAAAAAAAAAAAAACACGGCTATGTTTAGATCCTTGTGTTCGTCGATTACAAAATCCACTTTGCAAAATTGATAAACAGACATGGAGGCAGACCTTAGATAAATTAGCATACACACTTTGATTCAAAGAAACATTTCAAAAAGGATTCAACTGAATGACTATGGTTAGATGACTTTTAAACTTCACTATTAACGGTTTTGTTATACAGAATGTTGCATGTATTTTAATGTTAATTATATTTTGTTAGGATACCCATTACACTCAGAAAAAAAAAACTTATTTTTATTTCAAATATATGTATAAGAATCCATATTTACTAATTGACTAAGTTACCCTTTTTCACTTCAACCAATAAATCGTGCTTTTTATGTGTCTGCACTTGGCGAAAAACTAAAGTGTTTGGCTTATCTTGCACAAAAAAAAAATATGTGTATTTATTATTTACGTATAAACACGAATGCCATTGTATGTATAATCCTAAGTCCCTCACAAAGAAAATTCTATAACTTTTGACTTTAAAACTTAACTTTATTTTGTTTTTCATTTTTGTTTTTATTTCACACATTTGATATTGGCAACTGCTTTTTGATGTTAACAAATGTATTCAATTTATAAATTAAATAAACTGAAACTATAGCTCAGGCGAAAAATGAATGATGATTACGAAGACACCGATGCAAAGGGGAAACGTAAGAATAGCAATCCCGATAGTACATCAGATGCTATTGGAACACGTCTTGCTTCCAACTCGGAAATGCAGCACCGTCAGCGAAAGCAATCCGCCGCACCATTCAATAATAATAATATTGATGATGATATCGATGCTGAGGACGAGAATTCGTCACAACGTCGTGCAATGCTTCCAATGTCAGCCACAGCAACAATGAGTGATCTGAATGAAAAGAATGTAGCAACAAAACTACCCTCATTCCAAAGTAGCCCATCCTTGTCTACAGCTACGGCAGTAACAAATGTCGCATCGAATCAAAATTGTGATATAAACCCATCGGGAGATGGTAACGACGAAGCTGGCAACGAGTCAAGTGCGAGTCAATCTGTTGTCGATCCCGGTGTGCATTCAAGTACCTCGCGATACTCGCTGGACCTGAAAGCAACAAATAGTATTAGTAATAATAGTCTGAACAAAACAAGCTCTATTGGTCAGTCAAATGGCAAACTTAGCAATGGTGATGTTAATGGAAATGGAATGGAGTTAAAGCAACTTACCAACAAAAAACGGGTTAGAAAATGGATATAATTTTATTTTCTGTTGCAGTTAAATCCCTTTTATTTTACTTTAACAATGCCTTCATTACTGTGCAACTAAAAAAGAGTTTGCGTTTAATTTTAAGTGATGCCAAATTCAATCCCACTTGTTTGTGAACATTTGTTTTCGTTTTTTTCGTACATGAATCTTTTGCTTTGGTCTTGATAAACCCCCATTTGCTCTGTAGTTGATGGATAACTCGTTCATATTGCATATTTGTTTGTTTTGTCTTGTCATGTTTGTTTCGTTTCAAGTGCATTGGGTCACAACTACCACTTACACATTTACTACACATTATCACGGGCGGTTAAGCCGCTCTTTTTTGGTAACAACATGGATTGCTAGTGTATTCAAGGAAAGGTTGAGGTTACCTGTTTTACTTGTCGACTGTCAAACGAAGTATGCGAAAACATTGTTCCTTTTTTAGCCTGGAATAGTCCTTCGACCATGTTCCCTTCGACAAATCAGACTGAAATGCTTTGTCTTACACAAGATTCGAGTTTGTAAATGTTCCATTCTTGAAAAAAAGCTCTTGTCACGATGCTTGAAAAGAAAATGGATCTAAATGTGTGTAAGTTGTCCCTGCCAGCGAAAGTGTACGTTTCTGTTGTATATTATTTTGGTTTGAAGATTAAATTTCTTTATTCAAAAGTAAATAGAAAGAATCAAAAAGGTGTTTGTATCTATAGCTCGGAATGTATTCTTTTGATGTCTTAAATAAATTTTTGGCTAATTGAAGTGATCGTTTATTTGTATTGAATTATATTTTGTTTTTCCTTGTTTTTGTATTTAATTTTTTTTTACTTTGTGATAGTTGTGGTTAGCGATAGACCTGCTTTTTTCCCATTAACTCCCTTAAAGTAATCCGATTTAATAAACTCTGAATGTAAATTAATTGTTTTCCCAATAGGAACGCGAAGTTGCTTTGGTTCAAGATCCCGAAACCGGTATTATTCGAAAGAATTCAAAACGATCTGGTGCCTATGTGGCATCAAGGATTTTTATGCAAGCTTTTACAATGACTTTCCTGGCTGAATGGGGCGATCGTTCACAATTGACGACCATCATTTTGTCAGCCCGCGAGGTAAGTAAAATACGAAATTTTATATATTTAAATTCTATACACAGGTTTAGCGTTGGGATATGATCATCACTTTCGGAGGTCAAGTGGCTCATTGTGAATCCGTACTCCATTTGTGGAGTACACAGTTCTTCTAGCCTGTCATCCCGCATAATCCATGAAACCACCCTGTGCTCTTATTTGGATTTTAAAAGATCTTATATTCAGTGGACTCAGTGGAAAGCGCAAAATAATGGTTAGCAAAAAATTCGATATAGGGAGAAATTTGAATTGGGGAGAGTCCACTGTACTTGCATTCGCTATGTCCGCATTCACCGTGATGAATCTATAGCCTAACAAAGCCGGTCCGGTTCGGGAATCGTTTCGGTGCTTCATCTGCATCTCTGGTAAAGATCGCTAGGAGCATTGTTACAATCGGACAGCTGGCTGTGATGAATCCGACGAACATACAGATCCAATTTCGGTCCAACCCCATGATCTTCTTTGTTTTGCCGATATAAAGCTCTGGCCACGTTGATCTTGTCGTTTGACAGTCGATTCTTACAAGACAAGACGATTGGCTTCTTTTATTGTTGTGTCATATAGATATGATCCAGTATAATGCACTGATCGGTGGTTGTATTGACGTGTCCACTTCAGAGATGTTCATCCAAATCCTTGTGCGGCCAATTCGTCGGGTCTTTCATTATTTTCTATTGAGACCCGAAATCCAACAGAGTTTTACATTGTGGTGTCTGGACTTTACGTAGACCGACGTATCCATGCAGAAAACTCACACACACAACTAATTATTTAGCCTGGCAGTGCTTCTGAGAGACCAGTGACTCACTGGCAGTGAGTACGCAAGTTTATAAACCATATATCTTTCAACGATATCCTCGAATGCATGAAAATTCTTTTGTTGTGTTAGTGTGCTCTCATTTCCTGTCTTCAGTTGAGTGATGTTTGTTTTGACTGCTTTTTCGCACTCTAATTTTGACAGCAAGCCTTTATATTTTGCGGCAAGGGAGGAGGGACGTAAGGAAAGCTTCAACTCCCTTGCCAATAACATGGAAAAGCTTGCTGTCAAAATTAGCGTGTGTAAAAGCACCCTTTCACTCACAACCCTAAACTTGGTCATGTTTCTCTTGGCTATTGTAATCAATAGATCACAATAAAACTCAATCCAAATAAATAGGAAAGATAAATAGGAAAGAAACCATTTTTATCTGCTTTCTTAATTATTTCTCCTTAGAACTAATATTTTTGCACAATTTTAGCACGCCAAACAATAATTTTTCATTAAATTTGTGTCTAAAACAAAGAAAAAAACAACAACCGTAGAAAACTGAGTACAATTGCGAGCAGGTGAAAATCATCAAAATGAGGAAACTTGTGGTACCGTTAGCCAACGAATTTTTCTCATGCATTTGGGTGTTTGTTCTTATACTTTTTGATACTTCTGCGAGATAAATTCATAAAAATAAAACGATGGGAGATGGGACAAAAAATTTGTAGAACTGATTCCATTGTGTCTCTAGCCCTTTTCTTCGTCCACCAAAAAGCGAATAGTTCTGTTATTGTCTGTTAATCCCAAAACAACTGCTTACCAACTAATACTTGAAGTAGAAGAAAAGTTCTCTAAAACTGTTGATACAATAAGAAGAATCTTAAAAAAGTGGGGTACCATTGCCAAGTTGGCCATGAGCAGCCATACATTTCAGATGACAAACAAACAGAACCGCATGGTTTTTTCCAAATGAATATTTTACCAAGGCCAGAAAATCTCCTTTTAAATGATTCGCACCTCTTTCCCCACACTAGCTTTTTCCTTTTGATACCGAATACTCAAATTTTGTTCTCATCAGAGAAAGTGACTTCTGACTGAAGTCATAGGGTTTGGAAAAATATCCAAAGATGTCATCAACGTAACAGGACAAAATATGGCATCCAGAACTACTATTCTTTCGAAGAGATTGAGGACTTTTTAATCTATCCGTCCTGTAGACTATGACAGGGATGATCACTGCCTCTTACCAAGTCTCGAAACTCCAAGATTGGCCTCTAATACTCAACTCTATTCTCTTTTCTATCCTTGTGCGAATTTATAAAAGCATACTTATTTATTAATATGAACTTTCCATTTTCAGGATGTATACGGAGTCATAATCGGTGGCGTCTTGGGACATTCAATTTGCACTGGTCTGGCCGTAATTGGAGGCCGTATGATTGCCAAGAAAATCTCAGTAAGAACTGTAACAATAATCGGCGGCATAGTCTTCCTATTGTTCGCAGTTACATCGTTATTCATGAGTCCCGACGAAGAAGCTTAAAACATTTGATATCAACAAAAAAAAAATTAAATATTTACTACACGACACCAGCTAAACGAAGAATTGACTTTGCATTTGAATATATTACTGAAACTGGTATATAAAATAGTTCTACAAGATGATGGTTTACAGTTTTCTAAAACGTGCCTTTTGATACAATTAAATGTATGATTTTTTCTATTTTTTTCTTTGAATGGTGTATTCCATGACTTATTATAATAGTGTTTTTTCAAATGAGTGCAAGAAATCCATGTAATACATTTTTATTTTCCCAAATGCATTAGATCCATAGAGATGAGAATAGATTACTTTGCAAAGTCAATCATTTATTTTTGATACTTTTTATTTTCGTTTGTTTAATGCCGATTTAAGGTACGCTAAATTTGTTAAATAATCATGTCTATAAATATTTCGTTGAAAAGGAAAAGTTCTGAAAGTTTGCCAATATACTTAATTTTATACCGATCTTATGAGATATACGTTTTGCTTATACATATTTGATATAAAGTGGTGGGAGGAGAAATAGCACTCAAACATAAGTTGGAATGTGCTGAAATGGGTTTAACATTCATTTACGTTGATTTTCTGACGCAGACTTTAAGAGAAGAACTGTTGTGCATGCAGTTAGCTTTTACTTACAAGCTGGATTCGAATAAAGCTATTATTTTTTTGTTGGAGTGCTATTTCGACTGCCGCCACTGTAGTTTTGAGCCATCTTCGTGATTTGTGTCATTGAATAAAAAAACGTGAAGTATACATGTATGACGGGAGCATACAGTCAAAAAGAGATTCTGTGAAATGAGAAGTAACATTCGGGAAAGGAAGGAGAAATATTGTACAATAAACATAAGTTTGCAAGCATATTCATTGTTGTATTATTGCCTTATACATTCTAAAAACGTGTACCATGATGAGTGTGTATGATTTCGACATCCTTGTTAATTCGTACAGTCGGCAAGGCTAATAACATCGACCTATTCAAATTGAAGACCTTCCATGAGGAATGATAGTCGGGGGTTGAAAAAGATTTGGGTGAAAGCAAGTTTCCCAATAATGATTTGCGCTGGGGTTCGACCTTACGCTCTTCGAATATGGTCGTCAAGCACTGTCTTACTCGAAGAAACGTGTTTTTAGGATTAAAGCGGCCAAATGAGTATGATCCATAAAACTTCGTCTCCCGGACTATCAGTTATGTAGGTTCCAGAAATCGAGTGAAATTGAGTCAAAATCGGATTTCCAAATCAATCGAGTGTTTTAGTGTTTTACACTTCACTCGATTTCTTATTTCTCTTTCAAACTCTTTCAAAATCACTTTAAGTGAAATTCAAATAGACTGAAAGCTTTCAATTGTGACCCACTTTGTTATTTGAAATAAGTTGCTGAATTTTATACGTTCGTGCAATAAAAATAAGAAATGACACCTAGATCGTTCTAGGAAATTTCAATGCAAAACTGGACAAGGAAGACGTATTTGCTAGAGTCGTATAAAAACACAGCCCACATGATAACTCAGACGGACTTCGTGACGGGACGAAACCTTTCTGTACGCATTGCCCAAAGGGACCTGGCGCTCCCCTAATCAATCAACCGTCAACGAGATTGATCACATTGCGATCGACGTCGGAAACTCCTGCAGTAACCTCGATGTCCGAACGTTCAAAGGTGCTAAAATTGACTCGGATCATAACCTTGTTGCAGCCAAGGACAGAACTCAGATACCGATTGTACAACGGAATAGAGCAAGACCGAAGAAGTTAGACGTCGAAAAGCTGCAATCGCAGTCGACCGCTAGGAACATTTCCGATATAGTCTCCCTGAAGCTTTCAGAGAGTCCAATACCGCCAGGCGAAACAATCGACGAACAATGGTGTTGGCCACCCAGAAATAACCCCTGGTTTCAACTAGTGCCGGCGAGCGCATTTACCGGCCACTGGAAGAAGGAAGAAAGCCGTTCGTGAGCTCTACGAACTTCAAAGGAAGGAAGATCACCGGCTTCTCAAAAAGAAACAGAAGGAGCATGAGAAGCGCGCGATCGAAAAAATAGAGGGGTGGTACGGCAGCGGTACAAACATCGGACAGAAGCCTGTCGGAACGAAGAAGAACAAATCGTAGTAGAGTCGCAGTCGAATCTGGAAGGATCACTTCTGCAGACTGTTTAACAACGAAGAGGATACCAATATCACTGCCATGCGAGTGTTCCACTTCACGCAATGGACGACGGTAGAAGAGAATTCCGTCCCACCGACCTAGACGAAATCAAGATATCGATGTCGATAAGTCGAACAAAGCTGCTGGTGCATACGGACTGTCCGCGGAACCGTTTAAGTTAGCTGGAGATTATCTGGTTGGGCGCATGCACCAGAACATCTGTAAGATATTGTCCGAGGAACGCATACCCGATGAGTGGAATCTCAGGGTCGTCTGTCCGGTCCACAAGAAAGAAGACCCCTTTGACTGCCGATAAGTCTCCTCATCATCGCGTACAAGATCCTCTTTTCCTTTCCAGATGCAGATCGACACCCACCAACTATTCGTCGAGGCCGCATATGACAGCGTGCATGGATACAACTACATGAATAGTTTAGACTCGACAGGATGTCCAGGATGACGATGGAGAACTGTCCCTGCTCCATCAATTTCGGTAACGATCACCGAGACCTTCAATGTTAAAAAAGGTTTTAGGCAAGGCGACGCGCTGTCATGTGATTTTTTCAACATCGTAATTGACAAGGTCGTGTAAAACTCACTCGCCAATGCAATCGGCACGGTTTCCAAAAATCCTTGTAATTGCTAGCATTCGTGGACGACTTTGATGTGATTGGTCGAACACAGCGAGCCGTCAGTTAGGCAGGCATTTGCTAGTATCCCCTGTTTCTTTGGGCTGAAGAGGCAATTGAGTAGTAGAGCCCTCTCTCGAAGGTCCCATTTTACGTTATATGTCACTTAAGAGACGTTATACGACCCTGATCATCCTTGTACTGCTCTATAGCGCGGAAGACTGGACCATCTCAAGAGCGGATGAAGAAGCACTTGACAGAAAAGATCTGCGTTCAATCGTTGGTCCTGTTTGCGTTGATGGATTCTGCAGAAGAAGAGTTAACCACGAACTGTACGGGCTGTACGGCGACATGAGTCTGGCCAGGCGTCTGCGGGTTCAACGCCTAAGATAGCTAGGCCATGTATAGACATTTCGCCCAAAGTGAAGTAGCGCGACTCGTTTGTGGGCAGATGAGAACTGTGCATAGGCGAAACCACATAAATATTGCATCGCTAAATCTAAACTAAAAAAATCTCCACCGAGACTTAACGGCAGTATACTAGTAGAGATCATTATTGTCCATTGCTTGGTGAATCACCATGCTCATAAACTAACCCTGAGTCCCACCGATATATATAGAACCTGGAAAACGAAGCGATGAGGATTTTCCTTTGTTTCTGCTCGACCAGAGCCAAAGCTCGATATAAAATCCTTCTAGGTCAACCATTCTCTAAATCATTTAATTATCCATGTTTGAGACTTAATGCACATAACTTATTCAATTTCTTTTGAATGTATTGCATATTTTTGAATTACCTTTGTACACATTTTAATTGAGTAAAGCAATAATTTATGTAACAGCTCCATTTACTGTCTATCTCTTCTACTCTGTCAAAGAAGAATATATGCATTGGTGTTGACAGACACATCTGCGGTGCACTAAAAAATAATTAGTGGAGTCTTATTACTTCTTGTGAACCCAATCATACATTTACTTCCAATAAAATTATTGTTAATCGATTATTCGTGCATTTCAAACAAAACGGCTTTTGTGAAACCACACCGTCTCGTTATATTTTCTGCTTAGTGGCTGCATTATAGAATATTCACCACACATTCAATAATAGGACTTTCAGCTGATCGATAATGTGTACCGCTTTTAGACGTTTCTTCCAACAATTTCGGAGCTCTTCTTTCTTGTAATGACGCAACAATGGTTTCTTATGAGAGACCAACATTTTGCAACGTTTGTGATCGCGTGTTTCCAAAATTCATTCCGGATGTTCGACATATATACATATATGTATGTGAGTTCAAAAATTCATACTCAAAAGTAGAGCTTGAATTGGTCCTTAATCGCGCCAGGAGATAGCGAAGTGCAATTTACAGAAAATGACACCATTGCTGATTCTACAGTCCAGGATAGATCTTAACTTCGTTCAAATAGAACTCAGGAGAGAATCCTGAGTTATGCTGCATCACTTAGAAGAGGTCCACCGACAGATAGCAGTGTTTAGCTCTGACCTCACCACTTATGCAGATGCATGTTTGTCTCTTAATCTTCCTAGCGTTTATTCATTGCAGACCATTTCAAACCAAAGCAAAACATCATATGAGTGTGTTTGTATATAATTTAATTTAATTAAAAACAAGTAAGAAGAGGAAGAAGAAGAAGAAGAAAGAACAGTTTGGATAAAATTAATTTAACGGCAGAGTAACAGAGTTTTAAGTGGTTTACATCTGTGGCATGATATCAGACGTCGGTACTGATCCATCAAACACTATCACAGACTTACTAGTAAGACATTTTTTTTGTTTTGTTTTTCGAACTCCTATGTACAATTCAACAAACGACAGATGAGAACTTTTTCTGAATTACATCTACATTGTTATACTTAAAGCAAATATTATACTGAAAATGTGCTCGATGATGTTTACTGCTGTGGCTTTGGTTCCCGGTAGATGCCGGTGAAGAGGATCGCCTCTGTTTTATGATCGTAGATCAAGAACAAGAACGGATGATTACATTCGAACTTAGTGGGCTCCACGGGACGGGCCGATCGGAAACTGAAGAGAACTGTTGCAGAAGCGGCTGTGCTGCCCTCCTCGTCGACCTTAATTTTCGACACGTGCTTTGCGTCTCCCAGCGAGAGCTTGTGACTTGTTGAGAAGCCGCTCAAATCGGCGTTGCTTGTGAAGAGATTGTTGATGCCGATCTTGTTGAGTATCTGCAAGAAATAAGAAAAACAAATATGTCAGAAAAGCCCTTGCTGTGAAGCTCTTATTTGTTCTGTCACTTACGGGAAGCAATTCGATGTTTTGTTCGAATTCAAACTTCGGCAATGACACGTCAATTTCGCGAGCCATGCCCTCTTGCAAGGCAATGCCGAGGTTCTCTGGAGTGAGGTTTTCCAAAACGTAATCCAAGCTGTTCGGCGCGAATGGCGGCAGAATAATGACCATCGAAATGTCTGATTCCTTGCCGCCCAGGTATGGCATTTCCAAGACGTGCGCCTTTAGCCGTTCGTCAATGGACAGGCTGTAGGTTCCACGCTTTTGCATCATATCGACCAGAGTTTGCTTGCTGGAAGACGTGTAGAATATAGCCTTTTCTGTGTTCTGTGGATCAAACTTGGATTCCCACTGGCCCTTGAAGTAGGCGGCATTGGCGAGGACCAAATTTGTTTCGATATCGATATCACCGGGATTCAATACTTCGGGTATTTCGTTGCGAGTCACATTGGCAATCCAGTTGTTGATCTGCACTCTGCTCTCCTCGGGCTTTGCCTGGAAATCCATGGCCTCCAATTCGTTCGAGAAGATAGACTTCATGCATGGGTTAATGTTCGCCTGTTCGGAAATGAATATTTTGTCAGCGGATGCGAATTCAACTGGACTGTCACGAGAACGAATGTTGCGTTGTGCCTTCTCGAAGTGATAGGCTTGTCGAACGTGGTTCTTGTTTTGTGCCCAATCTAGATTGAGTGCCTTCACAAGTTCGGCTTCGGTTTCCTTTTGAGCGCCAAAGTAAGCCAACAAAAGCGCGTGGTATGTACTGTATGGTGAGAAGAAAATGTTCTCATTGGGTGTGGCCTTGTTGATTGCGTCCAGCATAGAAACGGTAAACTTTTGTTGTCCCTTGTACAGGTTTGATCGAATGGTTCTGGGGTAGTTCATGTCATCTATCTTCGATAGACATCCGGCTGAGGAGACTGTTTGCACCAAAGCAATGACTGCTGCTAACGCAGCAAGCAAGATTTGTATGTGGCGCGCCATATTGTTTGTCTAAGAGAAGAGAAGAGAATAAATTCTTTAATACAAAAATATAAGCTGTTTTAAAATGATAAATTGAAGGTGGTTTTAGGTGGATGTACCAGAAATACCTGAAACTGATTTCGTTAAGTGAGCCTGTTCAGTCTTTCGGAAAGCCACACGAACTATTTTTTACACGAACTAATGTGACACCGAATTAGTGGTATGATGATTCATGTACCCTATTAACATGTACTGGATATGCGACATTTGCACGGAACCAGTGGAGTCTTAACAAAGGACAACCTCACCCATTTTTGACAGAAAATCACATCAGCACAGAAAGTGGGAATAGGCTTTGCATACAGCTATGGCCAATAAAATAGGTGTGCCTGAAGTTGAACAACCGAGAGGAGGAACAAAGTGAAATCTGGAAAACTTCCTTTAGACCTAGTCAGAGAATTGTTCAAATTTTTAAGGTTGAAAATTGGAAATTCAAGAAAATATCAGCGAGTGTTCGGAAAAAATCTAAATCAGATAAATTTGGCTGGCAGAACCGAGGAAAGTCCCCTAAGATCTAGACGTGTGAAACAAGGTTCGACTTAGCTAAAACTTAGCCCTGCGATAAGGACTGGAATATAGGGCGTTATAATAATAATAATATGGGTGGCGCTACAGCCCATAGAGGGCCAAGGCCTAGCTTCACAGCAACCACCTAGGCCTAGCTCACAGTCAACCTCTACAAGGAGCCAGTCTTATAATATGGGGACGTTTCTCATGTCATGGTATGAGAACTTTGTGACGTATAGAGGGAACAATGACGGCGGATGCTTACGTTGGTAATCTTCAAAATATGTACTACGCTGCCCTACGCCGAATTTGAAATACCCATAATTTGGACATTGCAACAGGACAATGACCCAAAACTTGCCTCAAGGCGAAAGATTTATTCGACACTGAAGTGAAGCCAGAGTAAACTTGCCTCCAGAAAGGCTAACAGATGGTTAGAAGAAAATGGTGTTTCAGTTTGAAGACTTCACGGCAAGTCAGCGCCCGATAAATCCCCTACCTTGGGTTAATCTTTGTGATGTGTAAGATGTCTGTTCTTGTCTTGAATATGTGCATCAATTCAATACCGAAATATTCCAACCACCACATATGTGCATCATCCGTTTCCGAGGCTTGTTGTTGCTTCGTAACTATTTTTTGTTTTGTGTGGTCAGGCAGTTACCGTAAATGTCTGCATGGGCTCATGTTGCTGTACAGTCCATCATCATGTCGTCCACAAAGGATGACACGCAGAACTTTTTCATTAAAGAGACCAAATGCTTCCTCATCTGCTTCAGATGTCGTCCATGTCACTGCGGCGTGCAGTTGAACTGTCAGACGGCTCAATTACCCAATGTCCCAATGACCTTAGCTGGGCCTTTACAAACAAATCCTACATTAATTTCATCTTCATTTTTGATTTGACTCGATTATTGCGCCCTGTATAATTAAGCCCTAATTCGTGGTTCGTTTTTATATTTTTCCATGACAGAAAACGACCCGGCAGTTGTTTTGCTTGCGAATAAACAAACGAAACCAGAACCATAACAACAACATAAAAGATATGTACATCTCAAATCTCGTTTTAGTATTTAACTCAATATTGTGATCTTACATAAACCTGTACCTTACGCACAAAATTTGATTTGAATTTCCAACAAAAATTAAGACGATCTGTTCATTCAACTGATCAGTTAACAGAAGAATTTTTCACCGAAATGCCCGAATTTAATTGCATTAATGCGCTCTTTCTCCCCCGTTTTTTTTTCGAATTTATGAAACACTATCAATCCTAGTTCTTTTCCATAAGTTTGCCTCAACAAGTTTTCAAATTAATTGCAAAACTGGAATTTCAAGTTCGTGGAAACACCAACAACCGGCTGACGTTCGATTTTCGTAGACAAACAAAATCATTTCGCTTCACAAGCGTGCAGTGCTTCGACAACATCAGCGCGAGCACCCTCTCTCAATTGCTAAGCAAACATCTATGAAATGTTTCGAAAAACCAAAATCATTTCGAATTTTTAAAATTAATGTGAATTTAGGTTATCATAGTTCATGCCGGCTGTGTTCGCTCATTTAAGAGAGGTCAATTGAATTGTTGTACAATTCCCCAAGGAGTGTGCGTTTTCGCTTGACGTTTGAAAGAAAAAAATCTTATTGTTGTTTGTGGTAATTCCACTGACGTGGTCATGACATTGAGCGTTAGTTAATTCAAAAACCCACGTCAAAGTTCCGTTAATTTTATTCAATGTTATGCCCGCCGCCACTGCGCAATAGACACATACCTTCATTGAAAATGTATAACCTGTTTTAGGTCAGCACTTCGATCGCAAAAAGAAAAGGAAAAAAATAAACTTGCGCCAAACAAGTACAGTGGATCAATATATAAACTTGAAGACAATGCCGACAGAAAATAAATTCTTCGTTTTTTAACGATGATTAGACATTATTCAGAGTAGGTGTTTCACTTAAGTTAAAAGAGAATGTTTATTGTCGAAGTATGATGCAGATCTTTGCAAAATCCAAAACCATTATCTAAAGGTACATTTTCTGTACATGGAGTGATTTTGTTTTTGATTTAGTAACAGACATTTACGGTGTTTTTCATTCTGCAGAAGTAGTGCTTTCACATGGATACGTGTGTCGAAAATGAGGTGAGATAAATGTTGGGTATTTACTGAATATGTATTAAATTAGTGGAACGCCGATAACAATGCAGCTCTTACTACCAGATCGAACCCCAAAGTGAAGACTCCTCGTCGACTCAATGTACAACACCGTCAAGCCCTCCGAATTCATTGGAAGCTTAAAACTATGTGTATGGAAGATGTGTCGTCCACTCTAGGTGTGGTTAGGCTACAAGTGTCATTAGGTAGTGCACTTCGACCAAAGTAGACCCATTGTACTGCCATGTGTGTTAATAACTGCGTTGGATTGTTTGACAGCCAGCCAGTTTTACTTTTGTTTTGCTGATATCGCTTAAATTGACGAAAAAGTATGGGCCCAATGTGGGTTTCCTGATCGAGGCAAGTGCTGGGCAGCTACACAGGAGGTGATGCACATTTTCTTCTCCTTCTTCATATAGGTAGCTCCTGTAGAAGTCATTTGAGAACTGTTCATTTGAAGACCTAAAAGGCAGTGTCATGAAATTATACCCACTGCCGTGCTAATTTTAGATCTTTTAAGAGATATGTGAGATATGTGGTTCCTGTTTCTTCCATATGGCATTGAGTGTTTGCTAAGAGCGATTGAGCTGTAACTTGAAGGGAGTACCTATGTCAGAAGAGATTTCATCAACCGGCAGTTTTTTTAGCGATTTTAGCGGGTTTGTCAGCTTCCCTTGATGTCTCTATGGCCGGGCACCTACTTCAGCGAATGCTAAACTGTTCGGATATCTCGTTATGAAATTTGCGACAGTTTATGACTACATTAGAGTTTAAAAAGAGCTGTCTTCTTTAAGATACAGATATAGCGAGCGGATATCACGTTCCACCTCAACCAGGACAAGGCTCAGCTAATCGCCATAACTTGGACCAGACTGCAGTATTTAGGTAGACGAATAGATTGGTTTTAGACGTTCAGAGAATATGCCGAGAGACCAGTCTCAAAGGGAATATTGCCGTCTTACCACAGGTCTCTTTTCCGAAGTCAGGGTTTCGAAGTTTCTCTCTGGGAAGCACCTACATAGGTGTGCAGTCGTTCACTCGAAGTCAAGAAATTCATCTTGGGTACACAGAATAATATATACTCTGACGAACCAACCTAAAGCGCCATCTGTCTGGAATTTCCCCACGGGCACTCATGTATGTCCATTTGGGGTTGATTATGGATAACTGCACGGTGGCGCCCCTCCGGCACTATATACGGGAACTCATTTACTCCATAGGCTTTGGTAAGGTTGGTGCTTGTGGGTAGCGTTATTATAGCGACGGATTATAGCTACTATTCCGAATGGTGTTGAATTGTTTCCCGCAGATGGCGCTTTAGGTTGGTTTGTGTCCACGTCACAATACTTATGCTGTCATTAATAATAAGTGCTGTATAATCTTGGGAACTGGAAGAAAATGTCGTATAATAACGATGTTACGGTAATATAGATAAGACCAAGTCTTTGTGAACCCAAGACAGTTTGGTCATGATGAATGGAAGGATGGAACTATTGCTATTGCTAATAGTCAAGTTGAAGGGCGTTATTAAATTCTTGCAGAGTACATCGTCGTTGGCTGATTCACTCCAAGAATTCATTTGTTAGAAGAGGTAAAAGGCAGGTATACGGATGATGTTGGCTGTGTATTAAAAAAGGAAGCAATATTCTCAGTTCACGAAGAAAATTTAAATCAATTTGGCATATTAAGTGTCCACAGGACTTCTTCGACTGGCGCCGATGCTTAAAATGAACGTTATTAAAATTTCTTAACACACTTTGGATGTAAGTTATGCTAGTTGGACAGACCAACATGAAATGATTGAAAAGATGTTAACCAGTGTGGTGCGTCAACAGACAGGTGGGAGCCGAAGTTGAGTTATTTGACAATAATTTAAGTAGGTACTACTGTATCCAAATAATCATTTTCCGTAAGCAATTAAAGATCTTTTATGATCGCTGAAAATGGAATGCATACACATAAAGAAGCTCCTCAAAACCGTCTGCGTTCCACTGTACTTTAAATATCATTCACACGATTAGACCTTTGATTACATAAACATCTTCAGCTTGACTTGAATATTCGATGATTCCATCGAAAATGTCTCATAATATGAAGTAGCGCAAAGCAAGAGAGACAGAAAATAAAACAAACAAACAAAGAAAGTGAAAGTGAACGTTTCTTCATAGTCCACTGAACGGCAACGTCACATTCATTCAGTCATTCATGCACACACACACAAGCAAAGCGCACGCACACGCATCCAAATTGGTCTGGTCTGGCTTTTCCATATGAGTCAGATAGGGGAAAAGATGCCAGTGACTTCAAGTAGCATGAAATTTGGAAACAACGGTGATATCAACTTTTTTTTTATTTAACGGTCTTGTGAGCAACAACAATGAGTCATTGCGGCTTCAACGATCCTAATTTCAGCTTTCCATTGTATGAACTTTAATTTGTTGTACACTCAGTGAGTGTGTGGAGTTACAAAAGAAACCAATCCAATGCAGTTGGTGAAATCCGTGATGTGCAGTGACATGGAAGATGTGTACATAGCCATACCTGTGTGGTGACAACCAGGAGTGTTATGTAGGTTGGTACTTGGATAAATTGAGGTTAACTTTTACACGGAGGAGATGACTTTAAGTTTCACCTCTCCAAACTCTCTACGGTGATTTCAGTAGGCGAGGATTTGAACCGCAAGACTTTCAATCGATATTTGGTGTCTTCTTAACGATTCTTTCGATGGATTAAGTGAGTCAACAATTTCGAAGTGGAGAGCTTGAATTTTTGAGGCTTTGACTGAAGTATTGCATTTAGTTAAACTCTTCAATGATAGACATGTCGATGGTCCCATGCAAGTTCGACAAAAAACCCTTGAAATTATAGTTTAAATAATACAGCTCAGGAATCGATTTTGTATGAAGAAGGTAATAATGAAATTCAACGACCTCTCTAGTGAAAATACTTACGGTCGCAAAGGACAAATAAAAAAGGAGAGCCCTTCAACTGCACCAACTACCGGGGAATAAGTCCCCTAAACATCGCCTATAAAATCTTCTCTGTCGTTTTGTGTGAGCGATTGAAACTATTCGTCAATAACCTGAGAGGCCCTTATCAGTGTGGTTTCAGGTCGAGGAAGACCACCATCGATAAAATCGTCTCTTTACGCCAGATTCTGCAAAACCCCAAGAAATTCAGATCGACACCCACCGACTATTCGTCGATTTCAAGGATGCATTTGACAACTAACCTGCAGACGAGCTGCACAACGCCATTTCTAGTTTTGACATTCCTTCCATATTCGTTAGGTTGTGCTGGATGACGATGGAGAATTCTACTTGCTCCATCAAGATCGGAAACAAACTCACAAAGACCTTCAATTTCAAGAGTAGACGAAGAACCCCTTAGTGCTTTTGAGAGACAATTTCGGAGTTGAATCTTTGGTTCTGTTATGGTGATCGTTTTTGTACGGACTGCACAGAGACATGGACCTTGCCAGGTGTATCTGGATTCAGTGCCTTACTTGGCTAAGCCATGTAGAGCGCTACAATCCGAGGGTCTTCGACTCCGAACCAGTGTGACAAGGAAAAGAGGATCCTCACGGAACCGATGCCGCATACAAGTGGAGAAGGACTTCAACCAATTTGGCGAAATTGAAGGCAGCTGGAGAAACTTTTTGACTGAGTGCTGAATCCCAGGTCCACCAAGAAGAAGGCTTACGATCGCTACCATCAACAACTCCTCAAATAACATTGAGATTCAAAATAAAAAGAGAAACAGAAAGGTCAGTCTCTCAGTACCGCATGTCCACGTGCTGCCCCCTTCTTCTCTGTGAGAACAGAAAAGTTAATGTCAATATTCTAAGTGCTGCACAAACACGCTGCGGTTGACAAACTCCAAATAATCCAGTCGTACAGGTTTTTGGTGAGCACGAGAACCAGCGAAAGTATTCAATTTTGCACAATTTGCATTTTTGATAGTGTAAGGAATTCGTACATTTGCTTTAAATACTTGTTTGTACATATATGGATATATTTTTAGAAATTCTCGCTTAAGGCATATCGATCATGAGTCCCGTTTCCAAAGTGGGCTCCAATTTGACATTTATTGGCATCACTTGTTTGACTGTACATATTCCAGTTTTAAGAATGATTCAAACCAGACAGACAAACGGATTCCAGTTTGTTAAATTAAGCAAGTAAGTGTTTTAGACATAGTCTATTAGTTTCCTTGTCTACCAACGACAATTTGAAGTATTTTTTGACATCAGTGCGAATTTACATGAATTTTTGTCATCTACATAATAACAAAAACGTGTAATAGGGACTCTTTGAGAGTCTGAGAAAATCCAAATGTCACTCTAAACGGCAAGAGCAGTAGGATAATACAAGTGTAAAGACTTTTTAAACGTATGATCCAGGAGATTGGGTGTTTTCATAAGCTTCAGACTAACAAAGGAGCGGGTTAGCCAGGTTCATTAATGCATAAGACGATGCAACTAAGGTGTAATTTTGCACCTTCTGTTCATAAACGTCAATATGTGTTCGATGTCGGGAAGATTTTACAGTAATTATTTTATGACTTCGCAAAGATATGGAGAAAACATTTTACTTGTAAACAAAGTAAATGTCTTTGCAAACGTTTTGCTATTACTTTTACATTATATTATTGTTTGTTATACATGGCTTTTAATAGGCGTCTGTTAGTAATGAATACGTTATGACAATTTTACTAAAGCTGGCCGGGTATTTATTCAAAAGCACATGAGAAAAGAAACTGTACTAACGCAGATGTCCGAGGATAATGGAAACTTATGCTATTAAGGTTTTTTTTAGGAATTCAGTCAGATGCACTAAAGCCACAGTCCGTCTGAAAAAATAATATTTGAGGATTAAGCAGGCGTTTGAATTTTAAAAAGAACCTTAATTTTGTAAGTGGTGTCCCGTGGCGTTGTGGGTTCGATTCCTGCTCTGTGCGACAGAATTAATTTTCACGGCCCCACCCCTTTCGAGTCACTGACAATACTCAAAGAGCTACTCAAATTGGTCTTTCGGAGTCAGCTATAGCACGTGAAAGAACTATAGCACGCCCAACACGAGTGGTTGCTGAGAAGCTAGGTTCTGGTCATCTACGGGCTGTAGCCACCCATATTGTAATAAATAATTTTGTAAAGGGTGCTCTGTGCTCCCAATCGACTGATCCATTTTTGTTTTTAGCCAATGATCACTGTAGCTTATCTTAACGCGTTTTATGAGCCATATAGAGAGATGAAGGTCGAATTCTGCTTTTTATTGTAATTGCATATTGCCTTAGTTCAATGGCATTGCCTATATTCGTAGCATGTAGACATACTTGTTCCTACAAGGCCTAAAACATTACATCAAAAACATAAGTTTCCACAAACATGCTTAAGCCCTCATATTTTTTGTTTAAGGTCTATAAGTTATTTCGTGCAGTTTGCTAAGAGATGGCATAACCTGCACTATTCCTTTATTATTATTCCATTGGAACATGCGTTGGAATGCTACTGTCATGGGTCTCATTGAAAAAGTTATAGTTTCAGATGGACAGATGGACAATACTTTGACTCCACATTATGGACAACGTTCCGAAATATGGACAGACTTAGCTTTAGTATTGGATACAGTCTATTAGGTATTCATGCAAAAAGACTTGACCAACAATTTCTGCAGAAGCTGCCTAGACAAATATGAGAAGGATAGCATGCAGCACCTTACCTGCAACTGTCCTGCACTTGTTGCCTGACGAACATAGTCATGGTCTTTTTTTTTCACAGTCATGGCTACCCTCTTTCTTAATTGAAACACCACATCATCCTATTTTGTTCTTTGCTTTGCACGAATTAAGTTATAGATCTGAGGGTCTCTCACCCTGGTACAGGATCGTACATCATGCATACAAATGCCCCTTTTCAGACTACATTCCTAAACCCAAGTCAGTTCAATGTGAAATCTCCTCAAACTGGCGTCAGCGCAAACAAAGCAAAATAACAATTACGTTCGTTTTGTGACACATTTAAGCGACTTCGGGAAATACCATCTTTGCGTCATTGGGGGCAAGTCTTGAATGATTGGGTCTAATGCAGATCCAGCTCAATTTTACAAAATCCTGTACCATCCAAACAACAATTGACAAAGGTAATGTTGTAGAAAATTGTATTGTGCAGTTGAGGTAAATAAACTTCTTCATTTTTACCCTATTGTGATCTAGATTCGGACTGTTGTGTCGTTTGAGTAAACATCAGCTCATTGATGATTCAGATCGTGTACCGATTATGGAACAGAAGTATGTACAAGATAGGTAACATTTGGCTCAAGGGGTAGCATAGTAGGAAACATTGCCAAAAGCGCAATTTTATTGAATTTGTAACTATTTAGTCAAATGCGAATGTGTGCCGTATTGTATTTAGATCAGTGCTTTGTGTTTTTGTGGACTAATGTGATGGACATTTTGTAAGATATCAAGAGTGATGTTAATGTCTCCGAAAGTAGGTTTGTGTACATAAAATTTCCTTTGAAATACTCTTGCCAACTGTGATGGAAAAAAAGGTTAGAAAGTAACTAGTTACAGAGTTCAGAAAGGGATGGAAATAATAAATAAGAACAAATGTTGCAGAAACCAGATTTTGTTTTCAGTTGCGACCAAATTTTTGTTTATACTTTATTATCGACAACGAAAAAACCTCCATTACCGTCACATCACATCCAATAATTCAGTTTCGCATACTTCTAGAGTTTGTTGTCAATTTAAACACAATGCTGTATGGTTCGATGACTAATATCGGCGTTCTCTTCGCACCGGCACAAGGCAACGGAAACAACAAACGACGAAATATTCTAATTCACTTGCATGTACTACTTTAATCATCCTTAATATGTAAATGAAATGAGATTTCATTTCATACGAACTCAGGTCTGTACTCTAATCGGAAAAATAATAATAAACAAAGAGTTACCGAACCATAGCGTAGTTATTTTCCAGCGACTTCCTGCGTATTCATGTATTTTCACAAAAGCCAGCCTGTCTGATACTAGAGGTATAAGCGAATGGTAGACTAATTTTGCTATTATTAAATGTGTGTGCACTTAGACGTTAGACCGAAATTTATCTTAATTACGAAAGGGAAACCTTTACTTTTGTAATTAAATTTTATGAACTGTTGTGTAGATTTGGAAAACACATGCGACCAAGTGCGTCGAGATAATCTCTGGGGTGTTCTGTATAAGATTGACGGTTCTCCTTTAAAACTATTCAGTCGCTATACACAAACTGAAGCACTTGTGTTCGGGTTAACGGTACTAAATCCATACCTTTCACACTAGGCGTTGGACTTCGCTTCTCCTTTTCATAATTTTCATGAATTGGACGTTGAAGCGCAGCCGAGCTGAGAAATGTTTCACAATGAGAGAGTTGAGGGCAAGTCATCTTCTATTTTACAGATAAGAAGCTGGCAAGATTCAACATTTGGGTGTCAGCTAGTACTGGCCTGTCTCAAAACAGGGATCATAGTAGGTATTCCAAAAGATATACCATTGGGTTACCAAATGGCTATTCGGAGTTTATTTTTGAGTAGAAAGGCTTGTCAATGACCTTTCTTAATCCGAAAATGGTTGTATGACTTAAAATGTCTGTATCCCCTTCGCAACATGTTAAATACACTGCTTAAAGAGGTTTTGCATAGCTACTATGCAATTTAATGCAAATGCATTTCTTTCGAGTTATAAGTACAAAAACAAACACATTATAACATTACAGCCCACAAAATGAAATAAAAGCATGCATTAATTGAGCATTGATTGATGTAGGTCATTGTCAAGTTCAACAAAAGTATACACAATCTAGATTTGTATGCACTATCCATTCAGCAGAGAGTCGTAGTTATCGATTGTTTTAATCTGCGCACTTTTGATTATGGATATGAGTGTAGACATGTATTTCCGTTCAACACACTATCGTTTCCACTAGAAGTTTGTATGCACGACTAAGTAGATTTTTAACATTTAAAAATGTTAGTTTGTTGGAAGTCTCGACTTATGTATCGATTCAGTTAAGATAGAATGGAGTAAGCAACATGAAGCGATATAGTTCTCAACATCAACAACGACAGTCTTCGAAAATATGTTCGTGTACGTTAAAAATAGGCACTTTGTCCAACCACGATATCATATACAAATTCATTAGATCATGTACGCTTCTAACGAAGAATTTTCCGTCGTTTTAAAACTGGATAGAAATATGTTACAAAACATACAAAAACAAAATATTTCAAGCAGACATTTTTCCGGATTGGTTTTTAGTTTTTCTGAGTTTCACGTGAAGCTTCGAAAGACACATAAATTGATTCGGCAGAAAACCAACAAACTACCCACCGATTTTTTTTTTGGGAACAGACTTTATAATTGCGTAAACTAGATTTATCCTCTCGTCTTTTTTCGGGAAAAGAAATCCACTACTCCTTCAACTGGTTAATTTATTCGATTTGCATTGCATTTGCAAAATGACTTTACCTGTTGGAACTTTTGCGTTCTGTTAATACGTCATACGTAAAAAAGCAGCGTTTGTAACGCAAAACGAAACTATTGGCAACAAGGAAGTAGAATAGGGAAAAACGAAGGAGACCGGACATTCTGACGGTGACTTTTAATCAGGATAGACGTTTATTTTAATGTGGAATATTTATCGAATTTTAAACGTTGAACCAAATATATGTAAGAGGGATCATTACATATATATTTTGTTCAACGCTGCTTTGTACGTATGGACGTATAGTTTTTGAATTAAACGATTTTTTGTTTGCGTTTAAAAAGCCTTTCACTTTGCATTCAGTTTCGTATTTGCTCAGTGCACCCGTTTGCTTATTTGTTTGTCTCAGAGCTAAGTTTTCTCCACCCTATCTCATCCAATTTTCTTCTGAAAATTCTCTACCAACATCCGATATTGGATATCGGGATCAATTTCAAAGCAACAGTCATCACGTCAATGAGGAGGAAGACGAAGGAGGAGGTGAGGTGCTCATGAGCAAATTTAAATTACCAAATACTAGGGTTTTAGTGATTACCTGAACACATGTATCAAATTGGAACCAAAAAAATAAGGTTAATACAAAATATTGAAAAACGAACATTATTTTTCGTTATACTGGACGTCCAGTGTATGTATCTTATTAATTGCTTTCAAATACATAAACAACTCACATTAATCGCTTTGTTGATCTCTTTTTCGCCTGTAAAAAACAAGTGAAATTTTTCATGCGAAAAGCATCATATTTCACCCGAAAGAAGAAGTAAAAACTAAGAGGAATCATTCAAAGATGAACAAATTTTCTCCCGAAACTCGTGATATAAGGAAAGTGAAAAGGAATTTCTTGGCGTGAAATGTGGTGCGGGTGAAACACATTTCACAATAAGGCTGAATAAGAAGAACGAAGTCTGTTGCCTTCCGCGGATTAGATTGACGCGATTGGACGAACGCAGCGAGCCGTCAATAAGGCGTTTGCCTGCATTGAAGCAGAAGCGGCTAAAATGGGTCTAGCGGTAATCTAGGGAAAAAATAAGTTTATGCTACGTACATCATCGACGTTTCGGAGAGAACATCACAATGGGCAGCAGAAACTTTGAGGTAGTCAAGGACTTTGTCAACCTCGGCTCTACAGCAAACAGGCATTATAACACCAGTACAGAGATCAAGCGGAGAATAACTCTTGCCAATCGCTGCTTCTTTGGGTTCAAGAGGCAATTGAGTAACAGAGTCATCTCTCGAAACACCAAGCTGACTCTATATAACACTCTGATCATCCCTGTCCTGCTCTATGGCGCAGAGACATGGACGCTATTGAGAGCGCATGAAGAAGGTCTTGGCCGTTTTGAGAGAACAGTTCTGAGAGATCTTTGGTAATGTTTACGTTGATGGCGTCTGGAGGAGAAGATTTAACCAGTTAATGGTCTTCGGCTCCAACGCTTCGCTACTGAGCCATTTGGATAACGCGCAGAGGACATCCTCGAACGAGATGGCGCACGCAAGTGGAGAAGGTCCTCAACCAACTTGGTGTGCGCAGCTGAAGGCCGCTGGCGATAGATCGTGCTGACTGGACAGGCATTTTGGTTGAGGCCTAGGTCCTCCCCGGACTGTAACGCGAAACAAAGAAGATGTAGAGTAGACCGAATCTCATAACTCTTACCGGAGTTTTAACCTAAGATTGGGTCTGTCATTGTAGTGTTGGAGAAGCGATAATGAAGGGGAAACTATTGTGCATCTTCGTTTTTCTTGCAGTTGCCTCTCATAACGAAGAAGGCCTCAAGTGGGGGCTTACTTATTCCACAAACTGGTGGAACTAAGCAGCATTAGTGTCTGCCATGTGTATAGCTTTGTGTAAAGCACCAATTGAATCGGAATAGAAAAATGTCTGATCGAATAGAATCAGCCACTTTAATCTTACCAAGCTCGACGGCACATCAGCACCCCAATTTGGAGTTGTCATTAGCCTGATTGCCCTGTCACAAGTCTCACTGCCACCTTCTCCAAAATGAAAGTCATTAGGATTTAGGAAAATAACGCAATGAGTCTCCTTCGTGGCAATCAAAACAAGTTACGTAACTAAACCTCGTCATGCGATCTTACTAGTTGATGATCCGCAATGAGTGGTCCCATAATTATTCTTTTTATTAAGTCTTAACTGACAGTACACTCAGCATTGCACATGCATAAGCGATAAATCTTTTACTTTAAGACTGAATCGGAATTGGTTGCTGTTAGACTAGTTAGAACTCGTTTAATTTGTTCACTGATTGCTCGTCTACCAACAAATGTCGCCAAGCATTGTGCTGACTCTGCTAAAGGATTAATACAGACCTCCCACGTCTCGAAATATGAAAAACAAAAACTTAACATTTTGTAAAACCCCTTCTGCTTTTGGTCATCATCAAGCGCCTTCTCACACGATTTTGTTGATCAATAAATTTTAACATGTCGACCAAGTTAACGATGTGTAAACTCCAGGCACGTGTACGTCGTGCAAGGTCAGCATCGAAAACGTGTACGTTTGGGAGAAAACCCCAAGTGGTGTGTTCATTTCCAGGCGATCACTGGAAAGTTTTCGCTAATGACACTCATGACCACATCCATGACGGATGGGAATGAGAAAAAACCAACAATACGTGAAATAATAAATATAACCTCAAACTAATTTCGATTTATTTTAATGCATTCCGTGGCTGATGGTCAGCACATGAAAATCGCCATAAATACTGCGATGCAATTGTGCACAAAATTGTGCAAGTGCATTGTGTCCAGTGAATATTAAAAAATGGATTTCTTCACGCAGTGACTGCTCGCACGAAGGGCATGAATTATTGTATGCACACGCACAAAGGTCGAGTTCAAAGTTGCACGGATTGAATCGATTCCGAATAAGCTCCATCATTATATCATTTGCGGGGAGCTCGGTGAGACAAACAAATTATTACTCATTTCTTTCGACACACAATAGCCGGTGGGGTTTTCCAAGCCAAAGGTCTCCCCGACTATCGTCGGTCTTGTGTTCATACGCATATGCAAATTGAATCCGAATCACATTAAGTCACACATGGTCTATTAGAGAAGCTAGACAAACTAGCTAACATTGTACAGCGCACACATTCGCCGTATTGACGTCCAGACTAGTGATGATCGCACCGCCTAAATGATGGTGTGATACTGATTTCCCTCCATTCATTACAAACGAGAACGTGTACGTACCGGTTAGACTGAATTCAGATAAGAATCTCACTGAAATCCATCACAAATGGCTAAACAACAGCGAAACCAGTTCTCCTACCTACCAGCCGACATTCTTCGGCATACGTCATATTTGTACATATATGTGAACTATGTGCAGCTAGGTTATTGACAAACTTTTGCGCTTATAAATATTTAAATGTTGTATACGACAAAAGCAGACGAGACGAGACGCACGGTATGTTTGAAGGTCAGTAGAAGAAATTCTACGAAACAAGACTTGAATGTTTTATGACCACTTCGTGTGGCTAATACCACTTGGGGAATCAGACCCACACACATACACTCGTCCAAAGCTATGACGAAGATACTGGTAATGCATTCAAAACATATGCGAATGTGACCCCAAGCATTTTTCGCCGGAATATGAAACAAAAAGGAGATTTCATCACTGAGTGTGCGGGCTACTCATACTTCGTGTCGGGTCTAGTTTTGACATTCCTCTCGAATTCGTCATGTGACGGGGGATGACAAAGATGAAGTTCCATCGGAGTCGGCGTCATTAACACTTTTATGTTGACATAGATGGGAAATTGCTTTACCGTGACACTCCGAATTCGGAAAAGTTTTTGACAACTTGTTAGTGTCGAAGTGCTGTCAATTCGAAATGATCGTGTACAGATTAGGGATGAGAATGCAGAGCCCAGAAAGTGAAGCAAATTTGCTCAAAAATCGAAGAGATTCCTGCGGATCTGACTAGGTCAATACCTATATTTTAACAAACATGTAGATGCTGCTGTTTGCCCAAGCCCGAGGCGCTTGCGTCCTTACAGCCAACTCGATGCGGGGTTGAAGGTAATCTGTTGCATGGTCCTCATACGGCCCATGTTCACGTATGGAAATCCCGCGTGTTCAGTGTGAGTCAATCAATTGATGGAAAAGATTCGTGTGTTTGAGAGGGCTTGTCGTAGGGTTTTCCTTCTCCTTTACAGATCATCAGCACACAAAATTCTGGTGGACAATTTCCTGCTGAAACTGATTCGAGGGCATACGGCCAAGGAGATGATAAACTGATCGTTGGCACTTTCTATCTCATTCCTCATTACAACGAGAAGGTACAACTTTGTCCCCTCAGAACCAGAAACAAGACGTAAATCCGGTGTGGATGGGTGACTCAACCACGACCTTTGCGTCGCACAATTTTATTTTAATATAGCAGTAAGTAGCAATACAAATGTCGTTCAACTAGTTGTAAGCACTTTTGTCTAGTTAGTAAGATTGTTAGAGAATTCAACGATCGAGTCTCCCTTCACCTCACAGAGTCCCATACCACTGACATCAAGTGCTGAAGACCAGTTGCTCCGTTAAGGTCGGTAAAGATTATACCGAGACCGAGACTTAATTTTAGAACAAGACGACGCACTGTCATGCGATATCTTTAACATCATTCTCGAGAAGATTGTGCCCAACACCAGAGGAACGCTCTTCTACAAATCTGTGCAACTGGTCGCATATACCGATGACATTGGCATCATCGGAAGAACACATTGGGCTGTCAGTGTGGCGTTTGTGAGCATCGAGAATGAAGCGGACAAGATGGGGCTTGTAGTTAATGAGGATAAGCCAAGGTATATGCTGCCTACTAAAAAAGTCCACCAACATCGGCGTCTTGAACAAAACGTCACTATAGAAAGCTATAACTTCGAAGTGGTGAGAGACTTTGTGTGCCTAGGCGCCAATCGCTGTTTTTTCGACTTGGAACCAATATATTTCTAAATAAGACCTTGATAGTCCCAGTCCTGCTGTATGACGCAGAAGCATGGAAACTAACTAACTAATGCGGACGAGGATATTCTTGGTCGCTTCGAGGGGAAAGTCCTTCGAATTCTTCCCTTTCGTATGTACTGACGGGTGTTACAGCGACATCGATTTGGCCAAACGAATTCGAATTTCTCGCCTGAGATGGCTAGACCACGTAGAGCGAATGAACACCAATGTTCTGGCCCGGAAAGTCTTCGACTCCAACTCCGAGGGAAAACGCGGTAAAGGAAGACCACGCTTTCGGTGGCGCACGCAGCTAGAAGGCGACTTGATTAAGTTGAACGTGCGTGGGTGGAAGCAACTGGCACAAGACCGGGTTGAATGGAGAGACATATTGGCTGAGGCCCAGATCCACTGCGGACTGTAGCTCTAGCTAAAGAAGAAGAAGAAGTAAGGTTTTTAGAAAATTCGAAATGACAAATTTTTGACGTGAATCTGAATATCTTGAACTCAAACGAGCTCGTTCAGTTCCGATTCCACATGCTTAAGAACAGATGTCAATAAATTGTTTACTCCGTATTCTGCTGCACAATGTTATGATTACTGTGAAGAAACCCACGCTTGGAGGGTTACAAACCGCGTAATATCCCATCGGCCCAAATCCCTTGTAAAAAACAAGCAGATTTGCAAAATATTTTCATGCCGTGCTCCTGCCTCCGATTAGCAGAAAAAAGTATGAGTAGTAGATCGTAAAATCACAAAGTTTCGTTTCTGTCAAATCGGGAAAAAAGTCGCTTCAGGCACGAACACAGCCTTGTTGTGACACCGTTAGATAGTCCAATCCGACCACTAGTATCCCCAAGTTCGACCTTCTACTTGGACAGATTATAAAATCGAGTTCCTTCATCCAAATCGAAGCATAAACGGAACAGACAGAAAATATTTCTCAGTGACTCATTGTTTTTGGGCTTCCACTGTGATCAAATTCAGCACACAGCACAGTCGTTGTCTCCTTTCTAGACACATAGGCGAAGTTAACCAATCCATTCGCAGCTTTTATGCCCACATCATGGCAATTTTAACGGACGTGTTTGTCGTTTATTATTTATTTTCGTACTTACTCCAAGCCTTTTAAGCTCGCATAAAATAATTAATGATTAAGTACCCCTAACTACGCGTGTGCACATTTTAGACTTCCACAAAAAAACCACACTCGAAACTTCCTCTTCCGCTCTATTCGAGGTTTCCCGAAGACGATACTCTGAAAACTTAATTATTCGCCATTTACACTAATATTGAATGCTAAGATTTAGTTATGAATCTATTGATGTGTGGCTTGAATATTTATTTGTTATCAATGGTAAATAATAATAATAAACGAAAATAGAAAACCCCAAGTAGTCACGGTCCTTCCTTATCGCGGCGAGATAGCGTCAAAATGGTATATAAACAGGGTCACTTGCACAGAAGACGCGACGATTGCGAATTGAGAGTAGATGTGCTTTGTCTCCACTACAGTTTCTGGCCTATTTTTGGGGTCGCAGGCGTGCGTAAATTTCGATTTCAATCTCAAATTGCATCACAATGTTTCAGCAGCAAATCACAATCTTTGCGAGTGTCCCAGAGCAGTTGTTGTGACTCAAACATGTGGGATTTGTTGTGCTTTTGTCTTTCCATAAAATGGCGTAAGAAAGACGACGACAGTCGTGATTATTTCGCATGCGTTGAATGCAATGCATTTTTGCAATCGATAAAACGTGATTTAAATTTTAATTTCCAACTGATCAGCGTATAAAGCCTCCCGATCACTTTTTACATAAAGATTTCAGTGATCAGTGAGTTTTTGAATTCTTAATCATCCTTTTGGGGTTTATTAATTTCCAGCGGTAGTTCACGTTTACGTCGTTGCTTACGTGAAGCTGTTTACAGTTTGCCGGGAAAGAACATTAAATTCTCCGCGCAAGAGGGCTGTTATCATATTATTAATAGCACAGCGTGGGTCATTGGAGTTCATCACTTAATCATCGACTGTGTTCAATGAGACAGAACGAGCAAACATGACAGAACCGGACCTACAAAACACACATGTGATTGATTACACTTGTGGAATTTGGAACAAGAGCCAAGCATAATCAAATAAAGTGTTGTCCATCGACGTAACAATATGTGCGCCTGTGGCGCCACGCTTGTCCGAAACACACACAACATTTATCGCTTAACTTTTAGTTATTTTATGCCCGTGGTTGTGTATGTTGATGCCTAAATCAAAAAACATATTCTCCTATTGTCAGACCTAGACATTACTACTTGATGTCTAACCTATGTAAATGTACACATTTGATGTGCATATATTGATGGTCAACTTTGTCCATCTCTATTTATAAACAGTTATCTCGTTTAGATTTCTGTTATGGCTAGCGAATCGAACGAAAAAACAAATGAAGGTGACAACTAAGTACTAACTGTCAACGTGCAACATCAAAATCCTAAGATTAGTGAAGTTTGGTCAATAATTAATTTTTTTAAAATTCGAAAAATATTCCACATTAAAATAAACGTTTATCCTGATTAAAAGTCACCGTCAGAATGCCCGGTCTTCTTCGTTTTTTTGTACTTCCTTGTTGCCAATAGTTTCCTTTTACGTTACATTTTCATTTTTTATGTCAAAATCTTTTGTATCAAAGTAGTTGGTGGACACCAGCAGGTACACCGGCATTTTTCAGCCAGAAATCTATGCCAAGGCAAATGCGTCCAAATCAATCTTGATAGGAAATACACCAGACATATAGCTATATATATAGAAGATAGTCGTGCCACCATCCTGGCACTAGGCGCCTACATCAAATAGGAAAGGGGTATCGAAACCCTTCACAGGCTCTGAACCATTCTGTGCTGTAGGCGACCACTATCTCAGAGAACGATGTCACAGAAAACTAAAACAATGTTGACATGGCATATAGTGAGCCAAGAAAAGTTTTGAGGAGAGTGTCAAGATGAGCAAGAATCACCTCCGCATCCAAGTCACTGCAGACTCAGGAAGCACCTATGGAAACTAGGAGAATCAATTGAAGCTGTCTGCAGCTTCTATGGAGAATAAATAAAATTCCTTAACATGGACTGGGTTTTCTTGAGGCACCAGCCCACACCAGCTCCAAGCAAGGTATGGAAAGGGGGCACAATAGATCTATAGGTCGCGGTGCAACACACCCTCGACAATGATAGTAGTTGGTGACTTGAAACCAGAAGTCAACTGAGAGAGAGATGTTCGACTTGACAGGTGCCATTGCCTGACGAATAGTTTGAGAACTTTTTGACAGTTAATCATGAAATAATGTCAGATTCACTTTGTGGACATTTTGGTCCGAACATTGTTACCAATACACGTTTGGACTTTTTCAAGGATGTGACTTGCAATATATTCTTTAATACAAAGTTTTCGTTGAGATTTGAATGAACTCATCAATTGACCGTTGACATTTCCCAACGAGTTAAAATATCTTTAAAAGTTAATACTTTTCGGTTTTGAATTGGTGACAGAATAGTTATGTGTCGACAAGAACTAATACAGTGGCGGAAACTCCATTAAATAAGTCGAATTGTCACTGGATATCAAAATATTTTCGAGTTGAAGGAGTTCGGCTTGGACGGTGGTTTTTTGTATGGCAAATTGAGGAGAATTCAAATATATCAAGCATATCGAGTTAAGAAGAAGTTAGTTCGTCTTAGGGAGAGTTCACTGTCCTTTCTGTACATGAATAAAAAAATGTTCTGTCCGATGGCCACAATTGTTTGACACGCCATGACATGACAAAAATTAACACCAAATGAAGAGAAATTCACGTAATGGGCTTGTTCGATTTGACATCTTAGGGATGTATGAATTCAAGAACGCTTCAACTAAAATCTCGAGATCTTGAAACCTGGTAAATTTAGAGAAAGTGTATGATATATCTATATGTCGTTCCGTGGAAACGCGGCATAACTCGTACAGTATTTTGTATAATCAAACTGATTCCATTTTGGTCCACTCAGTTCATTTTGTTGATTCCTCAATAAATAGTTAGTGAGGCATATATGAAATAAACAAATAAAGATTTTATTAAAAAAGGCGAATTGATCCTTCAAATCGATAAGACTTGACAATCTCGTTGATAACTTAGAACAAAACTGGATTATTCTAGAGATTTATTCACTTAAGAATATTCTCCAGGTATTAGGGAAATATGTGTGACTATAGTAATAGCTCCTTTTTAAGAATGTTTGGAAGGAAGGTCATTCCGAATAAATAGATTTCTCGAATTCATGAGAGTTTTTGTGCATTAAAAGAAGTTCTTTGAAATACCAGAAAGAGAACGACTTCTACATATTTGAGATTTATTTGCTACCAATACATCTTCAAACAATACGTTTTTTAATTTTAACTATTTTAATTTAATTTTTACATGCAAATCTGAAACCCAACTCAAATTTGTTCGGAAAAAAATCTCTTGTATTCGTAAATTTTTGTTTGCTGAATAAACAAATTTTCCGATTTCATGGGCCCTTACTGTATTTTTATGGAAAACTTCCAGCTTATTGATCTGCAAGCCATCCAAAAATGATGGACCAATGAGCGGATGATTAATTTCCCAGGCTGAATGAAATGATCCTTGTCGGAGTGAAGATTGCCACCATGTCCTGTCTTATGAAATGAATTTCATTATGAAATTCCTGTCCACCTGTCTAGAAGAAGGAGGTGTCTAATCTGTGTCCGATTGTCATGGTAAACTTGACATACGTGCATAATGATTGCAGAACAATTTCCCTTTAGCTTTAGAGCAACATATTCCAGATCAGTAACGAATTGCGTCTGTTGCTTCGGTTTTCCATCCAAAATTCATCATTATGCGCATCAATACACCGTATGCCACAAGACAAATGCCAAGACGGCATTAAAGTATTTATGAAACCGCTCATAAGAATAGATGATAGAAAATAATGATAAAATTGAACTTTGTGAAGCCGACACCTATTTTAAGAACTTCTTCAAAAAATCCTCTTAGATCCATCGTCATGTACCTTCAACCACCGTGAATTGCGATTATTTTTACAAAATTAGCAGATGTGCGAAACATCTGTGTGTCCTTTTTCGCAACTGACTTGCTGCTGACATGAATAATCGATTCCTAGCTGGTACGTAACCACAAATTGATGTACACAAATATTTTAATTACATTTAGGCCGACCTACCCCAAATTGGCCCACAACTTAAAGAAAGCCTAAAAACCATCTCTAACTATTTCGCCATTTGAAGGTTATTTTTTTTTTCTTATTCAAAACGTATTAGCTGCTAATCAGGTCTGATGGAGCTAACCAGTGAATAAACATACGTAACAGCCTTTGATGTCAGCTCTCGTACATTAATGACACACCATTGCTCCCACATTGATTTTCACAAAGGTTAAAGCATTACCTAACTGGTTGCCTGGACTGGGTAGAGCTAAGCAGACTTATGTTTTGCAAGATCAAGACAAGCTTCGATAAAGAGCTTCCACTGATATAACACGCCGCTGCGCACCAAAAGTGGACCCGCTGAAGTGTGCGATGCTGTGTCTACACTGCGAACACTCCACTTCGCATTGAACAAAATCAGTTTCAGTAAAAAAAACAAAAAAAAAAAAACAATTTCACTTGATGTTTTTCGATTCGATTCGAAAACCTGTTGAAGAACAATTTCCACTTACCTATTTGGACTTTAATCCCTACTTTTGTAGTTAGTCAGGAGGATGAAAGGCTTTTGTAAGCGATCCGTTAGTGAAAATGTAAACAGAAAAAAAAAACTTTTCCTTGTCGAATGTCAAATTGGCGTTCACAATGGATGGTTAAACTTTTACTTTTCTTTTGAGTATATTTATTTTCCTTTTTCTTATGTATTATTTTTGCACTTTCAAAACTAGTTTCTGTGACTTCTGTGTGGTAGTGCAGGCACTTTTTTTTTTGCTTTTGCTTGCGGTACAAGCAGTTATGAGAATCGATTTATGGTAAATAACAAGTAACAAAGCGTCACTTGTCGAGGAGCACTTTTGCTTTATTTTTAAACTCTCCACACGTTAAGTGCAGCTGGAACCGCTGCTTTTCGTTACTCGATTAAGACTGACAACGATGTGAATGTTAGGCTGCGGCCTAGGCTTCGAATTGTGTAGTTCTTGCGTTGGTGAGGTGGGGATTGGAAAAAAAACCTGAATGAAGTTATTTTTTTTTTGTATTATGTGTGCATGTATAATTATAAGTAAGCGGGAGACGAGGGTAGATTCGGCGCGTCGGTTGTGGCACATTTCAAGGAAAGAGATAGAGAAGTCCTCTAGCATTGGGAGTGTAATTCGATCCGTACATGTGTAGATAAGGAGCGGTTAAATGACGTAAGCGTGGTCCAGATTGACCTTTTGAATTTTTGTCTGCCCCTGAGAATTCCCATGGAAAAACCAGATGATAAGAGCATTGCGTGAGGATAAATGTACGAGAGGAGGGCAATAACCGGATAGAGTAGCCGGAGATGGGCAGCTCCGAACAGTGATGATCGACGTTAAGGTCTTTCGAATGGAGGTACATATTTTTTTATCAGGTGCGTTAGTAACAACCTTAAGCATTTTTGGAATAAAGCCGTACTTAAGTAAAATATTTATTTTGCCAGGATCTAGTCCTATTCACTAGGAAGTAAAATATTCCCGACTTCGACCCTTCCTAAATATATGCTGAATATTAGCGCTAGAAATGCCTAGACACAAAACTAGACAGGAAGGTAAATATCCAGGAACGTGTCGGGAAAGCCACCACGCCTCACTATTGCTGCAAAAAGACGATCGGGTGCAAGTGGAAATTACAACCCCGCCTGGTCCTTTAGCTTTGTATCGGCAGTTCATACTGCTGCATGGCGTCGCAATTTGGTGGACCAAACTCTAAGCACTCGAAAAGGTGCAGATGAAGGTCTGCGTATCCATTATTGGAGCACTACGGACCATTCCCTCCAGTGATTTGAACATACCACTCAAGCTCTCAGCTCATACTACTCAAACTCTCACCGATTGACCTAATCGGTAGACATCAAGAAGCTAATCAAGTAGAGATCGCTGCTTCTCTGGAAAAAAAACTCCGATCTAGACACTCTACAACCGTCAGAAAGTATACCTTTACACAGACTTCATGATGTCTGATATCCTCATTGAGAAAAAGTTACTAACCAGCATTTTCGCTAGGTCTTAGTGGGAGTCTGAACATCAGACGCTGAAGGATTCAATGCGAATTTTCACAGATGGATCGAAGATGGGCGCAGGTGTGGGTGCTGTCTATTCCATGGATCTGAACATTCAGATGTCTTTTCGACTACTACAACATTGTACCGTCTTCCAGGCTGACACTATAACGATAGAGGAAACTCCATCCTGGCTATACAAAACACTGTGGTATCAAGAACCGATATCGTCGTCTGTTCCAACAGTCAGGCAGCAATGACATCTCTGAACCCAGTCAAATTCAACTTTTTGTAATTGCCGCCTGTCTCTTAATGAGATCGTCAAGTATTTCAAAATCTTTGTGGATGCCGGGAGATTCCAGAGAATTGCAAAGCGGACGAACTCGCTAGAAAGAATATAAGATCTGTACTCTCTCCAGACCTACCTACCATCAACGCCTATTGCTACTGTAAGGCATCTACTGAAGCTGAACACACTTCCTCAAGTATTACGTAGATTTTGTTCGTAGATTTTGTCCTATGATAGACCCAAAACGATAACTTCAACTGATCAATATGAGCAGGCCTAACGTTTGAACTCTCAATGGCGTTATAGAAGGGCATTGCGCCATTGGAACTTACGACCTCCCTGACAATGACTTCTGCAAGAGCTGCAGAGACAAGGATGAGAAAGAAAACATTGTACACTTGTTATGCAACTGTAGTGCTACAAGCCTATTACTTCAATAACCCGAACTAAGCAACGTAAAAGACGGTCATCTTCTTCGCATCCAAAGCACAATCTGCCGGAATAGGCATAACTCCACGTGGTAGCACAATGCGCCTAAGCTGGCCTTAGTGTGGCTGCGATCCTCGTATTCAACCCAACCCAGCCTAAGTTATTTAAAATCAATTATCTATATCTAAAAAACAATAGAAGGAGGTTACGAACAAATGATGAGTGCATTTCCACTTAAATTGTCTTTTACTAAAAACAATTGGCCTTAGTTTGTATAACCCAACCTAACATACAATAATAATCATAAAATAAACATCTAATGATAAAATATAGCGGTCAGAATATGTCCAATCGCCAGAAGACAGTTGGAGGGCGAATGTCCACCAATATGAGGAAACATTCCAAAGCCAATCGAAGTACAGAGAGGGAAAAATAGCAAAATATCACGAAACAGACTTCAGATTTCAGTAGTGAATTTTCAGGAAACCCAATGGACTTCCCAGTCGACGAAGCGAACTTCGAACACATTCACCGTAATGCCGAAAATGAAGCTCTAAGAAACGGTAGAATAAAACGGCTAAAGAGACTCTCCATATACAAAATCCCTAGATCCCTTTTTTTCGGAGTCTAATTATGAATGTAAATCAACCTAATTTCTCCGTCATTAGGTTGATTTACATCCCAGATCCAATAAAAGAAAAAGGGTCGATAACACGGAGCTTTGAACTAAGTTCGTAAACTCACTAAGCGATCCCGGCCTGTTCTGATGTTGCCTCTTGAGAGTCCTTTGGATAGAACCATATGTATTAGTATATGACTGACGTTGACCAAGAAGTTTTCAGTTTTGCATGTTAATCATCACAATGGGTCCAACTGGACCTAAGTGAGACATGATCCCGCAGCGTCGAACCACTGGCATACTTATAGTGGGCCTTTAGGAGCAGTCTGCAATAGGTACCATGCCAATGTCGTTGAACTCTACCGAATTATGAATTTTGCACCAAGGAAAGGAAGAAATAAGAGGTGGTTCAAAATTAATCATCTACCGACAGACATTATAATTTAAATGTACGACGCCATTTGCAAAGCAACTATGTTTTGAGCATGATTGACCAAAGCAGCTACAGTAAATAAACATTCAAGTAATGTCACATTCCGCAAGATCGTGAAATTTACTTCTATCGATACAGTAAAAAATGCTACAAGCAAAGAATTCAGTTAGGGAAAGTTCACGTTATTGATCAGTGGTGTAATCTCTGCATGAACTCGTATTTCCACTTAAGTGGTTACTTCAAAGAGCTGAGAAGAAGCTTCGTGTCTGGTGCACTGCAAGTCCGCATGTGATGCACGAAGAGCCCCTACATTCATTCAAAGAGCCTGTGTGGAGCGGCGTTTAAGCGGGAAGAGTGGTTAGAACGTATTTTTATTTTTGAGAACCCGTCACCAACGACTTCTTTCTCGCGAAATTTGAGCAGCGTTGGTTAGTGAAATGTCTACAAGACCGTGCAACAACAATTAACATGAACTAAAATGTTACTTTTTACTTTTATAAATATTTCCTGTTTGACTACTCTCCCGTTTTGACGATTTGGCAAGGGCAGCAATATCAATTCAACCATCCCAAACTTCTTTCTTTGAGTCTAATTAAAGTCACGGATTTATACCAGGGAGTCTAGAAAATCACATCTTCGTAGAACTGCAGAATTTAAGCGGTCTTGAGCTGAAAATTGCAAGTCCACTTCTGAATGATACGCTACATTCATTGGTATAAAGTGGATCTCATGTTAGTCTGTCTACAAACTTATCATTTTTGTAGAAAGTCCACTGATTATTCCAACGTACGTTATCAGAAGAAATAGAATCAAAAAAACCCGTACTGAATGGCAAATTCATGATATTCGTGATTAATTGTTAATGTAGTGATGTTTCAAAAATTCCAATGAGACATCTTATAGCAATCAGTTTGTTAATTTTATTTGTTCAATAGAGATATACCATATGTGTACATTAATTTTGATAATGAATCCGAAATTTTAAAATTCTGAGTATATTTATTATTATCTGTTAATCACAGCTGTTCTTGCTGGTGGAATGTTTGCTTGTAAAAATTTCAAATTGACAAAAAAATTCGTACTCGGGAAATTGAAATCCGGGCATTTTGGAAGTAGTGATTGAAAATAATTAAGAAGAATAAAAACGGACCTCACGCATATTATAAAAAAACACATGAAATCATAAACGTTAAATTCCACGCCTGTGTGACTATTGACCTCTTCTTTTTGGAAGCCAAATTCAGTGGCTCGACTATCGTGCCAGGATAGGAAAACCACTGAGACAAAACAAAGCAGGGGCTCAGACCCCTTTCGTTGGGCCCTCATCCCTTTATTGTTTCAACAACTTAGATACAAACCTTCATTTACATAAATGGGTAAACAATCAGAGGAACAATTTCTGGAACAACCAAGAGGGTAAAAAACATTTAAAAGCTTTCATGGAAAAGAAGCCCAAAAACAAAGCTTAAGAAGCTCTAGCACTCAAAAGGAATGACTTAAGGTTGCTAAGTAGTACTCTAAAAGGACACGTAGTATGCAATTACCACCGCCATAAAATGGATATCACCTACACTGAAATCTATAGGCACTGTAACCTGACTAAGGAAACTATGGACCACATACTGACCAACTGCCCGAGCCTTGCTAGAGGAAGATTCAAAAATAAGAACATCCATAAGATTTAAATGATATCCCATCGAATATGGCTGTAAAATTCCTGAAGGCCATCCTAGACTAAAGAAGGAGGTACAATAGATCTTTATGTTGGTAGTACTAGTGTCCTCGTAACACACCTCAACTTCTGCAATTCATTCCATTGTCAGCAATTCAACACTGGCAAAGCTAGCGAAACACACGAACTCAATAAAGTTAGCCCTCGTTACTCAGCTCTTGTTACGAACACTAGCATCTGAAATAACTAACCCGAGATGAGGTCAAATATTCATGCCAAACCTAGAAATCGATCTGTGTCACCTTAAATCTCCATCACACTAAACAGTTGCACTCCATGCAAAGTCGTCTGGTAGGTGAAACCCTTCTTTGGTGTTATGCGATAAGTCATAACCTCTTTATAAAGGTTGCTTGGTTGAAGAAAAGATATACAACATAACAGCCTCGGCTCTTACCCAGCTTTAGAACGCTGGGAGAATATTTCTTCCATGACTTAAGATAACTGCAGGGGTGTCACTAATCTCTCTTTGTAAATTCGTCAAAGCTTCCGGCTGGTTGGAGAAGGTACATATGGTACAGGAAGTTTGACATGAGGGACTGGCCACGAGGAAAGGGAAAAGAGGAACAGACTGTCCAATGCGTCTACGATGACCTGAGAGTGACGGGCCTCATACCTAACCTTGTCTATTGGCTGACGAATCGACAAAATGTGGAGTCAGCTTTTGCAGAAGTCGTTATAAGAGAGGCCTTATATGGAGGCATGTGCAGCAATGGCATAACACCGTGTTATTAGGCCGCTATTGGTTTTGAGGTTGGATCTTCACAGTCTCATAAAGCTGTGTGAGCGTTTTGGATTGATGGAAGACCGTATCGTGATCGAAGTCATACTTCACTCAAGAGGATTTCGTTTTCAAGTTCAATATTTAAGGGTGGTTTAGAGCGTTGTGGGTCCGACTCCTACGCACCTAAATCAACCACTTCAATTCCTGGTACAACAAAAATAAGTTTCGAAGGCCTGCCTCTTTCGCACCACCGACAATGCAATGGTCTTTGTATTCCAGTCTAGAAAATGCTTCGCAAAATTTGATTCAAAACTGTTTGTTCTTTCCATTCGTGAGGGACCACAAGAACGCCCAACACGAGTGAGTGGTTGCTGGGAAGCTAGCGCCTGTTCCTCTGCGGGTTGTATCGCTTCCCGTATTATTATTAAGATAAAAATTCGAGATTGCACGAAATTCCAACGACTTCAGTGACTTTAGTTAGATGTCCATCGCCAGTCGTCTTCGTTCATCCTCCAGTATTTAATGAAATAACTCTAATTAATCCTACCTCCTACCTATCTTGTCAACATTCACTTCCTTCACTTCCCCGTAAACGAAGTGGAACCTCTTATTCTTCTTATGGCGCTACAGTCCGGGGTGAACCAGCCAAAAAGCCTCTCCAGTTGGCCCGATCCTTAGCCAGCTGCCCCCAATTTCGCACGCCAAGTTGGTTGAGGTCCTTCTCTACTTGAGTGCGCCATCGGCTTCGTGGTCGTCCTCTATTGCATTGTTCGGAGTCGAAGCCTCTTCGCAGTGTTGTCCGCACGTTCTTCATGAACTAGCCAGTCTTAGGCTTGAATCCGTATAATTCTGCGTCAGCAAATCAAAACATTTCCATTCTTAGAATTTTGACAGATTATATTACTTGCATTGATCTGTACTGACAATTGAATATTTATGCACACGTCATTTGTCATTACAAGTACACAAATAAGTAACGGGGACTTTGAGTTAGATGACAAACACTTAAGAATAAATGCGGGAATTTATTACGCGGGGTTATTTCTTAAACGTAAATCACGAGCAAGTAATTCTATATCTTCAGATCGTGTGTCTCCACCACTATGGAATGGGAGAGAAACAACCATTAAAGTACACTGGGAAATCCTACAGATTCTTTGACTTTCAATTATTTAATAGACATACCGCATTAATTGAACAAGGTCACGATGATTCTAAAGAGGTAGTTTTTTTTTTATTTTCCGGAAATATTTATATTCTTCAAGAAAAATGTGCTAACAGAAACCAAATGCAATTTGGAAAGGTGTGTTTTTTGTAATGGCTAGATGACTGTGCCTAAGATGGCTATGTTGTCTTTATTGGATCATAAGGAGAAGTATGTGGACGGATGGGGCTGAACGTTTTTCCTTAACAATTGTTACCAAAAACTTATTGAAACGGTAGGTGACGCAGGTGACGCGAAATGAGGTGGAATTCCAAACATTTTTTTGATATTTTGATTCAAACCCAAGCAGCTACGTCGCTGGTCATAGGGTGGCCCAATAACAGTCAGGCAGTCAATGTACTGTCATTTGCTATTTTTTATTTATTTTGTTTACAAAACATAAGGGCCAAAATAGTTGTCACAATACAAGGATCCGTCGAGTAACCGTGTCCAACTTTGGTCTAGAGTTTTTCAAACTCCATGGGAGTGAAGAAAGCATTATAACTGCAAAAAACAAAACCAGGGGATTCTTCGCAAAATTTCGTTTGTAGCCAGAGTATTAACGAACAAAAATGTTTGATCATTTTCCCTGCTTTCAAAGGATAGTAGAACAAATTTTATCAGATGAATCAACATCATTTAGCTCCCATATTCATCTCATTGCACAGACCGTGGCTTTGTGGGTATGTGCGTCGACCCCTGGTCTGTACGACAAATATAATGTTCACCTCTTTCGATTGTCAGTGAGACAATGCTCAAGAGTATACCTGTATAGAAAAAGCTTATCAAACATGGCCATTCAATTCAAAAACGTTTGACAATTTCTGGATAAAGAAAGGAAAGGAGACTTTCCCGAGGTGGCAAACGAGGATTTGACTTTGTTGATGCCATTCGGCACTTCATACCTGTGTGAAATCACATTCAATGTTTGACATTAAAACTGAGAAGAGAAACAGACTAAATTTCGAAAATAATTCAACAGTATTAATCCAAGTTTTCAACGTTTATTAAAAAATAATCAAGGACATAGTAACAAAAAATAATTTTCATGGCCCACCTCTTTCGAGCCACTGACAATGCTCAAGTATTTCTGTTTAGAAAAAGCTCCTCAAACTTGTCCATTCGGAGTTAAAACTGTTTTATTTTATTTTTTAATTTTTTGTTTATTGATCCTACGATCTTGCGACTGCTATCCCCAAGGAAAATTTGACTATCCGAAACACTGGTCTGGAGAACAGACATAGTTACGTATTTAACACCGAACAGGTATTTGTAGAAATCGGGCCCCGAGAAATAAATTGCGTTATGAAAAAAAGGGAATTTGGACTGGTTGGAGGACAGGTTGGAGCTTGTGACTGTTGGTAGCAACCAGAGTAGGCTCGTTGTGCTAACATGTGGAACTAAAATCACAATCCGCAAAGTTTTGATAAAGCAGAGTTGTTGATTGTTATTTTGTGCTATTGCTATTGGTAGAAAGAGCACTTCAATTGCATAGAAGAAGTACAATATGTTGTTCCATCTCTTTGCCGTACGTTGTCATTGTTTGCCTAATCAGAAGGCATGTGTTCCAATGGCATAATGCACGGTAATCAGGCTGAGGGCTTGGCTTGAGCCGTTCTGGATTGATGGTAGACCGTATCAACTCAGTAATGAGGAAGTTGGTGTCAGTTGGGTATTAGATGTTTAGCATTACCAATTGGCAGGTACTGTATATATGTCTCTATTTTGAGGAAGTTTAGAACTGGTATCAGTATTAATAATAATAATAATAATAATATGGGTGGCGCTACAGCCCATAGAAGCTTCTTAGCAGCAACCACTCCTGTTGTGCGTGCTATTGTTCTTTCATGAGTGGAAGGGACCTACAGTTTTATGCCGACTCCGAACGGCCAAGTTTGAGAAGCTTTTTCAAGACAGGAAATACTCTTTGAGCATTGTCAGTGACTCGAAAGAGGTGGGATCGTGAAAATTATTTTTGTCGCTCAGAGCTGGATTCGAACCTGCGACGTCGAGGTTGGGGTCGACGCACATACCCACAACGCCACGGGCCACCACTAGTACCAGTATTACCAAAGGTTAAATTACTTATGAGTCCCAGAAGTCAATAAAACTAGTAATTTTGAAAATGCTTGTGCGATGTACCATATATAGTGTATAAATAAACCTAGGCAAGTGATGCAAAAATATACATAATCTACAATATTCATTTCTACCGTCTGAAATGCATCTTCTCGAAGATTTGATACTAACGCAGGCAAACACTTTGCAGCTTATCACTTCTAGTACAGCGGATCCTAGAGCAAACTCGGTCTGTACATAGGGTTAAGTTGTACCCGGGTCAGGTTAGATTGGTTGTCACACAGTTAAATCGGTTATCACTCACATGGATTCTGTTTGGGTCCAGTGTGTTATAGCTAAGGGGTAATTTATACTTCAAATCCTTGCAAGCCAGGGGAGCTTCCTCATATAATAGTGGTCTCTTCAGAGATTATGCAACAGTTTGGTGAATTTTTCTATGTTTTGAATTTTGGTGTGTGACATTTCTTCTAGGTTGCTGAATGGGTTCCAAAGCGTTTTCCCTTGTTTTTGCAAAGGCTGGATAGGTGCCAAGGTAGTGAAAGGTGGTTTTAATTTCGATCTCATCCATGCAGCTCATGCAGGAGTCGCTGTAAAGGGGTTCCCAGTCTTCTTGCCTTTGCATTCAGGATACAGTGTCATGTAATAATTAGTTGGACCTGCTTATATTCATGTTAATATAAAATTCTGAAAGTTTGGACTGCCGGCAACAGATTTTCATTGAAAATTAACAGTGGTTAGTATTAGTGATGGGCGCATTCGAATGATATTTCGAGTGATAATCGATTATTACAACATCTCGATTCTCAATCAATCACTCGAATGACTACCAATCTCTCGAGTGACTACTAAGCACTCGCATGGCTTCTAACTACTAACACAAGGGAACTCGATTAATGTATCAACAGCGCGAGTACGAGTTACACAAAATTCTTGTCGAAAGCTACTGATCAGGAACATGAGGAGAATGACAGTGATTCGCTGAGATGGAAACAAATAAAATAGCTTCGAATGCAACACTTCTGTACCCACTGTTGTTGTTGATGTTTTTATTAATGCACTGAGTAGTTTGGTAATACTTGAGTTATTTTCCCTTGCGTTTTTCTTTCATTCTGATGTTCATTCTACGTTCCTGATGAGTATTTATCGACGAGAACTATTTGTTACTTGTTCTTGCGCTGAAGTAAGACAATTATCGGGTTATCTTGTGTTAGTAGTTTGTAACTAGTTAGTAGTCACTCGAGTGATTAGTAGTCATTCGAGTGATCATTCGAGTTTTTTGCTCAGTAGCATCAGTATCTTGTACCCAGATTCAAAGTCTATGCGATATAGTCTGTACTTGTCACATTACAAAAAGAAAAAATAAAATATTTTAGACCTATTCATTTTCCCTATAAAAGCATTCAATATATTTTACATTTCTAACAATAACCTTTCGTCAGTTAACAAATTTAACAGACAATTTAATTTCGAGCTAACAATGTGCATCAGCTACATAGTGAAGATCCGCACCGACCACAACCGCTGTAAGAATGACTGTCATATTGTGAAAATATCCCATTCTCCATTGCAGCAAACTTCACAAAGTGAAAATATCTCTGCAAGTATTGTGTCGAAAGTGTATCGCTGCCCGAAATTAATTAAAAAAATGCAATAAATCCAACGAAATTCCTAGTAAAAACAATTCCTAATGGCTACCCAAAAGCCCGGCGAGTGGGCAAACTCATTACTCGCTCGATTCGAGGACCAGGTAAGCGTAAAACCAAAATTAAGAATATCCACCCAAATGAAAAATGTAAAAGTGCTGTCAAAATTTGTTCCCTATCGATCGGAAAAAAGGACCATTTCGTGCGAGCGAGTGCGAACATCGAGAATGGGATGGCATTAGTTTGTTATGATTTTGTCATGAATGAAAACGTACGTTTGTTTACATTCGAACCGGCACTTGTCTAGTAGGGTTTCTACGTATTATTGAATGAATGCAAGGCATCTGATAAATGATGAATGATCCCAGCGACTGGGTAGTGAAAGGGAGACAAGTTTATTTACACTGAACTTTTGTGAATGAAAGACTGAAAGACGTGGTTTCGTTTTCTTTTCATTAGCTTCCAAACAAAATCGGCATATATGGCACACAGGCGAGACTCAGCCAAGACCAATTGATAAACTGCTTGATCCAGATATCGCGGTATCGCTTCTCATTGGTGATATCTGGCCTCACGAAGATGTTGCAACGTGTTAACGAGAACGCTGTAAGTTTTGTTTTTTTGTGAGTGTTTTGAATTTTATTTATTTTTACGATTGCGCTTGCTTGCAGATTGCACAGTTTCGTATGCATGAGTCGGAACGTTACTACTACGACTCATTGATAATTATTTTGACGACCCTGGAGAGGTGTTTGACCAATCAATCGAAGGATACAGCTAGATTTGAGGAGGCCATGAACGTGAAACTGCTGCTGAGGGAGATCTCGCAGTTTATTGATGTGCAGAGTGAAACGAATCCGAATGCCGCACAATTGAAGGCACTGGCTTCGAAGGTGTTATTCGCACTGTCGCAGAATCATTTTTCCGCTGTTTTCAATCGGATATCGGCGAGGATACAAGAATTAACAGCGTGCTCGGAAGAAAATCCCGACTACAGTGACATCGAATTGATTCAGCACATTGACATGGATGTGACGAAACTTACCAAACTATTGCAAGGTATGAAACTAGTGCATCCTTAATGTATTCCATTTATCTTTTATTCTGAGTAGCAAATTTCATATAATAATTCACTGGTTCACCATACGCTAGCTAGTGACAATGACCGCTCGAAGCATTAATGCTTAAGTTTTTTTGAAAAAAAAGTATATGTTGTACAGGGGACACTTCTGAACATCATTTTTTCTACGACTTATCATATAACTCATTTGGGACTGTGACAGGTGATTTCGTAGTGCGTGTCCAATTGGACATATTGGGCATTACCGCAACTTTTGTCGAAGAACGTTGTATGAAGGGAAATGAGCAGAATGCAGGTTGTGGGAAATTCCATGAAGAAGTGTGACTGATGAGGTACAGATGAACTTGAAATTTCCGGAAAACATATTGCGTTCGTGAAACAGAGTCAGGTTTTTCTGAGTCAATGTCGAGTTGTAGCCCGCTCTGGCAAGTGACCGATTGTGTCTAGCTGCACGTCCTTCGGTGGCAAAGGAGCAACATTCTCTCGAACCGCTTTACTGCGATTGATAGGGATGAGGTTATACCACATCTGGCCAGTTCATAGGCTTTGCAGTTTTCTGGTATGTCACCCCTTCGCTTGTCTTCGATCCATCTGTGAAAATACGCAGAGGATCTTCCACGTTTGCATGTCTGACATCCAGTCCGATCTGGAAGGAATGCTGATCGAGAATTTCTTCTCGAAGATAGGCTGGGGTATTAGGCGGTCAGTGTCGCTAGGAAGAAAGTTGAATTCCTTGAGAATGGTTGACTGGCTGATGTTGAGTACGAACCACAGTCGGAGTGTTTTGAGTCTCAAGGCTGTGCTGGCTGCTGTTTGTTTTTTCGAATATTTCCAGTGGTGGAAGATGAAGGAGAATATTCAGTGCGTCTGACGGAGTACTTCTCAGTGCACCGATAGACTAGTCTTTTTACTCGATTGCTGTGCCTTGCTGTCGATAGCCTTGTTTAGTGCTGTCCACCAAACTGAGACTCTATACAGAAGTGTCGGTCTGACAATAGAGGTGAAAATCCAGTGAGCGATGCGTGGTTGTAAGACCCAACAGGGGTAGTTGTATCTTATTAGCCTAGTAGGGTTGAAGAACCGAATGCCCGTCAAACATAGGTGATTTTAAACACATTGTGGTACCCGTGGGAGCGTGTTCCTCTTCTCCACTTTCTCGTGCCAAGTCCATCACGTCGCACTTTCTGTCAGTTCCTTGTCCAACCAGCCACGTGTCTTGATGAATCTACGAAAAGAGTGAAACCTCTGCTAATTCGTTTACGTCGTGTAAGATATATTCTCCCCGTATTTTATTCCTCGAGGTAGTAAGGAGTGTCCTCCCTTCCTCGTGGCAAAGCACAGTCCTTTCAGATGTAGTCATGGGTAAGTCCCATTATGTTTTCATGGTACTTCAGATGGTTATGGCCAGTTAATGCTCCGACTACGAGAGTTTGTCGGATCTTACATTGTTGTAAATGGGCCATAACATCCGTGTGGTCATACAGTTGGTTAGGTTTTTCCACCGTCCGATTGCTTTGCTATTATCATATTATTTAATTTTCTCTTGACATCTGCAGATGGGGTAGATGTTTAGGATTGCCTGGGTTCGGTAAAGTTCGGCCCCCTTCTTGGCAAGCTCGTCTGCTGTTACATTCTGGGTTTTTTCGCGATGTCTCGGGATCAGCAAAGAGTAGTCGACTACTGCGTCATGAAAACTCTGAGCTATTCGAAACAGCAGCCTGAATTTGAACTCCTTTGCAAAAGTTGCTTTCAAGGGCCCCTTAACTGTAAATAAGTATTCTGATATCTTTAACATTGATATCATTTTGGCCGCTTTTTTTCCCGCCAGGACATTCGCATCATGTCAAGAATTTTGATAGAGGATGAGCCTGCGCCCTATATCTAAGCAACTGATTTTTTCGCAAAAGTTGCGACCACAACCCCAAAACTTTCCACACAGCGATAGTCAGGCCAATCAAACATATGACTGTGTAGTATGATGAAAGACTTCTCCAAAGATCACTTAAACTACTAGTCTAGGAGTCACAGGAGTGATATCCACCAGTCCGACAGCAGGTTTAGAGGTTTTGTTGAACCATCTCCCACTAGACCTTCATCTGCAGACGATAGCTGTAGAGAGCACCATTAGGATCAGTCAATCCAAGTGGTGGTTCTAAAACCGTGCCGGACAGGCAAGTATTCTAGATGAACTACTTATTGAGCAAACGGAGAGTAACTTCACTCTCCCTTAACTTGACGTCGATAGAACCTTCAGATATCATTTTACAAGGGAGGAGTGGAATACCAATGAAACCATCAAAAACTCAACCATCCATGTGTAAACAGATGGTTCGATGATGCAATCGTGAGCAAGCGCGGAAATTTGTTTTCGAATTTAATTTTTCTCTTATTGACGTAGAGGGAATGGTACTTAGACCACAAGAGCTGGCCCACCTAAGCAGGGATATTTTTGCCTCCTTGTGGGATACAATAGGTCTTAGTCAGAGTCTTATGCCCATGAGCTCATACATATGTCTGTTGGTTTTTATTGCATACGCGCCATCTGAGTTCTTATCTTAACAAATGCTAATCTTTTCAGAAACTATAACAAAATTTCGGTCCAAAAAAGCCCCGCCGCTGATTCTCTTAAACTCTCTGGAAAAAGCCATATGGAATTGGATAGAATACCATCCGCTTGAATTTCAAGATCTGCAACGCGGCGTGAACAGGGATATCTCAATGTAAGCTTCAATTGACACATTTATTCACCTTTAATTGTATTCCCATTCCACACATGCAGGTGCTGGGAACCTCTTCTTGACTTTGTGGAAGCCTATAAGGTGGAGAATAAAAAGAGCAAAACAACAGTGTGGTCACTGCAAATGCTTCTCATCATCCTCAACCCCGTACGGAACTTGAATGAACATAGCACACACACAAACTAATTGGTTTCTGCTTTCAGGCTTCCCTTGAGGCGACCGTGAACGAGCTACAGCAAATGGACAAGGACCGAGAAAAGGATAAGGACAAGGATAGATTGCAAAGCAAAATACCATCATCACGGGACAAAGACGTCTCGGCCAAGCAGTTTATTGAAAGTGTCAAACGAGGCCTTGGCCCTCATTCCCCATCGAAACAAGTAACCGAATCGGCGGCAATTGCTTGTGTAAAATTGTGCAAAGCGTCGACCTACATAAACATCAGTGACTCGAACAACGTCATCTTCAAATTAGTCCAGTACATCATAAACGATTTGAAGGCGCTACTCTTCAACCCGGTGAAGCCATTTTCCCGAGGACAGGGCTATAACTTTGCGGATATTGAACTGATGATTGACTGTTGGGTCTCGTGCTTTCGCATAAATCCGCACAATATCGAAGCACTCAAGGTCTGCTTGAATCTGTCCTCACCACCAGCTTATCACTTTGTGATTGTTTGCGCTCTCTTGAGGTGAGTCCCTATAGTCTCTCTTGAAGCATGCATATAACGTGTCTTTTTTTTACAGACTCGCACACATCTATGTGGACTTCAGGATGCCGAATAAGAATCCCTTCCGCATAGTCAACCAACCGCGCCTTCCGTGGTGGCCCCAGACCGATGTCGTTCATTACCGGTCCGCGGAGCTAAGAGCTTTGTTTACAGACACACTCAACAAAGCCACTCAGGGTTACATTGCGCACACTCCTTTACGTATGATTACCTCATTGACACTCAAGTCAAAAGACGCACAGAAAGGATTGACTAGAGCAGAAGAGGGACCAGCGCACAAGATGCTTCTGCTTCTCCTCGTTCGATTGATTCACGCCGATCCGACATTACTTTTGAACGTAAGTCCCTCCAACCATGATCATGATGGCATTTGTTTTCAAATTTCTCTCAACAGACTCAGGGGAAAGTGGCGCACGAAGTCCAAAGCTCCACTCTGGAACTTATCAACGGCCTCGTCAGCCTCGTCCATCAGCCGACAATGCCCGACGTTGCCCAAGAGGCAATGGAGGCCCTGTTGGCCCTGCATTCACCGGAAAAAATCGAAGTCTGGAATCCCGAAGCTCCTATAAACACATTTTGGGATGTCAGCTCACAAGTGCTGTTTTCGATTTCGCAAAAGCTCATCCAACACCAAATCGCAAACTATACGGACGTCTTGAAGTGGCTGCGTGAGATTCTAATCTGCCGCAATACATTTCTTCAGCGCCACAAGGACTACGCCCATGTGGGCAGTCAAATTGCGATTTGCAAGCAGGCACACATCAAGCTGGAGGTGGTCTTCTTCATGTACTTGTGGTCAGTGGATTTGGATGCGGTTATCACTTCACTCTCGTGCCTTGGCCTGCTGGTTGAAGAAGCTGAAATACGCTATGGACAGGACGAAATGGCCGTGGGTTTCGTTATGCCCAATTATCATATTTATCAAGAACTGGCGCAGCTTTCAACAGGTTTGACAGACTCACCGGCCACTGATGGATATAGACTAACACCGATTCAATTTCTTTCTAGCGAACACCGATACACGATTCTGTTTCTATGACAATATTCATGGCAGCTCAATTTTAAGTACTCTCCGAAGACACATTGACGATGTAGAGCTCTCGCAGTAACGATTTCATTTCATTTTAGGTCGAATGGTTCTTCAGAAGCGGATAATGCTGCTGCTTCGCAAGATCGAGGTGTGTGCGAATGGAGTGCAGCCGGCTTGGGAGGAAACTTTTCGGTAATTTTTAATTTTTTATATCCGTAATCTCAGACTGTAGCCCGTGGCGTTGTGGCTATGTGCGTCGACCCCACCCTCGACGCCGTAGGTTCGATTCCTGCTCCGTGCGACGAAAACAATTTTCACGAGTTCCTGATAATGCTCAAGGAGTATTTCCTGTCTAGAGAAACTTCTCAAACAAACCTGTTCGGATTCGGCATAAAACTGTAGGTTCCTTCCACTCGTGAGACAACAATAGCACGCACAACACGAGTGGTTGCTGAGAAGCAAGGCCCTGGCCCCCTACGGGCTGTAGCGCCACCCATATTTTTATTATTAATCTCAGACTACAAGCAGATTCATCGAAAATGTCTAAACAGTCAACATAAAAACCACAGTCCAATTTAATTACCCTTTCTTATACACAGTCTTCGTCGTTTGACGAGTCCTTTTCTGAGTTTTCAGTGCCTAGACGCCCCGATTGTTCAGACATTGTATTGCAAAAGGTTTATTTCCAATAGTCTTTGTTTGGTGTCCCAAAGACTCCAACAACGGCAGAAATTACAATAAATTGCTTGTCTTCGAATAACCAGTCCTATGCACACTTATCAATCAGCAACTCTAGAAGCTATAATCGGGATAACTCCCTTTCCAAACTCAGTCAGTAAGATCGCTGCCCGATATGACTTTGTAATGAATACAAACCAGATGGCTAACGTGTCACCAGTCAGTATGCTCAACTCAATGTCGAAGTAGTCTATGTAAGTAGCGCCAATTATGCCTACTTAGGTCAAAAGTACGCCGGCTGTACCGTTTCGTGGTTATTTTCATTTGTGAAGTTGTGATTATGGTATGCTTCCACAAAAGTCCTTGGAGAAAAGGCCTAGTCTTTTTGAGTGAAGAGTTAATAAGAGTGTTCGGTAATTAATTCTGCGGCGCTAATTTTTGATCCGCTTTGGAAGATCGGGCTACTTTATATCGTAGGGTTAAGCAGCGTGTTTAGCGAGTTCGTGGAATCAATGCCTACGACTAGCATGTTTTGTACAATTCCGGAACAAGAACAGGACAGAATTTTTAAAATTGAAATATTTGATCGTGAAACCTGTACCAATGGTGTTCTAATACTAGACCCTATTACCTAATGATATCCGCAGTAGCAGTTTTTATGAAGAAGAAGAAAGTGTACAACACTTACTATGTAGCTACTTTGCACTCGCTTCGATGAGGAATGCCACTATATACTCCTAATTGTTTGAAAATCCAAGTGACCCAGTTATATCAATACTGGATTTCACTGACGTTGGCTAGTTGTCACAGTAATCACGCCGAGCACACCCAACCATCACAGATGATATGCACAGCAGCTGCAACGGTCTTGTGCTAGTTGCTTTCAGCCACGCATGTTCAACTTATTCAGGTGCCCTTCTAGCTGCGTGCGGCATCGGTGTCCGTAGCTGCAGCAGTCATCGATTGCTAATTTTTGTCTACTATCGGTCAGCAGCACAAGTCGAAGAACAGTCACAGTCGATTGCTTGCAGCTATTGCTTTTTAGTGCCTTATCACACAAATAGTTTTTTCTTCCCTTATTCTTCCGAACGCACACGGTGCCTGGCCAGACCTCTAAAAATTTACATTTGGAGATGCAGGTATGTTTTATGAATTTCCACATATATCGAAAAAAGTGCGCAGGCAATGACAAATGAGAAAACAAGAAACTGTGACTGCTATCGACTGGTGTGGACTGTTGCCGCTGCTGCTGACCGATAGCAAAATCAATCGATTAATCGATGACTGCTGCAGCTACCCGTTGCCTGCCGATTTGTTCAGTAGCTGAAAAACTAAGCAAATCAAATACGGGATGCGACATTGAAATATAGCAGCGCGACACATCTCTTGTTACGTTTTTTCATAATCACAGCTGTATTTCGCAGATACAGATACCTCTTTCTGATTTTCGGCGCTTCAGTTCTGTACTTCTATGTTTTTGTACATGTACCTAGAGATTTTCTCCGCCATATTCTACTTCCTCTCCGTCTGTACTCGAGAGTGTTGATTGGACAGAGCCACTTTCGGTGCTTTCAGTGCTTAACGTATATATATATATATATATATATATGTGAACTTTTAACTATCCTACTGAGATGTACTTATTTGGTCTCTTTAGGAGAAGCTGAAAACCAGCAATTGTCCAGCTCTCTTGATGGGTGAAATCGACTTAGAGGTTATCTTTTTATTGTTTGACAAACTAAACTTTTGACAGAGTTCCCGACCGTAATACGAATTGAATAATTAAACAGATGAAGTTAACACACAATTTGTATGGTTAGTAATTAAAATTCTTAACTTATAGCAAAGTCAGAGTATGCGTATACTGTCTTATTGAATTCTATATTTTACAATACGATTTATAGTACATTTTAATTCGTAAATTATCTAACTGTTACGAAATCTGTTTGCAAAAATTCCGTACTACAGTCTGATGCAGAACCTTGTAGCCCGAAAAATTAGAAAAACCGACACTGCCTTACAAAACGTTTGTTGGGATTACCGCTTGTTCATTGTAATATTGTTGTAAACCGTGTTAGCCGACTTGGTCTACAATCCCTATTTGCATCAATTCAAAATCCGGTTAACTCGGTTTAAGGAAGTTGCGGTTTAGGACCCTAGGCCAAAGCATCAAAGTTTGTTCTTTCCAAAGTTCTGGAAACGTTGATAATATCAAAACCGAGCGAATGACCGGTAGTAGAGTTTCATCAGCAAAAGCTTTATTGACGATTTAATGGCTTACCCCATAGACAAGTGCAACCAATCTTGGCCCTTCTTCTTATGGCGCTACATTCTGGGTTGGACCTGCGCCTCAATCAAGCGCGTTCTCTGACTCCAGTTTTGTACACCAAGTTAGTTGAGGTCCTTCTCCACTTGGTTGCGCTACCTTAAACGCGTGTGTTCTCTGTTGCGTTGCCCATCAGGTAGGGATTCGAATTTTGCACAATATAGACAAAAACAAAATTGCCTAGCACCTACAATTTCTAAAGCATTCAACAGACTTTGGGAATGTATAAATTGTGGCGATTTTTGTTCTGGAGTTGAAATGTGAAATCTATCAATGCTGCTTTTGTCTCCTGTTTGCTCAAAGTGCTCTTTGCTCTCTCCTCTCTGCTCCCCACACACAGAAATCGCGCTATAAATAATTCCTTTTTAATTTTCTTTCAGAAATTGGGAGGCCATTAGTAAGATACTGCAAACATATCCGAAATGCAAAACCGAAGACGGCCAAGCGGAGGTATTTCACCGAGGAATGGGCAAACGTCGTGCATCCCACCAAAGCTCCGAACACGATTTGGAGGAACAAATCAACGAATGGGCAAATATGACATGGTTCCTCTTGGCCTTGGGCGGTGTTTGTCTACAGCGACCGCGTTCACTGCGTCAAGTGGCCAACTCAAATTTGAACATAGCCGCCAATCAGAGCATTCAAAGCATCCAAAGCAACACGAACAATTCAATAATACCGCACAGTCAGCAGCATATCATCAATAATATTCACAATGCGAACAATTCAATTATCGCGCACAATCCGACAATGCCACTCAATCCGAACATCAGTGTGTCATTGGGTTCTTTGGCCCAGAACTCAGTGAACTCAGTGTCGAGTTCGGTGAGTTCCGGACGAGGTTCCCTGCACCCGAGTACGATCTCATTGTTGAGTGCCACAATTGTGGCTCCATCCCCACCGCAGGAAATCCAATACTGTCCAGTCACTCAGTAAGACTTTGAAGAATCTTCATCTTCGTTCAGTGCATTGAATCGGTGTGTTTTTTTTTCAGATTCATTGGTCAACTGCTGCGCCTTTTGGTTTGTAGCAACGAAAAGATTGGTCTCAACATTCAGAAGAACGTCAAGGAGCTGGTGGGGGAGGAAATGTCTCCGCAGCTCTATCCAATACTCTTCGACCAGATCCGGGCTATCGTTGAGAAGTTCTTCGATCAGCAGGGACAGGTCAATGTGACCGATATCAACACGCAGTTCATTGAACACACCATCTACATCATGAAGTCCATATTGGATCCCAAGCCGAACAAGGACCAAAACGACCAGCCAGCCCCGTCGGAGCACTTGGGCGTGACCAGCATTGAAGGCATGATGTTGGGCATAGTTCGATATGTGCGCCACTTGGACATGACTGTGTACGCGATACGAATCAAGACGAAACTCTGCCAATTGGTGGAAGTGATGATGAAGCGACGAGACGACTTGGCCTTCCGCCAGGAAATGAAATTCCGCAACAAACTGGTGGAATACCTCACCGATTGGGTGATGGGCACCTCACATCAGATTGCACCTCCTAGCTCCGCGGATGCCTCAATGATGACAAAGTAAATGTTTGCAGTGGAGTGGACTTCTAATTTAAATGTTCTTCTTCCGCAGCACATCGCTCATATTCCGCGACTTGGATCAGGCGTGTATGGAAGCTGTTGCAGCCTTGCTGCGCGGTCTCCCTCTCCAACCAGAGGAATCAGATCGGGGAGACCTGATGGACGCGAAGAGTGCCCTTTTCCTCAAGTATGGACAAACACATTTCTTCCCGGAAATCCCTCGCTAAAACGTTGCATTTGCAGATACTTTACCCTTTTCATGAATCTCTTGAACGATTGCATCGACAGCTCTGAAGCTGAGAAGGACCTGCAGAACTCTCAAATGCTGCCACCACGACCACGAATGGCTGCCGGCAAGCTGACGGCGCTACGAAATGCCACAATTCAAGCAATGTCCAATCTGCTGGGGGCCAACATAGATTCCGGTTTGATGCACTCCATCGACTTGGGCTATAATCCCGATTTACAGACGCGTGCGGCCTTTATGGAAGTGCTCACACAGATTCTGCAGCAAGGCACCGAATTCGACACTCTTGCCGAAACAGTTTTAGCCGATCGCTTTGAGCAGCTGGTCCAGTTGGTGACGATGATAAGTGACAAAGGGGAACTGCCAATAGCCATGGCCCTAGCAAACGTCGTTACCACATCCCAAATGGACGAACTGGCCAGAGTCCTAGTTACACTCTTCGACGCTAAACATCTCCTAGCTCCCCTCCTGTGGAACATGTTCTACAGAGAAGTTGAAGTATCCGATTGTATGCAGACTCTTTTCCGAGGCAACTCGCTGGGAAGCAAAATTATGGCGTTCTGTTTCAAGATCTACGGTGCAAGTTACTTGCAGAATCTGCTGGAACCTCTGATTCGCCCGCTTCTGGACGACCCGAATACAAGTTTTGAAGTGGACACGGCGAGGTGATGAAGTGAACTTCTAAACTGAAAACTGAATGTGAGTGCTTTCCGTTTCATTGTAGATTGGAGCAAGCAGACGATCTGGATAAAAATCGAATGAATCTGGTTGCATTGACACAAAAGGTTTTTGACGCGATTATCAATTCGGCTGATCGCTTCCCACCACAACTTCGATCGATGTGCCATTGCTTGTACCAAGTCTTGAGTAAGAGATTTCCAAATCTGCTGCAGAACAACATTGGGGCTGTTGGGACGGTCATATTTTTAAGATTCATCAATCCAGCCATAGGTAAGGTTATGTCCACTTTTTTCTTGGTAACTTATGTTTTCAACTCTTGTCGAATGAGAATGTTGTCCATTTAGGCCCCTCATTTTATTTGAAGAAGACAACATTGTTGTTTGCTGATGTTTAGCCAGTGGCAGAGGTGTATTTAATTGCGATTTGAACCAGTGTAGTAATATAATGATCGCGTCTCTTTTTTAATTTTTTTTAATTAATGGGAGTATGATCTGAAAGTTCTTGCTAACAGCACGCTGAAACCAATCCATTCATAAATGTGTTACGTTTTCTTGTTGGTTTCGCTGTGTCTGGTCAAGTGGTATAGTCTCTGGGAGGCGACGTAAGACATTACTCTCAATCACGAATATGTATTACTTAAGCATTATTATGCAGAAAGAAGCAAAAATCGTATCGTATCCATCGTAAAATCATCTCGGACTCGTATGATTCTAACAAGTTTTAACAAGTACCTATAAGAAAAAGACCAAGAACTCCAGGTTCAATGGCTTTGAAATCAAATCGTCTCAACTGTGCCAATTGCAGAGTCTCCTGTCTTATCTGTTGTCTTTTGTATGCGCTACGTCAACAGCCGCCTCGATTGATTAATATTAGTGCGGGTTCAGGACAGCGAAATCCAGCATTGATCAAATATCCACATCACCACAGATCAGACTGAAAAATTTCAAATCTATACCGACTATCTATTTATCGATTGTAAGACAGTTTATGACAGTATTCATAGACTAATTATACACCGCATTGTCTACTTTATCCATCTCTGCAAAACGTCTTTTCAAAATGACGATGAGAAATCTCCGTAGGTCCGTCAAGATAGGGGAAATATCTTTAAAGTCGAGACGTACCAGGATGCAAATTTTGTAAGTTATGTACCGTGCTAGATGGATTGGCGTATTGCCTGAGGTCCAGGTGCACACCTGACTATAGAGCTAATCAAAGTCGAAAAAATATTGAGTAATTTAATTAACACGACAGATCCTGTCTGACAGATATTCGCTGCCATGTGTCAAGTTTTCTTTATTAATTTCCGGCTTGTCAACGCTGACAGTCCTGCTTTATGCCGAAAATTTGGTCTTTCTCGGCTCTAAGTCGGATCTCGTTTGTTGATTTTATGTGGTGTGTGACCAAACGTTTTTTGGTCGACAGTATATATTATGGTCTGTCCTCATTGGCCATTAGGTTAGCCGGTTGCGCCTATTATTTAATAGCCGTGAAAGCTTCTACGCCCGACAGTGTCAATGTCATCTGCATATCCCAACAGTTAGGCAGAATAGAAGATGTGTTTATTTTTGCCCGCCGTACTTCTTCTCACGACAGCGCATATGCTTTAAAATGGATAAAGGATGGTATCGATATATGTATGTATACGTTGAGCAGAGGTATGCAAAGGCCTTTATTATTTGTTGTCATTTCGATGTCATTGAGCTGGGACGTCGCGAGAGACCTTCTTTATGAGTGGAAGGTTCTTCTTCTCACGTCCTATACCGCGGTCTTTTTGCGCTGCACATGTTTTCCGTTGCAACTCGAGATATAATCTAACTCCATTTTACAATTGGTTACTGCGGCCTGAAAAACCACGGTATTTGATAGGTAGTCTAAAGAATAGAGAAAAGCTTTTATCTCTTAGAGCATGCAACTCATTTGGTATCTGTGGCAAACTTAAGGCACAGGCTTGTTGTGTCTGTACTCGGTGATCAATCGAAGGAAAAAAATAAAAAAAACGGTCCTTCAGATTGTATTTTTGAACAATTCTTATTTACACTGAGACCGTGTTAGGTTAGGGGGTGGCGGCTCAGACTCGCATAGACCTTCTGGTCCATGAGACCGTGTTATCTTGTCGATTGTCTACAGTCAATCAAGAAGAGTCCAATATACAAACTTTACGCGAGTCGCAATCAACACCCCATTGGTCTCTATTTCACTTATGAGTTCTGCTATGACTGACTTCAGCCAAATGTTTTACAAACTACTGCAGTTATATGCTAGGATCGAGTGTGCAAAAGTTGCACGGATGAAGTTCCTCCTCTGCGCCAAACTCAGCGAGCTAAATAGCATTAGCTAGCTGGACTGCTTTATTACTAGCACCAAATGGTTCAAGGATAAGGAGCAGATAATCTGCGTCGTATCACAATTGGCCTGTTGACCAATATGCGGCTGCCTCTTAGCAGTCTGTCATCACAGCATAACCTAACTTAATCTAGTGTCTTTACAATCCCATTCAAAATCACAAGTTAGCAATGACTTTCAAAACACCTTCTCTTTGTTTTCAGTATCACCTCAAGAGTTAGGAATCGTCGGTAAACAAGTCCCAAGCTCTGCCAAGCGCGGTCTGATGTTGATGTCGAAAATTCTGCAGAATATCGCAAATCACGTTGAATTTTCCAAAGAACAGCACATGTTGTGCTTCAACGACTTCTTGCGCGCCCACTTCGAAGCCGGCAGACGATTCTTCATTCAAATTGCGTCCGACTGTGAAACCGTTGATCAGACATCGCACAGCATGAGTTTCATCTCAGATGCGAACGTCTTAGCACTCCATCGCTTGCTCTGGACTCACCAGGAGAAAATCGGCGACTATTTGTCAAGCAGTCGCGATCACAAGGCTGTTGGACGACGACCCTTTGATAAGATGGCTACTTTGTTGGCCTATTTGGGACCACCGGAACATAAACCTGTTGATTCGCAGTAAGTGGCCGAAGAAGGAAGCAATAAGGGCATGTACGAAGGGGGTTTCTTTTTTCTTTTGTAGTATGATGTTTTCCTCGTATGCCCGTTGGAGCTCCATTGACATGTCATCGACGAACTTTGAGGAGATCATGGTGAAGCACCAAATGCACGAGAAGGAGGAGTTCAAAACGCTGAAGTCGATGAATATCTTCTACCAAGCTGGGACCAGTAAGGCTGGATATCCTGTGTTCTACTACATTGCAAGACGCTACAAGTACGTCTGAGGTTTGATTGGTAACAAATGTTTAACTGATGCCTTCGTCTACCCTTAGAATTGGAGAGACTAACGGAGATCTGCTTATTTACCACGTCATTCTGAGTCTAAAGCCATTCTGCCACTCGCCTTTTGACGTCATCGTCGATTTCACACATACTTGCTCGGATAACCGGTTCCGAACGGAGTTCCTGCAGAAGTGGTTCTATGTCCTGCCCGCTGTTGCCTACGAAAACGTTAACGCGGTGTACATCTACAATTGCAACTCGTGGGTAAGGGAGTACACGAAGTTCCACGACAGGATTCTGGCCCCATTAAAGGTATGCATGCCATTCAGCATGCAGCACAAGAGCAGATATCACATCCTCTCTTTCTCCTTTACAGGGCAATCGAAAGCTCGTCTTTCTAGACAACCCAAGCAAGCTGAATGACTTCATCGACCCAGAACATCAAAAGCTGCCCGGAGCCACACTTTCCTTGGACGAGGACTTAAAGGTGTTCAGTAACGCTCTCAAGCTGAGTCACAAGGATACCAAGGTTGCGATAAAAGTGGGTCCAACAGCTCTGCAAATAGCCTCCGCGGAAAAGACGAAAGTCTTGGCGCATTCAGTGCTCCTCAACGACGTCTACTACGCATCGGAGATCGAAGAAGTTTGCTTGGTTGACGATAACCAGTTTACACTCTCAATAGCCAACGAGAGTGGGCAGCTTAGCTTTATTCATAACGATTGCGACAACATTGTCCAAGCAATCATTCACATTCGCAATCGCTGGGAGCTGAGTCAACCGGACTCGGTGACCGTCCATCAGAAAATTCGCCCTAAAGATGTACCTGGAACATTGCTGAATATGGCTCTGTTAAACTTAGGCTCCTCTGATCCGAACCTGCGAACGGCTGCGTACAACTTACTCTGCGCCCTGACGGCCACGTTCGATCTGAAAATTGAAGGGCAACTCTTAGAAACCCAAGGGCTGTGCATACCATCGAACAATACAATATTTATCAAGTCCGTGAGCGAGAAGCTCGCGACGAACGAACCCCACCTAACCTTGGAGTTTCTGGAAGAGTGCATCCAGGGCTTTCAGAGGAGCACGATTGAGCTGAAACACTTGTGCCTTGAGTACATGACGCCGTGGTTGAAGAACCTCGTGAAGTTCTGCAAGTCGAACGATGACTCCAAGAAGCTGAAGGTCTCGCAGATTCTCGACAAACTGATTAGCCTTACCATTGAACAGAAGGAAATGTATCCGTCCGTGCAAGCGAAGATCTGGGGATCTATCGGACAAATCCCCGAACTCATCGACATGGTCTTGGATAATTTCCTGCACAAGTCGCTCACGTATGGTCTAGGCTCGCCACAAGTCGAGATCATGGCGGACACCGCGGTCGCTTTGGCATCGGCAAATGTGCAGCTGGTCTCGAAGAAAGTGATAACTCGGATGTGCCGGGTTATGGACAAGACCTGCGCAAACCCCACGCAGTACCTGGAGCAGCATGTCATGTGGGATGACATCGCAATATTGGGACGCTACCTGCTCATGTTGTCGTTCAATAACTGCCTGGACGTGGCCACACATCTACCCTATCTCTTTCACAACATCACCTTTCTGGTGTGCTCTGGATCGTTGTCCATGCGCGCGTCTACCCACGGTCTAGTGATCAACATCATTCACTCGCTTTGCACTTGCACCAAACCGTCGTTCTCCGAGGAAGCACAGCGGGTGCTCCGCCTTTCGTTGGATGAATTTTCTCTGCCGAAATTCTATTTGCTCTTTGGCATCAGCAAAGTGAAGTCAGCTGCCGTCACAGCATTTCGGTCAAGCTGCCGCCATCCTCCAGACAAGTGGCTGGGCAATGAACGCGTGTCGCAGCCCCTCCCAGCCGATCGGGAGCGGTTGTCGTTGCCGTCATTGGAAGTGATCACCGATGCACTGCTTGAGATAATGGAAGCCTGCATGCGGGACTATCCCGACTGTGAATGGTTGCAGACGTGGACTTCGCTCTCAAGGAGCTTCGCTTTCTGCTACAACCCCGCACTGCAGCCGAGAGCGTTGATTGTGTACGGATGCATTAGCAAGAGTGTGACAGACCAGGAGGTCAAGCAACTTCTGAGAATCCTCGTTAAGGCCCTGGAGTCCTTTAACGACATCATTCTGATTGAAGCACTGGTTATGTGCTTGACACGTATTCAACCGCTTCTGAGGCCTGTAAGATGGACATATTTATATTTTTTTTCGGAGCTAATCAAATTGTCCACAGGAATCTCCAATCCACCGAGCACTCTTTTGGGTAGCCATATCCGTGCTGCAACTTGACGAGATCACGCTGTATGGAGCCGGTCTAGCGCTGCTTGAGCAGAATCTTCACACCCTCAAGTCACAGGGGTCGTTTGATAAGATGAACATTTCCGACGTAATGCTGAGCACTAGGGAGCCACTCGAATGGCACTTCAAGCAGCTGGATCACGCGGTTGGTCTTTCGTTCAGAAGCAACTTTCATTTCGCTCTTGTTGGACATTTGATAAAGGTTTGACTTTCCATTAAAATGTCTCTCTTTTTCCTCTAAGACATTGTCTTTTCCCTGCAGGGCTTTCGACATCCGACTCCGACTACAGTCTCACGGACAGCCCGTGTTCTTACCATGCTCCTGGGCATTATTGCAAAGCCTGTCCGACGGGACAAGTTTGAAGTCACGCCAGACAGTGTAGCCTACCTCACCGCTTTAGTAGCTGTTTCAGAAGAAGTGCGATCAAGGTGTCATGTCAAGCATGCGCTGCCCCGTTGGCCCACCGAAATGGGCTCGGAGAACAACGAAAATGGAATTGTCGTTATGCAGAACGTAAGTGTGGTGAAACATTGATGAGATTGTATGAAAATAACGAGCTATTTTCTTTGTTTGGTTTGTTAGCAATTTGGGATGCCGCTTTCGAGACGCCAGAAGTCGTGGGACATTTTAGACCAATCAGCTTTATCTTTCGCTCGACACCACAAGGTTCCAACACATCAGGTATGTTCACTTTAACATGTTATTGAGGTTGTTATGAATTCCTCTCTGCAGGACAAGGCCATTGATTTGAGCAATTTATTGGGAGACATTGAGGCACCCTTGTGACATGTGACATATTTTGCGACTTTTTCTTTCTTACTGTTTGTTGCTTCTGTCTACGGCCAGCGGACGACTACTACAATTTTTGTGTCTTAATGTGGTGATTGAAAAGCAGCTCGTTCCGAGTAGATTAAAGCAAATAGGACATGGCGGGTGCTAATGTGTGATCAATGGCAAATCTATGAAGATGGATGGATGATTATTTCAGTTCTGTCAATCTCATGCCAATCCCATGTCTTCTCTTGAAAATAGAAGGTAGAAACAGATGATTTTCCAATAATGGTTTTTATGCCAGCATTGTTGGATGAGAAAAAGTGTTGAATTGGCCTCGTTGGAGTTTAAGTATGAGAAGTCACAGCGCACGATTGGACTCTTATTAATTTGATAGGGAGATGAAGCAGGTTGCGAATTGAGGAAGTGCATTAGGATTGTTTCCTAAGGAGTTCACTGAAATCAATCTGGTAGTCTATTCTTAAACTTAGCCAAGAATAGATTTTATCACGGACAAGTAGGTGTCCTCTTGTGCTTTCTTTTGCAATGACTGCACCTATCTGTGCTGCTTTGTTCCAGTTTATGCAGTTGGTAGTTGCATTAGCGATGTTTAATTAGGTCTTTTCCCTCTTTTTGGAAGATCAGGACAACTTTATCTAACTTGGTCATATAAAGCAGCTGTCTGTACACTACTCGAAGTGAGTTTGCATTTTCCTAAGCCCAGGAGTACCGGTCGTCTTCAGGGTTTCTTGGGGCGACATCTGGTTCTTCCACCTTAAGGGTTCCATTCTACCGCCATTCTGGTAATGCTGTCAGCTTTCCTTCTCATGATATGTCCGATCTATTTCCGTTTCCGTCCCTTAATCTGTATTACTATCGGTTATACTCTCGTCATTTCTAATAGGAAGCACGTTCCTGATGATGCTTGAGCAGAATATTCGAGTGGGGAAATTTTTTTTTTGTAGTGACTATTTACCTGTGATTATTCCAAAATTGAATACGGAATTTGTACAGCGAGTGCGAGTGCGTTAGAAAAATAACCGTTTTGCTGAATCCAAAAAGAAGATAAGGCTCAATTGCTTGTGTATCGGCATTTTCATTACCCTCGCCATGTTTGTGCTCTGGCAGCCATACTAGATTTTGATGGCCAGCGTTATCAACATTTTGTGGCATTCCCCGACTGTGTGGCTATCTGAGAACACAGCTAAGTTTGATTTAAAAGTCGAGGATTATGTTATCAATAGAAGGGAGTAGATGTTTTGGTCGTGACACGTTCCGTAACATAGGATCCGCCTGTGTAGTTGAATAATTGCTTAAGTTATTTTTAACGTCAGAGGAATACGCTTAATATTTCTGTATAAGATAAGGCTTGTCTGTAGTTCTTTGTGAAAAGTAAATGGAGTCGAATAGATCGAAATGAAGACTTCCACTGATTATGGTGGAAATCGTTAATGGAGGATACAATTTAATTGTTTGACATCTTCTCTCACAATTTGACTCAGGTGACACCGACTGCAAAGACTTTAACAATACATATTGGTTTGAAACAATGGTATCCTAATATTGTTAAAGTCTTCGCAGTCGCTGTTACTCGTAATGAAAGAAACCCATTATGGTTGCGTATTTAATCCACAAACTCTCCGCCTTCTTGCGACTTAATTCCAATTTTTGAGTTTGGTCCTTATGTTCACTCCGAAAATGTAATTCTTTTTTGCAATAAGTAAGGTTTTCCATCCAATATGGAGCAAGATCTGAACACTGACGAAGTCAGGAGACTTGGTAAAAGTAGGTACACAATCAATTAGGAAAATGGATGAGTTGTGGCCATACATAGTCATTGACAGAAGGGTTAAAGCTATCATATGAATAAATCTGCCTAATCAGGAAAGTGTTCAACTATCATTATCATCTTGGCCCACAAAAATTTTGAAGGGGGTGAAGCACGATCTTTGGAAAACACGCTTCTCGACATCGTCCTGGGTCTACCAACCTGTCGCCTTTAAGGCCACGTGGGTCGTATCGATGGGGACATTCGGCAGCAATACTTCGAACTACATTTTTTTTATTATTGATGGCGTCGGTTTTTTTTGCCGTATAAACCTACACTTGCCACAATTCAAAAAATTGGAGAAAGTTGTCAGGTCTAGATCAGTGCGACTATTTATATAGCGGTAAGTGTACGTGTGTCTTCAATCAACCAAGTAATGTTGATAGCTATTCAACGCACCCGAAAAATGTGAAAGTATTCTCATGATGCACAAGATGTTTTAATAATTTCACTCGATGATAAGTTAAAATGATTAGAAATCAGTGGCTTTTTCCTGCGGATGATAAATAACCTATACAGAAATAAAAGAATTTGTTGTCAATTGGTGTAATATTAAGTTTGCTAACAATAATCAACCATATACGTTATACAGTGATTTGTTTTTTTCTTTTCTCTATTTCGTTCTTACTCTAATTTCGTATGCCTGCTGATTGATGCTTGCATTAAACTATCCTGGGTTACTAATATCAAAAATAAAACTTACTCATCTAACTTCAAAAACTCTACTAAACATTGTCATATATGTATGTGTGTGTTTTTGTTTGTCTATCCTCAACACCGATTTTGTTCCTACCGCCATCATTCATATGTTTATTTGCCTATAAATGTGTTTTGTTCATTTACCAATTGGATGCTGAATAACTAATGAAATTGTTAAACTATTAAATGTGCATGCTCCTACTCACTGTCATGGTGTTTTATTTTTTTGATTTTTTGTTTCGATCAAATATACCTTTTGATGAAAAATGTGGCATTGAATGCTTAATTAAATAAAGAATGCAAGAGTCTTGTTTAAAACTCAACGATCATTCTCTGTACCAACGACTAAAGATCCAAATAACTCAAGTGGAATCGATGAACGACAGGTATTTTTTTTTAAAGAAATAAATCAAATTTTGTAAATAACTTATACAATAACACATGGCGTATGTTTATTTTCATATTTAACTGTTACCTTTTATAAATCCTTATGATGTGATAATTTGATTCTTACACAAATACACTTAGATTTAATATCAATTGACTATTAGGCACCTCTTCAAATTATGCCCAAAAGTCAACACACACTACACAATAGAGACACAATTTGTTATTTAATTATTGCTTGGAATTGCTTTTGTTATCCTCAAATATTTATAAAACTATTAGGTAGGATTGGAAAAAATCGACGCTTGATATAGAGGTATGAATACTGGGATACCGCTATTCAGCTTTCAAATCTTATTGAGGTCTTGTGGGTCATCTGACAAATGTTTGGCCAGTAGCCCACTTTACCATAATTATTGCAGAGCAAATGGGAAGGAGAAACTTCAGCGCACCCTTAATAATAATAATAATAATAATAATAATATGGGTGGCGCTACAGCCCATAGAGGGCCAGGGCCTAGCTTCTCAGCAACCACTCGTGTTGTGCGTGGTATTGTTCTCACACGAGTGGAAGGGACCTACAGTTTTATGCCGAATCCGAACGGCCAGATTTGAGAAGCTTTTTCTAGACAGGAAATACGCACCCTATAGTCGGTCATAATCTATGAATGCCGCTTGTGTCGATGAGACTAAGTAATTTTACACTGTATTATGCAAGGACGATACCGCATAATACTCATGTTTTTGCATATCTTTGGTATAAGTACAAGTACTTAGTACAAATGTGCAATACATGTTTTTGATGGTTAACCTGGGTTTGCCTATATTTTTTTTAGCTTGAGGTTGTCGAAATATTTAAATTCACATCTCATTGTCAGTAATATAATATAATAAAATAATATGTATATACCTTCTTTTCTGCCAATCGAGCAGCATTTCTGTTTCAATTGATACTATTTTTTCCAAGTGTTTTAAACAAAAAACAATTTTGCTCTTCCCCGTCTGAATGATCGACTGCGCTATCAATCTACCAGCGCTAAGTACATAGGCGTAATATTAGATGCTAAATTGAGATGGAAGATAAACGTAGATCATCCTTAATACGACGCGTGCATAAACTTGTACGCCGTCAGCTGGACCTTAGGAAAAAGGGAAAAAGTGGGGCTAGGCCAACAACCAATGTTGACGCTATGGATGTACTGTTATGATTCTTACATATAGATCACCAGCATAGTAATTCTGTAGCCGGTCCTTCGAAAAAATACAATATTACAAAACTCAACATGATGCAAAGTATAGCATTGGTTGGTATATAATTGTTTGCTTTATGGTCGGTACCAATGGACCCTCTTCTACTTCTGGAATTAAAAATCAAAAACACTTCAGCACACAGCGTTATCAGCCTTGGTGCTAGACGTCAAAACCCTATCACCTTAGATCTTCTCCGAAAGATCTCGTAAAATCCTCCACAGACTATACTATGTAGACAATCTACATTAAAAAATAGGCGATGGAGTTGGCGTCAATCTGTTCTCAGAATTCCTGAACATTTCAAAAGCCTACAAACTATGCTACTTCAAGCTAAAAAAAATGTCCTGGACATATCCGATCCAAAATAAACTCTCTTTTTCGCAATTCGACATGATATCGCCAGATTGGTAGCGGTTTGCACTGTCCGATAGGAGATCATGCCGCAAAACTAGGTATCCAATACAAAACTCACTGTCGCAGTTACAACAACACCGCTGAGAGGTAAACCTTTTGTTATGGTGCGCTCATTGAAATCTTTTGGAATCTTCTTCAAGATACTGGTAACCCGTGCTACTAGCATTAAGATTTCACTGGATATTATGCTGCTCTCTCCTAGCGACTACTTCCTGTACCACACCTCTGTCCCTTCTACCACTCTCTCTGAGGAACTGACTTTCGTTATTACTTCGCGGAGCTGGTTTGTGTATCACGCTATATGCTCTATAATTGCTGGGTTGATTTTCCTTACTCATTTGAGGCATCTTATTCCTATCTATATGCTAGTTATAAAAAAGAGCATTTGTCTGCTGACTCTTTCATATGACTGTCTAGGTGCACGGGAATTAGTAGGCATATTTTAGCTATCGCAAAACGCCCGCCCATTCTGGAGAGAGGGGTGAGCTGTCTCAAGAAATCTGTGAAGGGTATTTCCGATAACCTCTATGGCCCCAGAAAAACGTTCTCGATGTCCATTCTTCTACCGAGGGGATTTATTTAGTTTATGGGTCCACTTGCCCATCTGTTGTGGTGTCGCATCTGACTTGTCATAGTGCCACAGATGTTCTCTCTTCAGGTGTCTTTTGCTCGCTTCCGTGTGATTTGCCGTGAGCCTTGGGAAGACACTTTGCAATACGTTGGCGCGAATGTCCATAGGCACCATACCCGCAAATTACGCAGGCTACTCCCTTCGTGATTGTTCGGAGTGTTCTTATACCGCAGAGCTTGTATGCTGACGACAGTTTTTTCGTTATCAAGAATGATTGAGCAAAGTATCCAAGTTCGGTAACATTCCGGAAAGAACTGCCTGCATCCTTGATGATTTTTTGCTGAAGTACTCGATGTGAGTTTTGAAGCTTAGGCGGTTGTCAAGCATTATCCTTCTGTATTTTAGCATATTTTTAGGTCTAATTATCTGTGAACCAACCCGGAAGCTTGCGTATGCCACAGTCCTTCGACTGGTTATTAACAAAGACTCGGTCTTGTGGTGAGCTAGTTATACGTTGGTAGATTTTCATCATTCTGGTGATCGCTTTATTTGTGACGGCTTAGGCCTTGTGCATGTGTTTGGCCAAGCTTGCCGATGCAATACCGTCGGCAAAGAAAGGAAGACCTTATCACATTTCATTTGTAGCTTCCCGGATCTCGCCTGGGCTAGACAAAGAACGCGCTTCTTCAAATATCGTGATAATATTGCTGCAAACGGCACAATATATAATATGAGTGGCGCTACAGCCCATAGAGGGACAAGGACTAGCTTTTTAGCATCCATTGGTGTTGAGCGTGCTATTGTTCTCGCACGAATGGAAGCAACAGTTTACAGTTTTATGTCGATTCCGAACGTCCAAGTTTGATAAGCTTTTTCTGGACAGCAAATAGTCTTTGAGCATTGTCAGTGACTCGAAAGAGATGGGGCTGTACAAATTATTTTTGTCGCACAGAGCAGGAATCAAACCTACGACATACCCACAACGCCACGGGCCACCACGCAAACGGCACATAATGCAATTTACGTTCTCATTGAACAACCACTTCTATCTACCTAAGTCCCCACCTACCTGGTCTATCTGTGCTGTCAAAGCCAAAAGTAGAACTTTTAAAACGAACATACCAACGTTCCTGAGTCTTTTAAGGATGTTCACCATCATTTTCATTTCAAACTGAAAACCTCACAATTCTTTGATAAAATAGTGCATTAAACTGTGCCCACAAATGGAGAGCATCCATCATAAGATGGGCAAAGCAACTTCAACGCGGCAGCCATGTACACCAGATTTAGTTACGTAAAGAGAGAGCTTGGGAAATAAAATCTTGACGCAAGAGTTTGAGTTTAGCTGTATCCTTGGATATGAAACTGCTTCTATTTATCCCACTTGGACTTCTTTCTTCCGCCTAACTTCGAGAAGAGAGAGATATGTACAAACAGAATTTAAAGAATTCTTCAAACATAAATTATAGGCGTACGTTTACAAATAGATATATGTATAACGCAATTTATTTTTTACCTACATATTAATAAAACAATTTTAAAGTCATCCTTTGAAACGATAAAAACAATCAATTTAAGCAGCAATGAGCACTTAAACAATCATTGGCATAAGCATGGTAGTTAATACGTCACTTGCGTTACTTACGTTTATTCTTTCTGCTTCCAGTTCAATATCCCAGCCTTAAATTAAACAAAATTAACCTCTTTTTTTCTTTTATAGGAGCGTGGATCTCGTTCGTCCGTATCAAACGAGTCCAACGTGCTGCTGGACCCTGAAGTACTTCCTGACCTCTCCATACAAGCGCTGGTACTTACTGTACTCGCAACTTTAGTTAAGTATTCAACGGACGAAAGTGAAACAAGAGTTTTATATCAATATCTAGCTGAGGGATCTGTTGTGTTTCCCAAAGTTTTTCCTGTGATGTGAGTGAAATCGAAAGAAAATGTTGAAATAACTTCTATATATATATTTATGTTTACAGTCACTCCCTCCTCGATCAGAAGATAAATCACATTCTTTCGGCGTCCAACGACCAAGTTGTTCTCAACTCAGTGCAAAATATTATTCAGAATATGCTCGCCAGTGAGGATCCTTCACAGCAGCAGCTACATTTCCTTCAAAGCTGTGGCTTCGGCGGTCTCTGGCGCTTTGCAGGACCATTTACAAAGGTATACCCCTTGCAAGTCTTTGGTGAGAGTGATGATGTTAATGTATTTTTGCTTAGTACAATATGATGGGGGAATCGTCGGAGCTTTTCGTGAACTGTTTGGAAGCGATGGTTGAAACATGCCTGCCCGGAGATGAGGCCACCCCCGTACCACCATCACCGAGACCATACAACTTGAGCTCAAGCCTGAGTAGCCTAACTTTGGGGTCACCTACAGATAAAGGTTTTTATGAGACTAATTTATAAAAAAAAAAAACAAATATAACATTTTTTAGATTTTAAAAGCGCATCACTGCATAATAATAGTCATTCCATTCACTCATTCCACAAACAAAATATTTTTCATTGTTTCTTACCGCTCACTTTTTTTTCTATTTCCCCTTGTTGCACAATAAACCAACAAATATCTAATGAAAATCAAAAAAATGCTCAAAATTGGCAAATCGTCACGAAAACAAAATCAAACACAATGCAATTTGATTCGAAAATATAAACAAAACAAAAACAAAAATTTAGCTTTCTCATCGGAATCATTAGATCATGATAACTTTGGCGGAAGCGTTAGCTCTTTACGGCGTGCATCATGCAGCAAATCTCGTGTTAAACATCGACTTAGCGATAGTCCTTCACATTGATATAATGACTTATCTAATTGTTTTGTTTTTAAATATTTTATGAAATATGCGAAGAAAAATTCCCTCTTAGCGTTGTATCTTTAATTTGGAATGCATAACAATTTGTTGGAATCTATTTTACAATCGATTAGTCGGATATTTGTAAGATTTGAAGGTGATGAAACAAACTTGAATGTAAATATTTATGGAAACTTTTAACTGCTCAATTTGAAATTTTTGTAATAATTGTTGGTAACAATATTGAGAATAACACAGAATGCAGTCAAATTATGATACGAGCCAGACATGTTAGGCTAGGTACGTCGATAGACGAATGGTAAGCCACGCCTCAGGTACGTCTGTTTTTGTCCACTCTTACATTAACGGTAAGTACATGGCGGTAAAGCACGCACTGAAGATCTTCAGGCCATTCAATCCTACGTCATGGACTCTAGCTCATCAGGATTTATGTCCATTGTCGTCTTCCTGACGGAGTCGCATTTTAGGCATGTCCGGGATCATGACACAGCACCGGGCCGAAGGGAGAGCAGGTACCTGTGCACATTGGTCTCAAATATCTACGGATTGTAGTCTATGGCAAATGTTGAGCTGGGAAGAGCGTTCCATATTCATGTGGTGCGGCTGAAAAACGAGATTCTCCATTTCACTGTGCGTCCGAAAGCAGGCTTAATGGTAAACTGATGCGCATTCCTGGCGAGACGTGTATTGCGGGTGAATTCAAGGAGAGGAGGAATGCAGTTCGCTAGCTCACTTGAGCATCGTTTGTTAAAATAACGATAAAAAACGGACAAAGAAGACACGGTTCGTCGATGTTCGAGCGAGTCTAAAAAAACCCGCGATGTACTTGGCTCCTATAAGTTTTTTCGCTCGCTTTTGGATTCTATCTAGTAGGTGCACGGTAGTCTAGGGGGCACCAGACCAGATATGAGCGTTGTACAAGCTTAGGGCGAATACATACACGAATACAAAGCTAAATCAGAAGGGGTGAAGTATTTCTTGCATCGATTAAGGAAACCTAAACATTTCGCAGCATTTTTGGCTATCTCGAATATGTGGTCGTTTCAACTAAGTGTTGTGTTCATGTACATACCGAGGATGGAAAGTTTTCCGGTTTCGTCGATACAAGCGGCATTCATGGATAATGGCTGATTATCAGGGCTTCGCTTTAGAGACAGCACACAGCATTTAGTTTTAGAAGCATTGAATGCCACACTGTTGTCTTTATCCCTTGAAATGTGATGACGCGAACATTCGTACCACGTGTCTAAACCCTCGAAGCATAGCACTTTCCGTTCGAAGAAGCAGCTGATCGACATTGAATTCCTTGCGTACTGCGAGTAACTATCACAAGAGCGTGAAGAAATTATCATCTCTGTACCTTGTATTCGCGATCTTCTTGTTTCGGGTATAACCCAAAGTTCTTTATTCATTTCAACGTATGTGAGAGTCAGAAAAATACTTAATTAAACCCGCCACTTTGGCTTTGGCACCAAATTCGGTCTTTCTGATTACAGATCTTTCAGCCTGGGATTGGTAAGAAAAAGGAAAGCGTAGCTTTACTCCTCCCATCGCTCGTGAAAAGATTCCGAGGTACTTAAACTTCTCCACGTGCTTCAATGGGACTCCACTTACACGTAGATTTTGGATACTACCATAACCTTTGATTTGTCCACGATAACGGTCAAAAACCTGTTGCGTGGCCGCTGGATTAATGCCTGTCCATCTACAAAATGCAGAATATTCCCAACTCTTCCAATTTGAAACATTCCTCACCTCGGCTGCTCTGCAACATCCAATCCACATATAGGTATAATGAAAACGAGAAAATACAAGACGTACCCATGGCAGAATCTGACCGTTAACCCGAGCACAGCTGCTACAGTTTATATATAGCGATTGAATGGCTCCAATGAGAGGACCATCAATCTCATATACCTGTGTATACCTCGAGGGACTGGATCGTATACCCCTGTGGTAGGAGCAATTATTTTGTCCACCTTTCTGAAAAGAGGAACAATCATCCCTGTTTGCCAATCGCTGAGTGTCTCGACGCTCTTCCAGGCAGTCTTAATGACACGAGGGAGCCATAAAACTCCCCCATTTACCCAAGGCATTGAGTGAATTTCACTCCAGCGTATTTGCCCACTTTTAACGATTCTATCTCCAAAATGACTTCCGCCACAGTTTATCTATTTTCCGCCCTACTCAAGACCATCGGTCTGTCACCCTTAGTGCCCTGTTCGGGATTGATCAGCTCCATTATCGTAAAATATTCACCTCATTGGATAGCAACACATCATCAACATTGAACTTCCTTCCTCTGGCTCGGCGAATAGTTTGCCAGGACACTTTTTTCGCAAATCTGTGGTCTCTTTTCAGCTTCTTTCCGAACTTCGTCCAGTATTCACAACTAATTTGTTAGTTCGTCGCGCCTTAGTTTACCGGTCACGAGAAGAGAATCCAATCCCTCTTCTCCTCTTCTTCTCTTTAACAACTTGTTGAACTTTTTTAAACCACGCACTTTTTTCCTACCATCAGCCGCCTTTCCACGCCGCTGCACTCCACAAACATTCCGTGCAAAGGAAGTTGTTGATAACAGTCGCCATTCTTCTTCTACTTGCGGTGAATAGTGGGAATTCGTTCAAACCTTTCGGCACAAACTTGCATACTAGACAAAAATGCTTAACTCTAGTTGGACGTACAATAATTCTAACTTACTGGCCCTTGATGGGTAATGTAAGCTAAACCTTATCTTATTTCATGTCGTTCGATCCTATTTGAGTTATGAGTTATGACCTGGAGGTTTGTTATACCTTGAAGATCTTGGCAGAAATGTCTTGCCAGTCTTCTTTATATGTCTCTGGTAGCAGAGACTAGGGCAGTGGCGCTTTTTGTGAGCTTTCAGTGTTCAGTGTTATCCACTTTTTTGACATCCGCATGAGGTGCTTTGATACTTGAGACTGGAGTGGTTGGGTCGGCTTAAGCGACTTTTCTGACAAGTTTAACCGCAGATTTATAACGCGTTAAGTCCCTGTGACCTGGAACCCACTATAGACCATAAGCCAGCTTAGACTTGATGGTTGTTCTGTAAATTGTCAGGTTAATATGAGTCGGTGGTATTTTCAACATTGATATTCTGGGCACATTCTTCACTGTCAAGACGTCCGCTAGAAAAGTACTGCTTAGTCAGGGGTTCTGATAGTGTAGCGTACGCCTCTCCACCCTGGACATGGGGATCCTCTGCGGCGATGCACCACATTTTTGGATTTGAAGGGCCCAGCAATTTGATGCGTTTCTTCCGTAAAAGCGTGGTTTTAATTTTTTACTCTCTTAAAGTTCAAGCCCATCAAGACCATATAATGCGGTGAATCTCTTTCTGGATGAAAGCCTAGAGTTCTTTACTCGCTTGAATCTAAGCTAAGAATTAACTGTCGGAGTTCACAAACAAAAGAGTTCTGCGGCCCACGCACACTTTAACATCTGGTTTTTAAGTTTCGACTCCTTCAATTCACTTTAAGAACACCCGCAGATCAGGCAGTCTACTCAAGCATGCTTACATTCTAGCATCTGTCCTTATGCGCTATAAGGCGAGACTGAAATGTTTAATGTCTCGTATAAAGTCTGCTTGATTCTTCGTAGAGATGGCTCTATGATTCGACTGCCTCTTAAGCACAAAACAGCGATTCTCTATTTAAGTTTAATCCTTTTACAATATTGTTAGTTAGTTAGTTACTATTCACTGCGGAGACGGGATAGTAATCAATCGTCAAGTCATCGAAAGTAAAGCTGTCCATTGTGGCGCTTTGTCTAAAAATTCGACGTTGTATGTTCTTTTGTGAGGACAGTACTCAATCACAAGTCTCGTCTGGCTTTTGCAACGCTTAGTGGCAACAACTCAATGACCCATCACATTTAACACGACTAATCGTCAGTTCCGAAATATTTCCAGATCCAGTTTGTTTCGTCATCTTAAATATAACACAATTGATTAGAGAACACATTATTTTCAATTCCTTAGCTTAAACATAATCCTTTCGTTCAATATTAGATAATAAGCACTTGATAGAATGCATGCCCATGATATTAAAATAAAATAGTTCAAAGAGTGAATATTTATCATAAATTATATATACTACTCATATATCTTATTGTAAAGAGCTAATAACTCCCAAATATTAGATTATATTTGCTATATTTATAATAAATAAATAAATAATAAATTTAAGAATGAAACTCCAGCAAGCCAACAAAATAATATTGAAATAGTGAAAATAGTGACTTTTTTCTGCACGCTTTATTTTAAACATAATTCCGTAAATAGCTTTACATTTTTGCACAAGTCTTTTACATTTTTGCACATGTCATGAATCATTTTGATATACTCTAGATAACACATTTAGTCTGCTTACCAAGAAGTCGTTCTATCTCGGTAAACAAACAACGTAAATTCAACACCAATATATATTTTTTTTCTAGACATCGTTGTTTTATCAAATTCGTCAATAATCCAATCAAAGTTATTGGTAACGATATTTTTACACGGAAAAGCGCATAAAGTTGGAAAAATAGGTTGGAAGCCATTATTGACATATCTTATTATTCTTTGTAATTTCTTAAACTGAAAACGTAAGTAAAAACATTGTTGGTATGTGGTCGGTGTGTGCTTAAGTTGAACAACTTGTATAACATTTCGTGCCGAAGAACTAGAGCTCCGACACTGTCGCAAAAATGATCGTTAAAAGGACTTGTTGGCAGAATGACTCAAATACGAAATCCTTACTATGAAGGTTGGTAAACCTATCACTTTTATCATAGAATACGTCGTATCTGAGATTCACTTTCTCTTGCCAAGTGAATCGTAGAATACTTTGCGGACTATGTTCGCAAAGCAGCGTTTTGTCATAAGTGACGATAATTGATGATGAAAAAAATGCTCATAATTTTCTAACCAGCATTATCCACTAAAGGAGCCGCGGTGGAGAAGCAAGCACTAGAGATCTTCAGCCCATTCGGTCCTTAACCAGTCGACGGACCAGGGGAAGAAAATTTCCCTGTCCAGAAACCCCTTTTGGTTTACTTGTCCAGACCAGGACCCAGGCGCAACCAAGCGAGTTTTTGGACTTTGTCTAACCAACTCCTCCTCCTGCCAAAGGGAAGCCTGATGGAGTCGTATTTAAGGCATGCCTCGGAAGACGAATTCATGTCACGTTTCCAAACCATCGAAGCAGAGTCCTTTCCGTTCGGAGATGAAGCTACTGATGTACACTGATTTCCTCGCGTACTGCCGTATTTCTCACCCTTTCCCGGCGAGTAACTCGCATAACAACACAAAGAAATCTCATCTCGGCAGCTTGGACTCGCGATCTAATTATTTCGGTCATTACCCAAATTTCATGACCATATGTGAAAGTTGGAACAACTGCTGAGTTGAAAATCATTAAATCGGGTTTGACACCAAGCTCGGCCTTTCTGGTTACAGGTCTTCCAAGCTGGCCAGTCTCAAAGAGCAGTTCAGCGTTACTCCTCCCATCACTTGTGGAAAGACCCCGAGTTACTTGTACTTCTCCACCTCCTCCAATGAGACTGCACTAACATGTTGACCGCATTGAACACGCATTCTTTACATGACTAAACCTCTGATTTATCCTTGATCTGCACAGACGGTCACAAATCTCTCGAGTGCACGCTAGAAGATATGATCCGCTTGGGATGAGGATAACGAAGTCATCTGCAAAAAACAGAACACCCTCAACTCAACTCTCCCAATGTGAAACATACCGCGGCAACAACGCAAACCAAGATTAAAAGTATTTTGGAAGAGAATTTCGAAGAGTAGTTGTTACACAATTCGAACTTTATAGGACCGGGAAAAGAACTTCGAATTACATAGGTTTTTCGAATTACGGAGTGTCAGATTACACACAAAAGTCAGTTAGCGAGTGCAAGGAACCTAGGTCTATAGGGTTGTCGATTGTGTCCGTCATATGTCCTCTCTAAAATGTTCATCTTCAACAACCGAATCATCTTCCTCAGATGGGAATACGTATGTCTGCAACTGTTAGCGTTCCAGTTTAGTGCTTAGTTGTCATCAAAATGGACAAAGTCTTGATATGCGACTGAGCTTTCCATCTAAACTATCCGCACACCTTCCGTTTAATTAAACAGGTCAAGGGAATGTCTAAAGCATCTGCTTTCATAACTCACTTTCGTCACGTGCGCAATTCGATTGACAGTTGAAGAAAATCAATTAAACTTGAGTTCGAATTATTACTGTAAGAAGCTATAATTTTCTAATTCGAGAGGTTCTCTTGTTATTTTGCACAACAACAAATTTCACATGTCTTCGATGTACAGCCTCTGCTTCCATCCAAAGAGGTTTTCGAATCATGGAGGTTCGAATCATCATAGAGTTCACTGTATAAAACACTGGAGGTGTAAAAGGAAGTAAATGTGTCTAAAGCGCTTAGTTCATATTACAAAGGCTGTGGAGAAAATGTCTACTTGCACAACTTTCACTCTGATACGCCCAAACATCGACGAGTTTGAGAAAACCAAAAAGGACTACATAAGAAATGTCAATAAATTGTTATTTTGAAAGTTAATATATAACTTCATTAGATGGGTATACTTAAACATGTCGTTTTCCATTCTGCAAAAGAAAAAAACAATGCTCAGGATTTCCATCAAGTTTTCTAGTAGTTTCGACAGAGCGTAAATATGGTAGTTTTCTTATGTTTGAGCTGTGGAAACCATCTACAGTGGACTCCCCCTAAGTCGAACTTCTCTCTAACTCGAATTTTTTATTTGCCATAGTTTGGTATTGTCTTGAATTTTCTATACAACAAAAAGTATCCTCCTCAACTCATCCCTAGAACCAACTTTGATAATTCGACTTAGGGGGAGTCCAGTGCAATTGAAATATAGTTGACTTTTTTAAAGGGGTCACTTTTCATGCAGAATAGAAAACGACATCTGTGTAAGTTTTGTTATGTACAAATGAATTTTCTAATGTGGTATACGTGTACAAATTTAAGTATAGTAAAATCGCATGCATTCGTCCGAAAACAATAATACTAGGAATAATAAATTGTCCTCTTAATCAATATTCTAAAAGCCAACAACAGAACGATTCTGATATGCATGCCGGCATATAGACAAAAAATCAACCGTTTACTCCTCATGTTTGTATGTATAAATTGTGTGGTCCCTATGCTTTGCTCTATCACTTTACTTCTCTTAGAATTCCCCTTAAGCCTTGAATATTAAGGCGAGTTACTTTTCTTTGAAATAAAAAAAAAACGAGATGATTTATTTGTGCTCAGGTAACATCGAGGTCCTCGTCTCACAAATTTCTCCTTAGTATTCAAGGGTTAAGATCCTACTATACTAGATACATTTTCTTAGCTTACGAATGGAAATAGAAGATGATTTTCCGTCACAGAAACTGTCATACTTTAATAACGCTTGCTTCTATCATGCTGTTGCGGCATTATTCTTTATACACGCTTCATCATAAAAATAAATAAACTCTAGAATACGACTTATGTTAGTAACTTCGAACAAATATTTTTTAAATTTGTATGCATATTATTGTGAAACTCGCATGAATTGAGTAAGCTAAATGTCGTGAATTCTAATTGAAACTGTCCAGTTTCCACATTGTCGTTATAATTCTTCTTTTTCTTAGAGCGCTACAGTCCGAGGTGGAACTGGGTCTCACCCAATGTGACTGACTTCAGTTTCGTATACCAAGCAGACTGAAGTCCCTCTCGTCTTGCGTTGCATGGTTCAAATATCATCAACGCAAAAAGAACTAAAGATGGACGCCAGCGATAGCTTGAAAAGATGAACGACCTCTTTTCCCGCAGTGGATATAGTTCATGCGACGCAGAGCAAGACGCGAATGATCTGATACAGTCTTATACAACTGGTACTTTGAGAGTCTGCTCTGTTCCTCGATTGTCTCCTAAGCTCATAAAAAACAGCGGTTGTCAAGAGTTACTTTGCGCTTGTTCATTCTCGAGCCGAGATACAGAGTGAAGGCCCTCTCTACCCAGTCGAATACATTTTATTGACTCATTGTCACATAATGTACGTGAATTGCTTAGATGCTCTCCACATGAGCCACGAACTCGTAAACAGTATTAGAAACTGACTGTTATACAGCGAATATTAACAAAAAGTTATACATACTTCTAGTGTGAAAAAATTTGTTCATTCCTCAGTGAATCGATCATCTATCATTGTCATTCTGTCTCCCAAAACGAATACCTATACACTTTTGTTAATATTAACTGAAATGTGGTTACTAGAGACGTGCCAACCCGAAACTTTCTTAGCTCGAGTTGACCCAAAATGGGATTAAAGCGAACGCAGTTGCAACTTGAGTTGAACAACTCGATTTCACCCAATTCAAAATAGGTACATATATTCTCAACAGTCCAACTGATTCAAACTCGGCTGATTCCCTTTTGACTCTATAGTGTGACTCTGGTATCACTGTTCGAGATATCATGAAAAAAAAAAAAACTTAAACAAAACAGCCACTTACAAGCATGAAAAGAAACAATGAGAGAAGAGCAGGTAGACTGGTGCCACATCACGCGTCTCATAACGAGCAGAAGTCAGTACAACTCGATCTCTTTGGCTGCAGTTATGATGTTCAATTCAGAGATGTCCAACCCGAGTCGATAAACCAAGTCAACCGAGTTGTGTGGTAACACCGTGTCGAATAGTTCGCAGATTTGCTGTTGAATGTTCAATAATTCGTGTCATTTTAGTTTCAGCAACTCGGTTTGGCATAAAATCAACTCGGTTTGGACATAACTGGGGTTGACTTGGCTTATCACTCGAGTTGACCCATCTCTAGTGGTTACTTGATATAAATTGTGGTAGTAGATCGTTGCTCTCTAAATAGCATCGACGTGATTGTCAGCAGTGTCTCCTTTGTATTTTACAGGTTGACACAGTCTCTGAAGCCCTCTGACCAAATAAGTTGTTGTTAAAATGTTGTTGCTTAAATATGTATAAAGTTCTATATCTGGACAATGATAGGAGTTCATTGACCGCTCCTGCTCTTTATCACATTTTCGTTAGACCTAATTGAACACAAGAAAGTTGACTGGATATCGGGTACCAGAGACTGTCACAAAATTACCTGTAGCATTCTCAAACAATAAACAACATCGTGCAGTAGAATTGGAAGACGCGATTGAAGTAAAAAAGTTATATTTAATTTTCGCAACATACGTCAACGTTTTCATAGCGATGCAGAATCGAAGATTTGTCTGAACTTAATTTTGTGGGCTAAAATGTATAGACCACCAGTCAATGGCTGATTTTTTAGCACTAAATCATTAATTTGATGTGTTGTTCACGTCACACTATCCAATGCTATCATTGCATTGAGAAGCAACATAATCATCGTTCCTACAACAAACATTTTCTTCCACAAAGAATATTAAATACAACTTCTTAAATGCTACAACGACATAGCGGTTTTAACGACCAAAATCGTCAGACACTTGTAAATTTAGTAAGAAGCATCCGGAAAAACTGTCTTTGAAAATCAGAGCAAGTAGATTTCTTTTGCTCCATCTAGGCGGTGCCAAATAGTTTAGTTTCCGTATTTTTTTTGACTACACAGTACTTAGCTCAGTAAGATGTTACACGTGAAGCAACAACAAAAAAACTTACTGAGCAAAAACAACTCAGTAAAATTCCACAGTCATTACTGACTAGGACGAGTGGAAAAATCTCATTCATAGATAGCTCCAGAGGAAGCAATTTGTTTATTATAGGCTGGTATCAATCGATTATTTGACACTTGTAAGTGTTACTTGTGCGAATTTTGAAAATATCAAATCATTCTATTACTTGTTTGGCTATCCATTATTTGTGTATTTTCTTTGCTTTTGAGAATTAAATTTCACTTATGTTTGACATTGGGTGGTGGCCCGTGGCGTTGTGGGTACGTGCGTCGACCCCAACCTCGACGTCGTAGGTTCGATTCCAGCTCCAAGCGACAGAAATAACTTTCACGGCCCCACCTCTTTCGAGTCACCGACAATGCTCAAAGAGTATTTCCTGTCTAGAAAAAAGCTTCTCAAACTTGGCCGTTCGGATTCGGCGTAAAACTGTAGGTCCCTTCCACTCGTGAGAGAACAATAGAACGCACAACAAGAGTGGTTGCTGTGAAGCTAGGCCCTGGCCCTCTACGGGCTGTAGCGCCACCCATATATATTATATTTGACATTAGAGTATTTTGACATCTAATGCAATGGACGTAAGCATACGTACCAACTTTCGGAAGCAAAATGTAACTCAGTAAAAGAGCGGTTTATTGAGAATCATTACTAAGCTGAGTAGTGAGTAGTCAAAAAAAGACACCTGTAGTTATTAGTTTTGCTTAGTGTCCAGTGTTTGGTTCCACAAAGCAGTACTGGCAAAATAAGAGTTGGCATGATTTTGGTCCTTACGGTCAAGAGTTTCAAGCCCTGTTGTTTTCTTAAACCTAAGTAGCATCATCGACTTCTAAGAGTGATTCTACGTCGGATTCGTGGAGTTCGATTATCCGAAGGTAGACAAACTATTTGTCGGTTATGATGTTTTGTGCGGCGGTTCGTTTCTTGCTTGACCAGTCTCGTCGGATCCTCATTGACCAGAAAAACAGCTCTGTTAGTCTGTTCAGTTGCCGTGAATGCTTCCACTATGACAAATTGTTGTCACCTGCGTATCCCAACAGTTCGACTGACACGTAGAAATAGTTTACTTTTCTAAAATTCGTACACAACATTTTAAGCAAGCAATACCATTCTAGATTGTCGAATTCAGAAGACATCTCCTCAATCTCGAAAAACAACTCATTCCCCTTAAGTATCCCCTATTCTGCTTGATATGAAAAGCATTTATACTTGTTTCCGTTTCCTATCAAACCAATTTTGTATAAAACTTCTAAATGTGACCTATTCTGTTTATCATTTGATTATGTTTCCTTTTTTTATTTTATTTCTTTATCTTTCAGCTGCATGAATAACATCAACACCACGCACTAGACGTACAATATTCGAAAGAATTTTTTGCTTTTTATCTTTTATAAAGAAATGTTTTTAAACGAGAAGAAAAAAACAACAAACAATAAGAAAAACCAAATACAAAACAAACTGGCGGTATTTTAAAGCGAATTCATATTTATACACTAGAAAGAATTAACAAAAGGGAAAAAATAGTAATATTATTGAAACAAGGAACATATATTTTACATGTGAATAGCGTTGTTATGTTTAAGGCGATGAAAAAAACAAAACAAAGAATATATGTATATGTATGTGTACTTTAATTGTTTTTATACTTATCGTGCTCAACTATTTAAAGCTAAACAGATTCCTTCCTTATCTTTTCAATGTCCTATGTGATTGTAATTACTTTGATTTTTGTTCTCTATTATCTTTGGTTTTCTCAAATATTGTTCTCTATATACGTATGTTATAAATAGTGCATCACATCTACCGTTTCTTCTTGACTATGTGTGTGTATCTTTCTATCATAGTACATGTGTTGTGTAATTGTGTGTGCCATAAAACCATTAAATCCATGGATATGTATGTTATATACTATTGTAAGCTGTCCATTTGTCCATATCACTTGTTGCACCTTTTACTTTAATAATTGTTGATGATAAACAAATCTTTAATCTGCATTAGTACACATAAGCAAAATGATATATAAGTGCAAAATATGCTTCTTAACAATGAGAATCTATGTGTCCTATTCAATGTACCGATAGTTCAATATTTAAGCATAAGTATAAATAAAATGAAAAAATCGATGACAAATTATGTTATATCTTTCTAAATAAATATGTATGTACTTGCTGTTAAAGGGTTATCTAAATGTAAATATACATACAATTTCATATTAGTTTTGATTGATCATATGTATGTTCTTCCTACCTATTGTTAAAAGAATGGTCGAATTATTTATTTATGAGTTAAAAGAACTTGAACAAAATTAAATGTATTTGATATGCTCGCACACATGACATTAAAATATATATATACTTGCAACGAAATAAATACTTATTGAATGGTACATAACAAAGAAAACCAATGCATCATTTAAGTAGTCTATTCATGGTCTGCGTTTATGCTCAAGGACAACATTTACAGGAAGCTTCAATTAAAGTGCTCCTTTGAACAAAAAACACTCGTTTTTACATTTTTCACAGCCCTTATTTATAACATTGTAATAGGAACTGGGTAAGGCCTAGATCATAACAACCAGACACTTGATTCAGAGGTAAAAACATCAGCAGGACGAAGAAATCATTGATCTGTCACATGCTCGAAGAATGTTTAGACCTAAAACGTCTTGAACATGACTAGAATAGTTTCTTTCATTTTCAATTCTGAAAGCGAATAAAGGCAGGTACAACTCACAGTTAATCAGGCGATTAATCTTCATATGATTTTACTGTAGTCCATGCTTCAGCTAAAGCTGAACTTTTTTTCCAAATGTTTAAAATGTCTAAGCTCTATAATTTCCAGAACGTGTGTACGAATGGTTGTAAGCTACGTTGTCAGGAATAAGAAATCATTGCAAATTTATCACTTAGAATTACCCCCAGTCCATGGGTGTGAACACATCGCTTACAGCCATTGAGAGGCTCACTATTACGCTACTGGCTGACTACACAAATGTACAATAATCTCAGACCCTCTTTAATATCGCTCCCAAAAGATGATCTATCTATTAAACCATTCTAAACATACCAAGAAGCGGCTACATTGGTCGATACTGATGCTTTTTCCTTTTGCTCAGATCGATGTATGTCTACAGAAAAATGTCTCTTGCGAGAGATAGGATTGCATGTGTAAAAAGTTGAGCAGTGGGTCAAGGACAATCAGTACGTCCTGTGCTCGGACCGATAGTTTTAGCTTATGGCATGGACGGATTCCCTCTATAGGGAAGGAGTGAATAGCCTGGAGTATTCGTTAAATCTTGGGTTCAACTTCGATTGTCGCAGCTATTCCCATCCTTGATTGAAAGACGAGTTAAATAAATTCAAAAGGAATGCACCAAAAGCACAAAGCACAGCGATTGCATGGACAGTTTTCACAAATTTAGGCGATACACGAGCAGAATGCAAAGTTCTTTCAGACCGTTTTTGACCGCTTTACATAAACGAAGTTCAATCGAAATAAAATTCAAATCTGACTGTGAAACCAGACGACTTCAACCAAAACAATTCTGCTCAAGGTTCAGATGAACATAAGTTTAAATCATCACTGTGAAACTGGGCATTGGACTTAGTTCAGCAAGACCGCTCTCTCTCCTTCCTTACTGCGAGTGTCGACTATCAATCGGATCCTTAGTCGACAAATTTGTATGCGTCTCACGTCTATGTAAATCACGAATTGAGAGACTTGACATCCAAAACATAGAGAATCGTCAGTCGATACACAATACGAAGATTTCAGTCGACAAATTTGTCTACTATCGATTCAATCGACAATGGACTCTCGCAAAGGGGAGCCTCTGTCTATTTCACTGATAATCGTGATATTTGGAATGAAAAACTGAAATTGAAACCCAAAAACCTTCTTTTAAATCGACAAGGATGGAATTTGTTCGACATTCACAATACCAAACTCAGTCGATGATCGAGTATTACTCGATCGTTCTTATCGGGTTGATTGAGACCCTTTATGATGCCTAGAGGGGAATTGATGTTCCACCTTACACTACAGCGAGATCTCTGATGACGTCCTGATGAACTTAAAACTAAAACCCAAGAGAACGTCATGAACTTATTCAAGGTACTAAAAGTAGACTTCTGCCATGGTCATGTATTTCAATTGACAGAGGCTGGGTCAATGGCAGAGATAGTGAGGAATATCAATCCCTTTCTACTATGTCCTCAGCGCTAAAATCATGTTACAGGGTGGCATAATTGAATTCGATTGTCTCAGACAGAACTATAGTGTAACTTTCAGCCCTGGCAGTTTGTCACGCTGCCTCATCAATACTTTTCTTGCATCAACTCTTATCAGGGTTCTGTCTTACTCCTTACGAATGAGACCACTAGAAATCACTTGAAAAAGCATTGAGAATTCCACGCGACCAAATTACTTTAGTGTTAGTCGATAAATCCTTTTCTTCTTGACTGTGAACAAAACAGTGCACTTAAATCGTTTTTGCCATCTTCTCCTTTAAATTTTCTTTCAATTCTATTGACCTGCTTATGTGGCTCCTATTATTGGCTTCTTGTTCAAAAACGGATTTTGTAGTTCATAATTTTGGCGGTTTGAGTCAGGAGTCAGGAGTAAAGATTATTTTGAATTTCACGTCTTCTGGGGCTCTACACTTACGAAGGTATGCATTTCATTCCTACTTTGTTAAAATCTTTTTTATTTCATAGTCTTATTCTTCTCCTTTGGCTAGCGCTAAAGTCTAGGCCATGTCAACCTAGGCTTCAGCCAACATGCCTCACCATCTAGCACGATCTTGCGCTAGTTCCTTTCAGCTATGCAGCTAATTGAGGTCCATCTATCTTCCAGCTATATACGCCAGCGGAATCATTGTCTTTTTTTTTCGTGTTGTCCCTCGAGGTTGGAATCGAAAGCTTTCCTGGCCGGAGCATTGAGTGCTGTTCCCTCCACATTAATCTGAACCGACGTACTCGAGTTCGTGTAACTATATCAACATTGCCTTACACTGTACGGACTTATTTGATAGTACCACAATTATTATTATTGTCCATTGTTGTATAGATGTTGTGTTTTGTGGACCCATTTTTTCACATGCCATTGTATATACGTATACTGTAAATTACATAACATCCAATTTTGGTGCATGGAATCCAAAGCGAATGGTTTTTTATACGTGTTGTCCTTTAACTGCACTTCAGACAACGGAGAAAATGCCCTTTTTCAATTTACTGCCTACACTCCCAGCAAAAGTAATTTTAATATTTTTCCAGGTTGGACTTCTGGTGATGAAGAAGACACTGTACTTTGCTTAAATGACGAATGCGAAGAATAGTTTGGTTAACGAAACAGAAAGATTTTTTTTGCAACATATAGAAACATTATATGAGTTTTACTTCGTTATTCTGCAAAAAAACGTGTTGTTGGAAGAAGGAATGGCTACAAAAGAACGAATGCATACGCTCATGAATTTGCTTAAAGATTTATAATGTTTGTCCGCTATCACTCTTCCTTACCCGACCACTCTCGACATGCAACTGAACTAATATTTCATGCCGTCTGCCGTACTAAATATTGTTGGTGTATGGTCCATTTTAATAGTATTTCCAAAAACCTTCCTATCTGTAAGCTTGTGTCCGTTTAAAAATACCATGTAAAATTTCGAAGGAATTTCATCGTTAACATACATACGTTGACTAGCCATGGTCATGTTAGATTTGAAAGTCTAAGCGGTAGCTGCACATAGAACAACTTGTGTTCATAGTGTCTACGTGAAAACTCTGAAAAGCAGAAAACCAAATAAAAAATAAATACATAGATTATTTGGTCGTTACTGTCATTATCATCATAATCTTCTGACCAGAATTATCTTCTAGCGGGATAGTGCGGGTGATGCATCATCGACTTTAACTCATCAGGATTAATGCCCAGCCGCAACCAAGCGAATTTTTGTTCAACCACCTCGTTCGGGGTCTGCCAAGAACCCAGATTCCAACTTCCGACGTGATCATGTGTACATTCATGCCACGTCCCCAAACCATCGATGCATTCTGCCATGTTTGTCATCCTACCCTCGCGAGTAACTGCCACAACAGCACGAAGAAATCTTATCTCAGCAGCTTGTATTCGAAATCTTATTCTTTCATGATCATAGGTAAGAGTTGGAACAAATACTGAGTTAAACATTTCTAGCTTGACTTTGGCACCAAGCTCGGGCTTTCCGATTACAAATCTTCCAAGCTGTCTTAATGTTGATCCAGCTTGAACCATCCTGTAGAAAACAATCGTATTATTCTCTCATAACTCGTGAAAACGACCCCGAGACACTCAAAAATCTCCACCAGCTTCAATGGGACTTCACTTACATGTAGAGTGCATTGAACAGTTACTGTCACCCACACAGAATAATTTTAAAGCATGCGCTATTTTTGTAGAATATAAATACAAGATGAGTGATTCATCCTTGAGGAAGTCAAAGAAGTACCCACCATTGTTCCGCAGATGATACTCCAGTGCCGACTATCTTCTCCACACTCTGGGATGCGTGCGATAGACGAGGTTAGTCTTGCGATGGGCGATTGCGAATGAATTTCACAATCGAATAAATTGGCCATTGTTAAAAATTTAATCGATTTATTTAGTCTCTTCAGAAAACAACCGAATAACAATCGAATCGAATTGAATTCTAAACTTTTTTCTCAGTACCTACTACAACCAAGAATGCCGGGTATTAATATCGCATTGCAGAAATGTATGCATTCCTTGATTTGTTCATATGTTGGCGTCAGTGTAAAGAAATCAGCGTAAGGCTCCTCCGAAGATCCTTAAATCGAATATCAAAAACAAAAGTCAAACCAAATTTCTGAAAAATATTGGTTCCCGTGGGTATTTGAATTTTGGAGGTTCGACTGTATTCTTAATCCTTCTCACCCAATTAGTGAGAGGATTGTACTCTCACTCTCATGAATGTAACTTTAAATTGTAGTAGTGAAACGAAATGAAAAAGAGATTGCACTGTTGCGAGAATCGGCGAATACACACAATCTCTCTCCGACTTGAAGAAGCGGCGGATACAGACATTCGTTGACTACTGTAATCGAAAATCAACAATAGTCTTCGCTCACTTTGAATTCGAATGATCGCCCATCGCTAGGTTAGTCCTAGCCATGCTACCGAAAAACGCAGTCCTGTAATAATGCCGAGTAATGACCAAGAGCCAGATGTTCACAGTTTTTCCTCAGGGTAGTCATTCCGGCCACCATTTTTTAAACCACTCCTTCATCCGACCACAAAAACATACACACAACTGCTTTTTAACTCTAAAGTTAGACAAAAAAAAGAACAATTCGACCATTCTATTCTAAATAAATGTCTGTTACATAGCAAGCTTGTTAAAAAAAGGAACATCGAATTTGTATGATTGTAGATTCAAATACATTAAAAACAAAAAAAAACATAAATATATTTTCCGTTGCAATAAGGACGAATATAAAATTCTAAATAAATACAAATTGAAATAGCAATAGGCCAGTGTCTTCCAGAAAGTAAATGAAGTCCCCACTCACGCAAAATAAAGCCATAGGGTAAACATATTCATTTATCTCTGTTATCGAGCCCAGCAACAAAGGAATTTGAAATGTTTAAATAAGGTGATATAGAAACAAACAAAAATTATGTTCCCTTGTATAAGAATATATTGACGAAATAATTTATGAAACAATGTTAACGCATTCCCATTACCAATAGAATACATTTTCTGAAGCCTACGCAAAGTGATAAAGAGGAATATTTACGAATGAAACGAAGTAATAGCATATATTTATGTATATTATTATTTGCAAGAAACAAAAAAACAAACGTTTTATTTGACTCGTACGGATGTAAAATAAAGTATAGGGGAATGTACGTAGAGTACCGAATGTTACATATTTTCATTGTTGTACGAATACCTATGTATGTATATCTGCATATTAAATTATTTAAAATAAACGTACTTAATTAAGATCCAAAATTGTGTTTAAATTTCACTAATTTTATTCACCTTTCTTTTCTGTTGAAAGGGGAGACTAAGTTGGTGAGTCTGGCTAAAATAAATAAATAAACTGTCGCCAGGAAGGCATTGTTGGTTTTTCGCACCATGCGTAGACAATAGTAGCCTCCCAGTTCTCCCTTACGAATGGAACGGATCTACAGACTTATGCCGACTCGGAACGGCCAAGTTTGAGAAGTTTTTTTTTCCAGACAGGAAATACTGTTTGAGCATTGTCAGTGACTCGAAAGAGGTGGAGATCGAACCTACGACGTTGTGGTTAGGGTCGACGCACATACCCACAACGCCATTGGCCACCATCAAGCTGAATGGTAGCTCAAAAGCTCAATATTAAGTCACTACAGTCCGGGTGGACCTGGGCAACTAGGACCAACGAGCTTCATCAGGCATCGATCTTTAGCTAACAGCCTCCAGTTTCTGCCGCCAAGTTTTGGTTGACGTCTGTTTCCAATTGCGTGCGCCACCTGAGTCGCAGTTTTCCTGTACTGCGCCGTGCCTTGGGGTCTTTGAATCCAGACTTTTCGGGCATTGGTTGCCATTCGCTCTATATGACCATGACAACTCAACCGTTGGATCTTCACTCTTCTGGCTTAGTTCATTGCACTGAACAGCTCTTAAAGTTCGTCGTTATATCTCCTTCTCCACTTACCATCTATGCAGACAGGACCAAAAATTACTTGGAAATGTTCCTCTCAAAGCAACCAAGAGCACCTTCATCTTCTTCTTACAGAGATGTGTCAGGTACGATCAAGGTCTTATAAATGATCACTTTGATTGTTCGAGGAAGGGCTTTGTTGGTGAATAACTTTCTTAGCCCAAAGAAGCAGCTATTGACAAGAGCTATTCTCCTTTTCAGCGCCGGTTTTCACTTTCATTTCCAAGACACCCCTTAAATATAGCCCCGCGACATCGCTAAGTGCAATATGTTCATTACCATACTCGCCCCTTAACGATCGCTCGGTTCATTTTGAGCAGGCTGAATCTTAGAACGGACCATTGAAACTCCCGCTTCTGGACTAGGTCTTCCCTATGCCGACATCTGCAGAAGCTGGCTAGGCTTGAATTCTGCCTTCTCTTACAGCAATCAGCCACTTAACCTAACCTATGCAACCAATTGTGATGCCATCTATGAGTGATTCGTACATGGCACATTTGTGAGCTAACTTTGGTGTGAAAATGGTTTTTCGCTCAGACGCCATACAAATTGACACGTACTTCGCGAAACGCTGTTAAGTAGAATGAACACATCTTCATTTTATTCAAACACCAAATATCGATACTGCTAAAACTAATTAATTGAATGCTGCTAAAACTAATTAAGAAATGCTAGATCTTGGACGCATCAGGAGATAAAACTCCTTATATCAATCCGATTGAAATTCGAAACAGGTTTTATCTCAGGAAAAAAGAAAAAGTTGACTCGGTGGGAAAAAACTACGCAAAGAAGCTCTTCAAATCACTTCAATTCCACTACTCAAAACATAAAATTGTTCGTAAATGGAATAATCAAGCGAATTAAGGACATGAATTCAAAAGTGGGACGGGAGCAACAAGGTAATATATCGAGCTTTTACATGAAAAAAAACCGTGTATAGATCCATCCAGAAGTTTATTGATTTTGACTTTGGAAGATCGATATGAAGATAACCCTGAGATCGAAGATGGCGAGAATTCGCCAGCGTCAACACCGCAGCCATTGAATTTAACGATTTCCGAATAGGCCCATACTATAGGAAAAATAGGAAATATTCCAATTCATGGCATGTCCGTTCTCAGTTTACCCAATTCTTTCTGTCCAGAGAATGATTGATTTGCAAATCCCCAAGAAAGGAGACCGCTTTAACTCCGCTAACTATTGGAGGATAAGTTCTGTTCATCAAAGTTTGACGAGAATCTGGTAACCACAATATACCAGATATTTACGCTGCAAAAGATTCTTTTCATTCAGGTCATCTGTACGATATGGTCAATGCCTTCCTCAAAGCATGCCCTACGATTGGAAGCTCAGTATCGTTTGCCCGATCCACAAGAGCGGAGACCCCTTGAACTGCGCCAACTGTCAAGGGATCAGTCTCCTTAGCATCGCGCAAAAAATCGTCACTGCCATCGGATAGGTCATCAGTGTGTATCAGTGTGGCTTCAGGCCAGCAAAGTCCACAATAGACCAGATCTTCACATTACGGCAGATCCTGGAAAAGGCCAAGGAAGTGCAAATCGACACTCATCATCTGCTCGTCGAGTATAAGGCCGCATATGCAGTGTGCATAGAGACGAGCTATATAACGCCATGCCTAGTTTTGACATTCCTGCCAAACTCGTCATGCTGTGCAGAATGAGGATGGAGCACTCTCGCTGCTTCATCAATGTCGGTAACGAATTCATCGAGAGACCTTCAACGTCAAAAAAGGTTTTAGACAGGGTGACGCGCTGTCATGTAATTTCTTCAACATTTTCCTGGAGAAGATCGTGCAAAACTCAATCGCCAAAAATAGAGGCCGTGCAATTGTTAGCATACTCTGATGACATTGACGTGATTGGGAGAACAGTGCGCCGTCAATGAGGCATTTGCTAACATTGAGACGAAAGCGGCTAAAATGGGTCTGACGGTGAATGAGGGCAAAACAAAGTATATGCTGCCCTCAAGAATAGACATACGACACCCAAGTGGAGAAGGACATCAACCAACTTGGTGTGCGAAACTGGAGACGGCTAGCCAGAGATCCCGCTGGTTAGAGAGGCTTGTTGGTTGAGGTCCAGGTCCATCCCGGACTGGAGCGCCATACAAAGAAGAAGGTCTGTTAGTTACCCATCATATTTATTGCCGACTGTGTAGTAGACCGGGATAAGACAATGCTTCCAAGCATTATTTTCCATATGTTTTTGACCATTTACTATGAAATGTCACAAAATTCATTTGACACATACAAAAATTCAAAACTGCAAATTCATTGAAAAATAAATCCTGAGCAAGAAATGACTTATTGAACAAAAACTATTTTGTCCTTGCTTTCATATTATTTGTTCCAAATTGTTTTCAAGCAGCTGACTGTTGAAAATTTCAAATATCGTCCGGGCTGCCAAGTTTTTCTGATGAATTATTAAGCGCCCCATTCGTTTTATTTGTGCACTTATAATTATTAAATGGGCTAGCAAAACAACACACCTATTGTTCTCCTATGTCTCACAAATACGAATGGTACCTAGGAACCTCGGCGTCTAGGTTCGTTCCCTTGGTTGAGACAAAAATTATTTTCACGGCTTCACCTCTTTCAAGTCAGTGGCAATGTTCAATGCTCCACTGTGCGACGGTCAGTATTACCTCAAAGGTCGGGTTGACAGTCAAACTCCCCTCAGTAATGCGGTCTCTTGGGCCATTTTCAGTGCATTTTCTCTTCGTCAGTTTATAAGTAACCCAAGGATCTACGAGCAGATCTCACTGCAGTTATTCTCTGAATTAGTTATGTGACAAATCAGCTTTCCCTGACTTTGCAAATGTACTGTCTGCCAATGATCTGTACATGGCTGTTTTTTCTCTTTTTCTTTAATTTTTATCAAGCCGCCGCGCCGTGCCGCGCCTTTCCGATCTTCACCTACGGAACACTCTTCTCATTTCCTTTGCCCGGGCTTCGACAGCTAAATCTCGCTGACCACCCAACGCACTCCTCTTTTATTTCTCTTACCACAAGTGCAATAGTGAATGACTATCACTTCCACATTGTGACAGAAATCAATCGTAGAACTAAACTGCACATGCCGTCATTCCGTCTGTCGAAAAGTTTGTTACTTAAGCCAAAATGCCACCCCTTTATGCAGCGCCATCTAAATCAGCAAGAAACATAATCGATGGCCAGGTTTCAAAATCACACAAGGTCCTCTTCCCAGGGCCATCAATCACTGTGAGAAAGAAGAAAGAACAAAAAGGAGAAGCAATAGAAACCGACAACGGACACTTCCTGTGTGAGCCAGAACCGCACTTGCTGTATCGGTCTGAGGTCTCGACCGGCGACCGGCGACCCATTCATCGTGTGCTTTCGTGTGGCACATCCCCATGCCGTCGCACATGGATCCTCTATCACGGACCACAACTCAGGTAGCTATTCCCAGCGATGGCTGAACACGCGTTCACCTCGCATGTCCATTTCGTGGATCCCTTGATCACCGATTTCCAAATGTCAAGTGCCCCGCTACCCGTTCTTTGCGCGTGTGTACCTGTGTGCGTCTGCGTAACCCAATTTCCATGCGCAGTGCGCACACGCACACTGTGTGCCGGCGCATCGCGTCGGCCGTCGTAGGCAAAGGGCCCAACACGCCGTCAAAAGAACCAACTCATATGGGACAACATCTGTACACACGTCCTTTCCCGAAGCGCACCCTTCGCTGCTTGTGTGTAAAAGGGGAAGTAATCAGCATTGCACTTACGTGTTCCTTCTTTTTGTCAAGTTTTTTGTGCGCAGGTGACTTAAGGGATATTTTCTCCGTTCGGGTGTGGGAATTGCGACAGAGAAGTTTCTCACGATCCTCAATGGGCTGTTGGGCTCTGCTGTCGCTGTCGCTGTTGTTGTTCTTGTCTAACCTGCCCTCCGAAGAGGAAAAAGTAAAGGAATTGAGGGAAGCAACCACCGTGGCGTTCGGTGAGTTCGTGTTGTTGGGGTGACGTGTACGAGAGTATGCCATATGATCGGAATAAGAAATGGAAACACTCGGCTTCCGAATAGCCCAGTGTAGAAGGACGCAGAGAAAAGTGTGTTACTCTTGTGCTGGAATTTGGTTTCTCCTGTGCCCGTATGATGAGAGGTGAATCTTAAGTTCAGTAATTGGTTTGAGGGGCGACGAGGTCTTGGCGTGTTGTTGGTGGAGGGGTCTTTACGTTAGATGCGAACGGTCGAGGTTGTTTTTCAGGTCTTGTTACACACACGTGCAACGTGCACGCGAGGATTTTTATTGGAAAAGTGTGTGTTGCCGTTGGTTAATTTAGGCGTGTTGATTGGCACACTTTTGAGAAAGGGGGTCTATGAGATTCAAATAATATTGTGGCGTATCTTAAATAACAATAAGTGCTGCAGCGAATTGCGATTGTGGAAAAAGTACAGAAGAATGATTGGAATTTAACAATTATTAAAGTCAATTTGAGTTGATTGTGGCGCTTAGTTTTAAACTACCTAGTTGTTTAGATTTATTTATATGAGCAAGTCCATTCGATTTCCATGTGCTCTATGGTATTTAACATCATTCTCTCCGCCTAGTCATTTTTGATCTCCTGCGTGGGACTACAGTGTGTGTGGGGCTACCTTGTGCGGGACTACAGTGTGGGTGGACTTGTGCCTGAACCAACAAGCCTTTCCAACTAGCGCCATCTCTGGCTAGCTGTTTTCAGTTTGGCACACCAAGTTGATTGAGGTCCTTCTCCACTTGGGTGCGCCACTTTAAAAGCGGGCGTCCTCTGTTGCGTTGACCCACAGGTTCGCATTCGAAGATTCACATTTTGTATCAATCCTGGCAATTAAGAACTGAGTATCGGATTGTAAACAGGGAACTTCAGCTTTCTTAGAATTTTGCAAAATGTCACCTTTACGAACAACAACAGAATTTTTTTAAAATGTCAATTGGGTTACACACTTTGTGAGGAAATCAACACTTCGGCAATATCGATGTTTCGATCTAATGTTGAGTTCGTGCTCTTATAAGAGTGCAGAGCAAAGTGGACTTGGTAAGTGGCCGCCATTGCCATCGCCATTGTGTTTGTGAACCATAACCTTGAATCGTATCGCAAACGAATAGCTTTAGCAGAGAGCGAGCTCGGCGGCGCAAGTGGCAGTCCTTCGAAAAAGCGGCAGTTCCATAGGAAAACATGTGATGGAGTGGAACCCGCTAAGGGTCCCGCCAACTGAGGAAGAGTTTGAGAGAGCTGGAGCTCTGTGTTATAAACCGCGCAGAATGACGCCTGGGCATAGTAGAGGCCTCGAAACCGACGCGGGGATACAGGATCTAAATAAGAAATTTAAGTTGCATTCTGTGTAAAAATCAAATCTTTTTTATTTTAGAAATTCTATATCAACACTCTTAACTTTAAGATGTAATAGTTACAAATAAGAATACAAAACAAGTTTGAAAAATACCAGCTGTCAAAAAATGTTGCCTGGTGTACCTGAACGTGAGTCGCAAAGCTTAAAAGTTCCAACACCAGCACGGACAGTTGCTTTATGTACACGGTGGGTCAAAATTCCTTTTCCTATCTAAATCTTGAACTTTTGAACGATATTGTGTATTTTGCCAATGTAAGGCATATCCTTCATAAAAAGACTACGGCCGAGGGATCACACGATCTCGGTGCCTTTCAGTATCACCTTTTTTGTGATAATAAGACGATCTATATTGGTTGTGTGATCGTGTTGTGCTCAGCTTACAGGATACAGCAAAAAAATACTCTAAAATATCTGTAAATAAAGGAGTTTTTTAACGTAGGAAATACACACACACTATAGCCCAAACTGAAGAACATTTCATTTGAACTAGAAAATAGACTGTGCGGTTGAGTTGGACATCCTATCGCAACAGCATGTACTCAGCTTCATCACACGTTTCTCGGAAAATATTCTGCATGTGCTCTTTTGTAATGACGTGCCTATCGTTTGGAGGGACATATTCAGCTACCAACCAGGCTAAGTAGCTATTACCTGAACAGTTGTCTACGAAGAGTATGCCGAAGGGTGAGACGGCAAAAGGTAGTTTGACGAAACCGTCCCAACTCCCTATAAATGCAAGATTTCAAGAAGAAAGTGAACGACAGGATTAAGGAAATAGCAAATGGTTGGTGAAAACCATTAACCAAGTGGCTCGACAAACTCCTGCAATACGATAAAAACCTGCTCAAGATGGTAGTCGGAGCGTACAACCATTTGAAATATGATGAAAATATGATTACATATGCAGGAGTTGTAGCGAGGAGGAAATCAAAATCTGTTTACAGGTTCATCAAGACCTCTAGCTGACTGAAAGACTTAAGAATTAAAACAGGAAGCATCACAACGGGTTTGAGAAAGGGATTAAGAGCAATTTATTCTCTGTACTAGATACCACTATGGTTCTACGAAGAGTTAAGTGTGGCGAGCCTCAATCACACCACACACTTAACTTAGCCCTAAGTTATGTGATTCGTACGACGTTTGCATTGAAATTTCTCACAATAAATAGCTCGACATGATGCTTAGGTAGCCGCTATTTTGAGTTGAGTAAGTATAAACATTTCATCATTTACAGGCATAGAGAAGAGTACTTTCGTTACGTCGTACACATTTTATTAATGAAGGTTTTTTAGAAGATATAAATTTAAAAAAAGGCCCTGCGTATAAGTTTTGTAATTAATTGCATAAAAAAATAATAAAAGTGTAAGTCCTTTTTCCTACCCTGACACCTCCCAACGGTTTCATTCTAGTACAAAATGCGTACCACAGTAACATTAGCTGCACTCGACAACACCAATCGGGGGTAGTAGTTCAAGAAGAAAAGAAAAGAAAAAACGAGAAGAGCACGATTCCAGCACACAGCAAACCTGTTGTGCACCGCTCTTCTCCTGTGCACAGGCACGATTCGGATTGATCCCAACGAAATGCGTTGGCCGAGGGTGGATCGTGCTGCCTGTGCTACTGTCACTTTTACATTCTGCTTGTGCGTCGTACAAAAAGGATGAACACACGTCAATTGATCGACATTCAAAGTTCAACTCCTGTTCGAGTCACATCTCGCTCGTCGGCTCCCTGTCTCGGTAAAAATTTAAAAGACCAAAAATAGTGTGTGTTTTCTGTTTCGTAAGATTGAAGTGCGATTAAAACAAAAAAGTGAAAGCAAAATGGCAATCGAAGGCCAACGGATGATGTCCAAAACGCAACACTATCGCAAAATAACCAAACCACTGCTGGAGAGAAAACGTCGCGCCAGAATGAATCACTACTTGGACGAGTTGAAGGATTTAATTGTCGAAACGATGGAGGCGCAGGGAGAACACGTCACGAAGCTGGAAAAGGCGGACATCTTAGAGATGACAGTGCAGTATCTGAAAACCAAGAAGCAACTCGAATGCCGACCAGATGGGGGGACTATCAACGCGGACAAGTTTCGCGCCGGCTACACACAGGCCGCCTACGAGGTCTCGAAGGTGTTCTCCACATTCCCGGGAATAGACGCGCAGTTTGGCACGAAGTTAATGCAACATTTGGGATACCAGCTGGGCGACGCCACACCTCAGATTGGATCACCACTACAAACGGGCCCGGTATCCGCTGAGCAGAGAGCACCACAGATGCCGTCTCCAGCTCCATCTGATCACAGCCCAAACAAAGACGAACCGCAGGGTGGCGACGTCTGGCGTCCTTGGTGAAACACTTTGCACAACGAATCGATCTCAATGCAGCCGCAGTTCACTCAGGATGCTGTAAGGACCAAACCAAAAGGATTATATACGAAAGCTTTATTTAAATTTGTTAACTACCACGCACTTCCATTAGTAATTTAAGTTCGACATGACAGATGTGCACCATTTTCGTCACACAGCTTTATTAGTTTAAGTTTATTTAAGCATTTACACAATCAATTTTCTTTCTTTGATAAGAAGCACACTCGTAACGTACAAAACAAAACAAAAAATACAAATTTGACTGAAGATTTGATGGACATTTCTTCGAAGAACGCGGACACTTATGTTTACCCTCTAGTGGTTCTGATTTGTTAAGTTAGTGATCTCATTGTGATAGGAGGTTAATATTTCCAATACATGCTTCCAGATGAAAACAGTTTTCCAGTTGTCGCCTTTTGTCACAACAATAGTTATAGAAATGACATTTTAGTTATAAGATAAGATTGAATAAAATACATCAATTTTTATCCATTTACATTTTGCTGTTTGACTTTGTTTTGTTTTCCGAATGCTGTTGGAGATTGAGACGGTTTCTTCTCGATGTCTCGTCGTGTGTGAGCAGATTTCAATTATGGCCATTTGTTGGCATTTGTTGGTTCCCAATCACTTGTCAGGACAGCGACACATGGAGAGACTTAGCTGGAGCTAGTCATTCAATTTTGGCAATTCTGGGCAGCATCTTGTCAAGACCAAAATTCGTTGCATTCGCCGTCACTTAATCCTTATAGCGAACAGCCATATCATTGATGTCCATGCACTCAACGTGACTGTATATTCTTCTGGTGAGGTTACAGTTGAAAGTAGTCTTTAGACGTGGTCCTAACAGCGATTCCACTTGATTTGGGTGCTATTATTCCATCGCGACAGAAGAAGATCTGCAATTGTTTAACAAGTGATATACATCTTCCTCCTTTCCTCAGATGACAATATCAACATTGCCAGAGCTTAATACGGCAAAAGAAAGAAGCTTCTGGCGTTAGACCCACCGTATGCTCGTCAGGGTGATCACAGGACACTGTCCGATCGGAACTTCTTCTTTCTTCTTTGGCTGGCGCTACAAGCCGAGGTGGTCCTGGGCCTAAGCCCACATGCCTTTCCAACCAGTCCGGTCTTGTGGTAGTTGCTTCCAGCCACGCATGTTCAACTTATTCAGGCCCCCTTCTAGCTGCGTGCGCCACCGGAGGCGTGGTCTTCCTTTACCGCGTTGTTCCTCAGGGTTAGATTCGAAAACTTTCCGGGCCGAAGCATTGGTGTCCATTCACTCGACGTGACCTGGCCATCTGAAACGAGAGATTCGAACTCGATTGACCAGGTCGAAGTCGCTGTACAGCTCGTCGTTGAGTCTCCTACGGGACCGAAGATAAGTCGAAGGACTTTTCACCCGTAGCGACCTAGAATATCCCCTGCTTCTGCGCCATACAGCAGTCCCAGTCCTGCTTAGGTCTTATGTAGGGATATATTTTGTGGGCCTTTTGGCCGCTTCCTTCTCGATGCTCACAAACGCCCCACTGACAGACCGTAGTGTTCTTCTGATGATGTCAATGTCATCGGCATATGCCGCAGTTGCACAGATTTGTGGAAGATCATGCCTTAGGTGCTGACATGAAAATCCCGCACGATCTTCTCGAGAATGAAATTAAAAAAAATCTCATGACAGTGCGTCGCCTTTTTGACATCAAATGTCTCGGTATAATCTTTACCGATCTTGACCATCATCATTCTGCAAAGACGGCCGAGTTTTACAGGGATACCAAAGCTAGAAAATGCGCTGTGTAGCGCCTACGTGGCATTAAAGTCGATGAATAGGTGGTGGGTATCAACTTGCGACTCCTGGATCTTTTTCAAGATCTGCCGTAATTTGAATATGATATCGACCAATATATTAACGTAGGGTTTCTGGCGTTTACACAGAACGGCAGAAAAGATCTTATAGGAGACTAAATAGGAGACTAATCTCTCCATAATTGGCACCTCTTTCGTTTAATGTATGACCGCTGTGACCTGGTAGCCACATGAGATGGACTCTGATTGTGTTGGCCAGCTAGAGTAATAGTTGTAATCAGTCCCATACTAGTTTACTATTGGTAGAGCTGACAACGAAGCTTTTGGCGGCTAGAAAAGCAGCTTTGCATGTTTAATTGCGAATATCTCTGCTTAAAATACGGAGTTGTGAATGTCCATGCTGTGGTATGTATGTATGTGTATTGGTGTGGACTCCGTATTTATCTGTTTTGGATCCATTTGTGTACCAAATGCGGATGACTGTGCGGATGACTTTGTAAAAATTGGTTCTGGTAAACCCTCTTCTCACCCAATGGAAATGCATTTCACTTCTAAAAATGGACACAATCGGGAAGACCCATTGAAAATAACCGAATATTTCTTTCCAGACACTACGCATTCACTTTGGCCACTCAAACGACGCAGATCAGCACTCGTTGGTGTCATAGCAGGACACTGTACAAGTGTGACTGTTCTCAGATCTTATTTCTTATATTGTGAATGGTCAGCGTTATCGCGCCTTAATTACCGATTTTGTTTGGCTCGACTTGGAAGAAATGGACGTTGACGACATGTGGTTTCAACAGCACTTTACAATCGATATATTAAAGAGTAAGTGGATGCGTGTTATCTCAAGATTTGGGCCAGCCGCTTGACTATTTTCTGTTATTATATTTACGTTAATAAAACAACCCGACTACGTTCGAAGAGCTCAAAGCCAACATTAAGCTAGCGGCCGTTTCGGCGGAGAAGTTTGGCCGAGTAGTTGAAAAGTGAGTCCAACGAATCCGCTGCAACCGTGACCGCGATGGGCATATGAACCCCCCAATTGGGTTTTTTTTCTTTTAAATAAGAGTAGTTAACGATATAGGACGCTATAGGATTCTTATACTATTTAGTTCCGTCAAGTCATTAACATAGTAGGCGTCTCGGTGACGTTTCCTATGTGTGGAGAGAGCACTGCAATTGGATAGAAGAAATGCAGAAGATGTGTTCCTTCCTCCTCTTCGTCTCTGTGTCTTATGCAGAAGTTGTTTTAGGTAAGACGAAAAGAGGGCGGACATGCGAACCAATGGCACAATGCACTGCAGTGTCCTTGGGTGTTACATTATCTTCCTTTCAATCTTCCATCTCGGCTTGTTTACTTGTTTTTTTCTGCTTCCAGTCTCCATTATTCTAAGGTTTTCTTCTCGATAGTTGTAGATAGATAGGTGACCTCTTTTCCTTTCGAATTGCTGAATGGAAATTCAAATGGTCATTGTTCAAATTCAACGATTAGCCAGTCATAGCGTGTGGGTTCCCTATATGGTATACCATCTTCAAGACCAGCTTGGATAATATACAGGAAGATAGTCCGAATATGCACCGGTCGTATCTATAACAGAAACCGTCAGATGTAACACAGCGAGCCCGCATTGACCCCTGTAACAGTCCTAGATGACATTGTTCCATTTCGGTATCAAAACACCTTGCTATCAGGGACCTAAGATGTTCCAACTCCGGACAACAATTTCTCAATGCGTTGAATATGCTAAATCAGCAGATAAGGACATCAACGGGCAGTATTAGCAGTCACCATGGCGGATAAATAGGCCGAGACACCACCACCCCATCCCGAGAGTACCAACAAGGATACACAGAACTAAACATCCCAATGTCAAATGTCTTCATCGGCAATTTCAATAATTATCGAACAATATTGTAAATTTAGTAAGCATTGGACATCCGTTGGGCCTCTACTGCTGAGCCAACACCTTTTTTGCTTGTAAACTTTCAGCATGTAAGATCAATTGTATCCATATGTTTCTTTTTTTTTTTCAAATAAATTGAATTGAATTTAAATCCAGCGATAATGACATTTTTTGTGTAGTCAAGTGTCCAGAACGCCCCTTCGTGGGCTGGTACATCTTTTGAGAGTCGGACCCTAAGTTTAACTGCCAAAGTGGGGGAAGACACCCTTTAAATGTTCATGGTCGACTTAATTGCCTTCTCGACCGTGCGAAGATCGTCAGTACACACGTGCTATTTATTGTCACATCGCGTGTTTTCTCAGAGTTCGTCGAAACCATTATTGGTTGTCGGTCTGGGCAGGTTGTGCATCTTGATCACTTGCTATTCTTACGACGTTCTGAATGAGACGCTCTAGCACTGCCATGCTGTTCATTTTTGCACGACAACTCATGATTCCACACGATTCACGGCCAACGATTTCGAGCAGCACCTTAGATCATAGCTTTTCAACCATTGAGCCTCTGCTAACCCTCAGCAAAGAATTTACCTCTCGGCGAAGCCCTCCCCACATTCAACTGTGGTGGGATGATAATAAAGACGAATATTTTTCGCCCATGGGGTTCGCTAACCCGGTGGCCCGTGGCGTTGTGGGTATGTGCTTCGACCCCAACCTCGACGTCGTAGGTCCCTGGTCTGTGCGACAAAAATAGTTTTCACGACCCCACCTCTTTCGAGTTACTGACAATGCTCAAGGAGTATTTCCTGTCTTAAAAAAGCTTCTCAAACTTGGCCTTTCGTAGTCGGCATTAAACTGTAGGTCCTTTCCAGTCGTGAGAGAACAAAAGCACGCACAAAAGGAGTGCTTGCTGAGAATCTAAGCCCTGGCCCTCTAGGGGCTGTAGCGCCACCCATATGGGGTCCGCTAACCACAGTTTGAGAATGGTTGCCTTAAATCGTCGTCTGTTCGTTACAGACACGATACGCCATAGTCCAGTATGAATCTGATTTATACTAAAATAAAATAACTTAAAAAATCACAGCTCTATCTTTTGGTATGGTGCTACAGGCCGGGGTCGACCTGGGCCTCAACCAACAAGCATCTCCAACTAGCGCGATCTCTGGCTTGCTGTTTCCAGTTTCGCACACCAAGTTGGTTGAGGAACTTCTCCACTTGGGTGCGCCACATTAAACGCGGGCGTCCTCAGGTGTACGCTGCTCCCAAGTTTGGATTCAAAGATTCTTCAGGCCGGAGCGTAAACCACAGGTCTTATGTAATCAAAAATGTCATAACTACTTGACGTGCTAGAGACCCTCTCACAAGCAACGACTCTTGGGCTGTTCAGCTTCGAACGTAGGTGCGCGAGTTTGATGCAAATCTGAATGGAGATCACAACAAGGGGACTCGTTGCAATCGTCGATCACAGCCGCCGCATGTTCAATCCTTAGTCACAACCGTAATTGAAGTCGTATTCTTTCTTCTTTATCGTTTTATTTCCTGTGCAAATTGTTGAAACGCAGTAATGTCCGCCTCGTACTGCGTGAAGATATCTTCCAGTTGATGAGCAGCAAATCTCGTTCTTTGTCATGTCGCTTTTGTGTGTCTGTCCGTCGAACAGAGGCAACGGAGAACAATAATTAGTTGTGTACTTGAGCAGGGTTGTTCACCCTCCGCACACCCAGCAAACCAGACGCAAATCTGGGTTTTGTTTTTTGTTTGTTTGGTGTGGTGAATGATTTGGCATCTATCGTAACACGTTATTGTGCGTTTCAATCAACTGGAGTGAGTTATGTATGATTAGCGTGTTGTCTTTTAAAAGGGAGCCAAATTAAATTCCCTAATTATCTAACCATTTTCAACCAATTAACGAGCTACCGACTACAAGTCAGAAGTACAAACCAAACCAGAATTGTGATCATTAGCGAACATGGAAATAGAGACGCATGCGTATCCAAATGGAAAACGAGACAGTTCTCTGTCTTAAGGCCCTAGCAATGATGTCGTAGAATATCGTAGACGCCAAACGTTGAGTGGAAGGACTAGTGCACAATGTTTAGTAAGTGTACATTTAGTTAGTGCGCATGACCGTACTCCTAATGTCGTTACAAAAATTTGAAAAAATATCCCAACTGCCAAAACAGACAGTAATTAATTCAGAAAACCCTCCACGAGCACCACCCCTCCCTGTCAAGCAATCTCGTAAAAGAAAATATATCTCTGCTCACTAGACCATAATACAAAAATCCAAACACAAGTTAGTGTTAGCCCTAAAAATCATTGAAACGAAGTGCACCATGCACCATGCACCATGCACTATGCACCCTCTCCTTGCAAGACACGCAACCGTATTCCGTACAAGAAGTCAACAAAGATACAAAAGAATGACTCTCCACAAAAACCGGAAGAGTCCAATTTACGGGGCCAACCAAGGGCCGGCCACACGGACGTCATTCATGCACCGTCAATGTACCGCCACAGCTCACGTTCGTTCCGCGTGGCAACACCATCCCGAGCCCAAGAACTTACAATAATCTTCGGGGAGAGAGAGAGAGATTGTTTGCTTCCCCACGACTGTGTAGTCGCACCGCCAAGAGCGTGTTCATCTCATGGCAAGCTCGATTGTCCCTTCCCCCAGTGACGCTGCGTGTGCACGTGTGCATCACGGGAAAGACGCGTCCACGAAGGAATCCCCTAAGAGAAAACGGCAGAAGAATAAAGTACGGTTCGGTGCCCACAGCCTGAAGTGAATCCTTTTTTTTTTTTTGAGACGATTCGATTTTCTCATGGCATTTCTCTGCTCTGCAAGGATGTCCATACTGTGAGCATTGACCGTGTTTAAACAACTTCCACAGCTATCATGATCCTGTGTGCGACTTCTTTTTTTCCTTCTCCTTATAAGACTAACAAGGATGTGCAAAGGAGAGAGAGAGAGCACCACACAACACAACAACCAATGCGGCGTATCGCAACGCGTCGTTCCTGTGCCAAAACGACAAAGTAGCACAGCTGCGTCAAAATCCCAAAGACTCAATACAACATACAGTTGGATTCCCTTGCATCTCTTCGGGGTAGATTCCTTCGGTTTTTTCTGGCAGGTGGGCACAACAGAAATCGTGTGAGAAACCAACGTCGAAAGTGATTCCCACGGTTCGTTCGATCATTTTCCTTCTTCCCTTTTGTCGAATGCCAAGACACACACAGCCTGACGACTAGGATCTTTTTATATTTTTCAAGCAGAGGGGGAGACCAGGACAAGAAGGAAGCGAGAGCGGCGCGCACCGGCATGAGGGTTGAAAATTTTCTCATACCGATACAGGGGTGAGTGAGTGTGCACGCAAGCAAGGATCTTTTGTTGTTCAAAGTCAAACGTTACGGCGAGGCAAGCCACACCGTGTCCCTGGAACGTTAGAGGTATAAAAGGCTGCCACGTCGTTTGAAAAGCAAGCATTTCGTCTTTGCATTCCGTGGAGTAAACAGCTCCTTGTGACCTCTGTGATAAACCGTGTTCGGGTTTCGGAAAAAAATATAAAATACAATTTTTAATTTACCACTTCGTGTTAAAAGTAAAAAAAATGTCGATCCAAATGGAAATGTCAAAGACCTACCAATACCGTAAAGTGATGAAGCCCATGCTGGAGCGCAAGCGGCGCGCAAGGATTAACAAGTGCTTGGACGAACTCAAGGATCTGATGGTCGCCACCCTCGAGTCGGAGGGAGAACACGTCACCCGCTTGGAAAAAGCCGACATTCTCGAACTGACAGTTGCCCACCTCCAGAAGCTGAAGCAACAGCGAAAACTTTCCGGAGACTCTGCCACATCCCTGTCACCCGCCGAGGGTTTCCGCTCTGGATACATACACGCAGTCAACGAAGTCTCGCGCAGTCTGTCGGAACTTCCCGGCGTCAACGTTACCTTTGGAACACAGCTGATGACACACTTGGGTCAGCGCTTGAATCAATTGCAGCCAACTGCCAAGCCCCCAGTGCCAGTGACATCGCCCTTGTCCGTTCAGATCAGCACCGCCCACTACCGGGGACACTACTCGGTTCCGTTGTCTCCAGTTTCGAGCTACGCCGGCAGTCCGAACTCATCGGCCACCGACATGAAGAACACTTCTCTTCTCACCTGCGTCACACAAGCCGTACCTGCCAAGGAGGACGAAAACGTTTGGCGGCCTTGGTAACTGCCCCCGCTGCCGGACAGTCAGAAGTAGCATCGTCTCAGTGATACCGTCTTCCAAATAATGAGTTCATTGTCGTAGTTTTATGTAATCGTAAAGAGCTTTAATTAATTAACCTTGTGATAGATACTGCCGTATCTTTTTTTTTAATATTATTGAATAAGAATTTGTTAATGTTTGTAGAAAAATTGGCTCAAATTGATCCATTACTGTTAGTTCATCAATTGAAAAGATAAATAATAAGCACACCTGATTGGTACAACAAATATGACATTTTTGATTTTAATTGGAGTTGTTCTTAGACACAAATGATGTTGATGTTCTTGACTTCAGGGCTCTTCTTCTGTTTCTTGTTGACATCAGTGGATTGAGTGATTGTCTTTGACATCATTAGGCATTGTCTCTTCTTGTCAATGACCTTGACGATGGAAAACAAATCAAATCAACTAAGTTGAAAACAAATCAAATCAACTAAGTCTGCATTTTGAAATTTTGAACTCTTTTTAAAAGATCACTGTACACTTTGCTGGACATCATCATCACAGTGAAGTTGTTTGTTGTTTAGTGGTCTACTTTTGGCGTTACAAATTGAGCTTCAATCACAAAACTGTTCCTCTTTCCTGCAACGAGACCGCTTGAAGCTTTTGCAGAGATCATTAACTGTCTTTTGGGATATTCAAATTTTCCCAATAAACTTAGCAACTAGCTATTTGTCATTTTTTGGATAGCATTTGTTTCTCAAACTTCAAGAACGTATTTCAAGTTTTAGCAATTTTAGCGTCCATTGCCTAGGTTAGGTTAGGTTGAGCCACTTCAGCAACCACACTTAAGCCAGTGTAAGCCCATTGTGCTACCACGCGGTTCTGTCTATCTATTCCGAAAACCATTTGGAGCGTTTTATAAAGCGAAGAATATGACCGACTTTTTCTTCTTATGGCGCTACAGTCCGGGGTGAACCTGGGCCTCAGCCAACAAGCATCTCCAGCGGACACGATCCTTAGCCAGCTGCCTCCAATTTCGTTGGTTGAGGTCCTTTTCCACTTGAGTGCGACATCGGCTTCGTGGTCGTCCTCTATTGCGTTGTCCCACTGGTTCGGAGTCGAAGACTATTCGTCCTGGACCAGTTTTGTCCATGAGCTTAGCCATCTTAGGCGTTGAATCCGTAGACGCCTGACTAGACTCAAGTCCCTGTACAGTTCGTGGTTGAATCTTCTTCTCCAGAAACAGGACCAAAGATTGAACGCGGAACTTTTCTCTCGAAGAGACCAAGTACGTCTTCATCCAGCTTTTGAGATAGTCCAGGCTTCCGCGCCATAGAGCAGGTCTTATATAATGTGAACTTGGTCTTTCGGGAGAGGGCTGTACTACTCAATTGCTTCTTGAGCCCAAAGAAACAGCGGTTGGCAAGAATTATTCTGCGTTTAATCTCGGTACTCATATTGATCGTTCTATTAACTTGGGAGCCAAGGTAGATAAAGTCCTTTACCACCTAGATGTTGTAGCTGCCTTTGGTTACGTTCTGATCGAGTCGTCGATGTTGTGTGTCCTTTCTTGATGACAGCACATACTTTGTTTTGCTCTGATTCACCGCCAGACCCATTTTAACCGCTTCCGTCTCAATGATAGCCAACGCCTCATTGACGGATCGCTGAGTTCTGCCAATCACGTGAATATCATCGTATGATAACAATCGTATTGACTTCTGGAAGATCGTGCCTCTAGTGTTGGCGTGTGAATTTTGCACGATCTTCTCCAGGACAATGTTGAAGAAGTCACATGACAGCGCGTCGCCTTGTCTACAACTTTGATCGTTACCGCCCTTGATGGAGCAACGAGAGTTCTCAATCATCATCCTGCACAACCTGACGAGTTTGGCAGGAATATTAAAACTAGACATGTAGTTGTATAACTCTTCTCTATGCACGCTGTCATAAAGTCTTAAAGTCGACATATAGGTGGTGGGTGTAGGTCTGAAAATGGCCAGGTTATTGAAGTCATACGCTTCTAGAAGTCTGACACCCACAAAGGTAGGATATTAAAATACTTGGTCATCGTATTAAGAGATATGCGGGAGGTCTTGGATTTAAATGTGAGTGAGCTCAGAGATTTGATTACTACCTGGCATATCTATTCTTGATATAGTTTGTATTCTGTTTGTTTTATTACCTAGGACAGAGCTTTCTTTATTGCTATGGTTTCAGCCGGTCGATGACGCTACAACGATTTGGTAATCGGAAAGACAGCTAGATGTTCAGCAGATCCTTGGAACAGACCCCAGCACGCACATCTGCATCCATCTTCGAACCATCTATGAAGATTCGCAGTGATCCCTTCAGACTCAGCAATGGGGGTGGTTCATAGTGTTCCACTAATGCATAGGCACACTTTGAACCCTTTCGATTGGTTTAAGGTTGATGCTTTTATTGAGTGCAGTGCACCAGATTGCAACACTGATTGTGAATATGAATTTACAAGACGCCGCAATAGCAATTTCATCATCATCATCAGCGATGGCCCTACCCGGTCCTAATGGGTCCTTTCTTATGTTAGTAGTAGTTCGTTCACCACTACGCCACTCCAATGCCCAAGGGGGAGTTCCTAGTAGGGACTCAAGGGAGACTAATTTCCCCAAAATTTCCGAAATAACGACGAACAAATGTTTGAAACTTCAGTTCTGCGGCGCACGATCATTTCTGATGTCAAAACTCTCGCAGTCGACTTGTCAAACATGTTCATACTCAAGCATCCTTAGATACATTCCAACATAAATTAATTGCAACGATCTTGGTCATAATTAATACTGACTATCAGAGATTTTCTATGGCAGAGCCTCCCCACAAGTTGGTGCGATCACACCTCTTCTTTGTAATATTGCACTCAACGAATTTGTACATTTGGTCAGACTTGTTTCAGTAAACAGAACCATACTAATGGACAGGATAGAAGTGATATAATAGTAACATGGGTGGTGCTACAGCCCGTAGAGGGCCAGGTCTTAGCTTCTACAGCAACCAATCGTGTTGTGGGTGATATTGTTCTTTGTGGAAGGGACCTAGACTTTTATGGCGACCCTGAACGAGTAAGTTTCTGAAGCGTTTTTCTTGACAGTTATACTCTATGTCCATTATTTTGGTCGTACCAAGGATCGAACCTAAATAACGGTTTAAGTGCATATGAGTCGACGCACATACCCACAACTCCACGGGCCAACAATAGTTACCAACAATATTTTCAACTGCGTTCATAAATAGGGATGTTTTTTTTTGCTTTGAAAATTACACAAGATATTGACCAATATCTCAACATATCTCCGTTTGACAGAGGATGGAAGAAGTGTACTCATCTACTTAATTTTTTTATCCTGCTATTTATAGGCGGTTAGGGTCTTAACAATAGCCGCCTTCATCTCCGAATGACACTAGCAACCTGATAATCGATTAGACAGAAAACAATTTTCTTCACCATCAGACCTCACATACCTTCAGGCGCTGGATAATTCTCTGCGAGTCATCGTTAGAACCAGGGTGGACAATAAGAATGGAATATGAGTCTTCTCAAACGATGCTCCCACAGCCATAATTATTAGGAGTTTAATTGGCCGTTTTGAGGAACAAGATTCCAAGGCTGGCCTGGAAGAGGTGATCATCGAAATAGTCGCACTGAAGAGATAAAATGATCGATCAGTCTCAAATTGCCGTCGTCATGTCAATTGGCCATTTCGAGAACGTGCTGGAAAGTGATAATGCCTGAATCGATCAAGATGGTGAACAAAATGGTGGAATAATGTCTATACAAAGTATATATAAAATGTGTTTATTGTGAAAAAAATGTATTAAAACAAGTGATTATTAGAACATGATTGTGCAGTTCGGCTCAAAGGATTCCGAGTCGTTTAAAACCCGCACAGGCAAGGAGAAGCGCTGTCCTGTGATTTCCTCGATTTGGTACTGGGAAAGATAGTGCGACGGATTGCTGTAAACACGGATGGCACTATCTTTAACAACTCGGTCCAATTTTTGGAATGCGCACATGACGTCGATATCGCCATGCGTTCCCAACGCGCTCTAGGAAAACTGTCACGGCGATTGAAGCAAAGACGAAACGAGCTGACTTTAAGTGTGACAAGGAAAAGACTAAATATATATTAGGAATGATTTTCTAGTTCTTCTGAATACATAAAAACGCCACTTGATTCCATAATATACTTTTTTGACTTCAATAACTATTTTTCAGAACAATTAAATCAGAAAAATTTACTGAAAACAGAAGAGGTCGATATGGAGGTTTTGCGGACCGATAATGTAGTTCATCGGATTGAATGCATTCGCAATTAATCCACCGGATTCCATAATCGGCATGAATATACTCGTTAGTGCCCGACAAGGTACTAAGAAACTACTGTGATGCAACAGACATTTATTTGGAAGGAGTCCGATGAATTTTGTCGTGTAAATAAAATGAGTATTTTTTACCAATAGGGGAAGGTGGATTTGATGTTATATGTAAATAATCTCTGTTTTTTAAATACTTCTACAATGTAATCGATTTGTTATCAAATGTTGGTATAGAAACGAGCATTTTTGGATGTCGTTCGATGAATTATCTCGGCATGTGTATGTTGTCCAAGAAATTATCCGCCGCCCACCATCTGGGGCAAGACGTAGCAATCGACATTTTGAAGTAGTGAAAGAGTTTGTCTACATCAGGTCAAACGTAAACATCTTATTAGTGATTCGACGTAAAATCATTCTTGGCAACCGACGTTGTTCTTGTCCCAAAATTACAAAATCCACCACAAAATCCTTATTTCGCCAGTCCTGCTTTATGGAGCCGAAAGATGGACGATAAGCAAAACTGCAGAGCTGATATTTGGTGCTTTCCAAAAGAAAATTTCTACGTCGGATATACTCGTGAACGAGGAAGGCAAATGAAGGAGCAGACACAAGCGCGAACTCTAAGAGCTGTACCACGATGTGGATGTTGTCCGGAAGGGAAAATCCTTCTACTACATTGGCTCAAGCAAATGGACATTCTGGTTCGAGAAGGAGTCGACGACCGAATCCTCTGTATAAATATCAAGTTATTAAGGACTCAATGCAGATTTATTTTGGTTACTGGAACCATCGTGGTCGTGATTTGCTTGTATTGAAACGGAGGCGGTAAAAATGGGTTTAGCGGTGAATGAGGGCAAAACAAAGTATATGCTGTCATCAAGAAAGGACACACAACATCGACGACTCGGTCAGAACGTCATCATAGGCAGCTACAACTTCGAGGTAGTAAAGGACTTCATCTACCTTGACTCCCAAGTAAATAGTGCGAACAACATCGGTACCGAGATTAAACGCAGAATAACTATTGCCAATCGCTGTTTCTTTGGGCTCAAGAAGCAGTTGAGTAGTACAGCCCTCTCCCGAAAGACCAAGCTCACATTATATAAGACCTTGATCATCCCTGTCCTTCTGTATGGCGCGGAAGCTTGGACAATCTCAAGAGCGGATGAAGACACACTTGGTCTATTCGAGAGAAAAGTTCTGCGTTCAATCTTCGGTCCTGTTTGCGTTGAAGGTTCTTGGAGAAGGAGATTCAACCACGAACTGTACGGGCTGTACAGCGACATGAGTCTAGTCAGGCGTCTACGGATTCAACGCCTAAGATGGCTCGGCCGTGTAGAGCGCATGGAAAGCACTGCTTCGGCCCAAAGAGTCTTCAACTCCGAACCAGTGTTACAACGCAATAGAGGACGACCACGAACCCGATGGCGCACTTAAGTGGAGGAGGACCGCAACCAACCTGGAGTGCGAAATTGGAGGCAGCTGGCAAAAGATCGTGCCAGCTGGAGAGGATTGTTGACCGAGGCCCAGGTTCACCCCGGACTGTAGCCCCACAAGAAGAAGAAGAAGAACCATCGTGATCAGGTACGTCAGCGATGAAAAGCTGGAATTGTTCAGGCTAGGACCTGTTTACTTTATTCACCAGTTGATATATCAAACACCCTATTGTGTTGTACAAATCTAGTTCTAGCATTCAAATTATTCAATTTTGAAAGTCGCTCTACTTTTCACTTGTCAAATTGGAACAACAACCCACACAGTGCATAACAAATCAACGACTGTTTTGCTGACCGTATTCATGGAACACAGAGGACTTGCAAAAATTAATTTCCAAATAAAAATACGTGATATTTTCTTTCTGAAAATTGATTTCCTAACCTTTGGGTACGGTTCACTGCTCATTAATCACGTCACCATGCCGACATATTTACCCACTGCATCTTCAAAATAAGGTCATTCCAATGCAAACAGTTACGCATGCGAACAAATTATTCATTCTCACTCCGTTCTCCGGAATTCATACAAAGTAAACATCAAATGTCCTTAGAGAGATCTAAATAACTAATCCGTTTAGCACTCAAAGGACCCATAATTTGATGTTTATAAGACGCATCCCACTTAATCCTCTTAGGACATTTCTCGCCGCAACACCACGTTCAGTCGACTTTCCGCCTTAACATAACAAACCTTTCAGCAGAAAATCTGTTAAACAAACCTAACAGCGCAACACCCACATCTACATATGGTGCGCTGTTGTGTCGCAAGGAAGAAAAACTCGTGTTTTGTGAAAATAACAAAGGAAATCGTACCTTAACCGAAGACAATTAGATTTCAAAAAAATGCCAAACGAAAACGTGATCTTTGAAATAACGCTTTTCGCATACATTCGTGTGCTGATGTAAATAAAAACACTCATAAAGAGAATATATGCACCTCCTCCGGGCATCCATTCGAATCCATAGTCACAACAGGAAATGTCGGCTCCTCTATTGTGAGGCACGACATTCAGGCGAAAAAAAAAAAATTATAAATTGTGTTCCTTGGGGAAATTATCTACCAATTTTACTCAATTATCAAATTCATTTTTCCCCCTTTATTCAACTCGGGGCTGTGCAAGGAGCAACGGAATCCTAAACTGGAACAATTGAGGGACGATCTGAAAGGCAGGTAGAACGCTCGGCACGACGGTACGGTGTGTGACGACAAGTGTGTGGCTAATGAATTTGATGTGCAGGGGGAACTTTTTTTTTTCTATAATTGTGCAGTTCGATTCAATTTAAATTCAGGTATTTTTTGTAATAAACTTCAAATTTAGGAGCAATTAGCTTGCTCTATTTATAAAGATTTACTCGGCGGAATGTGTTTTGTTTTTTTTTTTGACATTCTTGTCTAAGATGTACTTATGTCTCATAATATGTGTAACAGAGCACTGTCTGTTTGATACTGTCAAGAACGTGGTCTTAAATTTAAATCCTAATAATGTTCCGATGCTATTATTGCGTAGCGGCGGCTAATAGGGTCGCGATGCTATTATTGCGTCCATAAAAGCAACGGATCGGGTTTGGATAGCACGGGTCCAAACCCGGAAAAGTGATCAAAGACTGTAACCTTTGGAATGCTAAAAGTTAAGATTGTTATTGCGTGTCGTTGCATAAAATGAGAACTCGTCGGGATAGGGTGAGAAATGTAGCAGAACGCGAGGAACGGAAAGATGCTTCGATGGTTTAGACTCGTGGAACGAATGTCCCCATCATCATGTGTTCAGGAAGGCGACCCCTTGACAGACGGAACACGAGGTGGTTGGACCAAGTGCAAAAACTCGCTTAGTTGCGCCTGGGCCTTAATCGTTATGAGTTAGATGGAGAACCGAGAGGCCTCTCTAGGCCGTGGAGCGACTCCTTCAGCGCATCATGAAGGTCAGAAAATTGTGGTGCATAAAATCAATAGATTTATGATAAAAAGATCTGGGAACTCATGCAGAGCCCTGCCTGGTAACCACTCACGGGAAGGTAAAGTAAGTAAGCAAGACCGGACGTTATTTCTTTAAATACAAAAAACAAATACTTAGTACCTTGTGAGCACAGAAGTGAAGTGATTGTACGAGACCTATGAGGGGACTTAAAAAGGAGCTTGTAGCTAAAGAAATAAAAAGTCAGATCGAAAAGTTTCAGCTTCACGGAGTCCAAATTCATCATTCAGTCTTTGAAAAGGCAATTAGCAGCTCCTGGCATTATGTCAAAAGACAACTCGTCATAGCTGATTTCACCAGTAAGGATTTCAGGTAGATATCATCTTCACTGCTGGAGGGTTTAGCATCTATCAAAGTACGCTAAGCCAGAGGACAAAGCTGCAGCTCTACAGGTGGCTAAGACGGCCGATCTTAACATACAGCGTCCCAATGTGGTACACCATCTCTTAGTCCAAACTGGAGAAGCTACTAACTGTGAAAAGGAAAATACTGAGAATCTGTACCGGTCTTACCTTACAGAGGCACCGTCAAAAGCACCAAGAATCTCTACGATGAACCACACATCAGCGCCATGTAACAGTACATGGTCACCAACAACCATCCCAACGAGGCCATCAGGAACCGGAGAAACTAATCTACACAATCTGCTAAGTGAGCAGTACTTCCCACGAACGGCTAAAAATGAACTGAATGGCTTCTACCAGAGCAGCAATAGTAATCACCATCGAGGCTAATTCGGCTACCACATCATCACCTCATCCCGAAAGGACCAACATGGACACATGGATTTGAACAACTTGATGAAAGGCTGGACATTGGAGGATATTAAAAATCAACACAACACCGATATTTGCTAAAAATGTTAAATTAAACAATGTACATCAGTAAGGCCTTAATGAGCGATTCGTATGAACCGTCTCAACAAGCTGTTTTAATAACTTGTTGCGTGCGTTTGATCTCCTTCTAAAACTGATAGCTTTAACGTTCATTGGGGCCACTTCCTATTCCGCAGACAGCACAAAATATCCTATATAGCATTTCGATGGTACCAAAAAACAGTTCCGCAGTTCTTCTTATCGTACACGGCCCAATACAACATTACAAGCAGGATAAGTGATTTGTGCGGCATGATTTTGATTATTCTAGTAAGTTTGTTGAGCACAACTTACTTACTTTAGATGGCACTACAGTCCGGGGTGAACCTGGGCCTCAACCAACCTCTCGAAGCAACCAAGAGCCGGTTGATCCCCTTTTGGCAAAGTCCATGCCTCCGCGCCATATAGCGGGACTGGGACGATTAAGGTCTTGTAAAGCGTTACATTGGCTGTTTGAGAGAGGGCTTTGTTTACCTATTGCTTTCTTAGCCCAAAGAAGCACCGATTGGCAAGAGTTATTCTTTGTTTCATTTTAGCGCTGGTGTCATTATCTGAATTGATAGTGGTTCCTGGATAGACAAAGTTTTTGACTACCACAAAGTTATATCTGTCTGCTGTGACGTTCGGACCGAGACGTCATATTGGGTGTCCTTTCTCGTTGACACCATACTCTTGGTTTAACCTTAGTTTACCTCTAAACCCATCTTCGCGGCCTCCGTTGCAATACCCACAAAACGCCACTGACATCACACTAAGTGCACAACGCTTTTGGTAAATATAATATAACATTGGTGGCGATACAGCCCGTAGAGCCAGGGCCTCTCAGAAACCATCCTTGTTGTGCATGCTATTGTTTTATCACGAATGGATGGTACCTACAGTTTTATGCCGCCACCGAACGGCCAAGTTTGAGAAGTTTTTTCTAGTACACTTTAAGCATTGTCAGTTACTTGAAAGCGGTGGGACCATGAATATTATTTTTGTCGTACCAGGAATGGAAGCTATGAGCTCGATGCACGTACGAACAACGCGAACGTCCAACATCCTACCACAACGCTTTAGTTAAATTTGAAATGAGTTTCCAAATGTCGATGCCTTATAAAACCACATTTGCATTCAGTTTAAACGCTTAACATTAGCAACGCCCTCTTCCACAATACGCCACACAACCCCACATTATCCACTCACGAGAGAGATCAATAGCACACCCAGCACGGGTGGTGGCTACAGGAACTAGCAGTAGCTATTATGAAAGCCACACTCCCAAACTGAACCTGAGGCGTATCGCTGATGCCGAAGTGCTGATAACAAACTAGTAGCAGCCCACCTTCAGCCACGCTCAGAGGAGCAGTGCATTTATGTAAATTATCGTCCTTATACCCACATCAACTAATGCATACCTCCTCTGCTCAACACACTGTACGTCAAGCATTTGTCCAGTTTCTAATTTTTGATGAGAGATGAGAGAACTAGTTCCAAAGCAGTAAGCCCAACGCAACGACAACCATTGAACACGTGTTCATCTCACAGAAGACCGTCCGACAACAACAACGCGCAATAATAAGAGAGGAAAAAAAAAGCAGTAACCGTAAAGGAAAGATAAGATCATTGAACGTAATCAGTTTATTGTGGCAGTGGCCCAAGGGTACCATTACTGGAACAAAATGTACCCCTATGTCCTTTTGTTAAGGCTCACGATCACTTACAATAAACCGAAATGAATTGAAAAGGACAAGGTAAAGGAAGAAACATAAAGAGAAAAAATAAAGTAAAGTGCGACGAAGGAAGAGGTCATCCTGAGGATGATATAAAGACGTGGCTTAACAACGTTCCCCCGATCCCATAAGCAGGGCATATACTGTGAAGTAAATATGTGCGCGGCTGTGTATCCTGTCCCATGTACTGAAACTCGAATATCGTGTGAACAAGATCGCCGGTTTTTGGTCTTGCGTCGTCGTCGTCGTCGTCCTCGTCCTTTTGTTACCGATTTCCTTTATGAATTTGGTTTTTCAAGCCTAACCAAATCGCTGGACACGGGGGGTAATGGTGAAGATCTTTTCAAATTTACGAGCCGCATAAGGGAACCAAGAGCAAAAACAAAAAGAACCAAACCATACACACTTTTGTCGGATCTTCGGGTTCGGCTGGGTGTTGTTATAGTTTTCGGTGATTATCTGGTGTTAGCACGTGCGCTCGGTGAGCACGATTTTGGATTGTCTGGCTGTGCGACTTCAGACAATTATGTCTGGCCCTTTGGGAAACCTTTAATCTATGATGATGCAGTAAATAATGCCGCTCCGTGATTAAATGTAGGCGGAAATATTGATTGGAAATCAATTTCGTTTAATTTATGAACAGCGCAGGCGGACTGAGAAGTGGAGGAAGCTCTCACGTCGGTGACGTCTAGACAAGTGAATCGTGTTGGACATAAGCGTGTCTTGTTTTGGGTTAAAGAGTGTACCGGCTATGAAGGGAATATGCATGAAATAGTAATTAACGTTCCAACGAAAACCTTGAAGCGTTGGAATTACACAGTTACACTTGGGAGTGGTTTGGAAGGGAGCCGGAATGGGACAACCTGTGCTTTTTTCAAATGTACTTGTTTCTTGAATTTTGTACACCCTTTGGTGATCTTGTCGAACAAAAGTTTGTTAAGCACAGTGTTGCCTCATTCGTGGTTAGGTCGCAAATTCTCTGGACAATTTTCTTGGCCAACCTGTTGAGCTCAATTCACAAATTCGCCAACTGTGCTCTCAGTGGATTGCTCCTACCGATGGATGGCGTGGCCAGCAGTCATCTTGTGCTACTACGACCAATTGAATTCCTTCAAGGCCAACGAGCACTTATAGTTCAAGTGGAGCGTCTCGATTGTCGACGAGAAAAACTTCTACATCTTGTAGAGTTTCTATACGCCATTCTGAATGCGACGGCGAGCAACTATCTTCCAGTTCGCTGGGGATGACCGCATCGAGGATGTGGATCAGTGAGAGGCCATAAGTGCGATAAACCGAACTTTCGAGCAGAGCTCTTGGTCAGCTTCAGTCCGTCCGCCCGCCAAGATCGGCGTGAATCCGGTAATGATAACTGAGAGAGGCCACTGCTAAGCAATCAACTCTCCAATCTGGACCATGTTGTCTAGGTTAAGTTAGATTAGTTGGCCGACGAGCCGGAGACCCATCACACTTATGTCATTGTAGACCCATTGTAATACCTGTTGGGAGTGTGTTCCTCTTTTCCCCTTCCAGTCCTTCATGTCACATTTCCTTTATTTTCGTTCTCCAATCAGCTTTCACAGAATCTGCAAAGAGAGATTAGTAGCACTTCAGTTAGTTCATGTAAATCATGGAAGAAATATTCTCCCACCATTCTATTCCTCAATCTAGTCTTGGTCGAGATGTGGTCACGATTTCGGATTTCACTTTAACCCATTACTTGTATTCTGCAGGCCTTGATAATTCAGGGTCAGTTCTCTGACTTTAGAGCTTACCACTAAGGCTACTGTCAACATGGTGGGCAAATGGCTTAGCTTCCTTATAGCAGCCGAAGCGGATAATCCGGCTTAGTTCCTGTTTTCGCAGCAACAGCGCCGTGCTAGTGGATCACTACTGACATGCTTCAACTTGAGGTTAGGTTTTGTTCACGAACAACAGTTAGAGCAACAACTAATGTTGGTCTTAAGAAGGAGTACAAGTGACCATCCGCCCTTGCAGCAGTCCAAGCGGTTGTTCAGGCTTGTTTCCTGCTTTCACGGCTTCTGAGCATTTCTTTGCATGCCGACTCGGTTATCGGTTCTCGAGTTATTCCACTCTGGATCCGCTGTATTTGGTAGCAGCAGGGACACCTCGAGCAGAATGTCACCATTTGGCCACGAATACCGATCTTGGAGTGGAGTGCTTTCTGATTTCATAAAAATCCCGACCCAGACCACAATGCCTAAAAAATCGGCGGTTTTTCTGTGGGTCCTCCAGTCAGCGAAACTGTTTCATATAAAATTCTTTCCAGGATTAAGAAGTTGCAGGAATTCGATGAGCCCGCAGTTTTATAGTTGCTAAATTAAAATGGAGCAGATTGTGAGCCTTGGGACGGTGGGTTCAGCCGTGGTCCTTAAACGGTAGTATTCATTGCCCTCTAATTTTTCTGGACTGATCTCGTATTAAGTCTCGGCAAGCAATGGTAGCATCAAAGCACTCCTAATGTCGGACTAGCTCATCGTCTACTACAAGGTCAGCGAAACAGTGTACCGTCAATACCCCATGGCAGCTTCTGTCGACTTCCATTTCAGGGTAAGCGACAAGTTGCAGCAGCTGACGCCTAAGCAGAGGAAATAAATCCTTCTCGATGAAGAGACATCCACGTTCCCTTTAATTCACCTAAGCATTTTTAAAACATTTAACAGCAATTTTGTGTGTTTGTAGTTTTACATCAAGACCCTGTGCCTTTCCCGCTGTTGAGCAGTGATCGCTGGGAAAACTAGTTCCATTCTTCTATCCATACGTTCATAAGAATCCACAACGCTCTGTGTCTCCACTTAAATCCCCAATTATTCGCTTTTTTAGAAGGACCCAGTTGCAATCCGAGCGGCTTTGAGCCTCATTTTGACTCCCCATCACCTGCACAGAGCAGGAGTGCGCTCTATAGTCCTTGATCTTGGTAAGAAGATACTCCTTCTAATACTCACTCTCTTTCACGAGCGAGAAGGAGAAGAACAAAGCAGACGTCATGACGACCACCTTCCGATGGGAGGTGAGCCCTTCAATGTATCGGCTGCGTCGAGATGTCCTTATTGACTTTAAAGACCTCCTCGGTACTCCACAGCCATCAACCCTCAACCGCTCAATTGACTCCGATTTCTCATTTCAGTTTCACTTGGCAGCCAGTGTGCCTTCCTTGGCTTCATTGTCTTTTCGATAGTCCAGATATGCAGCGTCATCATAATTATAATATCTTATGGGTGGCGCAACAGACCGTAGAAGGCCAAGGCTTAGCTTCTCAGCAATCACTCTTGTACGTGCTATTGCTCTCTCACGAGTGGAAGGGACCTACAGTTTTGTGCCGGTTCGGAACGGCCCAGTTTGAGAAGCTTTTTCTAGACAGCACTGTCAGTGACTTGAAAGAAATGGGATCGTGAAAATTATTTTGTCGTACAGAACGAGGATCGAACCTACATAATCGAGGTTGAGGGCGACGCACATAGCCACAACACAACCATGGCAGCGTCCTCATATACGATGAAATTGACGGCGTCTGAACCACTCTCCGCCACATTTTCTTTTTTGTATGTATCTTGAGAAGTTTTACGGCAAAAAACCACGTCAACCTCTTTACCAAGCAACGTCCTAAGGTTATTTGATTTGACCCCCATTTCAGCAAAAGTCTGTTACAAATGTTGTAAGACTAATTTTATCGAACGCTATAGACAATATATGCCTGTCGTTGGATCCAAGTCCATCGCATTCATTCAGTCAGCACCACACTTGAGTTAGTCCAACGACACATTATGACACTTGGATTTGCATTTACACCCTTAGAAAGTTGCTTTCGCAAGCAATAACAGTTATGTGCAAAGTAAGATTCTAGTTGTGCCAACGAACTCTAGCGATCTATGAAAACGAAAGTTATGCGAAAAAGAACGGCACTAACTAGTCCCACGAAATCAAACATCTTTGAAGTTGAACCCCTTGCAGTTCCAAATAAAGTTCACATCACTCATTCCAATACTGTCAACTTGAGCAAAGAAAGGAATGTGGAACCTCGTAAAAAAAAATTCAGCGGCACATATGTATTTGAGCCAAACTCATTTAATGTCTGTGACAGAATTTATTCAACGACGGGCACGTCAATAATAGACGAGGAGGAAAGTGGACTAGCAGTGTTACTAATCAGACAGTGATTAAGAACAAGGTAATCCCGAATGGAACTGGATTCACATTTCTCTCCCAATGGGGGAGGTGTTCAACTCGTCAACAAAAACAATTTATCACAACGTCAACGACTCAAGCAGCAAATAGCGGAGCTGACCCCAACATTTCTTCGAGTAAAAATGCACGATAAACACACAAATTTAAATACAACAAAGTGTATATATCAACCGACTCCGAGGGGTCATGATGTTGAACATAAGGCACGTTGATAGCCGTACAACCGCACCACAAGGCGTCTGACTAATTTGTAATTAATGACAGACCGCATGACAAAACCGGATTAGTCAAGCTCTTTTTATTCTCTTGATTTAATCGTTTTAAAAGCGTGGTCTTTCTGAGTCAATGGAGCAACTGGATCAATTGAACTTCAAGTGGAGATATTTACTAGGAGTCTGATCAATTTTTACGAGCTACTCGGCTAGACTGTTAATTGTCGAAGAAATGCATAAAAATAAGCAAATTCTGACGGCATTTAACGGACTTGTTCTATTGACTGTCAATATGAGTGATATGTTGACATTTGCTTAACGGGACTGTTCGTTCGAAATGTCTTTGTCGAAGCGGACAAACATTGCAAATACTGAAAGCATGCAAGGTATACCTTTAGAAAGTGAAATATTGTATTTAATGGCAAAGTACGTTGTTCCGTAGCCTTTTTGAGATATAATAGCGAGCGGTGTTGTGGGATTTTATTCTACGAGTGACATTTGCATGCCCGACGATATATTCTGCCACATTGTGATCATATTCTTTTGCTCTCTCTTTTCGTATATCCTGGTTGTCGCGATATTTCAGATATGTGTTTTGAGTCACTGTCGTGTGGAACAGACTGTATTTAATCAGATGTCAAATCGTATTTGATTTTAAATTCATGCATTTCCTTACCAAAATTAACCACAAAAAGGTACACAATACATATATATATGTTGTCATCGAGAAATAATACACAACATCGACGACTGGGGCAGACCGACATCGTAGGTAGGCAAGGACTACGTCCAGCTCCGCGGTCAACAATATAAACAATATCAGTACCGAGATTAAACGCAGAATAATTCTTGTCAACCGCTGTTTCTATCAGTTAAAGAGGCAGTCGAGGAACATAGTCCTCTCTTTAAAGGCCAAGTTGACTCCGTATAAGACTTTGATTATCCCCGACTTGGTCTATGGCAGAGAGGCTAGGACTATATCTAAGGCGGATAAAGAGGTCTCTGTGCGAAAAAACTTCTGCGCACGGAATAAGGTCCTAAATATTTGCATTAATAGCATTTGGATAAGAACTGTATGATGATCCAATGTCTATGATGGCTAGGTCATATAGAGAATACAGACAACTTAGCTCCGGTCCGAAGATAATTCGAGAGGATCTTCGACTCTGTACTTGTGGGGCAACGCAACAGGAGACGTCCACGAACAGGATGGTGAACATAAGGCGAAGGAGACCTCAGCTGACTTTGTGTGCAAAACTGCAAACACCTGGGGAGTGATCTCGCTACAGAGAAGCCTTTTGAGTGTCCCACACCTTAATTAAAAAAATTAACATAAAATATACTGTCTAAAGCTTCTCAAACTTGGCCGTTCGGATTCGGCATAAAACGGTAGGTCCATTCCACTCGCGAGAGAACAATAGCACGCACAACACAAGTGGTTGCTGAGAAACTAGACCCTGGCCCTCAACAGGCTGTAGCGCCACCCATATTATTATTATTAAATGTCTTAGGAAACCACAGACTCCTTCTATTTATGGAAACTTCTATGCGGATGTGTCAGGTTCAAATCTTGATTTTTGTATTTTTTGCATTTACAGCTGCGCACCCCTTGCTAGCAATTCCACGGATTTTTTTTTAAAATCGTGCCACTAGTGTTGGCGTGTGAGTTTTCCACGATCTTCTCAAGTACAATAAAACTCTGTTTGATATTGAAGGTCTGGGTGAGTTCGTAACCGACTTTGATGGAGCAGCGAGAGTTCTCCATCGTCATCCTGTACAACCTGACGAGCTTGGCTCGAATCGCAAAACTTCACATGGCGCTGTGTAGCTCGTCTCTATGCACGCTGTCATATGCGACGTTAAAGTCAACAAATAGGTGGTGGGTGTCGATCTGCATCTCGAGTTTTTTCGAGGATCTGCCGCAATAGGAAGATTTGATCGATGATGGACTTCCCAGGCCTGACCTGACCGCACTGATAAGGACCTATAAGGTTTTTGACGAGTGGTTTCGGGCGCTCACACAAAACGGCAGAGAATATGATGTAGGCGATGCTTAGGAGACTTATCCCTCTTACAGATAAGTTAATGCATGCATCCTACTACATTTTCTCCAGCTGCCTGAAAGAGTGCTGCAGAAGGGCAATCCAGCAGCTTCGTTCGACTTTAGCCTCTATCCGACTTTATCCGCTATCTTGACTTCGTCTAGTTCGGGGGGACGGAATTCACTACTGTCGTCGTCCATTGCGTTGAGTGGAATAATCTGTTTGACAGCGTTATGGGAATTGGTCCTTTACATATAAGCAAAAATTGGCGCGGAAGAAGAAGGATGACTATCTCTATGCTCTCTTATCTCTAGGCCATACACTCCGTAAGCGCCATGATAACATCAAATAAAGAACTATAGATGGGGATTCACGCGGAAGCGACTAATTAAAGCACATTCCATAAAAGCAGGGCGCTCATGGCGACAGATAAAATTTTGGTTTTAAGTGGGCTTCACTGTATTACCTACAAACAAAGGAAATAAGAAAGCTAAAGCTACATTCGAACACAAAACTTACAATTCAAAAAAATTAGCAACGCACGAACGCACTTAACCTATGATAGGGAAAACTTTCAAGGGCGAATATTTGAATGATCGTCGTTTGTGAGTTGTGAGTCCTTCAATCTTCGCCTGGCTCATTTACCAACCAAAAGTTCATTGAATCATCGAAACAACGGGGCTCAAAACGCGACTCGATGGACCAGAATTTGTCCCAACAAGTCTCTTATTTTGTCAGTCCTATATGGAGCTAAACGATAAGCAAATCTTTAGGGTTTATTCGCTGAGGCCTTCTGGCTGCGAGGAAGGCAAATGGAGGAGAAGACACAACCGCAAGCTACAGTGGCTCGGGCGCATGGACAACAACGCTCTAGCAAAGAGTGTTCGAATCTGAACGCCTTGGTTTGAGAAGGGGAGAATGACCGAAACACCGTCACAAATACAAAGTCATCGTAGACGTAAGACAACTTGGTCTTGATGACTGAAAGCAGCAATTCCCAAGGCTTGGACCGTCGATGGATCGCCAGGCTGAAAAGTAAGTAATTTTTGGTATTGGCCTCCATTTCATCTGTTGTAGACTCTCATACTGCTATTTTCACTATTCTCTATTTTCTTTTTTTTCTAGAACCATTTCTTGGACAGTTAATTTGCAGCCCGTAAATTCTTGACCAAAACAAGCTCCATCCACATCGGTGACATAAATTTCAGTCAGCGCCATTCGATGGTACAATCAACTCAGTGAAATGGTGGCGCCAGCATGTCCTATTGCTATTTTTTTGTTCCATTCCCAAAGCAGGCCAACGAGCCCTAAAAATGAAAGAAATTGTCTTTGACGCGAAATAGAGAAAATTGTCCACTTTACTGCCGTTTACTTATAATAATAATAATAATATAATATGAGTGGCGCTACAGCCCATAGAGGGCCAGGGCCTAGCTTCTCAGCAACCACTCGTGTTGTGCGTGCTATTGTTCTCACACGAGTGGAAGGGACCTACAGTTTTATGCCGAATCCAAACGGCCAGATTTGAGAAGCTTTTTCTAGACAGGAAATACTCTTGGAGCATTGTCAGTGACTCGAAAGAGGTGGGGCCGTGAAAATTATTTCTGCCGCTCAGATCTGGAATCGAACCTACGACGTCGAGGTTGGGGTCACACGTCCACAACGCCACTGGCCACCACAACTGCCGTTTACTTACGAAGGCAATATTGACGTATCATTTAAATGGAAAATTCTTTCTGAAGAAGTGTTGCGTTTCTGGTCCCACTTCTTGTGCCAATAAGAAAGCGGGCCAAGATCCTTATTTGAAGGAGCTAGTGCAGCCCCAGCTATGGCGAGGATATTTTCAGTTCACATTGCCACTTAAAGTCTAGTACAGGGGCCTCTCCCTAAGTCGAATTGTCACGGGATAGTTAACAAAATTGGTTCGAGTTAGGGAGAGTTCTCTGAATTTGCATATCCAGGATGACTCTGAAATATTGTTACCAAAAGCACACCGCGTCCCTATCGAATTCTTACATTTTGAGCACCTCTCCCGAGTGTCTTACTTATTCACTTCCCAGCAACAAATGGATGGCCTTCCATCCTTGATGGTCACTAAGACTAGTTTCTCTTTGCCTTTGCCTAACAATTTATAACCCTAGTTTAAGTCAAGCTTTTCGACATCAAAAGTCTTCACATTAACAACTTAATGTTGACCGACCAACAACGACGTGAAATTCGTTCCGTTCCTTCCTCTCCCATCATCTTAAATCCAAACTCCGTGTCATACATCATTCCCGTGAAACAAATGAATCTGTTCCACGAACTACTCTACCTCAGCACTAAAATAAAACTAAATATCGAACCTCCTATTTATTACTAATTTTCTAATTATATCTCAATTATTCTTTTGAAATGTTCCGCTTTAACACCCCATTACTCTCTGGCAGCTTAGAAACAGCACACGCCAATAAAACACCGTCCCGAGCCACCGTGCGCATGCACACAACTGTGTGCGCACACATCTGAGAAGGGAAAATCCGTGTGCAAGAGGCACATGTTAAATCTTTCCCAACGCCTGGTAAGGTAAATGCATAAAACCGCAACAAGCCAAGCTCCTAAGTGTCTTGTACAGCAATCGGTTGCAGCAGCCACTACCATTCTTAAGTGAACCCAGGAATGGGTTACAAAGAACGTGGCCCAACATATAGAGATTGCTTATTAGGAGCTCTTTGGTTCCGTCCAATGCGCCCCTCCTCGCCTGTGCTCACTCGCGCCGGGCAAGAGCCGCTGCACCGTACCAGCGCATCGTCATTATAATCGTTAAGACAGCGTGCCACACGGTGAGCACACGGTCAGCTACCATTAATTTCCATTCCCCCTGTTTGCTGGCAATCAAAGCATTCAGCTTTCAGCCTTTGAATCTTATTTTCTTTTTTTTTTATTAGACGTAACCTCACTTCATGACTATGATGCTTGGCAGCAGCCCGCAGCGGTGGGTTGCTGCCTGCCATTGCTTCTGTGCAGCCGACCCACACAGGCGGACGGTCGTCGGCACGGCGCAACAATAGTAACGAGGAAACGACAAGAACGATGAGGCGATGAGGATGGGGATGACGACGCCGACGACGACCACGGAGACGACGGCAATGAGAGGAAGGTAGGAGCAGAGCAGCGCAGCGCAGAGCAAAGCAATGGGAAAGGAAGACAAAAAGAAAACGTAACGATCGTGATCTTATGGAAAAAGGGCAGGTGTGTCGATCGTGTGAGAACCACGTTCCAAAGCATTTTCTCACGATCATCTTGGGTCTTTTGTTTGAGTGCTGAGATTGGGATTGGGTTTGCTCTGCTCTCCCTTCTTTTTCGGTGTGTTGGATTCTTGTGATTATAAAGGCCTTATACCCTGCCTCTTGCACCTCATTCGTTACGTTAACGATCTTCACTTTTGTCCTTAGCAGTCCGCCGGGCATTTTATGAAGGGTATTCGAGATTGGGGGTTTGGGACGACCGCAATCGACGACGACGTCGACGCCGACGGTGAGTTTCTGTTACCCCTCATGAATATAAACAGTCTTTCATCAGACGGAAGATCTCTTGACTCTTGCAATGGCAACGTCTTCGGCACTCGGCTGACGTGAGGTGCTTATCGCCTTTGCACGGTTGGGGGAAAAGTAGCGTGCCGTCGATGTCGATCTTGGGACGACCGCTCTGAGGTGAATTTGAATGATCATGGAAATTACTATTTAATATCACTTGATGCGCACTATCTTGAGGTTGCCTCTTACGGGAGTTTTGATGTCGAGAGTTTGGTGGGAGGGGACCGAAGAAACGGACCACGACTTGCAACCAGTGTCTGCGGCTGCCGGGTTGATGCGATGTGTCAAGTGGAAGTGTTTCATCACTTATGTGACGATGATGTTACATCTACATATTTAAGCTTTGTCTTATTAGTTTTTTTTTTTGCTGCTTTTGTCTTACCACCTACTGCGATTGTTGATTGATTATCAATAAATTATCGGTACGGTGGATTGTTGGTGCGTCCATTTGTCAATCAGTCTAAACATTCTCAATTGAATGAAACTAGTTTATGAACGAGGCACGTATGTTCTGGAAAGCAAATGCAATTTAGATTATTATTAAACAGTCGGTGGGTATATGAGCCTTAAGAGTTCATAAAGGACTTATTTTTTAAGGATTGCCGCACATATAAAGAAATGGAAAACATTTACGTACCATACGGAAGTAATATGCATAGTTCTGGATTCACTATTATGTGGGACTAAGATTCGGGCTGTTAGATCTAACAACCCGAGCATGTTTCCACAAATTAACAAATTCTTTCCGAGAAAAAATAGCGATCTTCGGTGTCTTAAGCTTCGCAGGACAATAGACAACGAATATGTACAGTCGAACCCCCTTAATTGAAACTCGTTTAATTGAAAAACCCGTCTATATGAAACAATTATTCTACCCCCGTGAACATTTTAGCAGATTTCATACAAACAGGTCCGTTTTATTGAAACCCGCCGAAATGAAAAACTCGGATATTTGAAAAAGAAAATCTGTAAAATATATTACTTTTCACAGAAAAGACACCGCTTAAATGAAAATGTTTCGCAAGAAAAATCAGATGCACAGGCTTTCAATGCATCTATTGAACTTGTAATTTTTCTGAAGCTCTGCTATGTACTGCTCGTTAAAACATTCGTCTGTAATCTTACTTATTTCAAGAAACCATTTATACGCAGTATACTTCAAGCGCACCAACGCAAGCAAGGATATGGATACAAAGAGATTTCATTCATCAAATTTTTGAAATATTTCGTCTAAATAAAATCTTTTTTCAATTACCCGAGATCCGCTTAGATACAAAACCCGGTTAATTGAAATTAACATTCTAGTTTTTTGTCATTTCATTTAAGCGGGTTCGACTGTACTGACTACACCGGGTATTGATCCAGAAAACGCCGTACTCGATGAAAACTTCTTTGTGCTCGAAGATTCGCAAGAAAAAGTTGAAGTACTAGGCGCAGTTTTTCCAGGATGTGTACAAGGTGAACGAGAATATTCGGCCGAACCATGACCTGGAGAACAGCGTGCAAGATAGCAACTTGCAACTTCGAGAAGATCTGCAGCATGATCGAAAATGGCAAGCAATGCTTTCGGCGATGAAGGTGTCCATCCCCCATTCATTTCGAAGACAGATCTTCAAGCGGTCTTCGCATCACTAAAGAAGAAAAAGTCAGTTGGAATCGACGGGATCTCCAACATTGTGTTAAGACACCTCCCCCTGGAAGTGGTTACTATGTACACAATCCTGTTTAATAATGCTCATTATCCGCAGCATTGGGAAACTGCTATTGTACAACCCATATCCAAGCGAGGGAAAGATTCTTCGAATCTGTGCAACTTCCGGTCAATTAGTCTCCTTCCGAACATCAGCAAGGTATTCGAGAAGGCGATAAACAGAGCTCTGATCAACTGGACAGAGGGCAAACATATAATTCCGGATACCCAATTCGGTTTCAGAGCGGGGCATGACACTATTCATGCCGCGTCGAAACTGGTGTCGGATATCCAATGGAACAAGAGCAAGAAACAGTGCACGGGGCCTGCTTGATTGACCTGGAGAAGGCCTTCGACACCGTATGGTAAGAAACTTAATCGGCTAGGCATTAGTAAACCACTGCTGTACCTACCGTATAACATGCTTAGCGGTGGGCGGTTCGTAGTCAAGAATGGCAAACGTGACCCGGTCTCCAACAGGGTGCCGTTAATTCGCCGATCCTGTACAACATTTTCTTGAGCGATAAGTGATAAGTTCTCTACCTCACGCAATTGCGTATGCCGACGACCTGATCGTGTCCAGATAAGGCAAAAAGATCAAGAACATCAACCATTATGATCAGGACATCGTTGTATAAGGTTTCGGCGGATACGAAAAAGAATTGGCGAAAGTTCTCAATTGTTGGACGACACGGACAACCACTGGCGCAAAGGATTGTAGTTAGATACCTGGGGATCTGGCTAGATCAGTATCTATATTTTAACAAACAGGGGCAAGACATGATGCTGCTCTGGCCAGGGCCCGAGGCGTTCTCGCTCTTACTAAAGGAACTGTTTTAAAAAAGCCAACTTTGATGCGAAGGTGAAGGTAATATGCTACATGGCCTTAAACGGCCAATGCTCACCTATGGCTGTCCCGTGTGGTTCAAAGTGAGTGCAAGTTTGATGGTAAAGATTCAGGTGTTTGATAGGGCTTGTCTTAGAGCTTGTCTTCGCCTTTACAGAACAGCAGTGTCCCAGTACAGAAAATTCTACTCCAATGAGGGCTTATAGAACAGGGCGAACCTGATACGAGTGGACAATTTCCTGGGGGGTACGTGACAGTGGCTTCGTCCCTCCAGAAGCAATTCTCCTCTTTGATAAGTGGTAACGCTCGTCTTTCTCGCCCGTTCAACTGTGGATGGGCGACTCAACCACGACCGTCTCGTAGCAACGAGCTGAGGAGGATCTCCTCCGGTTATGGCAGTTCAAATTCTGACTTAGTTTTAAGTAGACAACGTCAATTTCATCGTGAGGACAGTCGTAATCATGACTCCAGTGTGCTGGCAATTCATCACACCGACGCAAATGTTGTCCAAGGGGATGATCTTTTTTGGATCTTAAGGCGCCAACAAGAGAGATCTTGATCCGAAATGACAAAAAAAAAGCCGATGGAGCGGCTTGTATATAAGAATACTCAGAATGTGTACTCGGTACCGATCCCTATAATTGAACATGTCGGGAGACACTCCTACTCAAAAACTGCAGATAACGCATTTCAGCATATCTTATCGAAATTTTTGGCTCAGCGACTATGTCAATTAGCAAAATTGTCATTATTGGACCGAACACAATCCATGTCTGTCCACCATGCATAAAAGTGAGTAGAAAGATAGATGGTTTCGGAGAACCTTAATCGATCGACCGCCATGCACATTCGTCTTGACCAGTCGATTTTTTTCTGAGACGTTACGTCCAATCCGTGGTCTGATCCAGCAAGCCCATAACAACTATCACGAGCTCAATGCCAACATTCTAGACGCTATTGATGACCACCCACATCCTTGGTTGGAGCTTGGTGGAGGCATAACTCTCCAAGATGTAGACAAACCATGCGCATGCTCCCAAACGTTGGTGAGAAATTCGCGATTCGACCCCTTCATCTGCCACTGACCCTCAATTACTTAAATTAGGTGTCAGATTTTTGGTGCAGATGTGGTAAGGGCTAGCGGTGTACGTTTCTTATCACATGACCGAAAAATTCCAGGAAGTAAAGGTTGTTGCCTAGTAGTACAATTTACCAGTTTTTGAGTAGGAGTGCACCAGTACAGCGCCTTAAATACATACCGACATAAAAAATGTACAATCCCTTTAGTATATTTGGAATACTTTTTTCTGCCATGTGCGCCCAGTACGTCCCATTCTTACGTCAACACTAAATACGGCTGGATGGCGCAGCCGGTTGAGACCCTGCTTTTGGTTGTAGATGTCCCAGGTTTAGATCCCAGTCAAACCAAAAGTTAATATGAGTTTATATGTTGAAATGTGGTTCAGTAACCATTTGCCGTTGGGATCAAATTAACGGTGATGGCAATTTTCGCTGGCAGCCCAATAACCCAACCTAATTTGAGCTAACAAACAAATCACAACTATCAAGAGTTCAAAGCTAACATTCGAACCGATTTTGTAGAAACAGCCCCGCTTCTTGTCTATACGGTGTGCTTGACAACCCATCAAGCAGATGGACTAAACCGTCAGTGTGATCGCTCGTTGCTGCAAATTGAATTCTGCAAAGCACCAATTTGTCAAGCAGGTCATATCGTAATTCTATCCCGCAATTTGTATTAAACCCACACTCTTATTCAAATCATTCTTAATTTTATTAAATTTCTATGTGGAAACCAATTAGTCAGTTTGAAACGCTATTGTTCTTCACATCAGCTTCCAGAACATCCCAGTCTTACGCCGAACACTAAATGACCAAGTTAAAATCATTATGCAACTCTCAGTGCTCCAATCAACAACGGAAACATTATAAACGCTAATTGCATCCAATACCCCAGACAGGAAGTGCATAAGAGGTAGTTTATATCATCATTGGTCCATGCACCACAAAGAAGAAGAAGAAAGAGTGTTGGTTCCTGGACAAATAGAAGAATTCCAGTAGCAATCAGGAACGTGTACAGCGTAACATAATTAACAAGCGTATATAACCTTTTTCCATCGTTTCGTTCGTCAAATTTAGGTTCGTGTAACGCTCCGCTTGGGTCTCGTCCATTTATCTCCCCGCGGTCGGTCCTTAAAACGCAAACCAGTTTTCAGTGAAACTGAAACCTGAACCGAAAGCGTATCATAAAATGTGTAGTAGAAACCGTGGAATAGTCCGGCGGGGAAAAAAGATCCTTCTATCTGTGGTCCGATAATTTTCTGAAGAGATTTCTTCTTAATTGTTAGTTTCCGGTTGATACCGTGATTACACGATACAGGTAGAAAGGCATCTTGACTCGTGTGCCTCTCTCTGCTGGTGGTTCTGGTCGAATAAGAAACAGGATTGTGTATGAAACATGTAATGCGTATCAGGCAACTTGGATTTGTTAAGGGATTGCGGTATGTTCCTTTAATGAATCGGGCACAAGCGTTCATTTACGTAAGCTTCTTAAATACAAAATTCTTTGAGAAAGTAAATCACGCCGCTTTTACATTGGTTGGTTGCATTGGTTGATCTCCTTTGTTTCAGCATTAGCGCGTATAAATGCGGCCTTAAAGACATTTGGTTTTCAACTCCCGTTCGTTTGATAATTCAGTGACTCTCTGAATTCCCACGCAGTAATTGTGTCAAGTGACAAAATCCCTATAAATAAATAATCCCTGAATTTTGTGAGCTGGTTTACTGAGTTTCGCTGGGGTCGTATCATCACAAGTGATTCCGAATGTCCGGGTCCTTCAAGAGTTGATGGTTCCTAGAATTGACCATAAATGCAACGCTTTCACCTTTTCAACAGTGTGGCACAAATCCATAACGAGGGCTATGATCTGATACCCCATTCAGCATATTCGCTAAAACAATCTCTGCCTCAAGGGCGGTAAGAAATTTGGGTCAAATGTCACTGACTTGTGAAACGCGCTTCGTAATTATGTCCTAAAGCACGGTCTACAATCAAATGACCAACAGGATTTTTGAAGATGGTATGTAACAAGTAATCATGGACGATTACCAGACCGGTAAAGGAGAAAAGTTCTGTGATTTTGTCTGAGACGGAAAATGGGGAAAACACACAACAGCTAACTCTAGAAACTACTTTTGAGTTTTTTGAGTCTATAAAGTTATTGCCCACGATCTATTGCAACGACGAACAAAATTATTTGTCACTCTATTAGTGGGCACATATTTTTAGTTTGCAAAGTCAGAAATCTTTTCTTAAACCAAAAGACGCCCAGTTCGGTCAAGCTCAAATGTTATGTTTGGAATTTCGTTCGGTATCTAAATCCTGTTTGTACAGGCCACTAAGTGGTACTCAATTATTACCAATTTCGGACGTTTAGTATGCGACGGTAAATTGAATTGACAAATATTTGTGCTTTTTCGCCACGATTCATTAACGACGTGCTGCGCGGCGACAGTACCGCACGTGATGAATTGTATACATCTCATGCCGCGAACGTACGTCACCAAAGCGTGTAATCAAATCCTGCTCGGTTCGTCTCTTAAACAAATGCGAATTGCCAGTCGCTCGAGACTGCGCTCTCTGTTAAGATATGCAAATTGAAATCAAGTTCAAGCAGATACTCCTCCTCCCATCGTAACTGTTGTTTCAGTGTGTGAAACACGGCCGCGCTTGAGATTCTTGGGAATTTAGCAAATTAGGGAATTATTTTAGAACTTCTACACGTTCGCCGCAGCAGCAAACAGAACGTCACCGCATGTACTTACCGAACGCCTATTTCTTTCGACGCCACCACGCGTGTGCTTTCTCAGAGCAGGTGAGTAGGATGACATTCCGCTGGTCGCGCACTTTGTGTCAGAACTAACACCAAGTGGCACGCGGCACTTAATGAGCTTACTTATTACAGTTGATTCCGACGGAATGGCAAGAGCGGCATTTCAACGGCGTTCGGGCTCTGACTCCTCTGCGGGGCGCACATAGTTGAGTAACCTTATTTTGGAGCGGACAAGTGGCAGTTCCGCAAAGTGTCTTTTAGTGCGATTGCGCAAATCATGATACAACCGCTTTAAGCTCCCCGCAGCGAGATGGGCAGCTACCGTGGATAATGGAATTAATGTTGGGTAATTGGTAGAATTATTTCGTAATGACTGTTAGGCTTATACTCGCCAAAAACCTGAAATTTATAGAAAATACGTTCGGTTAAGCAAGAAAGTGTACGCGCCGTTAAGTGGTCGTGTGCAATGGCTCAGTGATGGCTGAGCATTTATGTAAATTTTGGTTTTCGTTGGTGTGGCGTGTTGTGTTGTACCATTAGCAGGGCACACAGTGAACGGGATGACAGTACTGAGTGGCGCAATGAAAAAAATTGAAAATAGAAAAAAGTTCTCCAAGTCTGATGATGATAGATGCTCGTGTCTCAGATTGTATGCTCCCACGAGTTTTTTTAGGCTTTGGGTCAGGGTAGAGATCAGTGTGCTGTAACTATAAACAACAATTGGACAATAATGCCTAGTCACTCAAATGTTATTGCAAGACTTACTTGGTCTAGTAGTACATACGCTTTCGATGTATACTGTGGTCAATCATCAGAAGAAATTCATCCTTTCGGGTCAAAAGTAGTACAGAACTTATTGAAAAATGTAAGTGCCATATGCACAAGCTATGACTTTGTTCACCCTCTGGGAACGGTTAAAAGTTGTGGGTCTGCAGAAAAAAAGAAGGTAGACGCAGACATTTCTACTGCTTTTCAAAACTATAACAAAGGCATGGATGGAGTCGATCAAGTTGATCAGCTATTCGAAGAAAAAAAAGATGGTGGGTACTTTTTACCTATGTGCTATATATATGCTTGGCGTCTTCATGTTCTGACCGCGAAAGATAAATTAGATCAACAGATCAGATTCGCCGATTTAACTTGAGCCATATACGTGCTGAAAGACCCGATGGAAGACGTCGTAAGCCTTCCTCTTCAGTGCCAAACATGTTTTTAGATGTTCTTCTTTCAGAAACTGCAAGTAAGGAAAATGTATAACTAGCCTCCTCTTCTTTGGTTGGCGCTACAGTCCGGGGTGGACCTGGGCCTCAACCAACATGCCTCTCAAGCCAGCGAGATATTTCGCCAGCTGCCTCCAGCTCAACATACTTCCTCTTCAATAAATCGATTGTACCACGTGCTGTGTGCCTTGTGGCACCATCCTATTGAAACTACATGTCGTCCAAGTCGATATCTTCCAATTCGGCCATAAATAATCGGTAGTCATGGCGCGAAAACGCTGACCATATATGATATATATATGCGAGCGATTCTCATTTCGCCTGAACGGCAGTGATATTTTCGACACTTTGAACAACCCGTTGTCTCACTGACACGGCAACATCACACAACAAATATGTATCCTCAAATGTATGCACTGAACTCGTTATGGCCGAAAATTGGAGTTAAGGCTTTTAAAGTTGCGGTTCGAAGACCTTCTTAGCTGGAGCGTTGTTGTGCATGCGCTCGATATGGCCGAGCCTGTGTAGTCGTCGGACATTTGCTTCCGGACTACATCCACATCCTGGTACCGCTGGTAGAGTTCGCTGTTGTACCTTCTCCTCCATTCACCTTCCTCGCAGACGGGACCAAAAACCGACGTAGAATTTTTCTTTCGAAGGCAGCAGGAATCTGCTCTGTAGTTTTGCTTATCGATCTCTCATTCACAACCTCAATAGAGGGTGCTTACTCTTCCGTAGGTTACGTTAGGTTACTGGGCTGTAGACGATTGTTGGTGCATTGTAATTCCCAGTGCCATTTACTTCATCCCAACGGCAAATTGTGACTGGGTCATATTTGAAAACCAGATAAAAACATATTAACTTTTCCTTCCACTGGAATCCGAACCTGGGACCCCCATAACCAAGGCCAGACTCTCAATCAGCTGTGCAATCCAGCCGTTATTGCTCTTCCGTAACAATTGATTTATTCCGTGGGCGGGTTAGCATTAGTTCACCTTACAACGGGTGTTGAGAAAGGTAATCAGGAGGCACCGCTGGAAGGTTGCATGTCAACTTGATCGCTGCTGGCATCCCGGAAAGTTGAGAGGGATTAACAACTTTGCCCTGTGACCATAGACCCTGGCCCCCAAGTCTAATGAACACTTTCACCAAGTGTCGCATGCTTTCCACAGGCTATCGTGTCATCCGGAAGCACATATTATTGTAACTGAAACATATAAGCAAGCCCCAGTGCGACCAAGCACTCAAAGCAGACCGATAATTCTCATCATTATGCATGCTAACTGAATGGCTAATTGGAAAGCCGCAACCATATAATGTAAGTTTCCTTGTAGGTCTCTACAGCAACTGCAAAAATGTGATGGACATAGGCCTTCACCAAAAACCCTTCCAATCAGCCTGGCCAACTTTTTACTGTATGCTAGGTTAGGTCAAAAGACATAGAATACGATTAAGTTTAGCGTAGAATCCCCGGCGAGGGCCATTAGTTTTAAGCATTTTTGTCTAGTAGGTAAGTTTGTTATGAATTCTAAATAAAAAAAAAATGAAATGACAGTTTCGCACGTTGATTGAGTTCTTTCTCCACCTCAGTGCCTCACTTCAGACGCTATGTTCTTTGTTACCCAGGTTCAATGATTCTTCGGGCTGAAGGTAAGTGCCTCCGCTATAAATTGTCCAATCACCTTAGACGTTGCCAGAGACGCCTGGCTAAGTTTTTTCGGTGTATGTCCCACACAGACGCTCTCAGTGCAAAAAGGACCAAAGAGTGCAGCCAGAACTCTTTTCTCAAAAGGATCTATGCAATGCAGTACTAAGTCGGCCAAATACGAGTGCAATTTTAAAGGCCGTTCAAGTGGCTGACTCGGATGGTTAAGCAGTAGCGCTTTATGTGGTTTCAAGATGATGGTTTCGGGCTGATTTTTCGGATGATATTAGCCTTAAGTGCGGGCTACATCGGTCCGGCATTGCAGAACATCTGTCAAAGAAGTCAAACCTCAGTTTCGAGGCGAGCTAATCACATCGCCAAGACGGCTGATAACACGAGTTGAGCATAGGAGCACAAGAGATTGATTGTGGAATAGGCTGTGTGACATCCATGTCTCAATCTCAGTAAAAAAAATCAGTGAATATGGCTCTGTAACGCCCAGTGTTGACAGAAACGTTGTTCCGAGCATCATTTTTGAAGAAAAGTTGAAGTCTCACAATCTCTGCCACAGTAGCCATATTCTCATCTACGTGCAGCGTTCAACGACGGGAGTCATAAGTGTTGTCCACTAGCATACCAGTCTCACGAAATTTCTGCACAAATTTGCGTAAGGCAGTCCCGGTGGGTGCTTCATTTCGACATAAACTTCTTTTCAAAGAACGCAATGTTTGGCTTTAAAACACTCACTTTGGAAATACGTTTTGTTTTAATACTTCCCAACGTCCGCGGCGCTATGATACCAACTTTCTGTCAAGAATTCTAGCGGGAAATAGTCAAGTAGTCAGCAACAAAGTCAATAGTAACTTCTGACAAAATAACACGAGATGACCACTCTGTATAAAATTCTTAAAGAGATACCTTAATTTGCGTGTTAAATGTAAGGAAAACAACGGCTGGAAAGAGTTGTTCTGCTTTTAACGTTGCTTGAACTGTTTACTGAGCAGCCGAGACGAACTCCTAGACCACTACGAAGTTATAGTTAACCCCGTCGTTGTTATGTGTCCTTTCTTAAGGACTGCAGTTTTTTCACCTCATTCACCACCAGACTCATTTTATCCGCTTTCGATAGTCCTACATTTAATTTGCCTAGGTTGAAATAGTCTTTTATCATTGTACACTGACTACTGACGAGCGTGGAGTGACTACTGACAAGTATGGATCACGGACAATGTCTGAGGCTATATCAAGACGACGTGATCAGGGCTAAGATGATTCAACACGCTACTGCATGAAAAACGTCCTGAGGCGTAATAGGGTTGGACTCCATCCAAAATGGCATGAATGTAGCTTCAAAATAAATTCAGAATCAATTGCAAAATCATACACCCCTGTGGTTTACTTAAATTTATTTTCCTTTCGTTCTTGTCCGGTTACCATACAATATTTATGGAAAGTCGGTGTTCATCAGGGAGAACGCATTTTTGGCAACGAAGGGCTGATGATCAAGATGGGCTGAATTCTCATTGAATTTGATTTAATTCCTATTCGATAGGTCTTCCACCCATTTCAGATTGGAGATCTACAGAGAAAAGCACTTTGGGTTCTCCTAAGCACAGGGAAATCATCACCACCTCTTTACCTGTCACTTTGTAGGACTGAAGTGATACGAAAAAACCAATAAAGTCCTCCAAACAAATCAAATTAAAATTCAGAGTCCCATCGTCTCATCCATACATGTAACCGGAAACAAAAATGACGGATTACATGGCATCTTCTCAAACATTGACAAGCATTCATAAAGCTGATGAAAATTGGCTACTTCAGTGATAACTAGCTAAATGGATAATGATCAACGCCGGCCATATCCGTGATGATGAAATCTCAAGTGCTCTTCACTTCAAAAGCTTGCCAAACGACGACGCGTGACAAATCATCAAATGTCGCAAGCAAAGAAAAATTACCGTAATACGCAAAGTAAGAAAAAGAATCGAAACGACGAACACCACTGAAAAACCGAACGAAACGAAGCACAGATAAAATGAAAATTAACACAGATTGCTGCCGTCGCACCCAGCGATCGTGAGGCGGCGGCGTCGGTCGTCGTCAGCCGCAACAACGACGACGACGGCGGCGGCGGTTGCGGCCTGTGCAAATGGCGGCAGCGACAACGACAACGATGGTGGCGGCGGCGGCGGCGACTAATGGTTAAGTGGGCTTTGCCCCCTTTCGTACGCCAACTCCAATGTCCCTCGGTGGTAAAAGTGTGAGAAAATATTTTCTGGAGAATTTCACGAGCCTCAGCTCAATGGCATAACACCGAGCAAAGCGAGGCAGGCGCACTCATGTCAGACTTCGAGCATGAATATATTTTTTTTCCTCTGTTTCGCTGGACGCACGGACGGCGGACGGACGGATGGTTGGATGGATGGATGGACGGATGGATGATTGCGTGTGATTTAAACGCAAGGTCTGACTAGCCGCCACCGCCATTGACTGGCCGGTCGACGCCTTAACAGCTCTGCTGGAACGGTAGGTAGTTTCTCGCATGGTAGTCACCGAGCGGCATTTAATGGGCTAAAGGTGGGCAAAATGGCTCTTGGCGTGGTCGCGGCTAATAAGCCATACGCTGGGGCTCGGCTTTGTAGAATCGGTAGGTATGTAGGTGTGGACGGCCAGCGCGCTATGGTATTGCCCAATGTTTTTATTACGATTTTTTTTTATTTCATTTTATCGGCCTTTTTGTCTCTATTCTCCGGTGCTTCTAAGCCGACGACTTTGAGAAGGTCGAGTGAAATTAATGAAGGTCTTTCAATGTCTTATCGTTGGCCGGTGGTTGTTGGCTTTACACAGCTGGTCACGGGTACATTTTCATGGAAATTTTCGCTTCTGAGCTGTGCGTGAGAATTTGCTGACTGGGTGTGAAGTTTTGCAAGTAAATGCGGAAACTTCACAGCAATGTACGTGTGCTTCGGTATGACGGGTGGTTCTTTTGTGTTGGGAATTTGAACTGAGTCACTTTGAATATCTAGTGATGTTTGAATGACGGCAAAGGTAGTCATAACATTCGCACCGTGAAGACTGGAAAGAATGTCAGGTCACTGACCATCAGATAAAGTGGTCTCACAGTCAGGCAGTAAGGTTGGTTCACAGGAACTAATAAGCTGACAAATGGAATGAGAAGGAGCGGACACTACATAAGCTGTACTTTGGGCTTTTGTCTGTTAAAGTTCGTGGGCTTATCTACACGAGGTAATGTTGCTGACTTCTCCTAAGGTACCAGCGTGTCAGATTGGCATTCTGCCTCCTTGATCAAGACAACCGCAAGCCCTCTGCCTGAGGATTAAAAAAATGGGTCTCTCTTCCCAATTGGAGGTTCTGGTTAACTTCCTCACCGCATAAAAAAGTTTCGAATTCAAAAGCAACTTGTTGTTGACGAACCAAGTAAATGATTAAAGGACAACGTCTTTCGATTTTGCACGTGGAACGTGAGGTCCTTCAACATGCCACGTGAAGCCGATGAACTTGCGTAGGCCGTAGACTACTACAAAGCAGACATTCCCGCAATCCAGGAAATGCAATGGGATAGTCCAGGCAAAAGGAGGATGATAAACTGTGACCTCCACGGCGATTGCAACAGAGGAGGAGAGCAGAGCTCATTCGGATGTGGATTTGTTGTTCGAGGCAGAATTGGGCAAAAAGTCTTAAGCTTTAAGCATATTAGCGAGCGCCTCATAAGAATCCGCATCAAGGCTAAACTCGGGAAAATCACCCTGATTTGCGCCCACGTCCCGACGAAGGAGATCAAGGATGACTTCCTAGAAAGAATATACGATCGTTGCCCCAGCTATGATACCAAGATCGTTCTAGGAGATTTCAACGTACAGCTGGGCAGGGAAGAAATCTTTGCTAGAGTCATCGGAAAACACAGCCTGCACGACAACACTTCCGGAAACGGACTCAGGCTAGTGGATTTCGCTTCGGGGCGTGACCTCTCTGTGATGAGCACGCGGTTGCCACACTAAAGTGGGTCTAAAGTATGTCACAGGTGCTTAGTTCTGCCCCCCTACGGCTTGTTTTGGAGGTGATATTTTTAGTGAGCAGAGATATTAAGGCTTCATTGGGAGTGAGGTTTCTCCGGAATTTCTGACAGTTGTAAACTAGCTCCCCTTCTGAAGAAGCCCTGGCCCTTATAACGCAGAAAGGTTATTTTGTGGAAGGCTTTTGTATGTCGTTGGTGCTTTCTTGTGGAATATCGGCGTGAGTCTTTGTTATTTACTTTTTCTCGTTGATATTTTCATCCCTTCGCAGTCACCATCATCTTCTGACCATAGTCCACTAAAGGAGTCGTGGGGTTTAAAGCACGCACTAGATATATCTACGTCACCCGGACTAGGACTCTAACTCATGACGATCAATACGCAGTCGCAACCACGAGAGTTCATGGTTCAATCACCTCTGAGTCTTTCCATCGGTCACCTACCAGATTGAATCCCATTAAAGCACGCTTCGGGAGAGATGATGAGGACATTGAGGACATTCGTGCCACGTGCCTAATTCGTCGTAGCACAGGCTTTAGTTCGTATTCTGAATAAAATGTGTATACACTACACACTATACATTTGTCGCCTTAAGTCGAACTATCACCGGATATCAAATTGTATTCTACTTAGAGAGCGGTTCTTTGTATGGAAAATTCGTGAATGCAAAAATATGGTTCAAAGAATATTATTTAGGGAGAAATTCGACTTAGGGTTATATAGAGTTCTATAGGATTCGATATTGAACTACCTTAAAAGCGCTTTAAGAAATTCTACCCCAGTATCGACTCTGACTCTTCATCCAGCTCTCCATCCTCGTATTCTCTTCATAGCACCGAAGTATGTTTCACGCTTCGATTAAACCTCCAAGCATCATTCCTGTTTGCATTTAAATTGTCCGCCAATCATTCGTAAACTCAATCTTTCAAAACGTGAACTTTCATTCGGTTCCCCATTTCAGATAAGACTCTAAACGCATGTTTATCGATTAAATTAAACATTAACTGTCCGATTAACAATGCATTCAAATAATTCCAACAAATCACCCGTGTCTGTGCCAGGAATCCGATGGAAACATTTTATTTATTTCTTATTGGACATAATTGGATAGAATCGGATTGGATGGCTTTGAGGTCAGTGAACAATAAACGACAGATACAGTCCCCGATAAGCCAATAAAAATCATCAGGCATGAAGGTGGCAGCGCGGAATCATGTAGGCGGGCTAGTTTTTCGTATCTTGGGCGGACAAAATTGATGGCATTCTTGATTGGTGTGGATCAAGGAAGATAAACAATACCACTTCGGAAATGTATGCATAACAATAATCGATGTTTTTCCACGCTAGTTAAAGAACAGGATTTTTGAATGATAATTTTCTAACCATGTTTTTGATAAAATAAATAAATTAAAATACATTATTTGAGATGCTCAGATTAAATGTTGACTGAAGGCAAAAAGCCTGGTGAAATGAGGTGAACAAAATAGGAATATTTTCTTTTGGGAAGCCGATAACGAAAACAAAAGTTTGATGAAGCATGCTGTTTGGTATCGTCACAGGACGCTGGCTCGTGGGACCACTACAGTATAGTAGTAAGCATAGATTGGCACTTGAAGAAATCACAAAGGTTCTTCAGTTAGCAATACTGCTCAACACAACGAGACTTAATACTTCAGGATGGACAATCTCAGGATGCCACTTTCTTCGAGTCATGATGTGATTGACGTGAAGACACCTTTTCTCATCAGCGCCTCTGCAAAAGTCCATGCCAATTGCTTTGTGGAGCGGTATCACAATGATTAATGATTTATATGATGCTCAGGTGCCACCCGTGGCGTAACTTAAACCAAAACAATAAATCGCACTTCATTCAATTTCTTAAAAGCTACACGTTAAAAGCGGTCTTTGCTCAAGCTTAAGTACATACGTTTTGTAAGCAATGAGAGCTTAGTTCTGCTTTTCTAAAATGCATATCTATATGCAGGAAGAAGCACGCAAGTCAGTGGATGTGTAATTAACAACATTTTTCGATCGTAGATAAACCAGTATTAATCCACGAAACAGCCTGTTATATCGGAATACCATTTTGTTCAAACAGATGAATATGATCTGCAGTTCGTTTTTATACATAAATGATTACAAAAAGCTTGTTTTTTAACTCAAATTTTTTAAATCCTATCTCGCATCCGCCTATCTCGCGACTATCTCTTTGTAAAACTCATCTTCGTCATCAGATGTCTGTCTATATGCATCACGCATTAAGCAGCAAGTCTCGTGTCAGTCATCATTGATCGATGCCAAGTTTTTACCTTTCGTAAAGTGCTGAACGATCGCTCGGGGGTGCTAGTAGTAGCTGGAACGGTAAGACCTATACAAATGGTAGAGAATATTGACTGATAGACGATTCTACTTTCTCAAAGACATCGCATATATTTGTAGATTCATCTGTTGCATTTTATTATTGATACACAATATAGTCCACTCCGCGCAAAAATTGTTGAGAAAACAGTCGTATTTTATATCAATTTTTTCTACAGATTGCTTGGACATCGAATCATCACCGCTTTCTATATTTATTCGAGTTAATTGCAATAAGCAATATGTAGCTTCGACCACAAACCACGAACCCGATGGTGCACTCAAGTGGAGAAGGACCTCAACCAACTTGGAGTGCGAAATTGGAGGCAACTGGCTAAGGATCGTGACAGCTGGAGAGTATTGTTGACCGGGGCCCAGGTTCACCCTGGGCTGTAGCGCCACAAGAAGAAGAAGAATATGTAGCCTCATTTTCTACTGTAGCTAATTTCAATTCCTGATCCACGTAGACTAACCTGATCGCCATTGTTTTTCCATGGGTTAATATACAAAAAGTCTCAAAACTCCTTCATCGCTTAAAATCGTTCAATCTAGGGCAATAATTCCTACGTTTGTAGTCATGTTCTGGCCAATAGAGCCTATAAAGAACTAAAAAAGAATTCCAATAAGATTTTGATGTAATCTGATAAGATTAAAATAGAAAACCCACATAAGGTCCCTCAATTGGAGTGGTTAGACGTCAAATCGTTAAATTTGAATCTTTTCCAAGATTCTCGTTTTCCATATTTTCTTCTGTACGCACTTAGTGCATTTGAGTGGAAAAAGTGCAAAGAAATTGCTCTATCAAAAATTATCACCAATTCCACCGACGCCAAAATTTAATCTTTGAGCCTGCGCGGACCTCCAGCAATGAAGCTGGAATGATATCTAATAAAGACGTATATTTTTTGTATTGAACATCGTAGCACAATACAAGAATTGTGGTACCAAATCTGTTCCTTTGGTGGATGTATATCAATCATCAGGATAGAATTTTAAAGGCTATTGCATGTTGACAATATTTGTGCTTTGAAAAGTGGACGAACGAAGGACGCCGAACTTTTAACGTCGTACTGGGCTTTCAAGACAACCTTTGCGATGGATACTCTCTTGATTAGTTTCTTGTTGACGCTGTGTGGCCAATTGAAATTGATGATGACTTTCGGTCCTTTCTGTGATTTATTCTAATAAGATTGGTATACCTGCTTTTATACCCACTAATTTGGACAGGGACTTTTTGTGTGAACCCTTTTGTCGCACTTGCCCAAAACATTGAGAAATCGGCGACTAATTCTGTGTAGTGTTTTGGTGCTCCTAAGAATTACATTGAATGCTGCAAGCAAACACTCGTTTTTTCAATACATTGCCGAAAGTAAAATCGATTGAAGATCGACATGATCCCCCTATCTTAAGGCCCATTCATATGAGCGCCGAACTGCGAACGCGAACTTGCAGAATCAACCCTTTTCCAGCAAATATAAAAAAAAAGGTAAACTACGTATGCAAAAAGATTGTAACTGAATTATCGAGTTTTTTCATAGACAAAAATCCCAATAAAAATTAATTTGAGTATCCTAATTAATGCTTTGAAAGTTTTTCTCTACGAATCAATCATTCTCTCCGCGGACTGTCTAACTGAATTCGTGATACGCAATCCACAACCTCCACGACCAAGAAATTCGCAGTGAAGTGTCAGTTTGCACCCGTAGTTCTCCGCGAATGAAAAAAACTCCATATGAATTAGTTGTCAGAGTTTGCGAAGTTCGCAGTTCGTAGCAACCTCATATGAATGGGCCTTTATCTAATCTGATTCTATCCACAGTCATTGACAGGTTACTTAGAAATTTAGGAAATTATTTGAAATCGTTGCCGAGGTCAAATTTTGTGCATCACTAGTGATTGATGATTATAGTCATACCGATTATGGAATCCAGCGGATCAACAGCAGAGGGAGTAACTCGAAACCGCAATCGAAGTTCGACCCTATTATAGAATCCGTCGGAAAAACTACATTATAGGTCCACAAATTTTCTGTCAATTTTAATTTTTCTGATTTAATTGTTCTGAAAAATAGTCATTGAAAGAGTAAAAAGAGGATATTATGGAGTCAAGTGACTTTTTTATGTATTCAGAAGAGCAAGAAAGTGAACCCGCAGATATTTTTTATAAAATCAGGAGTAGGGCGAGTAGTCAGTAAGTCAAAAGAAGTTCTTTAGTAATCAACGTTAATTTATGCACCTTCCTTTCAGATTTGTAGAATGATTTAGGCTGACTAAAGCAGCATTAAGATATGTTATTTTGAAAAAAAAAATACTGCCACATGTGGTACGATCCACATCTTTGACTCCTAAAGAAGTTGGCAGCATGTCTAATATTCCTGGCTGAGGATGGATATCATACCGATACTAGCAAGGACGATGTTTTCAATGTAGCTACTAGAAGAATTGTTCAAAGTGCATAAAAAACAAAGCGGCAACCAAAATTTTATTTGTATGAACAATCAAGGATAATTCTCATTTGTTTCTCGTTCTAAGATTTATTTTTGTTGCAACCACTCATCATTTCTTATTTTCCTCCAAGTCCCCAAATTATTTGGTTTGAAACCGTCACAAAAGAGTTACTTGTTGCTTGTTGCTGGGGTACTTCTGCCGGTCCAATGCGGATGGTTTTCACACAATTTCACCGACATTCGCTCACTTTCTGGATTGGGTTTTTTAAAATAGGAAAATTTGCGAATGCAAAAGTTGTTCATCCGCAGTCGATCCACCGGATCCATAATCCGCAGGAGTATTTCCAATCTATGTATTGACGTTTGATTTTAATCCTTGGTAAAAATGTTACTTAACTCTAAGCAAATGTACTTTTGTGCTCTTGCAACTACAACCACTGACTTTGTCCAAGTAGTTCCTGGGATTTACTTTGCAGATGTGATTCAAAGAGAAGCTCGAGCAGACAAGCTGATTAGCAAATAAGAGCTAACAGGACGTTGCATAATTGCAATTCATTTTATCAGTTCCTTGTGTAATAAGCTACATCCGCATTAAGACATGTGTTAAATGCACCAAACAATGAGACAGAATCGCCTTAACATGACATCTCAATTGAAAAGAAAATACCGTCGATCCTTGCAGAAATAGGTTCCTAGATGTATATTTGCGGACCACGTTTTCTTTTCCCCACAAAGCTCAATGTGTTCAAAGCGATCGATCAATCTCGACTTGAGTACACAAAATTGTCTCAAATCATTCAGAACTAAACAACCTCCCGCTCGGTAAAGCCGATTGGACTTAAAATGGTTCAACTGCAGGATAAAGAAAATAAGCAAAAATCTAACGAGAGAATAATCCAAAGCGACCTCCTGAAAAAAAAAGAATGCCAAACGAGCGGAAAAGAAAATACCATAGAAGTTGATTTGATTGATTCTTTTTATTGGTTTTTTTTAAAGGTTTCCTTCTTGTTTTTTTTTTTTTTTTCATTAAAGCATTTTAAATCACAGCGTCTAGTAGATTCGCTCGAGGCGCGTCCTCTCTTGCCCTGCACTGGGCACTCGCCAAAGGAATCCGCTTGTCTTCATCATATTTTCACAATTTTGTCTTTTACTCATGATGGATGCACTTCGGGGCTATGCGCAGGGTGCACCGTCTTGAAAGGAATCACACGAAATTCACAATCCTTTGCATCGTTGGTCGATGTCCACTGGTTCCTCTCGTAATAGCTTTTATCACTTTTGCTACTCGGAAGCCGCTCTTCACCACGGCCGCCAGACACTGGACGATTCACTGGGAGTCGGACTGCAACTGCCACTGTCACTGCTGCACTCGGAGGGTGGTGGTGTGATGATCACGGGACTGCGACTGCTCTCGGGCTCATAGAATGCACCGGCAAGCGAGGACGAGGTCACCATGGGAAATACTGCTGCTGAGCTGCTGGTTGCGGGTACCGTCGGCACAACGACTTGTAAATAGTTGAGCCGATGTCCGAGGTGACTCATTAGCTGTGTGCCCAGGTCCACGCTGACTCCCGGCACGGTTGCCAGCGTCTTTGAGACCTCACTGGCGGCGTGCACGTATCCGGCGCGAAAACTCTCCGCGATGGTGATCTTCGAGTCCTGAATGCCGGCGGCTGCTCCTCCTAGGCGCAATTGCTTCTGGGCGCGCAGCTTCTTCATGTGTTCCACGGTCAGCTCGAGGATGTCGGCCTTCTCCAAGCGGGTTATGTGCTCCCCCTCCTGCGTCAGGCACTCCACCATGATATCCTTTAGTTCGTCGAGGCACTTATTAATCCTGGCGCGACGTTTACGCTCCAACATCGGCTTCATAACTTTACGGTATTGATATGTTTTTGACATTTCCATCTCGAGCACCATATTTTTTTATTTTTTTGTATTAACTTCAAAAGTTTTCTGATCACAAACTGCGACAACAAACGGCACGAAAGAAATTTTCAAAACTCCTCCTGATCTGCACTCGGCAACGACTATGCAATGAATGAGTCGACTCGCCGACTCAGCGATCCCTTATAAAGGTTTCTCTCCTGACCCGCACCACCCGCCGCCGGCTTACTTATGCGATGCTTAATGTGCGATCGTGCTGTTTGCCTGCCTGCTTGCTGCCTGCCTGCCTGCCTGGCCTGACGATCATCGCCGGTCGCGTCGGATACTCACATAAAATAATAAAACAGCTCAACAGAGATTGTTATACCGTGGGAAACTATTCCGGAGTCGATTTCTCACAGTGCTGCAGAGTGAACACACAGTCGAACTTGGGTATTCTGTGTGCGCACATGCCTGTGCCACTCCACATAACAAGACGTGTTTTTGTATAAAGCGGCGCGGCGGCCCGCCTTCCCCTTCCTTCCTTGGTCTGGTTTTCTTGTCTTTTTTTTTCCTTCTTACTTCTTGCTTCTTTCTTCTTCTTCGTCTTCGTCGTCGTTCCCTGACTCCTGGTTCCCTTTTCTTCTTCGCTGAATAATGCTCTTGACTTGATTGTGTGCCGGCCGGGGTTGGGGAGAGAGAGACCGCTTTTATTTCTTCCCGGCATGGCTACGGATGGTTGTGTATGAATAAGCACAGCCGTGCCGCGCCGCCGCTCATTACTCGCTGATCCCGCGCGTTGTAGCCGCTGCGTGCCACCGATCATCGTTTGTCGTAGTCATCGTGCTCGTCGTCATCGTCGCCGTCCGTCGTTTGTAGTTTGTCGTCTGTCGTTCGTCGTTTGTCGTTCGTCGTTCCTTGATCATCTTGATCTTCGTCATAGTTTCGTGCGACCTTAAGAAGGGGTTAAGAGGGGCCGGCCGAGGTCCCGAGACCGATTGCTGCAGCGCATGGGTATTACCACGCTCCGCAGTGAGCAATGCTACTCAGGCGAGATTATCTCCTCTCGAAGCGAGCTACGTGCATACACACACGTACGTAACGTGTGTCCGTAGATTGAGTTGATCGGCGGGTGGTCAGAAGTGCTGGTGCTTGTGCTGGTGCCGGTGGGTTGTACTGTTCGCTGGAGTCAGCAGCAGCACACGATCGTGGTGGAGTCGGGGCTAGTGGTGGCAAATTTGAGCTAAGCTGATGAGCTTTGGAATGCGCCAAACAAAGCTACTGTACTTTGCGCGAAGGATCGGGTGTTGGTTGATTATCTCGTTTCGCCATATGCACGATAGCGGTGACTTGACGCAAGCGTTCCCGCTCATGGATAGCTGTACGCCGCCATGCCGAAGGTATGGGGGTACGTTTCGAGTTTGGCGTGTGGGTTCCACGCGGTATGCTGTTGCGTAGGAACAACACGTCAGATGCGTCGTATGTGCGTTCGGTTTTTCTTTTCTGCTTCCTTTTTCCATTGTTTCGCTCTCGTAAGGGGTGACTGTGTGTTCGCCTGCTTTTTGCGTTGCAACGGGCTGATGAGACAATTTTTGCGCGTCATTGTTGTGCAGCAGCGGCAAGCCAAGGGAATGTACGCGTTTACAAATTTACCATTGATCTGTCTGTGTGCAGACGTGATTTTATTTCACGTTCTTGTACCACTGAGTGGTGGCTTGTGTGTGCGCGCGAGAGTGTGTCTTAAGTTATGGGAAATATTGGCTCGAAAGGCGGATGTTTTTTAGAGTATGCTTAATTGACGGATCTTTTTTTGCGATTCGTATCGGAAACCGGTTTCGGTTGAATGGATTTAAAGCACAGGATGGGGTATATTCGTGCACGACATCCGTACGGCTACTGTGGGTATCTACAAAGGTTTTTCTTTGCATGCTAATGGGATGTGCCTACTAGACGGCGTCTGGGGAACCTTTTAGAGGCGAACGAGATGTGTAAAGTTATTCGAGTTTTGAGAGAAAGGTGTGCAAGCAGGGAAATCAATGTTTCCACTCCGGTTGGGGTGAATACGAAACAAGCTTTTAGAACGCATTAAGCGCTTTGTCAGACGGCGCGAAACGTTGACATCGCATTTCAAGGGGGTGCCAAAGTTCACAAGGTATTTACATTTTACGCGGTAAAGTGTTACCGACGGAAGAGCAGAGGACAGTGGAACAGCTGACAGTTCAAATTTATGTGCTATCAGACGAAAGGGCAATGTGTTCAAATTTAAATAAAAACGGCTACAAATTGCAAATCTCGAGCAAAATATGATCAGATATAAAAGGAAGCAAATAAATCAGTGATCTTAGAAATGCCGCAGGTGACCCGATCTGCTAGAAGTCGCTACAACTGGTAACATACGCTGGTGACATTGACCTACATAATTGATCGATCGAAGCGATCACTCAACGACGCGATTGCCGCTACCGCTAGCTCAAATAATAGATTGTCTCGCTTGATTGACAACGACAAAACTAAACACTGACTATTCCATCTCCACAAGAAATGACCCCAACAAGGAGTGTCAGAGATCGCTTGCGATGCCAGCCCCAATCAATGAAATAAAGATCGTTTCAACTTAGATCACCCTTCAAGCGGACCCTTAAAAATACACAGATTTCGTGTGAAAGTGTGAAATTGAGGTTTCCCCCTTCATCGTATGGCGTTACAGTCCGGACTCAATTAACGTGCGGCGACCCCCTGGAAGTTGTTCCCAGCGCCACAATCCAATTTGGTTGGGGTCCCTTTTAACTTGTGCGCATCGTTGGGTGTACGGCTGTCCCCTGCTGTGTGGGCTCTCCATGTTGGACTTCGAATACGCTGTAGGAGAGTGCCGTAGTATCCATTTGGGTTAGCTCTTCAGTTGCTTTACCATGCCGACGGCACTGGCCAGCTTGCTTTATTTTGGTGGATTATTCTCCTTCAATCACTGCCAACAGACCAACGAGGAATAACGTTTGCACATAGAATTTTGATTTCGGGATCTCGTGCGTATTCCTGAAAATGTTCGATAGCAATTATTTGCAGATCCTTCTACTTAACTTCAAGCCACTTCAATGCAAGAAGTTTTATACGAATCCCTTTTATTGATGGAACACGGATCGATATTGCGCTTCGTTAAACGTCGCGAAATGTTGACATCGCATTTCAAGGGCCTCCGTGCGTGGATGCAATGTCGATTCCAAATTGGACTCTAGTTTAAAGACCCCTTTGCAATTATTGCCCAGAAGTTAACGTAAAAGAAGGCATTTTTTTAATGCGATTAGGTTATGCCAGTGCATTATGACTTTCTGACCATGACTTTGTTTACGATAAGAACGCTTTCATTTATTACCAAACCAAGTCCGTAAGATCAACATTAGAAATGGCATTGTTTAGCTCATTGCAATACATGCTGAAATATTATACGACCTTGAATCCGAGGAATTTGTGGTGGGTGTGTGGGTCTTAGTTTGTGTTTGATGATTGTGCGATTATCAACCGATAATAAAGTGCTATGTGCAAATGTTTGTCATACATCTGCCAAAATTCAAAAAATGTGTCGGGTCCATTCGTGGAGTGTATTTGCGCGTTGTTCACACTTTTTGCTTGCAAGTTTTGTATTCGAATCTAGCTTTAGTTATTCTTTTTTATGGTCGTTTGACAGGCATTTCTTCTAGTTTGGTCTATAATATTTGCACGTTATTTTTTATACCCACAATGACCTATAAATAATTGCTGAGCCGAAAGAACGGATTGGCAAGCTGAGCAGGTGCGCAGGGATCTTAACTTGGCAATCTACCCTGACGACTCCAAAATGTGCTATGGAGTTGTCGCGGGTGTGTTCTCAGAATCAGGAACATTTAAAAATCCTATAGACTGTTGGACAATTGCAGTGTGTGTCAAGCGAAAATATTTGCAATCCGGAAAGCACATGGTAAGGTCAAAATACACCCAGACATCCTGCCTAGACTGAAAGTTGCCGTATGTATTGAGAGCCAAGTAGGCCTCAAAGCTATTGCCTCCTCCACTACACACTCTAAACTTGTGGTGGAATGACGGGACGAGCTGGCATGAATAGAAGACCAACTTAAGACCGCCCGCATCTGGGTTCGATGTCAGAGTACCATCTCATCAAATGAATAGACCTTCTGCCCTTCTCAAATCGCTTGCTATTCTAATAACTCTACGCACTTCATTAAATTAGTAACTTCAGGTGGGCCAGCTTGACTAACAAAGAAAATATGGCGGACCCAAAACAAACAATGTCCTTCCATGAACTTGACATGATACCGCTGGCTTGGAGGCGTTTTGTACGGGATATTGGCTGTTTACAGATCACCACCGCTATACTAGGTATCCCACACAATACACACTACTGCAGTTCCAATAACACTAATGAGACGAAGACCTTACCACATGTCATTTGTAGCTGCTCTGTCCTTGCAATGAGCCAGACAGCGAGCGCCTGGTAGTCGGCTCTTCAACTCATTCGATGAGATCTCTGCAAAGGATATTAATTGGATGTCTTGAACTAAATTCAAATTGCATTTTTTAAATGCGAAATGAGGTCAAAGTTCAATAAGGTTAGGTTTTTGGCTGGTGGTCCATTGTGATACCTACTCCCTACTACCACTGATCGACAACTTCATAGTTTCGTTACTTTGATCCCAACGGTAACTGGACTTGATTTGAAAATCAGATTAAAGCAAATTAATATAACTTTCGCTGGGATTGGAACTAGGGACACCTCTAGCTAAGGGCAGGCACTCAAACAGGTCCATCATCCAACCAAATTATGGATTTGATTCTCTTTAAAATTATATTACATTAGTTTGTGTCAGAAAGTGACATTAGTTCTGAGATGGAAGTGAAATCGCACATTTATTACCACTGCACCCGCTTGAGTACAAGAAATGCTTAAACATTCAGCCCTATTTTGAGATTCACTTCGAAATTGAGTTGAATTTGTATGCATTGCATATTAAGATTCGAAACAATTCAAAAGTTCATCTGCAAGTTAATCCTGACATTCGAATCAATCGCTTCAAATGTCATATTCTCTGTGCAATGATTTCGTTTCATTCGAATCTCGAAATACACAAAATTGATTCGAATGAATAGATCTATTCGAACTGTTAATCGAATAATTTGAATGTGAAAATAGGGCTGAATATCTTTTTACCATTCACAATGTATACAATGTAAAATTTGTTCGTTTAGAACAGAATTCACATCTCTTTTAGCGGCCAACTTTTACGGAAGGAGGTTAAATAATTAATTTTTCCAAAAGCCCTACATACGATCGAAGAAAATGAATTTACTACTGTGTAGAAGTCGCCGAGGTGAAGACGATATATATGTTGAGAATTTGCTGTTAACACCGAACTATTTATGCATCAGGAATGAGGAACTCGATAGCCAGGACGAAGTTCCTTTATCACTGATCAGAGGTTCAACTCTTGAACAGTCACTAAAGCAACATTAGTCTCGTATAGGTTCCAGTCAATATACTAATGATTGCACTGGTCCCTTTTTTCATCAAGACGACCAACTAACACTTGAGTGCTACCTACTATTGCCCTTGTGGCACGTCCTTACGATCCACTCCTTTGCTGGGTTACAGCCAATTCGAACTAACGAGTTACACGAATGAGATTTCCGGTTTGTCACTAGCAACTGCGAATATCTACACATCAATTGGTTGTCCTTGTCAAAACTGGCATCTGGTATCTGTATTTGAAGTTCGCTTTCTATGGAGGATTTGCGTTGTAGCTTAGCTGCTGCATAAACCGGTTGTAAACGCAGGACATGCGGCAAAACCTTCCTGCGAAGAACTTGCTGAGAATTTGCCACTTTGCTTCTGCAGGTGGAGATCATCCTTGTCTGAGTTTATGAGAAATTGAGGAAGTAATGTCGGCGGGTAACTGTACTGGTTTTTGCCCTGACTTCTTATTTCAAAACAATTCATGAACATGTTGATAGACTTTGCCCGCTAAACCACTTCCACATTATTAATTGTCTAAATATGAAGAATCTGTGTAAAATATCGGAAACCGACCAAGCATTGATGTCTGATCTAATCACAATGGTAAGCGGAATTTCAAACTGGACATCCGTGTGTGATGTGTAAGACTCGCCCACTTATGAGCAAGGCTATTGAAGGTTGCCGCCAATACATAAAATTGCTTTTATAAATCTTTGGATAGATATCACGGAGATTTCTAATGGCAACTTTTGTCTTTAACAGTTGGTCAGAACAGTAAATCGTTAATCGAAAAGTATTTATTTTACAAGTAAGTGGCAAGAAAGAGTGGTTTTTCATACATACAGTGGAAGAATAGAAATAATTGATTTTTGGAATGAAGAAACAAAACTGGTACATAATTAAAACAAATACCCTTTTGTTGGTTGAACTCATATCGTATGAACTATTTTCAAGAATTAAACTAAATTCGGCTGAATTTTTCAATAACATTGAACAAGTCTGGCAGAGTATTCCGATCTATCGTTGTCAGCAGCTAGTCGCCAGTCTTCTTAGGAGTTGTCAATCAATACAGGCAACAAAAGTCTGACCGACAAAATACAACAGGAGTGGTTTCTGTGTAGCTTGGCTCTGGTCCTCTACATGCCAGTATTCGAGTATGACGCCAATTAGTGTCCTGAGCGAGGATCTACTTAGTCTGAGCAGACAAACTGATCGTATAAGATCTAGTGGAGGCCATATTTCCTTTGTTTTGAGGCAGGTGGTGTCTTTTAGCCATTTGTGTTTGGTTATGTAATTTGTGTGAATCTTAAGAGGTTGGTAGGCTTGACGATCTTCGCCTGGTGGAAAGACGTTGTACCACATCTTGTAAGTTCGTCGGCATTTCCATTACGCGTTGTGTCATAATGTCCCAGCACCCACATGTGGTGTATTGAAAAAAATAAGTAGAAATTGTATTCCTGTAGGCAATGGCATTGTCGTCTACCAATTGATGCGAAAAGAAAATGTATTTTAAAGAATTACAAGAATTAAGAGAAGTCATGGCACACACTATATATATTTATAAATTTTATTATTTTATATCAATTCAGTTCAAATCTTATTTCTATAACCGCAAACAACTTCATTGAATTTGACGAGAGCAAACCAGTTAATTCCACAAAGAATATTTTTCGTTCGATACATTGTAAGCGATAGCTTTTCAAACTAGATGCGTCTTAAGTCGTTATACATTGGGAATATTGCCAAGGAGTGAAAAGTGTTTTCCCTGAAAAGTTCTGCATGTGATCTTTGGTCCTGTTTGCGTTGATGCCGTCTGGAGGAGAAGATTCAACGACGGACTGTACGGGCTGTACAGCGGAATGCACCTTGTTAAGCTTCTTCGGGTCCAACGCTTAAGATGGCTAGGTCATGTAGAGCGGATAGACACAGCTCTGGCCCTAAGAGTCTTCGATACCGAGCCATTGGTACATCGCAACAGATGATGTCCTCGCACGAGAAGTAGAAAAGGACCTCAACCAACCAACTTGGTGTGCACAGCTGGAGGCAGCTGGCGAAAGATCGTGCCAGCTGGAGAGGCTTGTTGGCTGAGGCCCAGGTTCACCACGGAGTGTACCATAAGAAGAAGAAGAAAAGTGTTTTAATTCGCAACGATTTGATGTTGTTTTCTTGAAAGGAACACTATTTAGGTTTAGCATGTCGCATCTAGGTCTACAGATCATGGATATTTCTTTTGACTATAACAATTGTTAAAGTAGTTAAGCTCAGGATATATTACTCTGTTCAATGAAGATGTTGCTTTCAGTTTGCATTCATTCCTGCATAAAATGAGCTAAAAAAAGCTTTTAAATTCTTGTACAGTTGGTGCTTTAGTACTATCGGATCATTAAACTGTATATCTAACCTGGTATTACATTTTTCTGCCAATGCTGCCTTAATCCATTCCACTCTTTTGTTGAGGATATATTTTGTGAGAATATATGGGAGTATATGCTAGGGAAAATTTAACACTCTCAGTATATAGTCAAAATGGAAATTTAGAGTGAAATTTAACATCCTTATTAGGACGGTTCTTAAGTTAAGCAACATAATTTGGAATGGTTAACGAAAGACGATATATATATGTATTTTTTAGAAAGAATCGAAGGAGCTTTTCTACTTCGTCATACTGTTTGTAGCCCCAAATGTGAGCATCATAGCACAACACGAATCGGTAACTGCTTCAAGAACTGAGGAATATATTAAAATGCTCAGCCATCTCTTGGAGAGAAAGACTGCAATTAAGGAATATATGTATGGTTTATTATGGTTTCATGGCTAGTCTCAGACTTACATATGCTAAAATACTCGCCGATCTCGTTATTAGATAGGCACCAGTTCAGGAAAGTTCAGGCTATCAGAATATACGACGATTTCCATATTTGATATCACAATGGAGCAAAATTATAGTCGGCAAAAGTAAATTTTGAAATTATTTTAGCATGTAACAAAGTGTTTTGATAATCATCTTAAAGCTCTCTTTATCGTTATCATAATAATAATATGGGTGGCGCTACAGCCCATAGAGGGCCAGGGCCTAGCTTCTCAGCAACCACTCGTGTTGTGCGTGCTATTGTTCTCACACGAGTGGAAGGGACCTACAGTTTTATGCTGACTCCGAACGGCCAAGTTTGAGAAGCTTTTTCTAGACAGGAAATACTCTCTGAGCATTGTCAGTAACTCGAAAGAGGTGGGGTCGTGAAAATTATTTGTGTCGCTCAGAGCTGGAATTGAACCTACGACGTCGAGGTTGGGGTCGACGCATATACCCACAACGCCACGGGCCACCACCGCCTTTATCGTTACCACCTTGTGATAAAATTAATGTCACCCGAAACATCATTTTAAATATTGGACTAGTTGGAGATGGTCCGATTGCGTTAATTGAATGCTCGTAAGGGTGACTTGATATTTACCGGCAGTCTGATCATCTTCTATTGATCACGAATTATTACATGTACTAGGAGGCCCGTATCATCGGCAACTATTTCCTCTTTGCAGTTACCTTATTGTCCATTGCTGCCTGATTTTATGAGTGCTTCTTGTGTATCAAGCCGATTGTGATTGCCTTCCAGGCACTCTTCTTTTTACCAATCATTTGCAAGTCGTTTGCCTTGTCCACGATTATCTTCAAGTGCAGCTCGATCAACAATATTTCTTTTTCCATTCTATCCCAATTCTGCTTCTCGATTAGTCTGAAATATAATCGTTTGTTTTTCATCTATCAAGTGGGCAGGATTTTTAGGAATGTTTGACTCAAATTACTTATTGGTACGTCATAAAGTAGAGACTAGTTAGCGGCAGGTTAAAAAGTGACTATTTTCGAAGAAAAGTTAAAGCATGCTTCTAAGTTTAAGTTGCTTATAACTATTTCGAAGTTAAGCCCTTAAAGTGTAGTTGATCATTTTGCGCCAATGTATTTTAGCCAAATTGAAATAATAATAGGATGCTTAATAGAATGGCAAGTTGTGTAAATTCAAGAAAGCTGTTCCAAATTGAAGCCATTCTTGTTCATATGCGAACTCTCTAAGAGTTCGAAAAACATCTGCGATTGACCTCGTTTTAGTCCTTGAATATTACGCCCTCTCACGCATAAGTGCAACATGTTTTTCTTCAATGCATTACTTCTATTCACTGCCTTCCAGGACGTGCTTCCTTGTCATGAGTCTGATCAAAATGAAAGTTAACCTTACTGTTAATGTTGTTTCCACGTTCATTCTCTTCAAATGCACAATGTTCGTACCGGTTCTTCATAAACACTGCTCCCTCCCTATCTGGAATGTTCTTAACAAACATCAATCGTCTCCGGGCGGTACAGTCTCACAGTGATTGCCCGACTTTAATGTATTCAATAATCGTTTTCCGACCCCAAAATTGTCTTCAATCAAGTGATGTCGACCTTAAAGAGTAAACGAACTAATTATACAACACATAGAACCACTTGATGCGGATACATTTTTTGATTAAAGCCCTATAACCAAACTTCAAAATTTTGTATGCACAAATTGTTTCGGAAGCACCTGTTGATTGCTCCAATCAAGTACTTACGATGCCTAATATAAATGATGATTACAGTGCTTCGGTAAAAAAAATATTATCACCCTTGCAAGTTTGTTGCAAAACAGCTTAAAAACAACTTTGTTGCCTTAACAAAAAACCTTGTTGATACATTGTATCGTTTGCTGCTCTGATATTATTCAGATTTTCGCAAACGAAGTACGAGTACAAAGGTTGCCGGAGGATTCCATCGACACTCCCAACAAATTGTTAGTTTCATTTTATCCCGTCCGCGAAAGGAATTTGATAGCTAATTTTTGCAACAAAGTAATTCATTTCCAGGCGGACTGCGGTTAAGAGCTTGCACCCCTGGCCATTCGTAATTGTACGCAGGTCTTCTAATTAACTAGCTGTTGATTCAGTTTAGACCACCATCAAATTGTGTGTGCGTAAATGGTTGGACATTGGACAACCGCTTCACATTTGTCGAGGATTCTTAATATTTTCAACGGAAAATGGCTGGCATTGACTAAGTAAATTGATAACGAGCTTGAATTTGTTCTTCATTCTTCTTTGGTTAGCGCTACAGTGTGAGGTGGATCTGAGACTTAGCAAATATGCCTCTTCATCTGGCACGGCTTTGTGCTAGTTGCGCCCAGCTCCGTTCAATTGATTGAGGTCCCTTACGCCACCAGAAGCGCGGTGTTCCTTTACCGCGTAGTCTCTCAGTGTCGTAGTCAAAAACTTTCCAAAGTCCAAAGACAGACCGAATGACACACCAATTGGCGACGGTGCTCGAGGGTGAAAATAATGTTAAAGAAATCGCTTGACGGTGCGTCGCCTTGGGTACATTATTTTTGACATCAAAGGTCTCGGTATAGTCTTTGCCGTCCCTGTCACAGCAAAAATCATTCTCTAGCGTCATTTAATACAAGATGGACGAGTCTTACAGTGGTGGCAACACTCGACAATACACGGTCTTAAAGTCGATCGATTTGTGGAGGGTATCGACTTGAAACTCCAAGAGAGTAACGCCGATTATGGAATCCGGCGGCTTGGCTACGGAGGAAAAATTTTCGATTCCGCATGCTGTTCTATTATAGAAAATGCAGTCGAGAGAGTAAGCGTGTGTACTTCAACGACACACGCTTGATGTACACACGCATGCAAGTAATGCAAGTCATTAGTTGTCAAATGAATTTTTGGTCGATGGTGGATTTTGCTAGCCGGAACCGTCAATGGAATTGACCATTCGGACTGTTAACGTATGGTTTAAAGCGCTTACATAAGACGGCAGAAAAAATCATGTACACTATACTAACCTTATAGTCTTATAGTCTAGCTTTAGCAATTGAACATTTGCAATGATCTTCATAAGAAAAGTATTCATTTTCATGTAGAGTAATATATTTGTGTTCAATGTTAATATGTCGAACAAAGGCAATTCATTTTTTGTAGTACAAGAACAAGTACAGCATACAATCGCATATAGATGCTTCATTAAATACGGATCACTGAAAAACTAAGGAAAAAAAGAAATAATAGCAAAGACACGATCCAATATTCCAAAGCAATTCACAGAAACGAAACAAATTATAGCAAATACACACACCGTATTAACTCAGTTGCCAAGACCTGTTTTTTCAATTATCACGACGGTATGGTATTATGGAATCGATAAATTGGACACACATTTTTACCTACTCAAGACAGATGTCTTTAGGCACTGGAGTCAGGTACCTTATAATCGACTGCCCAAGCTTAGCCCGAGCTAAATTCAAAATAATAAATATAACATTAATTACAGGGAAAGGCATTCAAGAAATGCATCTATTAAAGTTGTCACATTTAGCGCTAAAGGAGGAGCTAGAGCAAAAGCAAAAGGAAGTTCTATAATAGTTCTTTAAGGTCTCAGTTTTAGTGTCTGCATGACAAACTCCAAATTTTTCAATTCAATTGACTATGGGAGAATAAGCCTTGCGTGTTGCATTGGCGTATGGTTCAGTTGTTGTCGGTAATAAAAGAGTTTAATGTTTCCTTAAATATGTTATTTCCTTTCAGGGCTAATGCCCAATGAGATCTATAAAATCTTTATTAAACGCAGCCCATTTGATGTCACTTTAATAGCTTAACTGCGGTTAATCTCAGTGCAGTTCATCGTAAAACTTAATCGGTATAAGTTATCCAATTTGAGATATCCATTTCCGGTTGAACTTCGTGACGAAGGCATTTGTGAAAGGAAACTTCTCTGTAATGTATGTATAACATAATAATAATAATAATATAATATGGGTGGCGCTACAGCCCATAGAGGGCCAGGGCCTAGCTTCACAGCAACCACTCGTGTTGTGTGTGCTATTGTTCTCTCACGAGTGGAAGGGACCTACAGTTTAATGCCGAATCCGAACGGCTTTGTTTGAGAAGCTTTTTCTAGACAGGAAATACTCGATATTCGCTCGACCTCCGGTGTTTTTTGATATTAGTGTTCTAATTAGGACATGGACAGGAACCGAGTCGATGGTGATGAAAAGTTGAAACATCAAGGCTAATAGGATATAATATTATATCAGACGTCGATTGTGATGTTCCGCCTTTGGCTTATGAGAGTGAAATTTATGATTGGGTGGATTTTTGCAAGAACTGACAGTGACAGAGGGAGTTACATGCTGATGGTAGAGATGCTCCCTTACTTTCCACAGAACTCTTCTAAAATGGTATTGAGTTCTGTTTTTCCTTTTGTTTTTCTATTTTTAATTTTTATTTTTTTTCTTCTGGAATGACTTATACTAGACAAAAATGACTAAAATATATCTAAACTATGTAACTTATATATTTGCCTTTCGGCGTCTAAGCTATCAACTTTGTTTTTATTTGTTTTTAGTCCTTAGGACAAACTTTATTATTTTTAGACTTACGGCCAAGAAAACTTAAATATAAATAGTGATTGAATAAAAAAAAATGATTGATATTGAATATTGAGTTCTGTTCTGAAACTGTGAATGTAAATATTTTCATCGGAAGAGATCATATTAGTCTAACTTAATATGAACAAAACACAATAGCGCGTTGTTGCTAACATTTTCACGTAAAAGAGTGTGGAGCTTCAAACGAGCTTCGAAATGACAAAACTGGCAAATACTGCCTCAATTTCGTAGTCATTAAAAGTCGACTTTAAGAGAATGTATTCAAATACTTATTATAATCTTAAGGTCGACTTTTATCTTAAAATGACATACTTACTTACATTGTCAAGTCGGCTACCCTGAAGGATCTGAGCCTGAGCTGACGGTCCTGAGCACACTGTTTCCAGTCATCAAAAACAAGCTGTCTTACATCCGCGATGGCTTGGTCTCTATACCGGAGGTCTTCCTCTTATTCTTAAACCAGGCTCGGGTGCGAAAAACCTCTTAGCTGGAGCGTTGGTGTTTATGCGCTCGCTGCTTCCGAGCCAGTCTTGTCGTGACGGATTATTACCTTCCGGACTACATCCAAATCCTGGTACAGCTGATAGAGTTCGCGGTTGTGTCTTCTCCTCCATTCACATTCGTCGCAGACGAGACCATATATCCGACGTAGAATTTTCCTGTCGAAGGCACCAAGAATCAGCTCTGCAGTTTTGCTTAGTGAACTGGCAAAATAAGGGCCTTGTAGATCATGATTTTGGTTGTTCGACTCACTTGTTTTGACAGACCGAAGTTACATCGGTTGCCAACGGCGATTCTTCCTCGGATCTCCACTAAGATGTCACTCGTGGAGTTAACGCTTGCCTCGAGGTAGACAAACTCTTTTACTACCTCAAGACTATAACTGTCGATTGGATATTTTCTCCATATTTTTAAAAAGAGCCGAACGTAATTTTGACGCAATTAAAGTTGGCTTTAGAGCGTTTGTCAGAAATTTGAAAATTCAAAACAGAAACACATGAAATATTTTGACATTTGGGTTGATTCGATGAATTCATAGCAATCAATGTGTAACGAAAAATTAAAGTCATCTTTTTAAGCGTCGACTTTGGGCGCTATGAATGAGCTGACTTTGCGCCAATGTGTCCTCCTCATTAAATTAGATTCATTCAGCAGTTTTCATTTCCCAATTTCCAATTGAAACAAAAAACTCTCAATTGTAAGTTTCATCTTAGCACAATGAGCTTATCCTGGCTTAAGTGTGGCAAGTCACTTCAAGGAAAGTGATTTCCATTATTGACCAAATCATCACAAGAGACTGCATATTTATACAAAAATGTAGGCAGTCCTCGACTTCAGCAATTCTTCTTGTTTGAAAATAGTTTTTCATGCGTTCGAATGGAATGACTTTTCCTTGTTGAAATATTGTAAATTCGGTGCAGGTTTCGAAGGGTTCAGAAGTCTTTGAACCGAACTGCACGGTGCATCGCGTGTGTGTAGCGTGGTGAGACACAGTCGGGTCAGTTTTCTCGGGATCCCGAATTCGGCCATCGCTTCGAATAACTCTACGATGAATGCGAATGTGAGTATCGATTTGAAACTTGCTGGTCTTCTTCAGGATATGTTTTAGTGTGAAGATGTGGTCTATAGTCGAGCTGTCGGGCCGGAAGCCGCACTGGTAAGTGCTTATTAGTGCGGTTTTAGACGTTCACACTGTACAGGCAGTTGGGCAGGAATATACCTCTATAGTTTTTGCAGGAGGTAGGATCGCCTTTTTTGTGCATGAGGCTTCCATACCTTCGTCCTTCCAAATTTGGATCTGGTCCATGCTCCCTACCCGAACATTGCCACCAGTTTTGAAGTGCTTTGATAGTAAACAATCTGAGCCTGCGGCTTTGTTGTTCCTCATCCTTTTAATGGCTGTACCGACTTCTTCAAAGCTAGGTGGGAGGACTATTGCGCCTACTGGATGTGGGATTTCCTGGTTCCCTAATATATATAATATTGTGTCTTTTACTGATTGTCAAGCATACTAAGCATGTTTTTAGTAACTCGAATTAGGAGTCATGAGTTTGAACGTCGCTGCTTAGATTAGTGCATCCTTGAGCCAGAAAAGATTGACTGAAGGCGGTGTTTCAACTCGAGAATTTGTTGGGACGTGGCCTAAAGTCGAGTTAAATGCTGTATGTTGAAGCGCCTTTCTCTCAACTTTTGACGGGACATACTGGTCAAAGTACTAGTCTCTTAACCCGGGTTAAGCCTTGAGCAATAAATCCACATCATCAGTTGAAAACAACCATGGCTGTCACGCTTTTTACTGAAACAACCGCATTAGTGTGGCGGATTTCCATTGTCGGCCCATCCAATGGCGTGTAATGTCTAGTCAGTAGCAGACCAAACCAACCTACCTGCACAGTAAGCATCAATGTCACTGAAAAGGAATAGGTAAACATTTTGTATTTCCGCAACATTGAGCGACCTTAAACGTTCCCACTCTGTCACGACTTGAGCTGCCTTGAAAGTTCAGGCCACAACATGAGTCGGCCTCACAGCACGTACTATCGACATATCTAACAATTTTTATGGGACAAAGCCGGCTAATTGATGTTTGGGTACTTCAAAGTGTCGCCTCGTTTCGTTAAACGCCGGCGCCTTTGTAAACCAGTTCTAATTTATCACGCATTCCCATGTGAGCTGTTCTCTGTTCAGCCTCGGCCACAGTCCCATCATCATCTCCGGAATTATTCCGTTCATGTTTTCGGTCGGAGGAAATTAACATACAAAGATTCGCAAGGGTATCGTTCTCGCTACTAGTGAATTTTGTCTGCGCACTAATTAAATCAGCGCCCTCATCTAACCAATTTCATATCTGGCACGATCAGCAGCAGTGCCGTCGTCTCACAAGACACACACAAATTAAGGCACAGCTTCTATGGCGGCGTCGGCGGCGGCATCGACTTAAGCATTTCCATTTTATGACACCAATCAGCCATGGTGAATCCATGGAACGGATGTTTGTCGATGGTGGTTCCTGGTATCCGACAAAAACATCATCACAATGGCCCCAAAAAGAGAAGAGAAAAACATTCGAACCCCACATGTGCGCCAGCCCAATTAACAAGACAACAAAAGCTCGCCTCTATCCGACTGACACAAAGGACGGCGATGGATGGACGGACGGATGCACACACACAAAACCAGCCGACAGATCAAGCTTATGCTTCAATTTTGATTGAACTACACGGCACAGCGGCGGAGCCAATTTGAATTCAAAGAAAAATCAATCTCTGGGAAATACCTGAGAATCTAATTACGCGCCTGTGTGGCGGTGGCGAAAATACTAACATTTTATGCGCGAGAAGGGGCGTGCCGGGAGAAACCTAGAAACCTTTCACGAGTCACAGCCGCAGCCGACGATTGACGCCCGCCGTGCCGCGCCGACGCGCCTTGACGCTGTCATGCCGCGGTCGCCGCCGCCAGCCCCACGGGTTAGACTCCCATGAATTTAAATCTATTCATGCAGGTCAACAACTACTTAAGTTGCGCCGGCTGCTCGTCGGGCCCGCACTCCGTGCGTCCGTATGTGTTGACTGTGCTACTATTTACGGCAGCGCTCTGGAGTGGCTCATTAATAATTTCCTACTAGACTATCATGCCCATAGAGAGTGTGGTCGGTCACACACAATCTAAATCCGATCCAAAACGCGTTGCTGAATTAATTTATCACCACCGCATTCGAATAATAAAACGAGTCTGCGCCGCATGCCCGGTTGGCGCGGTCGTTCATTTGGTCGGTACTTCTCCTCCGGCGATCCCCTTGTAAACACTCGCACGAACACTAATCGCACGACGCGATCTCTCGCGCGCGTTCAGACCGTGGGAAACAAACTCGTGCCGAGCAGTTAAAGTGGGGTCTGAATAGATATTTCTTCTTTTCTTTTTTTTTGTGTTTTCTCTCTCTGTTTCTGTTTCTGCTTCGCATTGCAATCTTTCGTGCCGCTCTGGCCTGGGGTAGCCCCCTTTGCTGCCCTATTTCCGCCGCACGGATCACTGATCTGGTGATCTTTGGAGTGAAGTTTGGGGCAAGGCACTCGTTGTCGTTGTCTGTTGCTGTCAGTTGTGCTGATGCTGAGAAATGTTGACGGTGATTGTAAAAATGGCTCGTGTGGTCTCTGCTGGAATTGGATGCGGTGGTGGTGGTGCTGGTGGTGATGTGGGACTGCTTGAATGGTTGAAATGAATGATATATGTATATCATATGGACAGAGGCACGGGCGCAGCGCCAATTGACAACTGTCGTTAGGTCTCATGCTCAATGACTCAGTGAATGGAATCCATGAGGTTTTGAACTTCTGTCTTCTCTCAGATTATGGATACATATCTACGTAGCTCATGTCGATCTCGAGGATGATTATAATCAGTTCTGGTGAATGCAGAGTGGGAATGTAATGTATCTGCTTTGTTTTATTTATTTTCCGCTCGTAGATTCACAGGCGAAGACTACTTGAAGGCTTATAATTATATTTTTCGGGGCTTTTGTCTCGTTAGACTGTGAAGCAGTGGTCTGCGGGTTTTTGCAAATCCGGGTTCTGTGCGTCACGCAGACCGCAAGTATTTGATTCATTATTTATGCAAACTTCAAATTGCTGCCTTTGTGAGATGATTTTTTTATTTTGACGTTTCGATTGTGTGGTTATTTCAGACATGAACCTTCATCTACCTAGAGCATTATGAATGTACGACACCACTTGTTGGATTGCGTAACCATTCAAATGGGGCTAGTGGATTAGTCGGAGTTCAAGGAAATTGCTACCGGAGTTCCGCAATGAAGTGTCCTTGGGCCTATTTTGCTATGTAGTTGCAGCCTTTCAAAATTGTCCATCCCAGAGTCTCAGAATCGATTAAAACGCGAACAAAAATATCACCACCGGTGTATAGAGATAATCGGGAGGCCCGATGGGGTCTATGTGGCATCTGGAAATTAACTAGGTAGTTAAGACAATTAAGTAACCGACGTCATGCCGCAGTGAGAGCAATTGAAGAAGCGGCAAAACAAAGCTGGTCTTAAAAAGAAAGGAGGAAAAAACAAAATATATGCTGTCGACAAAGAAACGTTCCATCACACACCACCTAGAACAAAATATCTCAATCGATGTTTATAATTTTTAGGAAGTAAAGGAGTTTGTCTTTCAAACGTAAACCCAACGCAACGCGGTGGAGATCCGACGTAGAACCACCCTTGGCAACCGAAGTTACTTCGGTTTGTCAAAACAACTGGGCTCGATACTTCCGACTCGAAGGCCAACATCTCGTATTTTGCCAGTCCTGCTCTATGGAGCTGAAAGGTGGACGCTAAGCAAAACTGCAGAGATGATACTTGGTGTCTTCGAAAGAAAAATTGTATGTCGTATACTTGGTCCCGTCTGCGAGGAAAGGCGAATGGAGTAGAAGACACAAATGCAAAATCTACTAGCTGTACCATGATGTGGATGTAGTCCGGCAGGCAAAAATCTGTCGAATACACTGGTTCGGTGACATCGACCGCATGGGATCCAACGCTGCAGCTTAGAGGGTCTTCGAATCCAAGATTCCTGGTTCGAAAAGGAGAGGAGACCGAACCTCCGGTATGGAAATCAAGTGGTAGCAGATGTAAGACAGCTTAGTAGAGTACCATCAACAATGGACGGCAGCCATTGCTCAGGGTCGGACACTCCATGGGTTCCGGTCTGAAAAGCTAGCAAACCGACGTCATAGAGTTAAATCGAGCTAGCTAACCGTTGCTTACTCGATGAGAGTCCAGTGAAGCCGAATTATTTCTTCAGAAGAGAAGACTTTCGATTCGAAATGTTCTAGACGAAGCTGTCATATTTATAAAGCATGATTATTTGTTAGCCCATGGTAAGGAAAGGTTTGGTGGCAGTTGTAGTCAAATAGAGATCATCGGATGAATATTGAGCCATCATAGTGCGAAATGAGGCTACTACTTCCGATTCCGTTGTTTTTCGGAAAACCGAAGCAACGGATGCCTAAGACGACTCTGCTTCGGAACAACACTAAGAAATCATTTGGCGAGTCCACGTTTACCCCGAGGTAAATATATTTCTCTAAAATCCAAAAATTGAGCTGTTAATCGCGACACTACTAATCTCCAAAATGAACAAATGAATTTTGAAATTTATTTTCTTTTTTTTTTTTCGACAAATTATGTCCTTTGCGTCAGACTATCGTATTATTTCCACTGTCTAACAGATGTCGCACCAAAAAATTGAAAATAATTCAGTAGGTGTGTTGGCGTTCAGCAGTCGGCGCATTAATGTTGTTGGTGTGTTTTGTATTTGAAAAAGAAAAACCTGGAGGTGGGTCTAAGAGGGACATGGAGTTTGTAAAGAGGTGTTGGACTCAGAACTGGACTGATGTCGTATACAAATGGTGGGCTCAGAAAGAAAGATGATTTGGTGTACTTTTAAAGAAGATTTAAAGAAGGCTGATCAGATAGAAGATTTAGGTCAGTTTAATACTGATCAAGTCTAGTAAAAAGTAAGATTTAACCTTACTTAGGCACTCTCACTATTTCTAATTTAATTTGCTTCTGCTTAAGATCACAACGAACATTAACCTGCTTCGAGGGAAATTTTGTGCTCTCAAGAAGTCACAATTTTGACAAATAAAATTGCCCAAGTTGAAGTTTATTACGTATTCGCCATGGTGGTTATTATTACAATGAACGTATACTTATCAGTGAGGATATTCGTTTATGGGTACCCTGTTTCATAAAAACCAGTAAAGCACCAAGGGTGTAGTTAAGTTTGCACGGTGGCCAAAAAATATCAAGGTGATTGTATTGAAATCGCTGCATATAAAGCATAAATGGTTACCCTCGGCAAAATCAAATCCATATACACAGTATAACCAACGTTAATATATATTTAAAAATATGGGTGGCGCTACAGCCCATAGAGGGCTAGGGTCTAGCTTCTCAGCAACCACTCGTGTTGTGCGTGCTATTGTTCTATCACGAGTGGAAGGTACCTACAGTTTTATGCCGACTCCGAACGGCCAAGTTTGAGAAGCTTTTTCTAGACAGGAAACACTCTTTGAGCATTGTCAGTGACTCGAAAGAGGTGGGGTCGTGGAAATTATTTTTGTCGCTCAGAGCTGGAATCGAACCTACGACGTTGGGGTCGACGCACATACCCACAACGCCACGGACCACCAATGTTAGTATCTCCAAATATTCAAATCGATCCGAAACTAACAATCGGCCCTATTCCTCAATCAAACTAGCAGCCACAGACAGACTTTGATCCATTTTTTTACTTGCTCGTCTACTTATTAGGGTGATGCCATCTGAATTTGTTATATTGAGATTTATTAGAAGGTGAAGGTGTTTATGTGCAAACGCTCATCTTTTTTCAGTTCCGGCTTTCGTGCTGAACTGAATAAGCCTAACACCCCAGTCTGCGGTTGCTTCTGTTTGAGGAATAGGGCCGATTTTTAGTCGCAAAGAGATTATGGATCGACTTAAATATTTGGAGATTTGTTATACTACAGTCCAACCCGCTTAAATGAAATGACAAAAAACCGGAATGTTAATTTCAATTAACCGGGTTTTGCATTAAAGCGGACTTCGAAAAAGTGAAAAAAGATTTCATTTAAACGAAGAAAAGAATTCACTTAAGCAAACATCAAGAATTTTGTCTATAAATACAGACAAGTTCAACAAGTTAACAAAAGAAATCCATTTATTAAAAAATAAACTAACAAAAATATATATATGTTAATACCTAGTATGTGTAATAAAAAAGTAACGATATTAAAGTGGCATCAAGTTCATCAAAAAATTCAATTCCACATACTTAATAATAAACTAGGCTTGAAAAAGTCTTCCATTTTGTTTCTGCGACAAAGTTCGAATACTTCGAGCTCATTGCAGTTTTAAAAAAACTCTTTACAATACAAAGGGCATTGTATGCTTCAACTATTGTTGGTTTTTTCAATTCTATACCGGTAACCCGACGTTCTACATCTGATTCATCTTCAAGTCTTTCAGTAGAATCGGTGAACTTTAATTCGGCTTCATTTATAATTTTCTCATCGGTCATATCTCCAAAACAAGGAAGATCTGCATCAATATCCGTTAGAAAAATTATTTCTTGTCGAAGTGTGCTTGGAAAAATCTAATAAAGAATCTCCATTATCTAAATGAAGAAGTTGTTTCTTTGTAATGCATCTTCTATAGTGTGCCGAGTATAATACACCGAGTTATTCGTTGACATAGGTTGGATGAGGAAAGTAGTGTTGGGTGGCAGAAATGCGATCTTGGTGTTTTCTCGCAGTACATCGCCATCAAGTTTGTGACAAGATGCATTGTCTACAAAAAGCAACACCTTTTTGTTCCTTGATTTAAATATAGCTTCAAGTTATTTTATTATGATGGTCCATATTGCAGCCGTCATCCATGCTTTCGTGTTTGCAAAATATCTCACTGGAATTGTACAGTTTTTGAAACATCTGGAATTCTGAGACTTACCTATTTAAATATGTAACACACCAGAAATTAACAAATCAACACAATATTTAAGGGTGTATACCTATGCAATAAATCATTTTGTCTATGCCAGACGCATTGGCGATGAAAATGATGGTAATGCGGTCTTTTGGCGATCAAGGATGAAGGCTTTTCTAATTGGTTCGTCAACGTTCCTGTTGGCAGTGCCTTAAACATTAATTCGGTTTCATCGGTATTGAAAATATCATCGGCATCATATTGTTGAAGAAAGACTGCAATATTATTCAACCAACCGTTAGCAGCATGGAAATCGGCAGAATTTGTCTCTCCATGAAATTTCTTGAAACTAAAGTTTTCTGTCTTTTTCCATCGGTTAAGCCATCCATTTGTTGGCTCAAAATCGACGTTGAGTAACACAGAAAAAGATTTTGCCTTGTCCATCAACATAGGTCCACTAAATATAGCGTTTTCTGATCGCAAATCTTTGAACCCTATAGCCAAGTATTTTTCCACCCTACTGTGAGCTCCTGAACGTAATCGTTTTATGGATAAATTCTGGTTCCGAGCAGCAATATTGCGAATGGAATCTTTTTGCTTGCATATCCTTGTTAGCGTTGGTGCACTGCAATTAAAATCGGCACAAATGTTTTTCCGCGTCCCACCATCTTCAAATTGTTTTGAAATTGAAAGTTTGTCTTTGATGGACAAACTTGTGTATTTTTTCTTAGAATCAATCAGCTGTCATTTTTGATAATTTTTCTGTAACTTCACTTCTTTTTTTTAATAACGAAAACATAATTACCTTTGGCGCCGACATATTTTCAATGTTAAAATTACAAAACTAAGGTTTGACAATTCTGCTCGTTTGAAATTCAAAAAATAAGAAATATGCTGTCAGAACTGTTATCTAATTTTTTCTTTTAGACACATTTTCATTTAAGCGATGTTTTTTCTATGAATAGTAATACATTGTTCAGATCTTTTTTTTTTCAATTATCTGAGTTTTTCACTTAGGCGGGTTTCATTAAAGCGGTATGATGAAATGATGTATGAAATTTGTGAAAAAGTGCTCGGGGACAAAAATAGTTTTTCATACAAGAGTGTTTTTCAATTAAACGAGTTTCAATTAAGCGGGTTCGACTGTACCTAATGTTAAAGAGAGGATGCTACAGATATGAAGGTCGAAACCTCAATGATCCGAGACATACCTGCAAGGTAGTAGAAACCTTGTTTGAAATCAAGAAAAATTAAGGTTCGAGATTGGCATGCGCAATCCTTAGAGCATAACTCAATAGAGAACTTGTGGGAGATAGTCGATAGGCGAATAAAGCGAAGGCAATGTATAATTTGTATCAAAAATACAAGGCAGAGGAAGATGGACGGTTAGGCGCTCGGATATAATGCCCTAACTAATTCCGTCTACACCTAAGTTAGGTTACATTATTGGGCTGCAAGCACAAATTTCCGGACCGTTGTTGGTTCTTTGTGATACCAGGTGCCGTGAATTTGATCCTAACCGTAAATGGTGTCTGGAATAGTTTAGCAAATATGACTGAAAATTTGTAAGATTCTTTTCTATTTTCCAAGCTGTTTATAAAATTGTATTGAAATTTTCAGGCAATTTCAAATTCTACGAGTTCTAATTCTCAAGCGTTACTTGTAAACCAGTCTCCAGCTAGCAGGATCCTGTTTCGCTAGTCTGCTCCCAGACGCTGGATGGTCTTCTTCGAATCCTTACAGACGGGTGGGTGGGAATGTGTCTAATTTACAAAAATTATTTCGATTGCCGAACCATTGGGGTATATTTCAGAAACTATACCGGAAACTTGGCCATTCGGAGTCGACATGTAACTGTAGGTCCATTCCACTTGTGAGGGAAGAATAGCACGCATAACACGTGTGGTTGCTGAGAAGATAGACTCTGGCCCTGTACATGCTGTAGAGCCACCAAAATATATATATAGATCAACGAATCAATGTAAATGTAGGACAGACACCGTCATTCATTCTGACAGACAGGCTGCCACCAAATCACTGAATGCACTTATTCAAGTCTTCCCTTAACTGTCGCCTATTTGCTAACGAGAAGGTCAAGTATTTTAGCATCCAACTCGTACATTCCCCAAACATTTCGACGTTCACGAATTCACTAGAAAGGTCAAACAAGTCTCCAGTCACACTAACATGGATTTGCCAACTTATGAATCTTGAACAGATCTATGAAACGGGTTCATGACACAGAGTGCATTACTATCGACCTACTCTCACTCTAGGACATTCCTACAGTCTGATCAAATTGAGCAGGCCACAACTCTCAGACGCATGTTTCATGTGCCTCGGCAGCTGGCACAATTCTTAGCCAGCCACCAAGTTGGTTGAGGTCCTTCGCCACTTGTGTGCTCCATCGGTTTCCTAAGTGATCTCTATTGCATTATCCCAATGGTTCGGACTTTGGAGTCGAACACTCCATGCGCACTACGTTGGCTAGCCTTCTTAGGCGTTGAATCCGTAGACGCCTGATTAGACTTATGAAAAGTTACCCAGAAGATTACATCTTCAACAACCAGTCTGAACTAAGCATAATTATTGTCACCTATCTTCATTTCGTGGCCACAAGATCCAAAAAGTTTGTGAAGCAGCATCCACTAGTGATTTTGCAGCATGCCGAAGTGTGTGTGCTACATTCTGGCAAGCAGCCTCCCTAACCTGACCCAACCATGCACAGCTCAACAAGTCAAAGCATGACTTTTACCAAGGATAATAAGCACATTAAGGGTACATGCGCAAATTTCGCTCTCGAAACATCAAGTTCTCACGCATGTCTGTCCGTCGCCACATAGTAGCAGAAGACTGGTGAGTGGCAGTACATCAAGGGCACTCCACACATTAGTTCTTCAGACCTGAAGGCCACAATAAATTGGTGCCATAAAACATCCGGCGGCAGTTGCATCCGGTCAACGTAACAAGATGCCCGAACGAAACACAGCCAAGCATCATTAAAATAAATGAAAAACAGATTTGAGCGTAAGTTAGGTACTTACTTTAATTTAATCACAATCAACACTTAATAACTGCTATTACCATCGAGCTGAAGCTGCAAGACCCTGGCGTTCCGGTGCACAGCACGCACAATGGGAAGTGTTCAGATGGCCCCAGAAACGGCTGAAAGGGATACCGATCAGAAACGCCTGTAATTGCAGTGCTGCCCAGCAGATTTAGGCTTAATTATAGCAACAACTTAAAATTACGCTCCGGTACACAGAGAGAGAGTACAATTGTTCGGTGAGCTTTGTAACCGACACGCGGAGATCCAAGACAAATAACCAACTGGCGATGAGAAGGAAGACATAAAATGATGTACCAGTCTGGCCGCAGGGCGCTGTGAGTTTTACAATTGGCACTGGCTTAAGTAGACACATCCGATAACTGGATTTATTTCAGTTTTATCACTCAGTTAGCCTTCAACTGTCTACCGGTGGTGTAGTAATTATGGGGAACAGGAGTCAAAAGTTCGCTATTAGCGACATACGATGGTCACTGGTGTGGCCCTCGCACACGCTACAATCGAAGTTGTGCAACCTAATAACACGGATTGCAAAAAAAGATTTCTTCAACAAGGTTAACCACATGTCTGCTGCGGTCTTTAACAGGTGCGATTGCAAAGCGAAAAATAAAACGAGACAATGATTCAAATAATAGGCTTTGAAGGCGGAGTTTATGTGATAGCATGTCTTCTGGATCATTGGGTGCTTTGCCGATCGTGTTTCCGCCAAGCTTCATTTGAATGTAATGCCTCAGAGTGGAGAGCACGGGCTACAAAGGAGACGTTACATCTCTGCACTCGACACTATGGAATTGCCAACCCGCAGTGCTAATTGGACTTTCCGCCTGGTTATTCTTCGGAAATGGAAATATCACGAAGCAGAATTCTCTTCAAATACATATGAATTGATAACTAGAGCCACTAAAGTAGCAACCCCCGCATGGAAATGTCTTGGCCAGTCTGCTTTGATAATCATGCGTACTTACTCTCACCCATTTGTCAATGGTGGGTTTGTGTCTTTGAGGTTACGGTTTCAAACTTTGATAAAGCCGTGTACGATGTTTCCATTCATCGAGCGTGTGTATCTTTGACAATCTCTAGAACCAACTTAGTCAATGTAAAACCACAAGAATATGAACACCATTTAATGATCTCTGCGAAGCCCAGGATTTTCAGAGTCAAATTCGGGGTCGATTTTCCTGGCCGCGATGACCTTACAGTAAAACAAAAAATCCATACGCCTTTGTTATCATTCCACTGCAGTTGAATGTTGTAAGGAGTTGCAGAGACGAGGAGGAGGAAGTGCTCTGTGTGTGCTCTGTAATCCCGTAGATATAGACTTCTGGAAGCTGATTATGTACTTCAATAACCTGTCCGGAACAAACTGACACTAACTGACGTGCACCGGACAACCGGAAACTGTACTAGACGAAGTCTTGTATCAATAATAAGGAATTTAAAGATAAATTAGTGCGGGCCCGTGGCGTTTTGTGTATGTGCGTCGATCCCAACCTCGACGGTGTAGGTTCGATTCCTGCACTGTCCATTTTTTATTTTATTTTGGTTCGTCCGGAGGATGTTTTGCCACCGGTTAATGCCCTTAATGCCCTTTGTGGTGGCCCGTGGCGTTGTGGATATGTGCGTCGACCCCAACCTCGACGTCGTAGGTTCGATTTCAGCTCTGAGCGACAAAAAAAATGTTCGCGACCCCACCTCTTTCGATTCACTGACAATGCTCAAAGAGTATTTCCTGTCTAGAAAAAGCTTCTCAAACTTGGCCGTTCGGAGTCGGCATAAAACTGTAGGTCCCTTCGACTCGTGAGAGAACAACACGGGTGGTTGCTGAGAAGCTAGGCCCTCCATATTATTATTATTATTATGTTGGTCCTTTTGAGAAAGGGGAAGTCATCAGAGGATATATCCTCGACTATGATTGCTCCGGCAACAGCCATGGAGTTCGTTATTAAATTTCATTGAGAACAGATTTAGCGCATTGGGATAGCGTTGTGCGGGTATTGTGTTTCTCAGGTCTCCGATTGCCTCATTGGGGTGGTTGCTGATGTCCAGAAGCTTTTTGAACAGTTTCGTCATATACTGTTGCAAGGGATGATGTGTGGTTCGCCGTATAGCTAGGTGTTGCTGTGGTGCTTTCGATCGTCTCTGTCGAAGGCGAAATATGCCAATCGACATGCATTCCAAAATTACAAGCTTTTTAATGCTGATCTTAGGTTAGGTTAGGTTTCGGAAGGGGAGTGTGATTGTTGAATTATTTTAACCTACCATGTTGCTTGGTGGTTGAAACCAAACCGTTGAATTGACAGTGCCCAAGTAGATGTTGGATCGTTTCGGTTTTTTCCTTGTCATCGCAGTTCTGCAAGAGATCGCTGGATTCCTGGTTCCGTTTCCGGAGCATTGTTCCGATCGGACAGTATTCTGTGATCACTCCGACCTGGTCTAACGCCAGCAGCATCTCTGTTTTGCCGATATTTACCTCAAGTCACGTTGATCTTGTAATTTGACAGTCGATTCTTGCAAGCCATGACGAGTTAGCTTTTTTATTGTTGGGTTATGTATGATGCATTGAATGGTGGTTGCAGTAATGTGTCCTCTTGGCTGATGTTCATTTTAGATACTTGTCTGGCCAGGTAGTCCGCTCTTTCATTCTTTTTGATCGAGCTACTGTCCCAGCAGAGTTTGGCCTTGTGATGTCTGATGAACCTCAGTGAGTCATTTGGTCTTAGAAATGGTGTTCAATATTGGGAAGCCGTTCATTCAGTAGCTTTTTGCTTACGCATTCAAGGATAGATGCGATTCAAGCTTAGGTTGGCCCTCAGTTGGCAATCAGTTTCCAGAGGCTGTAGAACTTCAACCATTCTGTGAAGTTAACGTCAAGATACATTTGGTTTAGTAGTTGAATTTTTTCGCTGCCTGAATTTTGATTCTTCGCTATAAGTGGTGACTGCGAACTGACAGCAATAGCCAAAGGTTCTCTGTGTTGATTGGATGCATTTGATTTTTTTGAATTTTAAATACATCGGTCCCAGCTTCCATTTTTGCGCAACTACCGCCTTGGTTCTTCGCTGCCTTTCACGTGGACGTAAACTATTCTGCAATGCAGAAAGCCGCAGACTGTTGCTGTAGCTGGTTAGGTTGGAGGTGGAAGAAAGGCATACACAAATATATTATTTATTGACATTAAAGTATACAATGACGGATCTTCAGGCTGAGAAAGAACCGGGATTGTTAATACACCAACTGCTCACAAGGAATGTTGGGATGTGCCTGCATCAATAGGGGTACACTAAAATACTGGTAAATGAACTGTCTCTGTCTCTGTTAAAGTGCAGTTGATTAATATCTCTCTGTAATAAGAGGTCAGTAAGAGAAAAGTCCACAATAGACCAGATCTTCACACTACCGCAAATCCTGGTTGGTAACCAACTCACCGAGACCTTCAATGTCAAAAAAGGTTTTAGACAAGGCGACGCGCTGCTATGTGATTTCTTCAACATCGTCCTGGAGAAGATCGTGCTAAACTCACACGCCAACACTAGAGGCAGAAGTCCGTGCAATTTTTAGCACACGCCAATGACACTGACGTGATTGGCCGAACTCATCGAGTTGTGAATAACACATTTGCTAACATTGAGACGGAAGCGGCTAAAACGGGTCTGGCGGTGAATGAGGGCAAAACGAAATATATGCTGTCCTCAAAAAAGGACATACAACATCGACGTCTTGAACAGAGCGTCACAATGGGCAGCTATAACGTCGAGGTAATCAAGGACTTCACGGCCTCGGCACCGGATTAAATTGTACAAATAACATCAGTACCGGGATCAAGCGAAAGATAACTCTAGCCAAGCACTTTTTCTTTGGGCTCAAGTGGAAATTGAGTAATACTACTCTCTCGAAGGACCAAGTTAACTCTATACAAGATACTGATCATTCCATTCCTGCTATACTACGCGGAGGCATGGTTAATCTCGAAAGTGGATGAAGAAATTCCCGTGCTCTTTGAGAGAAAAGTTCTACGTCCGATCTTTGGTCCTATTTGTGTTGACGGTTTATGGAGAAGAAAATTCAACCACGAATTGTACAGCGACATGAGCCTAGTTAGGCGCTAACGTATCCAGCGCTTATGGTGGCTACGTCATATAGAGTGGATGGACACCACAGCTCCGGCAAGAAGAATTTTCGAATCGGAAACTGTCGGGCAAAGCAACAGAGGACGCCCGCGTTTAATGAGGCGCTGGAAAGGATTCCACCACGACCTGTACCAGCCGTATAGTGACATGAACAACTTAGCTGCCGCCGGAAAAAAAATTCGACTCTGTGCCTTAGAAAATCCGTTGGCGCACACAAGTCGAGGAGAATCTCAGTCGGTTTGATGTGCGTAACTGAAGACGGCTGGTAAGATACCGTGGTGGTTTCGTGTGATAACTAATTTCACAGGTCTTGATTGTATAAGAATTAGTTCATTTTGAACAATTTGAACCATTTTGAATACCATCAATCAATTTTAGAAGCTACGATGCAATTATTGGTCCAATGGCCAAACGATACATGATTGCATACTTTTTTGTGCAACAAAAATAAAGCATGATGAAATGCAAGAGAGAGAATTGATATTTAAAGATAATGATAAAAAATAAAAAATAAAGAACGTGGTACACATCTACAGTCGATGTCGTTTAGTCTCCCCCGCCAAACACCATCCGTACATACGGAATCGAAGATAATTCGAATCACTTTCCTCTCGAAGCCACCAAGAATACCGTCGTCCGCTTTAGTTAGTGTCTATGCTTTTGCGCCATACAGCAGGATTGGGACTATCAAGGTCTCATATAGGGATATCTTGGTTTTTCGAGAGATGGCTTTATTCCTCAGTGGCCTTCCTAGTGCGAAAATGCAGCGATTGGCCACAGTGCCATCTCCGTGGTGGTGTCATTGTTTGTATTAACTTCGAAGCCTAGGAAGACAAAGTCTTTCACTACTACGAAGCTATAGCTGTCTATGGTAACGTTTTGTCCAAGACGTCGGTGTTAGTGGACATTTTTCGTAGACAGCATATGCTTTGTCTTACCTTCATTAACCGCAAGCCTCATCTTGGCCGCTTCCTTCACAATGCTCACAAAAGTTCCACCCGTTGTGTTCTTCCGATCATGTCAATGTCATCGGCATATGCGAGCAATTGCACAGATTTGTGGAAGATCGTGCCTCTGGTTTTGACATTTGAGTTCCTCACGATCTTCTCGAGAATGATATTAAAAAAGTCGCATGACTGTGCGTCGCCTTGTCTAAGTCCTTTTCTGACATCAAAGGTCTCGGTACAATGTTTACCGACCTTGACGGAGCATCGGGCGTTTGGCAGGGAAACCAAATCTAGACATGGCGCTGTCTAACTCGTCTCAATAAATACTGTAATACGCGGTCTTGGCCTTTTCCAAGATCTGCCGTAATGTGAATACTTGGTCAATAGTGGATTTCGTGGGCCTGAACCCGCACTGATATTGACCAATCAACGTAGGGTTTCAGGTGTTTACACAGAACGGCAGAAAAGATCTAATAGGATATATTCAGGAGACTTATCTGTCTATAATTGGCAGAGTTTAGAGGTTCTCCTTTCTTTAGGATCGGGCAAACGATGCTGAGATTCCATCCGTCGGGCAGATATTACAAATGAGTTGGTGTATGCACCTTACCAAATCATCACCAGCATCGATCGGCATCAGCAGCCTTATGGGACTTCAGTTTGGCGATTGTTGCCGTCACTTCACTCAGGTCGGGTGGGCGAAATTCTTGTCCATCATCGCCTATATTGGATGGATTATTCTGCCTGACAGCGGAAATTTGGTCGTCCTCGCCATTTTAATCTGCAGAAGTGGTCCTTCCAAATTTCCAGCATCGACTGTAGTTCTACTGCTAGGTTTCCATCCTTGTCCTTGCAGGCTTCCGTTTGGTTTTTGTGAACTTGACATGTTTATTTTACCTGTTGGTAGAGTTGCCGAACACCGTTCCTGCAGTAACATCCCTCAATGTCCTGGATAGCGCGCTTCTCATTTTCTTTCTTTTTCTTTCTAAGAAGCCAGTGCTCTTCAAATTTTCTGCTCGTAGAGCTCACGATCCGCTTTGTATGCTTTCTGTTTGGCTGCATGTGCTCGCTGACAATCTTCATCGAACCAGGGGTTTCTTTTTGGTCGGAAAGTGAAACCTAGCACATCAGTTGCGGTTTTCCTGATGGCTTCTTGGCAGTATTTCCAGTGACCTTCAGCACTTGATGTCGGCTGTGGACTCTGTGAGAGGTGAAGGGAGACTCGATCGGCGAATTGCGATTGTAGTCCTAGTAGTCTCTATCAACAAATACTGTACATTTTTTAAAACTTTGAGACAGATCGCTGAAGTGTGTAGGAAAACCTTCTGCAAAAGGGAGACCAGTGCACTTGCGTCACTGCACATACATAACATGGATGTTTTTTTTTTTTAATATCCACATTCCACTGCAATTGACTCCTATTTTTTCTTTGCATTCTCTCAAGTTTTTCAACATCGCCTCCGGCATTGTCAACCATTGCATAATAATTTAATGACATCTTAATGGCTTATCATGTTTTTTCTTCTTTAACGGTTTTCTTCACCTCCAGAGTCGTACATTATGTGGCACGTGTTGGCTCTGCGTACATTTAACTGTCAGTGAGGCAGTAAAAGCCCGGCTCCAAGCCGTGTGCCCAAGGCTGAGAAAAATGTTAACAATGGAGAAGGTAAACTTAGTAATTCTCTTGACCGAAAATAATAATAAATGTCATTTATGAAATAAACCTTTCGAGTGGTTGTAGTAAAATTGTGCACACGTGTTGTGGTGTGAAGGAATGCACTTCCATGTAGTTCCTTAAAAAAAAAAACAGAAATAGTTTTGTCTGTCAGAAGGAATGACCTTAAGTCGGATGGCAGTCTGCTTATTCTGCACGATTGTACTATTGAATAGAATGCATGGATTAATTGGAGCGAGCCCACAGTATTAATGCGGCAATGGTGACTACTTATACAACTCACGATACTTAATAGTTTAATAGTCGTGACAGCTCAAGGTCGAAGTCAGAGTTGTAAGCGTAAGCGCACACATGTGCCCACCTTGCTCAAGCTCCAACGAAAGAAGAAATAAGATGTGGTTCGAGTTTCTATTTCTGTTTTCAAAGTCTAAAACAGCAAGGATCTTATGCCGTCGAAACCCAAAGATGCCAGTCAATTGTTTTCTTTTGAAACAGGATTTTCGTCATCTGAGTGTGAGTAGGCGCTTACAACAATGAAGAATGTCGCAAGGTAAGACCACAATGGGATGATGCTCATTGTTATAATTTTAAACAAAGGCGTTTCTCATCGGCTGCAGCGTTGAGGTCTGGGTTATCAATTTTGACCGCAATGCTAAGCGAGCATAGTAATATAGTTTTGGCTTGAACTTAGTTGTAGGCAATGTTGAATAGAATAGTACTACATAGAGATGCTTTTAGCCTCACATTTTATAGCAGCCCAGTTGTGACGAACTATGCAATACATATCATTTATCACATAGAGCCATACTGATGTGTGCCAAATAACTCTAACGCCACCTAAAGTAACTTCACCACAGCGTTTAAATAAAACTCTTTGTATGCACTGTGTATTTTCTTCACTACCATACACGTCTTTTGACAGTTCAGAATAAGCATTGACAATTAAGAGTTAATGCTAAAAACGGTCACCTTCGGAACTGGGCTTGAGTGTTTGCAGAATTTTTCTCCTGCGTGTGCAGGTGTAAGAAACACACAAATATATATGTGATGGTAGTCCGCAAAAGAGGCCTTCTGCACGGCTGGTCAGGCACACTTCCGATCGAGGTCGCGCGGTAGTGGTGGTGGTGTAACGAGCTTGGTACTACCACGGATTGAAGTGGTTTTTAAAAGTCATTCACTCAAAGTACCCCTGTGCAGCAGTACGTGAATGCCTTCGTATCCATAAAGCCGATGGTTCATAGTTCAATTGAGGACACCACAACTTTCTCTTCCATGGAAATAACTCCGTCAGCGTACTGATAATCAGATTTTACAGCTGTCAATAGAAACTTCTCTAAGCCTGTATATACTATACTATCGTATACTCGTCATAGTGAGAAAAGCGATCGCAACAGATGCTCACAATCAGTACCTGCATTCATTCTGAAAGTTCTTGATCGCGTCCGACGTAACAAGCTTTTGTAATGATGATGCTCTCTTTTCAATTCAAGTCGAACTCCCAACACACAAGTGTAGTGTAATGATAATAAATGATAATGATGTCTTATTATAAACTTATTCTTCCAATATATCACAGTATAAACCACGATCGAGGTACAATAACAAATCCTGACAACACCCTACGGGCACATTATTTGAAGACAATACCGTGTAAGCTCACTAGAGCTTTTATCTGGCCCGGTTACCCTTTGCCGTGGAGATCAAATTAACGGCACTCGGTATCACAATGGTCTAAAAGTGCTAGCAATTTTGCTGGCAGCCCAAAAACCTAACCTAATCCAAGCTAATTAGATTACACATCGTCCAAACAAAGATAATTTCAAAATTGCTTTCATATTATCATTGTGCATAAAATTCCTCATACCGGTCGAATGCTAGAGAAATGAAGAACTTCGCAACATCGATGATTGCTAAGATGTAAATTTGCAAGTTATATAAACTTTCTTCCCCATCGACACGAGCAACTTTTACATTTCGCAGTTCTAGCTTTCTCGAGTCACAGAAAATGTTTGCAGAGTATGACCGTAAAGAAAGAAAAAGTCTCAAAGTTCGCAGCGTAGTAAGAGAATTATGACACGCACCACAAGAGTGACTGAGGTTCATATTATATGGGAGCGGCTACAGCCCATTGAGGGTCAGACCCAAGCTTATCAGCAACCACACGTGTTGTGAGTTCTATTCTTCTATCACGAACGGGGGGGACCTACAGTTTTATGCCGACTCCGAACGGCATGTCAGTAACTCGAAAGAAAAGAATTTAAATTGAAAAGGAATTGCTTTACTTTCGTTTTTCATAGTTTTAAGGTTAATTATACTTTTTATATAACCGACACAAAACCCGTGGTGTGACGGCGAGTTTGAGCAGAAAATTGCGCAACGGACGAGGCTGCAACGAAAATAAGAGCAGCGCAGGAGGAGTAGAAAAAAAACTTCTACGCCCAAAGAAAAAGTGTCTTCATCCCTCCCTCAATGACATAGAAGAGCCTATGGACAAAAATACGGGTATTTTAAATAAAAACAAAAACCTGGTCTCATTCTTTAGGAAATGCACCGTCTCTTCCAAATTCCGAGGCTAATGTAGTTACAGACCCACAAGGAGTGGTGGATGTTTTTAAGAAGCATTTGCAACAACAACTTAGCCTAACCAGGGGACATGGCATCAGGGAATCCTAACTACAGTCGATGATCTTAGCTTTGCCTGATCTGATCTTAGCTTTGCCTAAATCAGTCGGAGTTTGGTTTTTCATATCTCCCCTTTGTAATCTATGGGAAATTTTAGAGTTGATGTGAGCAATGTTCGCGGTCTCAGAGCGAATCTCTTTGCTGTGTACGTCCACCTATCCCGTTCCAAACCAGCCGTCTTGGCGCTAAGTGAAACACAGGTAGGCGAAAATACCGAATTATCGGATTTGAACCTGCCTGGATATAGCTTAGTGCCGCTTTTCTTTTTACACCGCGGTCTCGCCATCTACGTGCGTAGTGATGTAGCTTACCAACTTCAACCACAATACGGCCTTTGTTCCAATCCGGAATTCAATTTTCTGTGGTTAAAATTCCATGTCCGTAAGCATTTAATCCACTACTGCTTTATTTATAGAAGTCCAAACTTGGATAGCAATTCAACTTTTAACGAATTTGATGCGCTATCCGATTCCATCTCAAGAATTGTTTCCCTGTATCCTCACACTGGAATTGCCATTGCGGGCGATTTCAATGTACACAATTCTAATTGGCTTCGACATTCAGGCCAGACAACACCCGAAGGAAGGTACGTTGAAATCTTTGCTGAGGTAAACAATCTGACCCAGCTTGTAAATGAGCCCACACGAATACCTGACATTGCAGATCATTCCGCCAACACACTGGACCTGTTTCTCACCTCTCATCCTGATAAATATTCTGTTGACATATCGTCGCCTCTAGGCTCGTCAGACCACTGTGTCGTATCAGCTAATTTCTCGTTTTCGCCACAAACAGTTAGAGAACAAATTCCGAAAAGAACAGTATGGCTATACGAGAAAGCCAATTGGAGCGGACTCAACAACTTCTTTAGGAATTTTAACTGGTCACTATGCTTCCTCGATAGTGACGTGGATGCCGCTGCTGATATGATCACAAACATTCTTCAGCTGGGTATGAGATCCTTCATTCCGCATAGAGTGAAGTGTATCAAACCCAGACCAAATGCATGGTATGACTCGAGCTGCAAAGAGGCTATCAGAATAAGAGAGTTGAATTTCCGGTTATACAAAGCCAACCCTACTGAGGAAAACCGGAATAAGTTTAAATGGGCCAGAAATGACTGCAATGCAATAATCCGACGTGTGAAATTCTCCCATGAACAAAAGTTGAGGCAAAAAGTGCTACAATGTCCCAAGGGTAGCAAAAACTTTTGGTCATTTGTGAAAAACATAAAGAATTCCGCCTCGTCATCAATTCCCACGCTCATTTACAATGACATCCCAGCTGTCAGCTCTTTGGACAAAGCCAATCTGCTTGCGGCGCATTTTGCAGCCAGCTCAACTCTGCCAGATTGTAACTTGTCCCCACCTGTACCCGAGAGCGTTGATTTTACCATGGGACAAATTCACTTCCGCACTCGTACAGTTGCAAGAGTACTTAAAGATCTCGACGTGCACAAATCCGCTGGCCCGGATGGTATTCCCCCAATACTTCTGAAGAGGTGTTCTTCTTCGCTGGCAAAACCACTGCGTAAGTTTTTTCATCTATCCTACTCTTCAGGTCTCTTTCCGAGTAGATGGAAAACAGCATTTGTCCAGCCCGTCCCTAAAAAGGGCGAATCTTCGTCACCCACCTCGTACCGACCCATAGCACTTACGTCCCTTCTTTCTAAGGTCATGGAAACCCTGATAAATCGTCAGCTTTTGAAATATCTTGAATCCCGGAAGCTTCTTAATGACCGACAGTATGGCTTCCGCAGCAACAGGTCCACTGGTGATTTGATAGCTTATCTCACCGAAAAGTGGAACCAATCTTTGCACAATGCAGGCGAAAGCAAGATAGTTGCGCTTGATATTTCTAAAGCATTTGACAGAGTTTGGCATCAAGCTCTTTTGTCGAAAATGCGTGCCTATGGTGTTGATGAATCTCTGCTTCTATGGATTAAAAGTTAAAAAGTCGGCACAGCTATTAAAAGGCTGAAGAACAACAAAGCCGCAGGCTCAGATGGCTTACCATCAAATCTTTTCAAAGCTGATGAAAATGTTCTAGTAGGGAGCATGCACCAGATCATCTGCCGAATATGGGAGAAGGGAAGCATGCACGACGACTGGAATATAAGCTCAATACGCCCCAACCACAAAAAAAGGCGATCCTACCTTCTGCAAGAACTATATAGGTATATCCCTGCTCAATGTCGCCTACAAGATCCTATCCAGCGTACTGTGTGAACGTCTAAAGCCGTTTTGCGGTGCGACTTCCAGCCCGGCAAATCGATTATAGACCAAATCTTCACACTAAGGCAGATCCTGGAGAAGACCAGGGGTGACAGCACATGACTTGAAACAATCGAGCATTGTTCATCGCCAGTCAACTCGAAACAAATATTTTCTGGCAACATGTAACTTGAAACGAGTTTCATTGTGACTTCTACTTAAAAATGTCATTGTGAACTATAAAGTGAAATGTCAAATTTGTTATTTTCAAAAAAAACCTTCGTTCATTAAAGTGAAATTGGACTTAGAATGATATTTTGTACATTTGGAAAGCGAAGATGAAGAAATTTAATGCCAAAATCAAAAGAATTTTTGATATGTGTTGAATTGCCTTAAGTAAACAATACAGGAACACTACCTACGCATACAACATTTTCTTTGAATCTACTGTATTCTACCTCTTCCCTGTCTAGATTTTTAGTTTCTTCTTCATTATTATTGCGGTCAGCAATTTAACTAGGTCCGACTCCAAACATTTTTGCAGTATGTATTTCTTCAACTGCTGCTTCTAGCCTTCGCATTCTGCAATTAATAGGTATGGGCCACCGCCTGTGCCTTTTAAGTGGACCTTATTCTTCCTGAGTTTGTTCTTAACTTTAGGTCACACAAAGTCTAAAAATGCACGTACAATATTATAATTCAAACATACATGCATTTGTCTTTACCTTTTTCCAGTCTTTGAAGTTGTTTTTTATTGATGGACATATTTTGCTTCGCTTCCAAAATGAGGACAACTTTTTCTTAATTGATGGCGATAACTTTTTTCTATCGACTAAAAAATTTTGTTTCAAACGTCATATTCGAATTTGTATGCTGCCTACTTTGACGATACAATCGAGGATACTCGATTGAATCAAAATTGGTGCTACCCATGTTCGATTGTATCTACTCAACTCGATTGTTTCAAGCACGGGCTGGCACCCCAGCGAGTTTCAAATCGATACTCACCATATTTTTATAGATTGCAAAGCCGTATATGACAGCATTCATCGCAAGGTGCTATTCGAAAGGATGGCCGAATTCAGGATCCCGGCAAAATTGATCCGGTTGTATCGCGCCACACTAATACATACGCGATACACCGTGCAGTTCGGTTTAAAAACCTCTGAACCGTTCGAAACCTGCACCGGATTTCGGCAAGGTTTTCCCAAGATGTGCTGTCTTGGGATTTCTTCAATTTGGTTTTGGAGAAGACAGTGCCTCGGGCGGCTGTATATACGGAAGTCTCTATCTTCTACAAGTCAGTCCAACTGTTGGGATACGCTGTTGACATCGACATTATCGCGCGGTCCCAACGTGCCATAGTGGAAGCTTTCACTGCAATTGAGGAACAGGCGAAACTAGCTGGTGTAAAGGTCAATGAGGACAAAGCCAAATATATGCTAGAGTCTTCGAAACCGACCCTCCTGGTTCGAGAAGGAGAGGAAGACAGAACCTCGGGTACTGAGACCAAGTCATCGCGGATACAAGGCAGCTTGGCTTTGATGACTGGAAGCAGCGTGCCCAGGACCGTCACCGATGGAAGGCTGCAATCCCTTCCTGATAAGTAAGTTAGTATTGAAGTGGGTTCAACAATCAGGCAGTAATTTTCGCTGAAGAGATACCACACACGATCCCTCTCGCCCTCCTCAAATTGCATAAGTCAGTCGTAGAAATGTCCCGAAAAACTCATCATAGCGACATCATATCACATTACAGCACTCAACCAGGTAAGCATAATTTTTTTTCCACCGGACCCCAACCTGCACAATGTACACTCCCACAACCTAACTGCGATCAGTCGTCTCACAGGAACTTCTGTCTGAAGCTATGACCGAACTGTTTCTTGGACCAACCAAGCAACCAGGAGCCATTTTGACCCACAGAGCAAGTAGATGAAATCTCCATCTACTCGATTTGCAAATTATTGGCTTACGTCGCCCTTTAATCCAAGACAAGTCTCCACCACGAAAACAGTCTGTTTAACTAAGACTAGCTTGCTGTCCTTATTCAAAGTAAGTCACTCAAGCTTCCGGTGGACATTAGAACGCCTCACCTCATCCGAACAAAATCACCTCATTACTCCAATAATAAGATGCAGCAAACCTATTACCATCTGGGTCTGACCAAGTCCCTAAGCCCCATGACATCCTCACGAACAATCTCACTCACGGTGCACTAATCAGGGAAAAAATATCAACATTCAATACAATCGCATTCACCTCAGGCCCACGCGTGTCCGATGCCTTTTCATCGGATCCTACAGAGCCCGACCAGTTATCGCCAGTTCCTTTCGATGTGAGCCGTGGGAAAACACACAAGGTGTTGCTGAAGTGCGTCCAAAGTGCTCCCAGTCACAAGTCCTCAAAATCCGTTCCCACGATTCTGTTGATTCTCGTTTATGCTGCTGCTGCCCTTGTTGTTGTTGTCCGTACTCTGCACCATACAACGTGAGCCATCTGCTATTTTTCACCGAATGGTTGCGTGCAGGCGAACAGGATAACCTGCATGGGCAGGTAAAACCGAGCGAGACAGACAACCACCATCAGGATATTCCTCGACCGACGTATAAAAGGGCTCTGGCCGAGGAGCAAGGACATCATTCCCATTCTCACAGTCGTTGAGTGAACATCCAGTCAAGAGACGAACAAGAAAAATTAAACAAACTACGAAATGGAGCACGTTACAAAAACCCAGTACTACCTGAAAGTGAAGAAACCCCTGTTGGAGCGTCAGCGTCGTGCCAGAATCAACAAGTGCTTGGACTCGATGAAGCTGATCGTGGCCGAGCTGAAGAAGGACGATGCAATTCTGCGCATGGACAAGGCTGATATGCTCGAGGCGACCATCGTTCATCTCCGTCACATGAAGTCAGTGGCTGATCAGAAGAGGCAAATGCCAGTGGACAGCTTCCGGAATGGTTACGTGAACGCCGCTAATGAGGTATCGCGAGTTCTCGCTTCAACCCGCGGCATGAGCCCGCAATTGGGAAAGGCGGTGATGACACATCTTGGCAGTCAATTCAATCGACTTCACGATATGTACCAGCATCAAGAAGCTGTCGTCAGTCAGCCGTTGACTGTGACCGTCGCATCAGGACCAGTCAGTCCAGCTTCATCGGGCTACCACAGCGACATGGAGAGTCCCCTCGCTTCGCCTGCTGCCCCTGAGAAGACAACTGAGAAACTGTGGCGCCCTTGGTAGGATGTTGCTGCCGCCGCACCGTGGACTACTCGTTCTGTGATAGAAAAAAGCTTTAATTTACCAGGTTCTGGTTGTGATAGAGAAATGTGATTTACCGATTAAGAAACAAAATACAAAACTTATAAATAATTGAAATCAAATGTTTGCTTGTGCTGTTCTTTTGGTTTTTGGCGAGGGGCTGGGTGGTTTGGTTGGCTTTTGCTTCAAATGGTTCTTCTTCACTTGTGTTGGCAATCAAGGTTGCTTTTGAAGAGTTGTTGGCAACAGTTGTTTGGATTTGCTTGAGGTTTGGTAATTGCCTTGCTCCTGTGTCCAACGAATCAAGTGGCGCAATGCACAGAATGTGAGTTGGAGTGGGTTTGGTTTTGGAATCATTTGATGGCGACAAATTGTGAACACACTCTAGTGCTACCTTTAACTTCTTGGCAGATTGCTGACAGTTGCAAGGTGGCTACACATGGAAGGAGACCATCGATGAAACCATTTTTATTTCCAATCAAAGTCTAAGAAATAGACAAAAAGTTCAGTGGATCAGATTTAGTTAGTACGGCCGATGATCAAACAATTCGAATTAGACTATTTTATCAAAAGCTACTGTTTGAGTAAGCGGATCAAAATATACTTGGTGTTAATATTGACATCTTATTAAATTTCTGGAATATGCTCCATTATTCAAAACAGTCAATGTTAATGTGACTTGTTCTCTCAAAAAGTTATATCGAATGCATTTTTATTGCACTTTAGGTTGGGTTACGTCGGTGGGTAGACGCGATGGGCCAAAACTATCATAGGTCCAGTTGGACCCATTGCGATGTCCGAAGATTTCCCCTTGTATTCTTTGTCAGGCAAAGACTGGCTGATTGACAGGGATAGTGAAGGGTGTGCCCAATTTGTTTTTCGTCCCCACAGCATCTGCATGTGGTGGTCTTCCTGGTGATAACGACCAGATATCTCTCTGACTATCATCCACAGCCGCCTTCTGCTTGATTGGAGAAGTAGGCCATAGTATCCGAATGATCTTACAGGTGGAAGGAGAGTTCCATTCTTAATTAGCTATTTTTTTGCTTGTCCATTTTACTCTAGACATCAGTCAGTTGTGGATGGAAGCATGAAATTGGTTAGGATGGGTCGGATTCGGGCCCTTTCCATCAGCAATCGCATCTGCTACTTCATTGCCGGTTAGGCCCCTATGACCAGGGAACCAGCATATAGCGATCGAATGCTGCAAACCAAGAACGTTGAGCTCTTCGCGGAAGCTTGCAACTAGCTTGGACTTGATTTCTATAGCTTTTGCTATAATGACCACTTGAGTGTCAATTAAAATGTTATTATCAGCCAGTGGTATATCCAACAGTGATACCATTGTGACCGCCAGGACCTCGGCTTGAAAAACATTAGCATATTCAGGTAGTCTAATGGAGCAATACATGTTTAACAATTTGGAGAAAAGGCACGTGCCTGTTCCCGGGAGGGAGAAAGGGAGGGATCAGTTACAAGGGGCTGTTATAATCGTAGGCTTGAATACTCGTATGACCTTGCTCTTTTGCCAGCTTCTGGATTGTATGATTCGCTTTTTTTGCAGTAGTCTTTTGCATATAGAGGTCAAGTGGAAGAAGATTTAGAAAAGCCTCTGGGAGAGGCCCCCCGCTGTAGGAGTAGTGGAGATCGCTCCAGTCACACCTGGGTATGCGCATCATTTGATTCTTGTTCACAGTTAAAGGTTGGAGACGTTAAGAATCAATCATTGCACTCAATTCACACAACTTTTACAAACGTACGAATGAACCTTCATCCAACAAGAGTCCAATTAAATCAAATTTTGAATGAATACTTGTCATTTTTACACGTTGGTTGACTGCGGAGGAAAAATGTTCGCATTCGCATATTTTTCTATCATAGAGAAAGTGGCTGATGTCGTTGAAGTTGTGCGAAAAAAATGCTATTGCAGTTAACGCAACTCATCCGCACTTCATACATTTTGTGACATTTTCAATCCTTTTGACTTACTGACTGGCCTGTATCATTTAAATATCCTTCGCCCCACTTTTGATTTTATAACGAATATCTTGGGAATCATTATCTCTCTCTCTCATGGCATGAATATATGATTAAAACTAATTGGTTTTTCCTCCATCTTACCCCGATGACTACAAAAATGCAAAATAAGTAAGGCGCTAAGCAATAGTTAAATGTTTTCACTCAAGCAATACGCTGATTTCTGAAACGTCACTATGAACCAGGCATGTACTTAAGCAAATTAAACAGACCGAGAGTATTGGCATAGAGTTCTGAGGTTGTTAATTTCACGATGTTTTTGGTATGTTGTTTGGTCATAAGGAGCATCATTCTCGACCGACCATATCTATAGACGCACCTTCTTGTGACGTTGAGCTTGAGTTCTGTCAGTTCAATTGAGTCCCATCACTCAGCTGGAAATACATTTGATTTGAAAGAACTGATCAGGTAATTGCAGACCTCTGGCGGAACTTAGCTTTTTGCTCCAGAGTGGCAGATTGGTAAATGGGACAGGTTTACCATTGAGACTGCAGCAATGAATCCATAATCCACAGACTGAGCATGGGCATAAGTAAAATGATAATCAGATGGATCAAGAACTGAAGAAGTAACAAGAGCAGGGGTATTTGGTTCACGGACAAAATAATTCCAATCCATGAGCAAACGAACCAGCATCTTTCTAGCTGAAAGATATACCATATACAGATGCATTCAAATTAGTCTTAACAGAAAAGATATCAACGGTGAAATAGCAATAATGTGAGACAATCATACTGCTGTCGTGGCACTAGAGTCCCACATCATAATAACCAAGCTTTTATGGGAACATAAGCTCAAAGAGGCGAGTAGGAAAAACAGAGATGAACTTTGCTGGATACCTAGGCATAAAACTACATATTGCAATGAAATGACTTACTCCCTAGCTAGGAAAGGAGCATCGGAACCCTTCACCGGCCCTGAACCATACTGTCTTGTAGAAACCCATGTCTTCTGATCACAATTGAGCGAACTAGAAAGAAGGAACTGCACAGAAAAGCGGAACATTGCCCATGGCATGAAGCAAGCCAAGAAACCCCGTGACCAAAATAACCAAAAAAGATTTGAGGTACATATCTAGCAATATGGGCCAGAATAATCTCTTTATCCTACGATGTCACTGCAGACTCAAGGACCAATGAGTTACACCAGGGATGGTAAATTACCATATATGCGTACTTCGTGCTATTATTCCATTTTCCTCCCACATCTGGGCAATTGGTATCACCATACACAAGGGCTTCATTCGGCATAGTCTTTGATTCCATAAATATGAGAATCAGAAGAATGTCACTAAAGATTCTGTAGAGAATATAATGACATCCCAAAGCATGTCACATGATGCACATGAGAGGAAGAATTGAAGTCACTTGAACCATCTCTTCCACCGACACCTACCTACAGGAGTCCACAGCCCTCAAGACTGTCAAATGAGCGGGGAACTTTACGGGAACAAGATCGCGTTGCAACATACGCTCAACAATAATAATAATGACATTGAACTTCTCTAGAAGAGTCAAATCTAAAGCAATTACATCGTTCATTGACCTTGCTCCGCATTGGACCTCAATAAGCTTATTTATAGAATATGCTGCCCCCTGCAAGGGAGTCAAACACGTGAACAGAATCCAGACAGACTCGGCGTGTGACACTGTTTCACCCAAGCCGGGCTTTTAATCTGTGCTGCTTGGTTGTAGAGAAATACAATCTATCTTTATGTATGATTTCTGACCTCTTTTCCATCTAAGAAAGGAAGTTCGCATTCGAAAAGTCTCTAAGATGGAACATTCCACGATATGTTCTCCAATCTATACGCAGCTCAAAGCACCTCGCACCTTTGTACGTGTTAACGATCACAGATCGCTACTGGAAGCACATGCCGCACGCCCAAATCTTTCTGGGCATGAACGTAAACTTGAAAGCGTATCTTCACCCTCCAAACGACCAAAACACTTCTCCTTACCACGGTACAGTGTTTGCTTAATCCGTGGCAGGGGAGCAGTCCAATGCATGAGAAAGTGTCGAAAATAAATTCGCATATTATGATGTCTGTTTAGTGTCAATTGGTGGTGGACTAATTGTTTCGTCACATTGGCAATAAGAATCTGGTGTCAACAACAGCACACACAACCACAGTATCCCAGAAAATTAAATCGCATTTATGAACCACGTCGTCCTCGAGCTGAGTGAAAGACAAAAGCCATACCCCACTGTGCATGCATCAACAAGTTTGTTCATGCACGAAGAACAACAGGTGCCAAGCAGTCTCTTAATTACAAGTCACTCATCGACGGAGTCAATTCTGCAGAATCGTATAAAAGCAAAAGGGCAATACACCAAAGTGTATTCCTCCCATCGATCGTCCCATGCGACCAACGCGCACGCTATTGACCACTGATTTCCAATTAATCGTTTAACCGACTCGTGCTGCCCATGCGGCCGTGGCCTGTGCAAAGCAGAACGAAGAAATTATTTCTTCCCAGTCATATCGGCCCACGTACGCCTCCTGCCATCGTGATACCGCTGCCAAGTGCACACACCCAACTTGCCGCACCTTACACGTAAACCGTACCTTATCCCTCGTCTTTTCCACCGCATTTCTCTTAAGTGCAATTACCGGCCTTCGTATTAATATGTCACACATGCAGTCAAGTGAAGAGAGAAAAAAACCAAGCAACAACAACCAGGATCCAAGTGAAAATAAACAACACAAAATTCGTACTGACGCCAAAACACACACAAATACCAGCGGCTCCCCGTTGGTCGTATCGTATATTGAAATTGTACCACATAGTTGCTTCCGTTTGTCCGAGCCGTACACACGGTAATTTCATTCACAAAAGGTTTCATTCACCAGCGGCTATCCTCGGAACGTGGGAAACTTCGACGCAAACATTCGTCTGAATATCCTTAGTTTCCTCAAAAACAAAACAAAAAGAGGACAGAGTGCACAAAAAAACAGAAAAAAACGATTACTCCCCGAGAATTGTTGTTGCGGACAGACACACAAGGATCCTGAGATCCTGCCGCATTCACGCATGCACTGAATAAAAACACTGATGCGTGGGAATGCCAGAAAACTTCACTTTCCCACGGAAATTTTGTGTACACCCGTATACTTAAAAATCCCCTAGTCCCATCCTGCTCCCAACCGCTGTTATCTGATATACGCGTCTCTCCCTTTCTCTCGGTCTCGGTCTCGGTTCCGAAAGCCGGAGCAGATCGTTTTCGAAACACCTGCCGTTTTTTATGCATAGGACTTTCCACTGGCACTACTTGAAACGCCGATACACTCACTGCGCTGCACACACAGCACAGCACAGCACAGCGCTACACCCCCGAAGGGTGATCCTTTTACACAATTTCCTTCTTTCTCTCCCTCGTTCGGTGTGCGTGTTCACTTTCGGGGTTTCTTATCGCTTGCCTCGTTGCCGGTGCACGAGTGTGCACGTGTGGCTGTGTTCTTGTGTGTGTATTCTATCCCGTGTACGTTTCGGAACCCGTGGCCAGGCCGGGTATAAAAGCAAGTGCCAGTTCGGTTTTCAGACATTCTGAATTCGTTCTTCATACGAAACACAACACATCGAGTGCTTCCAGTTTTATTTTCAACACAAAATATTACGTACAAACTAAAAATGTGTATCGCAATGCCGGAACAACAGAAAATCGTCACCGTATCCAAGAAGTCCGCTTCGTACAGCATCAAGAAGGCGCTAAAGGCGATCTTCAAGAAGCAGCAGAAGCAGTCGAAGAAGACAAAACAAACCGCATCACAGGATTCCCTGGAGTCGCTGGAGAATCTACGCAATCTCCAAGCCGAGGTGCACTACACCGAGATCGAAGATAACTCGGCGAATGAGAAATTGGTGCACTACATCATGGAGGAGTCGGAGCAGCAAAAGCCACAGGAACAGGACATTTATGTTCCAGTTCGATTTGCACGCACCGAAGTGGGAACATTCTTCTGGACAACAAATCTGCAACCAGTCCTGAGCATTGTCCCACAAGCCGATGAGGATTTAGTTCAGCCGGCGTACTGCTACAGCAACAGTCAGTACCCGCAACTGCAGTTCGGCGACCGGTGGGCACAGGCCTAAGATGCACTGCCGCGCCAGCGACAACACGTGAGACCTGTCAACCAGAAACGATCAGCTTTAAGGACTGTTGGATTGTGATACGAATAGAGGATGTTTATAGATGAATTGCTAGAGTACTTATGCTAAGGTTATGTGATACAGAAAAGCTTTAAATTTTATAAGAGATTAACTGAAAATCAAATGAAAATATTTTTATACACACAAAGAAACTACAATTTGTTTATTTATTTTTCAATGGCTGTTTGGGTTCGATCCTCTCTCTTGGTTGCCGGTGTTGTCGCTTGTGTGGTGATTCCAATTTGAAATTGATTGCACAGTGGTGTGAAGTCAAGGATAACAATAAGTAAAATTATGTGTTTAAGGGCGTCATGCATGAATCCTTCAAATGAATCCATCCAACCCGTAATTGATCAATTCCGATGACAATGGGGTCACAACCATAACAAAAGGCAGTTTAATTTTGTTGTGATTTTTTACAGCACGTTGTTTGTGTTTGCTTACATTGATGAAGGACAGAAGGGTGTGCGTCTAAACTAATGGTGGTTTGCACCCATGATTTTTATCCATATTAAAGTGGATCATTAATAGGGAGTATAAATTTGCTAATAGACAGACCTCTAAGGGACGCATACACCTTCGACACTATACTGTATATGGTCAGTCCATGTTAGTTCACTATTACACATTATGCCAAGATTTTTTACACAGGTAACATATTCGACGACAACAGAGTTTAGTTCTATGGGAGGAAAGTTTGGAAGGGGGGTATGGTGTTTGGAGAATGGAATGACTTTGGTTTTGTCAGGATTGAGCATGAGAGCATTTTCTTCAGCCCAATTCGTAATCGAACTCATATCCTCGTTTAATTTAGCAACTGAATCTTCAATCATACCTAGAGGAAAGCTTAGATAGATTTGAATATCATCTGCATATATGTGGAAATTGCAATAAGACAAAACTTTAGGAAGATCATTAATGAACATTGAAAACAATAACGGACCGAGAATAGAACCTTGAGGTACCCCCTTGTGCACATTGCAAAAGAACGACAGTTTTGAGTTATATAAAACAGCTTGAGTCCGGTTAGTAAGGTATGAACAAATTAACTTGTTAGTAGGATTACAGAAGTTAAATTGGGTGGACAGTTTGTGACAAAGTATATACGGGTTAACACTGTCGAATGCTTTCGAAAAGTCAAGTAAAGCTAGTAATGTTGTCTTATCTTCGTCAATGGCTTTTCGTATATCCTCTGTTACTTTTAGTAAGGCTGTAACACAGCTATGTCCTTTACGAAATCCTGATTGCATTGGGCTTATTAAATTTTGTCCTTCAATGTGATTTTTAATCGCTCGACTGACAATAGACTCAAACACTTTTGACAAAAACGAGAGAATAGCAATCGGCCGATACTCAGGCGGGCTTGTTTTCTTAGGAACTGAGACTATTTTTGCTATTGTCCATTGTTCGGAATACGTCGATGTCATGATTATGGTGTTGAAAATGTGGGTTATATAAGGGATTATAATAGGAAGCAATATTTTTATAAAGTCAGGGTAAATATTATCCAGTCCAAAAGACTTGGTCTTTATGGAAAATATTGCACAGCCGACAGAGTATGTATCGACTCTTCCTTTTTCAAACCCATCTTCTCTATTGTTTATTTCTAAGTGCGAAGGCAAATTGAGGGGGTTTACAGAGGACACAGAAGTAAATCGAACATTTAACTCATCGGGGCTTATGCCATCATCGTTAGGTCGTGTATTAGTTTTAGTTAGTCCGATTTCTCGGTCACAATTAAATTTAGCCTTGTAATAATTGCTCTTAGTAGACCGTATTAGCAAGGTATATAATTTAACATTTGCAATGAAATAACGGTTTTGTTTGTATTTTTAATTTTCTATAGTGTCCAGTCTTTACATCAAGTTGTTAAAATCCGTGTGTCCATGTTGATCCTTTTGGGATGGGGTGATAATGTGGTAGCCGATTTAGCCTCTATGGTGATTGCTATCGCTGCTCTGGTAGAAGAAATGCAGTTCTTTGTATGGTTGCTGATGTTTTCTAAACAGTGTCGCCATGTACTGTTGCAAGCGCATGATACTTGCTTCGTCATAGAGCTTCTTGTTGCTATGGTGCTTTCGACGGTTGGTACTGTCACTCGTTGGTAAGGCGATGGTCAATTGTCAATGAACGATTGAGCGTTGTTAGTTTGCAGATTGTGAATGAATTAAAGTGGTATTGTGAGTGTCATTTGTTTAGTGCCGAGTTCTAAAAATTCAGTTAATTTGAATCGCACTTCACTTTCCTAAGAAGGACTATAACTGGCTGTCATCATCAATAGTATCTTATTCTTCAGGGTCAGTGACATTGAAGTCAACGCAAAATACTTACAAAGCTAGACCAGACCCCCGGAATTCCACGACTGATTTGGACCGCAAAGCTCTATGACGTTTGGTATCGATGCAGTTCTAATTACAAAAATTAACTTTTCATTTTTTTCACCCAACAAACGCTGGTTTCGATAAACTAATATTTTTTTTTAATTTAAAAAAAGGATTGCAATATAAGAACGAATTTCGATTGCGAAGTAAGATATATACTTTCTCTTCTCCTTCTGAGAGTCTAACAACAACTGAGGACTTTTTATCAGCATCATCCACACACTACAACTCAAATATATAATAATATGAAGTGTACATATATCGTACATTATATATTGGAACTTGCAAGTATCATGTCCCATTCACACCAGTTAATTTATGTACACTTGTTAAACCCTTAATCAAATGAGTTACACAATACAGTCGAACCCGCTTATTGAAATCCTTTTAGATGGAAACCCCTCTTATATGAACAATTTAATCTGTCTCCGTGAACATTTTCACAAATTTCGCATAAACTGATTCGCTTTATTGAAATCCGCCTAAAGGAAAAAAATTTGATATTTGAACAAAAAATCAGAAAATGGATTACTTTTAATATAAAACACAGCGCTTAAAAGAAAATGTTTCTCTTAAACAAAATGTATTTTATTGAATTTGTAATTTTTTATGAAAAATTTAAGAAATTATTTTATGGAAAATAACATACTGTACCGATATCTTTTTTAATGACAAATGTATCAAACGTCAAGTGCTTGATTTTGACACATTTCGCCATGAAAAATGATGCCTTCTAAAATGTATGTGCTTAAGATATTTGTCATGTGGCATCATTCTAAATGGGTTTTGAAATAACAATCTATTTTTGTTTTTGTTTTTATACCTTTTGCTTTAAAATATAATTTAAAACCTAAAAAAATAAAATGAAACAAATATTTTGACTTTTGTGTTATTAATGTATAGCTTAATTGGCCAACATTTATGAAGCACATTGAGAACCAAGCATTTTTGTTGTTCTTAATTTTATACGTTATATCCTTTTCTTATCTCAATTCCACTTGGCGGCGTGATATACCCACGCTGTTACTCTGTCGAAGTTGAGTCTCTCTGGCAGAAACAAAGGCAATTACCAGAAAGTTAAGCTTTGATTGAAAAACAATTTCATAATAAGTACAGTATCGTAAATTGCTCTGACAGCCTACCGGCTTTTTAGGCTGCAGAAATGAACTCAAAGTCGTTCCCAACATGTCGCCTGTAGCTTAATGAGGTAAATGAGTATTTTATGTGGATGCCGGGACTCTACGTCATTGCTCTGCATTCTGAAGCGGATCAATTCGGTAGAAAGGTCGAACTAGTCTTCTTTCCAGAGGGAGATTTGCTATACATTGCAGTACATCTTTTGATGTTTGACTTTATGGACAAGACCAACGGCGCTTAATTGCTGGACAATTTTTTATGAAGAAGCTATTTATAGAGTTTAGAGGTGAGAGTTCCGACATTTTTTAAATCATTGAATTTAATCAATCGGGTAAACAACGAATGTCTCCAGCGGATGAATTACCTTCGCCTCAGAAACACTACAATTCTCGAAAGTTTAAAGAGTGCTGGTTTTGGGCCTAAGTTCACTCACGAGCACACTAGCAGTGAACGAGCGTTCAGTTCCGAATTATGCTGAATTTAGTTGTTTTCCCCCGAGGCAATTAGTCGTCTCTGAACAAATTGTTTTTTACGTGGTGAGGGCGTTAACCCCACGCACAACCCCCCAGCTGGGAGGCCAGACCCATTTATTTTACCCTTGGGCGAGGGGTCCGGATGACTCCGGTATCGGTAACCTCACTGAGGTTGTGAGTGCCGCCGTTGACCCTATATGATAGCGTTCCTCCGCCGCCAACTCTACTCCAAAATCCCGATATGACCTTGAAGGCAACCTTTTAGATCTGAGCTCCGAATATGTCAGAGTAGCTCTAAAAGGGGGTGTACCAGGTAGCTCTGGATGTTGCCGTTGGCTAATCTGATGATCAGCTCCCCCGCCGCCATCCGTAAAGAAGATGAGCCCTGATACAGACAGGTGCTCGGCTCCCGAATTTCACCACGGAAAGGTGAGAGTAGGAGTTCATTGACAGAGGCTATGTGCAGACGCCTGTGCCTGCATAAGTCGCTTGTCAACGCTCCTTGGTCAGTTTGAGAGAAAAGTTCTACGCACGATCTTTGGTCCTATTTGTGTTGACGGGTTCTGGAGGAGAAGATTCAATCACGAACTGTACGGGCTGTACAGCGACATGAGCCTAGTTAGGCGTCTACGGATCCAACGCCTACGGTGGCTAGGTCATGTAGAGCGTATGGACACCACAGCTCCGGCCCGAACAATCTTCGAATCCGAACCTGTCGGGCAACGCAACAGAGGACGCCCGCGTTTAAGGTGGCGCACCCAAGTGGAGAAGGACCTCAACCAACTTGGTGTGCGAAACTGGAGACAGCTAGCCAGGGATCGCGCTAGTTGGAGAGGCATGTTGGTTGAGGCCCAGGTCCACCCCGGACTGTAGCGCCACACAAAGAAGAAGAAGAAGTTGTTTTCCTGAATTTGCAGGTATGCTGATTAATCTGAAAGTTAGCCAAAATAATGAAAAAAATATTACAGAAAACACTAAATAAGAATATACAAATAAATTCTGTCCACATCGTGTCTGCTTCATGCTCCTAACCTTGTGTTTCAGTGCAAACATTTTGCAGACGTAAAGTGACAATATATGTACGTATTTAAATTGGCTGGAAACCGTGTTGATCCCTAAAATATTTATTAAAAAACATCGAAAATATATTCAATCAAAATAAGAAAACAATTAAATAAAGCAAAAAGTGCTGCATATATGACACACCAGAATATCCCACAAGAAGAAAACCATACACATGCAACCGCCCACGACTCACGAGGCATTCATTTCCTTCATTTTCGAGCAGGCTGTCGATCGTTGTAACGTGTTCAGTCTTGCTCAACAGATGGGTGGTGTACTTGTAGAGCACGCGGAGAATTTAAAATCGTTGCTTGTGTTTTAAGATATACTTTTTTATTTTAACCATTTTTAAATTTAATATAATTAATATATAAAACTACTAACTACTTACTACTACTACATTTTCTTAGATATTTAATGTCGATTTTAAGAGATTCCTACTTAACTTAAAGTAGTACTATACCAGTAGAATTTTGTCTTATTTATAGTATGCTATAAACATAAGTTTAATTTAATACAGTCAGAAGCGTTCACAACGGCATAGGTTATAACGACAAAATTTCTCAATCCCTTGAAGGTCGTTATAACGGGTTTTGACCGTATTTTAAAATACGATGAACGTAATTAGAAAAATATAAAGTTGGCTTTGTAGGATTGTCAGAAATTTTAAAATTCAAAATAGAAACACTTGATTTGCTTGATGAATATGTCTATGAATAACGAAAAATCTAAAGTCGGTTATAACTAAAGCCTATTTTAGGCACTATTAATGAGCTGACTACGAATTTGTGCTATTACGAAACAGTTGCTATTATTTATTTTATTTTGATCTAACAATAATATACACCACCGAAAAAAGATTAACGTGGAATAAGTAAAATATGGAAGCAGCAGTAGTTTCCGATAAAAGACGTGTGGGGTTCCTGAAAGCATCGACGCAAAACTTGCCTAAAACCACCTCGAGGCCTCTGTCAGCCAGTGGACACAAGTGTTAATGGACGCAACGTGTCCACTAGTAGTGGGTAGAGAGGCTATTACTGTCCCTCTGGATCTCTCTGGCCCATAATAAAAACAACGTGGCTCATAGTTTGAATTTTAGTGAGATAAGTAGAAAATAAAAAAGGAGGTCTCGTATTAGTTTAACGTATATACAGAACTCGAAGTCTTAAACGATTTTTAATTTAATAATAATTTTTAATTTATAGATTTCGGATGTAATAGAGTAGTATCCCAAACTAAACCGCAACGTTATTATTCGCTACAATTGTGGTTCGTATTTTTTTGAATTTATTTTCAGCTTGCCTCCTTCCACATTATTCATCATAAATCCACCAAACTCGAATGACACATAAACAAGCCTTCATCAATGAACATTAGAGGAAATTCCAACCGCAGACTGTGCAACGCAGACAACCCAGACGTTCCTTTGTTTTTGTTTTCCAGAAAAAAAATGCATTCATAAAAATACAAATTAATTGATCATTCAAAAGTTCCTCATTGAACAGCCCGACCAAGCAGCGAGCACATTCTTTGGAAGGCTGCAACCCGCAGGAGGCCCATCATCAGTAATTCCGTGCACATCTCGCACTCCTCCACTTGTCAGTCACTATCACCGTTCTAACTTCATTGGCTATAACTCACAGGGCGCGCGTAGCTCTGCCGTCACATGTAAGCGCACACAACGTGCACGCCACCGGTATACGAAACTGAATTGAAATGCAAACTAATGCATTAATTGTCACCGAAATGATTTTAAACAGAAATAGACATTCCAAGGCATTGCGGTCTTCGCCGCGTCCTCGTGTGTAAAAGAATGGCAGACGAACGCATACACGGAAAATGTATTCATAATTAGAGACGAATTTAAAATGCAAAAGACAGTATTGTAGTACGAGCTGCTTCTTCGTATTGGTCTGTGCACCCTTAACTCTCATCCGCATTCGTAGCCAGACTAGAAGATAGTAATCCTGTTGTTGTGTTGTGTTGGGGTTTCTTTCAATTTGAACAGTGCGACCGATCAGTTGCGTCGTATTGTTTGCTGCATTTTCTTGGTTCTGTCTATTGTTTTTGGAACTTTTGGAAAAGAATGATCTAAGCATGTAAGGTCCAATAACTTTAGTGTAGTTCTGTTTATCACGTCTTGATCCACGTTTTTAAAGATAGAATAGCCACCTTAGATAATGTCACAGAAAATGATCTAGAGGGGTTATACCGCATGACTTGTGATGCATTGGCGCCTTTCACGAGATGTTTGTTCTATCAGAAGCTTCGTTAAACAGATTTGTCGTCTAATGGAATGTGTGGATCTAAGAAACGTCTTGGCCAGTGACATTTTGCGCATAAATGAACAGAAAATCATGAGAACTGCGCTCCCTAAATGCCACCAGTCTACAATTCTCAAATAAGGCGAAATACCTTGGTTTCGGTAGTTGGTAAAACTGAAACCTCAATACAGCGGAAAGATCTAAGTAAGCCATCAAGGCCCTTTATATGAAAAAAAAAGTTATCGGGTATAAATGGGGCCTTCAACCATACATTACACATTGACTTTACACAGCAGTCATAAGAGCAATTCTAATATATAGGCCGTAGCGGCATGGTGGACCATATCAATCAGTCCTATGGAAAGTACAAATGGTGGTGTCCCCCAGGGCTCTGTTCTGTTTCCGACACTCTTTCTCATTTTTTAAATGACGTCCTGTCTGCCACTTCTAATCCTATCCACTCCTTCGCTGATGACAGCACCCCCAGCTTTTCATATTCGTTCCAAAATTCACAACTCTGCCCTTCGGACGTAGTATTGGATCGGCAGCGTATGTTAAGCACATTGAATTCCGATCTTGACAGCTTAATTAACTGGGGTAAGAACAACAGAGTCAATGCTTCCAAAACTCAATGCTGTCAGCTGTCTCATGCAGTTTGAAATTTGGACATGCTACAATTCTAAGAGAACAGAATCTTAACCACTCTTAACTGGGCTACAGCTCACCTCGAAGAGAGAAATTTCCAAACCCTGATTCCAGAAAGAGACCTGTGTATTCCATTCTCCCACGTCCAACACCCTTTACACAGACGGATTCAAGACGGAAGATGGAGTAGGAATCTCTTCGTCTTCCTAACCACTGCAGTATCTGTCTTTAAAAATTTATGGCGGTTGGCGAAGCCCTATTGGTGGAACGTGATATCAGTCCACGATATCTGCATTTTTACGGGTAACTAGGCAGCTATAAGATCCCCAACATCACACTCAATAAACTCTAAGGTACTCATAAACTATGGATATCCGAACAGTTTCAAATTCGCCTGTACCGGGTGCCAGTCCACAGAGATATTTCTCAAATGACATCAGCAAGAGCTGCCCAGATGAAGAAGAGGAGGGAAATGTACCACACCTCTTATGTAGCTGCTCCGCACTCGTCTCGATGAGTAAAGCCACATTAGGAGCCTACTTTTTCCACAATTTCTGCGCCATAACCAAGCCAACAGTAAAAATGATATTGGAATTCCCCGACAAAACTTACTGGCTGTTTTAAAAAACGTCATGGCCGTGCCGTCGTGCGTATTTGCCTTGAGCCTCTAGGTTCGATCCCCTTCTGTATTACAAAAATAATTTTTTACGGTCCCACCCCTTTCGAGTCACTGACAATGCTCAAAAAGTATTACTGTCTAGAAAAAAGGTTTTCAAACTTGGCCGTTCGGAGTTGGCAAAAAACTGAAGGCTGTAGGGCCACCCATATTATATGCTATTATTATTATTATGTCATTGAAAACACTCCAACCCAAATTCTCTGTTACGGGCCTACGTGGCAGTAAAATGGGTATATTATGGGCTAAGAGGACCATATAATGCCACTCGAAATCCTACACAACCCTATGTCTTGGCGAAGTGGTGGGCTTTACCTTTGAAGACCTTATTAGTTTATAAAGCTCCCTGAAATGGTGAGTTTCTTCTTCTTTCTGTGCTACTATCTAGCCGGTCAGGTTATCGGGCTGCCAGCGAAATTACCAGCACACTTAGTCCATATAGTCAAACTACTACCATCGATGGACAACTTCAGCGATCGCACCGACCACAAATGATGACTAAATTGGAGTTGTAAGCCAGATAAAAGCATATTAACTTTTTCTTCACTGGGATTCGAACCGGGGACTCTATAGCAGCCAACTGCTCTATCCAACCGTTTCCGGCCGGGTCTAGGTCTTAGCCAAGAATCCTCTGTAGAAAGCAATCTTTCAATCGCCCACATCAAGCCACTACTTGTGTCGGCTCTTTAACCGTTGATTCTTCTTGTACCTTTACCCCACACGGTCAGAGTCAAACTAAAGTAGTGAATAACATCACCGTCGTAAATGAATGTCAATTTTTATTCTAGATCCAACGAATTTGTTTCTTGACGTAGACTTCAAGCTATTGGGTGATTTTGACTCGTTTTTCGAAAGGTTTTGTTGATAGATCACACGCAGCTGGTTTCATAGTCTACTTTGTTCCATTTCAGCGTTGTTCGACAAATCATCGGTCAACGCCTCCAAATTATTCAGCTCTGTTAAAAATATCAGAGTTCTGTACGAGGGGCTTGTCTTGCACTTCGAGTAATATATCGTGTGCGTCGTCGATCTTCCGAGTGTAGGCCTTCGTCATCCAAGCAAATTTCTTCTCAGAGAACGTTCTTGGGCGATATACGATTAAGTACCTCACATCCAGCCCCATCCATGATTTGGAAGCCGACATTACTCGTGCAACAATCCTTGTCAATGAAGTGAGTACAAATTGAATCTTCAGAATGGACCTTTCCGTACAAGTAGCGCGCAATATTTACTCGAAATTATATTAACAAAAATAAGTGCGGGACTTTAGTAGCACCCTACCTTAACAGTTTTGGAAGGGGAGTGTGATGCTTGACTACACAATTCTTCTGACTTAGGGCCAGGGCCTATCTTCTCAGCAACCACTCGTGTTGTGCGTGGTATTGTCCTCTCACGAGTAGAAAGGACCTAAAGTTTTGTGCCAACTCCGAACGGCCAAGTTTGAGAACCTTTTTCTAGACAGAAGTAATATTTGAAGATTGGCAGTGACTCAGTGGGGCCGTTTGTGTAGTCCAGACCAGGGATCGAACCTACGATGTCGAGGTTCAAGTGCGTTGGGGTCGGCGCATATATCTAGAACGCCGGACAATAGTGGCATATCTGCATTCGCTATTTCCGCAGTCTCTGTGACGAATCTATGGCCCAGCTTGGCGCTGATTCTGGAGAGCTGGGCTGTGGCAAGGTAGATGTTGGATCGTCACGGATCTCGTTGCCGCAGTTCCGGTAGAGATCGTTGGAGTCCTGGTTCCAGCTTTGTTCGGATCGGACAGTTTGCTGATCACTCCGACGAGCATATGGACCAAGTTTCAGTCTAACGCCAGAAGCATCTTTGTTTTGCTGATTATAAGCTCTGGCCACGTTGATCTTGTCATCTGACAGTCAGTTCTTGGAAGTTACCACGAATTGTCTTCTATTATTGTTGTGCCCTTAGATGATCGGGTATAATACATCGATCGGTGGTTGCAGCATTGCTGATGTCCTTTTCAGATCCTTGTCTGAATGTATTGCCCTTTAGACTGGGAAATAAAGCCATACCACTATTTGGCAGCAAATTAACCCTCCGTCCCATTATAATAATATGGGTGGCGCTACAGCCCATAGAGGGCCAGCTTCTCAGCAACCATTCGTGTTGTGCGTGCTGATGTTCTCTGATGAGTGTAAGGTACGCCTACAGTTTCTTGCCGACTCCGAACGGCCAAGTTTGAGAAGCTTTTTCAAGACAGGAAATACTCTGTGAGCTTTGTCAGTGACTCGATAGAGGTGGCGCCGTGAAAATTATTTGTGTCCCACAGAGCAGGAATCGATCCTACAACGTCGAGGTTGGGCTCGATGCACATACCCACAACGCCATGGGCCACCGCCCTCCCGAAGTCTACTAATGTCAAAATTGCAGCGCAATCTGACAGCAAATCAACGCTCAACTGTCATATTGGTGTCTAACGCACTCCCATAAGACGTCTCTAAATTAGGTTCCCCCTCTCAACATATGACAGACACTTTAATATCCTGACCTCTAACACTGAACAACTTCAATTATAGAACTAATGACAAGGCCCCGCAGTTCAAATGGCCTACGAGCAAAGGCCAAGCGAAACTTTGAAAATGTGTGCCGCCGCGCCGGTCTGCGTGTGTGTGCTCGCCAGTCAAACCATAATAACACCACGTGTTTACCTGTACCGCTGGCAGACGGCACAAAGAGGAATATTGCGTTTGACGTTCCAACAATAAAGAGTCCTCATTCCGCGTTTCGAAAATGTGTCTATGTGTACATCATAATAATCAGTGAACCAGGTTCTTCTGGTGTACGTTGCTTCTTCGTCTTCTTTTTTTGTTTTGTTCTTTATTGAAAGGTCGCTTGTGGAGGATACCCCACATGAATACGAAATCCCTTCTTAAGACGCATGGGTTAGAAGTGAAGGCAACCATCAAATCGTGTGCGATGCATACTCAAGTGGATGATCGCGCATACAAGTGGCCATTCGAGATGCAGAGATAAAGAGAATTTATCCGCCTTAGTGCGAGAGCACGTTCTTACTTTCCCACAGAATTCCCTCATGGCGAAGATGGCGCGCAGACACTTGGGTTGTGCACTTACTGGCAACAGTTGAGGTTGATAGATACTTCTTTGATGTGATGACACGGACGCAGATAATGGCGCTGGTATGCATGGAGTTAGAGGAGTCATTTCTTTCTTCTTCTGGTTTTTTTTTCGTTTGTATAATGAGGGTCAAGCCGAAAGCGGGATTTTCTTCGCCTTGGCACGTTCTCTCAGAATGGGTTTAGACGGCTTTAAGACGTGATTTTAAAGTGTACTAGGATGGAGTTTGAATCTTGATGGATCAATTTTGGTTTCAGAGCAATAAACATTGTGTCCTTATGGTTGTTTCTTAATTTGGGGTACACTTGTAGACTACGGTACACCCGCGGACAGGACAGGTTCTGAAGTGTAAATAAAATTATTCCATTTCACTACTTGCCAAACATAGCTTTCACAGCTGAAATGTTACCAGGAAAGAGGTGTCTCAAGGCTAAGTGCGCCAAGGCAAGAATAGCGTGGCAGTTTGTAATCGTAGTTATAATAAAATGGACGTGGGCTCTACACAGCATCCACTGGAGAGCTACTATTTGCTCATAAATGGCGAAGTATGGGAAACTGTCTTCTAAGCAGCAATACTTTTTGAACATTATTAATGACTTGGAAAGGTAGGAAGTTTGTAACACAGAAATACAGAATTAGAAGCATGATGTGCATAGCAACCACTTGTAGAATGCGTGCATCAACAATCGCAGCGCTAGAGACGATATTACTCCTCAGTCCTGTGGACTGGAATTTGTAATCAAATTGGCGCTGAAATTGAAAGCACTCCCGCAATGGAGAAATCAGCACACAGTCCACGCCAGCATTCAAAATTCATACCAATTTAATAATAATAATAATATAATAATAATATGGGTGGCGCTACAGCCCATAGAGGGCCAGGGCCTAGCTTCTCAGCAACCACTCGTATTGTGCGTGCTATTGTTCTATCACGAGGGGAAGGGACCTACAGTTTAATGCCGAATCCGAACGGCTTTGTTTGTTTGATTTACAGAAGTTAAGTATCAATTGTGACTCTCGAATCCCCATTTTTAAGACTCCGCCGTTGTGCAGAAAACGCAGCCTAACGGTGTGCTGGCCTCCTAGACATGGAGATATTCCAGGCAAGTGTGAAGTAGACAAGCTAGGTAGTGCGGGTCAAATGGGCATGGGCATGGACGAAGAATAAGGGGAAAATCTTCACACCTACTCTGCAACTGCCCTGCATTGGCATTCAATCTGAACATTCGTTCCAAAAAACAAAATACCTCAAAGAGTAACGCACGGTAGCCGGCTCAGTGGCAACACAATGGACAATGGGGTCTAAGGAAAGCCCTTGCTTATGATGGTAGCCACACTGTTCACTATCGAACATTAGACCCCCAAGAATCACGGCACCTACTTACGGTGAACACTCGAAGGTGTCGCCATTGCAAAATATGTGACAGTTCAGGAATTTTAAAAACAGCAATTGCTGCTCAACATACATGCTTCACAGATATGCTGAAAGTCTATTCACATCAAATCGACGTCGGGCATTTCGAGAAGTTTTCTGAAACATTTGCCGCTACAGTCAAATAAGAACTGGCGCTTACTGAAATGCACGCCGTAGAAAAGAGGTTCGATGAACTATTAAACAGCAATACGGCCATGCTAATTTAAACAACAAATTTGTTCAAAAATGAAGCTCATTTTCATATTGGCACCTGTCAAAGTGTGGGTTTCAGACGACACGTGATTTGTGGGTGCTTCAACTTCTTGAAAGTGGTTGATTTGGACTTATGTTGCACGTTAGCGTAGAATTTAGTGTATTGTGCTTATTTAGGTTCCCTGCAGTGGATGTTAATGACAGCTGTGTTTTAATAGACGACGCCACATGCCACACTTTCCATAATGCTAATACACAGTTTCTCAACCATTGAGCTTGTGCGGTGCCCAGAAACGTATTTATCTCTAGGGTGCCCGTCCCAACACTCAATGTAGTGGAATGATAATGAAGACGTATTTTTTGTTTTATTGAATGGTCCGCTACGGCCGGACCTCCTGAAAGTGCTCAATGGACACCTGAGAGTCGGCGTACCACAGGTTGAGAATGGCTGGTCTAGATAATGTGATTGCTATCCATTTACAAAATGAAATTAACTTACTCAAAAAAGCGTGACATTAGGAACCGATTGCCAAACCAATAAGTTGTTCCGTGTTGTGTTTAGTGTCAACACAGATGAGCATCGAATAGTTTGCATTATTTCTAAAGATTTGTGTGGAATTTGCTTTGATTAAGAGGAGGACAAAATTATCTTCTTTTATCTCTAACGTCCATTAAATGTATGTACCTCGAAGTCTAGATCTTAGCCAAATTTTCTAAGCTCAATAGTGGAACATCTGCACCTTACATCAGAAGCACGTAATGATTTCCAACATCCAAATAAATACACCAGTTATGTAATCTATTTACCAATGGATCTAGTCTAGTTTAAGCCTCCGTTCATGGGTGTACGAATTGTACATGCTTCCGATGTTTTTGTCTACTCTGCAATTTCTTGCTATCATCACTCATCAATTGTTGTAGATGTAAACTGATTTCTGAGATCTATACGGCAATCCGTCTACCGAACCACTGCAATGTATTCCAATCAGAAGTAACAGCTGTTCAAAGGCCATCAGACTATCAACGAGCCCCAATGGCGGAAGGGTATTGTTTAATACATAGGAAGTCAGGCGGGAATAAAAGCTCCGGGAACACCATCGATCAACTCGAAGATGGTAAAACTCCGCCGGCTATCACTAAGGGAACTGGCGGTCAGATGCAATGTAATCCTACGCTGAATCATCGGGCACAAGGATATTCCAGGCAATGGAGGAACTGATGAACTAGAAAGAAAGGAGGCGGGTATACCAAAAGCACAGCAGCAACAAAACTTAACCCCACTGAAAACAAGTGCGATTGATGACGATTGCAATAAATGGTACAAACCGAATGGTACACTTGAAGAACATCAAAGACTGTGTGACCTGAACTAAACCAAAAACGGACTGAATTCCTTCTGAATTGAGGATATTAAGAAGGTCAAGTAGCAGAGGTGCTAGCTGGCCCATGTATGACAGCAGCCAGGCTAGAAGGCGTGGGGCACCAATTATCTACGTATGCAGAAGCTGCGGGTATGAAGAAGAAGAGGAAATATTATAACACTTCCTCGGAACATGTCTCGCACTGGCAGAAACCAGAAAAAAAAACTGATAGGAAAGTATTATTTCAACTATCCAGAAGATCAGAATAACACAGATCTGAAGGGCGTTCTACGAACCCACCTCAATGAAGGAACAACAGGGTCAAAGCAGTAAATAGGTTCAAATAGTTGAAAGTCGTCCGTACCAGCACAATGGACTGAATAGCATAAGTGGACATAATTTCCCTTATAATGATGTAGACACCCTGTGCACTTTGGACCTACCTACTGACTCCTGGTTAATCAACCCCTTCAGCTGTGTCAGCAATTATTTCGGGAATAATTCGAATAAACGACCGAGAGACTCAATTATTTGGCGAGTGCTAATTAAGAGCTCGTTCACGCTTGCTTATCTTATTACCATCCCATCCACCTATGGTAAGGTCTTTAGGTCAAGAATAAGCAATTTGGTCCTTTTGAGAAAAACAAGTACCTACGTGTACAAATGAAAGTAAACTACAATTAAATAATACCAGTGGCTCTATATTCTTCCTTGTATCAGATCCTACAGCAGCCACTCGTGTGAATCAGGAGTGGGGGATCTACAGCTTAATACAGACTTCGAGCAGAATCGTTTGAGCAGTCACTGACTCGGCAACGGCGGAGAAGTGAGCTATGGAATTTTTTCACATCGATAATTTTATCTCGACGTCCAGGGTAGTCACCGCACCCACCCACGACGGCCAAACACTACGTTCCTCTATCTTGACTCACCCTAACGTCAAATAACCAGACACCCACTTGAAACTCATCTTACTCCCTGTCCTCAACACATGAGCACCAATTTCATGCCGCCACGCCAACCAAATAATTGACATTACATCGACTTGCAGTCCAACACCGTTAAGCAAATCCAACAAAGACTCACAAGAAAAAACCGACGATAACATATAATCTTCCATTATCGCTTCCAAAGAGGAGATCTTGCACATCTTCCTCATTACACTTTCAAGTGGGCATAAACCAAACAAAAACCGACAGCAGCCCGCCATTATTGGGGAAATAAAGTGAAGCAACTGAAACACCGGGCAAAACTGGATGGAGTGAATGACTTCGGGTTGAAATGATGCATTAACCAAGCAGCCCGCTCGTCGGTAGCACAGAAAGGTGGTGCCCTCCAAATTACACGTTCCATCGGATTATGCATTCAGGAGGAGTGCACGAATTTATTTGTTTCGAAAACTTTTCCCAGGCAATCAGTTGGATCGGCTAAGGCCCGACATGCGGTGTTATTTTTGTATATCCCTCTTTCCGTCGGTCGCACTGGCTTTCGTGTTTCGTGTTTTCTCCCCATTCTCTTGTGACTTCGTCTCATCCGGGATTATGGGGTTCGAGCTCCTTTTAGTGCAGCCGCCACTGACGATGGTGAAAGGCTTTGGGTAAGTTCGCGTTTCACGGCCAATTTAAAGGGCTGCCGAGGTGAGGAAATAATCTCTTAGAGATCAGCCGATAAAAACTAGGGGAGTTCCATTATGAGACTTTCATGGAACCTTCAATTCTTGGAAAGCAACTTTACGTCGTGGTCGTGGACCGTGGACCACCCAGTACCCTTCCTAGAACCACATCGCTCTATGCCGTGTGTGGTCACGCATTTGAAGCCGGCAGCCTTCGGAGAGCGACACATTGATCACCGGATTGCAGCACGATCCAAATGTGAATGATTCACTCGACTCACCCTCGTCCGATGATATTTGCACACGCGCCTAGACTCCACGCTCTGACCTTCGGCATGGCGATGTCCAAAGAGCTGTGCTTTCGAAGTTACATGCCAGCTGTCGACACGAGTCGGAGTCGGTTGCCTTAATCGTGGCCCGTGGGAAAAGTGCAAAAACCCGACGAGCGTCACGCAACACAACAGTGCTGTGCTTTGTTCACGATTTCACAGATTGTGGCACCCAAGTGTTTACTTGTCTGCAGTCGAATATTTATTCGCTTCTAATGAATTCAAGTGGATTTGTGGAACTTATTTTCCCATGAGAATGAGGCAGACGCTTTTATTTGCCAAGTAAGTGGACACGACGTACCAGTTCTTAAGGTACCATACCAACTTCACGAATTCATATGGTGGTTATTATTCGGCTTCAGTTTCATAATTGTCGCATGAGTGAGAGGTGGACGTGGTCCAATTAACCAACAAGTTGCTACCTGCGTGCGAGTTAGTTTGTTGCGGTCCATCTCTTTTTACTTGTTTTTGTGAATGTCCCCTGTGGTGTTCTTACACAAGCTCTAAGGCGAATATTCTTTAAACATGAGGAGACCGATATCGTTGGTTCTAGAACACGTTGGTCGTTAGTTTTCCAGACGCTTGCTGTGCAACTAGTGGTTACATCTTCTTCTACAGTTTCCAAGACAAGCTCAGTCGTCGATGGAAACGATTACATCTTGCATCAAGGCATTTTGCTGCTTAAGAGGAACATTGATCCAAATGAAGTTTCATTGAAAATTTTAAATACTCTTACTTACTTACCAGCAAGCGACCCATGAAGGGCCCGAGCCTGAGAAATTACTGCCTTCCAACGGTGACTAGGACCGTCACCGTTGGAAGCCAGTGTAGTCGACGGGTTTTTACTTTCCGGACTATATCCACATCTTGGTACAGCTCGTGGAGTTCGCGGTTTGTGACCGAGCCAGTGTAGTCGACGGGTTTTTACTTTCCGGACTATATCCACATCTTGGTACAGCTCGTGGAGTTCGCGGTTGTGTCTTCTCCTCTATTTACCTTCCTCGTAGACGGGACCTTATATCCGACGTAGAATTTTTCTTTCGCAGGCACCAAGAATCAGCTCTGCAGTCTTGCTTAGTGTCCTTTCGGCTGCATAAAACAAAACTGGCAGAAAAAGAGTTTTGTAGAGCATGTTTTGGACCTTCCAATCAGGAGTCCAGTTGTTTTGACAAACCGAAGTAGCACCGGTTGCCATGGGCGATTCTACGTCGGATCTCCACTACGATGTCATTTGTAGAGTTTACGTTTGATCCGCAGTAGACAAACTATAGACCTTTGGACCAGCTCGTTTCGCCTGTTCCTCAATTGCCGTGAAAGCTTCTACTACGGCGCGTTAGGACCGCGATAATATCGTTGCCATCAGCGTATCCCAACAGCTGGACTGACTTGTAGAAGATAGTGCCTTCCGTGTTGACTATCGCAGCACTATCTTCTACAGTACCAAATTGAAGAAATCACACTATAGCGCATCTCCTTGCCGAGATCCGGTTCAGTGGTTTTTGAACCAAACTGCACGGTGCATCGCGTATGTGTAGCGTGGTGCGACACACCCGGATCAATTTTCCCGAAATCCCGAATTCGGCCATCGCTTCAAAATCGATAAAAAGAAGGTGAGTATCGATTTGAAACTCGCTAATCTTCTCCAGGATCTGCCTTAGTGTCAAGATTTGGTCTTTAGTCGATTTGCCGGCAATCACTATTGTCTGGCGCATATTATCGTTCGATCTCGAAGATATCTAATTTCCCACATTTTTGGAAATCAGTAATTGTCAACACAATGGGACATTGACAACATTGCAAATATTTTTTTTGTCGGATGTTATTAAACCATAAACTGGAGCACCCAAAAACTGGTTCATTGTACTACCAGACAGCAACCTGCATTTATAGTGTCTTGGACTTACCAAGGTATAACAGCGCGTGCTTCTATGATAAGAAGGCTACGTCATCAGTACTTACCACATCCCCACGCAGTGGCAGAAGAAGTGCTCTGCAGTGTCGTCACCCTCTCCATGGTCGTCGCAGAGGGTTTTACCGCTCAGTCCTACCATACGCTTGGTCTACATGCTACGGAGTCATTCCACCTCCGGTTGTGCTCTCGAAAAGAACAATCATCAATGGACGCCCTAATCAAAGACACGTGTCCCAACGCAAGTCCGGGTCCTAAGCACAGCTTCTCTCTCATGTCCATGATTCCGTGATCAACGGGTGCAAGATGCTAATTTGGACAGCCGATCAAATTTAAAGCTGTCTTGTATTTCTGAACTATCCTGAAAGCGGTTAAAAGAAGAGAAGAAGAGAAAGACTCTGCCCGTTGGACTTGGTCTTCACAATATTCTTTATGGTCATTAGGATTGCATTGGATTTCGCTTGAAAAACCGACGCAAATAATCTAACGAGCGGTATGGTCTGATTATGTCATCTCCCACGTAGATGGCAGCGCCATACCCTTGAACGTAGAGTCATCTGTGAAGATTCGACTACAGCCATTGCCCAGATCCGATTAAAGCTGTCCATGCGTCAGACGCCATCTATGAGACTCACTAAAACTCTAGTGTGAGTTGAATTGAAAACCGCTTCGTCTTAATCGGAAGATTGCCTTGAGAACACACCCCATGATGTGGATATCAAGGGAGGGGAATGCCATATGCAGCCGAGAAAAACCGTTCTTATTCTACAAAACGACCGATGCATAGGAGAGGAGAGGCCTTGTTATAGCCGTGTAGATCGAGACTGATCTTTTTTGGTGATAAAACCCAGGTCTTGCTGAAAATTTACTTACGTTGGCGATAATATTAAATTTAAAACAAGTACAGCTTTACTTCTATGGTACCCAATGAGTTAATTTGCTGTTCTCTTGATCAGACCTGAAGAATAAATGCCGCATCCACTGTAAGAAGTCTTAGCGGAATGCATTATTCTTCCTTGGACATAACTAACCAATGATCCTCTCCACCCGGTCCGATCTTCCAATTGAAATTTCCAGGCATTCTGAAGCCCTCAATTACATTTACTATTTTCCTAAAACTATTAACTCTAATCACTTTCGATGATTCAAAGTCGTTATAGACTAAGTGTACATTCGTTCTTATAAATTATACCCATAAATCTGAGCTGAATACACCATTACTTCCCAATCGTTTTGACTCGACATCAAAAAATTATGTGAAACGCCTTAATGGCATCCTTTAAAATTTGAACATTTATTTCTGTCTTTCCCAATTTTATGCAATTGCTAACGTATACGCACGAGTGACCCTTAAAATCGGTGAAAACTGTAGATTCACAAGCTGATCGATAATAAAAGAGACATTGATTATTTCGAAAACGAGCTGTGAAAAAAGAAAATTATCTCACCGCAAATATCCACTGGTAGTGTCATCCACGGCGCGGTAGCGGCTTATACAAAGATAGGTAAATAGATGGAAGCTTTGATTATGATTATCACTGTTGTGTCAATGACATAATCAAAACGTTAAGTAGTCTGGAATTTTTGTTTGGGTGATAATGAACAAATTTCGAAGGTGGAGCAATTTTTTGATGTCTGAGGGAGATTTGAATTTATGGGAATCTTATTGCGAAATTCAAATACCATGTATATTATTGCACTATTACCGCCAAAGTCTTCTCTAATTATAACTTCGCGATGATTTCAAATTACATGTGTATTATTTTTTAGGCATCAGATAAAATCTAAAGCATTTTTTTTTTTCAGAAAATGTTTCAGTGTCCTACAAGTCTAGGGATTTGTTGCTCGGGGTCCGTAGTTAGATGATACCAAAACCAAAGCGAAGCTTGTTCTCATACGTCTCCAGTCGGAAGACACACAAAGTATGTTCCAAAAGATTGTTATGTACATTTATTAAGACCGTAGTTCTACCACGAGATAAACAACGACTATACCCTTTTGCGATTCAGAGATGGCTGTCCTGGCCTTCCTCTGTGATTTACGCGATCGTTGCCAACTCTCTCCTTAACTCAAGCTGGTATGATAATATTTGTGTCGATTGATTAAAGGGATAGTTTTTATTCCTCTGGCAATATCGTTCAACACATTAAAAATAAGCTAATGATAAAACATCAACATAGAATTCAGGTTGAGTCCGTTGTGCTGTCACTTTCCCGCTCTGACACATTTTTGCAGGTGTCCTTATTTCTGTAATTGTTGTAAGGGCTTTGTTCATACTAGATGCCTAATTTAGCCAACATTTCAGGTTCATGTCGTTAAAATAGTTAGTACCTAGCAAAATGTTTCTAGTTGCTCTAATGGCAGGGATGTACCTATGTGGTGTTTCCCCATTGTTTTCTTACTCATGCCAACAGGTGCTACAAAAGTCATGATAGAGCGTTCCCTGTCTTCTAGTTCGATTGCATTTGAGGTGTTGTCCAATTATTAAACATACCACTTTGGGCAAGGTGGGCAAGGTGGTAGTGTTCAAAATGCGCCTCACTACGAAGCCATTATGGTCTACTCTTGACTTAAAACTGTCTGCTCAGATTGGTCAGACTGATTTTTTGGGACTCTTATTGGGTCCTTAAATGTTGAGACAACAAAGTAAAGACATGTGATACATGTGAAGACAATTCTTGCGGCTTCTCCCCCAAAAAAATGTAACATCGGCGCTAGCGTTGATAAAATCTCGGCAAAACTGGGCAATATTTAAATCGATCATCAGTCAAAAAAGGTCCTTGTTGCGAGTGTATATTCGCAAAAATTATATTGGACTCTTTTCAGTTCTATTAACTTCTAATTTAGTATCTCGTAACTCGAATCTATTTAATAGAATTGATATTTGAAATAGAAAATAGAAAGTTATCGGTGAGCTTTCACTGAAATGTCAAAGTACACTCAATCTCGAACAGAACACATGGTATTGAATAGGGCGGTGAATAGAATAGATGTGGACGAAATCCACCCAGAAATGATTAAGGCAATGTGTAAAGAGGGATATTTAAGCCTCTCTCGTGTCAGTAAGGTGGCAAGCGTGGTGAGACACGTAGCGATTGACAAACAGGGGTGATTGTTCCGTTTTTCAAAAAGGGAGGTAAAAGAGATTGCTCCAACTACAGGGGCTTATCTCTTTTAAGTCTCCCCGGTAAAGTCCACGCTAAGGTGTTAGAGGAGCGTTCTAGAGCTGTCGTCGAATCTAGGATGGGGATGAACAATGTGGCTTTCTTGTGGGCAAAAGCACAACCGACCAGCTGGTACTCGAGAAGATTGGGATTATGCCAAGCCAATCTACACCTGTTTTTGAGATTTTGGCGAAGGCATACTACCGAGCGCCTCAAGGTAAACTCTGGAGTGTTCAGCAGTAGTATGAGACTGAATGTCATCTTTTGACGGCTATTCAGCCACAATACACAAACTGTAGCAGCTGTGTCATGGTTAACAGAGCAAAATAAGCATTCAACACCCTTCACAGTGGGCATTGGACTTTGCCAAGGGTGCTACTTGTCACATCTCCTTTTTATTAAATACTAGATTTCGTTCCCGGCTTTGCCCCTGTTACTGTGTGCATACATGTTGAAGTTTGAATTATCAATGTATGCTGCAGCAAAACGTACGGAAATTACGGTCTTTTCTCAAACATTTACATACAACGTGGAGGGATATCAAGTGCTTCATAAAAAAAAAGTTCTTGGAAATCCCATATATGTACCTGCGCGCGATGTTCACTTGTTGTGCAAATTGAAGTCAAACTTCATGAGCCATGAAACAAATCAGCCTATTTTGTAACACATTATGTAAGTGGTCTAGCTCTGAAATTTTATCTAAATCGGCTAATCCGCTTACAATTTCAGCAAAATTGAATGATTTGTGTATTATCTGTATATATGTACATGCATAGATAGTTTGGGTATGACAAAATAAGAAAAGTTCGAAAATTGTTTCCTTTTTGTTTGGTGACTCAGGCAGTCGTTCGCATATGTTCCATTGAGACGTAGAAAAAAATAAATGGTTGCACCACAGCAAAATATGCAAAATGAGTGCGTATATAGTATGGAAGTTACAACACACTGGTTGATATCCACGACTACGCAACTTGAAATGGTTTCATACCGGATTGATGCAACCACCCTTTTTTTTATTGCCGTTTAAAAGTGCTCTTAACTTCCGAACAGTGGGTGGTACCGACTTAAAAACTCATCACATTCAGCATCTAAATTTTAGAATGATTTTTGTTGAAAATTTCGGAGCTCTGCGACGTGTAGTTTCGGAGCCTTTGTCAGTCAGACACACAAACCTTCTGCTTTATAGTTAATAAGATGTAGGGATTGGATGTTGCAGCACAGTCGAGATGACAAATGGTTCAGTGGCCTGGAGACCTATGGTGCATGTTTTACCCCCACGACCCAAAAATTATGATCATGATGAATTTAAGAATTTGCATATTAAAATTCAATATGTCTATTGTGCACTCAATTAAAAAATTTAAAAAAATTCGACCGTATTTTTCTGATGGAAGGAAAATGTCGATAGCAATAGACACTCGCAACATACCGCTAAGAAACGTAAATTTTATTATTAGTCATTAGATGTATTGCTAGTCGACTTTAGTTCTATTGGGAATAGACTTTCGCCATAAGCCCCTCAGACTACAACAGTACATGAACAAAGATTGTGAATAACAAGTCACAAATCAACACGCCTTCATAAGATTGAAAAGCTCCAGCATTAGTCTTCAAGTGGGTGTATTATTTGTTTCACAAGTTTATTTATTTTCATTAGATACGTCAACTCCACTCAGTAAACTCTAATCACCACCGATAATCACATATAAATGCATATCACAATTAAATTATTTAATTTGAAAAAAAAAAAACAACAAGAAACCCAATATCAGCGGCTTATCTACCATTCTTGGTCTGGCGTCTGGGTGCACTTTCCAGTCTTCAAAACTCTCCAACCTAATCAAATAGACAACATGAGACAGATTCAAAGGGAGAATATTTGGTTGTTCTTACTTTTCTTGGAAAAGTTCTTGTAGACACAGTTGAACATATTCATCTCACATTGGTTGCTGAATACTTTTCGGAACGTTCCGTTCGACCCACACACTGGGGCGTAGATCATGGCGCATGGCTTGAAGCATGACGGATCGGCGTTTTCGAGATCAACGGACAGAGCCTGGTCCAGCTGGTCCAACTCGGTCGTTGTGCACCAGTCAATGTCGGTCTGGAAATAGGCTATAAAATGGAGAAATATTATTTGTCCTCCCCCAGGACTGTTTTTGGTAACTTACCACTCAAAGCTGATCTCTGGCGCTGGCAGTTGAACGCCTTCAACATACAGTCATTGTCGAACTGCTTGTAAACATAACCGTCGGTGCCACATGTTGGGCTGTACAAATCGGGGCAAACCAAAGGACACTCAATGCTCTCGCCCTGTGTACCGATAGCTGAACAGACAATCAATGTCACTGCTGCCAAAAATGCGTTGAAGCGTTTCATTTTGTTTTCTCTGTTGTGTGTTTCTTTGTGAAGTAAATAACTGGAACTACTGATAGAACACCGTGAGTGGCTGGCTCTATATAGTAAAATATTCTTATCAATTGATTAGGAATTCCAGTCCAAACGTAGAGACAGAGAAACCCTTATCTGCAAGCGACCTGAAAGGTAGTGTACGTCGCGGCATTGAGGTTGATAAAAAACAAAACAATTCTGATAGCTAATTAATTTCAAAATTGGCAAACTATGTTTGACTTGATTAGAGTTTTCTGGAGAAAATATGAGTAAACAATAACAAAACTGGAGCAGACACTGATTTTACGATGAATTCAGATGTACTCATCCTCTGTTATTGTGTTGTGGGCCTTTTTTTTAAGTGGTGTTCCTAATTTCTGCCGAAGTAAAAAATATGATTGCTTTATCTCAACATGGTGGTGAGTCACTTGACCTCAATCTGTAAACAAACTTCTGACTCACGGCGTGATCTTTGTGACAACTCCACTTCCACTGCCGAAATGATAGTCCTAGGATCCTTGGGAATCCTTGGGCTTGTGTTCTTTTACTACCTTTGTGGCAGATCCTTTTGCCTCCATGTTTAGCCAAAATGGCAAAGTGATGTTATACCAAAACTCGATTAGTGGAAGAATTTCTGTTGTGGACATGACCGAGTCAGTATAGACGACGGTTTTATTTACAATATCCACTTATTTAGGAAAAAACTTGCAATGGCTTATAGATGAACATGAGTTTTTGGAACAACTTTTCTTGGAAACAATTCCCTGGACTTTCAAAAATATTTACATAACTTTCAAACAATGAAGTTTCAATCTGAACTACACATTCCACTTGTCCGCTCACAGCTCATCTTTAAGACCAACACAAATACCTGCTTTAAAGAATTCAGTTGGAGTTGATGAAGGTGCACTGAGACGTACCACGACCATCTGCGAAGAAGAATCCAATTCATGCCATCCTTTAAAGACTGGATGGCGAAGTTGGTTGAGTGCTTGTCTCTGCTATAGGGATCCCAGGTTCAAGTCCCAGTAAAAGCAAAAGTCAATATCATTTTATCTGCTGATGACTGGGAGGACGACGGCCAATGGAAGGTCCGAGCCTGAGCCTTCCATCGATGACGTTCCTGGGAACGCTGCTTCCAGTCGTAAAAACCAAGCTTGTCTTGCATCCGCGATGACTTGATCTCTATACCACATGGACGTGCCAGTGTAGTCGACGGATTTTTGCCTTCCGGACTAAATCCACGTCCTGATACAGTTGGTAGAGATCGCGGTTGTGTCTTCTCCTCCATTCGCCTTCCTCGCAGACGGAACCTAATATCCGATGAAGAATTTTTCTTTCGAATGCACTAAGAATCTGCTCTGAAATTTTGCTTACGTCCACCGTTCGCTGTTGGGATCAAATTAACAGCACTGGGTATCAGTATGGACTAACAATGGTCTAAAAGTGCAATTTCGCAGGCAGCCCAATAACCTAACCCAACCCAACCTAAGCCATCATTTCAGAAGCGGCTGATGTTCTCCTCTATTGTTTGCCCCACATTGTGCATAGACGTCCTTTTTTGCATACTACATACTCAGAGTCGAAGATTCTTCCTTCTACATAGTTTAGTTATCTTAGGCGTTGGATTCGTAGACGATACCTTTCATTCTCCGTCTAAGTCAAAGCCTTTTGTGAGTGCCATAGAAAAGGAGTTTTTTTTTAATTTTTGTTCTGCGCAAAAGATCACTCATACGCCAGAGGCTGATAAAAAAAAAGAAAATTATTTTATTGTGTCGGATAAAAACTTACATTAAGACAACTAAGAGAGAAAATGGACATAAACAATATGTATTTATCTAGTTTTCTTATTTTTTTTTACTATTTAATTAGCAATAGGAGGAACATCATTCATGAAAATGTCATCAGTAGTATATAATTTTTTTTTCTTAAAAAAGGGTATGGATAGTGTAAATCAATCTGATAAATTTCATACTCCCTGCTATAACTAAAGCCCACTTAATTGAAAATCGCTCACAATCACCAGATCTCAATGACTGAAAACCGTTGGATCTACTTGGAGGAAGAAATACGATATCACAATATTTCAACCAATAATGACATCAAAAAGAGGGAATATACCACCATCTTAGAGCAAAAATTGGAAGGGTCTATGTCAAACAGATTGAAAGCTGGAAATAGCCGTGGCAAACGAATGGTCGCATTCTAACGAATTACGCCACTACATTGCTCGTCACTCTTTGAAATCCACAAATAGTGAAACTTTGCGCTATTTGGTTTTGCGTGCCAACTTGCTGTAAGAAGAGGAGAGTTAACATCGTAAAATAGGCAATTCAAAAGTGTGTTTAAGCTTCCGTTAAAAGATAAAAAGATTTATTTGGCGTATATATTTCATTCGTCGGACTTAAATCCGTGTTGCTGGATTACCTTACCTTCATACCATTCTTCTCTCGACGAAATTTAAATATTGTGGCAACCCTGCTCTAAGAATTCTCTCTCTCTTTATATATATTGTAAAATCGATGTTCAACAACATTATGTTTATCGTATTGTAACAGGCAAGAGTTCAGTTCTCCCTGGACCGGCGCACAAGACACCCGATTTAAAAAAGAATTGTAACGTAGATAAAGTGTGTTATTATTTTTTATGCTTACAATATGCTTATGTTAAATTTCGAAGTCCATGAAAGGCGTTACTTTTGGTCAGATTTCCCACTTGAGATCGGCGATGTTCTTGCGTGTATAAGACGCGATTCATACTTTCCTAATACTTTCCTTTAAGTTGCGTTTCCAGCTTAATTTGCTGTACAAGAGCTAGGCAAAAACTGATGTAAAGTAGTTAACATTTATTTAATTTTGTGGGAACTTTAAAAAGTTTGTGCTATGGTCTCCGAAATTAACAAACAATTTATCTCAATACAATAATTACTAAGAATTAAAAGAAAGTTCCTTCAAGTCTTCCTGTAGCTCTTCAGCGAATTCTCCATAAACGCAGGGCACGGGTGTTCCAATTATTACATGATACATATATGGTAAGAATTAATTTCGCATCTTAGCTATGAAGGTAGGTTAGATTGAAGTGGCTAACTGATGTACGAAAGGACTGCAACTACATTTAGGCCCATTGTGCTACCACGCACAACGATGATGATGTACCTACGAGATGAGAGAGCTATACAGTTCCCTAACAAGTGTTAAATAGCTTCTTCCACTTTCTCGTCTCTGCAGCTTCTTCAGAAGTCATTGTAAGGGATGCTTATCCTGAAGGGATGAGTACCAATGGCGCAATGCCATGTTATTACGCCAATGGGTTCTACGATTAGACCTGCTCATATTGATCAGATGAAGTTATCGCTTGGGATCTGTCATAGGCCAGAGTTATTTAATTATGAGGCATCCTTTGCCAGTTGTGTTCACCTACAGTAGTTCTAACGAGTTCATCTGCTTTTCAATATTCTGGAATGTAAGAGTATCCTGGTGCGTATATAAGAAGGATGTCAAAGTACTGGGCCCTATAGTTAAGAGGCAATTACGGGACGTCTTGGAGTTGAAAGCAACAGAGCTCAGAGACTTGATTGCTGCCGCGCTATGTCACTATTATCATGATTGCTGGATACCTAAAGCTATGTCAACTTTCGGTGTAGAGAATACAATGCTATTAGCTTAGACTATTTGTTAAGACTGTTTCGCTGGGTGCACTTGGAAAGTGGCCACCATAATCACAAGAATGCTACAGGGGTTTGTTAACTGGTTTCTAGTGTTCTAGGTTTTTACTAATTCAAAATTTTCTAGCCGAACAGTATCTTAAATAGCATCAGAAAACGGGCCAGGAACCTACAACATTCAACAGCGTAATTGATAATGCCATACCCATTGATTGGGCGACAGTTCCAAGACTGACAGTTTGTCAGTAAAACATGCGATGTTAACTCCAGACGGTAAAATAGCTCGTTGGCCAAAAATTGCGCACCTAAGTAACATGACTGCTACAGATTGTCCAACTTAACAGAAAAAAATCGACCAGTATTACCGAAAACCACAAAGGAACTAATTAAAGCTTAAGTCGCCTAAGTTGAGCCTCATTACTTAGACCAGAACGAAGCATTTATCCTATGAATGGTGAAAATGTCTAAGCTGACACACGACAGTTGATGAATACCGTCACGCATTGACAGATGAAATCTTCCACACGATGAACAGAAACTTATCTCTCCCTCTCTTGGCATGTGGGTGGTGGACTATGCACTGAAATTCACTTCATCCTACGACCACTGATCAAATGTGAACTTATGCAAGTGGTCATAAAGATCATCTCCCGCCGCGCCGCTTTGAAAATGTCATCAGACTCTCCGTCTACACTGGCGCGGCTTCGTTGCAATTGCTTAGATGAATGACAACAGAGCTTGTGTGGCGCATGTACATATGTATGGATTTTACCAAACCACAAGACCATTATCATGAAAAAGCGGCACGATCATTTTCAGCCCTCACACCAACCGCTTTTGAGATGAAAGGAATTTATTTAATGCCTGCTGTGCAGACGCACGTGGGCTTAATTACCCAATCAACATAGTGACTAATAGTTCAAACGCCCTAACTACCACAGCGACTTCGCCGTCTCCTGCGAGTGAGAGAAACAAGCAAAACCACGTACACATATTCAGCTTAAGTTCCCCCTGCAATGGCGTAGACCGAGTTGTTCAATTCACATAAAACCTTCAACAAGTTGTTGCAATTTACTTCGCGTTCCCACACAATCCGAGACAACCGACAACAACCTGTTTTCTCAACACAGAAAAAGAGCGAGTGAGTGGCTGAGAGAAGGGGAAGAAAATAACAAGGCGCCATTAACTTTTTTCCAGGTTCAATGTATCGGAAACGATTTCGGTATCCGGTTCTCACGGGCAAAACGGATGTGCCCAATTATGAGGATGACGTCTTGAGATGATCAACAGATCAGCTGATCGACAAAAATAATAACAACAAAGCGTTTAAAGTACGTGTACCAATTTGTATTTCTCGACCATCATCGTCTTCCACTTACAGACTAACAAAATTAGATTTTACTCTTCCTTAATCACAACATCAAACTGGTTTTTACAAGGTAACTAGATAAAAACAAAATATCACAAGCATATTGCAACAGACGAACTAAATAACTAACGAGATCCCTGAGATGACTGACAGAACAGCAGAGCTGTCAGATTAGTAGAGCAGCGCCCGGTTGTCCCACTGCGCCTGCGCGGGCTGTCTGTGGGAATTGCAGGAGACTGGTTCCATTAGGTCTGCGTCTAGGTTCGCCTGATCGGCCGTCCAGAAGAATGTGCCATTGTCTGTGCGCACATAGTGCACCGGCACAAAACTGTCGCCCTCCGATGTCTCCAAGACGAGCGGTATCTGACGGACGTCATTGTACTTCTTGTAGTCGCCGTGGTACTGTTGACAGTTGTAACCGTGCGAGCATTCACACGCTGTGGCAGGTTGTGATTTTGTTGCGCTGCTATCCAGGGCGTAGGGGGTGGCATCACTGAATGGATCCTCGGCAAAGTAACTCTGCAGGAACTCCTCGTCTTTGGCGACCTTCCGAATGACAACGGCGTAATCCTCATATGATGCGCTGGTAGCTGCTTGTGCGAGCGCCTCCACCATGGTGGGCGCGATGAAACTCAAGTCGGTGCAGTTGTTCAAGTTCACGTTGTTCGGGTGGGCGATCGACTTGGCACCACTGCCCGATGACATCTTTGCGGTCCGCAGCACCCGCAGGAGCGGCTTGAAGAGCTTGTGGAATTTCCCTTTCGCCTTGCGACTTGGCGCTACTGTCGATGTATCCAAGTAGTTTTGAGCGGCGCCAATATTCTTAACGTCGGTAAACATTTTGTTGGTTTCGTTGTTGTTCGTGTTGTATTATTAATCCACAGAGCGACTCACGAAAAAATAAATATCGTATTGAAAATAAAACTGGCTCGGCACAGCGAATTTGTTGTGTTGCCTCGACGAGAGATAGCTTCGATCTGATGCTGTTACTGTTCCGGGCGCACAGTTTTATAACCGAATGATTGTTTCGCCGGAAGCCTAGCACCGAGCACCGCACAGCAGCGCAGGTAGGCGAAGAAGGCAAAAGCAAACACACGCACACAGAGACGACTCAACTGAAGTGCTACGAATGAGCCAGAGAAGAGGGAACTACCTAACCATAGGCAGAGCGCGCTCACACACAAGAGAAAAAGTGTGGGAACCGTTTTCCGTTTGGTTTCGGATTGCAACAAACATCCTTTTAGTCAGCAGTTAGTCAAGCAGTGTTCCCTGATATTCTGTAAGGAGAGAGAGCCATAAACCAGTTGTAGGACAACGGCACAAAGAGAAATGGTCAAAGTCTGGTACAAGACAATGCACTGCGCTTATGGAACAGGTGGGTGCTCCGTGCACCGTGTGTGCCTGTGCCCGAGAATAAAAAGTGTGGGAATTCCTGTACGCACCGGAGAATTCTTTTGATTCCATGTTCGCTTCGTGTTCGAGAATCGATACTTAGATTTTCCGAAGGAAACGTTTCTTGGTCTGGTGTCGGATGTGTGTGTGTACGGTGCAGTGTAGTGTGATTCCTTGGGCACAGATTGTGAGCTCGCCGTGGGAAGAAGGATTTTCGATCAGTTCCCACGCAAGGATCCTATTGTTTGTGTGTGCTCCTCAGGAGATTTCGGGGATTTGTTTTAGGGCCGTTGTTGTTGGTTTCCGACGACGCTAAGTGATTTTTCGGGAGTAAGTAAGAAGAAAAATTCCCACGGAAATAGTGACACCTGAGGTATGTTTCCTTCGACTTTTTTTTTTCTCACACACAGTACGCTATGCGATGACCCACTAATAGGCCGAGTGCGATCGGACAAGGTGAGAGCCGAGTGTAGAACATCTTAGCATGCAAGGTGCACATGGTGTTTGGTTTTGTTGTTATTGTTGTACGTGATGTTATGTGTAAATTTTGTTGTAGTCTCGTGGGAAAGACCAGGAGTGATTTCGTTTTCAACACAAATTCCATAGAAATTTCCTGTTGGCCACTGGCACTGTGGCCGTTCTTGTGGTGTGCTGATGAAAGGGTACCTGGGTAGAGTGCTGTTTATGCAAAATAAGCACGCGCTCAGTGTGCGGTGGGAAGGATAAAGAAAGGTGGCGTTATGGCGCAGCAGGATATTGTTGGCGGAATTCAGGCATGTTGCTGAATCGTGTGGACCTTGTGGTGCGCGGTAATGAGTGAGGTGTGGCAAGGAGGATAAGAAGGACTTGGTTACCGTTTACGGCTCATTATATTTTTCCTCTTGTCTTTTTTCAGGGTTGCGGAAATTGTGTGCAAATAATATTGTGAAGTGGTGTATGGGAAGGAAGTAATAGAGGAACAATGGCACATTGTTTCACTTGATTAGTCAATTGAGGGAGGAAACGTTCAACAATGAGAATGAGTGGCGCTATAGTCTATGGATTTTACGGTGAGGCACCTCGGGCTGTCTAGAAGGATTCTGAGCGCTTGCAGAAAATATTAGGTAAACAGGAACTAGTCTTGACTTCGCTTAGGTCGGGGGACGTGGAATGGAACTCCGAGACAAACGTCGAACAAAACTGATGGTGCAGACGGACTGTCAATAGAACTCCGTCAACCTTCTCTACTTCTCTTTACCTCAACATCAAAGAAACGGAGATTCTTCTCACGAATGGGTTGTCCATGAACCGTCTCATTCTGGGTTCCGCGTAACACCTTTCTCGCACGCTTTCTGATGCCCTCATACATAAGCCTGCAAAGATCTTACAAGTCTTGGAAGAAGCATTCTCCCAGCATTCTAATCCAAAGTCGGAAGAGGCTGGGACAGTGATAAGTGTACCTTCGATTCCACATCCCATGCATATGAGACACGAGCAAATCTCATGACAGATTTCATAATAGTTTAGATGATTGTGGGCACTTGGCGATCCGACTACCATCGTTATCACATTTATTGAGCCATAACATCTGAGTGGTTGCACAGGCGTTTATAGATTACTGGCGTTCATTTGCTATTGCTGTGATTCTATCATTCATTTTCTTCTTGACATCTGACAGAGGTTGGTGAATGACTGGTTTGGGTTTCGGCTCCTTTCCTGCAAGTTTATCTTCTGCCTTATTACTGGCTGTATCGCTGTGTCCAAAAAGTTATATAGTGATGTGTAAAGAGAATAGTGTACTTTTGCAGCATGCATGCAGCTTGAACTTGATATTAGTTGCCGAAATCACTTTTAATGGCATCTTTGCTGTTACTATCTCCAACATTGATATCATTCTGTTCCAACGTTGATATCAATATATTTTCGATATTTTTATTTAGATTCCAGAGGACGTGTGGCCAATACCCCCTCCCTTTTTTGGAAGAAGTTTATGAGGGTGCAGTCCTACTCAAAGGGTATTAATTCCAGGGAATTTAGTAGTTAAACAGTTCAATCAATTGTCTTCATAGCGTTCAGTGATGCTGCCAGTTTACGTGAAGTTGCTTGAAGTCGAAGTCGAAAAGAAGTCGAGACAAATTGTTTCTGAACATAGTTCTTGGTGAGAAAGTTATTTGTATTAAGTTCTTCTTCTTTTTAGATACAGTTCAGTGGACCTGGGTCCAGCCCAAACATGCATCTCCAACTAGCACTCTAGGATTTCTCGCCTGCTGTATTCAGCTTCGCATCACAAGCCAGTTGAAGTTCTGCTCCACTTAGGTGTGCAAATATAGCATTGGGAATCCTCCGTTGCGTTGCCTCACATGCTCGGCTTCAAAGACCCTCTGGGCCGGACCTAAGTTGTCCATACGCTCTATATTGCCTAGCCATCTTAGGCTATAGATACGTAGATTAATGTCGCTGTTGGTCGCACACCTTCATTCATTAGTAACGTCGAAAGTGAACGAAAAGAATGAAAACCCATTTGAAAAGGGTCAGCCAGTGACCCTCAAAGAACACTAACTGACCGCTGTCCAATTGAGATTTTAACACCACAAAGTGGACAAATTGGTGGTTTGGTGATGGCGGAGTTTCGATCAATTTTCGTGAGTGCGTGTTCGTGTGTTCTGAAAAATTAATTGCATATTATAACGCTTCACGTTCTTCTCCAAATGGTATCAATGTAAACAGTACCAAAGGTCGCGCACAGAAGTTTTCTTTCGAGAAGACTAAAAACCTCGTTCTCCGCATTGGATGAATGACTTTGCACCCTAGACAAGAGGGGGATGAGCAAGGGCTTACATTAGGTATAAAACGTAATGCGGTTTGCTTAGAGATGGCGTAACTTGTATTATTCCATTATTATTCCATTGGAAAATACTTGCGTAGCTTCTTATAATACATTGTATGTACATGTTTTACTTAAATAAGCGTTCAAATTTTGAAAAAAAAAAAACAGCACAAATTTAGTTATAGACAATACAGCTTGGTATCCATGAAAGGTGTCTGCAACTCGATTGCGCTTGAGCTTTAAAGTAATTGAACGGATCCTTGACCTTTTGTAAGCCTGCACAGTCTAACATATATCAAGGAATATCAAAACTGGTCCTGGCGTCGTATAGCTCGTCTCTATGCATGCGGCCTTGAAATCGACTAATAGGTGTTGGGTGTCCCAACTTCTTGCCCGAAACTGCACCCGGGCTATTCACTGTTCTCAGACGCTCACACAAGGAATAAGAGAAGATCGTATGGGCGTTCCGTAGTAGATAAATGTGTCTCCAGTTTTGTGGATTCGGCAAAAGGATTGATCATATCATTTCAGACTCTTATTAAAGTAACAAATTGTTTTTATGTCTCCAATCTCTAACAATAGCAACACATTTAAATATTCCGGAAAGGACAGTAATCAATAGCCCATTACAATTAAAATTACAGTCGTACGACTCCGATTGTCCTATCTATGCCTTAAGCCAAATACTTCCATGTGTATATAAATACATGGCTTCTTTACCAACCGAAGACGTTGACTTTGCTACCATGTCATTCAGATGGAAACCTTTAGTACATAAATCATGTCGGTGCCACAAACGCGTTAAAAGAATGCGCCACCTCCAGTCTATTGTTATCCAAATGTGTTCCCACACACTGCGGCGCTTATTTTACATATTTGATTCAATTATATCGTTAATCTACATATGACTGGGCCGGTAGTATAATGGCACGCGTGGGTAAAAGAGAACATGACAGATTAAGACTTATAGCTAGTAATGCAGGAAGTGCATATTTCAACGGAAGTCAGATTATATCTTAGACAGCTACTTTTTAAGCAAAATCATTGCAAACATATTACAGACCATGCTCACCTACAGTGCTTAGTAAGAAAAATGCCTTGCGCATAGGACACATCCATACTAGTGCATGCTCTTTTAAAGATCATCTTAAAAATGTTAACTGATCGCCCTTCCGTTCCATAATCATTTGCGTTGGCTGCTACGCCAACGTGACGGCTTAATTTCCGGAAGTTGGCAAACACTAACTTTCATTTTGCCGCATCACTTCTAATGACACGCACATGTGAAGTTGACTCGCTCCAGTAAAAACTTGTTTTTGAAGACAGAAAAAAAATACACTCACTCAATGGCTGAGGCACCTGTAACTTCCGTTGTCAATCGATATGAATTGGAGTATCTGTGACGAGTCATCACCGACCATAGGTAAGGTTTGGTACGAGTGACTGACTAGGGCAAGTTGTAGTCGCATTCAGGCCAGAGTAGGCCCGTTTTACCACAAGGACCAAGTTGCTCCAAATCCACAAACCATTTGAAACTTTTGTTGAAGCGATGTAGATAACTGATGCTGATATTCCTTAGCTCTGTCAAGTCAGTGATGTGCAGGGCGCCCAAGTTAGTAAATCTACGAAAAGAGGGCACTGCAGATAAAAAGAAGGTGCTCCATCGGCAATTAAAGGAAATGGAGGCCTGCATACCGCTGGCGCAGTGCAGATTCGACCTGCTCATACTGATCAAATCGCGTTAACGCTTTTGATTAATAGTAGGCCAGGATTGTTTTGTGAACAGGCATCCAGTTTCGGTAGACTTTACACGTTTGGTGTGTATAAGGATCCCGATCCGGTAGAAGTCTTAAGGTAGCTTTCTAGCGAGTTTGTCTGCTTCGCATTCAGCTGGAATTACACTGTGCTTCGGTACCCATATGAACAGGATGTTGAAATAGTCTGCCAGCATATTTTCGTTTTCAGACCGGCGTGAACCTAGACCTCAGCGAATACATCTCGGTTTTGTGCTTCCAGCTCCGCACGTTCGACTGACTAAGGTGACGCTGGGCGCGGTCCTTCCTTACCGCGTGGTCCTTCGTGTTTGGAGTCGAACACTTGTAGTGCCGGAGCTTTGGATTCCATTGGCTCTACATGATCTACCTATCTGAGACGAGAGACTCGAAGTAATTTGAACTGATCGAGACGTCGCCGTACATCCCGTGCAGCTCGTCGTTCAGTCGCCTCCTCCTTCAAGCACCTTTACGGCATACGGGCAGAAAGATAATACGAAGATTATTTCCTCTCGAAGCGACCAATAATCTCTTCAACCGCTTTGGTTAGTGTCCTGGTATGCTTCTGCGTCATATTAGCACAACTTGGAATCACATAGGAATATTTTGATTATTCCTTAATTGCCTTCCAAGCCTTTTAATACCCTCGGTGGTGTCACTGGCCGTATCAGGTGCAATAAAAATATTAACCTTTTTATATACACTTCTTCTTTGTATGGTGCTACAGTTTTGGGTGAACCTGGGCCTCAACCAACAAGCCCTTCCAACTCCAGTTTCGCACCCCAAGTTGGTAGAGATCTCCTCCACACGAATTCGAAAATTCTTCAGGCTAGTTCTAAGTTATTCATACGTTCTACATGGTACAGCCTCCGTAGGCATTGCATTCGTAGACGTCTGGTTAGGCTCATGTCACTGTACAGCACATACTGTTCGAAGTTGAATCTTCTCCTCCAGAACAGGTGAATACATTCAGGACCAAAGATCGCATGCAGAAGATACCAAGGAGTTCTTCATCCGCTCATGAAATTGTCCATGCCTCCGCGCCGTATAGCAGGACGGGGATGAGCAGTGTCTTTTACAGAGTTAACTTGATCCGTCGAGAGAGGGCTCTATAACTCAATATTGAGCCCAAAGAAACAGCGGTTGGCAAGAGGTATTCTGCGTTTGATCTCGGTACTGATGATGTTCGTACTGTTTACTTGGAAGCCAACGTAGACAAAGTCTTTGACTGCCTCGAAGTTATAGTGGGCAGTGACGCTCGGTGCAAGAATCCAATGATGTAAGCATATAAGTACTTCGTTTTGCCATAATTCACCGCCAGACTCATTTTCGTCGATTCCGTCTCAGTGTTAGAAAACGCCTCACTGACTGCCCGCTGACATGGGAGAATTCTTAACCGTCATCCTGCACAACCTGACGATGGCAGGATTGTCAAAACTGGACATGGCGTTGTATAACTCGTCTCTATGAACGTTTTTATGGCCTATAGACCTGATCGACGAACAGACGGTGGGTGTCCATTTGCACTTCTTGGATCCTTTCCAGAAACTGCCGTAGTGTGAACATCCGGTCTATTGTGGGTCTTTCTGGTCTTAAGCCATACTGATGCGGATCTATTACAAAGCACAGGCAAGAGCACACAAAACTGCAGAAAGGATGTTGTACGCTATGTGGAGGAGACTTATCCCTCTGTTGTACTTATTTGTAAACTTCCTTATATAAAGAATCAATAATTCTTCTGAAGTGGTGTAAAGGCCCGTTCATATGTGGTCGCCACGAATTGCGAACTTTGCAAGCTCTGACAATTCATTCATATATTCTCATTGGCAGAGAACTACGTGTGCAAACTGACACTTTACTGTGAATTTGTGGACTGTGTTGTGGATTGCGTTTGAATCTTTATGAATTACGAACTCAGGTTGACAGTTCCCAAAGACAATTATTGAATCGCAGGGAAAAACTTTTAAATCAATAGTTAGGGTAGTTAAATTAACTTCTGTTGAAATGCTTGTCGATGAAAAAACTCGATAATTCAGTTCCCATCTTTTTGCATACTAAGAACTACAACTCTTTACACATATTTGCCGGTAAAGGGTTGTTTGCGAAAGTTCGCGTTCCTAGTTCGCCGCTTCGTATGAATGGGCCTTAACAGTGTTGGACGAAAAGTCACCCGTAAAAGAATTCAAGACTCATATACTCGTCTTGTCGACTTGGCAAAGGGCAATCACCATTTTGGGTAAGGTGGTAGACAAGTTTTTCTCTGGGCCATATCTACAGAAAATAAAATGATTAACCAGTGACATTCTGATTGTCATCTATTATTTGAATACTTGGCGCAACTACTTTCTTCGTCAATAGTCGTACTTGTCAACGAAAGTTTTTCAAACATCGTCACATAGTCTTGAGATGTCAGTTTAATTCTCTAGCACTTACGTAGACACTGACTGAAGAAGAAAATATGCATAAACGCAACATGAACTGTAATTACCGGATCTTACATGTTTTTGCATTCATTGGACAGTAATTAAAACCACACTTTTAATGTTGTCACAATACATGACTGCTGAGCCATGTACCACACCTTCTCTGGCAATGACGCATTTGAAACATAAAGCAAAGCCGTCCATACTTTCACTCCACTGCCATCAAATCATACACATGCAGACATTCCTTGGTTATTTACAATGTTTGGGTGGATGGAATGGGTGGAATGTGTCAATACGAACAATTAACGTGGGAAGTGCCTTGACGAAACCATTTTCCATTAGCATTTCAATTTGTCACGCAGTTACAATATTTCCACATAAAGGTATGAACAGAAAATGTGGTGGGAAGCGGTTGTGTTTAAGCCCTAATGCTTCTATTCAGTCTGTTAGACTTACTAACTCGAACGCAAATATTGGTTTTAAATACAATGCATTTATTACCAATTGAAAACGACTCGGCAGCGCCCACACTTCTGTAGAAAAAGATCACACATTTCAGAGAATATTTAAGTTCGCTGGAAGGTACGAATGAACCCCCATTTATTAAGGTGATACTTCTTGAAAAGATGTAATTTGTGGTGGCCCGTGGCATTGTGGGTATGTGCTGTGCAACGAAAATAGTTTTCAAGGCCCCACCTCTTCCGAGTCACTGACAATGCTCAAAGAATAGTTCCTGTCTAGAAAAAGCTTCTCAAACTTGGCCGTTCGGAGTCGGCATGAAAATCTAGGCGTTCCTTAAACTCTTGAGTGAACAATAGCACGCACAACACAAATGGTTGCTGAGAAGCTAGGCCCTGGCCCCTGGCTGTAGCGCCACCCATATTATTATTATTATATTATAATTTAAAAAGTTCTTAATATTTATACAGTTGCGTTGAGGTCAATGAATTTTTATTTGCAGATGCAGACCCGATTAGGTCTATTACACGGCTGTCGTGCACAGTTTCCGTTGCAGGCTTATTTTGCGCTGCGACAGTGATCTCGTCCTCGAAATCGGAGCTGTCTCCCTTGCTATCGTCGCCAGCCAGCGTTGTTTGCTGAGGTGTCCTGCGTCGTCGTGGCATAACTTCCGAATCATCCACCGTATCTCCTTGGGAACCACCTACCTCTACGCTTTGTTTACCTTGCGGACCATTCTCCAGTTGTTTTTTCTCACAGTTTTTTGTTTTCAGTGATTGCCACCCAGTCCTCGTCCGAGATGTTTACGTTCATTATCTGGGAAGATACTTCCTCTAACTCTCGTTCATCGTCCACTGGTTGTCGATTTAGCGCATCAACGTGAATGGCCCTCTTCCTTGACTGGTGGACTGTCTCGCAGTCGAACTCTTGGAGCTTGAGCAACCACCTACCCACCCGGGTATCAGCTTGGCTGTTTGAGAATATGGCCTCGTAGTGCGTGATGATCTTGAAGTGTCAAAGAAGATACACCCAGAGGCGACACAGGTCAGGTCAGGTCAGGTCTAGTGCTAAGCGGTGTTGCCCAACGAAAGTTATTTTCCTGGAATTTGCGAAAGAACCCCGTAGGTGCCAAGAACTGTTCTACCCTATGGATGTCCTTGGAATGCGGATGCGAAATGCGGCCGTTTTTCTTTCGCCCTTTTTCGCTCACGCAGTGGCCCAAAAACTCAATATTAGTGTGTAAAAATGTGCATTTTCCTACGTTGAGTGTTAGTCCTGTGTCCGTCTGGATCTCTAGCAACCTCTATGATCGAACTTTCTTTTGGTCCTATAGTCGATAAAGAATCAGGATAATCGAACCACCCCCTGCTTCAGCATGATAGACACCGTCTCCATTTTTGCCGGTGCGGCTGTTGTGAGCTCGATGGAATAATGTTCAAGACGCAATCCACCGTGGGCATGAACGTACTGAACAGAGAGCATATTCACAGGCTATGATTTCTCAGCTTATTACTACAATATGTATCATGAACACCCACAGCCACTACATTCAGCACTGGCTCTAGCCAGAATTTGAACCACGAAAGGACTAGTCGAAGCTCCTCGGATGTACCTTAATCCATATAAGGATGTGGCGCAAACGTGTTCGTGGAGTACGACAACATCCTACGGGCCACGAACTATATTGTGAAGACCAAGTCAAAGGGAGAAGTGCCAGCTTAAGCCTTGCGGACTTGTCACTTCCATGATAGTTGAGGAATAGAACTCTTCCCTGAATTCGCAGTCTAAATTTCAAAAGACTTGCCTGTGTCCCGGGTCAACATACGATCATGGGCAAAAAATCTAGGTCGCCGATGAACTTTTCTGACAAGGATCAAATGAGGTATTCCTTGGACCCAAACTAGCGTTGGGACTACCCATGTCAAGAGCACAACTTGAGGTGGAATGACTATCCAAGATGTAGCCAAACCAAACGCATGTTCCCTAACGTTTACAAGAACTACGCGGCATTTGTGTTATCTGCAGACAGAAAAGACTGTAGGCTACTTACCTGTGTACAAAAAGGCAACTATACCCTCAACAGGGCTGAGGGTTGAAATATAAAACCCTTTTCGATGCCTGTGTAGATGTTAACGACCTTTAGAGCACCTCATTTACCATAGTCACGCTCTTACTCGGATCAAGAGGCACTTATTTAGTGCTGACGTGGTGAAAATCTCTGAAAGAGAGAAAATGTTGCTTGGTAGTACAATGAATCAGTTTTTGAGTCTGAGTGCTTCAGTGTGGTGTTCAAAAACGCCCCCAAGAATGTTCTATGAAACAGTACGAGATATTGGACAGACGACTTTAGTAAGGTTCAATAGAGCGATATCCGGGGCGATATGATGGACTGTATTAAGGAAAGGCACTCTTGTTACACTTCGTTACATCAAAACCAATCATCGCTTTTCTGGACAAAGTTAATCGCAGCATCGCTATCACTGCGTTGTGCCCAAGTCACACAGGTCAAAGCTTAATATATTGTATAAACAAAATTAAAATCATAAACTCAAAAATACGTACAATACGTTTGAATTACGCATAAAGACAAAGTATACGCCCTGGTGGACGTGTACGTAATGTTGAGGATATAGAGAGATTTTTTTTTCAAAGTAACTCAATTTTATACCGCAACAACAATGTGGAGAATTCGATAAATTAAGCGTAATCCTTCAAGATTCAATTGCTTCGTTAATTCTTATAACTAAGAATATTCATAACGTGTGTGATATTTAAAGGCCAGATCACTTTTGATGGTTATGTAGAGATGACCATCACATGGCAGCTTACAAATTTTTTAGTGCTTTTCTTTGAGTACTCGTGTCTTCTGTTTACTGCCCATCTCTTAGCGCCAACAACCTCTTTCTGCTAGACCGCGAAAGTAATCGTTGGAGAAGGATCCCTAAAGTGATTGCGCAATCCACTACCGGTCAGTGACTGGTCCTTGATTAGAATACATTACGACTTACCAGGTTATTCACATTTTCTTAAATGTAGATAAATTGGTTAAGCGAAATTATGTAAGGTGACGTCTAAGAAGTGATATGGGATGTGACTAGACTTTGATGAGTCCCATCGAAATCGTTCGACATCCATTGCAGTCGAGCGGTGAAGGTGTGGTTAATTGACTGACTTTCTGTTTACCGGGTGTCCAGTAACCCAAATCATTGTATTTGTATTAATAGTGAGCTCGTTGTGTAGCTCGAACATTCTCTAAAGAAAAATATTGGTCAAGGTAACACGACAGGTTAGGTTATTGGGCTCACAGCGAAAAACACACTTAGTCCAGTGCTTTAATTTGATAACAATGGCAAAATTAATATATAAAATAAAAAATCCTATAACCAAGGGCAGCCACTCAACCAACTGCGCCATCTAGCCGTTTTAGGGACCGAGGTAATAACATCAATTAGATATTACCAACAAAAAAAGATAGCTCAACAAGAAACGATGTAAAGTTGTGTATAGCTAAATAAATGCACATTCTTTAGAAAAAAAGACATGGCACATTATATGAGAATTATTATTACTTGATATAACTTGAGAACCCAATTAATAGCCGAGTCCACAGAAGCCGCTGTGCCACACGCCAAATTGATTGAGTTCTCTTGTGTGTATCGTCACAGTAGTTTTCGTCCCCTGCTGTGCTGTCTCATTGGGGAGTCCCAGTCGAAGATGAAAAGGAACCATACTTCGTCTCTAGCTCAACGTAGATTTACGCCAGTGTACCACTGTGCATCACAATGACATGATTCTTGAAGTAAGGTGAAGAAGTATCGATAAAAGTTCTAAAATAATTACGCCCATCCAATCGATCCTGATCGACAATCACTCCACGTCACTTCCCCGTTGCTTTCGTAAAGAATGTCCATTGTGACATCAGCTGTGTATCAGTTCATCCAAAAGATATTTTTTGTTGTTGAAATCAGAGCGAGCTCACAAAATCCATTCAACGAACATTCGATACTGTCAATGGTGCTTCCTGTCAACTCCTCTGTTGCCCGACATAAAATTCGCAAAGTTGATGTGTGCCGGTTGTTGAGCACGGTACGGAATTAGTTCAGGTTCCCTGCACGCTTTCACGGACAGCGGCGATGTACCCTTGTGCTGACGTATGTACGTGTTGGCTGATTGTGCACTGAACCAGTTGACTCCGTCTCGACCACCAATCAACTGGCAAGAACGACTATGTAGGCCGTAAAATGAGCCCAACGCGCGCATCGTTGTCACGAGAGAACACCCAAAGTGATAATAAAGTTTTATCGTTTGCACGTGCTACTCGACGCTGTAACTTGTCATGGTAATTTGTCTTTAGTCCCTGAAAAATAAAAAAAGTGGAAAATGACCAGCCTGAAATACGGAACACCGTGCATCTGAACGAAACGTATCACTTGAGCATTTAGTCGTCTGTTACAGTAGACTCTCTTTGCTGCCAATGACTTTCTTTACTTCTTCTTCTTTAAGTGCTCTATTTCACTAGACTATACTAGATTACTAGAATATCTCGGCAGATCCATGTCAAAGTGACTTCTAGGAAGAAGACTAGAAACATTTCTAGCATTAGGCGTGTTTTATGACTGTTCACTACTCAGCTTAGTAACGATTATCAATAAAACGCTTTTTTGCTAAGGTAAATTTTTTTCCGAAAGTTGGTACGCTTGTTTAGGTCCATTGCATTAGATGTGATGTCAAACGTAAAAAATAAGTGAAACTTATTTTTCAAAAGCAAAGAAAATACCATATATGTTATAAAATAAATAATATAATGATAATATGAATATGATCAACAAGTAAATAGCAAAAAAAACACAAGTGTCAAATAGTTTCCTCTGGCACCATCTATGATTTCGATGTTTCAACGCGTCCTAGTCAGTGAAATTTTACTCAGAGAGTTTTTTTGTTGTTGCTTCCCGAGTAAAATCTTGCTGAGCCAGTCAAAAAAACACGCCTATTAGTGAAAAGTGATTTATATGAAAATTAAAAATTGATAATCTTTTAAAAAAAGCATTTTCGACACGGAAATGCTACTTATATTCTACCAATAGATATCCAAAAGTTATCTTAAGCAAAAAAGCAGAGTCCTTCAGCCAGAATTAAGGGCTGGTAGAATTGCATCAGATCCGCAGGCAAAGACCGGTTGTTTTTTTGTATATCCAACACAGAGCTACATAAAGCACTACGTTCTATAAGTACACATTAGATATTTACTGCCCGACTAACGATCATCTACCACCTATTCGTCTCTCAAATTATTTCAAATATTGATCAACAAACAATGTAAAAACTAGCTTTTTAAACTCTATTCGTGACAAACCCCCATTCGGGGATACGCACTGTCCGGTTTTATCACGGGTAGAGAGCGCTCGGCAAAGGAGTCATCCAGAATTTTCGAACACCTCGCCTTGATACCGCCCTACTCAACCGGAGAACACCCTCCTCAGCTCGTTATGCGACCGAACGGTCGTGGTTCAGTCGCACATCCACGTTTGAATGGCAAAGCACTCTCAAATGAATGAAAGTTCAGATTCAACTTCCAGTTATGGCAACTTCTCATGAATAAATCGGAGTCAGAATGCAGGACGGTAGTGATGTCCTCGATCTTTTTGTCTTTGATCGTGTATAGCGAATCCAAATTTAATATTTGTGGATCTGATTAGCGACTTTTCAATTTATATTGTTTTGAATTAAAAAGGTGTGACTTCTTTAACATCATACTTGAGAAGATCGTGCGAAACTCAAACGTAAACACCCGAGGCAAAAGTCCGTTCAACTGCATGCCTATGCGAATGACATTGACGTGATTGAACGAACACACCGGGCCGTCAATGAGGCGTTTGCTGGTATTGAAGCGGAAACGGCTAAAATGGGTCTAGCGGTAAACCAGGGCAAAACAAAGTACATGCTGTCATCACGAAAGGACGCACAACATCGACGTCTCGGACAGAGCGTCATATTGGGCAGCAGAAACTTTGAGGTAGTCAAGGACTTCGTCTACCTAGGCTCCGGAGTAAATAGGGACAACAACACCAGTACCGAGATCAAGCGCAGAATTACTCTTGCCAATCGCTGTTTCTTTGGGCTCAAGAGGCAATTGAGTAACAGAGCCATATCTCGAAACACCAAATTGACCTTGTATAAAACCCTGATCATCCCAGTCCTGCTCTATGGCGCAGAGACATGGACGCTATTGAAAGCGGATGAAGAAGCTCTTGGTTGTTTTGAGAGAAAAGTTCTGCGTACGATCTTTGGTCCTGTTTGCGTTGATGGCGTTTGGAGGAGAAGGTTCAACCACGAACTATACGGGCTGTACAGCGTTAAGCCTAGTTAACCGTCTTCGGATCCAACGCTTAAGATGGCTAGGTCATGTAGAGCGGATGGACACCACAGCTCCGGCCCGAAGAGTCTTCGACACAGAGCCATTGGGACATCGCAACAGAGGACGTCCTCGCACTAGATGGCGCACACAAGTGAAAAAGGACCTCAAGCAACTTGGTGTGCGCAACTGGAGGCAGCTGGCGAAAGATCGTGCTGGCTGGAGAGGCATGTTGGTTGAGGCCCAGGTCCACCCCGGACTGTAGCGCCAATCAAAGAAGAAAAAAGAATTAAAAAGTTAGGAGTATAGGAAAATGTAAAATGGCCTTATTACAAAATTTTACTTGTTTTCTCCCCACCGCATTGATGCTGTCCACTTCAGACAGTAGAACAAATACGTTATGCATCCATTCTTCGAATAGAAGCAATATCATCCAAGCATTTTCTTGACTTATCCTCAAAATGCTTAAATGATCTTGGATTGTCTGCTTCACCAATGATAAAAAAAAACGTTACCTTGTGCATCCCTGATGGATTTGTGCACACAACGAATGTTACTCTTTCCTTGCTAACTTTTCTTAAATATAACATTTGTCTTGTTTAGCAACATCCTGTAGAAAGAGCATACAAATAAATTGCACAAGAGGATGCACCAACCGAGTTAGTTTAAAGTTGCACTTATAGAGGCAATACGTGCAACGACTGAAGTGTTGTGATAATCAAGGGTTGCGTTAACCGAGTTCGTACTGTATACGAGTCTCTCATTACAAACACACACTTTTCTTGTTGCTACCAGGTATTGGTGGTATCGTCTGGATTAGTTTCTTAATCTAAATTAGGTAACCGAAAATGCGAATCTTACTTGCCGCAATGTGTATGTAAACAAATAGCAATTTCAACCGCTCTCATCTCGATTTACGTCACACGCGAGGAATAAGGCGTAATCTTGTATACATAATTCTTGGTGTCGAAGGCGTTCTCAAGGTCAATCAAGCAGGCCCGTATATTGTTTCTGGCTCTTGTTCCATTGGATATCCGATACCATTCTCGACGTGGCATGAATAGTATCACGCCCTGCGTTGGAACCGTATTGCTTATCCAGAATTGGCAGTATTATGCTCTACAGATATCACGAGGTTTCTTGACGCAAATCTGGTCCTTCCGCATTCTGCATTTTTAAAATTCCCTATTATTTGAGTATTCCAGAGATCACAAGTCTTCAAGTTAATCTGCTTCGCATCGCGGATTCGCATCATTTCCAAGGCATACTAAGTAAGTAATCAATATGCCCAACAAACCCGTGCGCCAATGCTGACGACTATGCGTAACAAAATAACATTTCAAAAAAAAGCTAAAATAACGCCTACAGATCTGCATATATTTTGAAATACGGCAAGAGCGTAATCTTGTTGCCATAGCCACAGCCATAGCCTGTAGCCCGTGCCAAACGCGTGTGTTTAAGGTATTCGGCAAGTAGCTCGAACTTGGCCGCACAAAAAGCCGGCGTCACTAGTGATAAATCTCCGCCAATTCACGATCGTTTGTTTACCTCTCATGCCTACACACTCTTCGTCAATCTGAGCCGGCCGCGCGTGTGTGTGCGAGTGCGTCTGGGTTTTATTTGCCGCAGAACGAGGCATAATAACGGCGCGAAGCTATGAATGGTCAAGCCATTCATGCATAATTCAAGAAAAGCCAAACATTTTTGGTTTACGTTCTCACGATTCAGTTTGGGTAGTGAATTCTTGAATTTTTAATTGCCGTTTGTCTCTTGGCGTTAACCCGATGAGAGGCATGTAGCCAGCATTAGCAGCAGAAAGTCTTGGAACTGGCCGAGATGGCATGCGTCATGGTAAGCCTTTGTGTGAGCACTTCATGTTGAGTTTTACCTGGAAGCTTTGGCCGCGCACCGCGCACAGTGTTCGAGGAACGCACGTGTGGATAAGATTGATCTTGAGTGGAAGATAATAGGACTGTGCCACAAAAGAGAACCGTGTGTGAGATAGAATTGCAAATGAAACGATTAAGAAGTGATATGGTTGCTTAATGTTCGACCTTTTTTGGTTTTTCTTTCGGAGACAAAAACAATAAGTGTGGCGGTTGTTAAATTGACAGTGGATAATGGTTTACATTTTATTGTTTTGGTTTTTTTTTTTTGGGGTCTGGAGGTAAAAGAGTTTTGATATATTGAGCATATGCAAATAGATGGCCGTTGGGATGGGAATGAGATTAGTTAATGTCACGTTTTCTGCGATGAGGCCTTACATTTTTAACGTGCCAGATGGCACACAAAGATAAACAAAAAGAACGCTCCTCAGCAGTGGAATCAAAAGCAGGAAAAGCGATTTTTTTGTAGAGCTTTGAAGGGCAGGCGTTACTCATATACTGGTTGTTCTTCATTCTTTGAGTAGATCCACGTAGGAGCCGTTGTTGGCTCGGCCCATCTAACATTTATAAAGCTTCATTCTAATTGGCCATAAAAATGTCGGTTGTGCTGAAATTCAGTTACATTAAATGACTTATTCATGCACAAGAACGATGCCGGAGACTCGAAGTCAATTTGAAGATCCGGCTCATTGGAACCGTGGTAATATTTATGCTTTACAACAAGGCGCGGTCGGGCTCATAAATGTGAGACCAATACATTTTTGGAGAGCTATATGCGAATCTGCTACTTCGAAGTTAATAAGGACCCTATGTGCGTTGTAACTGGTGACTGAATGTAATTTCCAGATGTGACCACTCCACAAAATCTGTAAATCCCAGCTGCCTATTCAATGACATATACGAACAGTCTTGTTTTACTGCTCTTATAAGAAGGTACCACTGCGACTGACTGAACGCCTGAAACAACTTGTTAATAATCTGTTTTTAGGCCGGGGATATCCAGATCGATATTTCCCATATTGTCGATATCAAGGCCGCATATGGCAGCGTGCATAGAGACACAGCGCCACGTCTAGTTTTGACATTCCTGCCAAGCACCTCAGGTTGTGTAGGATGACGATTCAGATCTCTTGCTGATCCATCAAGGTCGGTAAGGAACCCACCGAGACATTCGATGTCGAAAAAGGTTTTAGGCAAGGCGACACGCTGTCATGTGACTACTTAAACACCATACTAGAGAAGATCTTGCAAAACTTTCACGCCACTAGAGGCACGATCTTCCAAAAGTCCGTTCAACTGCATGCCTATGCGAATGACATTGACGTGATTGAACGAACACAGCGGGCCGTCAATGAGGCGTTTGCTGGTATTGAAGCGGAAACGGCTAAAATGGGTCTAGCGAGAAACCAGGGCAAAACAAAGTACACGCTGTCATCACGAAAGGACGCACAACATCGACGTCTCGGACAGAGCGTCATATTGGGCAGCAGAAACTTTGAGGGCTCTGGGCTCTGGAGTAAATAGGGAAAACAACACCAGTACCGACATCAAGCGCAGAATTACTCTTGCCAATCGCTGCGTCTTTGGGCTCAAGAGGCAATTGAGTAACAGGGCCATCTCTCGAAACACCAAATTGACTTTGTACAAAACTCTGATCATCCCAGTCCTGCGCTATGGCGCAGAGACATGGACACTATTGAAAGCGGACGAAGAAGCTCTTGGTTGTTTTGAGAGAAAAGTTCTGCGTGCGATCTTTGGTCCTGTTTGCGTTGATGGCGTCTGGAGAAGAAGATTCAACCACGAACTGTAGGGCTGTACAGCGGCATGTACCTAGTTAAGCTTTTTCGGATCCAATGCTTAGGATGACTAGGTAATGTACAGCGGATGGACACCACAGCTCCCTCCCGAAGAGTCATCGATAACGAGCCATTGGGTCAGCGCAACATAGAACGTTCTCGAACGATATGGTGCACACAACTGGAAAACGACCCAAACCAACTCAACCTCAAAGGTGTGCGCGGCTGGCGAAAGATCGTGGCTCGAGAGGCTTGTTGGTTGAGACCCAGGTCCACACAATCAAAGGAGAAGTCGAACAAGAATGCACCAATTCACATTACGCAAATATACCATAGAGTGATACGCAGAAGGGCAGTGAGCGGTGTAAAAATTCTTTAAAAAAATATGTGTAGCAATGCACCCATTCTAGAAACTCCGAATCGGATATTAGATTAAAACAAGACTGGAATTGTGTCGAGCACATCATGCACCATGCATGAAATATTGAAAATTCCCTTCATTCTCAAGTCAGGCCATTGAAAAATTTGATAATAGGGAAAACATATCTAATTGTTCCATTATTTGAGTTACATATATGGAGCGGTTATCAATGCTTAGACCGACGGATTGCTAATGAGTTCCTTCAAAATCTAGCTATCTCTAGCAACATGCATGTCAACTCATTTAATTTTCATCAGTCGTTTGGAAGCTAAACCGGGCACTGTGCAATTGGCACTCATGTTCGCAGGATGGGTGATCCATATAATGATTTTGCAAAAGCTTCATGGATGAAAAGAGGAAGAGAATACTCATCACCTTCTCTGCTCCTGCAGTGCTCATGCCAGTCGTAGGTTCCTGCACCTGGGAGCCTACTACTTCAGCAACCGTAACGAGCTAAATAGTGCCAGCATTGGCCAACTAAATCGGTTCATCAGCAGCACCAACTGGTTCCAGCATTAGGAGAAGTCAATCCGTGTGGTATCACAATGGGCCTACTCTGGCCTAAGTGTGACTGCTCTGCAGCAGTCAGCCACTGCAACCTAACCTAACCTGGAAGCTAAACCTTCGATGAACTCATTGCAATGTACTTATCATATATGCATCACAAATGTTCCCCATAGTCATATCCAAAAGTTTATTATCTGTGATGAGAATATGAAAAACTATTTCTTCTCCTTATTTTGCGTTTCCTTTGAACGATTCCGCTCCAAATTGTGTAGCCCTCATCATTTGCATATTTGTTAAAAAATGAACACGATTCAAAGTCGCCGAGTTACAAAAAACCCCGATACATCATGAACTCCGTAGATCTCATATATTTCTAGGAACTTATCCCAAATATTTGTTTACTCCCACACCACTGCTCGACACGAGTATCAGGCTTTGTAGGAGGTATGTATTTTCTTACCATATCCCCAAGAAGTATCCCTTTTCTGTCAAACTCCCTAATTCGTGTGGAAACCACATCATTCAAATCATTCGATTTTTAATGAATCCACTGCGTAGGGGTCGAGTTTCGTGTCTAGTTTATCATTGAAACAATAAAACGAGCACTGCGTTGATGATCTGGCGGCGGCGCGTTCAGGGTGCCATGTGTGGTTTTAAGTGATTTGTGTCTGTGTATAATTGACATACCCTTGCGCTCATAAGATTTTATGAACAATTTCGGGATATGTGGAACAGATTGACAGTCCATCAAATACTTTTGTTTATGTCTTACCATTTGGACCGAAACTCTTGCGGGGGGTTTGTGATTATTTCCTTTAAGCGGTTTTATTTTCGGGTTGAGTCAATGACACTTGACAATGTCAACCCTTAGGAAGATCGTTCGGAGCAGATTGTGTTTCTAGAAGATTCGTGTGTGTCATTTTGGATGGAGAAATTGTGTAGGAAATGTGTTGAGTTTTTCTGACGTTAAAAAAAAGCATGTCACATGTTGTAAAAGACAATTACTGCAAAAATTGTCAATTTATCAGCGAAACACTTTATCGCCGTGGCGTTGTACGACGTATGTACGTCGACCCCAAAGCATCATCGTAGGTTGGATCCCTGGTCTGAGGAAAAATATTTTTCCCTTTTCCACCTCTTTCGAATCACTGACAATGGTTGCTACGAAGCTATGCCCTGGCAACCCACAAGCTTTAGCGCCACACATATTTTTGTTGTTATTACTTGCATCACCAAGAACCTCCTTGATCAGCTACGGTCAATACGATCCGCGGAATTAGGGCACATATGACATGTAGATCTTGGCCTACATTCTCGCAGTGATCGCGTTCATTTGACGCAATAATTTAAGTGAACAGATCACGCACATCGCAATATTTTCGCAGGTTTGTTGCGGTGAGCAAACAAGCTAAATTGTCGCGTGATCGCATGTGAGACTTCGAAATGCGAAGGTAAACAGTGACACATCCTGCAAATCCAATGTGTGTCAGAGGTACGGCGTAAGAGTGCCACTGGACGTAATCTTTTTCGATCGTTTCTCTTAATTGATTTGTTAATTAATTAATAGCTTTATAGAGCGATGTTGACTAATTTGTGTTGCCAGGAATACATACACGCCTGGTGACTTTTATATTTAGTAAGTCGGAGGCATATACTTTCTGCACCATTAACGATTCATGCACTGAAACTATAACGTCCGGGTTGTTATACGAAAACATGATTACGAAGCGACATTAGAACAAGGATTTCTATTAGGAGACTGATTCCGATTTGTATATATATATGGGTGGCGCTACAGCCCATCGAGGATCAGGGCCTAGCTTCTCAGTAACCACTCGTGTTGTACGTGCTAGTGTTCTCTCATGAGTGGAAGGGACCTACAATTGTATGCCGACTCCGAACGGCCAAGTTTGAGAAGCTAGACAGGAAATATTCTTTGAGCATTGTCAATGACTCGAAAAAAGTGAAGCGTGAACATTATTTTCGTCGCTCAGAGCAGGATTCGAACCTACGAGGTCGAGCACATACCGACAACGCCACTGATTTCGATTTGAATGCATGTAGTTATTTTCATAGAGAAAAATTGAAAACGCAAAACATACCGAATATAGTCTGAAAGTAAGATGGGACTGCATGTATGCTACGAATAATTTAAACTACGAGTACGATTCAAACCCGAAAATCGAGTTCCTACAATAGATTAATCTGTATTTAAGTTCGTTAACCACTAAATATTTTTGACAGCACTTTTATATCATTTTCTCCGAACAAAAAAACATCGCTCGAATTTATGGGTGGTCAAGGAGGCAATAAGCTGAATAGTCGGCTATTTCCGTAGTAGTTGGACGTCACGATCAATAACTACTATTTTAATATAGTTAAAGGGTTTATCTAGTAGTTAAGAACGGACCGTCTACAGAAGTTCTTAAATCATTTGGAGAGGATCTGGTAGGGCGCTTGTCCTACCTTGTATGATATGGTCGAAAGAAAGCATGCTGGAATATCAGTATCGTTTCCACAAGAACGCAAATCCTTTTGGCTGTTCCACAAATAAATTTACTTTAAGAATAGCTTAGAGTACCCGTATAGGGTCAGTAGGTTCGGCGTAAGTACATTTGTTATGTTAGTTAAGCTAGTTTTAAGCATATTTGTCTACCATGTAAGTAAATGAATTAAAAATAAAACAAAAATGAAAAAAAAAAGAAATAGCCAATATAATCTGGACAATTGTTGGCTTCCATTGGTATTAGTTCTGGGTACGCTGCTTCCAGTCATCAAGACCAAGCTGCACACATATTACATCCGGATGATTTGGTCTCTGCATCGGATTTTCGGTCTACCTCTCCTTCTCGAACCAGAAGGCTCGAATTCGAAGAACCTTTTGCTGGAGTGTTATATATCCGTGCGCTCGATGTGGCCGATAGAGTAATCTTATATTACCTTTAATTCTTATTTGTTTAATCTCGTGCACATTCAGTAATATAATATGAATCACGCGCCCTCACAGGAACGGCCTAGGACGGACAGACAATTTTCTTGTGCTTATTTCTCTTATTTCTACTCCCCGTTTTCTATTCACTTGTGTGCAAATGTACTGAATTTTAAATTGATAATTTACTTTAAATGTGACTGAGTTGATTGGGGTATCAGTATAAATCCCCGAAATTACCACCATACATAATATTTACGGCTCCACTTTTTTCGTGAAGCAATAATGACTAACTGTTTTTTTGACTAACCACTACTCAGCTTAGTAATAATTCTCAATAAAACATTTTTTTGCTGAGTTAAATTTTTCTTCCGAAAGTTGGTACGTGTGTTTATGTCCATTGCATTAGATGTGATGTCAAAAGTCAAAAATAAGTGAAACTCAAAAGCAAAGAAAATATATGTTATAAAATAAATAATATGATGATAATATGAATATGATCAACAAGTAAATAGAAAAAAACAACAAGTGTCAATTAATATACCAAATAAACCTTTAATAAACAAACAAAGTTTCCTCAGGCGCCATCTATGATTTCCACGTTTCAACGCGTCCTAGTCAGTGATGACAGTGAAATTTTACTAGGGAGTTTTAACTCAGTGAGATGTGTTGTTGTTGCTTCCCATGTGAAATCTTGCTATGCTGAGCACTGACCAGTCAACATAACTTGCCTTGTATTGCATGTGTTTATTTTCAGGGTAGAGGCGATGCGGCCTACGACATAAGGTGGCTTATGGCGCGTTCACTATAGAAGAGGTGTTGTAGAATGAGGCAGATTCTTGCGAGGACGCTTATAATGCATCTTAAATGGCTGTAGTATGCACAGCACCATGCACTCAAGTGGTTGCTGTAGAAGCTAGTGCCAGGGGCACTTGTCACCCCCAAAAATAATTAAATACAGTGAACTTTCCCTAAGTCGAATGGTCACGGGATATCAGAATGTGTTCGAGTTAGAAGGAGTTCGGCTTACTAATAAGGTTAACAAAAAAATCGACTTATGGAGAGTCCAGTGGGGACCATGTGTCATTTTGTTTTTTAATATCACTTTGAATCTATTGAAATGAAAGTCACACCTCTTTTTGGACAACTCTGACGATACACATTCCTTACAAAGCCAAATGAAATTAACCTGAAATTGGATTTACCCGTGCATGGATACATACACGTGTGGGTACTTTTGTTTATGTCATGAACACAAAAAAAAGTTTTCTGACTTTCGGCACATAAAGGAGCCATGCACGTGATGTTTTTCTTTCAAACACTTTGTAAAGTAAAATAGTACTTTTAATCAACACTGTCATTTGTCACAGTGCTTCCCGCACGTGTTCCATTGGACGCAATCAATTAGTCGATACGTTCCTTCATGTTTGCAAAAAAAGGAACAGTTTTTTTTTTTCTAAAAAGGCTCATGAAGGCAATTCATGCAACACGTGTACAAACAATCAGAGAGTAATTCGCTATGGTCTCACACAACAAACAAAGCGTGAAATGTTCTGTTTGCCGATGGATTCAAAAGATAATTCTCACAAAGGACTTTTTTGGGAAGAATGAACGTATTATCGGCTATGATTTGTATGGTTTTTCAGGTACGCAGAAAAATTAAAAGTGATTGAAATAACCACCCGCAGTGAACGAAGGAAGTGCACGTGAGGGAAGCGATAGAGCAAATTTCGCTTTGTGTGACTAACTAAGGTTTGTGTGGCTCTGTGAAGTAGCCATGACCTAGATACACATAAAGTGTGCATGTAGCAATGTAATCAGCTAGAGATTGGGTTAGACTGAGTACTGGAAGACCGACAGTCAAGTATGAGATCCGTTATGAGTGAAATCACAACAGCTCTGGTAAATAAAACGCCGAAGTCACGGAAAAGGGAAATCTATAAATTTGTAAAAATTTTATATGACAGTTTTATTTGTTGTCTCCTTTAAATTATGTTGATTTGAACTGAATTTTGCAGACTTAATGGTTTGGATTGACAGCGCAGGACGATTAGGGAAATTCTGCAGTCATCCCACTCTGAACTAGAATAATCGACTTCACAATATTGGCGAATACGATCTATCTGTTGACCCGCAAAGGACTGAGTTATTATTGCTGGACTGCACTGAATAACAATGCTAACTTCTTGGGTTTAATACTGTCCATTCAATTAATCTGGAAATTCAACACCCGTGTCTGAAAAGCACCCACGGCTTTGAACTGCTGCCAATAAGCAGGGATTGAATTGGGATCCTTTTGACTATCGGGGGATAAGTCTCATTTACATCGCCTACAAGATCTTCTCTGCCGTTATGTGTGGGCGCCTGAAACCATTCGTCAACAACATGATGGTTTCAAGCCTGTGAAGTCCACCATCGATCAAATTTTCACGAAAAAACCCAAAAGGTGCAGATCGACACCCACCACCTACTTGTCGACTTTAAGGCCGCATATGACAGCGTGCATATAGACTATCTATCAACGCCATGTCTAGTTTTGACATTCCTGCCAAACTCGTCGGGTTGTGCAGGCCGACGATGGAGAACTCTTGTTGCTCCATGAAGGTCGGTAACGAACTCACCTTCAATGTCAAAAAAAGTTTTAGACAAGGCGACGCGCTGTCGGACTTTTTTTTCCACTGGCTATTGATTGCAGTAATCGGATCCATACTAGGGTGTGATTGTGATATGGTCGACTACGCATAAAAAGTTCATGAACTACAACATGTGTGTAATGTAGGAGGAGGAATATTTTTTATGGCTTTTTAATACATTGCACATTGCACTTCATCTTTAGAACCCCTTCAGAACCAATCTGGAGCTTTGTATTTACAAAAAAGTCAAGAAACCTTTTTAAACACCCCTTAATGAAATTGGCATATAATACCACCCTTGGATAATGCAATATACCTACCATATCACATTCCCCGAATAGTTTCCAAAAAAGAAATACTTCTGTACTTGTAAATTCATAGATTATGAGTTCATTCATTAGTTTTAAAAAGTAGGGACATTTGCGACTACTCAGTACATTAGAAGAACAAAAGAAAGCACCTAAATCTGAATTATAATTATGTTAACGCTCCAATATTCAGCAGAAAATATTACTTTCACTAGGGGTCCCCGGTTAGAATCCCAGTGAAAGCTAAACTTAGTAAACTTTTTCTGATTTTCAAATCTGATCCAGTCACCATTTGCTGACAATTTCGCCAGCAACTCAATAACTTCACCTAACCTTAATAAGACTGCAACACCCATTCCTTTGTCTTCTTATCCATTTGGAAGGATGTGTTGCAAAGGACACAGACACTATCCTTGTTATGTGGAGTTTTGGCCCATTCCTTCTCGTTTGAGCTCGTAGCATGTAAACTTTCACCTGAGTCTGAGTTTACATTTTCGGGCTTCCGTCCAAATGGCATGGCTAGAATATTGCCAACAATTTCATCAATGCGCGGAACTACAAATGTTTTCGACAGAAAAAGTATACTCTTTCCCCTCCTCGCTAGATAAGCCTTTTTTCATTCCTTCCGCATCCCATTTACGAATCTCCCCTCTTTAGCATGATCTGAAATGAATTATAATAATATTTCAGTTGTCAGTTCAGTTGTTGCTATAATGTCACTCAAATAACTGAAGAACTATCAAATGTCCACCTCAGAAAATTTGTAAGACAATGAGATTGAGCGCTCATAAGTCTGTAGCAGGAGTTCTGCTCCATTGCCGAAGTTATGTACTTTATGTACAGCGGTGGTCAGAGAATAAGCATTGGCAACATTTTTTCGTTAGCAGAATATTTGAAAATGTGCTTCATTTTCCTAACTTTGATTACTTATCCTTACGCACGCAGACAACTGACACGTGATGTCGATATAAACAACACGTGTGTTTACGTACAGAGCGGACGTAGAATTGACACAACGATCTTAAATTAGTTTTTAATTCGATTTAAGTTAGTTAAAATTTAAACTAAGTTTATTCAATCACTATCAGCACAGCATTCAAGAATAACAAATTGTCACTAGATAGGTCAAAAGCAGTCATGCACACCTGAATTGAGTAAAAATATTATTAATATGAATAACCAACTAAAGTGGTGTGTGAAATTGCAAATCACGTGGGATTTTTGTTTTATTTTGTTATTAAGTGCTGAATGCAATAAACTATTTCAAAAAATTAAAACGTACGTACCAATCCAAGGGATGAGCCTTCGCCGAAAGACAATTGCTACTGAAGACCGGCTTATCACTTAATTACTTATCAGGCAGACGACCCATGAAGGGTCCGAGCCTGAGCAATTGCTGCCTTCCATCGGTCACGGTCCTGGCCACGCTGTTTCAAATCATCAAGGCCAAGCTGGCTTACACCCGGAAGGCTCGGATTCGAAGACCGGCTGGAGCTGTCCATTCGCTCAATGTGGCCGAGCCGATGTAGTGAACGGATTTTTGCCTTCCGGACTACATCCACATCCTTGCACAGCTTAGAGTTCGCGGTTGTGTCTTCCCCTCCATTCGTCTTTCTTGCAGACTGGACCATAAATCCGACGTGGATTTTTTCTTTCAAAGGCATCAAGAATCAGCTCTGCAGTTTTGCAAACATAGTGTCCAGCTTTCGGCGCCATAAAGCTCGACTGGCAAGATAAGAGTTTTGTAGAGTCCAGTTGTTTTGACAAACCGAACTAGCATCGGTTGCCAAGGTTGATTCTACGTCGGATGTCCACTACGATGACATTCGTGGAGTTTACGTTTGCTCCGACGTAGACAAACTCCTTTACTGCCTCGAAATTGTAGCTGTCGATTGTAACGTTTTGGCCTAGGTGGTGTGCGACGGATCGTTTTTTGCTCCACCGAACCAATAGGTTAATCAACGCTACACTTTAAAAACAGTCAAACATGGTGCATTATGGTGTGGGCTGCAGTTTCATAACATGGTGTGTTAAGATTGGCGCCAGAATGGATTAGCACCAATTTAAATAAATATTGGAAGAGTATATGGAACCGTTGCATATACAATTATAAAGTCTTTTGGTGGACCATTGTCGCATCTTTCAGGCAGAAACCAACTATGTTTATCAAGGAAAAGACGCCAAACACAGATACCGAAAGCCAGAAGTCAAATCATAATCGCTTCAAAAAATTGCGAAGCATATGAGCTGATCTCCGGGTTGCCACCCCCATACCCATTGATAATACAAAACAACTGCTGAAGCTTGATATCGTTGTTCAAACCGATCGAGAATGCCGCACTACGAAACAATTATGGCCCGCAATTTAAGATCAAGCAGCCAGATCTGATAAAGCTGACCGACTTTAGGACTCTTATTGGGGTCACTTCTGACCACTTCCTCGTCGAAGCTCATGTTTATTGATTAAGTTTGGCCTACAACAATTTTTCCATAAGCTGCAGAGACGATGTAGAAACGGCAACTATTGCACACCCTCTCTGTATTTGCAGGGCCCTCTTCTCCAGAAGGAGACGTCGATTATGGACAATGTGTGTCCCCCATATTCATTGCTTAATCAAAGGCATCGACTAGATCCTCGTAATAACACAACGGACTTATACTGTCTTAAGTACAGCTTTGCAAACTTACAGTCTTGCTTTGAGCATCGTTATTTAACTGCAACGAATTGATCAAAATTTCGCTATGTAGGCCATGCCCTCTAAGTTTTAAACAGAAGAGGTCCAAGCACTCCCTCTTCAGTTGCAGAATGCAGTGTCATCCACTTCGCATCTACTTGCTTAGACGCTGCTTACACTTTTCTGATACATTGCAAACCAACATTATTCGATCATAGGACAGGAAATGGCAGAAACATAAGTAGAAAAATTGTCTCTGATATCGGCGCATCGCTGTGCCGTATTACAGAATGCATCATCACGACTGAACGCAGATAAATGGCGCTTCAATAAAATGCCCTGAGTTCAATTTAAAATTAAAGTTAGTACATATGTACATGTATAGACTTCCTTAAAATAATCAATTTGCAAACTCGAATAACACTTCAAAGCCTCCATAATAAACAAAGAAAAGGCAGCTTGTGTTACACCCGGCATTCCCTGCCAATCCCATCGCACATCAGGCATGTGTATGTATCCTCGATCCTGGCAATCCCACCACAACCAGCATTCAATTCGGTTCGGCACATAGTCAATGCTGCGCCCAGATAAGAGACCGCAACGTGTTATCCCCTGGTGTTCTCAGCGACGGCACCGGCAGAGCAACATTCCACAAACAATTTAGCATGCCTCAGCCCACGCACGACGCCGACTTGATAACTAGCCCCACTGGCAGTCGGCCTGGTCGCTGTGGTGCCTCCCAGTGTTCGTTCATCTCTCCCCCTCGCTGTGGCTCTGGCTCTCCTCCACACTAGGAAACAGTGTGAAAAACACTCACATCACTCGTGAATGTGAATGTGAATGCGAAAGAAAACAGCCAAAGCACCTTCTCGCAGATATGCCAATGTAACCATCACCGGAACGCGATTGCCGCCGCCGTCGGTCGGTCGCGCTACTGCAGAGTGTCATGAAAAACGAATCTTCAAACAAGAAATATGCCATCGCGATCGTCGCACTGACCCGCCAAGGGCAGGTAGTCGGTCGTTTGTGAGCCGCTGCGTGGCGGTCCGACAATAATACTAACACATTGTCACGTCTATCTAAACCGCAACGTGTTCCACTCCCTTCAACTTCAGCGGATACCGACCACCGCAAACCGCGATAATCTCCGTATAACTTGTAATATGCTGTCACACAAATAAGGTATTATTCCCCATGCCCCATGCCAGGCTTTCATTGAGCCATTCCGGCAGTCATCCATCCATCCATCGTGTGGGAAACACACGACAAATCTGTTTCCCACGGTCTGAAAAATGTATCTGACAAAGGCAGCAACGATGACTGTAACGGAGCGCAGTTGGCGCACACAGGCGCGAGCAACCGGGTGGACGGCCAGCTTGGCAGGCAGTCTGATTTGCCGCACTCGCCCCCACCACACCACACTCGTGGCGCGCTCATTCGGTCCCCTTTTCACTGCTCTTTCTGTCTGTGTGTGTGTGTGTTGGTTTTTTTTTATCTGTTCCACTCCGGATTTATTTTATCGTCACCGCTGCTGCGCTACTTTCTTTATAAAAGGAGGATGACAAACGTGTTTATGGTTCATTCCAAATTCAGAAGCGGTTGTGAACACACGCCAGGAGCAGAGAGTGGATACGATCTCTATCGGAACTCAATTAAGAATTCCCGGATCTCAGTTGTTTATTGGATTACGACGCACTGACGGACAGTCACAACACAACATGGTCATGGAGATGTCGAAGACCTATCAGTACCGCAAGGTTATGAAGCCGCTGCTGGAGCGCAAGCGTCGCGCCAGGATCAACAAGTGCCTGGACGACCTGAAGGACTTGATGGTGGAATGCCTGACACAGGAGGGGGAGCACGTCACGCGGCTGGAAAAAGCGGACATTCTGGAACTCACCGTGGAGCACATGCGCAAGCTCAAGCAGCGCGGAGGACTAACACTCAACAAGACCTACAACACAACGCAATTGGAATCGTTTCGTTCGGGATACGTGCATGCGGCCGATCAAATATCCCAAGTGCTAGCAGCTCCCGGAATTAACGGCGAGGTCGGATCGAAGATCATGCGATATCTGGCCGATCAACTGATTCAGATGCAAGCGCTGCCTGCGATGACTTCCTTCAACCTGCCAGTGGTCATGGGACCAGCAGTGGGCGGCGGCGGCGACATGGAAATGATGATCGACGTTATCAAAGTCGAGTCGCCGACATCAGATCCCGCGGACGTCTGGAGACCATGGTAGAAGCTAACCGAACGTTTCTGTAAATGTAAACAAAAAGACTGTGGCAAATGACGCGTTTTGTATATTACTTGAATCAAAGAATCAAATGTCTTCCTCTGAGCCGTAATTTATCTCGAACTTGAATTGTTGTTCTCTAAACCACTGTGATATAGTTGATAGAATGTAAGCGCATAGAAATGTATTTTACCGATGATAAGAGAGCTTTAAATATTTAAATAAACCACTCAAAGATTTGTATTTAAAAAAAAGTGATTTCCTATGTTTTTCCTTTTAATCTGGTGAATGGTTGTTACTTGGAGCGTGGGTGCAAGTGATCTTGGACGATCGTAGAAAAAGGAATAAGATCATTTTGGGTGTCCAGTGTTGGTCTTTTTGTAGACGTGCTTTGGGTTGGGGTTGACCATATCACTAAATCCAGAGTGGGCGATTGTTGTGGAGTGAAGGCATCAGTGACTGCGATCGAGTGCTACTCCTATACGTCCTGATTAGAGTGACTGTTCATATTACTTAACAGTTTACTGGATAGTATGAAGGACGCATTTTTGAATTGGCAAAAACTTCGTTTCTTGATAAATCCTTTTAATTGGAATGAATTTGAGTGTTGATATGATGTTGGTACACATCCTTAAACTCCTCCGTTTAAGCAGACAGATTATCTCCACCGCTGTGCGGCTTAGTGTCCTTCGACACCACCCACAAAAATGCAAGTGACAAAATCTGTCACATTCTAAGTCGCTTTGCCATGAAATGTGAGCAATGGAATACGCAAGTATTCCAAGATCGTGAGTGAGAAATGTCACATGAATTTGACAGCGATATATATTTTTGGGTAATGGGACTAAGATCGTTATATGGAGTGATTACCGTGTTTTCTGAAAGCGTTACTTTAAGATTGTTGCATCTTCTGACCAACGTCCTACATCTTCTTCCTCGAATACCTGTTGCTGCTGTTCGAAAGCACATCAGAACAGACTTGTTGCTGTTGATTTGTATTCCCACTTTAGGAAATGTTTGATGTTTTTCAAACCAAAATACGTCTTGAGTATGTCAGCCCACGTGTAACACCTTCTTTTGGCCTTCACCGTACATATCCATCTTTGAACTGTGTTATTAAATTTTATGATTGTCTGAAATAAACCCTCAATTTTGATCCCGCCAATTCAAATTCAGTGCGAGGATAATTAGGAAAAAGAAATTAACCAGAACACTCCTACTTTGAGTTAAGCTAAAGTTTTTTTTTTTTCAGAACAAAAGAAGTTGGTAACATGGCCTTACAGCCCTCTCCGTTGAAGGTGATGGCCAAGCCAACATCGTTTTCGAAAAAACATTGACCGATGACTGCAGCCAGCTAAAAATTCGCGCCAAACAGTGTCTTTATCGAGATGCTGTGAACGGTTTGGTTCTCATATGGATCATCCCAAATTCCGAGCATAGACCCATGACTTGAGTCCGCTGCGATGAGGCACAGTTCAGTGGAATGATTGTAATAATTTCATAACTCGCTACTTTAGCACATTGTAATACTTATTCATTTACTTCTTGAGGAGAATCAGTTCTAATTGTCTTTACCTGAAAATTTGCTAATACAGCGATTGTCCATATAAGGCAATTCGTAATTTCCCAGTGTAATCTTCTTTGTGATTCTATGCGCTCGGACAAGAAAATTAAGGATTTTGTCCTTGATATCCATTTTCTTGCATTCTTCAAAAAACGTTTCACATGAATCTGGAATTAGTTTTCGTACAATTCCGGCGAACAATTGCGCTTTGATCACAAACATTAGTTAGGCAGGTAGGTCCCAACTGATTTGTTGTCTGCATAAGATCTGCTGCTGAGCTTGTTCACTGGTCTGTTCTTGTCCTTAGAAGTCTGCGTAGGACTAAATTAGAGGTTCTGCACCTATGTCCATTAACCTAATCCCATCCTATATGTGCATACAGTGTGTCCAGTGGTTGGATCCTATTACGCAAGTGTTACGGATTGCTTTTTACACTTTTCTCAACTGCCAAAACATTATCTTTGCAGTTGAAAACTCACTGGCTCATGCCAGCCTTCCCTAAATGTATAACATAAACACGTAGGAGCATATCATGCCATTAAAATGACCAGCATTAACGTCTTGCTTAAAATAAAACGCTGTTCCATTAACGTCTCTCTTGAGTCCCTGCTTGTGCCGTCGGCAATTTCACAAGCATGCTTGTTACGTGCCCTTTAGTTAGATTTTTGTACATTCAGTTTTAATATGGCTAAAAACGGTGATCCAATTTCGATTTCTTTAAACTTAGACTTATCAAGATTAGTATAGATCAATTATATCAACTATATGTACATGGGCAAATGATCTGGGAACTTCGCTAAATCTGAGAACCAATCACATGGAATTCCCTCTAATCGCAGAGAGTTATGGTTTGAATTTGAAAATGTTTCTCCCGAACTTCTTGATGGTTTCTGCTTGTGCAACTATTGCACAATTTGTCGCCGTCGCAGTTCCGGTAAGCGCTGTTATGTCACTCTAATTTCATCCTAAAGAAGATCTGGAAAATGCACACGCGGACGACATTGACGTGATAGATCAAACACATCGAGCTGTGAATGTCGTCTTTATTGGCACTAAGACGGAAGCGGAAACTTCTCTCTGAAGATCAAATTGACACTGTAAATGACCTTGATCATCCCCGTCTTACTGTATGATGCAGAGGCATGGTCTATATCCAAAGAGGATGAAGAAGTTGTTAATCTTTTCGAAAGACAAGTCTTGCTTGCAATCTTTCGTACTGTTCATAAAATTTGGAGAATAATGTACGAACTACATAGATGGGATGTACAGCGACATTAGTATAGCCAGGCGTCTACGGAATACACAATTTGGCTAATGTCAAGGCATCTTCTATTCTGAGTCCGTGAGACAACGCAACAAAGGACGTCCACGCACAAGGTGACGCACGCAAGTAGAGGGGGTCATCAGCAAGTTTGGCAAGTAAAACTAGAGACTGTTGGCGAGAGATCGTGCTGGCTGGAGGGGCATGTTAGGTGAGGTCCAGGTCCACCTCGGACTGAAGAAGAAGTTCAAGGCACATGTGCTCAGTACTTACAGGTTGATCCCTAGAATGCTAACTAGAGTCCCTTGCACTAGTGTTTGCCCATGTCATTCGTCATCTGAGAACTCTGGTCATTACACAATGGCGCGGCGGGTCGTCGTTCGGAACAGAATAAATTCTCCCTGCTCAAGGCTGAAAATAAATTGAAAAAAATAAATCGTCGTTGTCCTGGGCGAGATAGTAATGTCCTCAGCCTTGTAGTGATATGGCATTGCTGCGCCATCTATCTATTACTTTTAGAGCTTAAGTGATGACCAAAACCACGCGTTTCTGCCATGATATCATCTGTTTTGAATGAAAAACATTTGTTCTAGTTCATACTTTTCAAAAAGCATCGCTAGAATAGTTGGAAAATAAATAGATGAAAGTTCAACAATAGTGGCGTCCAGATTGTAAGTACCCACAAGGAAACAACTCGTTGTAAAGAGTGGACATTGCAGCACATTAAAAATAAACACTAATATTTTATTAATTGATATTTTATTTTATTTTAATATTTTATTGCTAAGGGTTAAACTAAGCAATATAAATCGGTTGGGCAGGTATGCGACAAAACCCCATTTTTAGTATTAAGCCAACAATGCAGCCTAGTAACTTAATCCAACCTGGTATTAAACCTAGTTGTAATCACTAATTGTAAGATAAAAATGTTCTTAGTCATTTTAAATCGACGTTCAGATTAAACCACACGTAGTACAACCCCGTCGCACAACAAACAAAATGCTTTGAAATGACACCCCTTGTCTGGTAGGAGTCAATACCTACCTGAATGATAACCTCAGAAGCACCAAATGTATACTTCCAATGTAAGAAAAAAAACACCAAGGACATGTCCAGTTTCATGCGCACCGAAACGCCCTCTGTGTTGTCCAAACTACATAACCGTTCGAAGACTCACACCGCCATCTATGAGAAAAAACTCGCTTGAATGCTCCTTTTCCAATTGGAGCGTGTTCAACAAGGAACTGTGCGTCCTCCTGTTGCAACTTGCAATCCAATGAACAGGTACAGTACCTGTCCCTCAGTACAAGTTCATTGACTCAAAATAAGTTAAATGAAGGAAATGTCCTATCAAACAAGTGTTTCGATTCAAAGCAAAGGCGATGACGATCGAGAAAGGATACCAATTGTTGAAGAGAATAAAAAGAAATAGTTTGTTTATGTTTGTTAAGATTATGTTTTGTATTTTGTAAACGATTTGTAAATATCACATTATTTTAAATTAAAGCTTGTCAGTATGAATCTTGGAAGACATAGTGATTCATCAACCCCCTCCCCGTTTAGCAGCAGCCTCTGATCGACTTAAGCTTGAGCCCAACGATCACCGAACTGTGGAACTGCGATTTGATTGTCAGTGCAGCAGTCCAGTGGTTCCATGAGGTCGGCATCAGGAGCAGTGGTGGAGGCGGCAGTCCAGAAGAAGGTACCATTTGCGGTGCGCGCGAAATGAACTGGAACATAGATGGATGCTTGATCGTAGTGATCTTCGGATGAGATGCTGGATCCGCAGGATGAGGCGGCATAGATGCGCTCATTTGCTTCGTTTTCACTTTGCATTTCAGCTTCGGCGTTGCGCTGATTCTCCAAGGACTCCAGAGATTCCATTGATGGCTGCTTGTGAATGGAGTGTGTTGTGGTTTTCTTTTCGGATGTGTGGTTTTTGAAGATCGCCTTCAGGACTTTCTTCAGGCTGTACGACATCTTCTTGCTGTCGGCTTTGGTGTTGCTGTTGTATTCCATGGTGGCGTTGGTGGTGTTGTTGATTTCTACGCACATTTTGTTGTTGATTTTGAATGAAAATTGCTTGTCTTGGAAGAACTGTGAGTTGCTATCGACACGATTGCTGGTGTTTGAATGATGATCCTGAACGGAGATCCTTGCCCTTATATACTCACTCCGGCCATCCCCACTCCTGCACTCGGTGCACAGGCAGTTTACTGCGGGGGAACGAAATTCCCATGCACGGAGCACACAGTGCCTGGGACAGGGAAAAGGACCTTATCGGTCTGTTGCTTCGCACCATAATTCTGTGTCCTTACAGAAAGTCCATACATAAAAAATGGCAGGTGTTCGGTGGATTTTTATGGTTTTTTTTCTCTTCTGTGCTGTGTGTGCCCTTATTTGAGTGTAAAACCTGCGCCATTTGGTTGAATGTAGGAGTAAAGCAACAACAAGGATAATGTGGTAAATCCTTCGCAGAGGAATATCGTGGGAAACCAGAGTTTCTCATCATTCCCACACTTTTGGGTACGATCAGTACAAAGCAGTTTTTTTGTTCCTTTCGTTCGTTTGATTTTGATCTTAATAGTCCATCACGACCTTTTTTTTCCACTAGGAAAAGATAATGTCTTTTCAAAAAAGGATACACACATCTGAGGCCGAGGCAATTTGAACACGTGTGCATTTGAGATTCGTTGCCGTCGTGTTCGAGCTTGCTTCTGAGCACTGAGATCGTGGGATCGTGGGAGAAACAAATTTTGAAAAATTGAAAGGATCTCCAAAAACGGAACGATCCATTAAGGGGTGCGTGTAATTCAAGCAATGGTCCTTTCAGTCTCCTATTATCCCTGCTGGTTGCTTGGGCATAATGGAAATAAGAATACGATAATAGAATGTTTAACGAAACGTCCAGTGACCAGAGAGAGGATCTGTAGACGTGAGGTATTATTTTTTTAGGGGTTTATTTATGGCATGGGGATGAGAGTGCGTCAGTGATTAAAAGGATCAAATTATTGTTGAATTTATTTTCATCGTCAGTGCTCCTCGTGCGTCACCGAGAAGTGAGCTGGCCACGAGGTTGGAGTGTTCCCATCGGAGCCGATGGGCTTCCGATAACCGATGCATTGGGTGTGTGGAGGATGAGTTGCAGTAATTGGGGCGTTAGCTCATGCGTTGTCTTCTTTTTTTCTTTTCTTTTTTATCTGATGTGTGAAGCGAGGAGTGTGGACAAGGGACACTGGGAATTGATTACATTTTTAACACTTAGTTAGGATGCGACCGATTGAATTGTATTTTGTCTTAATGGAAATGTATTAATTGATGAATCTGGTTTGTGGGAGGCAACACTGGAAACCGATTCGCTTGTTAGAAACGGACAAATCCTGTGTCATTTAGAGAAATACAAGGATAAAGGTCGATGATGGAGGATTGAGTGTGTACTTGGTCTTCTCGACCCCTTTAGTGCATCATGCGGGCCATTGAAGATGAGACAAGTAGACAAAGGGTCGTTCCAAAATGTTCATTTTTACAAGACAATGACATGCAAAATAAGGGGGAAGGCGAAACCATTCGACTGCCATTCAAATATAATTATAAAAAATAAGACGAGGTTATTTAGCAATCAGTTTGTGTTGTGCGTGCTATTGTATCGTCTCGAGTAGAGAGGACGCACTGTTTAATGCAAGAACAGAATGGAGAAGATTAACAAGCATTGTCAGCGACTCGAAAGAGGTAGCAACTTCCTTGCTCGATTCTGGGATAGAACTTAGAAACATCCGAGCAGAAGTCCAAACACCGACTCAGCACTGTTCACGAATGACCTTAAGAAAGTGCAACTTCCTCTTCTTCTTTGTATGGCGCTACAGTCCGGGTGGGCCTGGGCCTCAACCAACAAGCCTCTCCAACTAGCGCTATCTCTCGATAGCTCTTTCCAGTTTCGCACACCAAGTTGGTTGAGGTTCTTCTCCACTTGGGTGCGTGCGTGCACCTTAAACGCGGGCGTCCTCTGCACAAATTCAAGTTGTTTTTAATGACTGGATGCAGAGTTCCAATATGCTAAAGCATAGTTTCTTAACCGTCGGCGGACCCCTCCCAACATAGAACTGTAGGGGAATGATAGTAAAGACATATTTTTTCGTTTTATTGAAAGGCCGTCGCGGACTACAGGTTGATTGGCTGTCGTAATTAATCGATAGCAGCAGACCCTCATCTGTGGGTCGCTGGACTGAAAAGTAAAGAAGAATTAATTACCATTAACGATGTACGAACAGATTTTTGAGTCGTATTGAACCTTGGTCCAGTTTCAGACTGATGCATTGCACTTCCCCCAAACGAGTGACTGGATTAGCACAAAGTCTCCAAAGGCAGTGGTGACTGAATCAACATATTTATCACCACTCTAGGACTCGAAGGGTATATGATTCAAATCTGTGTTGCAAACACTACTCCTGACGCGAACCGCAAACCAGCAGAGACAAAGTGGATGAATTTTCGACAAGCGTGAACTTATTTAAGACTTGAGTAACGTCAAGAGATTACAGCCTGTGCGGTTCGTGGACATGCCCCCAAAATTCGTAAGCATAAACAGGACCAAAGATCGCACGCAGAACTTGTCTCTCTAAGAAGCGAAGGACATCACTGCTCCATGGCGCGAAGGCATGGACAATCTCAAAAGTATGTGTGTGTGTCAACCTGGTCCTTCGAGAGACGTCTCTCTTACTCAATTGCCTCTTGAACCCAAAGAAACAGCGATTGGCAAAAGTTGTCCTAGGCTTGATTTCGCTGCTTATGTTAATTGTTCAATTTACTCCGAAGCCGAGGTAGATGAAGTCGTTGACTACTTCGAGGTTATAGCTGCCCATTGTGTCGCTCTGTCCAAGACAGAAATGATCTGTCCAGATTCTCAGTATCCACTGCGATTGTACTACCAGTTGTCCATTTTCATCCCGATAGGCTTTTGTTAGAATTTTATATCCATTTTATAATTGTTTCGCCCTTTGATAAAACACAGGGTATGTAAAATGTATCCCATATAATCTAAGAACGAGCAACTTCTTTATTAACTGACGCTGAACCATGAAAACACATGTGTGGAACGGGGCACTGTCATTAGACTACCATCATTTAATATACTGGAAGTCCCACACGCTAAACTTTTTGTCTTTTGTCTCTCCTTCTAAAATCTTTAAAATTACAAATTGTTAAACTAAAGTAATTAATGAAAATTAGTTTTCACATATCACCCAACCACCTCTCATGATTGATTCACTGAAAAAAAAAGAGTATACCTGCACGGCGAGCCAAACTAAAAGGAAAAGTATCCTGCTGAGTCCGTATGAAAAAATGCACAACACAATAGCACGCGCAACACGATTGGTTGCGGCAGAAGCTAAACCCAAGACAACCGCGAGTGTAGCGCCATCCGGGGAAGAACAGAGAAGGTGTAGCTACCTAATTCTGTGTTTACACCGTAGATACGTTTTAGAACAAAAAAAGATTTAGGTGTATATTGTATTCCATCCGCGAGTTATAAACTATGGAATGCGTTAATTTTGAATTGTTATTCGTGAGTGATGCATGTTGACCTAAACCAACTGAGCCATGGAGAATGTACTCGTGGACGTTTACTTTTTAAAGTAAAAGGATAGCTCATCATCCAATTCAATTTATTTGAATAAAAACTGAAGCTAGTGAAAACTGAAGTATGCCGGGGATTTCGCTGACAGCCCAGTAACTTACCTTAGCTAGTGGAAAAGGTGTTGGATCGACAATAATGTTGGTCCGCTCGAAATGATGTTGGTGGTGTGGCGCCTACTTAGCTGCGATGGAAAACGGCTGGATAGTGCAGTTGATGTGCTTGGTGGAGAAATAGCCACTGGTTCGAATCCCAATGAATGTAAGCTTAATACACTTTTATCTGATTTTCAATTCTGGTCCACTCACCATTTGCCGTTGGGATAAAAATGACGCTGCTATCGCTGGAGTTGTGGCCCGTGGCGTTGTGGGTATGTGCGTCGATTCCATCTCTGAGAGACAAAAATAATTTTCACGACCCCACCTCTTTTGAGTCATTGACAATGCTCAAAGAGTATTTCCTGTCTAGAAAAAGCTTCTCAAACTTGGCCGTTCGGAGTGGGCATAAAACTGTAGGTCCCTTCCCAACAATAGCACGCACAACACGAGTGGTTGCTGAGAAGCTAGGCCCTAGCTCTCTTTGGGCTGTAGCGCCACCCACAGGATTTACGTTGCACAATATTTACAAAGTTTCCAATGCTGTTTATTATTTTTCATTATTGATTATATATATATATATGGGTGGCGCTACAGCCCACCCATATATTTCATTATTGATTAGCTTATTTTATATTATGAGGATCTTTGACATCCGGGTGTTCAATTCCGTGTGTCCTTTGTGGTTCTCTCGCTGCTACTTGGTAGAACTGATACGTTGCGTTGCTGGATGTCCTTAGGAATCGTCTGCTTATTTAGCATATTCAACACGTTCAGGAAATGTTGGGTGGTTGCCGATTTCGTGTGGTTGCCCATCACGCGACCACACATTCGTTGAACACTCTGTGCGGTGTTTTTTTTTACCGAAAACAATGATATTCAAATTATTCGTGGGCAGAGAAATTGAAACACATTAAAACATCAAAATGGGGCTCTAGTATTGATACACTGTTTCATAAGCGCTCGTAGTAGACGCTTTCGAATAAAGTTGAGGTGGCTGTTTAAGATATGAATGTTAGAGTGCAAAACCTGTTTGATTCGGCTGCCTTCAGATCTGCGAGTGTTTCTAGAGTCACTCGAATCTGTAGATATTAACAAACCAGACGTTAAAAGTGCACAGACGTTAAAAGTGCACCACAGAATGCATTTTTTTGATTCGGATTCGGATTCACATGAATGGTTGTGGGCACTGGTATAGACAAATAAACATATCTATTTGATAAATAAACATCTTTATTTGTCTATGACACTGGATAAAAAAAAGATTAACGTTCAACGGCGCGGCAGTAAGACTATGTGCAGCCACTTCTTATCGTCAAAACAAAAAACATTCTGGATCAGCAAGTGATTAATGAAGTAAATGATTTATTTGTTGTCCGACACGTGGCACATTTTCTATAAGAGCACATGCTGTAAACATCTATATATCTGTTAGGAAAACTCATTTTGATTATATTGTCGGGATGCTGAGTGCTATTGTGTCTGTACAGTCTGATGACACATATGGCCTTGACACACCCCTTGGCAGACCCAGAACGAGGTTGGATCAAGCGGAAAGACTCGGTTGGTTGCGACTGGGCATATACGCTGATGCGTTAGAGTCGATTGCAAAGGATCGAGTGGCTTGTAGACCTCTATTGTATGCTTTACATCCCGATCATTCCGGTCAGAAGATGATGGTAATATGGTGATAATGACGATTGCGGTAAGACAGGATGGAGAAATTGGGATGTGCTACAGAAGACACTAGTACTGCGACCATAAATGTCTTTTAGTTATAGTGCTCCTTTGAGTAGACTTATGTAATTGTTTCTCAAAAATCACACGCGCGATTTCCTGAATTTGGCAATTATTTTGATTAAGGAATTAGTAGCCACTTGATCGGTAGAATGCAGGTCCTTTACGGAACTCTCAAGAAATGTCCAACTCTTGATAATGATGTCGACTTGCTTTTCCTGTACTTTCAGGAGATGAAAGCTGGACGCTGAACAAGAGTGAAGGGAAAATTGATCATCCCGTCTACGAGGAAGGTGAATGGAGGACCGACATCACCGCAAACTCTACGAGCTGTACAAGGATGGGGATGTGGTTTGGAAAGAAAACAATCTGTTGACTGTACTGACTCCGCCGCATGTATAACACACAATTTCCAGTAAGGAGGGTCGTCGAATCCGTGCCTCCTGATTCGAAAAGGGGAAGACCGGCGTTTCGGTACAGAGACCAAGTCATCGCGGATGACAGCTTGGCCTTGATGACTGGAAGCAGCGCGCCCAGGGTGGAAGGCAGCAATTGCTCAGGCTTAGTAAGTCCGTACTTTCAAGACATAAAAATCGACTACCAGCAAGGATTCGGATGATTGCATGGCCACAGCTAAGAGAAATGTTGGGAGGTCGTGCGATACTACCACTGTCATCTGCCTATCATCTCTTGGCTAAATCCGTTTTTTGGCGTTACGTTGTGGTTGTGCCTTCTGGGAGGTACTAAAACCGTAGTATAGCTTGGAGGTAGTAGGACGCCACCGTATTTTTGAGGAACAGTCGTCTCCAATGTTGTTCTAACCTTGTTTTTGATACTCATTTGAAGAGGTATCCTTTCAAATTTTTGCAGATTCGTCTGGAGGACACAGTGATGCAGCACCAAACTGCAAGGTGGATATGAAGAAAAAGTGACCCTCAACTTGGCACAGTAGTCACCCATGATACACAGAACACAATATTCCTGAGCCTTTTTTTAGATATGACGTCAGTTGTTGACCCCAGATTGAAATTAGTACAAATCATATAACTATGGTATACTTTGTTCAATTCCACTTTAAGACCGGGGATATTAAAAACTTTTTGCTTAGAAACAACAATACGGCCCGATTATGCCGCCCGCCCATAAACGCAACAGTCAATCTTTGTGGGTGCATTGGTTTTTCAACAATCACCCTTGGATTATCATTCGCCCAAATGCGGCAATTCTGCTTACTGATGAATCCACTGAGGTGCCTCATCACTGAATATGATTCTCTTCCACGAAGTGCACGATACGATTTTGATTTGAACGCCCATTTTCATAATAAGCCCGAATAACTTTAACGCGTTGTTCGATTGTGTATTTTTCCATGGTACAAATTGAGAATGCAGAAAAAACTTGACGTTTAGGTGTAGTTCACATTCAACATCGGCCATAACCCGTAAAGGGTCAGAGCCTAGCTTCCCAGCAACCAATCATGTTGTGCGTGCTATTGTTCTGTAAAGAATGGAAGGCACCTAAAGTTTTATTCCGACTCCGAACAGCCAAGTTTGAGAAGCTTTTTCTAGACAGAAAATACTCTTTGAACATTGCAGTAACTCGAAAGAGGTGGGCGCGCTTTTGTTGCACAAACCAGGGATCAAACCTACGACATCGAGGACGGACATACCCACAACGCCACGGGCCACCACTAAAATTCTTTATTCATAAAAAAAACAGTTCCATGTCATTTCCCTGAAAATACCATTTCACTTCCGCGGAAAACTAACTACCCATTGCAGCATACAAACTGAAGTGCCTTACTGTTATTCTAGTTACTGATGCTCTCTAATCTTGGTTTTCCATGAAATGTCTTCACATCTACGCCGTACTGTAAGTGCACATCCTTGAACTACCCTGGTGGTCGAAACAAATTTCGTATAAATTCCCTCCACAGCCAGGAAGTAAATTGTCCAGAAAATCTTATCTTTGTCACCACGTGTTCGAAAAATTGTTGCAGCAATTCAAATTACAGCACACATTGCCACGTAAACCCCGAAGAACATCAATTAGCAGCGAGATTCTGAGTAAACCGAAATGTATATGTTTTCATAGCAACATAGTGGCGGCACATTTGAGTATCATATGTTGACACTTAACCCCTGCGTCAGATTTCACTGAAACTTTTGTTTCTTCTGGTTTTGTTTTTCTTTCTTATAAACCATTATATTAACCTAGTTCACCCCTAACAGAGCGGTGTGCGTTTCAAGCGAGCTGTGTGGTTATGCACATGTGCAGCGCACTTGTGCACTAGTCCTTGCGACATGCACTTTGGTCTACGCCTTACCACGGATTGGATCAAATTACAATTACACTGTCCACAGTTCATATTTTTCACGAGTCATATTGAGTTGGTATCTCAAACGAAATACCACTGGTAGTTGACAAATAAATTTGATGTGGGTTGATGTTCCGTAAAAAAAGAAAAGAAAGGACATCACCAAGACAACAAGTGGCAAATCGATGGAATCATCGTTGAGAGCTACTTACCTCAGGTGTTCACTGTGGACTTGGGAATTTACTTGTTTATCTCGTCACTCAGTAGGAGGGTTGTTTATTGTTGTGTGCACCTCGGGGTTTATTTTCCTTGCACTTTAGTCCGTCACCCCAGAAGTGATTATACGTGGTTTGGCCTTTTTTTCTTTTCCTCCTTCTCGGGGGCCCGCATGCACAGGTAGGTTCTCCTTTCGAAGATATCTCCCTATTGTGCTGCATAATTGAAGACGGACAAACAGGTTCCACAAAGCACCACCGCTCGGTATTGCTTTGTGGCTCACCCTAATTTATTGCCTTGCTTTGAAGTCACAAGTGTATGCGAGGGCAATGGTTGCTTTATGCGTTGCATACCTTGACCCAGAGTACAATATTCTATTGTCGTGCCTTACATTTCTTCCTCATCTGGATTACTGATTGGTGCCCTATAATCCCGGACTGATGGACGGGTTGTAAGGAGTGTATTGCGCATGTCAAATAGGGTCACCGCTGTCTCTGGGGATGTCAGGTAAAATGTCAACTCTCACTCACTCTCACTTGGCGTTTCGTAATAACGCTTTAATTTTTGAAAAGAAGACATAAAATTTAATGGTTGCATTTAGACCATTAACCACGGAGGTTTGAGGGTATGGCAGTTCGTGGAAGCACTCGTTCCTCTTCACTGGTGGTACAATGGATTAGTAATTTATGTTACTGAGGACGGTACTGCTTAGGAATTGGTAGCTTTAAATAAGAAGAGTGTCACTCCTACACTTCGTTACACTCGAGACCTCCTAAAGATCTGTTGAATCAGACACCATAACTCGATAAAACTCACTTGGTTGTCGCATAGATTCACCACCGATCTCACCTTTTCAATGCAAGCACTTACCTTTCAACGTCCAAGCGTCATCATCATCACATCACCATTCTCACAATAAAACGCACACACAATTGTGCACATTTCTATTTGTGGCACAAAAGTGAACTCTTTTTTGATAGGAGTAGGGTTAATGAACCTGAAATCAGTCTACTCACATTTCCCGTCGTATCGTCATTTATTTTAGGGGATTTTTTGTTCGTTATTTAACTAAAAAAAAATTTTGCAAACATTTTTTTTCTGACCTCACGCCGAATTTGAGAGGTTTCGCGTGAAAAATGCAACATGACACGGCACGGTGCGAGTGAAATTTCATTGAATGAATATGTAACGATCGTGTGTCGGTTTCACAAAATTATGTGATGGCAAAAAAATGCAAAAAAAGAAGCAAATCAAAAATTTCACGGCACTTCGTGTGAATTGCAGAAGCACGCGTTTGTAGCGTGAGGTCGGTCAAAAGTTGGAATTGAAGCAAGCAAGAGAGTGCAAGGGAATGAATCCGTCATCATTTCAGGGTTTATTTTCTCCCTCTGGTACGTAGGCATTTGCCATTCATGTAGTTATGATTTCTAGTGGGCTTCATCTGCATCAACATTCAGGATAGCAAACGCTGCAGAGGTTTTGGCGATGGAAGTTTTGTTAGACTAACGAGGTAGTCAGTAAACGGTGCCCCGTTGATAGTAATCTCAAAAGAACTAGCAAGAAACCTCCTGATTTTTTGGGAAAGTGATCCTCAATCGACAGTGTTATCAGGAGGGAGCCACATTCATTTAGTTGCCGGAGATTTTTTTGTGCGATGACCATTGGCCGGCACTGAGTATCAAGTTGGTGCGTCCTCCACTAAGTGACTAGTATCAATTTCTGATGCGGAAACTTACTTCTTACTTATCAGACTGACAACCCATGGAGGGCTTGAGCCTGAGCAGTAGCGGCCTTTGTTCGATGATGATCCTGGGAAGGCTACTTCCGTCAACAAAGCCAACATCTTTTACGCGGACTGAGAAAATAAAAAATAAAATTCTAGAGCTTTATATTAGTCCCTTGGATTGTCAGGGTTTTTGACCCCATTTGTTTTGACAGACCCAAGTAGCCTTAGTTGCCAAAGGCATTTCTACGTCGTATCTCTAATAGAAAGTCATTCGTGGAGTTTAACTTTGCCCCAAGGTAGACAAATTTCTATACTACTTCAAAATTGTAGACATCGATTGTCAGGATTTACCCTAGGTGCTGTAGTGACGGAACGTTTCTTTGTCACCAACATATATTTTGTCTTATCATCATATTCATTGAACTTAAGATCAGTTCGTTTTGCTTCTTCAGCAATTGCCGTAATGCTTAATCTGGAGTACACACGATGATGTCGATGTCATCTGCATATTCCAACAGTTGGACTGAACTGCTAGCTGAACTATTTTGGTACTGAAGCCAAATTGAAGAATCAATCGGCGGTGCATCTCCTTGCCGAAATCCGGCGCAGGTTTCAATCGCCATCTTTTCGAATAGTGTCTTGCGATAAATGTTGTTGTAAGCGGACTTAAAATCGATAAAATGAAGGTGAGTCTCCATTTTAAACTCGCTGGTCTTCTTCAGGATTTGTCTTGGTGTGCAAAATTTGATCTATAGTCCATTTGAAGGAACGGAAGCGGCACTGCCTCACCCAACTTAGGGTGCGCAGCTGCAGGAGTTGGCTGAAGAGGTCCAGGTCCTCGTCGGACTGTAGCGCCAAACAAAGAAGAAGAAGCCGCTCTGGCACATGTCGACTAGTGCGGTGCAAAACTTTAGCTTAGGACGTTCACACAGAACGCTAGATGTTTCAAGAGGTAGGATTGCCTTTTTTGTGGATGGGGCATGTGGAGTTCATATTCCAGTCTTCGGACATGCTTTCGCCTTTTCAAATACCACAAATGATTTGGTGCATGCTCCCTACCATAAGATTGGCACAAGCTTTAAAAAAGAACTTTGATGGTAAGACATATGCGGTTGTTTTTCAGCCATTTAATGGCTGTGCCGACTTCCTCAAAGCTGGTGAGAGGACTACTTCGTCGACTGGAGTTGGAATTTCCTGTTTCCCAATCACTCTCTACTGGTCAAGTCCGCTAAGCAGCTGTTGGAAATACTACTTAAGCACATCCACTATTCCCTGTGTGTCCGTAACTAGATTACCATCGCAATTTAAATCAGCCTGAGTGCCATTCCTAAAGCCTAAGGACAGTCTTTTAGCTTTTTCAAAAAATATCCGTATTTTTGACTCTTCGATATGATTGAGTTGGGAGATTGCGATGGAGCTTTTCTTCAGGCACAGTTGCACGTTTTTCCTGCTCGCACTCGCCATCATATGAATGGTTTCTTGTCGATGGTGGTAGGTCCTCTAAAAGGGTTTTCCGCGGTTGTAACAGTGCAAGCATGTCTCGTTGGTTTTGCTGTTCAACTTATGCATACTGGAGATTACCTCGCCAATGAAGAGTTCTGGCAATCTCCGATATGTTCAGGCGCCTAGTGTCAAAAAACTCTATTTGTTGGCTAGTGTAGTTTTATAAAATTAGACAGGCAGCTCTAAATCCTGCTCCTATGAGAAATAAGTCAGAGACGATATTTGCCCCCCTGAATATTCGCACATCCAAATTTTTAAGCTTGGGTCAAGAATCGATTGGAAGATTTGGACATTGGCAAGTCGCTGTGTGGATTATTTTGCGAGGGAAAATTTTGCTACTTATGACTATATTACGTGCTTTTTCAAAGTCAGCGTGTCTATTGCAAAAGGACAAGCTCCACATTTCTCGAGTCAATGTATGATGTGCTTTTCCGTCAATGACATGAATCATACATTAATCGAAGAAAAAAATGCATACCCGCCATTGTAGTTTTATTGAAATGGTCTTTTCTATCGTATGTACATATCTGCTCATCCAGTAAAAAGACTGGTCCAGATTGTTTGATTCCTTTCGGAGAAAAGTTGAAAATAAGGTTATCGGTATCAAAAATAATTTATTGCAGACGCATAAATAGTTAATTTGGAAGTGTCTACATATTCGAACTCTGCATAAATAGCCTACCAAAGAAATACAAAAGTCCTATAAGATTTCCAAAATAAGCAAATTGTTACACGAAAAATGTTATGATTATTTATGTGCCGCAGTTCACGGTTCATATGAATGTAAGCTCATAATTAATTAAAATTCATTCCATAGGCATAAGAATGCTTTTTAAGATTATTCAAATTTAAGGTCACCTGGTTGTTTCTTAGCGGTATCACGCACAGCTTGAACGGTGTCCAGTAGCCCTAAGTAGGCAAATATGAAAACATTTATTCATGATATTCAACTTAAGGTATTAACTGAATTAGCAGAATGTTTTAGAACTTAATTAACGGAAATCAACCTATATTAGAGTTCCAATTCATTGACTTTGTCATATTTTGTAATTGAAACCTATAGGGTATCTAGATATAGATATATGTACGTATCGAGGGCAATTCATAAGCATTTGTAGCACACTTGAGAAAAAGGAACATCGAACATTTTGAGAACATTGCATCATTCTGCATCTCCATCAAGGTGCAAAGCTCTCCTCGCCAACACAAGAAGCACGATATTCCCTTCAGTTCTTCAAGTCTGTTCAATTGCTAGCATACGCGGACGACACTGACATCATAGGATGAACAAAGCATTTCGTCAATGAATCGTTTGCTGGTATTGAAACAAAGGCGACGAAAAGGGATTTAGCGGTGAATGAAGCGTTTGGCATTGAAACGGAGGCGACAAAAATGGATTTAGCGGTGAATGAAGGCAACATCGACAAAGCAAGCACAACTTCGACGAAACGGCCCGAATGTCACCACAGGCAACTTTTTAGCTTTTTAGCTTTTAGCTTCGATGTAAGCAGTACGAACATCATCAGTACCGAGAACAAACGCAGAATAACTCTTGCCAATAGAGCAGTGGTGTAGTAGAACGCTCTTTCGAAAGGCCAATCTTACAATATACAATAAATTGATCATCCCTGTAGCGCTCTATGGCGCGGAAGTCGGACAATCTGAAGAGCAGATGAAGAAGCCCTTGGTCTTTTTCGAGAGAAAAGCTCTTTCTTCCATCGTTGACCCATTGATGGTTTATGGAGAAAATTCAACTATAAACTATACGATCTCTACTGAACTTCAACACCTTCGATGGCTAGTACTGCTACTACCCGAAGAGTGATCAAATTCCAATCAGAGGGACAACGTAATAGAGGATGCCGACGGAACGGATGTGAAAAAGGACCTCAAACAACTTGGAGACATTTGCTGGGTGAGGCCCAGATTCACCTCTAACTGTAGACACATTGGAAGAAGAAGAATATCATTCTCTAAGAACAACTTTTTATGACAATAACGCTTTTATTTCCAACCGGGTAGAAATATGTTGAGCAACGACTATTTAAAAACAATGTGAGTTGCCTAACAGCTCATGGTGAAGATGTGCCTTAATTCTACAAGAACCAATCGTGTTGGACGCGCAAAATTGTTCTCTTATGAGTGGAGACGTCCCACAGTTGCCGAGCCTGAGCTGCCAAGTTTGAGAAGCTTTTATGACGCACAATTACTTGCCCTTTCTCATTAGTACAATCATTCTTTTAAAGACGGAAAATCTTTTTACCTATGCAGACGGCAAATCACTTTGTGACTATGCAATAGAAATGTACATTTTGATCTGGTAATTTTTTTAAGAAGCTCATAAACACATTTTTTATTAAGAAGAAGTTTTCCTTTCTTACTACAATCAAGACAAACAATTGCTTCTGGCTGATTACATTTTCCACATAATGGATTGTAGCAAAAATCGCACACATAACTAGATCTTTTAATACAGCTCGAAATAAAGGGGTTTTCAAAAAGGACTTGACGACTTTTTTTTTAAATAAACGTACGTACGCTACAAATGATCCATCAGCTTCAATTCTTGAGTCTGTTTAATCTTGTGGGGTGTAAACGAAGATTCCTTACGCAAGAAACGACAAAATGTGGTCTGACCGATGCCCAATTGTTGAGAACGCCGTGGAATTGACTGATCGCTTTTAAAATGTCGGTCACAGACTCCGAATTTTGGTAGACATTTTTAAAATTTTTCAGACCTTGCTCGTTCGTGTACTTTACCACGATGGAAATGTTGAGTTTACTAAATACATTGGCAGTGACAGCTTGATGATTAGTGAAAGAGTGTGTTCACAAATTCAATTTAAAAGTGACGTCTCTTACCTGCAATTACATACATCTGAAGGCTGTTTCGTTATTGTAGATTGCTAAAGAACTAGTAGATTCCCCTAGAGCGTTGCTGAGTTCATGTTTCAACTCTGTCTCCTTCTAGTTCTAAACACCGTCTCAACTCAACTCATGAGTGTTTTTAACCACGCGAAACCAAATGATTTTTTTGACTTGGTTCAAGTACTTCGTCCTGGGTCACATTTGAAGGACGTTCGGCAATCGCATTTCTGCGTGTGCATTCGATTTGTGATATGCGATCTGATGACGTCTGGTGACAGCTATAGACAGTGTGTGACCTAACTTACCCGGTGGCTAAGAGAAAAATTGCTATAGGCAACTCATCGCCCCGTGTGTCCGCCGGTTTTGGGAGCAGACTCGATGTGGGCCACAAATATCATCTTCAGTACGATGATATAAGAAAGGTTGCTGGACTTGGGAGGATTCCCATGATATGTGTCAACATTGCTGCTCAACCATCGAGGAGGTAGCTGAGGCTAGCATAGGTCATATGATGATCGGCATGAGCACAAGAAAACGAGGCATGCTTAAAAAGGAAGAGTGCAAGAGGAACATCGGGAGGAAAAAAACGCAGTAAGTGTTTGCGAATGAACGCTCTATTCAAGCTTTTCGTGCTGTAGAAACAAGTCCAGAGAACACATTGTTTATTCAGGGAGCACTTTCAGCAGTTGGTTAACGACAACATCAGGAGAGAGTAGACGGTATGAAGCTGCTTAATGTGGCCTATCCTGCCTACCGCACTGTGTGAACGTCTTAACCGTCTTGCAACTTATTGTTCACAAAAAATCACTCTGCCAACATGCAGCTAATTTCGATTGTTACAGAGTTGTAATTATTGATTTTTTGTCCGACCAAGTGGAACAGCTCTTGCATCAACACAGAGACAAGAGGCACCAGACAGCGTGCGCCACAATGAATCTACTAAAGCAAGCCATCGATGAGCGTATAATTTCTCATAATGGACATGTTAAGTGGCCTCCAAGATCGTGTAATTTATCACATTTGTAGACAATATGTGAAGTCATTAGTCTACGTCAACAAACCAGCGATGGCTGTCCGCTTGGCAGACAACAGTCGCTGGCACCCCATCTGTTCGAAAATTGGCCGAACTTCGAGACGACCTTGAGTGTCAGCCACATGCCCGAAATCATAATTAAACTATAATTGCATAAAATTAAATTTCCAAAAAAGCCAATATAGTAGTCATCCAGTGATTGTTTAACATGATGCACGCCCCGTGATACGAAGCTCAGTCAATAAAATGCTAAAAAAAAAACCAGTTGAATGCAAAAAAAAAACACACAGCTCCTTAATTCGCTCAATATTCATAATTTCGTTGCTTCCATTAACCTCAGTTAATGGCCCACGAAGAAACATTTTGAGCAACAAACAGATCAGACTCAATGCAGCGCGCACACCAGGCACCATTATAATTCGCGCCATTCTTTTGGATTGTGATTTAACGACACCACGACCGTTTTTAATGTCTCTTTACATGCACACACAAAATTATCAGTTGTGACATGGCTACCATCCAGAGGACTGTTAATGCCTTCCGGCTAATTGAAGAGCGACCAAAACGAAAGTCCCAAGGAGTCTCAACTCTCATCACTTGGGCAGCAGCGCTAAAGCGACTCAACAAAATTACCCATGTCATGTGTCGCCATTCCGCAAATGATGATGATGAACCTCGATCCAGTGTGTACATGTGTGGACCATCATACAAGTGTTTTGATTGTACGCCGCGTCGCGCCGCCGCTGCACTGCTCAACCGGATGTTGGACATTTAATGGAGAAAGATTCAAATTGCTTACGCTGCCTGTCCAATTTTCAACTTCCCAAATGGGTATCATTACAATTTCATTATGCGAACGAGACTGCAGAAGCATCGCGTCAATTGGAGCGCGGCCATCATCCCCGTGCGTCGTATCGATGTGCAGTAAGAAATGTATTTGTGGTTTGATCGTAATCTTTTTTGCGACTCAGCAGAGCCATCCGGCAAAGAACTGGCTGCTGATAATTAGAGCCGAGGAGTGGGCACCGGAGAGGTGTTTAGTTACGAAGAGTGTGATCATGAAATGTAATCAAAAAGTGTACTACTATGTAGTCGAAAGGGACAATTTTGGAACGAGATGGCATATCTTTTCACGTCCAGTGCATTAAATAAATGCTGGTGTCCCACAAGACTGTCGAGGACAACTCGTAGTAGAGTCGCATTCGATACTGAGGATCTGGAAGGATCACTTCTGCAGACTGTTTAATGGCGAAGACGACACCAATACCGCTGCCAGGCAGAATGTTCCACTCCAGGCAATGGAAGACAAGAGGAGAGAATTCCGTCCCCCCGACCTTGACGAAGTCCAGCAAACGGACTGTCTGCAGAACTCTAAGGCAGCTGGAGATGAGCTGGTAGCGTGCATGCACCAAATCATCTGTAAGGTATGGTCGGAGGAATGCATGCCCGACGAGTGGAATCATTTGCCCGAACCACCAGAACGGAGACCCCTTTAATTCCGCCAACTACGGATGTATAAGTCTCCTAAACATCGCTTAAAAGATCTTCTCTGCCGTTTTGTGTGAGCACCTGAAACTATTCATCAACAACATCGATCAAATCTCCACATTACGGCAGATCCTCGAAAAAAAGAGATCCAGATCGACACCCACCACCTATTTATCGACATTAAGACCGCATATGGCAACGTGCATGGAGACGAGCTATACATGTCCTAAATGTCTAGTTATTACATTCCTCCCAAACTCGTCAGGCTGTGCACGATGACGATGGAGAACTCTCGTTACTCCATCAAGAGTCATCACTCAAAAAAGGTTTTAGGCATGGCGACGCGCTTTCATGTGATTTTTTAAGCAACGTCCTGGAGAAGATCGTGCAAAAAACACCCACCAACTCAAGGGGCACGATCTTCCAAGAGTCCGTGCAATAGCTATTATACTCGGACGACATAGACGTGATTGGCCGAACTCAGCGAGCCGTCAATAAGGCGCTCACTGGCATTGAAACGGAGTCGGTGAATGAGGGCAAAACGATGTATATACTGTCATCAAGAAATGACACACAACACCGACGACTTGGTCAGAACGTCACCATGGGCAGCTACAACTTCGAGGTAGTAATCTACCTTGACTCCCAAGTTAATAGTACGAACCATAGCAGTACCGAGAATAAACGCAGAACTCTTAGCAACAGCTGCTTCTTTGGGATCAAGAGGCATAGAGCCCTCTCTCGAAGGACCAAGCTCATATTACATAATACCTTGACTCCCAAGTTAATAGTACGAACCATAGCAGTACCGAGAATAAACGCAGAACTCTTGGCAACAGCTGCTTCTTAGGGATCAAGAGGCATAGAGCCCTCTCTCGAAGGACCAAGCTCATATTACATAAGACCCTGATCATCCCGCTCTCTGGCGCGGAAGCCTAGACTGTCTCAAAAGCAGATGAAGAACCCCTATGTCGTTTAGAGAAAAAAGTTCTGCATTCAATCTTTGGTCCTCTTGCGTTGATGGTTTCTGGAGAAGAGGATACAACTACGAACTGTACGGACTGTACAGCGACATGAGTTTCGCCAGGCATCTACGGGTTCAATGCGCATGGACAACACTGTTCCAATCCCAAGAACTTTCTTGGCGAAACAAATAAAACAAAAACAGTGTGTCCTTTAAGACAATACAAGAAAAAACATAGCATAGATCCCGAACCAGTGGGTTAACGCATTTGAGGACGACCACGAAGCCGACCCCCCGCCATGCTAAATTGGAGGCAGCTGGCTAAGGATCGTGCCAACTGGAGAGGCTTGTTGGCTGAGGCCCAGGTTCACCCCCGGACTGTGGCGCCATAAGAGGAAGAAGCGCCATAAGTTTCTGTTCTGTGTACGACACTGTTTCTAGTTTTTATAAATGATGTGCTGTCCGCTATTTCTAATCAAATCCACGCCTCCGATGACAGCAACTTCAGCGTCTCATAGATACTCATTGCAACATTCATGCACCTGCCACTTTGGGTAAGGCCAAGCTTGGTGTCAAATTTAGCAGTTTATGTGGTCCAACCCTCACCTATGGTCATGAAATTGGAAACTCTGCAAAGTAAGGCAAACTGTAAGCTGCCGAGATAAGGTTTCTTCGTTGTAATTGTGAGTGATGATCGCCGGGATCTATTTATTAGCGAATAACTTCCGATTTTGTGTGTAAAAATCACCGGCGAGAAAATTTTCTATGAACACTAAATAATTTGCACTTCGATATATTAAGCTCTTAACAACTTAGAAATAAGTCAATAACGTTTTGAAATCTTAAACAGTCATAGACAGTAAATAATTTGACATCGAAACACGGAAGTACGTGAGGAACTCAATGTTGAGCAACTGATTCATCGAACGGAAAGAGCTGCGCTCCGGTGGCTTAGACGCGTGAGACGAATGTCTTCAACATCACGTATACCGAAGGCGATTTCATCAGGAGTCAGACTCAGAACGAAGTTGGTGGACCAAGTCCAAAAACTCGTTTGGTTACGTCTGGGCATTGATCCTGATGAGTTGGAGTCGATGGCGGAGAATCGGTTGGCCGTTAGATCTCTAGTTTGTGCTTTACCCCCGCGATCACTTCAGTGGATCATGCGGGTCAGAAGATCCTGATGATGTTGCGTCAACAATTGTCGATCAAGATATACACATGTATATCGAATGAAGTTTTGTTCAAGACGTTGCTCTATTCTCTGTACGACACAACGTAACTATGATCACTGTACAGTCTGTTCAAGCTTCCTACGGGTTGCAACTCACTTCGTATGTACGCCCAGGACCCACTTATTATCGTGGTCGTTGATCCTGACTCATTGATTGATGCTCCAGCACAAAAACTCTAATCTTGTGGCGCCTATTCCTAACATCAGCAGTTCGATCTAAGCATCACGATGTGATCTCATTTCTATTTCCATACAAAGCCCATCGTTTATTCTCAGGCACATGTGCAAACTGCAAAGCACTGACACAAAAGGACGCACATTTCATTCGCTAAATTTCGTGCTGAAAACAAGTAGCAAATCAGGTTCACTTGTCCCCACCAAACAAAAAATGGGCGTTATGATGACGCCAGCCAAACATACACACGCTCATCCCCACTGCAATCCATCAATCCGTACAACCACCCGTTTCGAAGTGGTTTCGCCATGCGCAAGACAAAACGACAGCCACGGCACGAAAAACAACAAAAAAAACGAAAAGAAATGGAAAAACGAAAGAAAAAACAACGCCGCTCGTTCAATGAGTAGCAATAAAAAGCAACTGCCACCAGGTACAGAGTAAAGAAACGTGAACGCTCCTACATGCGGCCCGGGAAGACGACAAAAGTGTGCGGGGCCTCCGCCACACAGCGGCTACGGCTTACCCGTAAGTCAAAATCGTATCGCCAGCGCGCAAGAGTCGTCTCGACACGGCAAGTACACCGGGAGGCAGAGCGGGGCCTATAAAGTTATCTTTGACTTCAGGCTCATAATGACCAACTTGAGACCGAAGCACGTTCACAGTGTGTGCCGGATTTTTCGAAACCGTGAGAACCAATTTTGTCGTGTGTTTCCCACGCGATCTGAACACCTGCTTTTTTTTTGTTGCTTGTGCTTGGTTCGTTTGGTTTCCTATCCGCTCTTTTGCCGTGTTCTTCGCCTTCGTCTTCGTCGTCGTTGTCTTCGTCAACACCATGGACGGTAGTGGTGGATGGTGGTGGTTGTGGCGAAGGTGACGGTGGCGGTTGTAGTGGTGACGGCGCGGCGTTGTTGTTGCCGGAGGAGGTATTGGCTTCGCTTGAAGAACCGTGCAGTGGTCGTCAGAGATATACTTAGCTCTTGGGCCATGAATGCATACATAGCTCGGCGTATTTTATGTACTGAGGTATTGGCTGACGGGCAAACCGATTGAAACGATCCCGCTGAAGTGGCTAAAATGTGTTTGCGTTTGTCTTTCTTTTTTGATTCTTCGCAAGGCACAGTCATGACATAGTACCGTATTATAGTCACCAGCACGGCGTCGTCGTCGGCGGCGGCGGCGTGGTTATCGTTCGCTTAAGGAGGTCTTAATGCCTTGAAAAAAGGGGGAGTGGGCATTCAATTGTGACCGAAAGCAGCAGTTCGCGGCGGCCCCCCATCACGCGGGCAATGCGTAATCAAACCCCGGGGGTACTCGTGCTAGATGTATCGGCCGCTGCTTGTGCGATCTTGTGGTTCTTGCAGTCACTGATATCACTCAATCGTGGGATAGGGTGGCAATAGCTTAAAACTAGCGCGTGTACGTACGCGAGTGGGGAGCATGGGCCCTTGCAAAAGGGGACCGATTGGCGCGTATGAACATGTCAATTCGTGCCTGCGTTTTTCTGCGGTTTTTTGAGCAAACCCAAACCGAACGAATTTGACTTAGGAAACAGCAACACGTTAAGTACGTAATCAGGCAGACATAAAAAAGCAGCCGTTGATAAGGTTAAACGAATTAAAAATGGTTTGGGTGCGGGTTTGCAACAACTGGAACAACATGGACTTCTTTGGATCTTATCAACAGTCAAGCCGTGGGAACATTTCTGATTAAGAGGTTTGCGGTTAGTGTTTAACAAGGCGCCCATTTGTTTCCGGATCTGGAGTTGCCATATGTTCGTGCGCTTGAATGATATTTTCTCTTCCGCCGCGTAGTTCCTTCCGCTTGGCTGAATTGTTTGCAAATGTTCCAAGGTTTGACAATCTTGCGGCTACTTCTTGCAGTGCTTAAGAGCACCATTATTTAAGTGGTTTGAAGGGGTAGTTTCGCAAGGGAGTCCTGCGTCGTGCAGGTTCTATCACACAAGTCCCTACTTTGTTGTCAGATCAGATTCATAATCAGACCTTATTTCAGCTTATTACTGTTACTGTTAATGGTGTTAGGTATAGACCGATCTAAACCTACTTTCAAAATCGATAACATCGGTATATTCATGATGGGGTTCCAAAAAGAGGGCAGTATGTGTCATCTTGTAATGGGAGAAGTTGTCAAGAACAAATCTGGCTACTGAATCATCCTATTGCCAGAGTTCATTAATTGTCCTCCACGATCCAAGGACTTTATCTCGTTTATTTTCTCTGAAGCTACGTCAAGTCCTTATTTTATTCCAACAACGCACTGTTTGAGCTCGATTTGCCAGAATTAATTGAAGGTCTTATTGAATTTTAGAATTTTTTGAAGTCTCTTCTTATTATTGTTATCTTTTTACACCCTATTTGTGATCACGGTGGATTGTATCGTGTGCAACAAAGATAGGAGCTTGTGGCCGTTTATGACTTAAACCAACATATGGATCCATAATGCGCATGCTTACCCCGATTGGGCTTTTACAAACCAGATGCTGGATGTATTCCATTTCTTCCTCATCTCTACAGCTTCCGCAAAATTCGTTGAGCGGTTCAGTCAGACTGCAAGTGTACTTTTGACACCTAGACCAGAAACCCGTGGCATGATGGCGAGTGTGAGCAGAAAAAACGTACAACCGACGAGGCATACTAAAGAGCGCTGCAGCAAAAAACAAGAGCAGCGCAGGAGGCTAGAAAGTGGGACGAGAAAAAACTCTACGCACGAAGAAAAGGCCTCTCCCAACCTCCTTTAGGGACAAACAAAAAATACGGACCAAAAGTCTGGTCTCAGGCTTTAGGAAAGGCACTCAAGCTCTTGGAAGCTGAGAGGGTAATTTAGTTACGGACCGACAGGGAATGGTGGATGTGTTTAAGTGGAATTTCCAACAGCTGCGTTATCCGACCAGCAGAGAGTGATAGGGAATTAGGAAATCCCAACTGTAGTCGATAAAGTAGTCCTCCCATAAATCAGCACAGCCATTAAGTGGCTGAAAAACAACAAAGCCGTAGGCTCAGATAACGCACTATCAGAACCCTTCAAAGCTCGTGGCAATGTTCTTATAGAGAACATGCACCAAATCATTTGGGAGGACGAAAGCATGCCCGAAGACTTCATAAGCCCCATCCACAAACTGCAACAACTACAGAGGTATATCCCTGCTCAACGTCGCCTACAAAATCCTATCCAGCGTACTGTTGGAGCGTCTGAAACCGTTTTGCGCTGCACTTATCGGTACGTACCAGTGCGGCTTCCGGCCCCGCAAAACGGCTATTAATCAAATCTTCACACTAAGGCTGATCCTGGAGAAGTCCAGCGAGTTTCAAATCGATACTAACCATTTGTTTATTAATTTTAAAGCCGCATACGACATACGAGCGATGTGGTCTCTCGGTTGTGTCGCAGAAGGAGATGCACTATCGTATGACTTCTTCAAATTGGTACCAGAGAGGATAGTGCGGTGGGCAAAGTCAACACGGAAGGCACTATCTTCTATAAATCAGTTAAACTATGGTCCAAGATATGCAGATGTCATGGATATCGTCGCGCGATCCCAACGTGCCGTAGTGGAAGCACTTACGGCAATTGAAGAAGAGGCGAAGCAAACTGATCTCGAGGTCAATGAGGACAAAACAAAATATATGCTGTCGACAAAGAAACGTCCCATCACACACCACTTAGGCAAACGTTAACTCCACAGACGACATCACAGTGAAGAGCCGCCTTACATAGAACCATCCTTGGCAACTGATGTTACTACGGTCTGTCGAAACAACTAGGGTCAAAACTCCTGACTCGAAGGAGCCAAATAATGCTCTACAAGACTCTTATTTTGCCAGTCCTGCTATATGGAGCTGAACAGTACGTCCAATATTTAGTCCCGTCTGCGAAGGAAGTTGAATGGAGGAGAAGACACAACCGCGAACTCGACCAGCTGCTTCAGGAGGTGTAGTCCGGAAGCCAAAAATCCGTCGACTACGCTGGTTCGGCCACATCGAGCGCATGAACACCAACACTCCAGCTAAGTGGGTCTTCGATCCGGGCCTACTAGTTCGAGAAGGAGTTGAAGACCGAACCTCCGGTACAGATATCAAGTCATCGCGGATGCAAGACAGCTTGGTCTTGATGACTGGACCGTCAGCGATGTACCTACAGTTTTATGCCGAATCCGAACGGCTTTGGTTGAGAAGCTTTCTTTAGACAGGAAAATACTCTTTGACCATTGTCAGTGACTCGAAAGAGGTGGAGTCGTGAAAATTGTTTTCGTCGCACAGAGCCGGAATCGAATCTACGACGTCGAGGTTGGGGTCGACGCACATACCCACAACGCCACTGGCCACCACTCGGACCCTCAGCAATTGTTGCCGGCTGACAAGTAAGTGTAGAAAGTGACAAGTAAGTAAGTGTAGAAAGAGGGTGGGGTGGGCGCAAATAAAAATGCAAAAAATGAAGCACTTGATTGACAGGCGGTGTTATCTTTATTTCGCAACAAAGAGAAGAGGAAAGCGAGAATTTGGTCGATATTTTGAATATTATTATTTTTGTCAACAGAGCTCGCTGACTGAATGATCAAAAGCTTCAGTTCTGCACAGGGTGCTTTTTAACATTTCTTATGAATTAATATGTTCTACTTACTTTCGCCTACATAAGTTAGTCCGCTAAGGACTCCTTTTAGGGTTCGTACATCCTTGCATTTTAAGCCGATCAATGAGGTTCTTCTAACTAAGCTGCAGGTCTTGCTGTGGACCGATACTCATAGCAATCCAGCGAGTTCTGTCTCTTTCCAGGGCTCTTCGTCTTCCAGATTTCTTCTTATGGCACTGCGTGGAAATGAGTGAAACCATATCTGAATTCCAATATGCCGGGATACATAGCAAATTTCACAAGGATATCGATGCACCTCATTGACATCCTGTCTGATGCCATGGCTTTTATTGCCACTCAACTATCAGAGAAGATGGTGTAATCGATGCACCGGTTATGCTGTGAATCCTCAATACTAGTACTACTTCGTGTATTCAAGCCGCCTCCGCTGAAGTCGCTGTAGTCGCCTCTTGCAATCATGTTACATACACAAATCGTAGGACTGACGCTCAGAATGGCGCAGACCCCTGCAACTAAGTTTATTCTCTGACGTGGAATCATTATGAACCAGGCCGGTCCTCTATCATTCCTAACCTAACCCTATGGGTTTTCTCTCATGTTTAAGTTCTATACGAAAAAATCCAAGACTAGCCTACAACAATCCAGACTGTCTGACAAACCACATCATTTTCCAATTTCTTACGATCCTCAGTGAGAGATACTGATTTTGAGCATACTTATAAAACAATTTATTGAACCATCATACCGAAACCAGAGCACGCAACGCACACATTTCAGAAATGCAGAAATCTCAATTAATGAGGAATGCGTGGCAAGTCCATACTTCCCAACATCTGCTCTTGAAATTCTCAAGTGATGAACACTTGTTCATAATTAAATTCTCGTGAGGAAAAATTACACAACGGTTGCGTGCCGCTTTCCCACGGACGTGCGCCAGTCGTGTGTGCGTACAGACGCCCGTTCACAAGTTCAATTCAATTAATCAACATTTACCCTCTTCTCGGCATTCATTGAATTCTGTTAATTTAATGTTTACTCTCTAAATGGATCAGCGTTCAATTATGACCGTAGCCACCCTTAAATAGCTTGGAAAGGAAAAATCTCAGTACCACCCCTCAGTTCAACACCCCATGAAATGCGTGTTCGGGAAGTTAACGTTCTCACCGCGCACTGCAACGAACAATGCAGGCAGTGGTGTCTATTCCTCGATGGAAAAATAACGAAGAGATCAGAAAATCAGACGCGTGTGCGCACAAAATGGCTTTGTGGGGCAAATGCCACTGAACACGGCGATATATCGAATCACTTGTTCAACTGCGTCTATCATTCCTTTCGGAACAGCGCGAACGATGTACACGACTCTAGGGACCGAAATGCACCGAGAGCAAGTCTGCTGTCGATGGACTTGCAAGTGGCAAGTTTAACGATTGGCACGTGTGTTGTTGCGCCAGCGAAGGAACTGCAAACCGGTTGGACTCAATGGATTTAGTTGGAATCTGACAGCAGCGAGTGGTCGGTAATGCCTAACGGCTAAACCGTTGCATAAAATGAGTCATGTACTCATTGCTTATGACGGCTTGTGGCGGGCATTGGCTACTTGTTGAATGAGTAGTTGGTAGTTTACGAAATCCAGCTGGGTATGGTGTAGAGCCTATATGTCATGTTCACATATTCAAATGACTTTTGCGTACACACGGAGACTGCAGAAATTACAGTTGCACTTTGAATATTTGCAGTCCGTGCACGTGGTTGGATCCGTTTTTATCGAGTCGTTTTTTTCTTATAAATGAAAAAATATTGCTAGGAGCAGCACGGATCTAGTTGGATAGGCTTGTTGGCTGAAGCTCATGGACTGTAGTACCAAAAGAAGAACGGGGGACATACGTAAAAACTAGAAGCTATTTTGTTCAAAAGTTACTTACATTCCCAGCAAACATTGTAGTAGTTACAACTAAGTTAATTCATAGATCAGCAATCTATACATGAGTTGAGCCCACCATTCCTGACAGTCCTGTTTGGGGTTTGTTGTTGGCTGTTTCTAGCCATTCACTCGACTGGGTCTGATTATTGTGGGAATGGGAATGATTATTGTTGTTGGTTGAAGTCTATTTTCACTTTCGTGCGTTCGCTGTCCCACAAGCTAGGGCCTAGAAACTACATGACCTAGAAACATCTGGGGCTATGAACGGCTGGCATTACTAAAATCATTGTACAACTCGTTAGTGGTTAAATGTTCGACCCCAGAAACCATCAACGCAACAAATTATCGGGCGCATAATTTTGTGAGAATTTTGAGAGAGAGAGAGATTTGTGTCTTCTTCGAGAGACGGCTCTATTACTAGAAACCGCTTCATTGACGACTAGATGTGTTGTCCAAATCACGACAATTTCATCCACTTATACCTCAACTGGAGTTCGGTAAGATTACTTAAACGTTTAACATGTTCTTTGAAGATGTTGGAGAGGCGACCAGCTGTACCAGGATGTGGAGGTAGTCCGGAAGGCAAAAATTCGTCGCCTACACTGGCTCGGCCACACGCCCCAGCTAAGAGGGTATTCGAATCCGAGCCTCCTGGTTCGAGAAGGAGTTGAAAACGGAACCTCCGGTACAGAGATCACGGATGCCAGGCGGCTTGGTCTTGATGACTAGAAGTAACGTGCCCTGGACCGTCAGCGGTGGAAGGTAGCAATTGCTCAGGCTCGGACCTTTCATGGGTCGCCGGCTTGGCAAGTAAGTAAGTAGAGAGGCAAGTGGCACGTGTGCCGCTTCGACTAAAATGGTTTTTGGTTTGTTTCTAGGAACTGCTGATTTGGTTCAAACGCAGACTTATAAGGTCGTATCAGATTGCTAATGAACGCCCTCAGGTGAATACACAAATCGGCAAGAAACATATGAGTTACGGGATTATCGTTAGTTGGTGCAGCCAAAGAGGATAAAACGGAGAATCACGCTGGCCAATCGCTACTTTTTCGCACTCGGAAGGCCACTGAGGAGTAAAGCCATCTCTCGAGGAACCACGATATCCTTCATAGTCCCAGTCCTGCAGTATGGCGCAGAAGCATGGACACTAACTAAAGCAGACGAGGATATTCTCATTCGCTTCGAGAGAAAAAGGAAATGCCAGTCCGTCCAGGCAGTATTTATTTCGTCCGAATTTACTTCATTATTAGGCACATTTTCCTTTCACCGTCTGGCAGTTCAAACAATCAACACACATTTTTCTATTCCAACGATGCATTCATAAACGCTATACATGGTTCCATCTGCAAGGAAGGTGAAGATAGGACCAGACACAACTGCGAACTCTAGAATCTGTACCACGATGTGGATGTAGCCGGGAAAAATTTCACTGACTTGGGCACATAGAGCGCATGGACACCATTTCTCCAGCCAAGAGATTAAAAGCCCTAGTAATCCCATACGCAGGGCAGATTTGCTTCGATGGCTGGAAGTTTAGCGTGGACAAATAGAGGTTATGGTAATTTCAAAAGCCTGTGTTCAATAAGTGAAGTTCGATTGAAGCAGGTGGTGAAGTTCAAGCATTTTGGAGTCTTTTACACAAGTAATGGGAGGAGTAATACTGAACATTACTGTAGGATGGGCAAACCTCGTTCCATTTTGAAACAAACTCTAGTCAACAACGTTACTCAGTATTCAATTCAGTATTTGTTCCAGCTCTCACCTTTGGTCATGCAATTTGGTTATTTGACTGAAATAATATTATCGCGCTGCTGAGATGAAGTTTTTCGTAATGTTGATGGAGTTTGTCGCCAGATTATTGTTAGAAACACGGCAGTACTCAAGGAGCTGCAATGACAGCTCAATGTCAGACAGCTACTTTTCCAAACGGAAAAGGCATTGCTTCGATGTTTGGACACGTGTCACGAATGTCCCCATCATCACGTTTTCTAAGGCGTTGCTTAAATGCGACTCCATGAAGTAGGCGTCCCATTGGAAGACCCAGGGCGAGATGGTTGGATCAAGTCCAACTTAGATGTGCCTGGGCCCCCGTGACCTCGTTAGTGACTAATACGGGTCAGAAAATGATGATGATGATGAAAGCTAAAACTATCCACCAGATTTTGGCAGTGAGTTTGCGCCATGGAATACAAGGTCTCGTGCATTGCACTTGTGTAAAATGTTCATTTTCAAAATAAGTCCACATCATTCCACAGACTATCAGTTGGATTGTCATCCGAGCTTTGATATGTTCAGCTTAAAGCATTCATTTCGTTGCCTTTAACCCACTCTTGTGCTCATTTAACAGTATGCTTCCAGTCAGTGCCATGGACAAGTTTATGGACAGATTTTCGAAGGCGATTGGTTCCATGTGTGATTGCAAAACATTCTACTACTGAGATTGATCCAGGTTACTAGATATCTTAATAACAGTCCCAACACCATATCGAAAAAGCTGTCTAAGCATCATATTTCCTACACCGTGTTAAACCATTTTGGAGGGATGTGTATCCTCATTCTGATTGCAGAGCCAACAGTGGGACCAGACCATGTGTTCTTATGCAGTTGCAACTACTTTGCCTTCCTCCTGTCTTATCAGTAATTGCGTCGCATGTGTTTTCAAAGGGTCCTTGCAATCTTCGCACCTTCTCCGTAATCAGAACCACAGAGATCACAACATACTCAAAAATTCCTTATCCGACAAACCACGCGAGACGAACAATACCTAGCCACCAAACGCACTCAAAGATTAACCCCATATAATAAAGGCATTAGCTGGGTTTTATTTTTTCCAGGAAAGCTACCTGCACAATGTTAATTTTCTTTTAATGTTTACTGCATAGGAAGTGTATTTACGGCCGACGCGTCATACACCACTGATAAAGTATTCCGTGGCATTCATGGTTCGTAAATATTTTCACCTTCCTGTGAAAAGAAACAGGATTTAATATCTTTAGAGTGTGAACCTCCATTAAAAAGATATAAATCCGACACAATCTGGTCGAATCATCTCAACCTGATCCTTTTTGGTGTTTTCTTTTTGCCTGAACAATCTTTGTTTTATGGAATCTTGGCGCCAGTGGATGTAACTAATTGTGGGTGATGAAATTTGATATTTCAATGGAAGTTTAAGTTTAATTAAATAAAAATAAAGTAAAATGTTGACAACCCAAGGGGACGGTATTCAGTATTGTATTTCATTCTCTAAGATTTATGTATGCCTTGCGGGGGGATAGTAGATAAAGATTCAAGTTTCAATGACCAACGGCCGGTGGTTTGATCCTTTTTGTGACATCGACGCTACTTTAAACGAAATTGCTTTGGATAGAGGTCTAATTTCCATTAGGAGCAATTTGAAATGTCAAATTAATAGAGTGACAAGTGCGACTCATAATGAAGCTGTCATAAATAAGGCCTACATCCGTTTGGTAACCTCATTTCACAACAAAATTGATCCATTTTCTAATGACTCATCATCGGAATATAATTGCGATCTTATCATCAATCGAGGATCAACTTGAGGTAGCAATAAATAAGTGGACAAATCCTATACTCTCCTAACATCAACCAGAAATAGACGGCGGGAGGAATTATGCCGATTTGCAATATTCCATACCACAACCGGTAGGGTCAGGTAATTTACTCCTTCTTCCACTTTAAACACGTGAGTGTGCAACGTATGTTTATGACCGTCGCCTTCTTGGAATATACACCTCTTCACGTCTAGCCCAAGTTGAGTTGTAGTTGCATATGAATTATGTGGAATATATTATCGTAATTGAAGAAGTACGATACTAAATCAATAAAAAAAATACCCACTTCTTAAGAAAATGTGAGATGTTTCGAATTGCATCTAAAGTCCAAACACAGGATGGTCAGGCTCACTTAAGGATCCATTTTCAATGCCACGAAAACCCACTGACGGACAATTTGTGGGAGTTCTCGTTATTAAGACATTTTGCTCTGGCTATCAACGGATATTATTGTATTAAAATAATTTCATTGTAAGCCCATATTTCACCGTGCTAAAATGGGTTTCTTAAGGGCAGATCTTCTACAGCTAGCTGGGAACAGCTTTTAGGAAAGCCTTTGACAAAATTAGCCAACAATCTACTTCAAACTAATGGCCGTAGGTTTCCCGCCCCTTATCATCGGATGTCTCAAATTGTTGCCTCAAGGAAGTCACCTTGGCCCTCTGATGTTTGTCCCAATCATAAATGATGCCGACTATGTCATCAAAAACTCTATTCTATCAATCCACGCAGATTATATAAAAATAAGCAAGCAATATGCGAATCAGCCGACTCACGTGCGCTCCAAAACGACCTTGTTTCTCTCTTGAACTACAAGCGTTGATAAATTACACTTTATTCTTCCCAGATTATACTTTATATCCTTCATGTGTTACAAGACAGTACCCGCAGTCTGAAGAAGCTGAATATCCAATTCTAAATACACCATATGATTCGAATGGAATTATCGATTCCATTTCCAAGTCTCCGCACGTTACTTACGTTAGACCGCTCCTAGAATACGCCAGTACATTTGATCCCCACACTACGTCAACCATACAATCCGTATGGTCTGCCATGGTCTGATAGCCTAGCTTTACCATCCTATGCAGTTGACCGGCAAATCCTTACAATAAAACGCCGTAAAGTAGTTGCCATCCTCTTTTTGTACCAAGTTTTAGTTGAATCAATCGACTCCCTTGCCCTCCTGGGAATGATTCTGCTTAACTCCAACGGCTTGTCCAAGCGTACCTGTAGAAGGTTACACTTAGCAAAATATCTCCAGACTTTCACTCGTCCTAAGTTAATATTAACACTTTCGATCCATCAGTGACTGATCGTATTATTGATGGGTTCGTTAGTTATGTCACAACTCAATTTATTCTGCCATCCGAGCCACTACTCATGTTGAGTTGTGATTTATAAAAATTGCTCGCTACCACATACTTCGGCGGTGTGATAAATGTAATTTTAATTTTAAGACTGACAGCAAAATCTGTACATATCAATCGATTGCAGTTTAACATTCGTTAATCCAGAGAAATTGTTTGAATGTATGAGGACGCTTTCACGCAAAAACTCTCTCCGCCCACTCTACAGAACTAACTTCAGGGGGTGTTTCCAAATCACCTTGCTATGCATGAACAGATCCCGATTGTCCTTCTTAGGAGTCCAGGAGACAAGATGTCATCAGCATATATATTTCAACAAGCGTGTCTCCATGAAGGGGCCAGTGTCTTACCCGACTGTGATTTCTCTCTTCCTCTCTTATTGCGAGCTTAATTTATCAAAGCAACTTATTTTCGGATGCTTTCCAAGTCACAACAATTTAAGTCAACATCTTTGGCCAGCCCCAAACTGCCACTCCCTGTCCGGGGTCCTCTTTTGTCTCGATGAAGTCTTTGCAGTGAACGTTTGATTTGTTTGCCTTTCTCAGACTAATGGAAATGGGTCTTATCACTCAGAACAACTGAGTGAAAAATCATGACCTTGTTTATTCACTGACCTTGTTAGCTAAACAGGGAGAGTGGTCTGATGGCTTTTTGTCAACCGGATTAAGCACATGCCAAGTTCTGTACATAGTGGCGGCAGTTAGCCCCAATAATACTGATGGATCGGAGCGAACATATCAGCTGCACTTCAATTTACGGTGCAACGGTGATATATTTGCCTCGGACCAGTAAATATGAATATTCATATGTTGCGCGAATAGAATTATGGTGTGCTGCTACTTTGAGTTCTGTGCAACAGCGAATGGTTTGAACTAGATTTATGATTTATGTTGATTTTGAGTTTCACTCTCGATGAGAACATTGTCATCACAGATATCAGGCTGTCAACTTCTTTAGCTGCCAGAAATTCAGCATACACAACATCCTCCATAGTACCTTTAAAATGCGCTACATGGAACGACTGGAACCAATAAGTCTTCCGGGTACAATACTCAGACGAGTAAACGAAGTTAAATATTTAGGAATAATTTTGGACAGACAATCATACATAAGAGGTAGGCAGGAGAGCGACACGTGCTCTAATAATCTGCCGGAACACGGCAGGTTAATCCTGGGGATGCAATTCAAGCATCCTCAGATGAATGTGCATAACTATTGCTAGACCAGCAATTACATATAGAGCAATAGACCGGTTCAAAAGAACCAACCTGATCAGTGCAGAGAGACACTTAACAAAGCTAAAAGTTCAGCATGCATATATTACCCACCTGCTACCATAAAAGAGTTACTACAGTTGACTTCTTTGCATCATCAATTGGTTGCTGGCATGAGAACGACACAAGAAGGGATCGGAATAGGCATGCATTGCAATAACAGACAGTCGAGCCGATATGATGGTATTAGACTCCTACATCATTAAATCCAAGCTTGTATTGGAATGCATATTTGTTGATGAAAGACGCATATGACAGCGTGCATAGAGACGAGCTATACAGCCGTGCCTAGTTTTGACATTCCCGCCAAACTGGTTACGTTGTGCAGGATGACGATGGATAACTCTCGTTGCTCCATCAAGGTCGTTAACAGACATTGAAGCAAAAAACGTTTTAGACGGCGACACGTTTTCATAGGACTTCTTCAGTGTTATACTTGAGAAGATCGTCCAAAACTCACACGCCGACACTAGAGGCACAATCTTCCAAAAGCCAGCTTACGACGACATTAACGTGATTAGACGAACATAGCGAACCGTCAATGAGGGATTTGTTGGCATTTAAGCGCCTAAAATGGATCTAGCGGTAGACCAGGGCAAAACAAAGTACATCCTGTCATTACGGAAGGATGTACAACATTGACAGCTCTGACAGGGTGCTATAATTCACAGTAAAATCTTTAAGGTAGTCAAGGACATCGTCTTGCTCGTCGGCTCTGCAGTAAACGGGGACAAAAACATCAGTACAGAGATCAAGTGCAATATTACTCTTGCTAATCGCTGCTTCTTTGGGCCAAGAGGCAAATGAGTAACAGAGCCATCTCTCGAAACACCAAGCTTAGACTCTGATCATCCATAACCTGCTCTATGGCGCAGCGACATCGACGCTATCGCAATCAAATGAAGAAGCTCTTGGTCTCTTGGAAGCAAGCCGAGAAAATCGTAATCCAATGTAAGCAAAATATTGTTTGAGGCGTCCATCAAAATGTGCATTTATAACTGCTTTCTAACTGAGTTACTGGCTACTGCAGACTCAGGGAGCACCTCAGATAATTAGGGGTATCAGAAAAAGGTCTCTGCTTATTCTGTGGAGAATATAATGGAATTCCAGAACATCTACTATGATTGCGTGATGATCTAGTCCACAAAAAGCAAATATATCTGAGCAACAACATGATATCAGAGGAAGAATTAAAATCGGTAGAACCATCTCTCATCATCAGATTTCTAGAGGAAACCGGACTAGATAGAATACTCTAGAATAAATAGCATCCACGTAAGTAAGTTCAACAAGAGTCCACAACTTTGAAGATAACTCTGAAGGGAACTTTAGGGGAGCAAGGTTTGAAAAGGGGGCACAATAGATCTCAAGGCAACATGCTCTCAACAATAATAATAACACCGCCTAAAAAAAATCACGTAATGCCCGCGTTGCAGATTACCAATGTTGGTCTAGCAACACCCCTAGGTCAATGATGGCAACAAAATTAAACCACGCGAAGTTTAAAAAAACCTATTGATGGCCAATGCTAAGCATACGTAATACTCCCCAAACCTTAAAATAATCCAAAAAAAGATTGGACATCAAAATAAAAATAAAAATTAAAAAAAAGAATTAAATAAAGGTACACACAAGCTCAACAGAAAAAAAATTACAATTTCCATTCATAAACAGCATCGAAATCGATCGCCTACTGTGCAACAGAGTAAAAAATCAGGCAAAAAAACAACATCAACAGAGGCAATCAGAGCACCTCCTGTTCAAGTCCCGACCGATCACCTCACATTTTGCGCAGAGCTATTAAAACTCGTCCACGGGTTAATTTACTCTAAACATGAAGTATACCAGGATCATGAATGAACCAACGAGAACAGCAAAGGGCCCAATTCAGAAAAGAAAGAAAAAAATTAAAACGAGGGCACATTACACGGAAACAATGGGACAACGAACTGCCGATACGAAACCACTGCCATCGAACCGCTGCACTTAACCGGACAGCGATGCGGTGAAATAGTTTCCCACGATTTGGCTTTCCTGCCCTTCTCCCTTGTGCGAAGACTCCCTTGCAAACAGGACATCTCGGCAATTGAGTGTGTCGCAGCAAGTGTATCCCCACACACTTGCGCTCAGGGGCAAAAAACCATCCCTAAAAAAACCACCGTTTTCGCAAACATCTGCCACACCGAAGAACCTGAAACCGTGGGATAGTTTCTCAGATTCAAATTAAGAACGACACAACACAGGAGACGCCATCAACGACGCATACATGTGTATACACGCGTTCTTCACCCCGCCGCCAGCGGTGCGCTGGGATGATGCCGTGCAGCGTCATGCCAATGAGTATGGTTCACTTCATGGATGCAAAGGGTGGTTAGGGGTTGTTTACGGTGTTCTCTCCGCACTGTTGACTTGTGCTTCGCTCTTGTGCTTTTTTCGGTTTGCTGCTTGCTTGCATTGAATTCCCCTTTTGGCAACACGTGTGCGCATGGCATGCCAATTTCTCTCAGCCGCTCGTTCGTCGAGGTATAAAAGCCAGGGTCGGTCGGCAACAGTTGCACATTATTCGGTCATACGCTGTCGTACGTGGACATGGAAACCGAGACAACTCTTCCTGTTATTTCAAATAAGCCTACCCGAGGAATGTTCGTGACTAAACCTAAACTTTACGGAAAACTGAGAATGACGTGCAAATTTGTGAAGAAGTTCCTTCTGGCCATGCTGGTCATTCATAAACGTCAACACTCCGACATGGACGACCAAGTGACGAGTGCCGACGGGGCTGAGGCTAATTACGCGCTATACAGTGAGGAAATTGCAGAGAACGAAGCCAATGAAGCGCTACTTACTTCGTTGAATTGTGGTGAAGGAGCTGCTGCCGCTGCCGGTCTGGAGGCATACCAATACCCGGTGCAGTGCGTTGAGACGGTTGATGGCTGTTTTTATTGGGATACCAGCATGCAGCGCTTACCTGTTGATGAGGACTTCATTGAGGTGCATGTGAGTTCATTCAGTAACTCGTTAACCAACCAGCAGTTGTAGTGAAACGTGGCGGTGTATAGAAGTGCATGAATGAAGGTGATCTTCATGAATGGTTTTAATTTGTGTTGCTTTACACTGCAAATGCAAGGAGGAAGGGGAGGGACTCTGTGATATACCTAGAAGATAACAACGAGCTTTATTAAATAAATAAAATGTATTTTTTTTCCTTTTTTGCAATTAAATGTAATATTTTAACAAAAATTTATGTATAATAAAAAATGTATCAAAAAATTCAAACAAAACTTCAGTTGTTTCAAATTACTGCGTGGACATTTCTGGAATTTAGTTTTGGCCTGAAATTAATTTGCTTCAACAAAAGTTTGCGTCGATATCTTTGCTGTACCTACCTGTTGTTGTTTTCAAATTAATTCCCTTATTCGAATGCACCCAACTGTTGATTTGCAGACAGTCGGAGGAATTTGTATTCGAATGGCAGAGGTCTCTATCCTCAAAACACAATGGAGTCGAATTAAGCGACGTTTTGCGCAAATCAAAACAATCAACATATGTACATATGTACAAATCTAGTACAAACCATAGTTACTGTCAAATGTACAATTTAATTTACTACAATTTTAAATGTCGTTGCGTTCTTCATGCAAGCTTCTTAACTTTAATATTTTTTATTGAATTTCTTAGGTAGATTGAAAGTTCCACCAGTTCACTGAAAGCTTTCAGTTCCAGGAAGCACTGCTTGTAGTCATTAATCAACACATCTTTCTGGAATGTCATTAAAATGTCAGTTTGACTTTACTCACTTCAATAAATGACACGTTTGTTTAAATAAATGATTTTCAATTTGTTTGTGATTGACATTTTTATTAAGAAACTCAAAAGATGATGACTGTGTTTTTTTTCCATTTATTCCTTGTTTTTTTTTTATTGGACCATTCTAAAATTGTTGTTGGTTAAACAATGTTAAAACTCCTCTTGACCTTCAAGCTGTAATATTTTGATATATACATACCTGTACGCAAAATTGAAACAAATTCAGTTTCAAAGCCTTTTTGCAGACAAATTGGGACTCCTATTGCCAACATCGGTTTCAGACCTTCAATCGACAATCGATCGAGTTTGGTATTGTGATTGGATTTGGATTATGTTTGACATTAGCCTATATTTATATATTGCTCACCAAATTTTATCGTTCCTAAATTTGCGTTCGACTGAGTTACACAAAACCAAGGTAGATCTCAGTCGACACATTTGTTGACTATCGATTTAATCGAGAATCGACACTCACAAAACGGGCTTAAGCTACAATACTCATGCCAATTATAGAATACAGCAGAATGACTGCAAAAGTGATATTTTAGCATTTGTATTTCTACTATAGATAACACAATTACTCTTCTGTCAAAAAGCCAGAGGAAGACATTTTGTCCAAGGTCTTCCTTGGCGAAGACAACTACAAATCTGAGAAAGCCAATGTGCAAGAACACACTGGTCGCAATGAAGGTGGTTCAGAATAATTTCTAAAACTTGCAGCAGATGTGATTTTCTTCCAATGACTAAACCGAAAAACTGTCCTCAACTCCAAAAGCGCACATTTTGATGCACACAATTAAAAAATTGACAGAAAGCTGATGAAAAAATGATCGGTAAGGTGGTTTTGCGGACCAATAATTTAGTTCATCCGTCACTTTCTGCAGTCATTCCGCTATTTCTTTAATCGTCAGCAAAATGGAGAGAAAATCGAATTTTAACAGAATGACCAGAACTTATTTTTTAAATAATCCTCCTCTAGATGTGTCCATTAGCAATGCACAGTTCCAATTAGAAGAATAACATCAGGCTACCGATGAATTCAGTACCCACAACATATTTCGCATGCAAGTGGTAACAGGTTATAATTCGGTTGTTGGTACAGTCTGGGAAGGGGGATCAGCGTGTCAGCTTTATTTCAAATTGTCCTGTTGAGTTTAATGCCGGGAATGGAGAATACTTGAAAATTTGCTTGCATGCTATACAGAAATTTTATCGTGAAATTAAATTGCATCGGAAATATGTGCGGGTCATTCACACATGGTCATTCAGATTGTTGTTCTTCATCCCCCCACCTATTCAATATATGACCATCAGGGCACAAACCATGGCCGATTTGACCCAGGAACTGATGTCTTCTTACTAGTAAAGCTTTGCCTATTTCCTGTTACATAGCCAGTTGTGCCAGTCTAAAGGCCCATTCATATGAGGTCGCCACGAATAACGTTTACAACTCATTCATATGGAGTTTTCTCATTCGCAGAGAACTACGGTTGCAAACTGACACTTGAATGCGAATTTTTTGCTCGTGGTGGTTGTGGATTGCGTTTGTCCGTTTGTGTGTATTGCGATCATAGCTTGACAGTTCGCAAAGACAATGACTGATTCGCAGAGAAAAACTTTTAAATTTAATTATAATTAGGATACTTAAACTAACTTTTGTTGAAATATTTATCTATGAAAAAACTCGATAATCCAGTTATAATATTCTTGACTACCAAGTAGTATAACTTCTTGCTTACATTTGCTAGAAAAGTGTTGTTTCCGGAAGTTCGCGTTCGCCACTCATATGAACGGGTCTTTAGTAACTCGTTATTGCCTTACTTACCAAACATCAAAAAAGCAAATAGTACGAAGGAATTTTCTTTCGAAGTGGCCAAGTATTTGTAGACTTCTGGCCCCTTGAATTCATATTTACTGCTCCTAGGGTGAGTACGATCGTCGCTCCGCTCGTGGTAAACGAGCGCATGGAGTTCAATCGGCCCATGTGAGTGAAAATGGTTGAAATTTCACTTAATATTTTTTTCTACTTTTCGAGTTTCTATATGGAAAATTCGCATGCTGGAATCTTGCAGCAAATTTAACAAATTTGAGTTTGCATGCGATTTTTTCGATTTTATTTTAATGCAGGATTATTGTACAAATGTGTGGCTTTCAATACTGATATAGTTCACTGCAAGGCTTGCCATTATTTTTCAATCATTTTCAAATTTTAAGTGACTTAAATAGCCCCTACCACCTAATCTAGCGAAATGGAGTTCCTCCCCACCCATAGTAAAGTATGCTTGTTTTGGACGATTATACATTTTTGGCGCTGAAGTAATCGTGCCCTACTCCCATCTCTACACCACCCATCCGATTGCAATTCTACATCCCTCATCCTAATCTAATCTCATTATCCGCCTCTGCTTTACTCTCTTTGAAACAAGTTGGGCCTAACATCGGAACCCAACCAACGAACCTGATATCTAGTAAGAAGAAAGGTTCTGCAGTCAAGAGCTTTATATTAAAAGCACAACGAGACCAAGAGTGATGGTCCATAGGAACGATGTGCAAATGTATTTAATCAACATTCAAGTAAAAAACATTTTTCAGTCAATTGCGAAAACTTCTAATTATTTGTCATAATCTCTCAATGAATGAGACTGTCGATCTCATGATAACTGAGACTATCGATCTCATTACTAACGTACACGTGCCCATAGTCACCCGCATATGTAAAACATTTGCTGTCCCATATCCATCCTCATATCATTCAATAAATAAATCACATAACTACATCCCGTCAAAATGCGCACATATTTGTATTCAAGAAAGCTCGCGTGCCCAAAGTGTGCCTACCATCGCGTTGCACTCCCAACGTCCACCGTCCGCCACATCGTTGATAAAATGTGTGCCCATACAATATAAAAGTCCCACAAACAAAATCCGACAAGTGTGTCCAGCACCCATTCAACCGCCAACCTATCATCCACCGCATTGGCTGCTACTATCTTCATCACCTCGGCCTACCTGATGCACGGCACAAACTTCAACAAAGATTACCACGTAGGATCGAGTAACGAAGAGCCAAGCAGAAAAACTATCAACTCTATCGCATACATGCGTGCATGTACACACAAACGTGTGCATCACCTCAAAGCAACATCCAGCAGTAAAGCAAACAGGGAAAAAGCGTTGCACGTGAACGGAAAGTCATACGAAGCGGAATGCCCATAATTCCCTCCGCAATCATCATATCCATCAAGGATTGCTAAGGATGGTTATGCCTGCTTCACTCTCGTGCTGATAAAAGGATTGGTGTATCCTAAATTTGAGTTGAATAATAATAACAACAGCTGCAACCACGAGTTTCTCACACTATCCGAAGGTCCTGCTCTCCTGGACGACGATGACGAAACCTACACCACACACCACACTTACACACGCGTTCCCGGAGAGCACCGTAAGTAAGTGCATTTAACATAATTTGACGAAGGGCAGGTGGCTGCTGCTTCTGCCACTGCTGCCGAATAATAATGGAAACATCGTGTGGGAAACTCACTTCGAAAATGTTTCCCACGGATCGTCGTCCGAGACGAGCGAGAGTGTAGCATGGAAGCAGCTTGTGGCACGCAGGCTGCTGCTTGGCCTGAGGAATAAATTCGTCATCCCACCACTACAACCACCATTCCATCCACTATCACTACCACCTTGTGCCGTTGCGTGCACAACGCACCGAATGGATGGATGGTCGGTCTTCAACCACCACGCTACCACCACCACCATCATCATCATCGGCACCAAGTGTGCTGTGTGCTGTGTGCTGGTGCCGTCAGTCGTGTACTGCAGGGCTTATCTCTCTTCTGTTTCTCCAGCGCGGATGAAAGGGACCCCTTCTTCCTTCCTTCTCACACACACTCGCACATCACGAAGGGCCCGTATTTATTTTGTTGCCTGCGTCCGACCACGTGTGGGTATATAAGGGTGACACGCTCCACTCCGAAATCATTCTCAGCTCAGTCACTGAACAATCAAGTTCACAAGATATTTTAAACAATTTCTGTAACCACCTCAGTTTACGTAAAAATCAACGCAACAAAATGAATACCGCCAAATACGAATTGTCGAAAACATACCAGTACCGCAAAGTGATGAAGCCAATGCTTGAGCGCAAGCGACGTGCCAGAATCAATAAGTGCTTGGACGAGTTAAAGGACCTGATGGCGGAGTGCATGCAGCAGCAGAGCGGGGATCCAAGTGTCAAATTGGAAAAGGCCGACATTCTCGAGTTGACAGTGCAGCACTTGCGGAAAATCAAAAGCTCCAAGTCAGCGCAACCCGTCAACGGAATGGAAAGCTTCAGGACAGGATACATCCAAGCCGCCAACGAAGTCTCACGATGCCTGGCCAGTCTGCCGAAAGTTGATATTGGATTGGGAACAAGACTGATGACACATCTGGGCGTACGACTAAACGAATTGGTGTCCGTACCTCAACCGACTGTGATTCATGCCGCCAAGCCGAATGCACCTCTCAATGTTTACTGCGGCGGCGAGGCAACGAACATGCAGCAATCATCCACAATGCTGAGCCCGGTGTCTTCTGGATATGGAAGCGACAGTGATTACTCTTCTTCATCATCATCATCTGGACTGCTATTGAAGGTGTCTGCCAGCTCGGTGAAAAGTGACAACTCCGTTTGGAGACCATGGTGAATTGGCGTTCGCTGCTACCGTCAGAGAGAGAGGGAGTCTCAGGAGTTGGGCTGTGCATTAGTAGTTATTTAGTAGTTGAAAGTTGATATGGGAGAAGTGTTGAAGTCTGTGATAGGGAAAAGCTTTAAATGTATGCATACATACATCTGCATTGATAAATGCGTACTTAGTAAAATTTATAAAACATTGCTTTAATGAACATTGTAATAAAAAACAATCTAAACAAAAACAAAACATTTTTCTTTTTTTACTTGGTGGTTGTGGGGTAAACAATTTTCTGTTGAGATCACCGCAATGCTGATGCGGCAGTTGGTTGGTTTAAGGATCGAAGTTGGATTTTAGTAAGTGCGCCGATCGCAGGAATGTCATTTTCAATGGGAACTGCCTTCACGGCAATAACAACATGATTCATAGGGTTATGACACATTTTGCTTTTTGCTGGATCACGAATCAAAATTGCTTCATGCGATATTATGGAAATGGAGTAATGAATGGATAGCAATAAACATGTTGATGGAAAAACGTCCAAATCAGCAGGTAGTATGAGTGAATTACCTTATTTCTTGTTTTTTTTTGTCCAGTCTTAATAAAAGTAATTATTAGGATCTAAGAACCATGAACTGGCGAAACTGAAATATAACAGCGTTAACATTGAACAAATTATCCTTATCCTCACTCGCTTTATTTTTTTCACGAGCTTACAAACTAACACTTAAGATGAAAGTGCAGTTCATTAAGAACCAGAATGATCGCTGCAAGGTTTGACCATCACGAACGATAGGATAGCACGCACAACGCGAGTGTCTGTTGTTACATATATTTCTTTTCTTAAGCGGGCTCTTTCTGAATCAAATTGTGACGGGATATCAAAATTAGTTCCAATTAAAAGGAGTTCAATTTAGAGGTGGATGTTTTGTTTTTGCATGGAATAGATTGTAGGGGAATACTAAAATATGGCAAATAAAAAATTCCAGAGAAATTCGACTTAAGGAGAGTCCACTGCATATACTAGACAAAGATGCTTAAATTATTGGATGAGCAATGTTAATCGCCCCTATCGTGGAAAACGCCGGGACGAACGTTTCACAAAAATTCACAACTTGTATACGTTCGAATTGAATTGTTCACTTGTCGGTTAGGTGCATGCGTTTTGAGGCCATCGTGGAAAACGTTCGAATTAAAACACTCCATAAAAAACGTTGACATTTTTCAAACGCAGCAAATGCATTGAGTATCTGGGTGTTGTGAAAAAGAAAGTGAAAGTGACTGCGTGCTCGGATTAATCTTTGTTTTGAGGACATCCAAACAATACTTATATAGAACGAACAAAATTTTGAGTTTTGAAAAACAAAAAATCTTGTATTTTCCCATTTTTCTGTTCTACTAGTCTACTTCATTCTCATTATCAAATTAATTCATCATTCAAATTTTCCCCATTTTCCCAGCATTAATTTGTTGTCACTTATCACAATACATCTGTTTTGCGAGGTCGAAAAAGTCATCGGTAAGGTAGTCTGCCCGCCGTTTTCCACGGCACATCTCAGATACGTCGTATTCAACACAAAATTAATCCGATTTTTTTATAGGCCTCTTTACATCCCTATTACGGATGTTATATTTATTGTTTTATATCCTTCTCTGCCAAGACTTCGTCAGTCGTTTGGGGGTTCCATAGTTTCTTTAGTCTGTCAGCGCCAACAAATTTTTGTATTGGTATTACCCATTTGGACTCTCTAAGATAAGCTTACAATATCCTGCCATACAAGTAGCGTAAGTAATAACAACTAAAAATAATATAATGCACGTGCGATCGTCCTTTCCAAACAAACGACTGCTAGGCCACTTCCTCAATAAACGATCGCCTGTGCAATTGATAACACAATTGCAGTCTCTTCCAAAACTTTTTCAGTCATATGGGCATTCCATAGTTTCTTTAATCTGGCCACAGTGCCTACATATTTCTGCATTGGTACAATAACCTTATCTGTTACAATATCCTGCCATAAAAGTAGCACAAGCAAAAAAGCTAATGAAATGCACGTGCAATCGTCCTCTCCAAACAAACGACCGCTAGGCCACTTCCGCAATAAATGTTCGCCTGTGCAATCGATAACACAATTGCACGGTATTTAAATATCACTATAAAGCAAGGATGCACGACTTCTAATTAGTCTTAAGAAAGATCCCAGATTGTACGGATGTCTAAACAAGACCCCAAATCAGATGAAATCTGGAGGTATATGACAATGCTAGTGATATATACATTTCCGGTTAAGCAAAAAAGTGTTTCATTTTATACACAATAGTAAGGCCTGGCTATTAACACAAAATACAAAACCTTAAACTATGTACGTCTTAGGAAAGATGCTTTTTCATGACGGCAAAGTTGTTCTCTTATTGTTCGCATTTTCGTCTTCTACCTATGTAATAATAATATGAGTGCCGCTACAGCACGTAGAGGGCCAGGGCCTAGCTTTCTCAAGAACCACTCATGTTGTGCGTGCCAAGTTTGAGACATGGAAATACTCTTTGAGCATTGTCAGTGATTCGAAGGAGATGGGGCTGTGAACATTTTTTTTGTCGCTCAGTCCAGGGATCGAGCCTACGACGTCGAGGTTGGGGTAAACACACATGCCTACAACTCCACAGGCCACCACAAATTCTGAATCAAAGTCTTAGCATTTCAGACATAGATCCACGTCGAAATGTAGCGCCACCCTCAATAATTATCATATCTCCACTGCAGCAGTCCAAGTGGCTGTTGACCCCTCCTATTGTTCGCAGCACCAGCCGCAGTGTTCTCTCCCTGTGATCAATTGAAAGATTATTACGATTTGAGATATATATGTGTCTTTATTCACAATTTAATGTTTAGACAGTACCAGAGGAAGGGAATGGATGCTTGAAATAAAATACAGTACAAACTCGAATTACGCAGCCCTCGATTTTTGCAACACTAAAGTCGTCTCCCACCTTGGTTACTGAAACTGCCTTGATTTCTATTAGTTGCGTAAATCAAGTTTGTACTGTACTTCTTTTTCATTGCTGAATTGGGGAAATGAAGCAATGTATAGTGAACTGTTGAACAGTGCCTCCCAGCAATACTCTTCTTCTTCCTATGTGGCGCTACAGTTCGGGGTGGACCTGGGCCTCAAACAACAAGCCTCTCTAACTAGCGCGATCTCTGGCTACCTCCAGGAGACAGCTCCAGTTTGGCACACCAAGTTGGTTGATGTCCTTCTCCACTTGTGTGCGCCACTTAAACGCGGGCGTCCTCTGTTGCGTTGCCCAGCAATACTCTGCAAATGAATAATGTAACAAGGAGGTTGGTTTGTATTACCAAATGTAGGAAAGGTCATCAAAAAGAAAAAAAAATGTCCGGTTTCCTATCGCATATTTGGGGCCGATTAAATACGAGCTTAATTCTAATTTAGACTGTTTGAATATGTCCCCACAGTCACTACCTATGTATTTTCTGCAACTCAGGTCAGTTTAAGATCTACACACATATGTACATATGTACTTTTTAATTGTACAATCGCTTGAATTGTTGGTTGATCCACCCCAGACTGTAGCGCCACACAAAAAATAAGAACAATCGCTTGTATCAGCGGCCCTTCTACCGATAAGGGTTCTTTCTGTTATCACGAGTTCAACACGCGCCGACACGTGTTCCCGAAAATCCATAAGCCTGCAAACGATACTCGGCAGCAAACTCAGACATTCTCCGAAAAAAGGACTAAATCATAAACTCCTCTTTACTTTCTTATGGATATCCGTAATCCGTATTGCCAGTGCATTTGGTTGCGATCGTGGAGAAAAATGTTTATTATTCCAGCCCGTTAATTGTCGGGAAATCCCTATAGAGCCATGGCACTATGGCAGACAAATATAACACCTGTGAGCAGATTCCATTAGAGATTCGCGACAAAGTTATAAAATTCGTGATTTTATTGATGATGGTCACCGTGGAATGTCTAGCAACAGTACAAGGGACTAGAAATCTATAAAGTAACTGAGAGCAGGTAGTGAAGGGAAATAGTACAGTAATGGAGGCGGAGTGGGATGGGTGCAGTGAAGATTTCCGGATGTAGGGTAACCTGATTCATGCGGCATACATCAATTGTCTTAAAAACTCAAGCCTTATTTTCTGGTGTCAATATGTTTGTGACACTAGACACAGCGTCCTTCCATTGAATTTCGATAGTCAATCAAAGGAGAATGCTCTCGTGGTCCGATAAACATATGTCCACCATGTGTCATAATTATTTCATTAGTATGATAACGTGCTCCTCCGTGGTGCCTTCCTTGTGACTAGATCAGGGGATGCGTATTACTCCCCCACGACTGTGAACCAAAGAGTCTCTTAATCAAACATAAGAACTGAACAATGCAGGGGGTGATCACGGATACTTTGCTGTGCATAACATAGAAATTAAGAAGGTCGTCAACCCACTTGTACAATGTTCACTTTGCCCGCAACAGAAGGATGTCTTTTAACTAATCGAATTAGGTATGGTTGCTCATGAAACTCCGAGAAACTACAACATTAATTCGTCGGTATTTCATGTAATTTTAATTTCTGAATCACTTATGGGGTTGATCTCCCCTAACGACCCTAATCGTGCACACTGCACTTTCTTGATTGAGTCCTCTCACCAGGCCATTTTCAAAAATTCATGGAACTAGCTATGCACACTCTGTACCTACTAACCTCTGCGCTTAATTTGTAAGCACCTGACTGGGCCCCTCACAACACTCTTCGTTCTTTTTCTCATTCAAATTCAAAAAACCCCATCAACATCGTGTGGCTCTGGGTTGAGTTTAAAGGACCACCACTGTACTTGTCCGCGGGGGATATTCCCGGCTGATAAACAATTCTGCCCTAACCCACGCACGCATTCAAAAGAGCATACGTACATCAGGACAAGTGCACACACGTGCATCCACATAAATATTCACACTACACTGAACCCATAAACACCCATCCGCATACATCCCTTCACTTATCAAATGTAAATTGTGAAATTCCCAATTCTCGTGCTTATCGCGCGTGTGAGTAACACGCGTCTGACCTCATCAAACATTTACCCATCCCAGAAGAAAATGCCTGCTCACCTCTGCTAAGACAAACACTGATATCCCACAACAACCTCGGTCTAAGGATTTCCGATGGCTACAACTTACAAGGATGAATTACCCGAACAATGTGGAGAAGCACAAAAAAAAAACCAAGCCAAAGGATCACACTCACTGCGATCTGATTATACCCACGGACATTCCCATGCTGTTCGCATTTCAAAATGCACATTTCCTGTATTCTCACTTGCACAATTCCCGCACACGACAGCACGAGGGCATGGAAGTATTAAGTACTTATGCTGCCGATCTCGAATCCACCTCATTGCCTGAGAACCGTGGGAGTAAAAATCCGAGCGTCCTCAAACGAATCGCTTTTTACAAAAGAGAGAAATGGCCAAACAGCGACAGCTGCACCCCAAACAAATTGTTCCCTGTACATCCAACCTCGATTGATGAAAGATTCTCGCTGCACTCTGCCATGTGTACGCAGGGACCGAGAGACACTGTGAGGGACCAACAACAACATCAACTAAAAAAAAACCCCAGCATGTGTCTCGAAATTCGTGTGAGAAACTCACTTTCGTATCGGTTCCCACGGCCACGAGCCATACGGCCTTCCTTTCTCCCCTCCAATTTCGGTCCTTTACAAATAGTGTGTCGAGTCATATGAGTCCTTGCGCAGGGGTCGAGTACTGTGGCCGAGACAAGGAAAGGTGAGCGATAGAGCGAATAGGGGTTGTTTTCTTCGACTCGCCGTCGAGGGTATAAAAGCAGCGGTGGACGGTGGCAAGGACAGCATTCTGAGTTTGACTGTCGTCAAGTAAAGATCTCTTGTGATAATCGAAGTGAACACTTTTAATTTTAAAAACACCAAAAAATGGAATACGCATCTCGCACTCAACACTACCAGAAGGTGAAGAAACCACTTTTGGAACGTCAGCGTCGTGCCCGCATCAACAAGTGCCTGGACTCGCTCAAGCAAATGGTCGCCGAAATGCAACAAGACGAATCAATTCTACGAATGGATAAAGCCGAGATGCTGGAAACAACGATCGCCTTCATGCACCGCAACAAGTCGAGCATGAAACAAGCGACCAAAGTGCCAATGGATAGCTTCCGGCACGGATACATGAACGCAGTGAACGAGGTCTCCCGAGTATTGGCCTCCACACAGGGAGTCACCGTTGACTTTGGAAAGTCTGTTATGATCCATCTGGGCTGCCAGTTCAACCGTCTTCAGGATCTACACAAGGAGATACCAGCGCCTGTTGTGCAACAAACAAATCACATGACGCCACTGATGATCAACACCGGATCAACGTCGGCGCCAATGAGTCCAGCTTCGTCAGGTTATCACAGTGATATGGAAAGTCCTGCCACCTCTCCGGTTTCAGTTGTTGAAAAGGAAGAGAAATCGGCTGTCTGGCGCCCATGGTAAACAACCAATTACCAGGGGTCAGTGAACCAGGGAGGAGGAAAGTGACAAAGGAACCGAGCTGTGATGTCAACAACTGTGATAGTTATTTATAAGAAAAAAAACACAACAACAACAAAGAACAATAGAGAAAATATACATATTTACAAATCAAAACATATACCCTCGTCTTTTAGTCTTTATTATTACTCGTTTCTGCTCTGTCTGCTGCTGACATGTTTTAATCCTGTCAGTTAGTTGCTTGAGAATTGGTAGCATTTGTGCGACCATCACTGTTGTCGCCTGAATATGACGGTGACAAACTGTCGGGCAAGTGTAATGAAGACGAGGATCGGTTATTCGTTTGTACCTGCTTTTGGCGGTTAAGGTTTGGTTACACTTAGTAAAACGTACCGTTCGCTGTGCGGGACTCATCACTGTTGGGTCATAAAACTGTTATAGCGGCGATTGGAAACTTAGAGAATGGTGTTTTGTGGAAAGAATATTATAGACGGAGATTTCCCTTGTTCACCTGGGAAGTTCGACACCTTCATAGTTTCCTCGAATGCACTGCCGCCAGGCACAATTGCCCATATATGGTGTCTGTACCTCTTGTGGAGGACGCCAGCTTAGAACTAAGGATTTCCTTGTAGTCTGTCTGTCGGTATAAATGAGGATATTCCTGTGCGATAATACAATGGGCGACGGAAACGCCTAATTATGTCTGCGTGAACGGCGCTACATTGTTCGAGCAGACTCCCGGAGATAGAGAAGTGTTCCAAATAATAGGGAAAGGGAAGAAGAGAATAATTTACGAGGACTTTAAAAGAATTTTCTCACTGAGATTACAATACCGTATGACCGCTCTTATTCTTTGGCACAACTCATCTTCGATCTGGTGTGAAATAAGCACACGCGAAATTTGTGAAAGCAAAATAACGCCGAATTTTTCAGTTTGGTCCTATTTCACTTTCAATTTATAACAATTCGACTGCGGGCTACAAAGGTGATGTTCAGCCTGAAACACAGTCTGGGGTATCTAAAGTAGGGAATGAGCGGCTCGCATCGAGGGTTAAGGTCGTTATCGCGAGCGAAGCGAACTTCGCACCGCCCATTTCAAATACAGCCGACTTTGAGTGATCAAAAATATTTTATGGCAATAATTCTCATTGGAATGTGTATTAACACCATATTGCGATAATTCACTTTTAAGTGATGCCTTTAGTTCTCACTTTAATGTGAACTAATTCCATAACCGGATTATGGATCCTCTATCGCATTTTCTTTCCGATTTCGGCCTTATTACACCAGCAAGGTTCGTCGTTATTTCACTTTTATAATAATAATAATATGGGTGGCGCGACAGCCCATAGAGGGTCAGGGCCTAGCAACCGCTCGTGTTGTGCGTGCTATTGTTCTCTCACGAGTGGAAGGGACTCACAGTATTATGCGTTCTTCGAACGGCCAAGTTTGAGAAGTTTTTTCTAGACAGAAGTACACTTTAAGCTAGTCATTGACTCGAAAGAGGTGGGGCCGTGAAAATTACTTTTGTCGCACAGAGCAGGAATCGAACCTGGGACGTCAAGGTTGGGGTCGACGCACATACCCACAACGCCACGGGCCACCACTCGCTATTTCACTTTGCTAAAGATTTTATTATTTGGTACATATACCAACACTGAATTTTGGAATTCGGCCTTATTTTACAGCACCGCGCAGTGGTCGACTTAGGGCAATTAGCTTGAATACATTTCCACAACTTTAGGGATGGTACTTTGTGATGTTGTGTTGATAGATGGCTCAAATCGCTTATTTTTGGATGTGAAGATGTCCACATGTTGTGAATCACTTCAGTGTTTGTTGCAATTCGGCATACCTTTTTTGGTAGAGAGCTTTCAAAAGCTGTCCGATGGGGATTGGAAAACTTTCAATGTTGTCAGCACCGTAGAACAGAATCTCCTGGACACTTACTGGCATTTTGTACCAATTATATTTGTACCAATAAAATTTGGAAACATTTTGCCGTGTCCAAAAATAAGTTCGGAATTTCATGGTATCGATTTTCAAACCTGATGTTAATCTCTTGTGTTCAAGCCTACTACTTTGCTGGATCCTTAAAAAATGTTCGGGCCGTGTTGCCGTCATATTTCCTCCACATTTGTTTTGGAAAATCTACTAAGATTACGTAAGCAAATCTGTACCTGCATCTCTATGCGAGTCAAGAAAATTGGCCTTTCTGAAGAAGTGAAGTGTCAAAGTTTGTTAAGTTTACAATTCTGTTCCTGATATTGGGGAGTAAGAAGGACAGTACACATTTTGTGTGTTTTATTTGAAAATTGGATACGAACCAGAGTTGTTTTGAAACCTGTTTCTTTCTTCCAGATCGTTACAAATTTCAGTTTGATTTGTATTTGAAGTCAGATTATCGGGTTTATTAAAACTGGTTTCAATGCAATAAAAAAACGTGTATTAGGTATTAGGTTAGGTTAGGTTATTGGGGCAGCCAGCGAAATTGGCAGCACGTTTAGACCATTGTTGGTCCATTGTGATACCCAATGCCATTAATTTGATACCAACGGCAAATGGATAAAAGCTTATTAACTCTTGCTCTCACTGGGATTCAAATCTGGCAACCTAAACCTAAGGACAGGCAAACAACCAACTACGCCATCCAGCCGTTTCAGACATTAACATTCTGATTGCTGATGTACTTTTTTTTCTGGGTGGCGCCAACGGACTCTGAATAAATACAATGTAAGTTAGAACCCAAATTTTGCACTGATAGAAATAAAACTTAATTAATATGGGCAACGATCGAATCTCTTAATACAATTTGAGTATCTTTAATAGAGGATAATTTAACCAGCTGCTAAGTCTATAGTCGCATAATGGAAGATGGTCCTCACTGTGACTAAGAGAATGGCGGTTATTGTACTCATTTATACCGAGAAAATGAATATGTACTATTCTTGTGGACATCCATTATATAAAAGAGGAAACTCCACTTGGTGCATTTAGATACCACCACTGTCAAACATCAAACTCATCATAGAAAGTCACATTTCATAGCTTTGCTTTTCTCAAGAATTTAAAGTGTCTACATATGGAAGCTGAGAGAGATCAGATTGTATATTAATTTTGTTATGAGTTGATTGAATGTTGTAGACTATTCGTTTTAGAAATGGGTTTCATTTTTGGCGCACTCTACACTAAAGTAATGTACTCATTTAGCCTTATTGTGAGCTTAACACGAACAGCATACCACGTGAAAAAAAATTTCTTTTCACGTTTTTTCCCCTATCACGAGTTTTTTTCTTCATCTTCGAAGGATTTCCTTTATTTACATGAAGGTAAACTATCGCCGGAACGCAAGCGAGAGACGGTTGTCGCAATACGCCATTAGAGCCCAGTTTTTATATATATTTAAATAAATGAGCCCTGTCCGACTGATAAATTTACAAAAACTGTACTGTTAGCGACTGTCAATGTGCGATTTCATGTGCAGTACAAAGTGTTGGTCCATTTGGTCTCTATAAATGTTCAGCAATCAACTGATTGTAACAAAAATAAATAATTAAAAAAAGATCGCAGTTCTTTGGACTGAAAGGAGAACATTGATTGTCCCAGTTCTGTTACAGGGGCAGAAGAATCGACTAATCCTTGCCCGCGCACTTTTCCACTTTTCCCTGCTGGCCCCAGACTGTCTGACGAACAATTCTATCGACGGAGGGTTAAGGAGTAAATCGAGACGCCATATTGTAGTATGAGCGAGACTGTAGATATCAATATACCACTGGGACTGGAACACTCAAAGCGGTGATTATCAAATCATTCTCAGCGAACTGAACTGCATAAAAATAATGTTCCAGAATGCAGTATACCACCACAACAACACCCAGCTGAAAACAAGCTTCGGCAAATAAAGCCAGGATCTGATACGTCTCGGCAGATACACCAGATCATCGGTAAGTGGAAGAGCTTGCCAGAAACTTTTACCACAAGTGAAGGGGACGCAAGCACTCCAGCCCAGAAAGCTGAGGCGTTCGCAAGATCCTTCGAAAGCAACTTTAAACCATCGCCACCCGATGACCCGGAATTCGTCGCAGAGGTAAACAAGTACGTCTCTGCCGTTGGAAATCCATCCCCACCAATCGTCATCTTCATCGATTACAATCCAGCTGATGAACCTGTAGAAAATGAAGAGTTGACAACAACTGAGGACATTACAGGAATAATTAAACGCAGCGTAACGAGGAAAGCAGCCGGAGCCGACAAAATATCGAACTTCGTCTTAAGGCGAATGCCACAAGCGGTGATGATACTCCTGACAACCATCATGAACAATTGCTACTTTCCCAGCAAGTGGAAGGTCACAAAAATTGTAGCGACTCTTGAATTAGGCTTGAGTCAACACAGAAATTTAAGCGAGTTCTCGTAATGTCAATAACTTAAAAGGCACTATAGTGTGTCCTTCTTCGAGGTGGATTGTCAGTCTTTAGAAGCGACGCGTTGTCATATTTTGCTTGTATTTTATTCATAAAATTGCTCATCAAATGCGTAATATGCGATGTGGCCTCTATGCTATACTCTTGAGAACAAGAGAAAACAAAGAACACAGTACTCTTAAATAAATATTGAATTCTTCATTGTAAATTCATTACAAAAATTAGTCTATGATTGGTTTCATATGTAAATGCAATTTCATTGAATTTCCCTTAACATCCAACACCTCCTCTATACGCTTCTCCTCAGCACAAGTCTTTGTATCACAGGTATCTTCCCTTAAGTCCGTATTGGTCAAAGTGCTCAAGTGTTCAGCGTGTTTTGTTAAGAGATGACTTAAACATTGGTCCTTGGTGGTATAATAAATGGTTGGCTTCTCCCCTGGGAAATAGTTCCCTTTTTTCTTCAAGTGCTTGATTCGATTACCAACATCCTTCACAGCACCTTCCTCGTAGTAGAACAGTTCTTTATGCATTTTAATAACCACTATGAGATCCTGCTCAGTGATAATTGCGCAATTTGATTGCAGTTTGCCTTCAAGTTTGTATGATATTTGAAGGTCCTCCTCTGAAACCGTTTGGTTCAGTAGGCTTATGCTCTCCTGCTTGATCAACTCTTTGACATCTTCGTCTCTTAGTTCTTGTACAGCTGCGACAATTTTCTGATTTTGATACAGGCTGGACTCACTTTTAACTTCAGCGTTGAGTGTTGCTCTAAACTCATTGTGGGTCTCAGAAATTCGCACGTCTTGAACGTTAACCAGTTCCGCTATCGGCTTTTTAAGTAAATCAATGCTATTTCGATAGCTTTCATTGTGATGGATTACAACCAACTCAGTTATCTTATACTGGTTCGGAATGATGTGGCGAGTTCTGAGTGTTCGAACAAGACCCACAATGATTTGCATCCGGGAAACACTGAGTTCTAGTTTCGGGTTAATGACGTTTTGAATTGGGGGATACAGAAGTGCCTCATGTATTGATTGCACACGACAATACCAAATTATATAATCCTTATATCTTTGGTGGATGTACTCTGTAATAAACGGAGCAAATGGAGACATTGTCAAGCAAATTCTATAAATTATATTAAAGAGTATTATCGTCAAGCTGTGTTTATGAATCAGTTGGAGAGGAATATACCAATCCTCTACTTGTTGGAGAAGCGTGATGATTCTCGGAACGATATTTTGTAGTCGATATCCATCCATTTCGTCACAATAAAATTTTACGAAGCTCTCAGTGCAAGATAAAATCCACCCATTCACGACATTATCCATGTAACCATCTTCCCAATATGACATGTAACCGTAATTTACCCAATACTTGCTTTCCATTATACTTGTACAGTACTTGACAATTCTCCAAAGTGGTTGAATAAGATTTTCGGTAATGTGCGCCACTCCCGCCTCTTGAATGTCAGTATCTCTTCCTGCGATCAGGGGAGAACTGAGCAAGTAAAGTCTGAAAGCGTCTGCTCCATACTTGTCTATAAGCCGGATCGGGTCGTTATTATTGTGCCTCCGTTTCGAAACCTTGGTTCCGTCTGGGTTCAGAACAAGTCCTGTAGTAACCACATTTCGAAATGGCGCCGGTTGTGATAGAGCCGTGGATAGCACCAGCATTGTATAGAACCAGCCATGCGCCTGGTCCCTACCCTCTGCAACGAAGTCCACAGTTGGTTCTTTTGAGAGCTGATCTTTGAGAGCGAAAGGCACTGCACCGGATTCAAACCAACAGTCAAACACTTCAGACACACGTCGAAGAGGTGGATTTCCTGGCGTCTTGGATGGTATTACCATCCAATCCACGATCTCTCTGTGTATATCTGTTATGTTGGTCTTCCCTGTAAGCTTTTCAAGTTCTTCGATGCTTCCAACGCAAACTACCTCATCCCCGGACGGAGAAGACCATATTGGAATGGGGGTGCCCCAGTATCGCGTTCGCCCGATAGTCCAGTCTTTGTGTTTGTCTTCAAGCCATTTGCTAAAGTGTATCGCATCGTCTTCGCTTGGACTCCACTCAATTTCAGATATATTCTTCAGCATATCCTCCACAAGTGATTCGACTCTGATGTGCCATGAATTCACTCGTTTGTGTATGAGTGGTGTGTTCGATCGCCAGCAAAACGGCTTTTTGTACTTGACATCTTCAACTTTAAATATCAAACCGCGTTGCTTGAGTGAGTCTACGATTATGTCGTCCAAGGGGACTATTCCCGAACCGATGTCATCCGCAACACAGTCCTGCATGAGAACTTCCCACTCCTTTCGTGAATTTGTGTCCTCGAACAATGGCTCGTACCTCAAATCCTCCAGCTCTGCTCCCAGGAATTCATCTACAACAGTGTATTGACTTTGTTGTGGAAACACCAAGTGTAAGGAATTCTTCGCCAATATATACACCACCTCCCCACCCCTCTTATGATGCACCTTTGCTTTGACATAAACCGATTTCGGGTTAACACACAGCGCTACATTTGAAACAAGAGATGCAGGGTTCGTCGTCCATATGAGCAGCTTTTCACTGGAATCGATGATTGCAACGACGATTGTGTAGCCCGTTTCAATCACTTCCTTGCAGTTCTGCTCCGCTTCGAAGTTCGACAGGTGAGTGAAGCAGCTGGTTGAGTACGGCATCACCTTTGTAGCGTTGTACACCAATCCCTTATCAAATAGCTGCTTGAACACCCACCACACCTTTTCCATGTAGTCCGTGCTCATAGTGTGGTACTCTCGGTCAAATTCAACCCAGTTGCCGGTTCGCTCGAACACATTCCTCCAGTCAGCAGTGTGTTTGTCAACAAAATCACGACACACATCATTGTATGCTGCGATTCCCATGGCTTCTACGTCGGCCGGTGAGTGGATATCCAGTTTCTTGTCCACTTCGTGCTCCACTGGGATACCATGGCAGTCCCAACCAAATCGACTCTCAACTTTAAGATCCTTCTTGTGGCCATACCTAGTGAAGACGTCCTTAACAATGCTGTTCAAGACGTGGCCGGAATGGGGAAAACCAGTTGGAAAAACAGGTCCACTGTAGAATGAAAGGACATCTTTAGCAGAACGAGCCTCTCGCACTTTTTGAAATATCTTCTCCTTATTCCAGAAAATTAGAATATCTTTTTCTTCTACTTTACTTTCGTACAACTCGGGCAAGGTAATTTCACTTTTGTATCTTGTCATAACTAGCTAAACTGAAACTGTTAAAAGGTGATTAACTTCTGAGAGATTAGGCACACCTCAGGCATTTATATCAAAAACATTCTTAAATATATTACATTTGATTGCGAATGAATCGTAGGCGATGTTGTTTTGACACTTTCCTACTGTTGTGAAATTGAGTAGAGACCTCTAGTGTCTAATAGAAGAAGGAATGTATGTAAGCGACGGACAAATTTTATGGAGTTTTTTTTTAATTTTTAAATGTTGTTTTAAATGTTCTCTGCAGCGTTCGTATTCAACAATGTGCTGGTACGATTTACTTGACGACATATTGGTGCTTCACACAAAAATGGTTAAAAGACTCTAGTTATGTGGGAATCTTAAAATTGTTCAAATTCATTCGTATATGCCTTTTTGGGGCTATATATGCACTTATGTTTGTAGAGTTACTTGAGTAGAGTGTAATGCACTATTACGAATCGACAACAATTCCACCTTTCGATACACGGGTTGGAAAATATCAACGAACGTCAGTAAACAAACTGCGCTAATTTCGAAATTTAAATACTTCCTAGGAATTGAGATTCTTCACTACGGATTTGTGCACCAATTATCGACGCACTATTTCTGATTTAATCAAATTTATATAACATTTAAGAATTGGCAAATATTTATTGTATGTAATCTGTCAAATCCCTCTTGTGTCAACTAGTATAGCTATTTGTATGTTCCGTCGGTAATACAGATCGTTGTACCATTCGAACATGAATTTCGAAGATAATTTATAATTTCGAAGCCGAGAATCAATTATCCGCCATATTCTTTTCATTGCATTTGGAAGAGGCTTTGGTTAGTACTTTAAATAGTGATAAATTTAGTTTTTACTAAAGTAAATTAAATGAATTAGTGCAGAAAAGTTGAAGAAATACGTGTTTAGTGCGTTTTGTCTAGCTAACATCGAATTCCCTCCTCGACAAATTGACTTGGTAGATAAATAAAAAGAGCAAAATTTTATCGACCGGCTGTCAAGATACCTCATACATCGTACTGAAAAGTGACGCTTGTGTTATACGTTTTAGATTCTGTGATTTATTGCAAAAAATAATATTTATAGTTTTATAACTATAACAATAAATAAGTAAAAATTAGAATCATTATGGATGCACATCCTCCATCTGGAGCAATGGGACCACCACCGCCAGGTCGTGGAGGTTTTAGAGGACGTGGAGGTCCACCGATTCGTGGTGGTTTTGATCGTGGTCGAGGACGCGGTATTGGACGAGGACACTACATGGGAATGCGTGGTGGAGTAATGGGTGGTCCTCCACCAATGATGCCTGGCAGTAGGGGTGGTATGCGCCCACCAAGGGGTATGGGCTATCAGCGAGGGGGTTACATTTCTCGCGGAGGACCACCCATGCGCGGAGGTCGCCCTCCAATGTATGGACAACGTAAGTAGTAATTTTTAAGTACATATATGTGCATACATACTTGTGTGTATGTACAGATTCGGTTTAAAATTAAAACGAAATGGGAGAATATTATGTTAAATGAATGGTATGCAAAATCGATTGTTTTTCATTGGCAGGGAATGTTGGAAAGTAATTCTTCTTTCTGGTATTCAACGATTTTTAAGGACAAAATTAAATAATATTTATCATCTCAAAAAAATCGCAAATTTTTCAAATTTTTAAAATCGAAACATTTTCATTATTCTGAAGCTCTCGATAGAAGTTAAATTTAGATATGTTTTTGAGAATCAGTTCTGGGGATTGGGATTCGTTTTTTTCTGATGCAGCGGGGGCAATATTTCCATCACATCTTTATGTTAGGTTAGGTAGGACGTATATCATCGTGAGGACCATGCACATTTGTGTTGGTAAAAGTAATTCCCGAATCTCAGTGTCTGTTTTGACGATTAAAATAAGGCAATCACAACCGTGGGAGGTAGCCAGGGATTTTGCCAAAAATGACTATATAAAATGTATTTGATACGGTAGGCGTGATGTCCAAGTAAGGTTACAGATCTCAAAAACTTGTCCGCAAATTTGTAAAAATAAATATTTGCTCTAGTGCTACACACATACAAAAAAAAAAAAAAAAAAGAGTTAGGCAAACATGATCTCACCCCTGAGTTAATAAACAAAACAGAGTCATTTGCTTTGTGCTTATTGACTTCCTCTTTTCCGTGAATTATTTGTGTCGCTGGTTAAATGTCTTACACGAGCAAAAAGTGGATGATTGCATTAACAGCGCTTAAAAGATTCGAAAGGTCCTGCTTATAGATCTCTGTGGACATCAACGAGGGAACGTGGGAAGTCTTCGGTTCCGGTTATTCGTGCCGTTGTCAATGACGTGAAAACGGAGTTGACTTTTTTGAAATGAAATGTTTACATTTGCTTTAGAATTCATAGGAAACGAATTGATTATACACTGTCATGGAGACGTGGGTAGAATATACACTGGTTGGGACATTACCGCAATTGTTGTGGATCTACTTTATTTTTGCAGCACTTGTTTTGTTGGCAAACTAGTATGTGGTGGAAATATGTACCGTGAAAAATGGTAGCTAAAAATTCAAATCCTCTTTCATGATGGGCAAGAAACTTAAAAATTATATTCCAAATCGTTGGCACATGGTAGTTCACTACCAAGAAAACAAATAAAACGAATATAAAAAATTATTTTAAGATTTCCTAGTATTTCTTGATGTACCATCACGAAGTTGTACTGAAGTTCGGCCCCGGTCTTGGCCGAAAAACTGCCCGGTCGGACTCTAGCTATAGGTGTCGTCACTTTGTGCAGCAAAAATGTGAATACAGAGTAGAATGAGCTATTTTTTTTTTTAAATCTGCCACCCGTTTCCTCGAGATCTACTAAGGATCGTTAAAAAAGCTGGATAGCGCAGTTGGTTGAGTGTCTGCTCTTGGCTATAGGGGTCTCAGTTTTATCCCAGTGAAATCAGAGGTTAATATGCTTTTATCTGGTTTTCAAATCCAGTTACCATTTGTAGTTGGGTATCACAATCAACCAAAAATGGTCTGTGTGCTGGCAGCCCAATAACCTAACCTAAAGAATACTCGAAGTATTTAAGACAACGTGGCCCGTTCTTGCATAATAAAATGGTGTCTAATATCTTTTTGATCTACACGAAACCCACACAGCACTTATGTACCACCGGAATAAATATATATCGATATAAATAAATACCTTGACTCTGTCTGAAGGCCTAGTTAAAACTGGCAAATTCAGCGAAAAACCAAGGCAACTACACACAAATTTCACGTAAGGTGATGGAGCCAGTGGAACCTTAACTTTGTTTTACGTTCGATTTGCTTTTAGAAACCCCTCATTCTAGTAAAGAATAGGCAACTCAATGAGGATGCGTTAATTACGAAAAAAGTGCGTTTACTAGCTGAAATAAATTATTCCTAACAAAATTTAGTAGTCGACCTCATTTACCTCAGAAGTTGGCCAGTAGTCGGGACTACTTTTTACATACAGACCTTCGCTATTGCAACTAAGTAAAAAGTTTATTTTTTAACTTTAAAATATTTTTTAACTCATAAAAACCATCAAAATATGTGTATAGCTGTTCGCAGAAACGTTCGAAGGAAACCTTTCAAAGCTCTCCTGTGCTGGTTAATAAATAGTTTCCTCATGAGGTGCCATCTTGATTGATCTGATGGTGTAGGCGGTAAGGAAATGCTGCCGTTGCCTTGGCTAAAATTATAAAGGCCTTTCTGGCATTTAGGTGTCAAAACATTCCAAGAATCATAAATTAAATAAAATTTTCTTCGGCGATTGCTCGACCAGTGTAGAGTACCTCCGGTGTTCTGAAATGCAGTTCACGATGGATCCTGTCAGACCTTCTTTGAATGGTCTTTTTTCGATTTTCTCCCAAAATTATTTTTGCCACCGCAGGTCCAGCTAAGTCCAGTCTACCTTTGTCTGAAAATTAGGGCACGACAGTCGCAAAGGGTTAAGACTTTTTGTGAATCACTTCCACTATTTAACCCCAAAAACCAGACATTTACGATAACTTGAATCAAACTAGAAACTGCTTTGCAACAACCTTTTTCGCATAGATAGGAAAACCGTTATCTTTTATGGAAATGCACATGAGTGTTTTACGAAACGGAACTATTGCGCATAATTTCATGGCGCCGCGGCCGTGGGTTTTACGTTAAATCAGCTAGGTCGCTGTAAAATTTGCATCAGATATCCTGCTCGGAAAGGATCTACGGCTAATTCATCATCAATTGAGTGAAAAAAACGTTCAGTCTTTCAATCAAACACTCCTCTCTTAGTATAGCTTGAAAATATGTTTTCGCTCGATTGCCAGGAGTCATTCATCGCTTCACGTAACCATTCATACACATAAATTCTCCTATTTCGTATAATTTTCGTGAATTAATATTTTGCAGCACCGAAACAACATACTGGAGCAGAGAATAACAAAACGGTTACACCAATCACTACAACGCCCACGCCCACAAGTCCTCCTTCCGATGCTGCTACATCTCAAGCGAGTACAACACAAACAACAACAGCGCCATCGCCTGCAAATGGAATGCCGCCATCAAGAGGAATGCCACGCGGGCGTGGGGGACCACCTGGCATGAGAGGAGGACGAGGAAGCTACATCCCACACTCAAATGGTTCATCGTTCGGGGATCCAAATGGCATGATTAGACGTGGCGGACCACCACGCGGTAGAGGCAGTTATAATCAGGGTATGCCCCGCCCACCTATGTCACATAATGCTAACACTCAAGTTGCTCCAGTTCCAATATTAAAGCGCGGCGCCCCTGGTGGTCCACCTGGACCGAAACGTGGAAGGTATGACTCGGGACCGTATTCACAACGTCCAATGGCTCCAAAGTATCATCAGACCGCCCAGGCAACATCACATGCAAACTCTGGCTATGCAGCGCCCCATGCAAGTTCACAGAGGTAAACAATAGGATCGGTTATTGTGAATTAAATTGCAGATTTAAAAAGAAAAATTCTTCCATTCCCATCAGCCACCACTCTTACCAAGACCCATCACAATCGGTCGATCCATATGCACAACAATATTCTGCACCAGCGGCACAAACATCCTACAATGGATATGCGCAGTCCGGATATGGATCGACAGCGCAGCAAAGTGGAGGCTACTCTCAGCACGGGGAATACGATCAAAGTCAATACTCTGGATACAGGTACATAAGATAGTACATTTTTCGCAGTCATAGCTAAGGAGTTTCTTTGCAAAACAGTAACACTGGATATGGTAGCCAGCAAGACACGAGGTATCAGACCTATGGCCAAGATTATACGCAAACTTATGGGGCACCTGCTGTTGATTATAACGCATCATCCTCTGATTATTCCCAACAGGGTCAATCATATGACGAAAGAGCCTACGCGGGCTATGGTAAGTTTTTCGATGAATTTTACGATTACATCTTATCTTCAACTCTTACTGAATTAGTTACTTTCTATTTTGTAGTTATTCAGATATACTTAAAGCTTTGTAAAAAAAATCCTTTACATCACTTTTTTTTAAGCCGATTGAATTCATTCGTTTTAGTTAATAGGAAGACATTTACGTAACTTGTATTCTATAACGTCCCGAAGTTTTCTACGAGTTTTGACACTGACGCGTGATGTGTGGCGCCGTAAAAAGAAAAGTTGGTGATTAAATCGATTGAATTGATGTCGAACGCGGAGAGCATCGTCTGCATAAGAATGGACGCACTTATCAATTTTACCGTCGAAATCGCTTACTATGGCCAAATTCTTAGGTTCCAATAGTTGAAAATGCATTCTAATATCTCTTATAACGACCAAAATCGTCGGTCCCCTAGGTCGTTATAACCGAATTTGGCTATAGATGAAACTAAGTGTTAAAATGCGTTTGTTTTCCTCTAGCGTCTCTAATTTTAACCAGTTTAGTGGATCTTTTTTTTTTTTTTAATATAGATGATTACGTTGCGAAGTTATATGCAGAAACGAAATTAGTTGCTATTGAAATTATCATTCAAGTTTTATTGCCAATTTTTTTTTTTGTGGAAAGGGGTTACCTCAATTTTACTTCACTCACCAAACAGATCTACAAATTATCTTGTTTTCTTGGACACGCGTTACAACATGAAACAAATATTTGCATTCTATTATAAAGGGTGAATTCTAAAAGCTATAGGAAAGTTTTTCAAAAAGAAACACAAAATTCAGAAAAATGCATGAAATCTTTATTTGAATCGATAGTACGGTCCATATAATTTAATGTCTGAAGATTATTTTATGCAAATGACCTTGACTGCGCCTCAAATGGTCCATCCGCTTAGTCCAATTTTGGCATACTTTGGTATGTTTCAATGTTGTCTTCCAATGCGTCAATTGAAGCGGGCTTGTCTGTATAGACATGAGCTTTAACATAGCCCTACAAAAAAAAGTCTAAAGGCGTTAAATCGCACGATCTAGGCGGCCAATTGACCGGTCCCGAACGTGAAATAAAATGTTCACCGAACTCGCCTCTCAATAAGTCCATTGTTGTGCGTGCTTTGTGGCATGTGGCACTTGTTGAAACCACATGTCATGCAAGTCAAGCTCTTGCATTTTAGCCAACAAGAAGTTGGATATCATCTCATGGAAGCCCTCATTATTCACACTTAGGTTACGAGTCGCATCATCTTTGAGAAAGTACGGTCCAATGATGCCACCAGCCCATATACCGCACCAAACTTTTTCTGCATACATTGGTAGCTCTTCCAATGCTTCTGGCTGATATTCATTTCAAAATCGACAATTCTGCTTATTTACGTACCCATTGAGCCAAAAATGAGCTTTGTCATAAAATGGAAGAAGCGCGCGATGAACTTTCGTAACAGAGCACGCATTTTGATAATAAAGCCCAATAATTTGCAAGCGTTGTTGGTTTGTATGATTCATAGTTAAATTATAAACCAAACTGAAGATGTTTGACAGTGAAATAAAACCTGAAACGTGTGTCAGCTGTTTAAACCAATGTTGCCAAATAAAAATCACCCTTATTATTAAAAACGATGGTTGAAGCTGAAATTGGAACATGTTGCTGTTAACGATGAGAAAACTAAGCCCAGAAAGTGAAGTAGATTAACCTAAAAAATAGTAGATGAGGTAGATTTACAAACAGTGAAGCAGATATATGGTATATCCTCAAGTGACATCCAAATATTGAAAAATGTTCGCGTATAAGTGCATGTGTTCATTGTCTAGACATAGGTTAGGTGGACTATGACACAAGTGGGCTTCTGGCGCATTGTCTACAGAAGAGTTACAGAATGTGGCAGATTCTTGCGAAGATATATATAATGTATCTTAAATGGTATTAAGCAATACGAAGTAGAAAAAGTTCCTAGGTAGCAAATGAGGTGGAATTGAATTAATATAATTCGATTATCTATCCTTAGTGAGCTTGGTCCGGTTATTAGAGTTTCAATTGTACTTAATAACAACAGTAGCCTTGCAATTCAATAGGAATAGGAAGTAACTGTTGAAACTCCAACAGCCATCGCTGAAGTGATGCAAAAACGAGACTAATTAAATTAAAGAAACACAATTAATTAGTTCTTTGTTCAATGTTTACTTTTACGTCTCTTCCTCTTCTCACATTTTCATCTCTGAAACAAATCGTTGTTTGTTTGCATATATTTGCACTATTGCGATTTAGAATTATATGCTTTGCATAATTTGCACAAAGTTTGCGTTTGCGAATAGAATTTCTATTTCTTTAGCTGCTCTGACTGCACAATGGAGAAAAACTTCAAAACGAAAGAATAATCTCTAAAGGCTGAAATTGGCATACAATTTTTACTTAGTATTTCGACAATTTTTTCACGGCAAGTAAGCCCCGTTCATATGAGTGGCGAACTGCGAACGCGTACTTTCAGAAACAACCCTTTTGCAGCAAATACAAGCAAAAAGTTATATCTTTTGGTATGCAAAATGGATTGTAACTGAATTATCGAGTTTGTTCATATACAAAAATACCAATAAAAGTTGGTTTAAGTACCCTAATTACTGATCTAAAAGTTTTTCACCGCGAATCAATAATTCTCTTTGCGAACTGTCAAGCTTAAATCGGGATACACAAACGGGAAAACGCAATCCACAACTACCACGACAAAAAAAATCGCAGTGAAGTGTCAGTTTCCACCCGAAGTTCTCCGCGAATGAGAAAATTCCATATGAATGAGATGTCAGAGTTTGTGCAGTTCATGGCGACCTCATATAAATGGGCCTTAATGGTTCAAGATTTTGAAGTTCGACTGTTGTTCATTTGTATCAGCTGCAAACCTGAAAATTGTATTTGCAGATCGGCTGCTGCTGAAACACAGTTGCCTAAGTTATTATTTTTTTCGATGTAGCATTCAGACTACTGTTTCGAAGACGTCTCAAACAGAACGAATTATAGAATTTTCATAAACTAAAAAAAGTCGAGCACATCGAGTAAAAAATTAAAAATAGTACTTAGTTTTTGATATGAAGAAAACATTATTACGAAGTCGGAGAATACACTCAGCCCTATTTTGAGATTCGAACGATTCGACAAACCATTCGATTAGATCAATCCATTTCAATTAATTTTGTGTATTTTGAAATTCGAATGAAAGGAAATTCATTTTCGAATGAATCTTACTGAATTTGCTTGTTGAAATCAACTGTTTGAAATTTTTTGACATTCAATGATTCAGTTTCACAAAAAAATTCAAAAAACTTTAAACAAAACGGGAACAGAAAGTTTACAGTAGAAGGACAATGATTGCATTAAATCCCTCATAAATATAGGCTCTTTCATGTTTTATGAATCTAGTCTAGAAGACAGGAAGGACAGGAAAAATTAAACTTAGAGAATATGACATTTGATGCTAATGATTCGAATGTCTGAATTTGCTGAATGAAATAGTGAACTTTCGAATTCTTTGAATCTCAAAATACAATCCATACGAATTCTACTTACTTTCGAATGAAAGTGAGTCTCAAAAGAGGGCTGATTTGGTTACTAGACTGACTGACTGCCTTCTGTATTCATCGAACATTAGTTCTATAGCTTAAATTGTAACACTTTTTCTGGTCTTCTATCTATGTAGCTTCTGAATTGCTTACAATTTTCTATCTGATTCATTGTCCTGCGCAACAATATTGATCGAAAAAAAATCACCGCTTCCACTTTCCTTCTTTAAGTAGTTCTCGAATTGTATTTATAACTTCATTCGACCCCCCCACCCACCAATAACAATATAATGTGAAATTCTAATCCACAGATACACAAGCATACCAACAAGGTTACTCCAATGCAGCTGGATACTATTGAAGGATATAACAATAGAGGGCATTCACCTCGGGAATATATTCATAATTATAAGTCTAAAGTTTATAAGTTAAGCGTTTAATGGCTAAACATTGAAAATAATCTATGGGTAAACAAAAAAAAATTAAGAAAATAATTTCATCCCAACAAAAAAAAAAACGTGAACAATTATTTCTCACATTTAAACTTAAACCAAATTTAGAGAATAAACTACAAATCAGAAATAACTCTTTACATCCAAGCAAACAAAAAATATAGTAAAGAAATATATTTTTGAGTGACAAGAAGGAAAAAAATCAACTAATTAAAAAAAGAACTGTTAAAAACAGAATAATTTTACTTTTACTTCCCTGACCATATTTTACACAACCAACTGGACATTTACATTATTCTTTTTTTTTTTTCTTTTTTTTTATAATTAAAACCAACCGATTATATTTATGTTATTTTTTTTTTTTCTTATACATGTCTTGTCTTTTAAGGGAAAAGTCTGTTAGGGATTTAGAGAGTCTCATTCTAAAAAAATGTATTTTTTTTTAATTTATTTATATAAAACTCTCTAAAATGTTTGATAGTTCCAAATTTTAGCTGGCACGGATATATATATTTCAATATTCAACGGTGAAAACAAAATACATACAAAATATGCAGAAAATTAAATTGACTTAGGTGCATACAAAAAATTTAGCTCACCTCAAAACTACAAAACAACAAAGCAAATCGAAAAGTAAACAAACATAATAAACTAATGTGAAGCAAGATTATGAGATACAGAAAAATATATAAATTAAGAATATTTCGTTTAGGTGTGTGTGTCTGAAAGTATTTGTATTTTTTTATCATTTTTTTTTTGTCTATGCAGGTCATGTCTTAGTTGAGAAAACTATATTATGATTGATAACCTAAATAAAACAAGAACGTTTAATTTGTAAGTTTACTTATAAAATTTATCGTAATTAAAATTAACAAAAAAAAAAAACAAACAATATATATATATTACAACATATATAATTAAAATAAAACATAATAAATAGAAAAAAAAAATCAAGAAAAAACCAACAAACATTTAGTCAATTTATTGAAGCTGCATTGAATTTATTTTTTATTTATTTATTGTTTTCAAACAAATTTATTATTTCTTTGCAAACACTTAATGATTTTCTGTTTTGGTACAAATGTTATAAGAAAAAAAAAAAACAAACAAACATGCTATATGTTAATTGAAAACGATTTGGGTACATTCCACTCCTTGTTGAAAAATACCATCGATATGTATAAAATTTTGCGAAACGAAGAAATGGGCGCTACTGATGTTAACGCAATTGTGGCATCACGATAAAAATCAATTGAGCTTAAAACCATCGAGATTTAAGCTTTAGGAGGTATTTTTTATTGATTTAGTGAGAGAGAAAGAACATTTTCTGTTTAGTTAATAATTTGAGCTTGATACAGTCTCGAAGAATATCACTCTTATTCTCTAACGGTGTCACACAGAAATGTGTGTCATTGTGACAAATTTGACAATTTGACTACAATTAGAGTATAAATTTGACACTGTCACACATATTTTTGGGTGACACGACTAAGAGAATAGGAGTGTATAAATTAAACTGTCAACTTCAAGAATACTTAGTAATTAAAAAAAAACCAAAGATTTTAAAGACATACCAATGCAAAGGTAAATAACAGGGAACACAAAAAAACAAGACTGAAACAATTTAGAAGGAATATCCTATTCCAACAAAATCGAATTCATATAAATTTTGAATTTAAAAACAAAAAAATAGATGAAATCTTGTACGGTTGCTTATTGGATACAATGCAGTAAAAACAAACATTTACCGGCTTTTAGTTGTAAAAATTAAAACAAAAGACATGCTACCCCTTTTGAGTGTAAATACACACACAATTTTACATTAAAGTCATTGCCAAACAAATACTTCGGTTATACAATGTCTGGAAAAACTGGAAGAACTGGAAGAGCTTTCATTGTTTATATTAAAGGCAAACCCAAGAAAATAAGCAGCTCTAAAATAGTTACAATATTCATTAAGATTGTTAGGATTCGAAGGAGGACATAGTTCGATGAAGATGATGGGTTTCGAATTTGTTGACACCATTCATATGAATCTACAAATTTTAACTTTTCTGTGATTTTTAGTAAAATTTTGAAATTAGTTTAAATATTTCATAATTTTTTTTTTCCTAAGAATAATTGGTTTACCTAGTGATCAGGTGCACAAAGCCAAACAATACCATCTATCCATAAGTTTAAAGAAAATCCTGCTTACTAATGTTTTTCGAAGCATATTGAAAACCAAAGAACAAACAAAAATTACGAAGTAAATTCTCAACAAGACACACAAAAAACCGGTAGACAATATTAGAAGAAGAAAATGAGCTAAAGCTTCACAAACAAATTCGACAAAAATAACCTTAAAGGCAGAATCAAATGCCTTGTATGGAACTTATTATAAAACAAAAATTGTTTACTCACGCGGACACAAGTTCATATAATATATATTGAGTGAACGCAATTCTGTGAAGCCAACGGTAATGATAGATATACAAAAAAAGTAATATCAAATTTCATAACAAAAACATAAAAACGAAGAATTTGAAGAACAAATATATTGCTATAAAACTTAAAGATAAACCAGGGTAACATAAAAATCTGTCTATTTAAAACGCAATCCTTCAGTATGATGTGACGAACTAAAAATAAACAAACATTTATAGTGCTAAGTGAATTGATATATATAAAGCATTCCAAATACGCAAAACAAACTTATTGAGGTGGGCTTAGAATCGTTATCAATCATGAACTGGGATAAATTCTAGAATTTCATGTGTAAACAGTTTCCATGCTGATTCACTTGAAATCTATTTTATTTCGTAAACTTTCTGTTAAATGTTTAATTTGATCTCAAAAATGCATCGTATATCCCTTAGACGGCGATTATATTTGATGGTTATGGTTACTAACGAAAGACATCGTAAATATACAAATTCTGTATGTCCTAAATATTTAGAAGAAAAAAACAAGACTAAGCAAAAAAGTACACAAAATATGAGAGTAAGGGTAAGTTTTCCAAAAAAAAAAACAAATAAAAAAGTGAACACACTGTGATAAAAAATCTGTGATATTAATAATAACAAACAAACCGTAAGACTTATGAAAACGAAAAAAAAAGAAATAAGTGGTAACGCAAAGTTATATAGGTATGAAATTAATGCGTACACTATTCGTCAACCACATTTTATACATTTATATACACACATATATAAATTAATATGATAAAATGCATATCCAATAATTTTATAATTCCAGGAAATGGATAATCGAGTTACATAAAAGAGGAAAGGTTTTCAAACAAATGGATTAACTCAAAATGAAAACAAAACTTACTGTGGTAAAACAAAGAAAAACCCAAAACAAAAAGAAATAATATTACAATTTGTTACAACATATAATTTGTTCATTTATGGTTTCTGTATGTTTTTAGTTTATTTTAAAGGTGATTACTTTCATTTATTTTCGTTTATTTACTAAAATAGTAAATAGGAAAGAAACAAGTTGACAGTGAGTTTATCTATCGGAAGATTACAAAAGAACAGATGCCGATGAAAAATGAAAAGAAAGCAAATCAAAATAAAATTTAAAATATTTATTTAAAGACAAAAGCAAAAGAAAACATAATTTAAGCGTTTTTAGGCTAAAAATTACATAAGAAATAATAACAATTATTTGAAGTAAAAGTTGAAAACAAACAATCGTCTTTCGATCAAAACGTAACATATGAATTGAAATTAGTTCCTTATTTAGTCAATAATTTGAAAAAAATTGATTTGATCAAAGATCTTTCAGTTGGTTGATTCAGTAGTTATTTTCCAATTGAAGAGATCGCATATTATATCATACGATAAAATAAGCCTAAATAAACTATTTACTTTGACGATGATAGCAAATTAAAAAAAATTGCTTATCCAATTCGTACTCTAAAAAAGTAGAAAAGATGACTTAAAAGAGCCAAAGAAATTATTTTTTTATTAATTTATTGCGATTATTATGATCCGTTAACGTAGAAAATGTAAGAGCACAAACAGTGAGACACTATCGGGCTCTATGTAAGACTTAATTTTTTTTCGTGCAATAACGATGCAAAGTGACACGCATTATTTTTTTGTTTCTACATATATTTTGACCTCATTTTGTTTTATGTTTATTGATTTATATGTATACATTTTTTGTTACTGTTTTATTTATTTAAATGCATCAAATTTCTCAGCAGATGCAATACATGAATTTTGATTATTTAAATGTTTTATAAATAAATGCATTTGAAGTAAATTGAACAAAGTATTGTTTTTTTACGTCAACGATTCACTTCTATCGTAATCGAAAATGGGCTACGAATTCTGAAAAATCTCAGAATTCGTTCGTACTAGAATGATAATGAACAATCTGCTTGAAAGTTCGTGCAGATTACCATCACCGAATACGAATAAAGTGGAAATTTGTATAATTTTCTACAAGTTATTTACGTCGGAGTTCGTAAGGATTTGGTAATTTGCCTAAGTTCGTAAGATCCGTAGTCCATCCATCCATCCATCCGTCCATTTTGGATTTGGTGATAGCATTTTTTCGTAGTTCGTATCGTAGCTTCGGATTGTACGAATGGATTCTGTGATAGTGCTGATTATTTTATTGTTCCAATATAAACATGGTCCCAAAATCGGGTCTGTGTTTTGCTTGCCTAGCTTTCGGTTTCATACAATATCGCCAATCTGCTTCTCTATGTAAGATCTTGTCGACACACAGAATCAAGGAAATTGTTGAGGCCTTTCGGAGGAAAGGTCGTGGCGGCATTGATTAAGAAATCAGCCAAATTCCTGTGGTGTCGCCGGGCTGAACATCTCTCACCCTCGGTCGCTGCTACCAAGACATTTCTCTTTGCTCACGATTTCTTTCGAATTCCTTTTGATCGTATGTCACTTTTATACATTAAATTAATCGATAATCCTCTGCAACATTTCTCACACATGCGACACTCACATGGCGATAGAGCACTTTTACACGAACTAATTTCGACAGCAAGCTTTTCCACCTTGTAGGCAAGGGAGGTGAAGCTTTTCCTATGTCTCACCTCTCTTGCCTACAAGATGGAAAAGCTTGCTGTCGAAATTAGTTCGTGTAAAAGTACCCATAGCACGCTACAATAAAAGTTAAAAAAAAAGAAGGGAAATAAAAGAATGCAATACGGGGAATTGTAGGCTACTTTTACACGAGCTAAATCAGACAGGTAAGCTTTTCCATCTTTTAGGCTTGCTGTCTAATTTAGCGTGTGTAAAAGTACTCGTAAGAATCCTCTCGCTCACGAAAGCACACTCTACCCCAGTGATGTTTCACCCTCCCTTGCCAACAAGGTTAAAGAATGAAGAACCAATAAGGCGTATGTAAAAACTTGGCAAATTTTAATCATTAAATGGAAACCCAGGATTCCTTGTTGAGAGCCGAAAGATGGTAGAGTGTCGAAAGAAAAGAAGACAAGAAATACACAGATGTCTCAATCATATGGGAAAGGGTGATATATGAAAACGAAATGCACAAGAAAAGCTTTTTAAAAAGCTTCAACTTCTTACAAAAGGAAATAAAATCAGAAATTTGATGGTGGGATGGACATGGAGTATAGATCGTATATACAGTGAGTGTCAAAAGTAAGTTTACCCACATGGGTGAGTTTGGCTTCTTGAACAATCTCAAATTCAACCCACGGCAACACCATTTGCAAACGAAGCTTAGTATGACTTTGTTGCTGACGAAAATTTCGCCACATAATCGTCATCCATAGCTGTGTTTGTGTGTCCACGGTGATGATGAATTGGGTACGAAGTGTTGAGAACAGGGTAAAAATGTTTTCTGGTTTGTTTCCGTTTGTTGAAAGCTGATCTTTGAGAAAGAGCTTTCATCTTTGAATGTGATTTCATCCACTCGACCGACCTTAGGTCTTTATTGTACTTATTCTAGAAGCTTTTTGTCTGCCACGGACAAAAATATGCTTCATTTTTGTATATGGGCGTGAGACATCTTCATATTTCTTGTCTGTGCTTGTAGCTTTAAGAAACCTTTGTCTATCTTTTGAATCCCAAACCAACCATATTCTCAAACAATTCTCATTATTTTCAAACCAATCAATATGGATGACAAAAAAAGCGAAAAAGAAATGAAAGTCCTATCAAAGTGGGAAAAGTCTCATTCTTTTTATGATTTTAACTATGTATAATCGTTGGAGCTTCATGTAATTAGGCCGAACATTCACTAAAGCAGTGTCCTCCATGTTTTTTCCCGGCACCCATTTTGTTCATTGTTTGAGCTATCCTTTCCGAAATCCGGTGCAGGTTACGAACGGTTTAGATGTTTTTGAACCGAACTGTACGGTGCATTGCGTGCGAGAAAACTTGATACATTTTTCCCGGGATCGCGAATAACTCCTTGCTATGAATGCTGTCGTATGCGGCTTTAAAATCGATAAAGAGATGGTGAGTTTGAATCGATTTGAAACTCGCTGGTCTTCTCCAGGATCTGCTTTAGTGTAAAGATTTGGTCTATATTCTATTTGCCGGGCCGAAAACCGCACTGGTACGTGCCGATTAGTGTGGTGCAAAACGGCTTTAGACGTTCACACAGTACGCTGGATAGGATCTTGTTGGCGACGTTGAGCTCAAAGCTTAAAATTCGAAAAAAAATGGCTATGGCGGTCTTTCTTTATTTTTCCTGGCGTACATAAACTTTGACGCCCAATCTGTTTGAATTAAAATTCGAATGTATTTGAAATATGTATTTATTTCGAATTGTCCAATTATAAAATAAGTGTATTTTCAAAGGGAATAAACATAATTACAATAACCCATTTGACTTTAGAAACATTCAGAGCGTAAAGTTAAACAAAAACAATGCTCATCTGGGTTGTGTGCCACAATTTTCTAATTTATATCGTCGAACATTAAATGCTAAGAGACAGAGGGTGAATATTTAAACAAGAAACATAGATTCTCTAGAGATAGGTCAACATTTAATCGAATGAAGCACATACATACTTCCAAACACTGCAAAGCATTCCCTTCTGCACAACAACACAACAATCATTTATCACACAGCCTTTTTTATAGATTCTGAAGGTGCATCATTTTGCGTGGCCTTGTTCACATCTCCAGATTGAGTGGTATAGTGAACAGATGAAAGAAGACTCTCGCCCGAAAACAATTGTGATGACCCACTTCCGCGAGACTTGGTCGCAACTCTGCCGGATCTCGATGTAGAGTGGGATGCCATGGGCGTGGACGTTTTATGCCGTTCCAAGGTTGGTCCAGCGTCAACGGCCGCAGGTGATGAAGTGATTGAACCAATGATGGAGCGAAGTATAGAACTTGCTACTGAGTCGTCGCTAAATGAAATCGACGTCGAGGTAGTGGTGCGCTTCAAAAGTTCTCGTGTCAAGAACTCTCGAATGTTAAGCTGTCGTCCGCCTTCCTCAGTGTGAGTTGTTCTTTCACGAGATTCCTAAACGAAATCAAAATGTAATCATTGGCAGATGCTAGAGAGTCTATTCATACCTTTAAGTGACTTGTTTCGAGTGCTTTACTCCTGAGTCTCTTCGTTCTTGGTGACACCTGTTCCATGCTCGATGATGTGCTGCTTAGAGCTTGCGCTTGCATGGTTTTCTTCATCATCGCACTGGGCCAGTTTATGCCCAGCCGTTGAAGGTCATGTTCTAAGTTTATCGACTGGTCATCGGTTGAAGTGACAGCCGATGTCAACTGTGTTATGCCGGACATCTCATCAAGAAAGATTTTCATTTCTGGATTTCTACCCGATGCTGAGGAAGAATGTGTCGGTGCGGGTGCTGGTGCAAGTGCGTTTTGCCGAAAAGGCTTTGTCAGTATTTTGCGTTGCTTCAGTTCCTTTTCGATATTCAAAAGCGATTCACTCGAGCTATTTGTAGAGCAATTGGTCTTACTGTCGTCAATAAACTCTAAACTTTGTGAGTCTATCAGATCGGACGTGGAAACACCTATCTTGTTCAAATACTCGTTCCTCGTGGGGAATTTCTTAAACGATAAATTCGTCATTTTGAGCGACTCCAGGAATTCTTCGGCAGCCTCTTTGTCACCCTTCGTCGATGACTTCGCAACGTATTTGTTGAAAGACGTGAACTGCTCGTAATCGGCAATCTTTCCCTCTCTTGCGAGCTGCATAAATTCGTTGAATTCTTTTTCAAATTGCATACTAAACTCAGGGTCGAATTGGCTCATGTCCAATTGGTTGAGTCGGGCGTATTCCTCGAAGGTTGGAAACTTTTTGTAAACTATTTCCATTGGCTGGTCGTCTTGCAACTGGGCACCGGCATCAGTTCGTTGACCATTTATCGATGTGTTCATTTTTGAGGTGGCTGGTGTTTCCACCTCGAATATCGTGGAGAGTTCGTGGGGGATGTCTTCCACAAGTTGTGGACTGTAGCGGGCTATTGAAATTGGTGGTTTTACCGGTTTGTAGTGAGCGGACAATGATTCTGTTGAGGATTGCTCCCTTTGTAGGTTTTCAGTGGAACCTTCACGTGTCTCCTGCACCGTTATAGGCCTTGACAGCGATATGCCACTGTCTCTACTCATTCCAATTACGTTGTTTTTCTCCAGTGGGGGAACACTTCCAAGCGACTGAGTCGGGAGAATTTCATTCGATCTTGAAAGCTGCAGCTCTAGGGACTTGCTGGTGGAGCGTTCATTGCGACGATCTGGAAGATCCAAATATTCCGTTGAGTTTGGTCCGTTCTCACTCACCGAGGAGAAAGTGGTTTCGAGTATCTTCTGCTTTTCTTGTCGAATTTTGTCGATCATTGCGGATAGTTCTGCGATTCGTTGCGTGCAATTGTCGGTCAACTGAGTGCATTTGTCAACTTGTACTGCCTGCTGTTTGGTGGTTGATTTATCAGTCGATTGTTTCTTTTGCTCAACTTGTGCAGAGGTTTGCTTGTCTGTCGGTTGTTTCTTTTGCTCAACTTGTGCAGAATCTTGCTTGTCTGTCGATCGTGTCTTTTGCTCAAATTGTGCTGAGGTTTGCTTGTCTGTCGATTGTTTCTTTTCCGCCTTGGATGATGCTGGTTTGTTGGAATCTTTCGGACTGTCGTCTGTCTTCTTCTTTTGTTCTTTTAGCGCCTTTTTCCAAGCAACTTCTGCTGTTTTCAAACTTGAATCTCTTGCATTTGACTGTCGCAGGGATTCTTCAAATTCATTTATGAAACTGTAGTTGTCTTCGATGAATCTCTGCACATTTTCGAGGCGACTAGACGCCAACTTTTCGGTCTCCACGGAGGATAGATTTGCAGTCGTGTTGACTATGGAGCTGGAGGGGGTCTCAATGTCAGAGCTTAACATTCCAAGGGCATTGATTGAATTCCGCGACATGCCCAGCAGACGTTGGACGTAATGCGCCATAAGTGGGTTAAGATTACGTCCTTTCTTCTTCACACTGGAATCGTTTGTATTCTGTCTTTTAGGATCGTGCAGTGCAGAGTTTCTATCTTGAGGCAGTGGCTTGTTCACGACCAAATCATCCATTCCTGTGTGCAGCGCTGATGGTAGACTTCGATAGGAAGTCGAACTTGAGTCGTTGGAACGTGTTGCGGATAATTTCCTCCGGGTTTTCGCTGCAATTGGGCTTTGAATCAATGTCGACAGTTTGCGTGGACTTTTCGAGGGGAGCTTGTTTGCTTTTTTCGCCTTCTTGCTGCCCCGAACTTTGATAACGATCTCAAGGGGCTTTTTATCAACGATCAGCTCCTTATGCTTTACATATTCGCCATACGATTCGTCCGATTCCTCCTCGGAACTTCTCTCTACGCTGTCTGGGGATGCATCCGTCGGCTTGTAATTTGATTTATGTTGAACATTTTCTTCCCTAATCACCTGTTTTTCCACTTCTTCCTTGCGTCTTTCTCCTTTCCCCACATCAAGCTGTTGTTTGCTAATTTTGTTAGAAGTCATTTCTCGATCTTTCCCCTTATTCCCTGTGTCGGTTGGTTTTTGTGGATGGTCTGCATCAGAAACGTGTGTCTCGACAACTTTTTCCTTTTCTTTTCGTCTGTTATTGTTGCTCTCCTGTTCCTTGTTGCCCGTTTCACTACGTCCACCTTCTGGTTCTCTCTCCCCGTTTCCACTCTTTGATTTCTTACCAAGGGCTTTCTGAGTTTTATAGAACTCCCTCAATTTCTGTTCCAAGATAGCTTCTTTTTTCTTCAAAGCACTCTCTCGTTTTGCAATATCGTCTGCATTGTTTTCAATCAAAATGTTTTCTCGTTCCTTCCGAAATTGACTGATGGAATTCACAAGCCTTTCCACCAGCTCTTGGTCCGAACCAGTGGAACTTGTGTACTTAGCAATTTCGCTTAAGAGACTTTCACGAAGTCGATTGATCCGATTCAGTAGATCCTGTAATTTTTCCACTTTCACTTTGCCGGTTTCTCCAGTTTGGTTATTGTACTTCCTTATGTCGTCGGCGAGTTGCTGAGTCTGCCCATTCACATAGCCGAGGAGTATTGAGCAGCAGCTGTCCGATGAGTTAAGACTGTTCATATCGTTAACTGCGGAACCTAGATTTAAATCTGCGATCACAGGCGCGGATGGTTTTGATGATGGAACTGTTGCATGCCGATTGATTGGTGGACAAGTTATCACCGCTGGACGTCGCAGAATATTTTCCACTGCTGTGTTGAGTTTTGCTTCCTTTTCCGCGGCGATATGACCCAGACGCACGGAGGAGTACTGATGATTCTGTTTTTACAAGAAAATGCATTAGAAATGACAGTAGTCGATGCGGTGTCAACTTACGTCAGATGGTAATAACGGACGCTGTTTATTTAGAGCATCCAATTTGGCAGTCAAGTCCTCACAAGCACGTCGGACTTGTTCCCTTTCAATTGCTTTCTGGCACCGTTCGTCTGTTTTCTTCCTAAACAATTAAAGAATAAAGTTGGGTAATGGTTTGAAATAAATGCCCTTCCCCCAAACCTACCTCAACTTCTCCATTTCTTCTTCCCGTGCTTCTCGCAGTTTCTCAGCCAACAAAGCCTGTTCCATCGCATCCATCTCGATGCCGTCGGTCGAACCGGTGTGTGTATGCACAACAGATGCCGGCTGATTGTATTCCTTGTGAAACCTGTTGTTGTGATCGTAAAACTGCACTCGTCCAGATGTTCCTGCACTTAATTTACTTGCGGATGTCTCAGGCACTTGTTCACTCAAGGCCCGTAGACCTCCTGAAGATTTTGCTTTTGAAGGTGAGATCGAATGCTTGGAGGCCTGCGTTTGAAGAGATCTTTTGCTTCCTGACGACTTGCATATGGACTTGTTTGGCGATTTCTGTAAATGCACTTGTTTTGGAATGGTCGATGGGTTTGCAACATTTTCGGTAGCTTCCTGTTGCCGAATGAAGTCGCTGATCTGAGTAAAGCGCTTCTTTGGATCCGTAGGCCTAAGAGCTGTTTCTTCAGTGTTTGACTTAAGTTCTTGATCTTTGTTGTCACCTTTGAAGGCAATTGGTTTTTTCGGTGATTTTGGATCCCGCACTTGCACAACAACCGGGGCTGTCTTTGCCAGTTTTTTCGAAACAGCGTCTAATTTCGTAGGTGGGGATTTGTGCGCTAACCGTGGTGGTAATGTCTTCTGGTCAGTTTTGCCTCGATCTTTTAAGGGTTGTCTCTCACTGGAATGATATTTCTGCGCCGGTATTTCAGTCAAACTAGAAGCCATAGACGTGCTACTGATTTGAGTGTTTGAACTACTCGATGTGATTTGATGGATGGCAGTGTCGTTATCGGAGTCGGATAACGATGAATCAGACGCAATCGCTTTTGATGATTCTGTGCAAAAATTGCCTGTTATTTCCGTCTGAACATTGGCATTTTTGAGATTGTTCTCCTTCCCTTTAGATGCGGAAGGATCCCTTTTAGCGATGACTTTGGACGCCCTTGGTTTAGTATTGATTTTTATTTGCTTTTGTCTTTCATTTTCCCTTCTTGCGGCACGATGAGCAGTTCCTATTTGAAAGATTGCCGACTTGTAGTTGGCCTCTTTTTCTTCCAAGATATTTTGGCGCCACAATTCTGTTTCCTTTGCTCTAATTTCTTCGATTTTTTTCATCTGTTTATCCTTTTCAATTTCAACATTGTTTCGCACCTTTTTGGCCATGTCCTTCGAAGCAGCACGGACCTGAATAAAGCCATAAAATGAAATTAAAAGTGGAGGTGAGCAATTTTACAAACCTGTTGTATTCGCATCTTTCTACGTTCATTTTCAGTTTCTTTCTTCAATCTCTCCTGATCACAGAGTAAATAATGTTTTGGGCAACTTTTCATGTATTCTCCATTAACAGTAATATTTACAGACATCGCAACTACGGCACAGAGAATTTATCCTAGTCCTTGTTGCTTTTAAAATAATTAAAATTGGTCACAGAATAGCTTCAAATCATTTTTTCTTACAAACGGACGGTTTTCGTTGTGGCTATTTGACAGATTTGAAAATGAGTTTTTTTTTGTGCTAATCGTACAGCGGCTGGGTATTGTTTGAGAGCCGATGGAAATTATCAAAAGTTTTAAAGTTCGTAAGGAGCTAAAACAAACAGAGATGAGGACAATATAATAAATTTAAAGGAATAAAATTAATATTAGTGGTTTGCCACTTTTGATTGTATGCATTAAGAGGGCATTAGGTCTGTTCCCATTGCTGTGAAGTTCACCGAAAAACTGTCAAAAGCCGTTCCATACCACCTTTAGAAGCGTACAATGAATACGTCACACAAATAATTTTGGATAAACACCAAAATTCCCCATCGCAGTTAATTATCAAATTGATTTTCATTTGATTACTTAAAATAGAATACCCTTAACTTTGATAATTCAGTTGAACCGTTCAACTGGTATCATCATGCACTTTTTGAACGCACCTTCACATTTAGACATTTCTTGCAGCTGATTGTCATATTGACATTACATAACCTCTTTTGCAAAACATCAATTCTTCATCATGCTCAAAGTAAAATAAATCTATAATTTCTGAATAAAAAATCCAATAAATATTTTCTATCCGTTCACCAGGCAGTAAGAGCTTTAATCGCAACCCAAAGGATTCCTGGGGCTGGCAGTTTCCTCAGATCTGCAACCTTGTCAACTAAAGCTGCGACTGCTCTGGACCAAAACAAAGACACCCCAGCCGAAGCTATTCCTCAAATTAATGAATCAGTGGAAAAAGATAAATTGTACAGTCGACTGGAAATAAAGTTGCGTGGAATAGATCCTGCTGTGCTAAAAAGTTATTCTTGGTTTGCTACGACGGCAGCAAATCATTTGGGAATAGAAGTCGGAAATTGGTATGATAAAACATAAACATGACCGGCTACATTTTTTACTGGCATTTAATTTCTTTCAGTTGGGCCCCACGAAAGGCTCATCACGATAGGCTTACGCTTTTGAAGTCAGTTCACATTTTCAAAAAGCATCGAGTGCAGTACGAAATTCGAACACATTTTCGTTTCCTGAATTTCCATAAGCTCACCGGTTCATCTTTGGACACATTCTTAGAATATATCGAAAGAAATCTGCCGGAGGGTGTTGCGCTTCAAGCGACCAAAGTAGAAATCCAAGAAGTTCCAGAACACTTAAGAGAACCACCACCAGCGGAATAAAGATTGTTATATTATACTAAATTTGTTTGAATTAAAATGGAATAATGTGTTGATATGAGTCCTTTCATTCTTTGCTGAGTAATGACTGTTGTACAGCTTTTATATAGAGCTCAATATGGTCACTAATTCTGCTTCGAACTTTGACAGAGATTGTAGAAAGAACAATTGTGGACTTACTGTAGAAGAACACTAGAGAGCAATCCAGTTTCACCAGATGTCATGGCAGGATATCTAATCAGACTTCCGATAATGATTAATTCAGAATTCGCTGCGAAAATTCCTTATTATATTCAAAATCGAATTGGGATTGTCAGATAAATCGCGCACGCAAGTGATTGAAATAACCATCATTAGCAGAGCTTATCACAAACTGACATCACAATAAAAATAAACACTATGTCAAGATAATTCCCCCAAATCAATCGATAAGCTTAAACTTGCCCAATCCCTGTTTTTAATAAGTTGTCAACGATAATAAAAGCATGATGCAGAATCGAAGAAAAACATTCTGCCGGAACAGTTCGTCGGCACTGGACATTCGGTGATACCTTCTACTTCAAAATGAAATCCAATATCTTCTGTGTTTTGGCGTTAATCTTCGTGATTCAATTCAGTGTAGCTACGGCTGCATTGGAAGATAGTATTATAGACTTCCTTGAAGAGTTTCGGGCGAGAATGTGTCATCCTATTGAGAAACTGGGTCTTCCAGCTCTGGATCCGTTTGAAATTGCCCACAAGGAAGGGTACCGAGATGACTATATATTCAAAGAGTAAGTGCGGGTAACAAAGAATGTTACAAGTAATTCGGTATTTGTATAGTTTCTCAGCATCTGTAACGAATTTAACTGCCACTGGACTGTCTGATTTTATAATCAATGAGATAAAAATTGTCAAACTAACACAGAAATTTACTTTTGACCTCACCTTTCCGATGACGAAGGTGGATACGAAATATACAGCAATAGGATCACTTGCATACATCTTGAATCTCGTCGGAGATGACGATTTCGCGTAAGTACTAGGGGAATTGTGCAAATGAACAAACCATGATTAAATTATATTTCCTAATTTAGAGGATACGTTGGGGACATTCGAATTATTATCACTGGAGCAATGAAATTTTCACTGAACTTTGGAATAAAAAACCTCAAAATATTAGTATGTCTACATGCATGTTTCGGTTTAGACGAATCTCACATTATTTTGTTTTAACTAGATCAGCATGAAAGAATTATCGGTAGAATTTGGTCAGCTATTGGAAATAGAACGAGTCAACAGTTTTCTTCATGATCTTCTTAACGAACTGTTGCTTGAGCTGCTGGGAGACTTATGGAGTGATTATGGTGAAACATACACACAAAAGTTAGAAAACGTACGCAATTGGAAACTATCTGGATTCATTTGAATAGTAAATTAACATCTGCATCTTCATTCTATTTTAGCTGATAAACCGAATGGGATCCAATTATACCTTGAAGGATATTATCGGCATGGTAACTGGGTCAGGATCGGGTGAGCCCATCTTTGGCGATGATCCACCTGGAGATTGCAAGAACGTCGATTTGTTAAAGTCAAACAATTTAATAGAACCTTCTGTTATACTGCAGTGATTATGTAACTTGATATCGCATTTAAGACTTAATAGTACCTGATTTTTTTAAATTATTTTTTTAATACAAAATTGATTGTGTCTTTTAGAAATAATTGTAATGTAGTTGATAAGGGAATTATGTCCATAAGAATAGATATTCTTAAGATATTTTTGTGGGGATATAAAATAAAATATACACCAAGGTTTAGTTTGGTTTTATCGGTGTCTATCTTATGTAATTGATTCATTTTAAATGAAAAGCCAACGGCGGCAGAGAATAATCTGAAATTCCAACAATAAACCATTCAAAGGTTGTGCTGAAGATCAATCGAACTAAAGACAGCCGGATCAAAAATTACAACAAAAGGCTACTTACTAGGAAACACTCCACAAGTTCACCTCACACAATCAGTTACTCCTTGAAATTGGACCATTACATGGGACTCCCAATTTGACTTTATAGTTCGGTCGAAAATTCCATTGCATTTTACAAATTATGAACTTAGTAAATCTCTTGTGCACTTTTTCAATCAGAATATGTGACAAAATAAGAATTCCATATAACGCACAAGAAAAGGCCCGGATACGTAAAGGTTCCGGATACGTAAAGGAATAAAAGTGCGAATGGATCTGTGAATCCTTTAGTATGACGCTTATTGAGTCGAATGCCCAGGTCCACTCCGGACTGTAGCGCCAATCAAAGAAGAAGACGTCGAATGCTGAATTGCGCTTAGATAATATATAATTTATATGTGAGTTAAATGAAAATGAGGAGTTTAGCATTACTCCTAGGTCTTTAACACTCTTTACTTTAGAAAGATTAGCTGATCAGGCGAAAAATGCTATTAACTGATGAATGTAACTGGATAGCTTTCGCGATAGTCGAAGAGACTAGCTACCTTTTATCGAAAGAGCTCACTTCCCATCAGATTTGTTCGGTTAAAGCTTTTGCCTTTTTTCGTGCTATCTCTGCCAAACGATGCCTTTATCTGCACTCACAACCAAGCTGCACTGATAGCAATACAAAATTAGAATAAAAACAAGATTGGCGCCCATACACTCACTCATACAAGCTGATCAACCCCGATCCAAAGCAGGGACATATTCCCAAAATGTTCCCGCCAACATGATCAACGCTCACATTCGCCAGAGCGCAAGCCCATACAAGGTTCACGCAACAAAGCCATTCTCATCAATGTATCCTCTGCGATTCAAATGCTAAACTTACCACTAATCACATTATCTACGAATGCAAAATCATCAAAGACTCAACTCCTATTTGCACACCTTACTCTTAGAAGGCGAAATTCGAAACATTTTTAACATTATCTGACTAATGCAATTAAGCATTTAGAAAAACATTAAAATGTACATCCTTCTTCAAAAACTTTGCCGAAAGCTCCGGTAGCAAGAGGTTTTGTCTAACTATATACATATTAATATTATGATTTACTCTTTCCAGTCACTGACAATGCTCAACGAGTATTTCTGTCTAAAAAAGCTTACCAAACTTGGCCATTCGGACTCGGTATAAAACGGTGGGATCCTTCTACTCGTGGAAGAACAATAGCATGCACAACATTAGTGGTTGTTGAGACGCTAATTGCTGGCCCTCTACGGGTGGAAGCGTCACAGATATTATTTTAATATATATTTAGCAAATATCGCTGTACTGAGCCGCCACTGTTCACAACAGGACATTTTTATGGATTCTATATTAGTCCAACTTTGTCGAGACAGAGAGAGACTCATGTACCATGACATTGGAATAATAACCCCGAAAGCTAGCTCTTGCAATACGCCTTCAGATCAGCTTGATAAAACAATTATCCATCATGTTCAAGTTTTCCTCGTTACACAGATGCAGAACTGCAGACACTGTCTCTCGAACAACCTCTTCTGTTTCGACTGCGAACTCACGTTTAACCACAGTGCCATGATTGGCTGGACGAAGGTCATCTATTTAGCTGATTTTCCTTCATCCTGAAGACAAGCTGGCTGCTGTAAAACAATTCTCTTGCCACAGCAAAGGGTTAAGGATTTTTTAAGCTTTTGTAAAGATTATCAAAATCCACACATTGATCTAAACAAATGCCAAGACATCTTATTAGGCTGTACAGTAACAATTAACGACCGTCCTCGTGGTTCAACAATGCTGAAGTTACACCATATTATGCGCGTATCCCATCCTACCATATACGTGGGACCTTGAAAAGGATAGCCTCACACTTCAGGAAATTGATAATCAACTTCCAGTCTTTCCAAAATAGTTAAATTTGTACGAGGTCAAGTTGCAACAATGTATTTTCATTACCTTAAAATTCGGATCTTTGCAATTTCTTGATGCAATTTCATATTTCTCTGCCCCTTGATATCATGGCCATCTTCCGATAACAAAAGTTGTCTTTCGATCAACTCGAACTCTAGCCCTAGCCATCTCGCATCTCAGCCATCTCCCGGGCCCTTGAGTACGCATTTCATCCATAGTTGGGCTACTCAAGAGTACATTATATAATATGTATAATATGGGTGGCGCTACAGCCCATAGAGGGCCAGGGCCTAGCTTCTCAGCAACCATTCGTGTTGTGCGTGCTATTGTTCTCTCACGAATGGAAGGGACCTACAGTTTAATGCCGAATCCGAACGGCCAAGTTTGAGCAGCTTTTTCTAGACAGGAAATAATCTTTGAGCATTGTCAGTGACTCGAAAGAGGATTATTTCTGTCGCTCAGAGCTGGAATCGAACCTACGACGTCGAGGTTGGAGTCGACGCACATACCCACAACGCCACGGCCACCACCAAGAGTACATTCCCATTCGTAAAAATGTGACTCTGGCTGTGTGTTCTAAAGTAGTCCCAAGCCAGTGTACTATGCATAATGAAAATATATACACATCCATGACGAAGATTCATAAATCTGTAGTAAGTCCTTTAGAATTCCAAGTGTGTGGCCAGGTTACTCCTTTCAATTGCCAATTATTGTACTTAGCTTTTAGGGTAATTCGGGAGACATATATTAAGCCTCCGTCAACTTGGACTTATCCATGGGAGAGGTGCATGGGTATAAGCCCATGTACCTACCCATTTAAAACCCACACTCATGCTCAAATCCAAAAGAAAACAATACCCAGGTCTAATCAGGTTATCCAGATCGACACAGATCTTAACTATACAGCCATTGACGAAATATTTTATCTAAATTTCAACATAAGGTCACATTTTCTGGGTGCTATAAATAGGTGTTAAGTTTGGAGTATGCACTTTAAGTTGTTTTTCTGTATGTAACTTGAAATTTATGGTAGCTTTTTTATGACCTTATCTCTGATACTGCCACTTATTGACCACCAACGGCCTCCTATCAGAAATCGAAATCAAAATAAGTACACTTGCTATCTTCGGTTTTGTTTAATTATTGCGTAGATTAATCATTCAAAATAGCTACCGATAAGCAAAAAAATATTTGAGTATCTTATCAAAAAATTAAAATATTTTCAAGTTGACAATGAAAAATGAGTTCGAGTAGAACATGCAAATGCAATTACATACTGGATTGATAATTTATGAATGAATGTGGGTAGGCGGGTACGTCAGCACCCACCTCTTACGTTATCACGACTTCATTTTATTGTAAGAAGTATCGTAATCGATCAAAACTGAATGGACTTCACTGTGACATGACTGGATACTTTTAAAAGGCGTATTGTTTTGGAATGTTAAAATGCGTAAAGGGTACCCCCTAAAGCTGGCACCGGCTTAATGCAATGTACACCAGCACGGTTGACAGACTTTATTGAAAACAGATTGTAAATGGTAGTTTTGGTCTTGTTATGGTAAATCATTTCAGGGGACCAATAGTGGCGTTCACACTGTACTACAAATCAATCCCTACCTCGGTTAACATATATAATACACCCGAGGTAAGGCACGCCTGTCGTAGGAGGACGTCTCCTAGTCCAGTACAACTGGTTTATAAAACATCCCTCCACCAATGCCTGTTTATATGTCGGTTGTTCTTCTTCTACTCTTGACTCTATGGTACAGTTCGGCATATAGGTCGAACCCAGGTCTCAGCCACAAGCCTCTAACCCTTGCACGATCTTTGGCCAGCTACCTCCTGGCCTCGTCCCACTGCTTCGGAGTGGATTACTCTTCTGATTGGTGTCGAGTTGTCCATGCGCTGTACATGTTAGGACACATGCCTTAAGTGTTAAATCTTTAGACGCCTACCTAGGCTCATGCCGCTTCCCATACATTCCATAGTTAAATTTTCTTTTACAAAAACTATCAACGCAAATAGGACCCAAAATGGAACGAAGAATTTTTCTCTCGAAAACATTATCTGCTCTGATCTGATTGTCCAAGCTTCCGTGTCATTGGGTTTGTCAGGTTATGACGGTTGCGAGCTAAAAAATAAATGATTATGTCGACAGGTCCCTATCTTTATAACAGATTAGGCACTGGGCACGTAACCATGGCTTTTAAAACAATGGCGCCCAGCTCTGGATGTTATAGCATCTACTGGAAGTTTGACCATAGGCTAAAGTCAGATGCCCCTGGAGATCAGGAAGCCCATAAGACCCGTATAGGATTCAGGCTGATCGGTTGGGATTAGACTCCTAGTGGGGCGGTGTGGTGGCTGTTGTTTAATACCCAAAGTCGCGTGGAGAAGTGGATATTATACCATCGTCTGAAAGTTAATCACGACAATTGAACGGTAGCCTGTCCGAAACGTGTATGGTACATGAATCTGTGTAAAGTTACAAATAATAAAACCAGGTGGTATCCAGGGATGAGAATGCAGAGAACAAGTGGAGCAAATTGACCAAAAACTAAGTAGAATAGAAAAGGATAAAAACAAAATATTTATTAACTCCTCGCGTTGCCTGTTGCCTGTTGATCTCCTTACGCACTGGTGTGTGTATGGCTTAATTTTCTCCACACCCCCGTAATGGCAATTCACGGGCTGATCGTACATTCTTCGGGCTACGACCGAACGACTACCAACGGGGACAGGCCGGCAACCTGACGCTCGCATACTGCCACCATTTAGGCCTACCACACCAGGTTAGGCGGTATACGAGGCCAGTCTTCTTCTTCTTGTCATTATGAGGTTTGCGCTCTGTTAGCCCCCAAACCTGTTGGCCGCTCACATCGCAGGTCAGCTGCCAATGGCGGGGGAGGGGGTTTTAGTGGAGCAGGTGGAGAAGTTTAAGTATCTCGTGGTATTTTTCACGAGTGATGGGTGTTGTTGAGTTTTCCTGTCGGATTGGCCAAGCTGGTTACATTTTAAAACAACTTGGCAGATCGGTTATCAAAAACAGACCGAGCTTAGTATCAAAACCTAATTATCCGTTTTCAACTCAGTATTTGTTCCAACTCACACCAATATAGTAGTCATGAAATTTGGGTAGTGACCAAAAGAATAAGATCGCGAATACAAGCTGCCGAACAGAAAGAGCTACACATGGCACGAATGTCCCCACCATCACGTATTCCTAGGCGTGCCCTAAATGCGACTCTATCAGAAAGACCCAGGACGAGGTGGTTGGACCAAGTCATAATTGGGCATAAATCCTGATGAGTTAAAGTGGATAACGGCGATATCTAGTGCGTCCTGTTTTCAAGATGGAGGCGGTGCGGGCGGCTAAACGAAGTTGCCACGTTGCAAATGCATGCAAATCAATAAATGATTTAAAGATAAAGATTACTGCATTGTCTCTCGGGGTTGGAATCGAAGCCTTTCCGGGGAGAATATCGTAGACTAGAAAACTCGAACTCTTTCGACCTGTACGGGCTCAGTTTGTCATTCAAACGAAACTGCCAAGTTGTTAAATAGGGATATCTCTTATTCCAACACATTTCTATTGAGCAAAGAAGAAATAACAAATTTTTCTCATAAGTGCGGAATTAATATATATTCTTAAAAAATTAAAGCTTTATTAAACGTCACTGTACGCTCATGTTTGATAACACTACTCGCCCCAGTGAACGCTCTCCGACTTTGACTTTTGACAACAGTTTGACAAATGAATAACAACAAATGCATTTAGATTATTGTAGTGCTCACGTTTTTTGCTGATTTAATTAAATATTGTCCAATGCAAAATAGTGAATTGTTTGTTTCAAAGATCGGTGAAATAAATTCAAAGGAAGTTGCATCATGAAAGCGATAGTGCAAAAAGTGACTTCAGCTAAAGTAACAGGTGTGTCCTACTTTGGAATTGTTGATAAGACCTCATCAAAATATTACTTTCAGTTGGTGATGAGGAAGTAAACAGCATCGGGCCAGGAGTATGTGTTTTTGTTGGATTTTCTAAAAAAGATTCAGAAAAGGATGTGGACTATATGTACGTGCCGTTGTATATTTCGATTTGACAAATCAATAACAAATTCACTTACAAACAGGGTCAGAAAATTATTGGCTCTACGAATATTTGAAGATGAAAATAACAAACGATGGCAAAAGAGTGTTAAGGATACGAACAACGAAGTACTGTGTGTTAGTCAATTTTCCCTGTACAACAAGCTGAAAGGAAACATACCCGACTTCCATCAAGCAATGCAGGGCGAAGATGCGCATGCACTCTACAATGATTTCCTTCTTAAATTGGAGAAGAACTATTCAAAAGATAAGATAAAAGGTAGTTCTGATCATAGTACCCTGTGGTATGTAAAACGATAGGTTTTAATTTATTTTTAGACGGTCGCTTTGGCGTGAGGCGGATAGTTCATATTCAAAACGACGGACCAGTTACAATTCAATTGGAGTCACCAACTCAAGGTGAAGACTTGAAAAACTGAATTGAATAGTAAATAAATTGATGTACATATAAATCATTGGACATAGGGAGGGAAATGAATGCTATTTTCGATTAGTTTAATTAGCATGTGATTTTTTTCATTTTTACTTTTCATCACTATCATCATCATAATCCACTAAAGAGGTCGCGGAGGTAAAGCACGCACTAGAGATCGCGATGCCACTCAATCTGTCGCCATCGACTTAATCCTCCATATTTATGCTCATGCGCAACCAAGCGAGTTTTTGGACTTAGTCCAACCACCTTGTTCTGAGTATTCCAATGGGACGCCCTCCTGATGGAGTCGCATTTAAAGCACTCCTCGAAAGACGTTAGCATGTAAAATACTTACGCTAAATTAATATGAAATATTATTTAAACGTAGGTGGTAAAGGAGTTTATCTACCTCGAGGCTAACGATAACTCCACAAATGACATCACAGTGGAGATTTGACGTAGAACCAACCTTGGCAACTGATGTTGACTGTCGAAACAACTGGGGTCAAATCTTAGTCAGAGACTAAGGACCAAAATCATGCTCTACAAGACTTTTCTTTTGCCAGTACTGCTTTATGAAGCTGAAATCTGGACAATAAGCAAAACTGCAGAGCTGGTTCCTGGAACATTCGAAACAAAAATTCTACGTCGGACATATGGTCCAGGCTGCGAGAAAGGTGAATGAAAATATACCGCGACTCTACCAGCTGTACCAGGGTGTGGATGTAGTCTGGAAGGCAAAAATCTGTCGACTACACTGGCCTGTGTGTACGAATTCGAGCCTCCTGGTCGATCGCGGGTGTAAGACGGCTTGGTCTTTATGACTGGAAGCAGCGTGCCCAGGTATGGCAACGATGGACAGGCACTCGCTCGAACTCTCCATGGGTCGTCGGCCAAATAAGTAAGCAAGTCATTGAAAAGTATAGTAAAGATATTTTTATTATTATTGAAATAAATTACTTGACGACATAGTAACAGATATAACAAAATGTTTGTTTACTTGTAAGTATATGTTATATGCTTAACGGCATAAGCTTCACGTAATCCGAATTTTTTAAGTTAGTGTTTAAAAACACCAAATGTTCTGCTTTGCTAGCTGAAAGTCGGGTTCTTCTATCTGCTATAGTGTGGCCACCCTTTGTAAACATTCTCTCACTTGGAACAGACGTTGCAACCAAATTACACTTTTCAATAAATATCTTCGATAGATGAGGATATTTATATCCATTGGATCTCCACCAACTGCAAGGATCACATAGATTGTCTGCGAAGTCATCCTGTAAATACGACTCAACCTCTTGCTGTGATAATGTACGAGTGCTTGAATTTTGATTAGCTTTTCTTTTTTCAATCAACATAGTTCTACGTCTCCAGATGTCTACCTCTTCTGCATCACCTAAGCCGGTATCGTTAAAATTCTGGGTTTCTACGGATTTCTTTTCACTGGTGTTTTTATAGTTTTCCTTGCTTTGTTGTTCTGCAACCATCATGTCATTTACTACGTCAATTATTTTTCTTCTTGCGGCTTCTGCAGACTCTTCATTAAGGAACATCGTCATTTTGTACCGAGGATCTAAAAATGTGCACATCGCCAAATTGGAGTTGGATTCTATTCCCTCAAAATCGTGTGACATTTCTGTTTTCAGATGTTCTATTAGAGTGATTATAATTGGTAAATAATCTGATTTTTTCTTCAGTACTTCTAGCGCATCGAATAAACCATTTATGAGAGGAATCGCTTTTGATCCGCATACGTATTTTTCCGCACTTAGTTCGCGTGTTGCCTGTTCAAAGGGTTTTAAAATTTGCAAGAGCTGTTTAAGAGTTTGCCATTCTTCAACAGTGATGATCTTTAAATCGATATCTAGGATCGGTATAGTAGCCCGTACCGCGTCCTGCAACTCAATAAAACGTTGTAACATGTAATACGTGGAATTCCATCCTGTTGCTACTGAGTTTATAAGAATCGAGGGATTCGATTTTTCCATTACTTCAATTTGATACGCTTGAAGACATTCTTTTGCTTTATAGTCAGAACGATAATGGTTCACGATTCTTCTTACTTTTCTTAAAGTAGTCTCGGCAAGCTTTAAAGCATCCAGCAGAACAAGGTTTAATTTATATGCTATGCATGCACAGTGATTCCATCCAATTTCATTTATGGCACTAACGATATTCGTTGCATTATCCGTAACACAAACAATTATTTTTTCTTCAACACCCCATTCTTGGACAGTATTTCTTAAAATTGATGTTAAATTGCTACTCCCGTGTGCATCATGCACCTTGCAGCATTTTAAAAGGACCGATTTAAACTCATAGTTTGCATTTATGAAGTGTGCTGTGATACCTATATAATCGTCCATTGTTGCCGAAGTCCAACAGTCTGTAGTCAAACACACGGATATTGCTTCTGCATTCATTAGCTGCTTTTGGTTTTCCAAGCACTTACTGTAGAGAACTGGAATCAATTGTTCAGATATAGTGTTTCGACAGGGCAACACATAGTTAGGATTTAAAGCTTCAACAAACTCAATAAAATCTGCCTCTTCTACAATGGAAATGGGTTGATAAGTTCGGACTACAAGCTTCATGATCATGGCATCAATATGCTCTTTTTCATCCAGACGTAGAGGCGTTTTCGAATAACTTTGGATATCAATTTGTGCGATTTCTTGTGGTTTTGCTGATACTGAAAAACTTTCGCCTTGAATTTGAGAATAAATCATTTCTGTTTTACAATCTGTGGCAGTTTGAAAAGATGTTGAGACGGACGTCGGAGGTAACGCATTTATTTGCATCGTTTGTTTTGGTGGAGATACTTTTGAATACCTTTTGTAGTGTCGTATGTGTTTTAATTTTAAATGAGTCTTTAAATTGGTAATAGATGTCTTGTATGAGAGCTTCTTTGAACACTGATTACAAATAGCCACCCTATCTGATTCGTCTGCTTTAGAGAAGAAATTCCAAATTGCACTAGAAGATCGCATCCGAGAAGACATCGTCATTTGTTTCATTAAAACTCTAAGAAAGGGAAACAAAAATTCAAGCTCTATCTGAAACTAATTAAAAGCGAACTTACGAGTCTCTTGTCAAAATAAATATGATCACAAAATGAAAAATGAACTATCCGCTTCGGCTTAAGGAAATTAGCAGACTAAGAAACAAACATAACAACGGAGTCGCAATATTTCCCAAACATAATGCTATTTCAATTCGCACTCAGCAGTTTGCCTAGTGCTATTTCATTTCGTATTCACATTTCCCCCATCAGAAAATATTTATTGGCTGAAACAACCACAATTCACGAGTTCAGAACATGATGCTAATGCTAAAATGCGAAGAAATGAGAAGAAAGTATTAGTTTTGCGTCCAGCTAGAGCAGTGCAGCAATATAATGGAGGAATATGTATATAAGGTGTGAGTGTGTACACAATATTCATCATGTCTGTCAGAAATAAATGTGTAAAGAAATATGGAACTTCTTCCTCTCTTCCTCTCTTGACACATGATTTCATCTAATCGCTTGGGTTATGCCCTGTCGGTGAATAACTGAATACCGTAGAGAAATGCAGGAGTATTTCCACTACGCCCCTTTTTTGTACGGTCTACATATGTATGTATTTACATCGAAATAATCCTTCCACTGTAAGCGTGACCAGCGCCGACTTAGACAGACCATAGAATCTCAAACAAGTGATATATGCAATGAACGCAATACATAATATGTAAACAAATATGTCAAATGTAAAGAAACAATAATCTCAATACATATCCATATATATTGTACATTAACACATACCCTACACATTACGCAACGCACCGCATAAGTACTGCTGAAAAATAGCTTAGCATTTGCTAATGCGAAAAATCTTTCACCGTGAATTAATTTTACTTTATTGCAATTTCATAATTATGGACAACTACTTCATTTTGGCATGCATTAACATTCGACAATTTACAACACAAGAAAAGGTACGTTCACATTGTACAGGGTCGTGTACACCAATTTGTTCTAGGTGGTACAAGTGTGAACGCTCCATACGACGGTCGTATGGAAGTTGAACTTTTTCCCTAGGTCGTGAACTGTACGCGGTAGATCTCAAAGATTGAAATTCTGCGGATGAATAATCAGGACTTAGAGTTTAGGCTGATTTGTTAATTAGAACATCCGCTCTGATGTTGATGTCACGCAACTACCCTCTTAAATTTAGTCCGTCAACCGCGTAGTACAATGTGAACGCAAAGCATTTTTGTTCCTTCGAACATGTCGTACTATCGATGAGTACAATGGGAACCGCGTTAAATTGTCAGAGTACAGTAGACTCCCGATCAGTGTTGGTAGATGATAGAATGGTAGATCTAATAAAATGCCCTTTCATATGAGCGGTGAGTTTTTCATCGACAAAAATCTCAATAAAAGTAAGTTTAAGTATCATAATTAATGATTTAAAATTTTTTCTCTGCGAATCAATCGTTCTCTTTTCAAACTATCAATATACAAACGGGCAACGGACCAAAAAATTTGCAGTGAAGTATAAATTTGCACCCCTAGTTCTCTGCGAATGAGAAAATTCCATATGAACTACGTCGAATTTCCACTGTGATGTCGGTTGTGAAGTTAACGTTTGTCCCGATGCAGGCAAACTCTGAAAAGATTTATATAACATAGTGCCTTCCGTCCAAATTCAAGAAATCACACGACAGTGCATCTCCTTGCAGGAGTCCAGTGCAGGTTTTGAACGGTTCAGAACAATCGGATCAATTTTCCGAATTCGGCCATCGCTTCGAATAACTTCTTGCGATGAATGCTGTCGTATGCGGCATTGAGATCGATAAAGCTGATGAGTATCGATTTGAAACTCGCTGGTCTTCTCCAGGATTTGCCTTAAGGCCCATTCATATGAGATTGCCGCGTATTGCGAACTTCACAAACATTGACGTTTCATTCATATGGAAGTTTTTCTTTCGCAGAGAACTACAGGCCCATTTATATGAGCGACGAACAGCGAACGCGAACTTTCAGAAACAACCCATTTCCAGCATATACGAACAAAAAATTAAACATCTTTGTATGCAAAAAGATTGGGACTGAATTATCGAGTTTTTTCATCCACAAAAAGTTTAAGTATCCTAATTAATGATTTATAAGTTTTTCTCTGCGAATGAATCTTTCTCTTTGCAAACTGTCGCAAACGCACAAGCGTTCAAACAGTACGGTTGGACCTTGCAGGCGAGGCTAAGCAGAGACATACATCTGTAGCTGTTGCAAGAGGTTGCGGACGGGCCTTATGGAGCTAATATTCCAGTCGTTGTTTTGGAATTTATTGCTTTTCATGTTACTCTCTATGCCACAACATATATTCTGTCTGTTCTTATGCAAGCAATTTTCGTTTAAGATTAAATAAATTAATTAAATATATTTTTATGTAATAAATAAAACACATTATTTTTAGTTTGTTGACGATAAGACGTTTCAAAATGAATCTACAGCGTGAACTCTCATGGTTTTTAATTGTTTCTCAGAGTCTGCTGTGTATCGAGATTTCTATTTTTGTATGGATTTCTGTTCCTGGCATCTGAATTCTACGCGGAAAAACCTGGATTAGACAATGAGACTTTATAGATCAAACAAATTGAAAGGCACTACTGTTAAGAAGGAAGTACTATCTCAGGAAAATGTATCATTCAAATGTACCAACAATGGAGTTTATCCAGATCCGGAAATTTATCCAAAAGCAGTCACACGTTGTCCAAACTTGGCAGCACTTGTATTTTGTTGTCAAAATGTTTTTAGACAACCTTGGTAGGCAATTTTTAGGTTGTGCTAAACAGCTGTTTACAGCAACAACTCGAAAGGCCGGCATTTGATGTGTTAATAAAGTGTTTTTATATTTCTATCCTTAATGAGGGCTATTGTGCAAAGAGTTACTTCAGCAAAAGTAACAGGTATGCTAGCAATATTCCAAGTTATTTTGGTGATTGAACTTCATAATTCATTGCAGTTGAAGGAGAACTTATAAGCAGCATTGGCAAAGGCTTCTGTGTTTTGGTAGGAATATGTCAAACGGACGAGGAAAAGGATGCAGATTATTTGTATACAGATCCAGTGGCATTCCGAACTTCTAATTAATGACTTTTATAAAATATAGATCTCGTAAAATACTTGCACTTCGACTGTTCGAAGACCAATCTGGCAAACGATGGCAGAAGAGTGTGAAGGATGAAAACTTGGAGTTGCTATGCGTGAGTCAATTTACTTTGTACAATCGCTTAAAAGGCAACAAACCAGACTTCCATTTGGCAATGCAAGGGGATCGTGCACAAGAACTGTATAAAAGTTTCCTAACAAAACTTGGGAAGCAATATGATCCAAGCAAAATTCAAGGTATAATGTAATCAGCGTTCCGTGATCATTTTGTTATATTGAATGCAAATGTTTGTTTTTGCTTTTCTTAAAATCTGTTCCTATTCCAGACGGTAAGTTCGGCGCATATATGCAAGTGCACATACAAAATGACGGCCCAGTGACAATTGAACTAGAATCACCTAAGGCGAGCAATAATGAAACGAATTGTAACCCAGAGGATAAAGCGTAGATAAAATAAAGAGAAGCATCATCTGAAATAACTTAATGGTCAAATTCATTCTTAAGATATGAGGTTAATCATATCTCAACTAGGCATGGTTACTTGTTGTTTCACACGTCTCATTTACTATTTAGCGTAAATTAGGTGCATAGCGGGTAGGTGAAGAGAGGCTTATGGCTGCGGTTAACATTTTGAGTCTATTGTGCTCATGAATTACTTTATTATTAAATCTGGATTTCTATAGAAACCTCATGAAGTTTTCTAGTTTTCCAGTACATCACACACGTCCTCCACCTCTGCTAAGGGGAAAGATGTTTGATAGATTCTAGTTCTTCCTTATTTCTGCAGAGGTAGTTGTGTGGTATGTTCAGCCGCCATGTGTGAGTGTCTATGGTGCAGTGCTCGGTTAAGGCCCCTGTGAGCATACGCACTCCCTGCGACGAAAGCTCATCCCTTTATGATTAGCTTCGGTCACAAGGCTTCTGCTTTATCTCCGTATCCTGCCTTTATCTGACTAGGCAGTTAGAGATCAGATCTAGTTTTCGCAGGGCTGTTCGTTTTACAGTGTACGTCAAGCTTTACAGCTATAACTTAAATTTAATTTCTAGTGGGTTTAGTCTGGTTCATGGTTTGTTCTTGTATTCAGTTAAGTAGCATGCCATCTGAGCATGCTCGTGGCAATCGTTTGGTGTTTGTTAGCTTTTTTTTTTTGGGTGCTACATTTAGAGCCGATCACATCTCTCCAATGAGTATTTGCAGATAGAGATGAAGTAAGATTGATGTCGCTCTTACTATTCATAGAGGAACAGTGAAAGAGTACATCAAATATATGTTTTGTCACATATGTACATCGATGTTATTCGTTACGTCGTCTCTATCAATGACCTCTTCATTATCATCATTTTCTGACCCGCATCCTCCGCCATCGATTCTGACTCTAATTCATCAGAACTTATGCCCAGGCGCAACCAAGCGAGTTTTTCGATTTGGTCCAACCATTCCATCCTGGGTCTGCCAAGAGATCAACTTCCTCTACGAGTCTCATCTAAGGCACGATTTGGAAGTCATCATGATGGGAACTTTCGTGCTGCGTGCCCCAACCACCAGAGCATAGTCCTTTCCGTTCCAAGCAGCAGCTACTCAACATTAAGTTCCGTGAGTACTGCCGTGTTTCTTACTTGGTGACATCCCGGCGAGTGTCTCCTAGAAGACATACGTATATAGACAAATCTCATCTCAGCAGCCCGTATTCTAGAAGCAGTAGACTTACTCTTAGTTCGTCCAATGTGAAACATTCCTTATTTCCGTTGCCACATCTAATCCGCATAAAAAATAAAAAAGATAGGGGTAAAAGTGACAAGATGCACCCTTGACGATGTCCAACGCACACGGTGAAAGTTGTCGATTTAGCACCGAACACCGCTGCTACAGTTCATGTATAACGAGTGAATGACCCTCAAAAGAGGATGATCAATCTCATACTCCTGCAGAACATTCCACAGTTTCTGTAGTTAGAGCAATCTATTTTGTCATTAAATAAAATGCACATCTTGCATGATTAATTTCTTTAATTTCTAGTACAATTATATAACAATAATTAATTTATCCATTTTAGTTGAATATAAACTTACGACCTAATCAACCTAAATTACTAAAGTACATACATCTACTTATCATATTTCTAGAGTGGATATCCATTACTTTACTAATTTGTAAATTGGAAAATATATATTCATAAACATTTTGCCGAAATTAAATTAACAATATTTTTGTTAACTTATAAAGTTATTTATCCCAGAAAAACATATTCCAGAATTCATGATTGGGTTGTGTTCATTGTAATCAGGTTAGCAGTTGTTGAAAATTTAAAGTTGTTCCAAAAAAATACGAACTGCATACGCCATGTGATATAAACAAAAATGCGAGTATTTACATACGGCAGTAAATTCTTGAACAAAAATTGATCCTCTTAACAAAAAGTATGCAAAAATTCCTACACATAAATGTATAAATTAAATACGGGGACCATGTATCCTTTTGAATAATTTAACCTGAACTGAATGGTAGTGTTAATTAAGCTGAGTTTAATGTTGTACTTTTATACTATATCAACTAAATAACTTCTATGGATTAATAATATGATGTTCACAAATCCATTAGAATGATTATGTAGTTTATATCCAAACTAATTATGTATCTACATTTGTATGGTATATATTCTGTCGATGACATGCCTGGTATCTTGGGATGCGATGCTTTTGTCGATGGTGGCCGGATTAAGTAGATTATTTCTATTTTCATTGGAAATTCTTGTAACTTGTGCATTGGTTGTCTTAAGCTTTACATGGTGTTGAAAGATTTACTGGGTTGTTGTACAGAATTGAATCGTAAACGTTAGTATGACAATTCATATACATTTCTGCACACAATCTTCTGGGACGTACTAATATAGTCCACCAAAAGCTTCTAAAAAGAGAAAACGCCACCTTGGCAACTCAACATTCGACATCAGACACCTTGTTAACGTAGATATCTTCAACAGCACACCAAACAAACCTACATGATACTTTGACAGGAAATATATCTAGTGGTCAAGTATTTTTTAATTTAAGTTAGTTCTTAGATGATTGTTAATTAAATGACATAAATAAAATCTTGTTGAACTTATAATGAGCAACAGCATACATAGTCTTAGCAGAAAACTTTTTCGGAACTCACGTACATAGGAGTGAAAGTCGTTCCCATTATAGTGGCGTAGTTTTATTTAAGGATCTATCAGCCTGCATATGAAAACGAATATAACCTTTCAATTGAAATGTAAAGGTTATGTTTCCACTAATTCGAGCTGTATTACAAGACATTTGGTGCAAAGTTAAAACATCTTCACATCCATATGCTTTCTTTACGCACAAATGTCTAAATGCCTGCATATTTCGTCTACTATAATTTAAGTTCAATCATGGTGTCGAAAGAGTCACCCAACATTCGAGCGGTTTCTTTCGTAGAGAAGTGTATAAATTAAGATTTAACGATTTATTTCATATTCAGCTCTATTACAGAGCTTCCAAATTAATCCTGCTACAGTGAAATGTGGTTCCTATTTTAATTGTATTATTAGGTTCCTACTGCATAATGTTACATACTTTGCAGCATGCATAATTCTTTCCTGTTAATTAAAGATGAAGTGCCCTGAACTTCATTTTCTAGTTGCCCTACAGTCCAGGGTGGATCTGCGCCTCAAACAAATAAACCTCTTCATGTGGCACGATCTTTAGTCAGCTGCCTCTTTCTCACATCAAGTTGGTTGAGGTTAATGTCGTGGACCTATGTAAGCCTTTATTCTTAGTTAGTATTCCGATTGAAGATTTTAATGAATGCTTCATTGTTTCAATTATTAAACAGAAGTAGTCTTCTAGTCAGTTATAGTCCCATGCATTAGTTCATGCCAAGAGCACGATTTTAGAAAGGGAGCCGAAAGATTTACAGAACGGAGTATTTTTGCCTATATATATCCTTGGTCCTACAGGTCCTTGGTAATACAGTACCTGTAGCTTGGAAGAATCTTCTTACAGCCCACTCATACACTCAATTCCCTTCGTCGTAATAGTGGTTTGAACTCTTCTTTACATTTCTGTCTAACCTTGTGTTTAGCTTCTTTTCTCTTCTCTTTCGCCGGATGGCATTGGATGCATATTAATTGAAGGAAACCCTAATACAGTCGAACACGCTTAAATGAAATGGCAAAACATCGGAATATTAATTTCAATTAACTCGGTCTTGCATTTAAGCAGATTTCGAATAATTGAAAAAGGATGTCAATAAGACCAATAATTTAGTGGATCCAAACATTTGTCAACCCTACTGTGAGCTCCAGCAATTACGCGTTGTAAGGATAAATTCTGGTTCCGTGTAGCAACACTACGAATGGAATGTTTTTGTTAGCTTTGGTGCACTGCAAATAAAATGCACAGAAATGGTATCCAGCATCTCAACACCATCAAGCTGTTCTAAATTGTAAGTTTGTTTTTGATAGACAAACTCGTGTGTTTTTTAGAATAATGTCGCTATTTTTTTTTATTTTGTATTTCAATTAATGTATAAACATGATCACCTTCATCGCCGATTTTGAAATAAGTAAGATTGCAAGGTTTTAACGAGCAGTACATAGCGTTTCAATATCAGAAAATGTGCTGTAAGAATTGGTATTTGTCCATATATGAGGTGAACTTCAGTCTGGAACTTCATTAAAAATTACCAATTCAATAGATGCACTTAAAGCCTGTTCATCTGTGTTTTTTCATCATATACATTGATTCAGCGGTGTATTTGCTATGAAAAGTAACACATTTCTCATATTTTCTTTTTCAAATGTCCGAGTTCCTCATTTAGACGGGTTTCAATAAAGCGGAGCTGTTTGTATGAAATTTGTGAAATTGTTCACGGGAACAGATTGCATTTTTCATATAAGCCCGTTTTTCAATTAAACGAGTTTCAAATAAGCGGGTTCGACTAAACATTGGCATTGGCTTTCAAAACATTCGAACGCTTCGTACAAATTCATCTAATTTGTAGGGAAGAATGTATTGTAGTACATATCCTATTACTAAAACAATATTTAGGAGTGCTTGATGAACCTTCGGACTGACTACTGGAAAGCGTTAGTTAAATTAAACATTTTGTCTGACTAGTAGAGCTGTGTCAATCGTGATTCATTTGTTCATTTTGACCCGTTCATTGACCCGCACAGTGATTGCAATCAAGCAACTACAAAACAATCAATCACATAAGGTCTGTTCCAATTGTTTTGTGCACAGAAATTCGTAGTTGAGCAAATTGTCAGGAGTTCGGATAAGGTAACAGAATTTTCTGTTGCAGAAATTCGCAGGATGGGAAAAATGTTTACTCTCTCATGAGCACGCTCTTCTGTGAAAAACTACGAAAAAAATACCAAATGGAACGGCTTTGGACAGTTTTTTGGTGATTTTCGGTGAATTTCACAGCAATTGGAATAGACCTATAGTTAATACTTTTGAAGATTCGTTCGTCTCGGTCACTTCGTTCGAAACGGTATGAACGAAAGAAACATTTCAATACTTTTGTTCCGTTCGCTCAAAGAAACGTATCTTCCGTTTTGTATTCATTCGATCCAGATGATCCAGATGACTCTCTCTCATCATCTCTTCATTGGTTCGATTGAAACACCAACATCAAAACACACTGTTCGAACCCACATACGCATGCATATTCTGATATGTTTACTGCTTCTTACTTAAGTATTGAACATTATTTGTGATCGAAAACATATTTGGTTTCCTCTCGTGTACCAATACAATGAGTCTGTATCTGTCGTTCAAAGAACGATCGATTGGTTGCAACCTTTTGGGATTGCTTTTGGTAGTATTGAACGAATATAACACTATCTTTCAATGAACAATGATTGAAATGACCGAATCTGACTAATACTTGAACGATTCGTTCGTTAGATTTGAACGATTGGCAAACCTCTACTGACTACTAACTAATTAGAAAAAGAAAAAACACACAACAACCACAACAATATTTCTATTCACTAATGCATGAATGAAAATACATGAGCAACACTGGCTAGAATTAGTGGACTCGCCTTTTGTCGAATTTTCACCGAATCAATCGAGTGAGACGATGATTTTTTGTATGAAAAATTGCCAAAATATAGCAAACAAATTACAGTTCTTGGGAAGAGTTCGACTTAAGGAGAGTCCACTGTAAAAAAAACATGGTAATGAAAAAATGCAAGTTTCATATTTTTTTTAAATACTTTTTTATTAAACATATCGATTTTATTTTGAGAATATTTTACAATGTTATGTAAATGTAATGTGTATAGATTAAAAAAATGTTTTCAAAGTAGACCAAGAAATTGAAAGAAATAAAAATGATATAAAATATATTGAACAAAATATATGTAAGTATGATTAAGTTCAACACAATTACATTAAGGAAATGAAGGACTGCACAAAATTGACTAAACGTTTCATTTTGCCAGTGTACCGAATGAATGATGAAAACATGCGAATACATATATTATAAGTGTGTACGCGGAAATCAATATTTTTTTTGTTTTAGAATACCAAGAAATATGATAAAATGTTTATTTAGCGGTGTTTTTTTGCATCTTCTGATATCATATTTCCAAAAAAAAAAATAGTCTAACATGATTTCCTTTTGTTTTATTTTCTTTTTTATTATAACGTACGTCAGTCGAGTGAAAAAAGAAGTTAATTTAAGAGTACACTTATTTTTTCGTTTTATATTGCTAAATATAAAGATGCGGTAAATATGTATAAAAAAAATTGAATATAGTTTTAAAAAAAAGTATGCAGATTAATTGTAAAAAAAATACTAAAGTAACTCCTCATTTTAGAAGAACATTATTCATCGCTATCAATTCTCAGATATTTCTTTAAATTCTCGTTATTCGTTTGATAGTAAGCATGTGAAATGTCAACCAATGTTTATTTTATTTATTTCTTTCAACAATCGTGAAGAAGCAAGACTCTATTCTTTGTTCTCGAATGGTCGACATGAATTTTCTTTCTTTTTTTTGAATATCAATCTGAGATTTTGTGTTTCTCGTTGGACAAGAATTCGTTACAAGCTTCTTGACAGAAGTATAGATTGAACAAAAAACAAATCTTAAAATCATTATTTTTTGAAATATCTCCTCGACAGTGGATATTTTTACATATTCTATTAAATATGTCTTAGTTATTTTATTTTATTTTGTTCTTTTTTTGTTTCTTTTATGTTATAGTCCTAAATGTGTGTTTAATGGTTCTAATGAATTGTTTTTTTTTTAAATGCATTCGCGATACTCGATTTTTAAAAATATTTTGTTGGTTTTAGCAATTGTTATGTTTTTTTAATTATTATTTTGATTTTTTTTTTGTTTATTTTGTGACAAATTTGATGCAGATTGAATTCACAATCTGTCTACCAGAGTCCAGAAGAGAAACCACCAGGGGGAATGCGATTTTTGTTAATCACTTGGTTGGCACCATTTAAACTTGGGATGGTTGTGTTGATTTCAGCGCCGCCACCTGCCTTGTAGCCTTCCCCAGTAACGGGATTACCATCTAGAATGAGTAAACAAGAAAATATTTTAATTATATTATGCATCAAACCAAGTGCACCTTTGATTGAAGGAAAATGGGAAAGAAACAAATGGAAGTGTAAAAAAATGTGAGTGTTGTTTGTGAGAGACGTAACAAACGTACAAAGATCAGTAAACTAAAAACAAACGCGAAACAGAATGAAAGCATTTTATATATTATGTACATATATTTGTGGCTGAGCAGCATTTATTTCAAGGACTGTAGTAGATTTCTTAAAACACTGATTCCTGATATTGTGAATCATTACACTTTTTAGAACATCGAGTGTACACATAAAGCAAATAACGAAATCATAATTTCCGTGACCTGACTGCAAAGGACAGCATTTATCATGAATCCAGCATTGATCCCTGCTGATGGATTTATGAAGTCAATTTCCGCTACACGTCCATATCTTAAGTTTGAAATGTGTTCAATATGTCCACCGAACAGATCCGCCTTAATATAAATTTCAGACATGATATAATGTAATACAAACCGATTACAGCCCCTCGAAGGCGGCATGCACTCGAACATTTCGTCGACAATATGTATTCTCTGCCGTTGTCTCAATATTTAAAAGGAAGCACAATATTATGTATGTATTGAATTAACCAAAAGATATGGAGATAAAATATAATTCAGATGTCGCATGAAAAAAAAAAAAAAACACAACGAACACCAATGCGGAAAACAGAAACATAACAAATACACTTGTGATGATATATTTTTGATATACCTCTACGATTCATATTTCGGCGAGATCTCTGGCCATCTTCTCCCAGACCCAATCCTGTAATTGGATTACGTGGAGTAGATTTGTGTGATCCACTAGAAGTGCTAATTGTCTTCTGTATGCACGAAGTTGATGTGGTTAATTCTGATTTTGTTTCTTCAGAGTTATTCTCTGCTGAAAGTTTTGAGGGCACACCTTCAATTTGTACCTTTTCAGATGTTTTTGTTGATGTGCTTGCCGATCTTGCCGAATGATTGTCATTGGTTTCAATGCTTTCATCATTTTCCTTACCATTTTCAGCCATTGCTCGTGGTGACAATGAAACATCAGAAGCTTCTTCTATGGCTGTAACATTAATCGTTATGTGCAATTACATTTACAAATAACAATACATATGTTGAACATTGGAACGTATCTATTGTGTGAATGGGTGTGAGGAGTGTGTGTGTGGATGGTGCGTGGTTGCGAGTATGACTGGGATTTTTGATGTGACTGAATTAACAGAAAATTGGTGGTCACTCTCGTCTAAACTAAAGTTTCTGATCAAATTATAAGTTGGGTTAAAAGATTGGTTTATTTTACTTACTACCACTCATCTTTCGGTAATATGCTTGCAGCGTGCAAAAGAATGTTCAATTGAATTAATTTTGAAAGTGCTTTGGTGAAGTGCTGAATATAAGCTTGGCTAAAATACGCTAAAAAACTGGATAGTATATAAATGCTCGTTTTCATACACACGAAATTGACGCTATAAAATATATTCGTTGTTGAAATTATGACAACAATCACAAAGACTATTTTTCGTGTAATTTTGAAACAAACATGAGTACATTTTTTTGTTCACAGCTCAAAGGTAGATCGCTTTATGTTGACTGCGCGTTGGCTTTTAATCCAAATAAAATGTTTGAAATCTCTTGGCATTCCTCATATTGATTCTGATTCAAATGATTGGTTCAAACTTTAGTCTACATATTAAGATCCAATTCGCTTTAAAAGGTGGTTATAAGGCACTAAAAGCGTATGCATCGATTAGAAACAACATCAGCAGTGCAAATAATAAAAAGCAAACGATCCATAACAATATGTATGGCCTGGTGAGATTTTTATGATTTGAAACAGACAAAATATTTGTGCAATTGTGCTGTAAGTTTGTGTAGATTACAAGTACTAATTACAATACATAACATAACCATTCTTCTAAATAAGTGGTTAAAATAGTAATTCACAGAGAATCACCAACTATGAGGCGAAATATTCGATCGTGATGTTAACAGATAACCGAATCATCAAGTAGATGTTCGAAGGGAGACGTACAATTCTTTGGGAACACCTTTTAAGTCACAAAATAAAGCATTGATTTAAACTCTTTGACATTGGTACAGTTACATCTCTCAAGAGCGGACACTGACGGTACCGAGATATTTGTACCTGTTTTGAAGGGTGTCCGTTTAGGAGAGGTGTTCCTTATTAGCCGGTATGAAGAACTTTGTCCGTTTATGAGGGTGTGCGCTTATGAGAGAGTACACTGTACATATATCTTTATTTTTTTATGTTTACTAGAAATGTATTAGTGCCTGCATTAAAATTCATAGTGATAGAAGCAGCGTTTGAATTGCTTCAGTCGAAGTAGCAACAGTCTTATAACATTTGCTGATCCCACTGCCTTCAACTTTTTCAACTGAACACTGACTGCTGCCGTTGGACTGTTGTTGGCAGCCTACTGTCACAGTCGCAAGTCGCTGCAATCTTATTATTACTGCTGCTTCGACTGCTGTCGACTACACGACACTACTGATCGAAAGCAATAGCAAAGAAAAATGATTGTGCAATTAAGCTGATTAATTGTTTCGCTGTGTGCTTCTGGTTCGTCTGTCTCTGCCGATATTTTCGGCAGCAGAACAGATGAAAGTCATCGCAGTTTTTCCAAACGCTGGATAGAAGAATCACACTTTGAATGTCGCCTTAATAGACGGCGTGATTTGTTGTTTTTCCATAATACATTTTAATGCAGGCACTAGATGTAGCTGCCGACTTAGCTAGGCCTTGACAAGTTCAGTAAAAGTAACGACAAATTGAACATCGTACCGTATGTATTCGTTATCTTCACTACTGAATAATCGTTACTGACTACTTAAGTTACTTCCATCAAAATTGTAATATGTAATTGGAACTATGTTGTATTCAACTGAATAAAGTATTTAGGTAGGAATGCTTATCTTTGTTAATTACATGCTATGAACATGTGAATTGATACCATCTAATGTGCGCATACAAATTCACAACAGCAATAAACACCAAAACCAGTATGATATACTAGAAGAGAAGGTATGCGCACAACAAATCGACCATGGGCATGGCATACGCTTTCCGTGCTGGTGTATATATCTTCTATGTCATGCTAGCAATCTAGTATACCACATCTCATAAAAACCAATGTCGGTTGTCGCCATATTGCCATAATAGTAACGATATTCACTCAGAAGTAACGTTTCGTTACATGGTGTTTATTGAATACAAATAAAAGTATTCCAACACTCAAATCAAGGCAGTAAATTTATTAATAGTTAAGTGGGTAACAGAAGTAAGAGGACAAATAGTTGTTTTCTTGGCCGCGTTTTTCGTTCTAAATATTCTCGCCTAATATTAGAACTCAGGACATTCTTTAGCCTATTAGCCAGACACGGCAATAAGTAAAAGCAAAACGTGTGTCTGTTTCCGACACAATCTAACGACATGTGTGTTTGGAAAAAAGTGCATAGTAGACAATATGAAGCACATATACAAATTGTTAGTACGGCAGTCACAGGTAACGCAAGTTTAAGTGAATGCCAAAGAACTGAGGCTCTAGTTCACAAAAGTAGTACAAAAGTAGTTAGAGTGATGATATCTATGGAACATCATCATAATTCTAATAAAATGTGCACAACAAAAAAAATAAAAAAAAAGATCATTACCTGTCTTTGAAACTCCATTCATCTTTAAATTCTCTGTGGAAGAAGAAATAGATGATGCCGATGAAGAGGATCCACCATTATCGGATCTACCATTTCTTCCATTGCTGGCATGAAGACCATTGCTATTGCCATTACCATTGCCATTTTCACCACCAAATGGAATGCTGCTCTTCATGTGATTTTTAGCTGGTGTGAATGGACGATCTGCATCACCGAATAGGCGAGTGTATGAGTCTACACTCTTTTGACCGCGACGTGGTTGGTCACCTAGAAAAATAAATTAAATACAATTAATCTTAAACTGATTTGATGTGAAGTATTCTAGTTAAGTATTAATACTTTGCTTGTTTTTTGCATGCAAATGAAAGTAAATTTCTCCAGTGTTTTTACGTTAATTGCGTAAATAGTGCTGGATTTAGTTACGAATACTATTTCTAGTTCTTCTAATGTTTTGAGACAGCATGTAAATGAAACCAATACTTTAATTGAAAATACCTACATAGTTCAACAATATGAGGAGATGTATATGAATATATGCCAAATGCGAAACAAATATGAAATGGAACGCAATAACTAAATCTACGATTTAAATGCTGTCTGAACCAAAATGAAGCAGGATTTGATTTTATGAAATGTACGAGATTTGAACAAATACTTAATCAACGTCATGTGTAAACAGAGAAGAGTCAGTCGTATCCCCCTCAGGAACAACGTGCGAGACATTAGCAACTCCGGATCAAGAGATCTACTGTTTCACACCCTCGTCTTCGAATATTGATATTATTTACGAGTATAGAAAGTTAGTGCCAATATTTGCTCGGTTCCTAACATTTTTCAAAGTCTGTAAACTCGACATGCAAAGCCAAGTTATTGTTCCTTCCTCTTTCTTAAACAATAATCCTCGTCGAGTGGATCTTAACTATAACTTAACGCCTAATAAAACCTGCTGCTACTAATATCATCAATCCCAGGGTCTTCAGGGATGGGCAACATGTCTTACCAACAAACAAATCTAGACCATATCAGCCACACATGGCAACAAGTATAGGGTGGCGCAAAATTAATCACCCCATAGGAGATGTTATAATTTTTTTGCAAATGGCGTCGTACTTCAACCATATTTGACATTTGAGAACTAGACAACTAGCTGCATTATACAAGCAGATGAATGGAGCGCAATCCTCAACCTCAACAAAGCAGAGGACGAGGCCTCTTTTCACAAGCGTAGCAAGTCCGTCAAATAAATAATATCCCAGATATTTTGGGCTGCTTGAAGTAGCGGATTATAGACAACGCCATCGATCATCGATGAGTAGACCCAACATCATAACCATTTTTGCCGTTATAACTGGACATTGTGCAATAGGACTACAGATTAGGCCTTCCGTATACCGACGTCTGCAGAAGTTGCAGAGACGAGAAGGACGAGGAATCCATTGCAAACCTTCTTTGAAACTGAAGTGCTCTCTCCAGGCGTAGGAAATGTCATCTATATATTCTTCTAAAAGTATTCGTCAGCTACTCTGCTACATCAAAAACACCAGCTCGTTCGCGGATTAGGAATTGAAGCGGGCTTACTTTGCGCTAAATGTGGCTGTTGCTATCAGCAGTCTGCCCTCTAAACTAACCCAGCGGACAATCGCAGCCTTCAAAGAGAATATTCAATATATTCACAACAGGAATGGTAACAGTTTTCAGAAACCGGGAAAAGAACACACGGTTTACCAGGTAAACCGACAACTAGTTGTTGAATTTCAACAGCGACTAACATCATCAGACTAGTCGACATACTTGGCTTATAATGACCGTAGAGACCTGCATTCTGGCTCTAGAACCTAAGTGAGGTTAGATAAATGTGGCTGACTGGAGGAAGTCAGTCACACTTTGGCCAAAGTTGGCCCGTGCGCGGATTGACTTCTTCTAAGACTAGAACCAGTTTAAAGCCCCTAAGCTAACCTATGCTGTAAGCATTTAGCCTATTGAGGCTATTGAAACATTAGGCTCCTAGGTGTAAGTGCCTACGAAAGCTACGTGATTTGTAGTTCCTCCTTTTCAGAAATTACATCCCGAAACTAAGCTCGCCTAGTTTTGATTTCTATGGAGGAAAATAAAAAACAAAAATATATAGGTACGCAGAAAAATAACTACGATCTAATTATTTTAATAAAATTTCAATGAGTAACAATTACTGAGAATATTATTTAATTTATTAAGTATACACTCTTTTTAGTAATGTGCTTTTGAAGTGTCCAGTGAAGTGGACAAATTACCAATGATTATGTTGTAACAAAAAGTGATCGGATGTTAAATTGTCTTGTGCAACAATTTCTCATTAAACTGAAGTCCTGAGAAAACAAGAAATGCAACTGTGACTTGTTAACGCTGAGAATGTTAATGGAAACAAAGATTTTGCCAACGTGTAACTCAATAGACTAACACAATTTTCAATTGCGATGTGAATGACTTGTCTTTCAATTATGTGAACTTGTTTGTCGTTATATTTTTGAAACAATATAAAATCAAAGAACAAGGTAACGAAAAAATGTGTTTTTTTAAAATACCAATGAAATAAAATCTATGAATCCCTTGCCGGACTGCAAAGAGATAGAAAAAAGAAAGCAAACAAAAGCAAAATATATTCATTAATTTTCGTATCTATTAAAAATGTACATATATAACATTTCGATGATTAATTATCTAATTATGGCTGATTCTTAAGATGTACATATGTATGATACATTTTAGCATAATATAAGTAAATGGACAATATCTTAATTCGATTGTATAAGTCATCAAAAATACATGTCATGTACTTGAAATGCGTTCGAAACATAGACTATTACTGTCTTAAATAAAAGTGTATTCATCCATCAACATCATTTCTATACACAATTACTTACCGTTGTTCTTTACTGATCCTTTCTCACTCGAAAAAATATTCGATTGCATGTGATTTTTAACACTTCTTGGCGTGGATGGAGCATCTTGGCCAAAAATGTCGCTAGATCCACCACCTGGTGGTCTTAGAACTCTGGAAATAATAAAAGAAACAATTTGTTAGACAATCAATTTTTCATTATGATTTGTTTCTATTAATCTACTACATTTTTCTGTATTGGGTTTGTTTGATTTATGATTCACGTCTTTTCAACTTTGGCGTGGCTATCACATCTTAAATGCAATAACCAGCAAAATCTCTGTTGATACTTAATCAAAACTTAGCAAAACGACGAACCGCAAATTTCGCTCTGATAATCTCACAAATCTATGTGCTATTTCAATACAAACATAGAACCGCCAGTTTAGGACTGCTGAATATAAGTATGTATGTAGGTTACGCTCGCATGGACTCGCGTGCAGTCTTCTTTAGGAATTTAATTGTTAATTACTAACTTGAAGGAAAAACGCACAAGAAATCAAGAAGCGTGAAATGCACTCCACGGAATGCATTTTTTTGTGTTGCTCTGGCCCGGTTATTTTTTGTTTCTCCGCTCTTATTGAAAGTTGTAATTACGATTGCGGTGAGTGTAGGGAAATTCATGATGATGTTGGGATTTCAACTACGAAGTACTGTTAGGACAAAAAAAAGAGAGACTTTTTCACACCAGAAATCTGGTTATCTGGTTTGGGAAAGTGTCGCTTCCGACCACTCGTAGAGAAAACTACTACGCAATGAAGTGATATGATTCTACAAACGAGATATGAGCATAAATTCCAAGAAACAAGGAACATAAATCATGAACTTCGGGCGTTGCACTGAACAAATATTCGGCTGGATTTTGTGTGACCGTAGCTTGGCTTAGATAGCACTTGACGGCGGGCTCCGAGTCTTTTTTCGAAATTTTGCAAATAACCACAAATTAGATACAACGTAAGATTTCGTCTCGTTAAATTCTGCAAAGCTGAGGAACTCGCTAACCACCAGCTGATGAAATCTCCACTACAGCTACCTTAAGGCATCAAACAGTTAAAGTTACCACCTGTCGAACTTTAAAGCAAAAGTGGCCTCATCTTGATCCGAAGGGATCAAATAGCCAGATCTCCTTAAATAGATCTAAAATTAGTGATACATTTAGAATAATTTCCGTACACTGAGCAGTATAAAAACTAGTTTTAAAGAAGAATATACCATTTTTATTCATTATTCTTTTTTACTTTATTATTCTACAATTCGACTGGCCTGCTATAGAGTCACAATCAGAGTGCCTGTTCCCCTTTGACTTTATCCTTCTACTTCTCTCTCTTCACCTGAGCTGCCAATTATTTTGTTTTGCGTTACATAGTAAATGCTTCTACTCGGTGATGTATTAAGTATTTACTTGATTTATAATGTATATGTACAAAACTTAAACAATTTCTGGAGACCAAACATATACTAGAGACAAAGCTAAGCCTTTTCCCCAACGACTTCTGTAAAAGATGTCTAGGCGAGCATGAGGAGGAAAGCATATAACACCTTCTCTGTAACTGTCCAGCACTTGGCTCAACCAGGAACGTCATTATAAAAAGACCTCAATCAATTAATAAGCAATGCTTTCCCACAAAATAATTAATGCTTGTCACAGCCCTTTGTCGGGACATTGTATATCCACGAGACAATACAATGACCAAGAGAGGCATGTTGGTTAAGGCCCAGGTCCACCCCGGACTGTAGCACCAATCAAAGAAGAAGTACAATGGCCAACTCGTCAGCGTAAGTGGATCAACGCCATTTGAAACCTAACCTTAATCCGAGATTTACACACCCAACTTTTTCGAGTTACTGACAATGCTCAAAGGGTATTTCCTGTCTAGAGAAAGCTTCTCAAACAAAGCCGTTCGGATTCGGCATACAACTGTACGTCCCTTCCACTAGTGAGAGACCAATAGCACGCAAAACACGAGTGGTTGCTGAGAAGCTAGGCCCTGGCCCCCTACAGACTGTAGCGCCACTCATATATATACATATATAAATCACGATGGTAGCGAAACAGAGATTACAGGTATTCATCAACAAATATCTCCGTAGTCCGTCGAATGTTTTACTACTATTCGGATCTGTCAAAAGTAACAGGAGAGAAATCAATTGTGATACAGATCAAAAGACGAAAATGGGAATTGGTACATCAGCAACCATCAGGAAAAAGCCGCCAGCAGTACCAGTCACAAAACAAAAAGATGGCGGTTTTGACAAGCTCTCCAGCGCACATTTTTTACATCATGGTACTGATCAAATGTTTGTTCAGTTTCATGGTTTATTAATATTAGTACAGACAATTTATAAATCTCTATAGAGAATTCAAATCTCTATTTTTCGTTACTAACTACAAAATCTGACATGGCCTTAAAAACTCAGAGTATCAGTCTCGTTCTTGCATATTCAGTGAATTTATTTAAGATTTTATCTCTATCACTTAAGAATTTGTTAATTCTCCCGATCATATCACGATGAAATGGTTCCGAGGAAAAATTCAGTTTATCCGAAGTCGGCTCTTTAATCAATTGGGGTGAAACAATGCGTTCAAGTATGAAATGCCACATAAGTTCTCTGCACACGAACGCTTAGTCATAAACATTGCAACCCAGATGTTCATAACAATCCACTGTAGATGATAAATGTGAAGACTTACTTCGTCATGCAATTGCACCTAGTTCTGAGCTCATAACTAATTGTTGTGTTCAGGAATCGGTGACGTGAACAAATGGCTCATACGCTGTGAATAAACGCATTTGCGGAAAGAGAACAGCGCAATGCCAACTGAACTCATCCACATTACGACAAATTCTATCATTTTCTGGCAAATTATCTTTAAGACTTCAACTAGGATAAGATATTCTCCTAACTACACACTCTCTTCGAGGCATATTAAGAAGTAACTACGCTGATTTACTCTTAATGGGGATACACTTTCATTTCACTTTTCTTAGACAAATAAAATAAAATGAATGTCCGACGTTAACGACAATGTAAATACCATAAAAAATGTAAACTTTTGTTATTTACGAGAAGAAGCATGCCTCCCTTCAAATTCAAATTGCGCTTTTCCTCTAGGAAACAAAAAAAAACGTAGGCAATTATTTTAATACACAACATTATAATGCCACTACGAGATGGAAAGGTGTAGCCACCGCTCATATTGCAGCCAAGCGCAATTTATTCTATACCATAAGATACGATCGACCAAAGACGACAAACAGCACACAGCTCGGACCTCTTGAATGCGTAACTAATGGTGTGAAAAGTCTGCACTGTCTGTCTCTGTGGGGCTGTGAAATGCGCCGCGTGTGCCGTTGAATGCAGCGCATAAGCGATTTGCTGAAAAATTAGTCTGACTTTGAGAAACTTTTTTTTTTTTGTTTTTCCTTTTCCTCCTTTTCACTGCCACATCCAGTGAAAAGCTTGTGGAGTGCAATTGCTCAATGTCAATGCTCACGTTGGACGACGTATGCAGACGTTTTTATGGGCATAACATAGATTGCGCGCCGTACACTAAAATGCATGTGAAACATGTGTTTGAGAAAATTGATGTTCGATGATTGAATGGCGGAGAATGCATTTTATGCCGCGCGTTCGTTCATCAGATTATTAATGGATTATTAACAAGTCTAAGAGACTGGCACATAGCTAATTGGTAATTAATTAATCCATGGGCAACTCGTTTGATAAAAATGTTTCAAGCTGACAGGTGGTGCACGTCGTTCGTGTAATCTGTTTTTTTTTGTGAGATTTTTCATCGACTTCAAATTGGTGTTAAAAGACTCTAATTATCACTACATTCTCTCAGTCCCCTGTGTGCAGGTACAGTCGTCTACTCCTTAAATGGAAGCGAATGCTTTGGTTGGGTTGTTTGATAATTTCATTCGTGATTCAGCTGTCATTTTTTACAAATGTTTTTTTTGAAGGATGCTAGAGGGAATGCTGTAAACATTGCTAGTGACCAGAAATACAAGTTCAAGCAAATGGCCTTTAGCGACAATCATCGATTTTACCTCTCTCAATTTCTTCCTATTAAGGTACTTAGACAACAAATCAACTAATATTTAGTGCTATCCTTAAGCATTTCCCGCTCGAAATAATATCGTAACCAAAGTCATTACATTTGTTACACGGCCAGAGGCGGTCTGAACTCAATCGATATCAGATTTCGCACATAATGTTGTTTTTAATGATAATTTATTAAATTCAGATAACAATAAAGGTGTTGTTTGGCTACTCAGTTTTCAGCTCAGTAAGATTTTACACGTGAAGCAACAACAAAACAACTTACTGAGTTAAAACAACTCAATAAAATTTGACTGTCATTACTGATATAAATAGATGGCGCCAGAGCGAGCTATTTGTTTATTAAAGGTTGGTATCAATCGACTATTTGCCATTTGTAAGTGTTTTTTTTGTATTTGCTTGTTGGTGTTACTTATGCAAATCTATGTATCAAATAATTCATATTACTTGAAAACGTGCCTCAGTATTAAACTTCACTTATTTTTGACAGAGTACTTTGACATCTAATGCAATGGTCATAAACACGCGCACCAACTTTTGGAAGAAAAGTTTAACTCAGTAAAAAAGCGTTTTATCGAGAATCATTACTGAGCTGGGCACTGAATAATCAAAAACACGCGTAATGTCAATTCTCACACCCGATCGCTATTCAAAGTGATCATACCTCGTCAAGTCGATGTTCTGTCATCTGTCATTTGAAGACTGACCAGTGCACATTTATGCTGGGTTTACATCTCATGTTGCAGAGGTTAATGTAATAGAATTATATTTCATTTAAAGGTTACGAACAAAAAACGTCGATCAAAGACTCCGGAATCGAAGTCCCACTGTTCATCCATCCTCTCATCATCTGACATCCTTTTCTTTATCACGAGGTGTGCCCGTCGCCAGCAATAAAGGCTCAATAAAATAAACCATAATTTGATCCGTTCCCAGTTCTATGCTCGTCACTAGGCATAGCAAAAACCACTGACAAGATGATTTTGTTGCAAAATCCAACCCAACCAGTTAATTTCAATGCAGATTGCGCATCGGCAAGCACATCAAACATTCGTACCGTCGCTGATGGTAACCCAGCAAAAGAGAGGAGCTGCTTTATTAAAACAGGAGGGATGGCGCATTGTCTTCATTCAACTTCAGACAAATGTAAATCATGACAGCAATAATAATTGCAATTTCACTAAATGGGCCAGATTTGTTATTGCACTAGGGACGACCGACCTGACTGCATGAATTCAATTTAATTCTGTTATTTTGCGTCTTTTTTGCTATTTTCAATGGCAATCCCCTGAAGACCAAGACCTTTCACTTTAAGCGGTTACTACATGCCTTTTGGTGGTGCATGTATACGTCTTCAACCAACTATTGACTGCCTAGAGAGTAATAGTAATTCTAAGCTGAGAAAAAAAACAATGTGTAGCTTCTGCGGTCGATCGTGTTGCTAGACCAGACTTTGGAAAGCGGTATGCGAACTCTGCATGAATTGCATTCTCCTCTCATATAAACAAATGTGTGCGATAAAAAAAGGATAGGTTGGGAAATTAAAATCATATTTGATATGAGCACACAGCTGGTTGATTTACATTTTCCCTTTCTCTTCCCAGCCGCTGCATGAAATTGATGAGTTGATGAGTTCCAGCACCTGCCTGTGCCAGAGAGAACTGTCCGGATGTGCTTAGCAACCATATTTTAGTAGCGGTCGCTTTGAAGGATGTCGTATACATCTGAAGGAAATGCTCGTCTCTTAATTGTCCCTTGCAAAACAACATAAAAACGCGACTGTATCCTCATGTGCATATTTTCCCAGGTCATAACACTTAAATGATATCAACCAATTCGATTTCAAAGAGAATAAAAATACAACATAATTTATTGTCCGATAGCGTGATGTCCCTAATTCCTTACAAGCAACGTGAAGAAGTGCCTATAATAACGAAAATCAAAGCAAAAAGAAGCCATGACTGGTTGCATTGGTGTGGCGGCAGTAATCTAGCACACACTTCGCGTTGTTTTATTTTTTTTTATAACGAAATAAGCCAGAAGTTTCTTTCTCCATCTCACAGTCGGTTGTGTGCGCGCCCCGCTAGAGACAAATTGAATTTCCAGATTACACTTCTGCATACGAATCTGTAGAAAATGATTATGATTTTACCCCCAATTGGATTGCGTATGAAATCATGCAGCACCAGCAGCAACAGAGGCAACACACCAATTTGCTGGCTGTGCGCATGCGGCAACCAGAAACACAACACCGATGTGGCGACAGAATTGCGAAGACTGTATTCAAGTGCAGCAGCAGCTCAACCTCTGCTCTTCTTTTAATGTGGTGTTGATGTCTTTTTTTTCCTACATTTTCTCTGAAAATATTCCTCGGATTGTGGAAGTTCAATTATTGTCAGATTATTTACTTTCTTAACCTGCATTCACGAATGAATGTTTTATGCAAGAAAAATGTTGCAAAAACGAAAAATGTTCAACTCTTGTGGGTAAGTGTGTTTTGTTTACATGTTTGCTTCGCCGGTCTTTAATTAAACTGGCAATTAAAAGACATGTAAAGCCGTTGCCTAGCGTCTTTAGCAACCACTCATGTTGTGCGGGCTATTAATCTTCTACGAATGGAGGAAACTGCGCAGCTTCAAGTTGGTTTGAGATTCCACGGCTTTCGAAATTTTGTTAATTTGAGTATTGTGCATAGACTTGGAGTGTTTGTATACGCCAGGAATCTCACGGTTAGTACAGTAGTCGATTTACATATTTAATTAATGTTTGAACATTAAACATTAAGGGTGTGCGTCGAAAATATTTCATGCCATTTGTTGTGCTACAGTGATGCCCAAAGAACAGTGTGATGGCGGACAGTTCCGGTACTGAAAGTACCGTAAGGACTAACATAAAATGACACGTTTGAGAATAAAATATTTTGAGACATTCTTCTAAGTTAATTCTCCTGAAAGATGTCTAATGTCATGAATAGAACGTGCAATTTACTGAAGAACTGATTCCTTCTGATAAATCACAGCGAAGGCAGTTTAACGGTTTCAAGCTTTGTTATGTATCATCTAAACTGTCCAATTTCGTGTTCACAACAATCACATTGTTGATTGTTAAACAAATAAACCGAATATCCTTAAATTTCTCCGTGCTGTAGCAACACTTATTTTGGGGCACCCTCTAATTATGAAGAACGTAGTACCTCACAGTTGTCATTCGGCAAATATGACCAAAATTGTACTAGAATCTTTCTGAAAAAATAATTTATACGCCTTAATACTGATGATGCATTCTCCTATGATTGAAAAAACGAATCTGGGTTAAAATCTTGTCGAGGGTAACAAAAATAAAACCAAATTAAAAAATTCAATCGAATAAATTGAATGAGCTACCAAAAGAAACGAACAAACGAACCCTTCCACAACACCGATTTAATTCAATTGAAATCGAAATCACTTATCTCGTATTATTTTTCAATTGATTTGACAAAAGTAAGTGAATCGATTTACTGTCGGTTTCGTTTACCACCCCAATTCACTGTAAATTGTAAAGAAGCCTTCGAAAGTCAATTGCTTTTAGTGAAAGTAAACATCATCCGCATATTTGCATACATCTGAAGATGTACTTCCAAGTTCCATCTTCTAACTTTATGACAACACACTTTTCCTTATTAAAAAACAAATCCAACCGAAACAACATAGCAATTCTCAGTGACACTACAAGAAACACAGGTGAAGAAACAAAGGAAAGCGCACTACTAGAGACAGAGAAAAGCGGAAAGAGCTCAAGCAATTTGATAAGACAAGATGTTTAATCGTCTGACACTTGGTGTGAAATTCCTCTCATTACTACGAACATTCCTCTTCGTATCTGTCAATCTGGTGGAAATAGGGCAAGACCATTTATAACATACCATATATTTTACGACTGAAAACGTCTGAAATTGCTAGCAGTTGTTCAGTGAAAATGAAATTTTCCTTTTTTTGTTGTATTTTCTTTATGTTTGCGATGCTCTCTCACCTGTTCTGTTTGACCGTTCGTCTTAGTTGATGCCGAGGAAAAACATAAAACGGTTACCACCATCAATTATTGCATTCAAGTGAAATGAGTTCACGAACAATAAAAAATTTACACCACATCATAAAAATTAACAAAAGTGTTCCCTAGCGTATGTACTACTCAAAGACAATTTGGGACTCAAACAAACCAATGTTCACGTTCTGCAAAACCATTATCTTACCAGATTGACTAACAATTATCGATAGATGAGTGGTAAGCGGCTTTCGAATTAAAAATTCTGTGTTCTGTCTTTTACCGTGTCTGTAAGAAAGTCAAACGGGGGAAATGATAATCGGGAGTACGAATACAACAGCGCATGCAACTTACTTAAGCCTAGACCTTTCGTTTAGAAACGCCACTCTACTCTTGACTAATGAAAAGGCGGGCTCAGATTGTCAACTTCACCGATAATTTGTTGAACCATAACGATTTGAGCCCGAGCAAATGGCTACCGTTCAAAGCTGTCAACTTTAAACACGCTGCTACAAGTAATCAAGCCTAAGATCTCTCGGAGGGACGATCGGATTTCCTTAGCTGGAGCATTCGTTTCGATGTAGACGAGCCAGTGCAGTTTAAAAACTCTTAAATTTGGCCTCTTGAAAATTATGTCTTCTCCTCCATTCATCTTTCTTACAGTGTGGTCCATTTTCCGTCCATCATTGTTTGTCCGTCCTTTGTTCTAAGCAATTTGCCTTCGAACCAGGGACAGTTGATTTGAGGAGCAGAAAACGAGGACTTTTGGTAGTCCGTGTTGAATATTTGTGCAAATACAAATACAAAACAGATTTCAGCTTGAAAACATGCAGTATCGGACAGAATTTAATAGACTTAACTGACTGTTAGGTTTATGTAGCTGTCGCATTTCAACGGAAAGAAGAGACTAGCGGATGCACAAAAACAACTGAACTACCTGGACAGTTGCAAATTTTAATCGCGTTTTTTTCTGATGAATAGAAATATAATAAAAACATGTCCCGACGGCATTACCTGAATAAGGAGAACAGCGGGTACAAAAAAAGATCCAAAATAGTCAGTCCAAAACAAAGCTGATCTTTGGTCCTGTTTGTGTTGATGGCGCCTGGAGAAAAAGATTCAACCACGAACTGTAAGGGCTGTACAGCGGCATGCAACTAGCTAAGTGTCTTCGGGTCCAATGCTTAAGATGGCTAGTTCATGTAGAACGGATGCACACCACAGCTCCGTCCCGAAAGGTCTTCGATTCCGAGCCATTGGGCAACGCAACAGACGACGTCCTCGAACGGGATCTCAACCAACTTGGTGTGCGCAGATGGCAGCAGCTGGCGGAAGATCGTGCTGGCTGGAGAGAATTGTTGCCAGAAGAAGTATGATGTGTTTGCTTGTGTGTTTTGATTAAAGGGGTTGAAAAAAAGAAAACAATTTCACTATCGTCACTGTATGCAAGGAAAACACTCTAAGAAACAGTATTTTCCAGTATGGGGGTGCTTGAGTTTGTCCGTAATCACGTGGCACAAAGTTAGGAAAAACCTTTGCTTCCACATGTTTCCAAAAACGTAGCTTATTTTACTGTTTTTTTCTCATTTGAATTTGAAAACGTAACGTAAATTTTACAAACGATTTATGTTTTATTTCAACAATAACAAATCTGTTTCAATCACTACCATGATATTGACTGAGAAGTGTCTCCAGAAGCACTTTTTTTATTTTATTTATTATTTTTCCCCGATTGTAGGTCGAATCGTTACTCCTTTATGCCTTTTATCGGCTTACAGAAGTGACACATCTATTTGCCGAGTCGATAGGTAGGTAGAACCAGCATTTTTGATTTTATTTTGTTCGTTAAGTAGAACGATGTTTACTTTAATGCTCCTGCTTAACCATGCCATAACCATCATCACGCTTTTCTTCCCTATAATTCAAACCTAATTAAATACGGGACTCGGTAAATAGATTAAACGTCAATGGAATTTAAAGCAGTGAATTAAAGATTTGTCTTCTGTCTTCTTTATAGGAATCAAATCTCTTGTCGTTGTGAGTGAAATTCAAAAATGCATGGCCGTAAAAAACAGACAAAAAGAACGACTGAGACATAAATCAATCAAAACCTTTGATGATGTCATTAACCTCTTTCTTAATATCCAATAAATTAATCAACATTCGAAGAAGGGAACATCTTTTGTTCTATGTTTTGGATCAATGGGTGATGGGCTTCGAATGAAGATCTATACACCGGCAGCACGTCAAGGAATCACAAAATCAAACACATTTTGTGTGTGTTGCACGTAGACGACACGTGTATGCATGCATTTTTTCTTGTTTGATTTGATTTAGGTGCCAATGTAATATAATGCGTGTGATTAACACCAAATGCCACATGCATTTGGATTTCACAGATTGAATAATAATTTGTTTGAACTATTAAGCCTTTTAAAGATACCGTTCGATTGGGTGGGTGTAGGATGAATCGTAAAATTTCATTCTTTTGTATTTTCCCGATGCTTCAGTCGTTCTATGAGCTGAAGTGTGGTGTATTTATTTTTCATGAAGCCGAACAATGGTCGGTAAAAGATGTAGGTGGAAGACAGGTATCACCTGTTCATCGATTTTACGGAAAAGTTATGATTGCTTGCCTTTCATACGCCTTTGGTTTTCGTATCGGAGGACACTCTTACAAGATTTAGAATTTCTGTCATATGATTTTGACATTTCCACAAAACGGTAGTATTCCTGAATTCTATCGTAATCGAAAATGTGCTACGAACTACGAAAAATCGATCACGGAATTCATTCGGAGTAGAATCGTAGTGAAAAATCTGCTACAAATTTCGTGAAAGTTGCTGTGATGAACACGCACTACATTCGTAGAAATGGGTTCTGTGATAGGGCTTATTGTTTTAAAAGTAATCACACGCCGAGTGAATGCAAAAACAGTTGAGAGCCCCATTCACTGTCATAATTTGTAACGCATGACGATGGGAAAACCAACCAAACGCGAATAACTACTTTGTAAACTGTGAACATACACAAAAAGCGCTGACCCACAATTTTCTTTTACGGACAGAAGCTAATTTAAACGGAAAACTGACCTTTATAACAGTGAAAAAAAATCACAGAGCATCAACGTACCTAATTCATAAAATAACGCCACTTGCACTTCCGTTTTGCCGAGATTCAAGTGCGCACGCAGAGAGTTCAAATGATTGTAATGACTAGCACGAAACAAAAGTGAGTAGTCAAATCCATTTAACAGGGTCAAAGAACCGCACAATGCAGAATAGGTTCCACCACACAACGATGGGCAGCACACAACAATGCAATAACAATCATCATAGTTAACCTAAGACAAAAAACAACACAAAAGAAATATTTAGAAAACACTTTCCCACTGTCAGACCCTGTGACACACAGCACAGTACACAGTGCACAGTGGCGCTTAAATTGTTTCAGTAAATAGGAAATAAACTACTGACCATAAACATTTGGTTGCCGGCACAACACTCGCACTCGCGCAACCACACTCTGGAGAATCACCACGAAACTCAACCCCATCACGATAATTACACCGAAAGCCAGAGGCAACGTCCCTTGGCGCGTTTTATCCGAATATCTCTCACAGTTTCGCTGCTGCGCGCTAGATTTTTCTGTTAAGCAGTGCGCCTAGCCAGCAGCTTGCAGCCACGCGATTTAATTATTTCTTTGTCAGTTGTTAATTATACTTAAAGTTTTCTTTTCAGACCGCGACTAACATTGCTGGTTCTTGTTTGGCTAATTGATGATTCCGTTCTTTCAGTGCATGCAGAGAGTACACACACAACGAGTGCTATTGCGTTACGATTTTTTTTATATTTTTGTTCATCAATTCTTGGTGGTGGATTATTCAAATAGTTAAGAGTCATGTACGTATGGCCTCCTGTCCTCCTGGCTTGGTTGTGTAAATAAACAGAGAAAAATAATTACCTTGCTCACACAGGTGGGAAGCTGAAAGAGCATGAAGATCTAATCTGCGTTAGATGCAATATATTACAAGTGTTCCTTTTTTTACATTAACCCAACAATTCTTGAGAAAGATCAGTGTGCGCATGCATGTGCCACGGAAAAGAAGAAGCTTTTTCAAAATCTAGTCAGTAATTTGTCTGAAAACATTCATTAGCTCATAGAACAGGTGTGTTATCATTAAAGGTTCGTTTTTCGATACGAAGGAGTCAATGAACTGTCTCATCACATCAATAAAATTAATTTTATCGCTCAATTTCGACGGGTTTTGTGGGCCGTTTCGTTTCTGTCTCGTGTACATACATTTGTTCACATTTAAATATGCTTAATATGGAAATCTATGCACGCATGCGTATGCACTAAAGTGTAGGCAGACACTTAAAGTGTTACACTGACCTGACAAAATTAAATAAAATAGAGATAATAAATTCCATAAATTCACAAATCAAACAAACCTTTTAAATGTCAGCAAACTTGCTTACAACTGTGCTGACAAGTTTGTCAAAATCTGTCAATGCAACACAAACATCAAATAAATTCAAGATCCTGAGCAAGTTTTACTTTGTTTTTGGGAAGACTACGTCTCACTTTTACTGCTCAGTCTACATAAAAGGATCAACAAGATTACATGGAAAAGTCCTAAGCCATGTGCCGGATGCACTTTTTACAATAGACAGCCTTATCAATCGCCAAGTCAGCCGATGTTGTGTACACATCAATAGATTATTCCATCCTTATTTGGTCATCAAACGATCCCCCCAGCCACCAGCTACTGTAAATGATCTTAAGGTCACATTCATCTTCGAACACCTACTATCGCACAATTATCTACTCAGCATTAATTACATTATTTTCTTTCCCAACTCCACTTCACACTGTCATTTTATTCAATGATACATTGCCATCAGCAGTAAGCCACCTTAAAGAAAAACTCTATTGAAGCAATTAAAGCTAATTGATTGAGAAGTGGTGTGTTTGTGTGTGTACGCGAGGCGAAGCCACTATTTTCAAACTTTAATTCATGAGTCTTGCTTATGGGAACCCAAATGGGAAATATATCTTTGACTCACTGAACCGGTTAAAGATTATCTTCGCGTTGAAACATTACCGGAGCTCGGCTACCAACTGCAACTGCTGTGTGAATAGGAGTCAGTGAAATGAAGAGAGAAGGTGTAACCTCAAACTTCCATCGCTTGATCATGTACCTGTCAAAATTCGACACATGTTCAACATATCAAAATGACAATTCAAGTGAAAGTGCCTTGCCAGCAGAATACATGCGAGCACTGCGAGTCTGCCTCTCGCGACATCTTCTTTGGAAATGTATCTATTAACGAAACATGCTATCCATCCCGTGTGCATATGTGTACGAATCTCGATTCTTGTTGAAAACATATACGCTATGGGACAAATGAAAAGTTCATAGCACAGGTGCACAGGCAACTCAAAAAAGGGGACGAACTCAACAAAAAAAAAAAAAGAAGAGGAAATGAAACGGACAATAAGTCAAGCGAAATAAATTCAGGTCCGCTAAACAACAAAACCTTCAAATAAATGAACTGCGTCGGCGGTGGGAGTTCGAGATGTTCACTGTCATGCAATCAGGTGTGCCACCGAGAATACGTTAACAACACAATTTTCGTTTTTTTTTTGGTAGCTAATCATTATGACTGCACCGTTACGCAAAGAGGGTTTATGGTACCGCCGAAACTTATGGGTCTTCCGGTAACCGGCACAAACATTACCCAGATCAGAAGTTTGCCATTGTGATATGGACTTGCAATCACTGGGTGATTTTTTTTTTGGGATGGGCCAAGCGGTAATCCCCGCCCGCTTACTGCTTATCCTGTTTGTGATGCACACGTAATCAGGTGTGGGTGTAAGTCAGGAGGTGCTCGCTTTCAGCACAATCCAAAAAGAAACCATCCCAACTCGTTTATGGTCTGTGAGGCAAACGTAGTGTGTACTTCGTCCGATAAATCGGTGGAAAAAAAACTCGGAGAAGAGTTAATGCAACGATGCACATCTGCATCGACCCATTACTACTTTAACCATTAAGCGTTTTATTTTTAATGGAAAACCGTAGTCGTGTCATCTGACAGACTACTGCAACAAAAGATGAGGAGTTGGGTTAAACAAAAAAAAAAAATCTATTCATCCGCCACGATGAAATGGAAATACGGGGGGAAAGGTGTGCTGTAGAAGTGGTAATGATTGTAATACTGTTAGAGAAGAAACGGTATTCATTAGTTTTGACATGGTACATCAGTGGCGATTGCAGCTGTAAACCATAAAGCGGAAAATTAAAGAAATAGCTTTTCCTCGTAGTTTCCAGCCTCTTTCGGGCTCAAAAGCTAAAAAGATTTTCTCTTATTTAAATTGGAATTCGTTCTCGATAGCGTGGCATAAGCCGGACTTATAATTCGATACGGAATTCCTAAATGGAACCGAGATTAATCTGGAAAGATATGCACCTGGTATTTTGGGCTACTTGATTCTTTTGGTTTTAAATCAAGATAAGTATTCATGTGGACAGAGATTATGAAGTGTGATATTCGAAGACAATGTCGTTTTGACATGCGTTTCGGCATGGGGTCTCGTCGTGTTATGTGTATTTAAACAAACACAGGTAGCATACGTTTGGAAATACTGGCATGGCCGTGTCTACATGAAGAAATAAATCCCGGATTCAGTAAATAAATTCGAAATTTTGATTAACTGAAATATAGAAAATGAGAACAGCTTGAGCTAGAAAGTCAACATTCTAACGTGTGTTAACTTCGAAGTGGAGTTTGCCATTTGTCTTTTTCAACACACTTTGCTTCATAGGAAAATTCCAGAGAGATGGGATTTATTGACAAGGGGACAGAAAAGGGTAGAATGTATTCTATTCTTATATAAAATAGATTACTATAAAAAAAAAACCGCTAAGTGTGTAAGTATGTCAAACCTATACCGAATGTAACCGAAAAAAAAAAAACCAGAAAGAACTCGGGTCCGTTGGCAGAATGGATTGGTTCGGTGCCCACACTTTTTGCTTGCACGTCCTGTGTTCGAATCTGGCTTTGGCTATTTTTTTAGGGAACACCGCTTTTTTCGTTTTTTGACATTCTTCCTGCGATAAAGACCAAGGTAATAGTTCTCCCAGAGAGTTGGAGGAATCTACAATTTTATGCCGACTCCGAACGGTCAAGTTTGAGAAGCTTTTCATAGATATGTATAAACACTCTCACTGTCAGCGACTCGAAAGAGGTGGCACCGTCAAAATTAGCTTGGTTGTAGATATATATATATATCGAACCTAGATACAAAAATATTAAAGGGATCCAATGATTGTACATACTTTTAAGATAATAATATAAACGTCAGTATTGCAATCACTTTCAAAGTCAAGAGAAACGCTCCCAGCTGATAATGGATGTGTTCAACAAGAACAACACCAAATAAATATTTTGTACCTTTAACACAAATGCCAAATGTATAGACATATAGTTATAACAAAGTATTATACTATATACATATGCCATAAATACCGCTAACGCACACATGCCAGAAAATTGGAAGTCTCCCAAAAGTTCAAAATTCTGTAGGAGCTGGGGAGGATGAGAACGGCGGTATCACAATGGATCCATCCAGTATCTAAGTCTGTCATAACTGTTCATGACAGTCACTTTAACCTAGCCTAATACAAATACAGTCCTAGCCCCTCAGGAAATAAATATGTTTGCTTTCGGAACATGTCCTAAAATTCCGGCATGATCGACGAGATATAAAGAACAAACGAAATCACCGCATTATCCTCTTGCAACAGTAAATGGTGACACTGTACAGACATCAGCAAACATCGATACAAGTTAAATCAAAATCAACGCGTTAAATCTGCTGAGTGAAGTCGAACTTTCCGATGAAATCTAACAACGAGCTGCATGACTTCTATCAGAGCAGCAATAGCAGTCAGCATCGAGGCTAAATATACCGCCACACACATCCCAACATGGACAAACGAATTTTAACAATTCGGTGTACACACTGGGCATTGTATGATATAAAAAATAAACACCTTCACTTATGCCAAATGAAACAATGCACACCGGTTGGGCCAAAACGGGAACCTTTAGTTTAAGCCTGGTTGTAATCTCAATGTGAAAACAAATATTTTTGTTCGATCGTTAGGCCAGAAGAATATCTTGTGAGTTCTTAGACTTAGCCCATTCTCTGGAATGTCACAGTATCCAGTCACGCACATAAGGTGAATACTTGATCAGTTCGTACAAGAGACATGCGGCATTTCGGAGAAACCTTTAAGTGAAAAGTGACTGCATCCAGATTTGATTAAACTGATTGTCAGAACGGATGTTGATATACCTCTTCCATATGACTAAGCTCAGACAGAGATTCTTTAATCGCTACAGTTTCCGCCTGAAAAAAAACGCTTCAATGACTCCGTATTCGAAAGGAAATGTATATCTTAGGCCTAAACCCTTGGAGTATAACCCTATTCCTTCTAAAGTCTTCGATTCATCTGTTAAGCTAAGACGTTCTTTGCGAAAAGCGATCGACGTAGTTGAAGGTCCATGTCCCGAGGTTTTAATCGTGCATTGATGACTTTCACACTTTAGCAGTCATCACGGGAACCACTTGCATATTCCAGCAAAGTAATGTACTTTTCATCACTTATCCACCACGAAGTCCACAAATACAGGATCACACAATGAAGAGAGATGTGAGTACGATAAATGGAAGAGATGTGCAAGTAGTAGTACAGTTCATTTACTGACATTGTGACTTGCCAGTTTGACAAATCCGACTAAAGACGAAAGCAGCAGCAAACAACTTGATTAGAAGCCGTATGCTTTATTCAAATAATCCTTCATTAGCATCAAAATGTTGCGCAGGCCTACAAATTCCTTCTAGCTCAATGTCACATAGGGTGACTATTCAAATCAAGGATATCCAACCAAATGTTAATGAGCCGGAATTCTTTCTTTTTATGTGACACAAAATTCTTAATGACTTAAGTCTGAGTTTGAAGACACTATTTACATCTGCTTGAGTCGCCGTGGGCATTTCATATTTCTCCGACAGCACCAACGTCTCTACAGAGAACATTCTCCAACGGAAAACATCCGATTCTTTCACCAAACCTAAATTCTTACTTCAATAAATAACTAGGTCCTCTTTTTATTCCAATGCATCGATGCACATGTGTCAGTTGTGTGCACAAAAGGCCACCTTTCAATTCTATCCGTTCAGTTTCTATTATCACCTCACACACTACTCTCTACGAAAATTTATTACAATTTCTAAAAAAAAATAATAAAAGAAACAATAAGTATATAACAGAAAAAAAAAAGAATATCCGATCACTTTAGCCAGGGCCCAGATATATCCCCGAAGCAATACGAATACGGATGATTAAGCAAGTCAAATCTCTTCGATTCTGGCCATTCCAGTAATGAAGCCCAAGTGTTGGAGCGCCGATGCAGCAGCCTTTCACACGTTTCTTATGTATGCGAGTGTGTGCTTGTTTGTGTGTGACTGTCTTTGACCAGATTACTAGTAGGCATCCAGGTTCTTGCAGACAAAATTGATTGCATGTTTAGGGCAAAGCAATATAAAAAAGCCTCGTTACCACAACACACCGCCTTTCTAGTGTCTAGTGGATCGCTGTATGTGAAACTCTCTCATCGTTGAGTTTACTAGTGCATCCAGCCGCATAGTGATTTTTGCACTGGTTTATTTTTTTTTTTGAGGTTTGGTGAAAGGAGAAAAAAGTTTCTGTTACAATTTGTCACTGAATAAATTGATGTGAAAAAAAAGGTGGAGAGATGCATACATGTAAAATGTGTTTTCTAGCAACAGATAAGATATACGGTATGTCCCCGCCTTGCTGATGGAATGGCGTGCAGAAAAAGTGATACGGGTAACTACAAATGTTGGGGAATGGTACTGCTCTTTACATATGATGCGATCTTCTCTCCTTATTAAAGCCAGAATGTTAATAAAAATGCAATTTTTATGATTCACAGGCTTCTGCCTAAAGATTATGAACTGTCCCTGTGAAGAGCAAAATGCATATCGCGTCAAAAGTCTTTCAAAAATGACATGCGAGAAAAGGAGGAACACACTTTAGAGGCAAATTGATGACTTTAAATTGAGTAAGCGACATATTTTAGCACAATGGGTCTACGCTGGGCGGCCATACATCTGTCAGCCATTCAAAGCAACGTATATCACCTGCATCCTCTGGACATATTCATAAAAAGCTGTGCTGAAAAAAGCGCTGTAAGGCTAAGGGAGTAGTCTTTGTGGAAACAAGCCAACTATGGACATGACATCCATAATAATCAAAATAATATATAACTTCAGAAAGAAACATATATTTTTTGGAGCCACAGGAGCACCTACAACAGACTATATTTCTATTCTCTTAGTCATGGCACCCAAAAATATATGTCACTTTGACAGATTTGTATTCTCTTAGTCACTTTATGTGACATTTGTCACTAACCCGACGATCTTGCGTCACTTGCGTGCAACATGTGTACGTGTTCATGCATGGTCTCTTTAATAGAAGATAATTTAACCATATCATTCACATACTCACTAAAAAGGCAGATGATCGTCGAAGTTGGAGTTATGCCACAGAGACCACGAGATAGTTCACTTTACCGGCAGGTACTAGGGCGGAATTCCACTTCCATGCTCTGCACAAACAGGAATCATTTAGACTCCCTAATATGTGCGGCAGCTTTCCAAGCGGAGATCGTGGCAATAGAGAAAGGAAGAAACCCAGACAATCCAACATCTACTTTGCCACTGCTTAGCTCTCCAGAATCGGCGCCCACGGTCGCTGGGCCATAGGTTTTTCACGGAGATTGCGGGCGTATCGTATGCAGATATGTATATAGGAGCTTTTAATTTTCATAAAGAACACGGGGTGGTTTCAACGACCACGCTCGCCCTTTGGCCACCGAGTGGACTATCACACTTCCCTTATTTTAACCCAACATAACCTAAGCGACATATAACAGATCATTCAAATGGATTTTTTTTATCAAGCGCCGTCTCATGCCATTGAGTGTCGTGTCATTCTTATTCAGCATTATTTGACAAATCAACACTACTCAGCAACGTCTTCAAATTTGCTGTATTTCTTGCACTTCGAACAACTACGGTGTGTATCATCAACCTTCCGAGCTCGCTGTTGCCTTTACCACCCGCGAATTCGAGTCACAGTTTACATTATAGTTTCCTTAAGTTTGAACCTGTACGGACCGCCAGCAACTAATTTATCTCTCGATGTAGCTTTTCAAACATTCAACTGTTGTGGAATTGTAATAAAGACATATTTATTGCTTTATTGAAAGCCATTCCAACGTACAATTGTAGTGGAATTGTAATAAAGACGTTTTGTTTTTATTTTATTGAAAGGCCATAGCTCCTCCGAGGAGCCCGGGGAGAAATGGCTAAAATAGAGAATTCAAAGTCTAAAATTACTCTTGTAATTGGGCAAATGCCAGTCGAATTGAGGGACGAAGTTATCCAAAGCAGTCCATCAGGTCGCAGGTAACATTTACACGAGAGGCGATAATAACGTCTACACCATCCGAATTCATTTTGTGTTTTATTTGAAATTAAAAAGGGTCCTAACGAGTCACCCTTCACATAATACGTGGATCCAGTCGTATAACACTTACATTAATCACGTTCCCCAACGTCTATTGACAACACACTCAACTTAGTCCTTTCCTTACATGCATAACAAAATTCGTTCTCTTCATTTTTTGGTGAACTACTCGTGTTACTGTCCCCAATTGGAAATAGAAATTTTGTGTACAAATTGAGTCGAAATCGTCTACCACCCACTCTGCCACCTCTTAAGCAATAATAATGAACAAAGAGTGTGTTCTGTTTTTTTTTCCTCTGGTTTTTCTTATTATTCCACTCTACTTAATACGAAGCTGAAGTAGCCGACTGAAGTCGCCTCGCATGAGAGAATGATACTTTGCAAGACAAAGAAGACAGCAAACTAGCAGACAGTTGCTGATTATACATGGATTATGAGGACTGTGAAAGAAAACAGTCAAATGACTACATGAACACTTTTTCTGTGTCGGCTTATGCAAAAGTGGCAACGATTACCACAGTATGATGTATTCTTTTCGCTTTTTTCCCTTTTCTGGCGTCATGTTACTGATAATTAATATCGAATTTGTGGAAAAAAGAGTGAGAAATGAGGATGATGAAATGAGTTTACATTTGGTGACACACGAATTATGATCGAATGGTGGGTGGTGTTTTGTGATCGAAAGGGCAGGACATCTATTTGATGGGTCTACTTTATGTGAAATTAAATTTAATTGGCGGTTGTGATATCGATATCGCAGTTAACAAATTTGATGGCTTATGTGTAGGGGTTACTGGCAGGTGAAGGCGCGGTTGGTGTTGCAAGGGACCAGTAATAAGTGATAACAAGTGAATATCCGAGGACTAGGGGTTTCATTAGCGATAAAAGGCCTCAAATTTGTGCAGAATATTGGGAGCAACGGTGTGAACTGGTGTCGTGCTCAAATTCGATTTATGCTGCATCACAAAGATCGGTGGAGTTATCTCAGCGACGTGACATGGAACTATGAGTGTTGTGTTGAGTTATGGAGATGAGCGGACTTGACCAAACTATTTTTGTTGGAGACTTTTTCGAGAAAAGTGTACAGTTAAAGTGTTACCTAACAGCAAATGAAAGACAGCAGTATCCTCAAAAAGAAAACCATGGCATCTGAATCAACATTCTCAGGATAGTAGCCGAATTCCTGGGCGCAGCTGTTAATATGCTTTTATCCGGTTTCAAGTGTGGTAGAGTCACCATTTGCAGTTGGGATAACGGCTCTAGTAGTCTGGTATTACAATGGACCCATAATGGTCTAAGTGTGCTGGCAATTTTACTGGAAGCACAATAATCTAACCTAACTTAAGGCCGCAATTGACTCCGAAATCGCCGGTATAAATACCAAGTGGTCGCGAATCCCAGAAGACAGACTGGAAACAGCTTCCCGTCAACGATGGACGAAACCTTGTGGCTCAGGCTCAAGCCGAAAAGACAAAGACACGTCCTCTACCTCTGTATCGCACTAAAGAGAATTCACAAGAGACGAAAGGTAACATAAATCGTGTCCTCTTTCCTTCACTTGGATTCAATACGCTGATTGAGTTGCAGAAACCACTTTAAAAAGAACAAGTATATATTTCAGTCCTGATCTACTCACTATTCCATGAAAAATAAGGTAAAGGAATGAAGAAGGCCTTGCTTACTTCAAATGAAAAAGTCTGCATGAGATGTCTCCCCTGATTGCGTGGGTGGCGGCTGAAATATAAGATGTGAGCACGAACTGGGCGAGCCTCTAGGCGGATTCAACGCAGAAGGTGTTCAATCCATGCGGAGCAGATCAACATCTTTACGTCGACCTGAGCATTTATCAACCACCAGGCTATATAAACTTCTGTATTTCTTGAAGTCCATGAACCGCATCAATCAACTCACTGTGCGTAGTTTAAATTACCTAAAGTTCAGATCGATCCTGGACTGTAGGGTCATACAAAGAAGAACAAATTGAAGTTGTATGAACTCGATAATTGACAGATCAGCATCTAGCGTCACGACAGGCGATCCAATCGAAAGTAGAGATTGCTTACATCGTCTGTGTATCTACGTCAGCTTCAACGACTGTCCAAAACAAGAAACAAACTGAAACTGATACATTTTTACATCCCACAGTACAACCACAACAGAACGTTTTTTTTGCACAGTCTGAATTCAATGCACTTAGACAGACTTTATCATAATGAACCAATCTCTTGGATTGTCCCTAGTGAAAGTCGACAATTTCGATCAGCTATTTTAATCACCCCAGACAACAATGACAGTTGCATTATAAAGTACATCCCAGACAGTGCACGGTCATAAATCAATGAAGCATAATCGAATCCGAAGGGGAGGAGAGAGAGATACCATCAAAACACGTCTGTCGAACCGAATTGTTTGAATATGTTCATAAATAATAACTAATAGTTAATTTCTATCTTCTACGTTTTGGTGTTTATCATCTTCATCATCATCATCACATCTTATGACAGTTTTCCTTTTAAACTTTTCCCGCCGATAGGTTTCTGCATTGGGAAAACTTGGCCATTAATCAATGCAACACACATTGTTGGGTGGGGGCAACATATGTAGAAAAAAAAAAAGAAAGCAAAAAGATATGAAAAGCCGCACATGTAGGTATGTACATGATTAACAAATTCCACCCATTCAACCGAAACACGAAGCTCTTGCGAAGCCTTCGAAACACAGAACGTCTCACACACGCCATGAATGGATCATTAATTTCCACCGAATCAACTGTCAGTCATTGCCGCAACACTTCTGCTTTGGGTGTTAGATTTTCTCAGAGAAACCTCTTGACAAAACTTGCAGTTTTTTCTTCTCCTTCTCACCTGAACAAACAAACACAGTTACACCCTATGTGTCTCTAAGAAGATACCTTGTCAAGATTGGCAAACAAATCCTTGCGGCTGACAGAAGTGAATGCAGAAAATATGGTTAGTAAGTAAATCGAGGACATACTTTCGCACAGTGCGATGGCACTTGGACAACTTAATCAATGGAAATTGATGACTACACACACAAACGCGCCAGTGCACGGGAGGAGTAGGAGGAACTATTAATTTATGATGCGTGAATAATATGAAGAATTCTTGTATAACCGGATAGTGCAATGTGCTCGGTTAACCGTTGAATAAAAATAAGCATTTGTTAAACACACTGCGGGGTATATTTCAATTTGACGGACGCACCCAATTGTCAACTGGAACAGTTAAATAGCATCGCACCGTAGCACGGTAGTTTGACAAGTCTATGCAAATTAGAAATTGCTGTTCACTTTTGCTATCTCAATTTATATGTAGAATAGGTATACATTTCATTTTAAAAACAAACCCAATACTGGAAATATGGATGAATAGAAATGGGATCCTTACCTGAAACAAAAAGAAAAGAAAGTTTGATTAGATTATTAATTCAATTTATTCATGAAAAGGAAATGGAAAATGATTTGGTATTATTTTTCATTATTTGATTTAAAGCTTAGTTCACATTTCAACAACGCGAACATTTCACGTGGGTTAGTCGTGGGAAACTCCTTATATTCACAATCATCACGAGACTTGAAAACAGAAAGAACAGTATGTTATTCCATTTATGACAGTTTTCACAAGTTGGTGCAGAAATGACTGGAACAGATCTAATGTGACGGTTAGTCTCTTCGTTTAAGAGAATATGGGTGAATGGTCTAGGTAGGCTGAGGCTGAGTAGGTTGAGTGTAAGAATTCTTATAGGAATTGGCACTCATGTCTCGAGATAAGATCAGCTTGCTCTACTACAACTTCAGAGGTAGCTACAGAGACAACAAGGAGAAGGAAACTACTGTACACCTTGTAATTGGGGCGACCTCTTCTCCCGCAGGAGACGTCACCAAGAGGCCTACTTCTGCAACATTAGCTACGTTCATCATCTTATTAAAAGAACCAAGTGGTTTGCGGTGGTGTACCAACTACATATATATACCTTAGATCCGCCTGCCGTCAGTTAGGCAATCTAACGTAATCTTCATTTTGCGAGGGCAAACTTTGACAAATCAGTGTCTTTTCATGTCTTCGAATAACAGAAAATTGATCTAGTTAATTTTGATCGCAATGAAAGGGGAATCAAAGATCTCAGATCTTATTAATACAAAATATCAGAATTGTGGAACGGAGCAAGCTTCGTTCGCCAGTACGCAAACGTTCACAAAAATCCTTTTTACGAGTGAGTTCCGTTGATATAACGTAGAATTTATGCGCGAGGATTTATGGAGGCACCTCCTTTCCACGCGGGAGCCCTACTGAAGATGTTAATAAATTCTTCTAACACGATACCACTCCTGTGCAAAGATAGAGCTGCAAAAACTGACGTCGTGTATCGTCTGGAGGTTACGCCAGTCTCATTTAAGCTTGGGATACTAAATTCCAACGTGAAATCGGTACTGCTATAGGAGACATGAAAGACAACCATCACCATTGTTCGCAAGCTTTAGGTCTTGGAGACTGAATGCCTTCGCTCCGATATGGAGTGCTATTGCACCTTTGCAGAAACCCAACGCAGCAGAGATACAATATTAGAAGTGGAGCTGGATAGGCCATACACTCCGTTAATCGGGAACGGACATCGCAAGGAGTGCGCCAGTCGGAGTCGACTACGCTCAAATTGGAGACGGACCGTGGAGAAAGAACATCGACAGGACGGCAACTAATGCCCGCAAATGACTAGGCTGGTTTAAGACAGAGTCGTGTTGTTCGTCAGTTACCGCTATATGCTCCATAGGCGCGACATATCATATCATTATTTCATCAATTTTATTCCACCAAAATATATTATATCTTGAATTTCTTTATTTTTAAGATTAAATCTAGACACTACCCAGAGGCTGGTAAATGAGGTTGAAGGAAGAACTTGCAGCAAACTAAGATTAAAAAAGTAGCTTTCTATATGCTCTGAAATGCGTTCAAAATGGACAAAAAAATATTCTAGATTGAAAAGTTAACGTCTTAGACAAAACCCGAATAACATAAGAACAACGTCACTGTTTTTCGATTGCAGAAAATCTAAGTCTGCATATGCAACCGGCTTCCTAATAAATACATACTGCTCCTCCTACTCCCGTTGTAATGCAATATCAGAGACATTTTTTTTCCTGAATCCACTTTCCAGCATATTCCTCCCTCTCTCTGGTATTCCTATATAAGCTTAATACGTCTGCATTAGTCACAAAAACGAAAGACAGCATTTGAATTTCAAGCAGAACTATGGTTGTTTATTAAGCGTCGTGGAATTCAAAGTTAAATATCTGCAATGTAACACCAGCCAAAAGAAACACTATAAGTGTGCTGCATAGACTACGACTACACAAAGTCGATATCCTTGTTGGAACTACACAAGTAGTACCAAGGAGTCTTGACAGCACATTGTTTCCTTCACTCCATGCAGTTCTTCTTCCTCATCTTTTTTTTCGTTGGATATTCGTGCATTAGACCCATCCATTCTGGTATCCCTCCGCTAAACAAGGGTTCACTGAAGTGCAAATCCTTTTGAGTCTGCAGTCTGTATGCCGCACAAAGGCACATGTATATGCGCGCTTATGTATACAGGATTTATTGTTTGAATGCCACACTTCGTAGCCATGGTAGGACGATAATAGGATAATTTTACATTATTTCTCCTTGGCTAGTATCGGCGTTTTGTTTCTGTTGCAGTAAATGCAAACAAGAGGATAATGCCCTCGTCCAATGTCGATCCACTAAAACCTTTGTGTGCATTTTTTTTTATCGAGATAGGGCAGGTGGGTGGGTATTTAAACTTTGAAGATAGTGTTGTTTAACTGGGTGCGAAATTTTATAGCAATTAGCCAATTGGGAGTGGGTGAAGAAAATAAACCGTCGACAAAGCGCTTTTGTTTTATGGACGCCGTGATTTCAAAATGTTGATTGATTTACTCGAACCAAGGGAAATCTGGGTTGGGTTGGAACTTGGAAGCGTTATCAGTCTTTGTTGTAAAGTCTGTTTATTGCACTTTGTTCGTAGATCTGATGCATTTACAAAACCCGTGGGCGTGCAATTTCCAAGTGAATCGATGTTTGATCGCCGCCAACCCTTGTGTGGCATTCAATTCTGAAAAATTGTGACGAAAAGGGGCTTTTATCGGTTTAATTGATTTTATTTTATGTGCTGCGAACTGCTTTGTTTCCTTCGACAGTTAATGTCTTTATTAGGGCAATGATCGGAGTTCGAGGTGCAGCAGTTATTAGTTCAGTGGTGACAGCCCCCTCAAATCGAGGAATGTATATAAGCGAGGTCAGTGACTCTAAGCAATGTTGTAATTTTAACGTCGATTTTCTACAAGAAGTCATCCCTTTGACAGATGTTTCACGAAAAAACATGCTAACTTGTATTGGACTCGACGCTCTACCACGCTCTTCAACTAAACTACGACCACGACTCTTTCGCGATCCAACTCATCCAAACGATAACTAATGGCATCATGTCCTGTTTTATTTACCCGATCATTGGCCACTCTCTGCTTTACTCGAGACGGTAGCTCATGTCGATATTTGAGTCGATTTAGGTGAGGGATCGTTTTTGTTTCTCGTGGAATATCGCTGAACACTTGTAAGAAGTTTCTAAAGACGGATCTGAAAAACATGACGAATTAGATCAATGTTGAGCAGTTGCTTCTTCGAAAGGAGAGAAATAGGTTTCGATGGTTTGGGCAGGTATCACGAATGTCCCCCCACCGAGCTTGGATCCGACTCCACCTGGTAGGCGACGGATTGCCAGACCCGGAAACGAGGTTGTTGGACCAAGTCCAAAAACTAGCTCGGTTGTGCTTGGGCATAAATCCTGATGTGTTAGAGTCGATAACGGAGGATCGAGGGGTCTAGAGATTCCTAGTGCATGTTTTAGCACCACCGTTACCAGTGCATTATGCGACTCAGAAAAAGAACAATTTGTTGTGGGATAAGCTAGTACACAGAAAACATTGTTAGTTTGACGACGTTCTTTATTTGGACATTACTGTGCGTGTGCTCACATTGCCGAAAAGATTATACATAGCTTTCAACTTCTCTTCCACTTCGTTTCTCACCAAGATATGAATACATATCCAGCGAGGCCCTTTGTTTGAAAGGGAAGTACTATCAGTTGTGGGGAATTCTATTTTTATCGCCCGATTTCAATTTCGGTTTCATGTGATAAGTGTTTTGTTTTGGGAAACATGATATTTTTGGTTCAAGATTGAGAAGCTTCTGGTTTAGGAGTTGTTTTTGAAGGAATCTGGGTGGTTTATGGAGAAGTCGTTTAACTTAACGGCCGATTAGAGTGTGTTTTCTTATTATTTTTCTCGATATTGTGAACTCAACGCACCTTAGACCTGAAGCAGAGTAGTCTCGAGCAGTTCTCTACTTTATTCTATAATCTTCCCATTACAAGATATCTTTTCTCTCTTCGTAGTAGATACACTGTGTTCTTCCAAAAAATCACGTTTGTCACGAAAATATGGTATGTTTTTCATTTATTTATTGATTTTTATCGCTGTACATAAGATTCTAAGTGACATGATCGGTTTTTCTGGAGGAGAAGATTCAACCACGAACACAGCGACATGAGCCTAGCTAGGCATCTATGAATCCAACGCCAAATTGGCTGGGCCATGTTGCACGTGTGGACAACTCTGCTCCTGCCCGAACATGTGAAGCAATATAACAGAAGGACGACCGTGTCTAAGGGGGAGCACCCAGTTGGAGAAGGACTTCAAAGAACTTTGCGTGTGAACCTGGAGACAGGCTAGCTGTCATCGGTTTTTTTTTTGTTGGAGATGGTTCTTGGTTGAAGCCCAGGTGCACCCTGGACGTAAGTCCATACAACAAAGAAGAAGTTTGTCACCAATGGTTAGCTATTCAAATCTTCCAGTCCTCAATAATAATATGGGTGAAGATACAGCAGGTAGCGAGCCAGGGTGCAGGTCCTTAACAACCCCTTGTGTTGTGTGATATTGCTCTTACGCGAGTGTAAAGAGTCTTCGAAGTACTAAGCGAACTCTGTTATATAGCTAGCTTGATTTAAGTTTGTCACTTCCTCACGAAATAACGCTCAAGCTATGTGTTCCCATAATTGGTAAGCCCAAACGACGTGATAGAGTTGACATCTGACTGCCACCATCAATAACGATGTGTAGCAGCACGGAGATGGTAGAAGTTTCACGTCAAGCATACGCACATGCTGCCTGTAGGTTGCAATCTATCTTCCGTTTTAAGATTTACTGCAGGAATTTGATGTTTACGTTAACCATACGAAGGGTCGCACATGCTAGTGGCAAAACGATTATCGGATGCTTTGCAAATGATACCCTTCCCTTTGCACATCTTTGAATTATGACAGGTTCTACAGCACCTAAAACACTTTTCCCTTACTTTCCCTTGGTAATTCCTTTTATTGTTTAAGATCTAAGTTTGAAAAGCCTTCTCTAGATAGTGATAATCTTTGAGAATCGCCAGTTAGGCGCAAGAGGTTGGGCAGAATCTTGACACCAAGTTTCAAGTCGGCGCACAGAACCATAGCGTCATGGCCGTCACAACTACCAACTATTCAACCTTTTGTCAGTTATTACTAATGAGATTGTATTTAAAGTACTTCCGCTGTAATTGCTATATCCTATATCCTATCTACTATATCCCTTCAAATGATGATATATTAATGATTACGCAAGGACTTGCACATACATCCATTTCAGCTATTTTTAATTGTCATTTACCCTCACATAATTTATTGCTAAAAACGACTGAAATAAAATCAATTTTCTCCCTACCTCTTATTAAATATTTAGACGAAAACAGTTTACACCATCAGACCACATGTACGCACCAAAATGTCTCGTGCCTTTCCTCCTACTTTTTGTTTCCTTTGCATTTCGAATCGGTATGCATGACATTCTATGAGGTGAAAAAAGGCAGTTCGTATTTTTTGTTTCCTTCGAATTGATTTAACAATTACCATTTTTATAGAGCAACCCTCAGGTATAATCGGAAGGTCTTTCTTTATTGTGCACATTATACACGACAGTAAAGTTTCGCGAAGGAAGGTATTTTTGGGAAATTGTTATTGTCCGTGACTGGCACGACTGAGGTGGGTTTGTCCTAGATTATTTGTTTTTTTTTCTTTAGATCTCGTCGAAGCTCGTGGGGACGTAGAAGAAGGGCAACGTGTTATAAACGAATTCTTGGTTAAGTTTAATAGATAAGTCACTGATTTAGTTGCAAGGACGAGGACATCAGAAAATATGAGCTCGTGTAGTTCTATGAAATCAATGAGTAATTAGGTTCTGTGAATAAAATGCATATTAATTAATAAAACGAGCAACCCTCTTCGCCGGTCGATAAACAGAACTGGACCAAATTGGTAGTTCAGTAAGTGCAAGGGTGGAGAGCTTTTTTGGGGGAGGAAATATTGTTGAAATGCGATGAAGGAAGACTGCTTTTATTCATAAAGAAAGGGATGAAGAAGTACATAAGTTATAGCTGCCCTCATTGAACAATTTATGCGTTAGAAGTATTTTAACTCAACCAATCGTACAAAATATGTAAATCTTTAAATCATTCAAGCATTTTGAATTTATACTCATGTATTCGTATTAATGTTGGAAACTGTCACGTGTACAGTACGAAAATAGGAACTGGTATATTTTAAATGGAAGGAAATGAAATGTTTATTTCAGGTTGGAGAGATACAGCGATGTAAATACCCCCAACTTCAAATAACAAAATTATACGTATTATAATATCATACATGTATAATATTATAACATTACTTTCGAAAAATGCATTTTTGGAGCGATGAGTTTAGTAGGTGTCAATCAGATGGAAGAGTGTAAGTGCATCGACCCAAAAGTCAAGACATCAGTCCAAAGTCAACTTTGTTAAACATCAGTTAAAGTTAAACATATCAGGACAATTTTTCTTGATATCACGTTGAGCCTATTAGTAAGATATATCGTGCCATGGATCAAGGACTACTTAATACTTCTGCTTCATTATCACTTATGAAGCATTTGCTTTAGAAAATCTGCTCATAAGCTGAAGGTTATGAAACATTTGCCTTCGAGAATCTGATCATAAACTGGTGGTTTGTTCATGACAATTGCCAGAAGCACATTGCAAATTTCAGCAGTTAAAAGTAGGTTCACGACAAATCACTTCACAACGTCTGGACTTTAATCTGTGGAATGTTGTCGAATTACTACTCGAGTGAAAAATGTGAACATTTTTAGCAAGCAAACAAGGAATTTAGACAAAAACAAGAAGGGTGGTATTCAATGTTGTAGGCTCAATGCCAGAAACTGGTGGAACGTTTAGATTGAAGGCAGTCTTATAAAATAAAACTTGTTCTCCGAAATATTAAGTAATATTTACTATACAATAGTACGAACCACTTTTTAAAATTTTTAATTTTTTCTAGTTTTTGCTGTCATAACTATTTATATATCCGCCCTTTTTCGATATTAAATATAAAGCTTTATCACAAAAATCTTTTTGAAATGTGATTTTCAATTCAAATTATATATAAACTGATAATCCAGAGGGGCACTTAAAGTCTATTGTACGTTTACACTGCACCCAAATCCAACATTTAGAAAGCGAATTTTGCGTTCACACAGCAAGTGGCAACTAGTATCAAAATTGCTTTATTTATATTTTCTGATTAGAAATTAGAAGTGGTTGAACCTATTTAGCTTGTTATGTTAATTTATAGATGAATTTAAGTGGTAATTCGCACATATTTATATATTTCCATTTTTATACAATTGTCATTTGAAAAGAATTCTGTTTTTTGTTTACGTCAGCGAGTTGAAATGTCATTCATGACGTGCTGAATTGAGAAGGAAGTTTGTTCGATTTGGCGCACTTGCAAATGCAGCAACGAAATTCAACATTTCGAAATGCTGCAAAATGTATGACGAATTGATGAATATTTGGGCTGAAATGTTGAAGAAACTAGCCCAAATTTGTTGGCGCTATATAAACGTCGTAATAGCCATATTTGGTACAGGAAGTTCATATAAATTTTTTATTACGAAGTATGGGGTGCTATTAATCCTCCCGGGACTGTTGTTCTACTGGTTGTTAAACAATTAGGAAGTGATTGCAAACATGTCCTAGCGAACATTTCTCTCGTGAGGAACATCAACGTTCAGGTACAGAAGGAGGTTTTAAGACAAAAAATGTTTGCTTCATGACCTATGTCAAACTGAAGAGTAGCTTTGCCTTTATAGTGTTTAGGCCTATATGAGCAACTTTTGGAAGCAAAGGAACGAGGAAAAAACTGAGAAGTTCTCCAGTATGTGGCGTATTTTCCAAACTTGATTCCTTAGCACTTAATCAGTCATCATTGATAGAAGACCAGTAGTACTTGATGATTAACGACGTTAAAAAATGTCGTGATGTGTGCTTTCCGTCGAATTGAACTATAAAAATGCGATCACAAGGACATCTACCCAATAAATTGCAAAAGACCATTGAGAACGATGAAGAATATTCTGAATTTTTCGATAATGTCTTCAATAAAGCAGTACATATTACACAGTCGGGCAATGAGAACGGTTAAAAGGTCGATTGCGATGACAGGTGTTGTCAGACTTAGCGTACAAAGTATGATGGATCTAGCTGTAACACATTTCTCGAAACAGATTTTTAGTGACTTACAAGTCAAATCTGACAACACAGTTCGGCACAAACGATTACTGTTTCTCATTGTCTGACTGTGGACCTCTTCTCAATTCTTTTCTTGAATTGAGCTATGACAATCGATTAAAGAAGTATTTCCTATTTGTTTTGTTCATTCACGTCTGCGGTGGTAATTCCATTCAACGACTCTACTGTTCCGATTAGAGATGAGTCACAATTTTTTCTGTTTCTTTGCCTGTCTTTCTGTGGCTAGAATTCAAAGCATGTGGATAATGAAAACGTACACATCACTTGTAATCGCATTTGTTATCAATGAATGAATGAAACTACGATTGTTGAGAAGTCATTCAGTTGCCATTTATGAATCGTTATCAACGCTAGTATTTTTTCACACTACGTAGAGAACAGTAACTTAGCAAATTGTGTTTGTCGTAAAAAAAAACATGGAGAACATGAACAAATCAAATGAAGGAAGCGCTTGTAATCACAACGGTATTCATAAATATGCATTTAATCTAGCATTTTTTAAAATTTAAAATCGAAAAACCAAGGAAATGCTCGTTTGAGAAGCGACTTCGCCGAAAATGTCATTACTTTCCTTGGTTCGGATTTAAAGTTTGATGACAATATTTTCTAGTACACCTCCAGGCCAGCTTTTGGCAACAAACAATAAAGTTGCATTTAATTATAAACACCATTTTTTTCTCAAACTCATAAATAATATCACCTACTTCAGAAACTGTTGACGGACTCCGAAATGCCACGCGAACATTAATTAAACGAAAAAATTGTCCCATTTCTTTCCTTAAAATTCTATTAATACACAGCGTGCATTTCTGTAAAATGCTGCTTTTTTGGAACACATTCAGCGCGGCTACGGTGAAGCACTAACGCGATCCAGGTGTTCACAAAAGACAGAGAGAGAGAAATAAAATTATGTGATCCTCTTCATCACCGTTGCACGTACGTAGAAGACTTCGCTTTGGTTCTGGTTCGTGCTGGCTGGTTTAATTTTGCCGGCACCTACGAAAAAAATGTATCGGCCACACTTTGTTCTGTGATACGATCATATATCATTTTGCCCCCTCTCATAAAAGAATGAATTTAATTAACGAATGTTGGTTAATTTTGATTTTAATTTTTTTTTTTGAAAATATTTTGGAAATGCACATGACCGTATTCTTTGATAGATTAAAATTGTGCTCAATATGATGGGAGTCATAAATAATCTATTTTATCGGAAAATCTTTGTAGATTGAAAAGTTTTGATTGCATTTTACTTTCTGGTTTGGATTTGGGAGAGATTTATAAATAAAATGAACATAATTTTGTGTGGAACTCTCTATATCAAGTGAGGCGGACAAGTGACACAGAACATTGCATCGAAAGTTCTAATCTGAGGTCAGGAACCTCTAGTAAGTCGACGGCACTTGATAACAACGGAAGAGATTGGGGAAAGCCTGATTTTGAAAATAAATTTCGACATTCGAATGGGACTTCTCTCGTGGGCGTTCATGCAGACTTCCTCTGTTGTTCTATTCTTAAAATCTATTCTCAAAAGCTGAGATTTTTTTTGGCACTACGCTCTACATGTCCTAACCAACGTATTTACGAGGTTTTAGGGCCGCTTACGAAGCCCATGTTGTAGTATTTTCATTTAAGAGACATGACCAGCAATCATACGGGGCACAAAGCCACTTTTCTATCCCCATTCGATATACTTTTTATAATATGCGCGTGCTAGTTATCAATAGCCTTAATTGTCCGGGCTCCAGACATAGCACAAGCCGATGACTACGATGTGGAACAGGACAGAGATTGTTAAAGTCTTGTTTAAGCCGACTTGGCCGATCTATTGATTAAGCTCAAGGAAACAGCGAATGTAAAGAAGGTTAACCCAGTACTTCATCTGCTTACTCTTAAATTTTTTTCGAAAATAATACACAATTCCAAACACAAAGTGGACCTTTAAATGCACACAAAAGTTATGAAAGCCTTCTCACATTGAGACTAAGTACATATTTGCAGACAATGGCCTAAGAGCAAAGCTTTCACAGGATTGTGGGTGTCTCGTATGTACCTCGATAACATCCGAACAAGGAACATTTCCACAGTTCCTGAAATAACTCCCTGATTTATGTGTACACATACTTATGATTTTATAAACTAATTTTTGTAGGCAAAGGCAGCGGACTCTCTCTACGTCAAATTTCTCTTGCAATTTTACATTCTGCTCAATTTTGCATACAAAAATACACTACAACCACAATTCGACATAGGGGGACTCCACTGTATGCACATTCGGTCCTTTCTTCGTCGCATGGAAACTTTCACGTTGCATTCAATTAGCACTGCAGCGACGTCACATTAAATAATTTATCACCCATTTTAGAAGATCCCCAGGAAAATCAATGAATCCTATTACCACCCACATTTCAACACCAAATTATCGAATAATGAGGACTGTGACAATGGAATGAAAAAAGAAAAATACTCTACCTAAGGAGCCATAGAATGCAAAATATTAATGTGCACACAAAAAAGCTTGCACAAAATCAATCTTAACCACGTTCAATGAAAATCCTTCGATTCACCCAAGACACCCATGACTTAATGCATAACCACCAATTTATTCTTACCTCTTTTTTGTCTTGCCAACGTTGTACAACTCAACGTGTTTGAATGCAGCGTATGTTGCCATATTAATTAATTAACAAACTTTAATACTAACAAGAACAACAACTCAAACCGCACAGATTTTTCCTTCCCCTGAGAGAGAGAAAGATGAACAGAAAAAAACAAGTAAAAATATATTTCAAGGATATCTCTTCTCAAGTGTTGTCTATACCCAGTGGCACTCGCACAAGAAAACAAAAAACAAAAGATGTATCAGGTGAATAGAATATATCCAAGGATTGATTTTGTTCTGAGATCTGTTTTAGACTTGCAATGAGTAGTCCCCTTTTTTATTCTTGCTGCAGCAAGTGCATCATAGCGCGTGTGGGAGGTTCTTCAGCGAGACTGCGAGAAAATAGCGGCAGTTAATCGATATTTTGAGAAACACAGATGGAGCCAGATACACCAGAGAACAGTGTGAGACCAGGAGGTGAGCTGGAAGCTTGGGAGAGGAGAGCTTTGTTACATGGAAGATACACACTGATGCAGAAAAAAAGGACACTCATAAAAAAGTTTGTTACATCCTTTGTTATTTGTTTTATCTCGATTAAGAGGTGTATTTTTAAATTTTCACTTATGTCGCACCCTTTTTTTAATTCGAATCACTTGAGACTAATTCACAGAATCAATTTCAACAAAACTAAATAAAATTTAACACGAACGACTGCGCTGAAATATCCGCTTGAAGTATTCGCAAACTGAACAGGAAACAGAATAAAGTGTACTCCTCTTTTCTTCAATGTAGCAGCAAGTCACTGTATTTCGAACAATAAAAGTGGTGGTGCTATCGGCTTGAAATTAAGCTTTCAACTGAACGTAACGCACCGCTATGGAAAACATTTTATATCGATCCAACCCAGCTGAGTGTACTCCTCAGTTGTGGTGGTGTATACAAGTGTACATGCATACATTTCAAGATACTGCACACTCTCGGAGCTGTGAAAAGAACAAAAAAGAAAAACAACAAAACACACAAACGCCAGGCCAAAGAAGAACCCACTGGTGAGGGAGCTACACAAATAAACCAACAAAAAAAAAAAAATCTCACCATCAGCAGCACCATCGGCAACACATGGAGGAGAGCCAGCCACTATAGTGTTTTGGTATTTATGTATTTAGATTTATATCTAGGTGGATTCATATGACTATAATTTGTCTATGCCATGATGATGTTCATCTACCCGTTATGTTGCATGGACTCCAGTCCAGTCCCTCTTTCTTTTTTTGCTTCCTACCACGGTGTAGCAACATGAAATTTTCTTTCTCATTGGCTGCAACATTTTGTGTGCCGTGGTGAAAGTGCATTCAAGCTTAGGGCGTGTGGTGAATATGAGAACGATGTATATAATGCATACACTTATACGTTGAAGGGATTTCCAGATTATTCGAGTGTGCGTGGGTGTATTTTATCAAAATTTGGAATTGAACTGATTTTTAAAGATTGAATACCCAGAGGACTTAATCAATGTAAACACAAGGGGAATAGGACAAAAGAGAAGATTTGTATCATCAAATCTGTTCGTAATCATGGGCCACACATGGACGATGTGTATTTATGTACGTTTGTGTCTATTCTTGAACTTAGAGACGTTTGAAAGTTCTGTCTATGGTAATAAAAAAGTTAATCGCACTTAACACCCAATGGCGCGGATAACCCAATGCGCATCTATTTTTAATTGAATGGCAGCACGAACGTTTTTAATGTACTTCTTTAGTGTAACATCGATTGAAGCCGAAGACGAAATATGTGCCATCAATGACTTAAATTCAATTAAGGAGAAAAGGTTCAACCAAAATTGATCCATCTTAGCCAGAGGCATCAATAAATTTCAAAGCATCCGTAATTGATTCTGAGAACTTGCGCAACATTCCAACATCAATTGATATACGTGAAGGGAGCTATTGATTTCGGTCAAACTTAAGTAAGCAGAATTCATCGAAACTTAACGAAACTTTGAGAAATGGTTATTATGTTCCCTTATGCCCATTCCATATTACGTCTCAAATTGGAGGCTGATTTATTAACCCTTCTGTCAATAAGTAGGTCTGGTCAGACCTTTTCCATTTTCGAAATTTCTATCTTTACCAAATTTTCTGATTTGTCAGTGATTATATTTTTATTGCTTTAGTGTAGACAATTCATTAAAGAATCTGAGTGGATCAGAAAAACAGCAACCTCTTGAGTCAATCGAATGTGTTTGGCGAAACCAGACAGAATGGTTAACATCAATCACAACACAGACAAATATTAAAAACTACTCTAGAATTCGTTTATAACGACAAATACGAACAAATTGAGAAATGGTTAGTTAAGCTAAGTCGAAAAAAAGCTAGCTCAGGATCTTGAATTCATTTAAAGCTTTTGAGGAATACAAAATGTGTGTGCGATTGCGTTCTTCAATCATTCTCGGCGCAAGTCTGAGTGATAAAGCAGACTGCCTTGGGGCCCAGAGAATCCAAATAGATCGTCCCCTGGAATTAACCGCAATTGCATACCCTGTAGATAACGAAAACTCTAAACGTATTCATGAAGAGAGGCTTATAGATGTTTTATGAGATTTGGGGTAGCAAAGGGCGTTTTGTAGCATAAACAAATCTAATGAAACTATAGTTTATGCAACGCCCTGGATCGTGTTTAAGGTTTAATTGCGACTTTTTTAAAAGCTCGTAGACGTCAAAGATCTTTGCATAAATGGTCATGGTTCATGGTAATAACTTAGGTGAATTAGGTGAATCTTAGGGATTATTATTACATATGTATTTCGGAAGTGCAGTGGACTCGTCTGGGAGGAAGTTGAATGGGGGAGGATATACAACCGCGAACTCTACCACCTGTTCCAGGATGTGGATGTAGTACGGAAGGCAAAAATCCGTAGACTACACTGGCTCGGCCACATCGAGCGCATAGACACAAACGCTCCAGCTAAGAGGGTCTTCGCATCCAAGCCTGATTCGAGAAGGAGAGGTAGATCCAAGCTCCAGTTATCAAGTCATCACGGATGCAAAACAGGTTGGTCTTGATGACAGAAGGAGAGGCGTGCCCAGGACGTGCCCAGAACTGTCAGCGCGGGAAGGCAGCAATTACTCAGACTCGGACCCTTCATGGGTCGCCGGGCTGACAAGTAAGTAAGTTGAACTCTCCGAATTTTTCCCCAACTTAAGTTTTCTTTTGTTTCCAAACTTTGGTATTCTCCTCAATTTGTCCATACAAAAGCCACCCTTAAAGTCGATGAAACTCGATCCAAATGCTCGCCGGAGAGATCACAGGACACTGTCCGATCGGATCAATGCTCTCGAAATAGAATCAGGAATCCAGCGACTTCTGACGAATGACATCTGTGTTAACATTATCCAGATCTCTGGAATTGGTGTCTAGCTTCGAAGGGCCATCGTTTCTCACAGAGACTGCGAATGCATCGAATCTTTTAAAATTCAAAGAGGACTGGATATGACAGGTGATACGACAGATTATAAAGAGTTGTGAACTCCAACAATGAAGGATTCACAAAAGGCATTTCGGCATACGAGAGGAAATGATGGTCAAGCATAACCTTCCTGCAACTTAACCTAACCTAACCTAACCATCCTGCAAGTCGAACACCTGAACTAATTGTTATATCCCCTGGAAATTCGACATAGGAGAAGTCCACTGTAACTTTTAAGTTACTTAGGTATGCAAATTAATACTCGGAACAATTTGTAAAACGAAATATTTCATCACTAATCAATACTAATAATCACTTTCCGAATCGTGTAAACAACCAAGCTAAATAACCGAACATAAACGATAATTTAGATGCCCACAAATCAAAAACTAATCGTTCCACCAATTCTCATCTCAGCAGCACTCCATTGTTCACATTGCCTTTTTTTATCTCTTTTGCATAAGAGATAAATGACACAACACCCGTCAAATTGGTAACGAGGTGGAGACGACTGAAGTTCGAGAACTTCATGCATTTTCTCTCAAGCGCAACCGTCAGTGCGAAAAGAAACAAGAAATAAATCTTGAATAAGAAAAGGCAAATCTATTCCCTACAAGGCATTCACTTATAGTGTAAGAAATGTGGAATCACAATGAAAGTGATTTACCTGCCTAAATGCAATACGAATATACATACTTGCTATTGAAACGCGAAAATATACAAACAAACAAACTAACCTACCCAACCCATGAAGTCTTGGTTTACTAGGTTAACCTAGGTGTACTGCACTACAAGTGAGATTGCAGCGACGCAATTGCAGAGACGGTCTGGGTACATATAACTTGCATCACGCTTATCGGAGCAGAACCGTGAAAAAACAAAAGTGCTATGAATCTAAAATGAGTATGAAAATTGTTAGTATGAACTATTTCAAATATCACTTCACAAAGTTCACTCAAGGGTTTGACAGCTGGGAATAAGATATAAGAAGTTTGATAATTAATTTGCATTTTACAAAAAATACTTGTTACAGATATCACACATCAGCATCAGATCAGTTTTCAATAATAGGATTGAGTAATAAATCTGTTAGAAGGGGGAATTATTGAATGAATGAATGCATTGACAAAGAAAGCTGACCAGGCGCGTAAGCTCTACCACCTAGCAGGCCTACGATCCTTGGTGGGTCCGAGTATTAGCAGCCTACAGCTCTGCCGAAATAAGAGTCTTGTTGAGCATGGTTTTGGTCTTTTCAGTTCAGGAGTTTTAAAAGTAGTTATTTTGACAAAAGGGGCAAAGGCGTTTGTACGTCGGATCTCCACTAAGATGTAGTTTATGGAGTTCGCGTTTGCCCCGAGGTAGACAAACTCCTTCTCTGCATTGAAATTTCAGCTGTTGATTGTGATGTTGTACTCTAAGTGTTGTGCGACGGATCGTTTCTTGCTTGACAGCACATATTTTGTCGTATCCTCATTGACCTAAAGACCAGCTCTTCCCGCCTGTTCTTCAATGGTCGTGAAACCATCCACAACGTCAAGTTGGGAAAACACGGAGATTTCGATGTCATCTGCTGACTGACTGACTTATAGAAAATAGAAGTACCTTCCATGCCCACCGCACTTCTCCAGTATCCAATGAAAGAACTCACACGACAGCTCATCTCATTGCTGAAATAGATACAGGTTTCGAACGGTTAAGAGGTTCTTGAACCGAACTGCACTGCGCATCAAGGATGTGTTTAAGTGATGCGACACAATTGGAGCACTTGCCGCTTCGAATAGTTCCTTAAGGCTAATGCCGTCGTATGTGGCTTTAAAATCAATAAAAAAGGTGGTAAGCATCGATTCGGATCAGCCTTAGTGTGAATATATGGTCTATAGTCGATTTGCCGGGCCGAAATCCGCTGTGGTAGATTCTGATTAGTGCTATACAACGTTATGTCAAATTTTGATATTCCTGCAAAACTCGCCTATTTGTGCAGGATTACCATAGAGAATTTACGGGGAGCGAGCCTTAAATGTGGCGTATGATAGCTTTGCGACGGAAGGGCCCAAAATGGGTCTTGCGGTGAATGATGGCAAATCGAAGTAGAGCTTTTCAGTAAGGACTTGACTTGCTCTGTTAAGAAAGTTCATCGCGCGCTTCTTCCATTTTATGGCTTTTTGATTTTTTGGCTTAATGGGTACGTAAATAAGCAGAATTTTCGATTTTGGAGTGAATATCAGCCAGAAGCATTGCAAGAGCTACCAATGTATCCAGAAAAAGTCACACTTTGGTGCGGTTTATGGGCTGGTGGCATCTTTGGACCGTACTTCTTCAAAAATGATGCGAATCGTAACGTAACTGTGAATGGTGAGCGCTACCGTGAGATGATATCCAATTTTTTTTTTTTTTGCCCAAAATGCAAGAGCTTGGCTTGCATGACATGTGGTTTCAACAAGACGGTGCCACATGCCACACAGCACGCGCAACAATGGACTTATTGAGAGGCGAGTTCGGTGAACATTTTATTTCACGTTCGGGACCGGTCAATTGGCCGTCTGGATCGTGCGATTTAACGCCTTTAGACTATTTTTTGTGGGGCTATGTTAAAGCTCATGTCTATACAGACAAGCCCGCTTCAATGGACGCATTGGAAGACAACATTGAAGCATTTATTCGTGAGGTACCGCCCGAAATGTTTGAAAGAGTATGCCAAAATTGGACTAAGCGGATGGACCATTTGAGGCGCAGTCAAGGTCAACATTTGCATGAAATAATCTTGAAACATTAAATTATATGGACCGTACTATCGATTCATATAAAGATTTCATGCATTTTTCTGAATTTTATGTTTTTTTTTTCTTTGAAAAACTTTCCTATAGCTTTTAAAAAATCACCCTTTACAAACCAAAAATGTATGAAGGGAACTCGATTTCGTCTATATGGCAACCGTGGGCGTCAGAAAAGGGAACTCTTCAAGATAGTGAAGGACTTCTTTTATGTCGGTTTTGCAGTAAACAGTACCGAGATCAAATTAACTCTCGCCTACCGCTGTCCGTCTTAGAGCTCAAGAGGCAATTGAGTATGTAAGCGCCTTTCGTATGACTGAGCTGACTCCATACAATAGACTATGCAGAGACACGATTATCCCTGCTGTACCCGTACAGCGTGGTATGCGCAATGTCAAAAGCGGATAAAGAAGTTTTTGGTCACTTCGATTTAAAGTCATATTTGTTTTGGTGGGATCTGGATTAGAAGATTCAACCAGGAACTGTACATCTATGCCTATAGTTCAAACAGCTTGGAAAGATGCTACAGGTAGATTGTATGGACATCTCAGCTCCGACCCGAGGAGTCTTCCAATCCGAGGCGTGCAAAACTGGAAACAGCTAGCGAGTGATTGAGGCTAGTTGGTTAAGGGTCAGATCTACCCCGGACTGCAGAGAAGACAGAAGAAATTGTCCTTGGTGGGGTTAAGGTGACCGAAGGAATACGCTTGAGCTGTATGTTGCACCTTGAAACAATCGAATTTCCTACATCAGCCACTGGTGAGGGGATCAAAAAAACATGTTTAACATCAGTAAAAGCAATTACAGAATCCGTCGAAGATTTTAATTTGTATTCGCTTTGCTCAAATAAACCGATTCATTTTTGGTAGAAAGTATACAAATTATAAAAGAGTGTCTAAAATAGAAGAGTTAATCACCATCTACCATAGTTTCGCCACTGCGGACCGCCTGCAACGACCCCTCCCAACACAACTGAAGTCGAATAATAATAAAGACGAATCTTTTGTTTTATTAAAAGCCCGTCGCGGACGCCCTCGATGCACAATAGCACAGGTGGGGAATGGCTGAACTCTACGATTAAAAGCTTGATCAAGAGTCCATAAACGACTCTGATATTTCATTTCAATGAATCAATGAATTTATTAGCAATGACTTCATCAGCGAACAACTTCCTCTCCAATACAAATTACAACCAAAATAATTGGCTGTCGTTTCAGTGAGGTGTGCTGCGCTGTGGTAATTCCAAACTCCAAGCCCATTATCAAAGTGCATTTGCAGATATCCAAATCAAAGAGCGAACAAACGAACGCTGTGTTAAGGCAGCGCAGCGCATTGAAGTGTTATTATGTGATTTCTTGATCTTCGGCTTTTCTTTTCAAATTGGATTTATAGTATTTTCATATTTTCCCCCATGCAAAAGACAAAATAATCATAAAAAAGAAAACTGTCTGCTTACTCCTCACTCGGTGCGGTCCGACGAAGGAGCCTATTATTTGTGATCAATTTCTTGTGAATAAACAACACAAACTAGACGTGTGCATTAGCAATGGCATGGCAGCAAAGATTTTTGCTGTAGAAACGTAAATTATTGAAAGAGAAAAACAAAACAAAGGCCGGACGACCAAATCAAAGCCACGACATGTCAGCATCACATCGTGGTCGACAAACCCATATCTATTAATGACTTTTAAGTGCAGAACGAATTTACGATGTTCTACATATTCACTCGTGGTCTGGTGTTTAGAAGAAAGAGAGAATATTGTGGACAGTGCATTCAGATATGATCAAAGTGCTGATTGATGGTTTCAATTGCATGCGCTTTATAGAAAAAGAAGGAAACTTCTGCAATATCGACTCACAATTGAATATAGATCGCCGTCTTGTCCACACAAACAAATATATTAAGACACATCATTCGCTATTATGACAACAGGCCATTACATCGCACATCAGATGTGCTATTTTTACGCGATAAATTTTTCCAAATGCCCGAGTCTCGCCACGCAACCACCACCACAAGCGACGACGAGGAAGGGAATTCCCGATGTACAGAACACTAATAGCGTTACCAACATAAATGAATTGGGGTTCACCCCCAGCACTCTCGGGTTACGTCACACATGTCACACCTCCATGGCCTACACACATGTACATTGCACATCTGCATACGTGCAGAAATACTCGCTTTTATCGGTCAATGACTGGAGAGTCAGAGGTACTTGCTACTGCACTTTTAGTCTACTTCTAAGGTACCTTTACGTGAGTTTTACACGTTCCAGGAACTTCTCTGCACCAGGCCCAGTCAGAGAAAAGGGGGTTAAGTCGACTAATATACATGCAGACGCTTTCGTACACATGCAGAGTTTATGCAACCACCCACTGTTTCAACACAGATTTGTGCTGACTGTGCTCTATTAGTGACCTCAAGTGTGTATTAATATAGATCTCTCTGTGTGTGGTTGGGAGATGCGCACAGACTACACTTAAGGGTGTAATATTAACGCACCAAGCAGTAAAAGCAGGTTTTCCTCCTTCTCGTTACTATAAGGAACAAAACTGCTTTCAGAGAATCGCTGAAGTGGTTTAAAATAACTTATGGTGTCGTGGTAATGCGGGGCACGCAATAAAAGATAAAATATAATGCTGATCGTTCACAACAGCTGATGAAGTGAGTGTGGGCGCGCGCCTATAGAAGGATTCACATACTCGTCGTCGTCGTCGTGCATGAAGAACTGAAGGCATTAATGTATCGTGTAAAGATTCTAATTGACATAATGCAATTAGACACAATATGAGCGGTTTAATGGTGACATCCAAAGGGATTTACAGTCAATTGTGCAGGAGGGACTCCGGCACTCGTGTTCAATTAAACGTTTCCTCGTGTGTTGCAGATTTACTGTCCAGTTATGGACAGTGGTTACGTCATTACGAGGATTAAGAACATTTGCCTTTTGCAGTTGGAAACAATTTCCTAAGTACGTTGTCAATCCGGACGATAGGCACTAGTGGTCAGCCACTCTCTGGTCTCTGATGACATCTGCTGGGGCTGTGATTGTTGAGGCATAAATGGTGACCGAGCAGTAAAGACTAGCTACGAGTGTCTTTACCCTATTAGGTGATTGAAAAATATATGTTTGAACGCACCAACCCCATCTTCGTACATGCAAATCAAACCATCATCGGGAACGAAGTCAGTCTAGTTAGGGTTGAACAGCGCATGGCCAATGAATACAATATTGAAGTGATTCAAACAGTTCATTGTTTGTGTCCACACTTAAGGGAGAGATTGATTAGTGTTCCCCGGATGGTTTTCCTTATTTCCCCAAAGCCATTTGGCAGAGCATATCTTAAGGCTATGATGGGAGATGGGATGGGATGGGATAATGAGACTTTTTGATAAGAAAGAGAAGGCCAATTGTTTTGAAAGACATCATGTACCAGTACGGATTCGACTTTTCTGGACATGAGCAAGAATCCATGATTGAGCATATGTGACGACCGACGAACAAAGACTCGTTTACAGGTTTTAGCCATTTTTTGGAAAAAATATTAGGAGAACAACTAAGTATTCGAACAGTCATCTGCGCAGCGGACGTGTCTACAAAACAAATGTTGCACTGTGGATGGCGAAGGAATATTGTATTGCCGTTGTTTATGCAATTTATTGGCTGATTTTAAAAATTCTGTGGCTGCTGAGCCGGCATTTTTAGTGTAGTTATTCGCGTGTGGAACCAATGTCTTATGACGTGTCAATCTCCGGAGAGATCATATGGCAAACTCTCTGCTAAAGTACAGCAGCAACGAAGTTTTCTTGCACGAGAACGCTTTAATAATTGATATGTTATACCCACCGTAACCAACAATGCTATTTTATACTCAAAAATGTCCCTTCATTGTCGGTTGTCTCTCAACAAGATGCTTGTTCATTTCGATATATACCTCTTGTACATGTCGGGACACTTCCTCATACCAGGTTTGGATCTACCTCTCTAGAGCCTACCTTCTTCCACGCATTCACACAATTTAAGCATACCAACCATTCATTGACTAGAAAGCCTCTAGAATCTAATGAATATTGTCCCTGCACTGCACAAAACTAAATACAACTACATTTAATATATATGGAACAGCTTTGGAAATATTTAAGAATCTTTTAAATAAAATGAGTTGCCAAAATAAAGAGTACAGATATTGTCTTTAAAGTAATCAGAGAATTTACGGATGATGTTTTTAGGAAGCGCTTTCACACGAAGAATTCGCCTTTCAGTTTCCCTGCAATAGAACCAATATCACTGCCGACTTGATCGCAGTTCGACTGTGGCTTTGTTTTTATGGACGCAGTTGCCGACTGCTGGCATGCACAGTCAATGCAGTTTATTTTACATCGATGAACGCAAATCTTTCAGGGCTGCCGCAGTTTGATGTTTATGAACTCGATGATCTACGTCACATTTTCACTGTTTAACAGGATAAATGAGCTGAGCTGCAAACCCACTCAACACAGGCCACAATCAACGTCCTCCGACGAAAAAACGGAGCAGTTGAACATGAAACGAATATCTACCTATTGACTAAAATAATCTCAAGGAAAATACCCGACACAATTCTGCATTAACGACTGATTTTGCATTTGTACCACTTCGACTTGGTAATTCTAATGAAACGTCAATGAATACATGACCTTCTTTTTGATATTAACAATTCAGATGAGAACAATTCCTACATCACCACTTCAACAATTGATCGCTATTTTAATTAAGAAACCTGCTCATATTCTTTCTTTCTATGCGCACGTATTAAAAAGGATTCCTTCTCCGCACATTTTATCACATTGAATGCATAGTCACTTTCTTTAAGCAATGCAGAATGCATGTTTAAAGTGGCGTTGCACTTATCAATGCATTTCATCGGTGGCCAATGCACCAGTGTTTGCTGCTTCTAACAGCGAAACGCAGAAACAGTTCTCTCGTTTAATTAAACTTGTTCGCTTGTAGATTGAATTATAAGGGCAGTCTTTTAAGTTAAATTTGAACTTTATCTATGATCTAAAAAGCAAATGCGCATGCCTCGCGCTACACTGTATGTTATTATGAAGTTAACTCGTGTTTGCCTCAATTAAAATTAAAGATATTATCATTGCATTGGCAGATCGAGATTGCGTGTGTCATCGTGGAGATATGTTGCGCTCTCTCTCTCGGGTTTTTCTTTATGAAGTTTTAAAGTACTTCATATTAAATGGCGATTAGATTGGTATAAAGTACCGCTTGTTGCAGAGAGATGACTAAGTGGTAAATTGATATGTTTTATTTAAAGAGTTGCATTCCTTCAACTAGATGTGGAATTTTATATTCAGCAACTGGTTTGAAGTGGTAGTATTCCAGTGCTATAGCAATTGGTTTGACGTTTGAACATTCTAGTACCTTCTCTTTGATAATTAAGGATATGATCAAAAAATGATCGCTTAAAGAACTGATGAATCCGATGTGGGTCATCTTCGAGCAAAGGTTCGTAAATCTGAAACATTTTATCAAATTTTGACACTCGAACAGGTTAGTAATGTAAAGACTCCAACTAGTGTTGGATCAAAAATATCTCTGAAACAAAAAAAACATGAGTCTCTTTTGACTCTACAGTGTCCCTGTGGTAACACTGTCTGATTGTCGGTGAAGTACAGAGCAACTGAAAATATTGTTGCTTTAGTTGACTGGCATTCATGCAGACTTTTGAAAAGATCAAAGAATTTCAAGTCAATATCCTTTATCTATTTACCGGCTTAAGGACATTTTTGCAGGATTTCGATGGAGAAAGAGTCAAGTAAGGATCTCACCGAGAAGTTTTGAAAAGCCAAAGCGATGTACTAAGCAACTAACTAATGGCTGGATGGCACAGTTGGTAGAGTGCCTGACTCTGGTTTGTGGGGTCCTAGGTTCGAATCACAGTGAAAACAAATTCAATACGCTTTTATCTGGCTCCAAATCTGATTCAGTGATTATTTGCCGTTGCGATCAAATTAACGACACTGGTTATCACAATGGACCAACACTGGTCTAAGTATTCTGGTAATTTTGCTGGCAGCCCAATGACCTAACACACGGGATGCACTCTCATGCTACTTCTATAATCCGCAAGAAGATCGTGCGTAAACTCAGACGTCAACACTAGACCTAAGATCTTCCAAAAGTATGTGCAATTGCTCGCATATGGCGATGACGTTGCTATCATCTTAACAACTCAACGGGCTGTCAGTTAGGAATGCCAGCATCCATAAGCAAGCCTTGCGGCGAATGAGGCTAAGACAAACTGCATGCTGTCTACACAAGAAAGGTTCATCAACACCGGCTTCTTGGACAGATACATCTCCGACGTAGTTGAGGTATGGTAATCTGTGATCCTCTACAAGCTTCACAAATGACATTACGATGAAGATAAGACGAAAGATAACCCTGGCCAATCTCTGTGTTCTTGGATTGAAAAATAAAGTCATGTCTCGAGGAGCCAAGCCATCTTTATATAAGAAGTTGATAGTCCCAGAGTTGCTGTGTGGCGCATAGACATGGACTATATCAAATGCAAACGAAGAGATTCTTGTTCGCTTGAGAGGAAAATCCTTCGAATTATATTCGGTCCCATTTACGGAGAAGCTTGAAGGAGAAGATAGAGCGACGAACTCTAGGAGCTGTACAGCTGTATTAGTCTTTTCAAACGAATTCCATTGTCTTCACTCAGATGGCTAGGTCGTGTAGAGAAAATGGACACCAACGCTCAGGCTCAGAAAGTATTCAAGTCCAACTCCGAAAAACAACTTGGTAGATTGTAGAGAAAGACCCCTCAGATCCGAGGGCGCAACCAAATAAAAAGGGACCTTGATCATAGTTCAGTCCATCTCACACGATTGAAAAAGAAATATTTTTGCTTACGAAAAAGAAAAGATGATGTTCTTCCTTTCTTTCGTCTGCACTTGGCAACCGACAACTGGACCGAAAACAAAAGAATAACTTCTACATCCACGTGGAGCAGGGTATACGTGTTTTATTTGTTGGGGACTAGAGGTGTCAATGGGCCATATTTTTTCGAAAAAGATGCTGGTGCGACCATTTCAGTAAGAAGATTGCCTTACCGAAGGGTGTTGACTAACTCTTTTTTGGTTCAAATTGATGTTATTGACGAGGGCGACTTTTCTTTTCAACACGACGGCGACGCCATATGCCACTTATCATGAATTTATTGCGTGATATACTGCCTGGTTGTGTGATTCCTTAAAAATGGGACCTTAATTGGCCGCAGAGATCATTCAAAATTAAATTATTAGAAAGGTTTTTAAATACTTTCGATTGACAATTTTCTGTCAACTTTCACCCTCTTTTTTTTTAATTGAAATGAAACATTCTCCCGATCATAGACAATTTGTAGAATGATTCTTATTTTGAATGCAATTAACTTGCTTAGTAATCCATAACCTCCATAATTTTAATCGAACCGAGCGGGGGAACAATGATTCTGTCAAAATAGTAAATAGATCTTCAAAAACCGTTATATGATCAGATCACAGCTTTATTGAAAAGCGCATAGAGCATGAAAACAATAAAAAGAAAAACAAAATGCCATACCAAATTAGAAAGCTACGAAATACCTGCCGTTGACCTCGGTTCAATTAGTTGGAAAATTGGTGCGCGTAAAACCGGGTCGAAACGTGATATTCACAAAATATTTTTTCTATAATTTGAGGCGAATCAACATCCACGATGACGGTTACATGCAATATTATCATGTGCAAAGGAAAAGTCATGATAAATAATTAAGAGCGGCATTGTTTGTTGTTAGTAAGTACTCAAGCGCATTGCCGAAGAGTTTGTTGTCAGTTTTTTTTGTGGGAATAAGTGAGTAGTCTTAATGGTGCATCTAGGTTTTATGGGGGTAAAGACGGTTTCCATTCCTATTTTATGAAGCGGGGATACAAGCATCAAAGGAAACGACAAATCTATAAATGTACCCTTTGAATGGAGTACTCTCGCTAAGCTTTGAAATAAAGAAGACGGCTGATTTGGAGAAAGCAAGTACACGCTGGCTGAATTCAGATGTTGGTGGAACAACGCGACCACTGTGACCGGATGGTGGGAATGAATAGATCAATATCTATACAAAAACTTTACCGGGTGGCGCCACGGACCAATGTGGACCTGAGCCTACTTCGACAACTGAACAGAATTTGTACTGTCCATAATCAATCGCTTTCCTTCGCTTCATTATGCCTTTCCGAGAGGCTAATCGGCGAAGAAGACGATTAGCTTGAATACTTCTCTAACAAAAAAATGGAAAAATGTGTTATACTGATTTTTTACAAAATCACATTTTCCAGTTTCCCAAATACCTCAAAGTCAGTCTTTCGCTTCTACGACCTCACTGCTACAATATAAATTATGTTCCCTGGTTAGCACTCAGAAGAAAGTTAAAGAAACCGAAATAAAGACAACACATCACATTTTCACTCTTTCTCAAATTCAGTGGATCACAAATCATTCTCCATGCTTGTTAGGCTAATCAGACAGATTTTATGCAGGGATATTTATCAAGTGACAACTTAGATTCAAATTAATTTATATTAGAATGGTTACTTGCTAGGTTGGTTGACAAATGTGTCATCAGCTTAGAAATCAAGAAGTCGTGTTATAAGGTTGCTATATGCTGCTTGCTCTGTTCATTTTTTTGGAGATTTGTGTTGTACCTGACCAACGAATTGACACTTGAAAACTAGTGTTTGGGATTGACTGTGTACCTGGAAGTAGATGTTAGATTGAAAAGACTGCGACGCAGTACGCATGTTTGTGTTCCCGTCGTCGTACGGAGCGCACAGATAACAATGGGGCTGCTGTGGCCGAGAGACATCATTGGACAATTTTTCTTCGACAATAAGACTGAGAACAACGTTCGGTCACGCGTCAAATTGAAGACTTAGAATTCGACGAACTCATGTTCATGCAGGATGGTGCATCCTGCCACACAACTTATGTCAACATGATCTTTGCGCACTAAGTTCACAAACCGTGTTATCAACCATCTTGGCGATGTCTATTAACCGCCTTGGAGTTACAATTTGACCCCTTTGTTTGTGGGGAACCGTGAAGGACCGATGTTATGCCAACAATTCGGAAACAATTATAGTACTGAATGCCGTGAGCTACAGCCCGAAATTATCAGCAAGGTCTTTGAAATTTGACAGGGTGACAGAATACGATAATGCGTAACCAGTCGAGGTAACCACTTGAAAGGCGTTGTATTTCATAATTTATTGAGATTGTGGCTTCTTCCTAATAAATTCGTAATACATGCACAAATCTAATTTAGTTCATTTTTGCATTTTTAGAGAGAAGCTTATACCTGTGGTCCACCCTGTACGCAGGTAGGGCTTATATATTGAATCCGAATCATAGAGGGTTTTCGAAAAACCGATTGATTCCCGACAAGACAGTGGCCATATGGACATCTTGTCGCTAAGGAATAACTGTAAAACTAACATCAACACGAAAAACGGGACTTCACACTCAACGGTAACTTAACAGGATTTATTTATGAAAATATAGCACAGAATTTCACTTAGCTTCACAAAAAAATGAATTATTCATTTAGACATGTTCCTACAATTATATTCCACAGTCACGAATTGTTTATTTTTACTTCTAATGCATGCAGTCTTCGTAATCTTCCTTGAAATCACTTTTCAAAACAAACGCATCTCATCACATTACGCAACTCCACAAATTACCCCTTTTTTCCCGGTATCTCTGTGCGTGACATTAAGCAAAAAATCCCAAATTCGTGTGCATCAGATCAAAGATTGAAGATAAACTGATTAACCATACCCAATCTCGGTCGGAGCTTGGATCTTGGAAAATCTTACCTGGCTAATGATGATGTGCTTTTATCAGCCTCGGCTACAGCTAAGAAGTTAAACTTTGGGGAAAACATACACGAAGTTCAACCCACAGAGACCCTAAGTCATTTTCATTACAATCTCGTGTTATTTGGACTGTAGCTGAAATTTCAATTAATCATTCTGCGGTGCGTTAAGGAGCGTGCGTGATTTATCTCAAACCTTTTCTTTATATAACTCTGAAAAGGTGATTTTCCTAAGAGACCGCGGACTTTCAAAACAAATTGCTGGTATAATTGTTTCCCTTCAGAATGAATACTATTTTTTTCGTGGTGCACTTTCTCTACTGGAAAAACTCTCTGCGTTGAGAAACCCAATTACGCTTTGTCCATTTACGCATATCTTAGATGTATCTCTACAGATCTCTAAGTGCACATGAGAAACGTTTGACTTTGTTGAACCCATATTATTAAATGCACTGTAGTCTAGTTTTGTTTGATTGTAAACAATTTCGATTAGTGTTTGCTTGGAAGGGGGGATCAGTGTCAAATGCATTAAGCATCGGCACTTTAACGAGTCAATGATGATGATGTGTATTAGTATACCTAGAAGTAATACCGAATATAGTGAAATGAAAGAAAGGAATTGGTTGTAAACATTTTTAATGCATTTTAATGGATGCAGTCGGCTGTGAAATGAACGGATTTATGCCTATTTATGGAATGATAATGGACAGGGTATGAAAGTATGAAAAGATGTAAAGGGAAAGATTCACATCTGGCAACTGGGTTCGAAAAATATTATAGTTTATCTTTATCGCATGAGGTGTGCTGTTATCATGTGCTGAATTTAAGTTCAGTCTTATCTTACAGTTCAAATTGTTCGCCCTGAACTCTGCATTCCTCCACTTTAACTTGAATTACTCCTTTTCAGAATCGTTTTTGAATGAATTCTCGTTTCGATTCTTTTCGTTTCCGTTGAATTCTGGTTGTACTTCTGACATTGGCCTCTTTCTTTAATAAAGGTTGATCCGATGGCAATGATATATGTACATTCAAACTTCGATAACTCGAACAATCATCTGCCACAAACAAAATTTGACTTATTCTGACTTCGAGATATCGTGGAACCAACCAATTTCATACCAGTTATCAAAGTATGACTGTATTTTCAATTTGTATGCTGTCAATGTTACCAATGACATTCAGCTGTCAAAATATTCCGGAACGTTCGCCATTTCATACATTGGGGTGCATTTGATGACACCATGCTTCAGTGTACAGGCAAATGGTCGTACTGTGAAAAATATTGAGGATCAGTAGCCTAATTTTATACGTAAGCTGAAACCATCAACCAAACAGAGATTGGTACGAAATAAAGAAGACATTATGGAAGAAGAGATGGTGATTCGGTGCAGATCACCGGGGGCCTGATGGCGTAACTATCGCGGCGATTATCATCCATTACAGATATCGTCGATGATTTGCCTCTCGCCTATCATTTATTTTCTACACAGTTTGGGAACTCTGTGAGCTGTGCATATCTCTCTTCTTCTCTTCTCTCAAATTAGTTAATCACAGTTTTAATCTTACGCAAAACGATATCTATCAGATGCTAACGCTTTTTCATGCTTACATGAAGCGAAACTATCGTTGTCGTTTAACGCGATTAGGCACCTGAATTGAACATCGCCAAATAACCGACAGGGTTATGAATTATGAACCTGGACCTACATATGTACATTCGTAGGTGGCTCGTGGCGTTGTGGGTATGTGCGTCGACCCCAACCTCGACGATTCCGACAAAAATTGTTTTCACGGTCCCACCCCTTTCTTTCGAGTCACTGACAATGCTCAAAAAGTATTTCCTGTCTAGAAAAAGCTTCTCAAACTTGGCCGTTCGGAGTCTGCATAAAACTGCAGGTCTCTTTCACTCGTGAGAGAACACTAGCACACATAACACGAGTGGTTGTTGAGAAGCTAGACCCTGGCCCTCTACGGGCTCTAGCGCCACCCACATATAGCGACCATAAATGAGTCCGTGAGTTCCCTAATTGGGTGCTAAAGATTTTGGCCGGAAAACGCTGGCTTGAGGGTCTGTCTAAGTCTGTTTCCGATTGTGAAATGATGCAAGTATTTTATAACATCCAAGACAAGACAAATGCAACGCGCTTTTGGATGAAGTTATACACACTATGTCTGGAAATGCATCGCAGCCCACTTGATGTTCTCTGCACTTTCGAAAAAGAATATTATTTCCCTTGCACTTGATGAGTTCATCTTAAACATGAAGCTCTTATAAATTCTCCATTTTACTTAATTATCTAATCTCGGTTGATCGCTATAAACCTCAGATTTTAACAGTCGCACAGTGAAACGAATGAGAAAAGTAACACATAAGGAAAATAAGAACGACGAGTAGGTCTGCACACAAAGCCTTTCCATTCTCAGAGATTGAAAGAAGTGAATTATCCCAAAGAACTGTTTTTTTTTTTTTGTTTTGTTCCAAAAGATGCAAATTCAGACACACAGTGTGCTTCTTTGTTATCGTCACGCAAACTCATTTTTCTCTCGCTCGGCGGTTGCAATACACGACCGCACAGATATGTTATATATGCATCCATGGATGAGGAAAAAAGCCCTGTGAAATGATACTGATACTCCATAATTAGTTCTCGACAGTGTTATAAAACCAGTGGCAGTCGATTGACTTTGGTAAGACAAATCACGCTTTTGTCAATGAAAGGGGAATGATCTCCTTTGAAGTTAACGACATGTGCAGTGCGGTTGAAGATTGATAGTGATTAGGAGAAGAGTACAACACATGCTCCTTCTTCTAGATGAGGAGCATAAAACACTTTGTAATAATGTAATAAAATTACAACAAATGCACTACGTTCGTCTTCTTTTTTTTTTTTAATTTTAAGGCTCTACTGCGACCGGTGGCTTGTTACAAAAGCAATTCCCGTCTTAATCTCTTCCGTCAATCGACACGTTTCGGTTCTTAATAGTAAAGAACCACACAGAACTGATCGAAATCTATGAATAAGCGCGAAGAAGCGTTAATTTAAAACGCTAAGAACTACCTTGGGAGCACAGTGAAGTGCTGACGTCTCAAGTCTTGCCGACCTGATGGTGACTGCGGCACGGTGGGACAAGGTGTAAATGGAGGATACTCTTTGAAACGGTACTTCTGGTGGCGGCGCCGGATTTCTTTTTAATTGCGGCAGCTGTGATGATAGAATATGCATTAGGTTTATATGACATGTTGCCCCGGTAAGTTCTTGGAATGATATGAAACTAAAAATCATTGAAGCAAGAATGAAGTGCAATTTGTCACAAGTCCACAAGGGCATGGACAAGATTTTGATGTTTATCTTTTTTGTGTGCACCGTGTTGTCATTTGATTTTAGAACACTTTTCTGAAGGTTTTTATGACCATTTTATTTTTTTATTTCTGTTTCTTTTGGTCATGCAATGTCAACTTTCAGGGAGAGGAGGAGAGGGAGGACTCTGGAGGTTTTTTTCAGAAATATCACAAAAATGGAAACCAGAAGGAAGTCATATTCACAAAGGTGTAAATTATAACAGTGTTCGATGTACCATATCTGAGATTTCAAATATTTTTTTGGTTGCTCTGACTGCAGGACAAATTCTCTTCGAAATCAGAAAATTGCACTGCATTTCATTTTAATTTGGCACAACGATAATCAATTTAATCCTGAAATCACAAATATCATACATGAAAATAAGTGGCATACACATGTATAGTTTGTCAAAAAGAACATATCTCTGGTACGTCAAATGCATGCAGTTGTCTTACCAATCCAAATGTCAGTTGTCTCGTAACCTCGAAGAAAGCATGCTACATTGTATATTTATGCATCTGCATACGTCCACACACCGGTGAAAACCCCAGTTCAAGAGTTCGTATAACAAAATGACTAAAAAAACTAGAACCATCACAGATCTCCTATCAGCGGTTCAAACTTATTAATATCCCGTTCTGTTTTGTTGCGAACGTAACACACATATTTTCTCTCTCTCCATGCTTATCTATTTATCTATGCTACCAGTAAGAGGTGCGAATAAAAAAATAAAAGTAAAATGCATACTTCGATATTCAGGTGTCAGGTTTTTTGTGCCGGGAAGCAACAACTAAAACAAATTTCGTTACATGGAGAATGACCCAGATTCGTTCATGCCGTTCAAAAAAGATTATCTTTAGTTGCCACACGCCCCATCCATTTCTTTTTTTTTTGCCTCAGTGCCTACTATCCAAAAAGATCTCCTACTGCACCAGAAGACAGCATTCTACATACGCGCACAGAGTATCAAATGTCTTAGCTCTTTGCTTTTGGCCCTAAAGTGCAATTTTAACAAATTTTCTAAAAAATTTTCTAAAAATACTAACAAGACACACTGTGTGCGCGCACGGTGGTGGCTTCTCTTTCAACTTGTTAAGACGACGCACGACGACGACCACGACATGAGCGAGACAGTGGTGGCTGGTTGATTGCCTTATCCAGAACCTAACGAATATACACACAACACACCGACCTCTGCCTATCTAGCGGTCTCTCCACATGAATTTACTTTTTTTTCGTGTTTTTGTTTAGTTGAAGCTTAGAGATTTTATTTTGTTCTTCCATTTTTATCTGTATCCCTGACTGGGTGCAATGTCTTCCGTGTTAAGTAGATGACGATGAAGGCGTTATTTTTATGAATTTGTTTGGGATGACTTGTGCTCCCGCTGCTATTTGAGGTATCATGAGAAGTGCTTAAGCACCATTTTCACTGAGTGTTTATTTAGTTTCACACAATTCTAATGAGTATATTGGGGGGTGGGATTTTTATACATTCTGGGGCCACCGACCGCCGCCGCCGCATGCAGTCATATGCCGCTGTATTGCTGTGTTCAACAGATACACAAATACTTTCCAATTAACAGTGAATCGAACGTAATCAATTGAATGTTCCAATGGTCAGATGTCAGAACTAGGTGTACATACGTTTCTCTTCTTGAACATACCCACCAGTCGTGTTGCAAAACACATCTTCGCAATGAGAATGCAATCAGACACATGTGACCACATCGTTGTTTCCCTTCCCATCGTTTAACACGTGTGTACTTTTCAATTGAAAAATGACGAAAACAATAACAGAACAATGAAAGCGTATCTAAACATCTTGCAAACGGTTTGCTGTGCAGCAACATCTTATTTCTTATTTTCTTTGCTCTGAACATACGAGTGTGTGTCTATGTCCACCAGTGAGGGGAGCAAAAAAAAAATAATAGAAACGTCAAAACATAACTGAGTAAACAAATATCGCGTGAATGTTCTCAGAAATTAACAAGACTAATGTGTGCACAACATAAGCGTTTAAATGTTTATAGTGATTGAAGGGCTGTTTTAGCATGCTCAGGATTATGTTTATTTAGACATTCAAATGTGCACGCATTTGACGTTAGTTTTGTATTTTTGCTTTGCTCAAGGACAAGCGAGGAATGTTGAAGGTATTACATGGGTATGAATGTGAATTAGGCGACGTGGAAAGGTAGCGTCGCGCGGTTCGGGTCTTGATGGAGGCAAAGCTACGTACATTTCGCAAGTCAATGATGAGGATGGGAAAAAGTTTGAATGCCAAGTCGAGAATGTAAACGGAGTCAGTAAAACTATAGGACACACAAAAAGCTATCAAATGGTTGTAAGCTTGATTTGTATGATGTACCTTAAAGTTGTTCGATGCGAATTGTTGTAAATAAAAAATAGGCAGCCAAAAGACGGCACATTGTAACCCCACGTGGGTAGATATTTCAATTTGGGACGGGTGATTATGACAGGCAGCCAGTTTTGTCAAGCCATTGTGTTGACTGCTGTTATGCTGAGATTGTGTATGATGTAATAGAAGTATGAACTAATAGTGGCTTTCCTAGATAAGGCGAGAGTAGGACTTTCTGTTGCCTTCTCTTCGTCTAGGCAGCTTCTACAGAAGTCATTGAAGAAAAGGTCTAGTCTCCTTGTATGAAGACCTTATAGGTAGTGTCTGTCTTATTGTGCTGTAACTTAGTAGTTGCTAAGGAGGTAACATGTTACGAGAGATTCCATCAATCAGCAGTCTGACTAGTGACATTTTGAGCGTCAGCTCTACAGTTTCACGAAATGTGTCTATGACCTGACATCCAGCTTAGGCGAATTTTTAACTGCTTTGATACCTCGTTAAGAGATGCGCGGCAGTCGATTGCCATTTTTGTAAAGACCCAGATATCCCGGGCGGATATAACCCTTTAGCCAGGACATTATGTACGCTTGATCGGGGAGACCAACAGATTTGTTCAGGTTTAGCCACTCTGAGTGCCTGCTCTTTCCACTCCATTTTGGATCCGTGTGTGTCAAAGTGTATGGCTTCACCAAAGGATACGGTGCCGCCCGAGGTCCCTGTTCGAAGTCAGGGCTTCGAAGTTGTTTTCAGGAAAGTGTCGTGGTGAAGTGTTGTCCAGATGAATTGAGTTAAGGTTTTGTTTGTCTAGGATTTTGGTGCTTTCATCAGTGTAGTCACACCATTAAACGAGCAGGTTCAAGAGAATTACAAGCACCACTGATGCAGATGGAGGCTTGTCTCTGCACCTTTATGAGGTTACTAAGGTGAGCCCCAACTTGGAGTTAGGGCCACCTTACGCCGTATTAGAGGTTGGGTCTTACGACAACTATATAATGGCAGCTCGTCATATAGAGACAGACAAATAGAATATTTTCAATTGTCTTCGTTTTATTGGAAGGAAACACATTTTTTTAGAATTGTGGCATACTTATCTCGGAATCATTATTTGGACGTATGGCTTTGTCCCACCGGAATTGCAATACATATATGTTTGGCGACCCCATTTATGTCCAATGACTTTCTCCCTCATGACTTTGAGATTAGTCGGCTGTCTAGGACAGGGCCAATGTATTTAGCTTTATTCAAGAACAGAATAATTGTGCCATATAGAATGAGGAGATCGACTATTCCGAGAGGAATTTCATCACTGTTCATCAGTCAGTGAACAAGATAATTTCGGTCTTCTGAGCATTAACGCTTATTTTCAGTCTCCCAGTTATTTAGAAGGCTGAGACCATGTTGCGTAGGATTCCACAGGACTGGTAGTTTTCTGAAAAGCCAATGGCAACATTATCCGCGTACGCTCTGATTATGCACCCCGTTTTTTCCAACAGTTGTAGCAGTTTATTTACTGCTAATACTCATAATACTCATCCCTGAGGTGTGCCCCTACTGATCGAGCATTTTATGCATTTCCTAGAGTGGCATTAGCATCTACTTTAAAGTTGGTTTATTTGGGCTAAAAGTCCCCTTCAACTTTTAGCTCTTTTAGTGCCACTGTAATTAATTGCGGAAAGACCTTTTTTAGGCTCCCTCTATGTCGAGGAAAGCAACCATGGTCTATTCCTTGATACTTAGTGATATCTCATTGATAGTTCCATTATGATACAACACGGATCACCGAAAAGTGACTCCACTTCAAGCTACGAGATCTCAGAAAAGAAATAGGTGTGTACGCCAAAGGAGAAAAGGAGATCATTATCCACCTCTTCATTGTGCAGACAGCTTCTGCAGAAGTCAAGTCTTTTGCACTGTTTATCTCTGATGCAATATCCTGTAAGAGCACATTTATCACAGTTCTAATCTGCGGCTCCTCCTGAGAGAAGAGAAAGATCAAGATTTCGCAGCAATTCGTACCCGGTTTTTGGCAAGTCATTCTGAAAGCATGACACATGGTGCCAGTCAACCGTTTCTTGTTTGTCTTTCGAGGTGCGTCTTATCGACGTTTGTAAGTAGGTCATCGTTCCTACGTTGCCATGTCTTCTGGATAAATTTACTATACCACCGCATCCCTGGCAATTTCATTTGTACTTAATATGCGGAAATATTGGCTACAAAAAAATAAACTCAACACTATGTCGGATTATCCAATGCTAATTACGGCTGTCTGTCTATGTGTTGATTAAGTAAAATGCGTAACGATTATGTTCAAACTTTCGACGACAGCTTGGAAAGATTCCAAGCCTACAGGTGTGACATTAATAATTCGATGGTTAACATGCTCACAAGCAATCGGCAGTCAGACACAACACACTGCATTCTTCATCACACCGCTATATCATTTGGATGCATGGTTGCATTTTAAGTTTTTCTCTTTATGCATACGGTTCCCATGCACCACCCTTTTTGTAGGCACACAAGAGATGGTCGGCTCATAGTTTGGTCATGGGACGTCTTAATTGGTTTTGTTTTTTTTATCCTCGTCGCTGCAGTTAATCACTTTACTTCTTATTTATTATTGTTTCTTGTAAAAATGACTAACAATGTGTAATTATATGTGGTTTGGTGGTAAAATAAATGACGCCTTACCTGTAAAGAGAAAAAGAAACGAAATTTGTATTAGAAACAGGTAGGTACATAAATAAAATAAATAACAAATGTAACTTAAAAACATGGTTGTGGTGGGTGGGTGTGGAAAGGAAAGAATTGGTCGCAAGCAGAGATTCTTTGTGACCTCCTTGGAAAATCCTTGATATTTAGCGGCAGCCACATGGTGGCAGAAAGAAACCAAGCAGCACTATTCACAAAAAGTCGGATTAATCGATAGTCATAAACCCCGACAGTGAAGCAGTCATTAAAATAATTTCGTATTATATTCCGACATTGACCTGTTCAAAGAAACGGAAACGCTTACGTGCTCCCGAAAATGGGTTTCAGGGTTGGAGGAGCGAGTATAGCTCTATCGTAAGACCCTAGCTAAGCAAAGATAGGAAAGGAAGCAAATGAACAATAACTACATCTGCCATAAGCACTGTCGTCGTAGTTGATCGAAAAGAGGTCACTAGTCAGATAAACAGTCGCAAAGATGAAATTTGTCAGAAGTCGACAGAGGACACTTCAGAAAAAAAGCGCAGTTGCAGGGGCGAGAAGTCCTTGTAACCCTTCAAACTTATAACTAAGTAACTAACTTACTTCAGTACCAGACTATGGCTATAATATCTTCCGTCTACCAATAACCCCCTCCATCTTCACAATTCAAATCGTTTCCCTTTTGACTTCAGAAAAATCATCAGTGTCTCCATCTTCATTTCTGTTTATAGTACATTTTTGGACCACTTGAGCGGTCACATATGTTCATTTCCTTCACTGATTAATATTTGTTGAGTGATTTTCATCGGTGCAGCTTGATGCAATCTTTCAAATTTGAAAATCCAAATTCAGATATGCCAACAGTTCAAGTGGAGTTGTGTGCATTTGCTTAGTTTAAATGGGAATCTGTTTGGTATTGTGCTTCCGGGTATAGGCGGCATATGTTCAATGCGATAACAAAATAGTTCCTACGAAAACACACGACATGCATGTGTATGAATCGTTGACTTTGTTGTTAGAAGAATAAGAATACAATTTTCTTGAGTGTTATTTTAATCGAATGTGTGTATTCTCATGGATGTGCTTACAATTGGTAAAGACACTCGTATGAAAGTTAGTCGAAAGTCACAGAAAACTTGCAACTAATAAGACACTCCACATACAGCTTCGAATTTCCTTTCCCAATCCCAATGGATTAAAAGCTGTAGATAATCGATCATATGCATGCAAAATTAACTACTGGTTTGTTTTCCTTTTTCATTTAATTGGCAGCTTATAGCAAGTAATTTTCTGGAAATTAGTGTCCTAAAACTGCGCTTGGTCGATTGATTCTCTGAATAGCTTCACCGCGGAAGAAACCATACAATCTCATTTCACGAGTGAAGCACGTTCGTTTTTTGCTGTAGTTTGAATGATTTCCTCTGGGTGGTTATTAAACTTGAGAACATAACCTTATTCCAAAAGCTCATTGCTTTAGCGGAAGCAATCTGACTTCGTCGCGAAACCAAGCTGAAGACAATGGCATACAGTATGTCGAATACATTTGTCCATCAACGCATATTAACACATATCCACTGTTGTACAGAGTAATGCACACAAATAAAGGGTACCACAAAACAAGTTGGCACCAAAAGGCAGGTCTTTCGAATGAAAGAAAGCAATCCATGTGGCTACTCAGTCACAACTAGAGTATGCGGCGAAAATAAAAAATTGATCTTAAACTCATAGAAGGGTAAGTAATCTTCATAAAGAACACGAGGAATTCTGTGGGATTCAAAAATGAAGGGATTCACAATCGGTCCTTTTGTATCCGAGTGCTAACCATCACGCTCCCCTTCTTTAAGGTTATCCAACCTAAGAGCCTACAGCTTTATTCCTGTTCACAAAATTTAAATAGCCCTCCAGACTCCAAAGCACTGAAAAAGTACAAATGCAGTGTCATTCTATAAATCTGTTACGGTACACGATGCACGAAATAATGGTAACTACAGAGTATGGTAATAAAACATGCTAACAGTAGCAGAGACACGCACCAAATGTATTTTAAAAGCTTTTAGCTTAACAGAGCTTTACCGTGGTGAGAAATATAAAACATTCCGAAAAGCTCGTAGTGTGGTAGGTATACGTTACCGGTTAATGTCTTAGCTAAGTAATTTATGTAACATCAGCCCAAACTTTTCCAGTACAGAGTTTTATATATGCCACTGGTTTGTACATACATTATGGCAATGTACAGAATGTTATTAAATTCGCAGTATGCTTTATGCATTATGGCGGAATTTTAATTCTGCTGTGATGTGTACGAGTAGCAATATAAAATAAATTTAGCTCAATATTTTCTGCTTATTGCTAGTAAAAAAGAGCCACTATTCACTCTGAATGATCGAACAATAATGCCTGAAACCCAATAATCCGTGCATTCGCATTCATTTCAGTGGCCATGAACAAAATTTTGTTAAAAAAATGAGTGATATGAGGGAATCCAATAAGATGACTTATTTTTTTGGATTATTAGATCAACGCCTCAATGTCTAACATGAATAATGACTCTTTAAGTGACCGATGTTTTCAAACTGAATTTCTCGTTTGGAAGTGTTTTGCATCCAAATTGCGAGACAACTGACATTCAAGAACTTAAACAGTTGATAAAAACAGTGTCATCTATCTGTTTCTATCAGCTGTTTTCACTTGATATCAGTAGCCATCTGCCGACAATTTAAAAAATTGAAAACAAATGTTGCTTTGAATTTATGTACGTTTCTATGGTGGCCCGTGGCTTTGTGGGTATGTGCGTCGACCCCAACCTCGACGTCGTAGGCTCGATTCCAACTCTGAGCGACAGGAATAATTTTCACGGCCCCACCTCTTTCGAGTCACTGACAATGCTCAAAGAGTATTTCTTGTCTAGAAAAAGCTTCTCAAACTTGGCCGTTCGGATTCGGCGTAAAACTGTAGGTCCCTTCCACTCGTGAGAGAACAACAGCACGCACAACACGAGTGGTTGCTGAGAAGCTATGCCCTGGCCCTCTATGGACTGTAGCGCCACCCATATTATATTATATTATATATTCTATGCCTGACGTCCTCCGTCTCGCAACAGTAACGCATAAATGCCTCGCCATTTACACTTAATCTGCAACACTTTTTCTTGGTGCTGCCAACTCTCCGAATGTGGTTGTTTACAAAAACAAATACAGTTAATTTCCTCTAAACCATTTTTTACGGGATATCATATCAAAAACAGTTCGAGTTAGACAGAGCTACATTTAAGAAGAGTCCACTGTATTAAATTGGAAGACTTCAATTTGCATGAGTGGAATATTTCCAGTCTACTTGGAATCTGCTTAAAGGCCTTTTGTTTCATGGCTTACCCCAGTGTCATACATTATTGTTAGATAAACACATCATTAAGTAGAAACCATACCTGTTCAGTACACTCCTCAATGAATGATGAAATGGTTTGAGCTAGCAGTGCGGGATGGACTCTCTCAAAAATCTTAACTACAGTGAATCCTGTCAATTGGCCACTCTTGTGTAAAAAGTAGCAGCAAGAAAATTCCATGCAAATATCTTAGCCATCTGTTTATCTTGGGATTTGGCAGCACTTTTTGATATATTTGTTTACTTTTCGTAGCAAAAAACCTGCGAAACTTGGCAGCAACATACTCATGTGCTGGTCGCCATTATAGGGTTGGCATTGCACAGGAAAAAAACCTAGGAGACGTACATGTTGGGATAAAGAAAACATGCCAGTAAGTGGTTCATTAGTGCAAGCAACAACTATTGGAGAATGAACTGCAAATGAAAACGTTCTAGCGCGTGCTAGCAATGGTTGGGCATTTTTCGCGAAAGCGATACTATGCGGCGAGACTGATCAGCAATCAATTGAAAAAACAACCTGCATTAACTTTCAAAAGACTTTTTACCGTAGGAACATATTAAACCAGGTGAAAATGGTATGTAGAAACTGGCTAATTCTAACACGAACTCTTTTGGCTAAAATACAAAGTTGACTTTAAGTAAGTTGACTTTAAGTATATGACTAAGAACGAAGTTCTTTGTTAACTTGTGTTGAAAAAAAAACAGACATCCTTATATATTAACACGTCTATCTAGCAACTGGCAAACTTACACAGGTTTCACTATACATTGAATGCCTACTTATTCTCATTCTTTCTTTCATTAAATTGATTGTTATTTACTCAACCATGAATGGAATGATTTACAAGTCAAGCTGCCTCTTTTCTTATTTCTGTGGCCTTGCCTTTTAAATAGTGTATGACTACATGCATGCATACATATGTGCACATTTGCAACTTAACGCATCTAAGTTTTATCGTTTTTATGTACACATAAATGCACCCATATCAAGGAAATCCAAAAATAAATCCATTTAAAAACCAAGCCGCCATACTCACTGCCCGGATTTTTAAATATCTTTAATCAACGATAAGCAATCGCCAACATGTCATGTGTGTACTTCAGTGCTCCTTTGTTATGTGAAAGAGGGGATCGATGGAGGATTGCGCTGGTGGTGTACGCGCTTGCAGTGAAATTGAAGGGTAATTCGGTATCTGGTTGCAGTGTTAAATGAGTAGGGAAACAGATCTCCAATGCTGCACCCTCTTTGTTCGATACCATCTTCTTAAATGGCTTTAAATTGAAAATCCATACCCTGTGCTCTTTAATCGAAAATGAAGATCATTAATAAAACGAATGCATCAAAGAGGTTGAGGAAGTGAAGGATAAGATTATTTACGATCGATTTTTTTTTAATTTACCAGTGTTTTAATTCGGAAGAGTGACAGAAGTACGGTCTGTTGATTTATTTATTGTCTCGCTGTTTCCCTATAACCCTTCGTTTGAACTGATCGTTTGAAGTCAATGAGCTGCGAGGAAGCCCCTACACATTTGGGGAAATAAATCAATGGCAGATGTCATCGAACAAAATTCTTTCAAGACGAGGTGTAGGAATTTGTGGCTTTGAGAGACTTAAGTTTACTTCAATGAATGTACATTATGGAAAAGAATTTTAATTAATTGAAATTAATGCACACGACAACTGTTTTTGCGCTTAATGTGGACAACGTGGTAGATGGAGACCTCGCCTCTAATGGCGTACCCAGCTAGAAAGAGACCTTAATCAGCTGTACGGGTGTACGATACGCTTTGGCGCTTGGTTCACGAACGTGCTAGTTATAGACGCATGTTCACTGATGCCCAGGTCCACACCAGACTTTAGCGCCAGTCAAAGAAGAAGGACAACGTTATAGACGAAGACCCATAGTGCCCAGCTAGAAACGGACCTTAATCAGTTGGGTGTACGAAACAGAAGACGACTAGCTCGCGGCCAAGCTAGTTAGTTTGTTGAGTGAGTCCCAGTTACACACGCCAGCCAAAGAGGAAGATTGCCCACAATTTGGGTGAGTAATCTAATAGTCATCTAATGGATCCAAAAAAGAAAACTAGGCAGTTTACACAAAACATATACGTACCCCACCAAGCACACGTTGAATGTTTTTTCCAGTAAACGACGGAAATACATTTGCATCATAGCGGTGTTTTAAGCACTCAGAGATCATTGTTCTGATACATATCTTGAACGTTTTCCTCGGAAAGATATTTCGTAAGAATAACAAATTTGTAGAAGTGAGTCATCCATTCCTTTTAGGATGATGCCGCCAAAATCCTCTTTAAAATATACTCATTATGAAGAGTGATTCATGCTTCGGGGATAAAAAGGTAAGTCGGATGGAGCCGAAACGGCGGCGGCGCCGTGTTACAACATCCCACGCACGGACAATATTCACTAAAATTTCCAGAGTACATTTCAAAACGTACAAAGAGTGTGTTCGATCGAAAAAACCTAGCATTCACCACACAATCTAATTCAACCAATTTCGAATTGTTTACATACAAGAGAATATGATGACTTCACTGAAACTATGTAAACACGTGCGCCACCCAGTCAGATGCATTTTGAAAAAAATTGTTGACGAAAGCAAGTTCAATGTTTTTGCCGGTTTAAAGCATTTTCCCAAAATAAGCGTATTTTTTCTGTCTCTAAAGTTAGCGGTGTATAGGTACGTGGACGTAAACAAATAATTGTATAACCAAGCGAGTTCATTATCCTCCTAATTGAACGTAGCGCCATCGTGAGAACAATAACAACATTTCAGGGATTGTCCTGCCGTATGGCCACAACACAATTTACCTTCAAATTTATTGATGGTAATTTTGCTTTAGGACACGAAAACCAATTCTTCGCACGAAGTTGTCATATTCCAATTTTCGCCTACAAGACTGATTAACAATGTAGGACTTTACTTTGTATCTATTTACGATGATTGTTGCACATGACATTCGACGAGAAATTGTCGTAAATGTTGGCACGTTGTGTAAAACAAACTGCATGTCCTGAAAAGCTACCTCCAATTGAGCACATATCTTATCCATATATTACGTGTACAATTTCATTTTCATTAAGAGTATGCCTGTGAAATTCATGACTCTATTAAAGACCCATAAAAACATCTCTCGAGAATTACTTTTGCTTTTAACGAGTTTTTGTTGTTGTTCGAGATTGTAGAGTGAAGAATGTACCACACTGACAAGTGTATTTTTATGTACATAGATCCACTAAATTAATACAATAAAAAAAAGTCTAGCCGTCGCAGGCCGATAAAAATGAAAATTGAGAGAAGGCATGGAGGAGATTTTGACACACATTCGTTAAATTCGCTGCTTGTTGATCGCAAAAAGAAATAAAAACTGAAGGAATCTGTAAACACGTCATGTAAATGTTGGTGGCATGAAGTAGGCCAACAAAGTCTCAGGTCGATATAATCGAATTTATTTTACGTATCAAACATACTTCTTATTCCAGCAGGGGACTTTAGACACATGGTGCATCTAAGAAAACTAAGGCTATCAGAAGAAGATCACTGCATATTCTGTGGAGAATCTAATGAATTTCCAGAACTCGAATCTACGAATATTTTGTGAGACACTTGCCCATAAAAGACAAAGATATCTGGGCAAGCTCCTACAGTCAGAGGAAGAAACGAAGTCACTAGAACCATGTCTCATTCTCAGATTCTTAAAGAAAACTGACAGACAATATTCTAGAACAAACATCCACATTGGAACAACAGGAATCCCTAACCTTCAATAAAACTCTTTAAAGAAATGTGTGTGAGGAGTACTCATAAAGGCCCATTCATATGAGCGCCGAACTGCGAACGCGAACTTTCACAAACAACCCTTTTCCAGCAAATATAAACAAAAAGTTAAACTTCTTGGTATGCAAAAAGATTGTAACTGAATTCTCGACTTTTTTCATAGACAAAAATCCCACTAGAAGTTAGTTTAAGTATCCTAATTAATGATTTGAAAGTTCTCTACGAATCAACACACCATACACGGAGGTGGTCGCCAAAAAGTCTTTAGTTTTCCGTAATCGATGGAAGAAATATCTAACCCATTCTGATGTGGCTTCTATTTACAAGGCGTATATAATCGCCCTAAGCGTGAGTACAAAGCTCATATCTGGTCTGATATCTCCAAGAGCTCCCGGAACATACAAATTACACTTTTAGGAGACACCAATATCGCGGGTTCAATAGACTCGCTCGCACATCGACGTAACGTGCTTGCTATTTAAACGATGTAAGCTCAAGTGAGCTAGCCAAATACATTCCTCCTCTCCTTACATTCAATCGCAGTACACATGTCGCCAAGAATGCCGCTCAGTTTACCCTTAAGCCCAATTTCGGAAGCAAAGTCAAATTTAGAGGCTCATTTTTCTGTGGCACTACTCGAATATGGAATGCTCTTTCCATCTCAATATGTTTCTAACAGACTACAATCCGCAGATATTTAAGACCAATGTTCACAGGTACCTTTTCTCCCTCTATACCATCGGCCGTGTTGTGTCTTGACCTCGGTCAATTAAGGGTATTAATAACAACTTGTGGTGGCCCGTAGCGTTGTTGGTAAGTGCTTCGATCCCAACCTCGACACAAATAACTTTCACGACGCCACCTCTTTCGAGTCATTGACAATACTCAAAGATTATTTCCTGTCTAGAAACTTGGCCGTTCGGAGTTCTTCTCAAAACTTGGCCGTTCGGAGTCGGCATAAAACTGTAGGTCCCTTCCACTCGTGAAAGAACAATAGCACGCACAACACGAGTGGTTGCTGAGAAGCTAGGCCCTGGCCCTCTATATGCTGTACCACCACCCATATTGTTATTATTATTATAACAACAACTTGAGTAAGCGCACATTTTAAAAATATAAGTAAAATATAATATCCATATAGTGACTGCCGCTAGTGTTGATAATCATTTGTGCCCGATTTATTTTTGGGCGTTTCCCATGACTTTCTGCAAGATTCCCGGTGATGACTGTTCGCAAATGGAATATTTTTCTTAACGACTGTCATTGTCTGCGACTTGTTGGCATAATCTTGCAACTTCAAGTAGCTCAAAAGAAAGAAGTCTGGGATTGTTAAATGGTGGCCATGACAAATCGCCACAACAGGAGTTTACGTAACCAACAAACGCTTCCTTCACAATATTCAAAGTTGCTCGAGCGGTTGTAACGTTTTATTGAAACCACATGCTCCTCAAGTCGAACTTATCCAATTGTAGCTGTTAGAATTCGTTTATTATGTCCCTGTAACCTGCAGTAACAGATACCGTATTGTGTTGGCGTCATCAAAGAATTACTGCTCAAACACTCCTCTCGCGTAAACGTCCCACCTAACAGTGGCATTGATTGAATGTATTGGCTCTTCGTGCATAACACATGAATTTTCAGGCTTATTTACGTAACAGACGCAAATCAACTTCAAAATCCACGCTGGTTTTTAACAAGATGGTGCAAGGATACTCCCTTAGCGATCCCAGCAGCTATCTCTTTGATTTCAGATAATTCGGATCTCTGTTCAGCTCCGATAAATCTGTTAAATAAGGTTCAAATATCTTGCAGAAGTTTTGTGGACGAAGTCAAAAGTGTCGATTTTTTTGTAGAAGTGTGTCCAAATTGGGACCTTCTATTTTGTGCTTTATGAGCCTGTGGAACCACTTTCCCTTATTCTTAACGCAACAGTGTTCTGATAGCGCTACGTGGCTCATTAAAGGGGCAAATCAAATCTGGAGTCCATTAAGTTAGTTTTATACAAATAATGCCCAAAAAGTCAACGACTAACTACCCAGCCATCAATAAATGCACCTCAAAACGATATCCAAGTCGTAAGGCTCATGTCACATACATTTTAGGCACGCAGTCACAAGGACATATTTTTATGCTAAGAGATAAAAAATACATAAAATCTGTCCTTGGTTCAGAAAATAAGGAAAGACTTTTATTCCATGACATTAACACACTTTCTATTCGTAGACAATCTTCGGGGAGTTAAACTACCTCAGAAGGCCTCGAAAACCCCATTATACGCACTTTGCCACTCATGCAAACAAACCTCTCTGCGACGTTTAATTGCCATGTTTAGTACCATGTATTTGCAAGTTTCCTTCAGGATTCATATGAACTCACCAGTGTGTACTGAAGCCGTAGACACACATCAGTGTCGCCTAGGATACATTAAATTCAAGCAGACACAAACATTCCAAAACCCTTATAACTGTGCACGTTCTCGTAAATTTCGTCAGCACCCGTTTTCTGTTTACTTTCACGTGCAGAAAAAAAGAAGATATAATAACATCATGTGGCTTCGTCGGCATTGTTGAGAGGGTCAGTTAATTGTGAGTCAGCTACAGACCGGCATTTTGGCGATTTCATTTGAAAACAACATAAAAAGTCGATTGCCCGCTGGTTTAATAAGAAAAATAATCTTCAATGCAGATAAGAACGAACACATTATGGTTAACTAAACAAAACAATTAAGAACTCAAATGACTCGTGGTATTATCAGCAAAATTTGCCAGAAGTGTGTGTTTCATTCATCTGTGTACATAGCGTAGAAGTGAGACATCGCAATGTCACACAATCTCTTACCGCTGTGAACACTAGATCAATGGCGAAGGAATTTCTTCGGAAATAGGAATTCGTCACGAATGTACACAATGATTAAAGAAAAAAAGTGATTTAACCAGATTTTTGGGAGGAGATATTTCAATTGCAACTCCATGCGGATAACGCGTTAATTGAAAAGGTTCCAGTTACGGCCTGCCAAAGAAGTCATGGCAAGTCCGCAATAGAATTGCAGAAATCGCAGAAGTTAGAGGCAAACCAGGACTTCGTCTACCCTGGGGTTTTACCTAGTACTTATTAATTGAATCGAGTTTTGTCGATCGGCGTACTCAAAACAAATTATTTTTGGCAGCACGTAATTTATGACGAGTTTCACCGCTGTGACTTCACCTCATTGTGAACTGTCAAAAAGTGAAATGTCAAATTGGTTATAATCGATTGAATCGAAATGGATGCTGCGAATACTCGATTGTTTCGAGTCAACTCAATTGATTTACGTTACGTGCTGGCACCTGTGACTTGCGGCGAAGATTCGGTGAAGAAGGGTACACAACGCCATGAATCAGAACTACAGCTTCATTTTAGCCCGAAGGAATCTTGGAATAGGATAAGCAAAACTACAGAGTTCGATGCATTCGAAACAAAAATTCTACGTCCGAGTTCTGGTCACATCTGAGAGGAAGGTGAATGGAGGAGAAGACACAATCAACAACTCTTCTAGCTGTGCCAGCATGTGGATGTGATCAGAAAGGCAAAAATTTGTCGGCTGCACTGGCTCAGCCACAAGCTGCGTATAGGCACCAGCGAAGAAGGTCTTCGTATCCGATCCTACTGTTTCGAGAAGCAGAGCAAAACCGAAGCTTAGGTAGCGAAGCGAGTCATAGATGGAAGGCAGCTAAATATATCTCAGATTCGGACATTCCACAAATCATGGGCCTACTAAGTATGTAAGTCTAATCTTAGATTACAAATCTGTGGGACTAACGCAATATACTTATTGCGGCGTACCCATGGAATGCGGTCAATTGAAATTGGAAATTTTCGATGTTAAAGTCCATGACGGAATACAGTGCCAGACAAAGCAAAAACAGATGTACAATTTAAATGATTTTAAATCAAAGCTTATTCAGTCTGTATCATACAGATCATTGTACTGAAGTGATGACCCAGGCCTTTAATGGTAATGCGATCCTACTCGGACATCTTTATCAACCAACACATAAACTGAAAAACACTAAGCCAATGACTACAGTTCAAGGCATTTGTCCCTTAATACGGTTACGTTCAATTAGATTCACTTGAATTGAGAACACACAATTAGCTCAACATTACCCGATTATCTCTATCGGTTACACGAAACTACTGTTCTTCTTGAAAGTAAATACCATTCCATGTATACTGCAACCATTTCATGCGAAATCCAACTACATTGGTTCTACAACCAAACCCCAGTGAATTCTCATATTACCTGTCGAAGGGTAACAAGCTGGATTGCTGGGTCCCCACATTTTTTTCCTTCATTCTACTTTGGCTTCGAAAATTAATACCGATGTAAGGCCGGCCGTGACTGCTGCCGTTGTATGCAATTGAAGTTCGCATATGAATAGTAAGTTCTTGTTGTGTTCTCTAATTCGACGTTCTTTTCTTCCTGGATCTATAAATTCGCCTATAGATTATGATCGTTTCGTGAAATAAATACAGACGAAAGACAAACGTGTCCTGTCGCTCACTTTTTATGACGTATGATAATAGACTTCGATTTACGTTGCACATATTAAATGAATAAACAGAAGAAGACGTTAAGTTTATGGTGTTACATGAGTTCTTTTTCCACCATGTGTACGTTGGAAGGAACGTGCAAATATGAATCGATAATGGATTCATATTTTAAGCACACACAGAAATTATGTGTGTATTTCTTGAGCACTAGAGAGAATTTTATCAAGGATACATCGAGGAGTATTTCAAGCACTTTAACACGAAAATGTAAAGAGGAGTGTAAGCCTTCTATAGAAAACGGTGAAATGACTTTATCGAATCCGTATCCACAGTTCACCCTTATTATAGGAACCGAAGGATGAACTGCATTATCGGCCTACAAAAACTCGTAACCTTTTTAAAAAGCTTTTCTGTCAATTTTTCATTTTCATGTTTCAATGTGTGTGTTCAATGTGTGCATTTTGCGAACTTGAAGACATATTCTCAGAATGTTATGTTTTACTTTTCAGAAGCAAATCAAATCCGAGGACTGTTACAACATTTCTAGCTAACATCTTAATACTTGAATACTATACGTTTTATTTTATTATTCCATGAGCCTAAGACCCTTAAGAGCGGTCAACTGCCTGAGCAATAGAATTAAGTCCTCTTTCTCCAGCATGGCACCATTTACACCATTAAGGACTCTAAGCTCAATTAGCTTCCATTGATCCTTAATTGCAGTTACAAGCTGCATGTTGTCTCTTTGGCGATAACGTAGTTCAGTGACTGCTAATAAGCATTGGTAAAATTGTATAGCCTCCCATTTTTTTCTTCAGGCTAACTAACACACTAACTCTCTTCAAAATTTCAAAGACCTTAGTACACAGTTACGATAGAACATTACAGATTACATTTGTAATGTTGATTGCATGAAATCTTGACCTTGACAATCAATCATATTACTAATCGAATTATAAAAGTAAGTGATTACACCCGACTCAGGCACCAACTCGTCTTTTATTTTCTATGAAATCTGCAATCAAGTTGGTATGAATTGTAAATAGGTTTCGTTTTTCTGTAATAAGATTTATTTGACACTACTTTATCGACATCCGCTCACATTCTCGATTGCGGTTGCACCAATAGGAAAACGGATGCGAAAGTAACTCCGCATTCGTACCGGCGCGACATTTCTTAAATCGACATGATTAAGTTCCTTTTTGAGGGTAAGAGTTAAAGTCCCTCCTAAACACGATTTACCACCATCTGTCATTTCTGATAGTAGCAAGAATCTTCTTGTGTGTGAACATAGCCCCGCACGTATGAAAACAAACAAAACACAGTCTGTGGCGGCTTTCTTTATCTTTGATTAAATATGTACCATATACGCAGTGTGTGACTAGTCTGATTGTCTAGACGAATTGTGTACTCGCGTGGGGGGTATCCAGTGATAAGACATGCATTTTACAATAGACATTATAGATATATAGGATCAACACAATTATATCACACCATGATTGACAGTACATATTAATTACTTTCGAAGATTAAATGAAACCGACTTCATCAAGAAGAAATCAATCATATCAATGTATCTTCGATAGAAAGATAAGATATGTAATTGTATTACGTTCTTTAAAACCCTCACACTTCACATAATTAAAGACTGTCCCATAGTTCACACTGGATGAGTCAAACAAGGGGTCAAACTGTTGCCAATGATTAAAAAACATATCAGAACAGAATCTTGAAAAGAACGACGACCCGGCGCCTCCCGGTGAGCTTGTGACAGCAACTTCTGGTCCGCTAACTGGTGCTGGAGCGACACTAAATTTATATCCTCCAGCGGCAACACAACACCCAGACTACTATTGGCCACCGGAACAGAGTTCGCATCTTCATAGGCATTCAGATTTTGTTTAAGATTCTCAAGGTTATGCTAGTTACAGTCCAGAAACCGCAAATATATGGTGATTGGCAAGGTGGTGCCGGTCACTACCGTACCAAAAGGATGGTGTAATTGTCCTCGGCCATCAGGAGCAGTGGAGGTGGGCTGGATCATGGTTCCCCCAGGGTCAATTGGTGTTCCACCTGGCGTAGTCGTATGTGGTCTATCTGAGGTACCAGGAACAAATGCGATAGCAAGTGGTAGCAAGCCGACGTCACTGCCTCCTCAGCATGGGCTAGTAATATTTTAAAAATAATGAAGTTTTTACACTAACGTGAGGATTTTCGTAGGAAACCAAAGGCCTCGCGCTTTCTGAAATCAATATTTTCGACAGTGAAAGGCAGAGAGTGGATGCATTTGTCCTTTTAAAAACCAAAACACAGGTATTACCTGTCACATGTACGTAACCTGATATTCTTACTTATTCACAAAAACCATGTTGTTACTTCATCTTTGAACAAGTAAAACACACATAACAAGCACCAGCAACTTCAGGCGAAATGCAAAATAATCTGACGTCGTTTGCTCTCGAGTTCATCAACAAGCACGAGGAGCTCTCCGAGGATGAGCTAAGCGAAATGTAGCTATCTTGTGTTTCTCTTCCCGTTAGAAATAAACATTACGGTAAACATACAAATCCAAACACAATTATGTTCACGTTCTTCAATACGAATTGGTGTATACTCTATAAACTTTGTTCATATAAATCATGATGTCTTTAGCAGAACTCGATTTGAAATGAGCCAAAGTATTCTAGAAATTTACAAATTACTGAATGTAAACATTACCGACTAAGAATGCGCACACAAACACAACACTGCCGCAAGAAGACTTCAGACAGACATGAAATATGCATCTGCACATCCTTGAAATTGTACAGGTTCTTGAAGATAATTTGCAATCATCTCTCTTCGCTTTGCCAACGTTAGTCGCCGCGTCGGTCGCTTCGGTATGATAAAAGTACAGCTGTGTTTGATATCTTTCAGTGCCGTCGAATAACAACCTGCTTGGACAAGTCTCTTTATTAATTTGCATTTATTTCAATAACAGTTAAGAGGGTACATATATTATATGCACTTTGGTATATAGAATGCAAACATCTCATCAATTATCGCGTATAGTGATTAAACATGTTTGCGAAAATTATAAACTTGATTAAATGTCATCAAAATTGTGTACGTAATTCAGATTTATTGAAAATATCTGGTATTTGACTAGAGTTTAAATCAATAGGAGCCAATTAAGAAACGTGATTTCATGATTGACAAGTCATATTTTTCAGGTTTTTTGAAACAATACACTGATCAATATGACGTCGATAAATCATCTGTCTAGCTTTTTTAGGAGGCACGTATTGCGAGCACTATTTTTTGTAAATACTTACAAAAATTGATTTTGGCAACAGTCCACCGTTTACACTTTGGTATCAATGCCATTCTCGCTTTATGCACTGTAAAAGTCATGCCTGCATAACCGGTTCCAGTCCTCCGGTTCAGTCAAAACGTTCAAGTTTTTAGGTCAACAAGAGGAAAGTAAAAATGGTCGATAGTGTGTCATGCAGTAATTAGGAAGCAGTCTGGGGGCTTCTATCATAATTTGGAGGCACAAGGAGCTTACATTCAGGTCACCTATCGTCCCGTATTTTTACATCCCGCCCAAGTTTGTTTTTTGTTATACGATACGTAGAATGTACCGTTTTCACAATAAATTTGTATAAAAAAAACAATGTTTGAAACTGCAAACGCACCCTTAAGTAACCACTTGCAGCGATCTACTACAAAAGAAAACAAATGTTTTATTTTGACGAATTATATTTATTGATTTGCTTGAATTTATTATAAAAGTAATCAAAATATGAAATTCATCCATTTTCTCCATTTTTTAAATTTTGTCCCGTGTTTTCCTCGACGAAATATGGTCATTGACCTAAGAAGTACAATCCCTTTGTCAAATGTCAAACCACGAGAATGTACCAAATTCCATGTAATTTTATATAGCCAAATTTAAACTCTTGTAAAAACTCTGCGAACTCAATGTAAACACATCGATTCCCCTATTTGAAACCGTTACACGTGATAAGGGGATACTTTAAATTATATGACAAAGATTTAAATGAAATCATTAAATAAATGCTAAACCCATTCAAAGAACAATAAATTATGGACACATTAAGTACTTCTAACGCACACCTCATCAGGCCGTGCCATTAGTCCCTATGCCATCGTTCACAATGTCGCTCAAGTTGGTTGAGCAACTAAATCAGGATCCGCGATCAAAGAACTGATTAATTCACTTATACGAATTTGAATGATCCGCACTATAAAAGCAAAAATAGTCAAATGTATGCAGATTAAGCATGCTCTCCCTGCGCTACTTAAGAAGATACATGGTTTAACCGTCGAACGGACTGAAATTCTTGTATAAAGAGAACGCGCTGAATGTGCTTAGTCTAGCATATTGTTTGTTGTTTTTTTTTTACATTCGAAGCCCTAACTGGAACACGCTCTATCGCACGAATGGAGAAAAAGATAAATTATTCAAATTCAATCAAAAGCGGCAATCATGCAAAAAATTGGATAGTGGTGTTTGGCAAGCTTGTTTCACCACGTCTCCTCTCCACGGTCTGGTTAACATGCTGTCTAGTCGTCTGTTAGTAACTGATCTAGATAGAACACGTTAAAAAAAAGAAGTCGGATAAAAAGATGATATGATTCATGTTTCAGTTTCCTCGTTGATCACTGTCTGCTTTTGTGAGGGAATACAAAAAGAAAAAGAAAAATTACGACCAATTGAAGGCAATCAATCGAAACGAAACAAAATAATAACACCGTCTATTCGAATTTAAATCGCCACTGTTGCGGACAAGGATATGTATCTTTGGTTTGAAATTACTGTACGAAATAATTTGTATGCAAGCCGCTTCTAACTTATGCGCACTACGGTCTAATATGGCAAAATAAAATATCCAACGGATGCCATGCGCATATGTGTATGTGCATTACAATTTATAGATATGGTCAGCGCTGTGTTATTGCATCGCTGCACAGCGACTGAATTTAAAGAAAAAATGAAGCCGAATGAATGAACGCACTTATGCGATAAACCCAACTCTTTGTATGTTAATCAATCCTTGCGGCCAAAGTTGAGTGTTCGAATAAGAGAAGGTTATCGCCACCAGAAAATAAGTTCCACATCACGGTCACGTCTTTTGAAGATCATCAATGATTTATTTTGTTTCGGTAGAACATTAAAGAAATATTTATTTAGGCATTAACCTTAACACCCGCTTCTGTCATAGTTGTGTTGTACCAAGAATCAGCACAAAGCACTGAAATGAACTCACAATCAAACAGATCTTGTGTTGTTTACGTTATCAGCAGCAATTGCTCTACCAGTTTTAATTATAAATTGGAAAACAATACGATCGCATTTGTGCTCTGATAACACACAACAAACACTGAGTCACATGCAATCCCCACCACAGAGGCAGTGTCTAACCTTGACAGCTTATTCAATTCAAATTCAATCCGATTGCAGAGTGGAAGCAATATTTGTTGCGATCTACACACCATCATTTCTCAAGCCTAAGGTTAAAATAATGTGCAAATTATTTTATAACTGCGACCATCTGTGGGGTACAATGATCTGAGTGCCGCATGCAGAGCCGACTTGGTGTGGGGATACACTACTACCCCACGGAAACAACTAATGACAAGATCAACTTTGCGATCTCTATCCATGCGTTGGTGTTCTTAATCGCATTCATAAATAACTCGATCATTACGCTTCGGAGTTCGCTGAACATTTATTCAACACATTCTGGTGAATGTGCAAATTCAATTAATTATCTCCTCCAGCTAAAAGAAAGTAAAACGAATATTTTTCATTTGGGTATACCTGGTCTCTGCGATTCTGTGTTTCTTAGATACCAGTTCCAGACATCAGTGATAGATCTTGTGATTGACGAGATATTTTTTATATATTGTACACATTAGATTTGCATGCATGTGGACATGTGTGTTCATAAGTATACAGTGCGGCAAATTATAATTCGTACACTCATTATTTTTGCTCATGAAGATCATTCTCCTCTTAAAACAGGAGTTGCACCACGGATTTGAAGTCCAGTAGTTTTGTTCTTTCGCTCTTCCCCATCACTATTTCTTTGGGCTCAAGACGCAATTGAGTAGTAGAACTATATTTCGAAGGCCAAAGCTAACATCATGTAGGATATTGATTATACTTATCGTGCTCTATGATGCGGAAGGCAACACAATCTTAAGAGCAGATGAAGAAACCCGTGGTCGATTTGAGACTTTCGTCCAATCTTTGGTTTCGTTGATGGCTTTTAGAGAAGAAGACTCGCCCATGAACTGCCCGTTCTTGAAACATACAGCGACATAAGCCCCGACGTCTATGAATTTCACACCTAAGATGGCTGGGCCAAGAGTCTTCAACTCCAACCAGTGGGACAACGCAATAGAGGACGCCCACAAGTACAGAAGAATATTTGCCAATCTAGCGTGTGATTGGAGGCAGCTAGCTAAAGATCGTGCAAATTGGAGAAACTAGTTGCCTGAGGCCCAGGCCGACTCCTGATGGTATCGCCATGAGAAGAAGTTCAATCGCTTAGGCATCTGGCAAAGCTTGTTCCAAAGCTCTGTGCAACTATACCATAGATTGAATCTTTTCTTCCAATATCCAGAAATCACGTCTCGGAGCTACTAAATAGCTTTTCATCCGCATCAAAAGAGGGCTCTTGTAATCATTTGCGTTCTTTGCATCGAGGTAGTAAACAATGTCAAGAGGATACATACAGTATGGTTTAGTTAGACGGAGCCCTTTACTACTTCGAAGTTATACCTTACTTTTGAGGTCTATTCTGAAATGTCTGGTCAACTTTTTAAATTTCTCGTGCTGTATGTAAATTTTTAAAAACAGAGGTGTGATTTTTTTTTTTTTAATTGTTTATAATACAACGCATATGGGGAAGAACGTGCAAAAACAAATGAATCACCCTATCGAAAGATGTTCTAATTTTTGCAAACTTTTGAAATTTGGTTTTCCTTTCTGAGACACTGCGAGACATCAGCGCGTGACGAAAAAACATTACATCCACTCAAAGACACTGGCGTGCGCCGATTACACGGACGGGACCGTAGTTTTTGTGAGGACGCCATGGAGGCGTTAAGCAAGAGGGTGTTACCTCAGGAGCGACAATGGATATTTTGAAGCAAGCGTTCCCCGTTTTGGCGATTTGTCATTGCTTTCTTTGGGGCTTCTTGAAGTCGCGGATTATTATGCCAACAAGCTTCAGAGAATCGCAGTACTTAAGACAAATATTCGAAGGGACTGCGAACAGTTATCACCGGAAATCTTGCAGAAATTTATGGAAAGTGCAATAAAACGGGCGCAAATGTTTATTAACACAAAAACTGAACAGGAATAATTGTTAAGGCCCAAATATGTCCATCATTTTTAGTAAAAAATAGTTTAAAACATAATTGATTGATAAATTTTGCGTCACCTTGTGTTCTTCACTACACTAAAATACACTACAAACAGTTCTTGTTGTACAACTGGTAGTTTCTTCACGGCTGAATTAATAAATATCAAAATGACATACCCAAAAGAAGGAGAAAACAACATCAAAAATGTACGTAGGTTCTATACATAGCAACAGCAACTGTTACTACTGCGAATAGTTTGCAACCAATCAATAAACTATTGACCTTTCGAAGAAGAAAATTGATTTGTAAACACACATGGTAGATCTTCGCCAGAATTCGCTAAAATAATTAGCAGATGCCCATTATACAATGTGGCAAATTACTGCAAAAAAAGAATCAACGAAAATAAGCAAAAGAACCAAAACAGGTTATTCCTGACCATAAGACATCATTTGATTTTTTTCAATTTCGCAAGCTTTGTGGAGAACTGATGGCTGCTGAAGCGCAGCCAGCCGACTTCAGTAAGCGCAAAATATGTGCAAGAATCATGTGCATAAATTTGGGGTCCAAAATGATTACGGTTGGTGGTTTTTCATAGAACGCTTGAAAAGAACATGCATGAGCACTGAGCAACAATTTAGGATAATCTTCCAACAGTTCCTTTAACATTTTAGGACCTCCACGCGGAAGCGTTGGAAATGATGATGAACGCATTGTTTTTCCGTGCAATGAATTTGTACATTGTCTAATAATAATATAGATGGCGCTTTAGTACTTACAGGACCAGGGCCTGGCTTCTCAGCAACCACTCGTGTTATAGGCCTTATTGTTCTTTCACGAGTGGAATGGACCTACAGTTTTATGCCAACTCCGAACGCCTTTTTGTAGACAGAAGCATCCTTTAGCACTGTCAGTGACTCGAAAGTGGGGGGAACGTACATAGTGCCGAGGTTCAAGTACATAGACGCATGTGTCCACAACGCGACGAGCAACTGCTAAAGAGCAGTCACACTTAGGCCAGGTTAAGCCCATTGTGATACCACTCGAATTGACCTCTCCTAACACTGGAACCAGTTGGTGCTGCTAATGAATCGATTTAGTTGGCCAATGCTGGCACTATTAAGCTCGTTACGGCCGCTGAAATAGAAGGCTCCTAGGTGCAGGAACGAGGTGGACTGATTGACCGTTTTAGGTTAAGTGATGGCCAGATTTCTTTTGTTTTAAGGCAGGTGGTGCCTTTTAGCCATTTGTCATTAGCGGTTTTTTGTGATTAACTGTGTGGATCCTAACAAGATGGTAAGCTGTAGCGATCGGCATGGAAAGTGGTACCTCTGCTATTGATAGGGATGAGATTGTACCACACCTAGCGAGTTCATCGGCTTTGCAGTTTCCTAGTATGTCACAGTATTCTGGCACCCACATGAGGTGAATGTTCAAATTCTCCGCCATCTTGTTAAGAGACAGCCTGCAATTAAGGGATGTTTTTGAGTAGAACATGACAGTGTCCAGGGATTTTATGGCGGCCTGACTATCGGAACAGATGGTGATATCCCTTTTTGATATCACGTTGTTTTTGAGCCATGACAGTGCCTCCTTAATCGCAATGGTTTTTGCTTGAAAAACGCTACAGTGATCAGGGAGCTTCACGGAGATAGCAATGTTGAGGTCTTGAGAATAGACACCCGCACCCACCCCTTCTTTTGTCTTTGATCCATCTGTGAAAATGCGCAGAGGATCTTTCAGCGTTTGCCTATCTGATATCCAGTCCGATCTGAAAGGAATTGATTGAGAATTTCTTCTCGAAGATTGCCTGGGGTAGTAAGCGGTCAGTGTCGCTAGGAAGGAAATTGAATTCCTTGAGAATGCTTGAGTGGCCAGTGTTGACTTCGGATCACAATCGGAGTGTTTGTGAGGCTCAAGGCTGACTAGTGCTTTTCCTAGTGTAATTTTTTAGGCCGAGATACATGTAGTCAGACTACTACCACTGATCGACAACTTCAGTGATTTTGCCTTAATTCGATCGCAATGGACGCAAATGACCACATTTTTGAACCGGACAAAGCCTCATATCTCTGGGATTCGAGCTGGAGACCCCTCTAACCAAGGGCAGGCACTCAACCAACTGTAAGTGAACATATGTCTGCAGGTCGTCAGTTTCTATACTGAATACTGTTTGAATGAAGGGAATACTCACTTCACAACAGCCATTCCACAATGCAACCTCAATTGAGCGAATGAATAGATGGCTGCCATTAAAACTTTCCTCGTTAACCTTGAATTTGTGTGCATGAAGTGAATGCGAAGAGATCAAACATAGTCAAATAAATGCTTTTAATTGGCCCCACCTACTTCAGATCTGATAATTTGTTATGCTGTTGATGCGCAATTGCGATTAATAACAGGCGCTCGTCCAGGTATACCACACAGAGAGTTTGTTTAAAAAAGCAAATAAATCTACCTCCAGGGCGACTGAAGGCAGTTGTGGCAAAACAACCACATCCTCTGCCAAATACCGATTTCAATAAAAAAATAATAATGGGAACATCACGGCGGGAGTGTGTTTTTCATTTTTTATTTTTGAAACTCGCAATAAAAATATGGCGCTTCATTCCAAACCTGGCAAACAACATTTCAAATGAAAACGACACTTACACTTTACAAAAACCTTGGACAAACGACAAGACCAAAGGACATTTAATTAATCAAAATTCATCTAAAAAAAAAACGCCCAACAATCTACGCTTAATCTTATCGAAGTAGCTTCTCTATGTTCAAGCCAACATTGTGGCCCGCCACTCGAATGACTGTCTTTTGCGAGCATTATAATGATTGCACATTGCAAATAGAAGGGACTAAGTGGTCGCCAAATAAACCGAAACAAAGGAAATACATATGTACTGTGCTTCTGTGCATTAATGAATGGTTTCACTCGTACACGATGGGCTCCGCACATCAAGTGCAAAACAAATCATGTTTTGTTTTATGAACTACGGATAGGACCTCTTATCCGTGCTCATGTTTGATTTCACCACCTCGGCATACACGAAACGCTTGCTTATATATTCCCCCCCACTCAGCAAAGAAAAATGCAACAATAATCTTGAGGTATGTACATTCACTTGTATATGTCTGCTTAACGTACGCCTATTTGCATACATGCATCTATCCCTTTTGCGTTTTTTCCCGTTTTCCGGTTTTCGTATATTTCCTACGATAATGTACATTTTTTGGCGTTCAGACTATTTACTGTTTTGGTTCAAGGACATTTTGTTTTATTATTTAAAAAATCTCCTCACACCAAGTAGACAAATGCATCGAGTTTATTCATCAGCTTTTCAAGCACGTGCATTGGCATATGTATGGTCATACGTATGAACGTGTCCTTTGTAGACGCATGAATGTATTTCAAGGTTTCGTTATTTATCAAAAGGGGTTTTTCAAAATTAAGAATAACCGCTTGAATACTCTCTCTGGTTTGGAGGACTTATTACTTGAATACGCTTAGATTTCGCCTCAATTTGTGAATACGCCTTTGTTTTCTAAAAGATCAAAAGGATAGAACTAGGACGATGCTTCTTTGGTACGTTGTGTAATGGAAATCGTCTGTGGTCTGCACTTGAAAGACTTCCAAAAAAGTACGTCCCTGGTGGCTTGGCTATTAGAAATGATGTGCAAATTAAATTGAAGTTGATTTATGTTAGGTTGAAGTTGCTGACTGCTGTTGTACGAGAGGACAGCAGGCACACTTACGCCAGCGTAGCCCCATAGACCATTGTGGTACAACGCGGATCTATGCCTATTTCACAGACCATTTTGTGAGGAGAGGATAAACCAATATTTACGTCGCTTAGTTCGGTCAGGTTATTGAAGTTATAGGCTGAGACAGAGAGGACTACATTTGCACAACTAGTGTACTGTTTCTCCCTCATTTTTGTCTCTGGAGCTCCTGCAGACGATTTTGTAAGGGAGGCCTCTCCTTAAGGCGTGTACGCCAATGGAGCAATTTCCCTTTAATGACGTCAATGAGGGTTATAGGATTAGTTATTTTTATATTGATCAGGTCAAGTAATCGTTTTGGGTCCAGAATAGGCCAGAGATGTTTTGGAATCCTTTGCCAGTTGGCCATCTATGATTTGCTTGAGCAAGTTCGTCCGCTTTGCAATTCTCTGAATTTCAGATAGCCTTGGAGTAAAAGGTGACTCAGCTCAGAGATTTAATGGCTGCGTAACTGTCGGAACAGATAGCGATATCTTTTCGTGATACACATTGCTACACATTGTTTTTTCTAGTCAGGATAGAGCCCCTTCATGGCATGCCTGGAAGACGCTGCAATGATTCGGAAATCGAAAAGACAGCGGAAGACGCCAGCACCTACACCTGCGTCCATCTTCGATCCATCAGTGAAAACTCGCAGTGGACCCTCCAGCGTCTGATGTCCAGATATCCAGTAAGACCAAAGGGTGATGTTGGATGACAAGTTTTCTCGAAGGAGTTCGTGTAAATAGATACACTTTCAGAGGATCGTGGATTGTCGAGATCGAAGTACTTTCCATAGACGCAGCGATCTCAACCAGATCGCCATATAAGATGCTTGTTGTCTACCAACAAGGTCTATCGGTGAGAGCGATGATCAAAGCAACGGAGAGTGTCTGTATTGCTCCACAAATCCACACGCGGTATATCCTCTGGTTTAGCGATGGGCGATTGCGAATGAAATTCACAATCGAATAAATTTTTCGAATTATGCGATTGTATTTATTTATAATTGCCAATCGCTACTCTGGATCCGTTCTAGCGTTCTAGAGACGTGTCCTTACTGACACGTTTCTGGATATTCAGCTTCCAGTTCAGTGACATGTCCAGTATAAGACCTGGAAATTTGAGCTTTAATGAGGGAGGGTCGACGAAGTCAGGCACTTTGTACTTAATAGTGAATAGGACTACGTCCGTTTTTTGTGGATTGACTGGTCGCGTTCACTGGTTCACTTCACCAGCTTCACCAGAAGGCTTCATTTAGGGAAATAGCAAAATTCATTGTTAACTCTCAACGCCTAAGTACTCTTTCGTGTCAACAATCACACAAGTCATTAATAAAACTCTAAGTATTGTTCAATTCTTCGTATCTCCTATTCAAACACCTATGTATATCCTGAAAATGTAACTGGCAACAGAAAAATTACAGTAGCATGTAGTTCTTTGACATAAGTTATTTTTCAATCCATCAACCAGGTGCGGTGATGGATTAATCATTTCCGTTTCCTTCTCCACACATCACAAAGAGAATTCCCATTTCCACACAATTGTCCAAAATGCAACATAAATTTCCTTTAACGCCATTCATCCCTTCGTTTCAGTGATTAATTTGAAGCCATACAAGTATTGTCATTTAATGAGATACGTTTGTTGATATAATAAGCATTTCGCAAACGATTCCTTTGTGGAAGTCTGTGGAAAGAATGAATAAAATGTCTCCCAAAGTGATCCGCCGCAAGGAGGCGTGCGGCTTGTGACTCATTTGAGTTTTTATAGCAGATTTATCATGTCAAAGTGAATTAAAATTAAAATAATTCTTAGCCCCACGTACGATGACTCTTGTTGTTAACGACAAAAAACATGCGGCAAAAGGCGTACATACACTCATTACGTACATTTGCATGCATGACTTCTTATTTTTTTGTATATAAATACATCTGTGACAGCTACCGAATTTGTGGGATAATCACACCGCCTTCGCAAATCATGAAAAAAAAAGCCGGTACTTAAGCACATAACCGCCCCGGCAATGGTTACTTAATATTTTAATCACTTAAACACGAACAGTGAAAGTGCGAAAAGAATTCTGAAATACAAGCACACTTAAAGACGTGTGAATAGTCGATGGTTTTCATATGAAGGCTTCAACTTTAGGATAGAAACAAAAGAACTTAATGTTATATAAACAACATGCTGAACGAACAAAGAACTGTTTTGCTTCTTTTATTGGAATGAAGTGGGAATGCATGCATGCAAATTTCTGTGAAATGCCCTGTAGGCGAATCGATGGAAAACAGAAATACTCTTTGAATGAATTAGTTAAAGCAAGAAAAAAACTTGTCTTAACAAGAAAGGGAAAGGAAGTGTATCTGTTTTCAAAAGTGTTTGTCAATAAATCGAATCAGTAATTAAGAAAATTTACTGAATGGACAACAAGCTTGTAAAAGAATAAACTAAGAAGTTAAACATTGCTGTTTTCAGACAGCAACACAAAGAAAAATGCTGAAAAACTTCTTTGTGTGGCATTTCACCGTTCAGCGATATCTTTAACCAGTTGACTTCTGTTGGCTGGGGTCATTCTCCACTTGCTTGCGCTATCTTTGAAGCTGGCGTCTTCTGCAGTGGATCCCTATACGTTTGGATAAATTGCTCACGTCGCTGTAAGGGCCACACAGTTTATGATTGAATGTGTCATGCCCAGTTTCATAGTGAAGGTTTAAAGCTCAGCTGAATTTTGAACAGAGTTCAAGTTTTGGTTAAACTGGTCCGCTTTCACAGTCAAATCAGAACTTCAGGTCAGTTGAACTTCGTTTCTGTAAAGCGATAAAATAAACCTGACAGCACTTTGCTCTGTCTTTGTTCTATCCATGTATCGGCTGCAATTTTTAAAGGCTGAGATGCAGAACCACCACACTGCAGCACTGTGAAACTGGGCTTTACTCGCTAACTATACAAGAAATGCCAAAACTAGACACGGTGCACCCACCATGTTTCCATACGCGCTGGAAGGTGTGGCGAGAAACGATGATTGAACAAACAGGGCTAAGTTGAGTTCCCTGGTGTGAACCGAAATGATAAGGGTCTGTTAGATTAGTGCCAAACTTTGATCTTGTAAGCGATATTAAGAAGACTTTTGCTGAAAACAGATGTGTAGAATTCCCCATGCTGCTAACTTAGAATATAGGTACAGGATTATTATGTAGCTAATTACGCGCAAATTCTGCATGTGGAGCAGAGCTGCATTGTCTCTAATTATAATTTCTCTGTGCAGAGATAACAGAACATACAAAAAAATGTATATATTCGAAGCGGCTAGTTGGCACCACTGTCATCTGATTTTTGGCATTTGTTTTTTTTTTTTTCGTTTGTTGTTTAAAAGCTTTATAGGTCTGTTCTCGTACCCAAAATAAACAGTACAAAACAGCGAAAGTCTCCGAAAGTCTGTTCCCGCAGACAAAATATGGGTTTTGTCTTTTATGTCAAACGTACGCTCTCTCGAGAGAGAGAGTAAAAAATGTTCCACCCTGTCAAGTTTAATTCAACAAATTTCTGTGGGTCCTATTTAATTTACAACTTTTGCTGTAAGTTTTAACATATGGCCAGAGGTTCATTGATGTAGATCTACTTCATTATTGAATTTTCATGCATTTGCTATGTAGCCTTATTTTCTACTCCGTTTATTTTGATTATATTTATAATGCATTATTCTCGCAAAAATCTGCCACGTTCTTTAACACCTCTTCTATAGCCAAGATTCCATAGGCTTATTTGCGCTTTAGCACGGCTCCGTCTGTGGCTTGAAAATGAACATATTCAGTAGTAGGAGCCGCTGTTTTATACTTGGTGATTACCTTTTCCAATAAATATGTACTTAGTTTTTATATTTTTTTATTTCTGCTTCACTTTTTGTAAATCTACTTCGCTTTTTTTGGCAATTTGCGTCACTTTCTGACATCTCTCACAAATACAAAAGATCTCTTAAAAAGTAGCATAATTTTCTCTAAGAGATTTTTAACCTCCCTCTTAAAAAAATTGCTGACTTCACATATTGGTTCTGAATGTACGGCAATAGATCATAGGTCTGTTTGACTTGTACACGCGAAAATCGCAATTTTCTTTTTGATTTAATATATTTCAGGATATCCATTGCAAACAAACTTATCCAGATTTTGACAGCAACTGACGTGACGTGAAATGTATTAAATTCAGCCCGTGAGTTTCGTATACAGATATGCATGCAGCGCTGCTTACAGAACCAGTATTATCCCTCCATATTTGACGCAGATTTTCTCCTCGTTTGGAATTTGATATTAGTAACAAATCCCAAGTTATCCCAAGTATCGTCCAGTCCTACAAGGTATACTACTCACTGCGCCAATTTGGAAACAATTTGGTAAAACGAAAACGTTACATCATAAATGAAGGAAACCAGCTGCGCTTTGAGTCAAGAGCATCTCCTTACGAACCTTTGGCGGCAACAAGGCTACTGAATGCCTTTTCGGATCAGCAGTTCATTCCAGGCGCCTATAATACATAACATCTGTTACCTCATGTGTATACATGGTGCCAACTCCCACTGAAGTCAATAGTAAAACTCTTTTTTGCATCAATATGCACCACTTACTTATTTGAAAAGTCAGCTTGAACTATTTTAAACCATGTATGTAGGTTTCCTAAACTTAACTTCACAGATGATTTGGCAAACAAAAAAATATCCCACGCAGTAAAACAGTCAGCCATACCATCTGATAAAATAAACCTACTGAGGAAGTAGACACTTCTCCTTGTCCCCTTCAGAGATCGATACACGAAAAATAAAAACAAACAAAAAACCACTCAGAAACCATATTTGGTGGGATTTTCAAAAGGCCTGATGCTTTTACAATACGCGCGCGCACGCTCAACTGGCTTTGATTTGAAATTATGGTTTGCCAATATCGCTGTCGTTAACCCTGACGTATATACACACTCACTCATATGGATATATACACGTCGAATCAGCCGACACCAGATACCATGGTTTCATTTTCAATTGAAGAATTCTGAGTAAGCCCGTTTCTAAATATGGTAATGAAAAAGAAAAGTATTTACGCAATGAAGTGAGACGTGAAGTAAATACGAAGTATGCAACACTCACACCAGATGTTTTGTTCTTTTATTTACTTATTTCAATAAGTGCTCGGCGAGAAGTGACAGAATGCGAAAAGGAAGATTTAAATACCAAAGAGATGAAGAAATGCACTCATTGATACGAGAATAAGAAAAAAATCAACTTTCTTCATGTGTTAATAAATTTGAAAAATAAGACCTATCACCTTACCGCAGAACAGATTCGAATCGGATGTATTCACAGTGAAATCGAAAGCTCTTTTGAACAAAGGAATACAATCTGTTCGGGCACCGGACAAGATATTAATATTTTGCACAAATTTCGATGTTGAATATTTAAGATTTTACACATCTCATAAACTACTTCTTTGTTAACTTTCTCACCAGAAGAGCGCCGTTGATGATATACAGTAGTCGGAAAAATAAATGGCACCTATTTGTCACGCACGTATATTTAAGTGTGCTAAAATAAGAGTAAGCTTCAAATGTGCTTATGAATATTCAAATTGCAGTCGACCGGGATCGGAGTTGGGAGCCGCTGTAACATAGTTAGTGGTGGGAACAAATAAACTAGACATAGTTACCGTATAGCTGTCGTGTACAAGTGGAGAATTTTATGCAACTTGATAAGCGTGACCAAACAGTGATAGCGAGAAAAATATTTATCTAGAGAGAGCCTTGTTGACTGAGATTCAAGTTCACCCTCGACTAAAGTGCTGCAAAGAAATATGTATTCCACTCGAACGGACCGGTAGAGAAAATCTTAATTTTAATTTTCTTAAATGTCCCTGAATAGAATAACTGATGCATCAATTTCTGACGTAAGACTGTAGATTGATTCTTACACTTGATGTCTTTTCAGCCAATTGCGAAGCAGACAGGTAGCCAGAAACGGAACAGCAATTAGACCAACGATTTAAAACAAGTGCGCAGTGGTCGTGAAAGATGAAAGAACCTTAGCACGTGATTTTATGCGAAACAGATACATATGGCCAAAAATTGTCCTCAAAAGAACCAGGGAAATACTGAGTTTAGGCAGGAAAAACCTAAGAACTAGGAGTTTTTAGAGTATAGTGACCAGATTTATTTGAAGAAAAAGCGGGACACATTTCCAAAGCTTCGCAGGTAGCAAAAATTATGTTTTTTTTTAAATTATATAGTACGCAACATAAACGACAAATGCCATATTTATTAAAAAAAAATAACAGTCTTCATAACAATTGTGATTTGAAAACAGAAAACACATATATTAATCTTCAAACATTTTGTTTGGTAATTACTTTAAAAAATCAGCCTCAATATTTCTGATGTTTTTGATTTAAAACTGACAGACTACAAGCTAAGCTGACAATTCATTTAACATGGAATATACATTTACTTCATTGAACGTTTGTTTTATATGTGCTGGTTTAGATGCACAGGCATGTAAGCCAGTATTTATAAAATTGCTTTTTTTGAGAATTGTTGAGACCAACACACATTTTTACAAATGCAGAAAAAACGGGACATTTAGCGGGACAGATATGGACGCGGGACAAAGATCTGAAAAACGGGACTGTCCCGCTAAAAGGATGTGAAATCAATCGTGAAATTTATCCAAGTTTGAAGAATAACGGACGGTAATCGGCTCGGTGGTAACACAATGAACCTTTGGGCCTTCACCTAACCATAACCTACAGTTGATTTGCGGTATAAGTTTAGCATTCGAAGTCGCCACAAAACTGTGGATCCCGCCCATGTGAGCACAATTCATCAATTTCATCTCGGACTATAGTACAAAAACTTATTTATTCACACAAAATTAACGAAGAAATTTTGAATACTATTTTGAAGATGTAACTCAATGCTGCTTCGTGGAGAAACAGACAGACGCGATAATGGCGTTCCAATCATCGATTTCAGAAGTTCGATGCAGCTGGTGAATATTCTATTGCCAACTTCTACACCAAAGTGAACTGAACAAATGACTAGTGGAGACCGGACGTAGAAAACTCTTTGGCAAACGTTGCTTATTCGGTTTATGGAAACACTGCTTCTTTTATTGCTGTACTGTCCGAGGTAAATCACCACCTTAACCAATAAGAATCACCATCCAGCTCTCTCCAGCTAGTACCTATATGCGTCATCTCGATCAATATTTTCTGTTGCGTTGTCCAAATGACAAGGTTTCGAACCCGATTCGTAGTGTCCATCCGCTCTAGCCATCTTAACCGTTAGATCCGATGACGTTGAACTAGGTGCATATCGCTGTACAGTCCCCACAGTTCGCAGTTGAATCTTCTCTTGCGCAATCAACATTGAGGTGTTCGAAGGCCTTGACCAACTCAAAGTTTTAAAGATGTCGCTCAATGCTTATTCTACTCAGACCGGTGTATCTACTTCGTGGAGAACCAGACAGAGGCGATAATGATGAACCTCAAAGTTTCTGCTGTCCATTGTAACTATCTGTCCGAGACGTTGATGTCATGTTATGAGTCTTTTTGTGATCCATATACTTAGTTTTGCCCTGATTTGCTAAACTCATTTAAGTCACTTCCGCTTTAATGCCAGCAAACGCCTCATTGATGGCTTGTTGTGTTCGTCCAATCACGTCAAAGTCATCCGTAAGCGTAAGCAATCAGTTGAACGGATTTTTGGAAGGTCCTGACTGTGGTGTTGGCGTGGGTGAATTTTGAACGATCTTATAAATAAATAACATGACAGCGTGTCGTGTTGCTTGAAAACAGTTTGACATTGGTGAGATTCTCCATCGTCGTGCTGTTCCTGACAAGTTTGGCAGGAATGTCAAAACTAGACATGGCGTTGTATTGCTCCCCCCTATGCACGCTGTCATATGCAGCGTAGAAATCGACAAATAGATGGTGGGTGTCTATCAGCATCTCTTTCTTCCACGATCTGCCAAGTGTGAAGATTTGGTCGATGGTGGCCTGCCGCAGCCTGATACTGCACTGGTAAGAGGGTCTTCGCATACGAGTCTCTTGGTTCGATAATGGGAGGAAGACGGAATCTCTGGTATAAAGACCAAGTTATCACAAGACCTAGTCTTGATTACTGGAAACAGAGTTTCGTCAGCCATGAAAAGCAGCAGTTTGTTCCAACTCAGACCCTCCACGGGTTGTAAGCCTGATAAGTAACTTCTTCACTTGCCACTCGTGTTGTGTGACTAAAGAACCTACAATTTCATGTCGACTACGATTAGGAATGTGTCACGAACGATTTTAACTAACCTCCAACATTTAGTATCCTACATGAAAACTACTTTCATTTTCCTAGTACCAACAACGAAATACCTAAGAATTGCTGTGTTTCCAACGAGAGGACATTTTCGCAACCTAATCGTAACACGCTCCATTCTCGGTAAATTTTGCTCTCATTCTTCTGACGCATATTTTTATTAAATTTAATTACCCTTTACTATGAAATTCTCCATGAACACACGTGCACCGTTTAAGCACGCATAATGCTTCATTTATGTACGTCGGGATGATATGGTCCTACCCATCTACCTCAGTTCACGCAACAAAGTGAGTAAAACGTGAACGAATTAAACACACCCAGGGCAAAGATGAAGAGAGAACCTTGCACGGATACCTAGAACTTCTCCACTCCTTCCAATCATCATTTCTTGCATGCGACACTTAACCAGATCCATCATGCGCTGTTTTCCTTTAACTGCCAGACAGCAGTAATTCTAGGAAAAAATTTAATTTATATCCACCTCGAACGACCCACATGAAAAATAACCTATGAAGAAGTTTTCCTTTTAAAAGTGTCAACCACAACAGAGATTCCTCAAAGATGCATGACGAATCGGATCTCTTGTGTTTTATGGGCACCATCAAATTCATAAGTTGTTCTGAATCCAAATCACTATGCCCCTGAATAATGAACCCCACTAAATCATTTCCAATGTTGTAGGGGAAAAAAGAAACTAACTCAGAGGTCCCCTCGTCGCATAGTGCATCATTTCTATGCGATCGCCTGAACAGATAACCGATTCTCCTAAATAAAGGAAGTTACCTCTAACTTCAGTGGAGGAAAACACCAACTGTCAACTGCATGTGGGTGTGGACAAAATAAAGCATTACCAAAACGATAATGACAAAGGGATGACGACACAGTGACTGCATATATGTATGCTTGCAGCTATGCATTTAATGTACATAGCAAAGTGAAAAATAATTTCGGCGTCACCATAATGACGTTCAGTAACTGCAGACAACCAACTGACATACATCAAAAAATCAACAAATGAGACAATCATTCAAGCGAACGAACGCACATCAAAACCAAACACGCATACGACGTCGTTTCCTTCCTTTGTCAGGTGTCCCTTAGTTATTTAGGTAGCGAGTTTCAAATGCACCGAGGGATGTTAGTTAAACATAACAAATGAATATAAAATGCAAGGGCTAAAACAAAAAAAAAAAAAAACACATGCATGCGCATATGCACACGGAAAAAGAGGGTGACAAAAATTAAGTGCGACAGGATGGCATTTTGTTTGCTACTTTTATATCTGAATCTTTATCAGTTTTATGTTTTTTCCGAAGCAAAACAAACATTTTAACATGGAAAATTACATTTTTTTTGGCTAGAAGCGAAATATAAAGAGCACCCAAGTCGTGTACACTCATTATGAGGGATTTGCCTCTTTCACAGGCGATCAGAGGAGGGACAAAGACCCCCTTTGTGTTGCAGTATCACCGAATTCTTTTGTATGGCTTTTGGTCTGAAGTGGAAAAGGCTCGTAAATTAGCATGTCAGTCGAATACTATCACTTCGAATTGGTTTTTGAAGAAACGCCCGGAAATACAATATTTCAGAAAAGGGGTTATATTTACGGAGTTATACGGAATCACTTGTACTTCCACTTTCGAGGACTGAATTACTTTAGGCAGCGTTATCGATATGCCCATGTGCTTCAGCGACTATTCAGTATATATGTACATAAGTGCATGAGCATAATGGTGTTGAAATAAAGAACACTACATTCCCGACATTGGTGTGAATGACAGGAGCGAACTGCACTTGCAAGGTTAGGGTAGAGTCCAAATGCTGGGTAATTTTATATAAAAAAATAACCATTCGTCGAATCTGCGTATCAGAGCAAAGGATTATAGGGTAACTGTCTCAGTAACTGGCCATCTCACACATTTTCCTACTTTGACGCAATATAACTAATTCAGTTAATTATGAACACCAATGTTATAGATCTTGCTTAACTATGGGAACATGTTTAGTAAAAAAAAATAAAAATTTCAAATATTTACATCAGATTTTTTGATATGATTTTCTTTTTTTAAGTGAATTTTCGCCAATACTAGGTCAGCAAAATTCAGTTCCCGGTCACTTTGATCCAATATCCGGAAACGTCCCTTCATCTTTGGAAATTATCAAGCCCGGCAGATGAAATCAAAAGCAATAATTGGGTAAAGTGTTCAAATTAAGGGATAGTTGGAAAGACAAAAGACACCGAGAGGTTTGATGGGTGAGCAAAGAGATTTATCCCGCCTTTAGTGCAATGTACGGTTGACTGTACAAATTGGGCTTGGAAGTTCTTATGTGGTTGTTGATCAAGTTTTAAGCGACACAACTTGACCATATAAACTTATACCGTTCTGCGGTTTTCTGACTCATTTGCTACATATATGCCATAGTAATCTTTTGAATAAAAATCGTGGCCGGATACTGATATTTGGCATATTAAATATTTTTCTAGTAAGCGGTCACCCTGGTATGCTAGTGTATTACGAATATTTTTTGTGGTAACAAATCATTTAGCTTGTTATATATAAAGATGAATTTAAGTGATAATTCGGGGACACTATATAACATTCTTATTGCAATTATCACTTGAAATGAATGATTTTTTTGTTGACAGCTGCTTTTTGTTTATTTCAACGGGCTGAAACGTCACTAAATAACGTGCTCAACTTGGAAAGAGGTTTGTTCGATTGGTAAACTTGGAAATGCGGAGACGATATTCAACATTTCGCAGAGTAACCATTTCGAAACGCGGAACACTTGCACTATAAGTTAAATTCCAAAATAAATTTATTCAAACACTCAAGTAACTGCTGCTGAAGACAGACTTATCACGGCCAATATGGAATGGAATATTTGTTAGCACTAGAACAATCCAAAGAAGGTGACGGTTGTGGGAACTCCTTTCTTGGACCTACAGAAATAAGCCTCTTTCCTTCTGGAATAATGTCTTGGGGAGTCATGCATCTAAATTAATTCACATCGAATCTGATGGGAAGGGTCATGCGTGGCGTCCCCCAAGGCAGAAGAGATCAGCGCCAATGCAATCGAATATTGGAAGAACATTTGGAACCGTTTGCTGATGATAAATTGCCACTGGCGTAGACCTTTATGCAACGTGACTATCCCAAGCACACTTTTAGGCTTGTAAAGCTAGCCAAAATATTAAGGTTTTACCTTTTGTCAGGATTGAAGACGACGACGAATCCTTTATTAAATCAAAAAAGATCAAGAATGGTTGATGATTCATTGTCAGCTTCTCAGATGCCAGCCATTGGTGGGACTTGAAAATCTGAAGACGTAAAGACAAAATTTATTATCATGTCCCAGAAGGCCATACAGCACAACATTGCACAACATAAGCCGTACACACATTCTAATTTGTGGCCAACACTGAATGTTCACAATTCTTGCAACGAAGAATGATTTTAAAAATTGACTTCGTTTTTGGTTCCGGAAGACACAATACTACACCTCTGCTTACGATGGAAGGATACGAACTTAGCAAGACGAAAAACACATCATTGCTTCGTCAATAGTCACACATAAACAGCGGGGCCCATATAAGGGTGATGGGATTATGAGATTATAGGAACGAAGGAGCGTCTTGAAGGATGGATGGATGAAGATGAACTATAGAGAGAATTACATGTTGCAGCAGCACCCCAAGCTCTGAATCTCATCCGCAACTTCTTCACTGCAGCAAAACCCCTTTTTTTTCCATTTCCTTTCCAGTCCATTGTTCTTGAACACAACAAAACCACAAGCAGTTATTAAAAATCATTGATCCTCTTCCAAAACAAACCTCAACCGTTAGATTACTCTTGCCACGCAAAAGTGCATTGAACGTTAAATTAAATCTTCAATTGAACCAATTAAATTGGTATGTTATTCCCGTTCAAACTTGAACAAGCACAAGCACACAAGAAGCACCAAGATTTCTTTTACAAACACTGTACCCATTGTGTTTAAAGAAGAAAAAAATCCTCCATGCATACGAGGCAATTATGCTAGCGCATCGTGGCAATCCAGTAATTAGTCCCATTAAATAGAGCATATTAAGCTAATCGATAAAAATGCAAAGACGTCCGAGAGTACTAGAAAATCATTCTTTGTGTCTGCAGGCAAACACATTCCACTAGCCGTTAGCCGTTCGTGCAGCAAAGTCAAATTAGAGTAAACCAATTAAGGCTTGCGAGAACAGGATTGAGAACGCATTTTTTTGCAGTAATATTTATTTATTTACTTTATAATGCGAATACATTCTTCGAAAGGGCTTCTATTGCTTGGTGGATATAGTGATAGATTCTCCCCCTAAAAGCAAACTAGTAACGAATTGTGGAAACGAGGTTGAACCTAAAACTGGGATATAAGCGTTAGCTGCCTCTCCTCTCCCCCTCTTGTACATAAATGTGAATGGGTGCCTATATATTGTCAACGAATACTACTTTCGATTCAGGGAAAGAACAACAAGAAAAATAACAACGGCTGGTCATTTCACACCCCTCACAGGGGTTTCTTTTAATTTTGATGTCATAGTTACTACACCACGTCTGCAGAACCATTGAACGGGGCACGTTGTATGTACATACAAATATTAATAGTGGTTTAACAAAAGACAAAAAAGGTGCCACATCTTGGCCCCATTGCAACGTTATTTGGGTTATCCTTTTGTGGGGCACTTTGTTCTGTCCAAATACAATGACTTTAGCTGGACTTCATTGGAAGTCGCCTGCTACGTGTGTGTGTGTTAAGCGACAATCAATTTTAACCACTATCCGGAACCCGTAAACTTTAAGTGTCGTTGACTTATTGAGCGATTGTGTACTTAAATAGGTATACATAAATTTAGGTAAAATTAAGGCCTATTTGCATGTGGTAGGAAGAGTCTTTAAAAAAAAACAACGCCATTCAGAATAGGAGGTTTTGGGAAAATCAAGAATACATTTGCCGAAGCAACGTTGGTGCGAATTTAATTATCTTTTATTTGCTGAAATATTCACCGGCGCCGATACGGCACGTAACCAATCAGTGCAAAAAATCAAATCGATTTCCATGTTTGTGTTTTCTGGTAAAATTTTATTTTGCCCAGAAAGCACTAGTTCGCTCGTACGTGGATACACAAAATCAATACGAAATTACACTAGGTCAGCGCGATAGCTTATCTGTACACAAGAAATGACTGCCCCTGCAGTCGGAGCAAGTAAATAGCATTTTTGTCTATCAAATTGAGGGATAATTACACACCCAATGCACATAATTATGACCACATACAGGCATGCACGTGTCCAGACGGCATATGCATTTCCTCTGACTAACACCCATTATATAAAGGAAAAAAGCAACGAAACTTAAGCGCGACTGGTGTATAATGCAGCACCACCAATTCTCCTCTTCAGCCGTCACGCATTTCTGTTTCGAAAGAATTCCTCACATCCAACAGTACTGGATGGAACATGCATGTTTTTTGTTCGTTTTTATTTCAATTCGATGAGACACTAAACAGAAGGTTTATTCGGAAAAAAAGTAAAACAAATAAGTTATTAGCGTTGCCTTCATCATTTTATCGCTTTGCGGCGGGGGGGTCTTTGAACTATCAGCCGGTGTAGACCGGCTGTGAGTCATCATCTCTCTTCACAAAGCAGCTGCACAGAGAGGGAGGAATTCGTAGACGAAATTTTTGATAATTGTGTGATTGGCAAGTTCTATGTTTGCTGTCTCAGCTTGAATCGATTGGTGAATTTTCAATGCAGATAATAATCATTACGAAATCGTTCCACGGCGATGTCTGCATTTGTTTCCGTGCCAATGAAAACAACACAAACATTCATGGAACATTGAGTGATATAATTTCATTTCTTTTTCCTTGCACTTATATGGAAAACTGTGGGTGTGGTGATTTCAAATGAATATGAATCAATGAGGCATGCACAAGAGATCTTGTTTTCGGCGAAATATAATTCCTAACTGTCGTCTATTATTGTCGACTGATGGGTAAAGTATTTCGCTTCAGTGGGTTTATTGGAAATTTGACCTTAAGATTATCTCTTCTATTCTTTGAGGGGCGATTCTGTGGATGTACACACATAAAGAGGCAATGAATAGAAAAGTATTATCATCAACATTTGTACATTTATAGGTTTACATACAACTAATTAACAATGGAATTGTCGTTTGTAATTTATATCGCCATAAACTGGCAACCGTTAAGTGTGTCTGGTGCAATTACAAAGACCATTTTGATTAATAAATTTAAAGTCAAATAAGGCATAGAAATTAAACCTGCATCGTTCGCACAAAACCATTAAAACGCATTTTAGGCCAAACCCTAAATACACCCTCAAGCTAGCAATTATATACACACAGCTAACGACGACTATATAAATCGATACGAACATACTGCTGCACACAAGTGCATTTGCATCTCTGCGTTACTCCTTTCCATATAAAATGCAATAAAACATGCAATAGAATAAAATGTACATTTACCACAGTCTAAAATAAAATAGAATTTGTTAAAACAGTGAACAAATTCCTCTAATTATCGCTTCACTGCACACACAAAAATGCATTTGGTACCAGCTGCAAGAAAGTGGGAAATGAAATTCCCGTCCGTCACCTGTGCAATAACCCAAACCACAGTGATTCAATAACCCCCCGACTGCAGATGGTTACAAACTTGCCTTCCTCATGGCACAAAGGAAATGGGAAATACTGAATAAAATTGTATAAACATTCTGGAACCTGTTAATAATATTCTTAACACGCTCATTTTCCCGATTTCTTCAGTTTATTCCTCACGTACATGCATATGTATTACGTATAATGTATGTACATACATATGTAATAAAGTTAAAAATTATCGATGTTAACTTCTTGGCAATGAAAACGTCGAGCTAAGACGATGAAGCAGCGGAAATTTATTGCTAACGGTGAGAAGTAATTAACCATCCCTCCAATTAGAAAGAGACTGCCTCAACTTGCAGGAATTTCTTTCTCCACTATTCTATTTCTGTCTTTGATCGCAACCCATCCTCATGCTTTCGCAAAAAAATAAGTATGAAAAAACTACAGTAAGTCCACTTACTTGCTAGATGGTTTGTTGTTCTCATTGAGACCGGCATAATTGGTCATCATTTTTGCACAAATTTAAGTTCTTTCTTTTTCGTTAAAAGTAAACAATTTATTAGAATTAAATCTACGCGATTTAATTTAGTTGGACTATTTGATTTTCAGCAGATAGCACTATAAAAGACGCGGAATGTTTCTTTTGATTCTTTGCAAAAATTTAATTCGCACGAGGATCAGGATCAGTAGAAAGTTTGAAAGAAGTACAATACGCTTTGTAAAAACAATACAAATTTATCTCGAAATTAATGTAAATGTTAAGTCAATACGAGTTAGAGAAACAAAGTGAATATTTAGGATTTATAGAAAAATTCAAACTTATGCACGATCAAATAAAATCACGACAAAACTTAAAACCAACTTTACTGAGTCGAACGCGATTGTAAATTGAAATCAAATTCCGGTTGCCTAAAATTCAAATAGTCCCGAGCGGCTAAAAATCCCTTGGGTGGTATGCGATGAAATGGAACTATCATGTGGTTGACATATGTGGAACGTAGGATTGTAGTAGAATAATCTTGAAGATATTGAAACATATTGAATTGGAGTGAGTTTAAAATTTATTAATGAAAAATATTTTATAAAAAAAAAATCGCATAGAGATACAGGGAACTAGCCTTTTAGAAATCGGATGCGAAACTAAATAAAGCCGAATGTTACAAATCAGCTTCAAATGCTCAATATGAATATTGCCATATCGCCGTTGAATGGCTCTTAAATGGATTTACTACCGCCGAAATAAAGTGAAATAAGGTCCCATTCATACGAACTGCGAAAAATATGGAGTTTTCTCATTCGCAGCGAACTACGTGTGCAAACTGACACTTCACTGCGAATTTTTCGATCGTGGTGGTTATGGATTGCGTTTGCGAACTCAGCTTGACGGCTCGCAAAGATTGATTCGCAGAAAAAATCATTAATTAGGATACTTAAACTAACTATTGGCCAGATATTTGCCGACAAATATACTCGATAATACTGTTCCAATCTTTATGCATACCTAGAAATATAACTTTTTTTCATATTTGCTGGAAAGGGGTTGTTTCTGAAAGTTCGCATTCGCAATTGGAAGCTTATATGAATGGGCCTTAAAAGTGAAGGGAGAATATTGTACTCCTGCAACCTCTCTGTTCTTTTAATTTGGAGTATGTCAAAGCTAACTGCACATTTTTTATTACTCAACATTGCACTAAAACATTTTTATTCACTTTTATTTATATTCTTGTTTATCCTACACTTGATCATTTCGACAATGATTTAATAGGTAAACAAGTTGTGCAATAATATATATTTCTTTAAAAAATAAACCTACTTCCATATTTTATAAAATCTACTACTTCCACAAAAGTCATCTTAAAGAATCTATTCCAATAGAAATCTTTTCCTTTTTTTTATCATACAGAATCAACGTACACGCATACCATTAATTTCAGTTCCACATATAAATAAAATCAAAGCATCAGTACAAAAATAAAAAGAAAATATTTCTATAAAACAAACTGTCAAATCAGTAAATTGTATCACTGATGAATAAAATATTACATGTTAAATCTATTTGTTGCCCTTAAAATTCAGTGCAATTCTGTATTATGATAAATCCAGTTGCTTCGGAGGCAATATTCTCTGCTACATATGTCGACAATTACATCGATTCTGTAGAGAATCTGCCCGACGACGTTCAGAGGCATTTATCAAGAATCCGAGACATTGATGTCCAATATCGCAGTAAGTTCCGAAATCCAAAAATATCCCCCACTTGCAATGCAAAATGCACTAGGCGCCATTTTTAACCGATATTATGTTATGCAGGCCACCTACGCGATGTTGATTATTATTACGAGCAATGGAAAAGTCTATCGGCTACATCGGAAAATTCTTCCAATCGGCGTACACGAGCGATGACTCGGATGCAACAATGTCTAATATCTGCACAAGAACTTGGCGATGAAAAGATGCAAATTGTGAATCAATTACAGGAGCTAATAGATCAAAAAACTAGACAATTGGACTCGGATCAGAAGAATTTGGACTACGGGAAAGAGGAACAATTGGCACATGACACTCCTCAAAAGATGACACGGACAGCTAGCCCCCTACCGTTGCAAACATCAACGGTCACTGGTAATAAAAATGACAACCAGTTCATTGGTACTATTGTCAATGTTCCTGGTGGTGGACAAGGTTCAGGAAATAACACTCCCACTTCTCTACAAAATGCAGACCGCTCAAATATAAACCACAGTGCAAATGTAAACAGTTCAAATAATTCCACTGAATCGCGCTCCAATAAGCGTTCACGGAGACCGCGCAACGATACGAACAACACCAGTGCTATGGAAATCGGTGGTAATGAATCCAATTCAGCCAATGAAGGTGTCGGCCCCGGTGTTCATAAATCCAGTGGTGCGGGTCAATCCTCATCGTCGTCCGCTTCAACTTCACAAAAGAAATCTTCCGGGCAAGGGGTCGGTGGTAATAGTGCTGGTGGTGGCAATAATTCAAGCAGCAGTAAAAAAAAGAAACGAAAAGCTCGTGGTCAGAGTGGGTCACAATCGAACGCCAGAGATACTCGCGAAGAGACACCGCCACCAGATCCAATTGATCCTGACGAACCAACCTACTGTCTTTGTGACCAGGTATGTGCACACTTTTTGGTCTTTTCATTTCACACAGTCGCATACACATGTCTGTTCACTTTCAGATTTCTTTTGGTGAAATGATTCTCTGCGATAACGACTTATGTCCAATTGAGTGGTTCCACTTTTCGTGCGTTTCATTGGTATCGAAACCGAAGGGAAAGTGGTACTGTCCCAATTGTCGAGGAGATCGACCAAATGTCATGAAGCCCAAGGCTCAATTTCTCAAAGAACTCGAGCGCTACAATAAGGAAAAGGAGGAGAAGACTTAAAATGTAATTCTATATCCTAAAAAATAATGAAGTTCTTGCAGGTTTCCTTTGTTTTACGTTTCATTTTTTTACAAAAAAAAACCTAGACGCCACAGTAAAATTGAACTATGAGTTTATTCCTTACGTATTTTTTTATTTAATAGGTGGAGTTACATGTGTCCCTTTTCAATTCCCTTTCTGTTATCCCTCAGTCCTCAGATGTAAAAACAAAGATTTAAAAAAATTATGCAATTCAAAGTTGTGTATAATACTGTACATTTTAATAATATAAAATAAAATTCTTATAAATGATAAATTATACAAAAAATATGCGTGCATTTGAAAAAGAATGTGGATCCATTAATGGCAGGTAAGGTATGTGTTCACACGGGATAGTTAGTTCGGAGACCACATACACTGGGTGTGTAGATTTGTTAGTGGCGATGCAGCGAAATAGAAAGTTGTTTTTGGCGCCGTTGCATGGAAACTGCGTCAACGTAGCCTCATTGGTAATGCAGGCAATTAACTACTTCGTAATTGCTTTCATTTACAAGACGATCGCATTTTTGTGTTCCAGCCAACTGTCATTCCTCTTAGACCGCACTTTGAACCAGAAATCAATCCAATACATGATGTGCCTATTTTCTGGTTTGGACAACGTTCTTGCTATGGATGGACAACAGCCAGCATTGACGAGAGACGGTGGCTTACAGTCAAGGCTTTGTTTAAAAGGTCGAAAGAGGCGTTTGCGAAAGAGGCGTTCTTAGTCCGTATTGGAGACTGATATCGCGCTGGTTGGATAAGCTTGTTGGTTAAGATCGAGGTCCACCCCGGAACCTTGGAGATGAATAAGTCAAGGTTGGTACTGTCAGTTCTCCTTCTCCATAAAGCTACGGACGCAGACGTTTCCAATTGGGCATATTGTCGGCTTTGGCTACATGTGTATGAAGATTATAGCGAGTGTATGAAGGATGAGTGTATCTTTAATTTCACTTGTACGGCAATATGCAAGTGCATTCATCAATAGTCACACATCTCATTAAAAACCTGCTTTGCCGACTCAATCGCAAATATGTAGATTCCGTCTCTCTAAGAAGACATTTCCAGAGCATTTCTTTTGTAGTTTTTATTCAAAACAGTCCCCTTTCTAGTCAACACAGCGTTGTACGCGATCATAGAACACAGTCAGAGTCTGATATGTCTGATACTTTATGCCCGAAACAGCTTGGCAATCATACTGTCGAACTCGTAGCAGAACTCGGGTGCAATCAGGGCTTTGCGCAACAGAGTATTGTCCAGCAACATCCTGTGTGTACCATGTCGTGCTATACATATACAGCAAGTAGCAAATATTGGGAGCATCACTCCAGGTAAACTTCATTTTATAATATTAAGATCTATTGTGTAAAATGCTCTAAAAAATATGAAGCACCACACTCGTTATATCCCCACTCGTTATTATTGGCTTAATGCCCCAGCGGGTGTTCTAAGTTGAACTATCTGCAATCAGGGAAACATGTCATTAAATAAAAATGCACCCAAATATTATGCCCAGGCAGTAGGTGGCCATTTGTATTGATAGCCAACAACCATCAAAGCTATTACCTCCTATGCTTCATACTCTAAGCTAGTTCAGGAATACCAAGCTGAGCTAGAGTCTTTAGAAAATCCCCTCAAAATATCCCTTATCTAGGTTCCAGGTCACAATGACATCCCAGGTAACGAGAAGGCCGATGAACTAGCTGGGCCGGTTCTGCTCTTCAATGCTTGTGGGAAAGGTGCACATCCCAATTTAAGCAGTCAAGACTACTAACTCTACACACTTCCTTGAAATAGCTATCACATATAGGCCAGACTGACAAACTGCGTCACATAAAGAAGAATATGGAATGCGTATAAATACTTGTGCGAACTCGACATGGCATTATTAAATTGGTGCCAGTCTGTACAGGACACTAGTCGAACGGAGAACATGCTGCAAAATTTGGTATCGCATATAACATAAGTTGCCGCAGTTGTAACTACACAACTTAGAGGGAGACTTTAACAAACTTCTTTTGTACTTGCCCGGCTCTTCCAAAGCCAGACAGCGAGCGCTTGCCAGACCCTTTTTCGAATGTCTTGACGAGATTTATGCGAAGGATTTTAATGTGGGTACGAAGTTAAGGAATACATATGCACATACCTAGTATGCAGATGAAAGGTGTAACTACAAATTCCATAGCCTATAGACCATGTGTTAATCACCATGACGTTGCAATTGACTGTTTATTTAAACCAGTCTCGTTGCAAAATGGATTTACTGGGCGTTTATTTATTTTGACATGTACGTATTGTTGTTACTACTAAGTACTACAACAGTCACATGATATTTCATACCGTATGGATTCGTGGTCAGAACGGATATTTTAGGACGCATTGAAAGGCATGACTGAGTACATAACAATATAGAGTATCTAAACTCGACGTGAGATGAAGTGATCACGGTTCACAACTATTTTTATGTAAATAGGCTTGCTAGCATTGCGAAGGAAGCCGCTATCCTCAAGGAAGAACATACGACATCGATATTTTGGATAGAGCATCACAATGGGCAGCTAAAACGTCGCCATAGTTAAGGACTTCGTCTACCTTGGCTCCGGAATAAACCGGGCGAATAACATCAGTACAGATTATAAAACGTAGAATAGCTCTAGCCAACCGCTGTTTCTTTGAACTTAAATTAATACTAGAGCCATCTCTCGAGGGACCAAGTCGACTCCATATAGGACACTGATCATCGCAGTCCTGTTATACGGCGCGGTGGCATGGACAATCTCAAGGGCGGATGAAAAAATCGTTGGTCTCTTCGGGATAAAAGTTCTGTTTTGGATATTCTTTGCGTTGATTTAATTTGGAGGAAAAGACAGTACAGCCGCAGAAGCATGAGCGTCTACGGATTCAACGCCAAGCTCGTAGCTAGGCTATGTAGAGCATATGACCAACTCAGCTCTGGCCCAAAGTCTTCGAAGTCGAAACTATGGCGCAATGCAACAGCGGACGCCCGAGTTTAAGGCAGCGCAATCAAGTGGACTACTACCTCAGCCAACTTAGCGTGTGAATTTGTAGACAGCTAGCCAGACATCGAGGTAGTTTGAAAGGCTTGTTGGTTGAGGCCCAGATCCAACCTGGACTGTAGCGCCATACAATGACGAAGCACTATTAGTCGGTCTCTTTCTAGCGCTCGGCTGCCAATCATACCTCGGTCATCCTTGAACCAACTGTTTTTAACATGGGTTAAAGTTGCCGATTACTAGAGTTGCCGACTAATGCATTATACTACCCCTTCATGCTTTAAATGCATCTTTAATATTTTGTGTGCTGTATTTACTTTCCTTACACTTGCCTTAACATTATATTGATCTCGTCTTACAATTACAAAGGAGTTACGCGCATAACACATCCCAAATAGCACTTAAATGTCCTTATAGGACGTTTTATTTGAATTTAGGTTACACTTTGTTTAGTTTGTTTTTCAGCGAAAATGTTTTAAAGCAGCAAGGTGCATTGAATCTATGAACCTCTTTTAGTTGTAGAATTAAATTCATGTCGCAATTGCGTGCTCTAACGGGTTGTTCGACTTTGACAATTTTTCAGAATACATCAAGGATACAGCGCATACAACAGGAGTAATTGTGGCTGTAGAGGATCGAGAGTCCCCTCGATGTAGCACCAAGAAAAGTGGAAGTCTCATTAATTATATGTAAATTATTGATATATATGCGTATACTCAATGATGTGAAATGTCAATGAATTTGCGTTTGTTTTTAGTACCTACATACATGTGTACATACGATAAGAAAAAGACGGGATCTTAACCAAAACAATTGCCTAATAATATTGTGTGCGGTTGACGCACTTAATCTTCACTCCAAATGTGCGTCTTATACAGTTACGGAGCATTAATGACGAGTGCAGGCAAAAAATGGAACTGGAACAATTAGGTTGTCTCATTCTACCATTCCAATAGGAGACCCTGAAAACAAAAACTCCTAGCAGGAAATTAAACTGTAATGTAGACAAAAAAATCGACAAATTCGTTTTTGATGATCTTTTTTTTTTTGTTTTATTAGTTGAATCGTCTCGTTACTACTATCTTCTGCATTTTGATCTGGATCGACCGCGTTTGCTTTTCTTTGTTTTCTTTTTCTTCTGTCGGTCTTCGTCTTCGGATGATACCGAGGCGCGTCTGTCGTGGCTCTTGTCTTTACTTTTCTTACTCTTCTTCTTTTTGGATGATTTTTTGTGCTTACTTCTATGTGAACTAGAGTCAGAACTGGCGGAATCACTTGATCTGTGACGGTCTCTACTTGGACTGGCTCTGTCTGTGTATTTCTTGTTGCTCGTACTACTGCTATGGTAATCGTTGCGTCTTTCACGAGATCTTGACCGGCGAACTGATTTTTCCGAACGGCTTTGCACGTCTGAACCGTTTCTGTGGGGTGATGTCCTACTTCGGTCGTACTTCCGATCATAGTCACTTTCCTTGTAATTTCTTTCACGTTCTGCGTCACGTCTCTCCTCTGGGTCTTCCTTTTTGATAGATTCTTCTTTCTTTATTATTATCTGTCCTTGAGCATTTTCTTTTCGCTTATATTCGTCGTACTTTGCGGAGTCTATAAAATACATTTAGACCATTAATCAATTCAAATCGAAGCTAAAACAAGACTTACTTATGCATTTCGAGTATTGAATGTATTCCTTCTTGCACACCACCTGCACCATGAATTCATTGAAGGACTCCTTGGTGCCGCCTAGTGCCATTTTCACAATAACTCTCCCGGCATGGTCATCCAGTCCTTCAATCTGACCGTAGAGGTCCTTGTGTTTACCACCTAAGACCCTTATAAATGCACCCTTCTTAATTTCGAGTACTTCATTGGCTTCTGGGGCGACCAGCAAAGCTTTCGGTTTTAGAGCTTTATCCGCTCCTAATCCCATACCTTTGGGTCTTACCATGATGCCATCGTCGATGGAGGCCGTCTTTTTCTTCTGCTCATCTTTCCACCCCATTCCACGGAGCATCGCAAAGCCAAATTGGGAAATCGGAATAGATTCATAATCATCAATACTGGATTCCTTGGCTCCATCCAATGGCAGGTCTTCAGTTTTTACCGGAAGAACCAAAGTTGATACTGCATCATCGACATTCTGGTTTTTGCTTACTTCCGCCAATAGTTCTTTCGCAGCGCGTTTTTCAATGTTATCCTCATCTCCATTTTGCTCTCCATTGTCTGGCTTTACAGCCGGCAAATCGTCTTCCTTCTGAGCAGGCACCTCCTCTCCATTCAAGACAGCTTGCCTTGTTTTGAGACTCAATAAAGCGGCTGAAGTTTTCCGATTGTCTTTTAGTGGTATTACTAAAGGCGCTTCTTCGACTTTTTCTCTAAAAATAAACCAAAACATTACTTGGGGCTTAGGCTTACAAATATTCTAAACTTACTTGACCAGTTGTATGGAATGCCCTTCCAGACCTTTTATTAGTTCGATTTTATTCACATCGTCCTTGCGCACTAATTTATTCTGGAAAATATTAGGTTTTTTGGAAATCTTATTAAAACTAAATGATATTTTCTTTTCCATGATCAAGCGAACGTTTACACATCTGACATTCCGAAACAAGAAAACGTCATATGCAAATGGGAAGTGTTCGAATAGCTGTCAGTTTTACACTTGGGGGTTGAGCCATAGACGCACAGTAGAATGGAATTGCAGAAATTCGGAGCAGATATATGAGGGAAATTCAGAACTTGTTTATTCAATATTTATCATTTGCATCATGTGACCAATAAGGAGTAAAGATGGAGATTTAAAAAATATTTGTGAAGGTAATTAAAGAAATATGGTTTAACTGGCATGCAGTACTAAATAAACTGTAAAAAAAAAACAGAAATTTTAAATTTATTGAGTAACTGTTCATGATTTCTAAAAATAGCGTTCTCAAAACATTTGATTTAAAAATTTTTTAAACCACTCCTTTTAAAATCCCATATACGAATTTCTGAACACTCACCTTATTCGAAGTATACATTTTGACAGTTGGTATTTGCAGTTCAGTGTACCTTTTAAACATAACCTTTGTCATCGACATTTGCCGCAGACAGCACGAGTTTTCCTCAGATTATTCCGAAATAAAATAAATTAAAAATGTTTGGTGGACATCAACCCATTTTAGTTTTAAGTAAGTTCTAATATTTCCATTCCAATCATTGCAGATATGTAAATAATTTTTCATTAAGGTCAAAACACGAAGCGAGAGTCGGGACGGAAAGTTCAGCTGGAAAACATCTCTGCAGGGAAGGTGAGTAATAGGCGTGGATTTTTTTGAATCGATTTCTAGAACATTTCAGAACGTGGTCGATGATCAAAAAAATTAATTCTTCTATGAATATAAAAATTTTGCTCACATCTTATTATTTAGCATTTAAAGATAATTTTGATTTATTAACAGGCAATCGCAGATGTTATCCGAACATGCTTGGGACCACAGGCAATGTTGAAAATGCTGATGGATCCAATGGGCGGTATTGTCATGACAAACGATGGAAATGCTATTCTCCGAGAAATCACCGTCCAGCATCCTGCTGCGAAGAGTATGATTGAGATCGCACGTACTCAGGATGAGGAGGTCGGAGATGGCACAACATCTGTCATTGTCTTAGCCGGAGAAATGCTAGCAGTTGCTGAGCCATTCTTGCAACAGCAATACCATCCAACTGTAATCATTCGGGCGTATCGTGAAGCATTGGAAGACATTATTAAGCACTTGCAGAATGACTTGAGCATTCCCTTGGACATTGCCGACAAGGCACGTATGGCTGAGGTGGTTAAGGCTTGTGTTGGAACTAAGTTCATTGGAAAGTGGTCCGACTTGGCTGTAAAGATCGCTCTGGATGCAGTTGAAACAGTTACCCTCAACGAAAATGGACGAAAGGAGGTCGACATTAAAAGGTTTGTTTGTCTATTCAAACTTTAATATGTGAAATTTAAAATGTCATTCATTTAAGGTACGCTAAGGTAGAGAAGATTCCCGGTGGCACCATCGAGGATTCCTGTGTCTTGCGCGGTGTTATGTTGAACAAGGACGTAACTCATGCCAAAATGAGGCGCTACATCGAAAACCCACGCATTGTCCTTCTGGACTGCCCGTTGGAGTACAAGAAGGGCGAAAGCCAGACCAATGTGGAAATTGTTGGGGAACAAGACTTCTCAAGAATGCTCCAAATCGAGGAAGAATACATTCAGAAGATCTGCGCAGATGTTATTGCAATCAAGCCCGATTTAGTGTTTACCGAGAAGGGAGTTTCCGACTTGGCACAGCATTATTTGGTAAAAGCTGGCATTACCGCTATCCGTCGCCTTCGTAAGACAGACAACTTGCGTATTGCTCGTGCTTGTGGAGCCACAATTGTCAACCGTACCGAGGAGCTGACAGAAAAGGACGTCGGAACCGGAGCTGGACTCTTCGAGATCAAGAAAATCGGTGACGAATACTTCACATTCATTACCAACTGCAAAGACCCAAAGGCTTGCACCATCCTTCTACGCGGTGCATCCAAGGACATTCTGAACGAAACTGAGCGCAATTTGCAAGATGCTCTGCATGTGGCCAGGAACCTCGTGTTGGAGCCCAGACTCGTCGCTGGCGGAGGCGCTGTGGAAATGGCTGTTTCTCAACTACTTTCCCGCAAGCAGCTGAAGGGCCCTTACACAGCTGTCGCTCAGGCTCTGGAGATTATTCCACGTACTTTGGCTCAAAATTGCGGTGCCAATACCATTCGTACGCTCACTGCGCTGCGTGCCAAGCATGCTTCATACAGTGGCGAAGGCATTTGTGCATGGGGTATCGACGGCGAATCGGGTGATATTGTCGACATGAACGTGAAGGGCATCTGGGAGCCATTGGCGGTCAAAATGCAAACCTACAAAACTGCCGTGGAGACTGCTATTTTGCTGTTGCGTATCGATGACATTGTCTCCGGATCAAAGAAACGAAAGGACAACGAGCCCATGAATCCCGCTGCAGCCGCAGCCCAAGAATAAATGCCTTTCATTCGATTACTTTTCTACATACAAAAAAATAAATACACTATGTTATGTGGTGCATTTGCTTGCAAAAGAGAAATAACTTTAGTTCCATTTTCTGTATTAATCATCGGTTTTATTATCTCATTCACAATAATAAACATTTATTAAAACACTAAGCACCGTTGGTTTGTTCATTGTACAGTCGCATGTCCATGAGTTTCAGAACCTCCAATCCGACCGAAGTGAAGCCCGGTTGCAAGTATCTCGCGAAGAGTTCCAGGCATTTCGGGCTCGACGGAAGGTAGTCCTGAAATAGCCGTAAAATCGGTGGTTTGTGCGAGTGTATAATGCTTGGCACGCTTAACAAGTAATCGACTTTTTTCAGACAACTGAGGTCCTTTTTGCAATTTCTGTGACAAGCAATAAACAAAATCTCGAAAGGTTGCTTTTGTCCATCCTCCTTAAAGTCACCAATCAAATTGCCTTCAACATTCAACTTCAGCCATACCATCTTGTGAACGAGATTCAGATCCCACTGTGGCAACAGTTCTTGAAGCAACTTCCGTTGGTGCTGTGTGGAATTCGTGCACCAGATCGCAACTATTGACTCACTGTGAATAAACTTATCTAGAGAGATTTTAGCAAGCACATCGTCTTCCATCATTCGGTAGCCGAGTTCTTGTTTGGCTTTCTTGATGCGTCGAATGTACTTATTTTTCCAAGGAGGATCGAGAACAACGAAGTCAAACTTGCCCAAGTCATCGGCAATTTCATTCAGGTTTTCTATATTATGATTGAAAAATGTGCACCACGCAGGGATAATATACTTCCTATTCTTCAGATCATATTTCTGAAAATATTTCGTGTTATTAACGCCCCGAAGTTGAGGCAAGTCGGATGATTCCTCCCAAATTCGGCTTTCATTAGTAAGTATTGTGTTGTCATCAGTATTGAATGTGCAGGTGTCTTTCAATTTAAGCAACAGGTCATTGCAAGTGTTTTTAATTTTCAATATTTCAGGAGAGAGATTATCGTGGTTGTGTTTTCTTTTACGCTTCTTTGGATTGGGTACACCGGTATTTGACTGCACTACCGGTCTATAATTGAATAAATGTGGTTTCAGCTGGTATTTAGCACGTTCATCGTCAGTAGAATTGTAGGCCACATTTATGAGTTCTTTATGGACCACATAAATTGCACTGTAATCTGGGAATTCTAGTGTTATCATAATAAAATAAACATATTACTCAAAAATTAAAGTAATCATATGAAAGCATTGACAGCTGAGACCGAAAAAGAAAAACAGAGTGACATTAGATGTGGTAGGTATGTTCGTTTAGAAAGTACATTTAGGAATATATTGCATGAGGTTAGGTTATATTTATATAGGGTGTTTTTATTTGAAGCATGCACAAAATGTGGTGAATGATAATCAACGCAGTAACAACTGCAGTAATTAATCACGGAGCTAGCGATTGGCACTGCTCGTGAAAAATAAAACAACATTAACACATGCCTTTAAGCGTAAAGATGTGGCCAAAAATGGACTTATAAAGAACTAGAGCCATCTTCACTTTAGGCATAAAACACTTGTGTAACCCATTAGGATAGAAAAATTGTGCAATGGTTCGACACTTCGCAAGACTAGAATTACCACACAACGACTTCTGCAGAAGATGAATGGACGGATAAAAACCTTCATATATACTATGCAATGCCCTGCATTGGCCTCCATTAGGAAACAAACCCTTGGGGAATACAATTTTAATGAATTATCGAACTTAGCAAACAACCTTTTCCAGCAAATATGAACAATATGTATGTTATATTTCTTGGTAGCAAAAGGATTGGAACTGAATTATGGATTTGTTTCGTCCTCAATAAAAGTTAGTTTAAGTATCCTAATTAATGATTTAAAAGATTTTCTCTGCGAATCAATCATTCTCCTTGCGAACTGTCAAGCTGAGTTCGCAATACTCAAAGAGGCAAACACAATCCACAACATCCAAGGCCAAAAAACTCGCATTGAAGTATGAGTTTGCACCCGTAGTTCTCTGCGAATGAGAAAACTCCATTTGAATGAGTTGTCAGAGTTTGCGAAGTTGACAGTTCGTGGCGACCTCAATGGGCCTTAAAATGGTGCGCAATATGAGACAGGGAGACAGAAAATGCGTCTCATAACTGGAATATATTACGATGGATGAATCAGTTTGCTCTGAAGTTCTCGTGGTGGAGTTGTATCAATTTCGGAGGATAAGTATTCATTGGACTTGTAGATATTCGTAACATTATTTATGGGGCTCATCTCTCCAATTCGGCAGATACGATTTTTGTGGATTGTAAACGCAACTTAAGCAACGGATTCTATAGGTTGGCTCACATTTGTAGATCATTGAATTTTGTTTATGAGATGGTTGATGTTAGAGCAACATGATCTCTAGAACTTTAATATGATTCACATATTGGCAACAATGCAATATGTATTCACACAAACCACTGCTTTTCACTCTTTCTTCTTCACATGGCTCTACAGTCCAAGTCGATCTGTTCCTCAGTCAACAAGAATTTCTAGCTTTACCCAGCTGCCTCCGATTTTGCATGGCAAGGTTGGTTGAGCTCTTCTCCCCTTGCGTACTCCATCGGTTTCGTGGGCGTCCTGTCTTACCTAGTCCCACTGGTTCGGAGTGGTACGGAGTCGAAGACACTTCGGAACATGCGGTTTATGTGGCTTAGCCATCTTAGGCGATTAGTCCGTAGACTGTACAGCCTGCGGTTGGATCTACTTCTCTAGAAATCATCAGTGCAAACAGGACCAACAATTGAAATAAGTATAGTATAGAAATAAGTAAGAAATAAGAAATAATAATGTTGTTTTCGATTGAAGCTCATGAGCCCATGAGTTAACCAATTGAAGACTTTTTCCTACAAAACAAATTATTTAATACATAGAATTTTCTTTTCTTTCTCTATTTTATCCATCACCAGTATTTTAATGAAATTTAGAGACAATATTTAAAATTAATTCGAAATAAACTTTATTGTGCTTAGCTCCATCTGATTTTATATGATGTGCAGTAAACATCAGTTGTCTCATGTAATGCAATTTGAACATTTAATTTTGTTTTCATTTATGTACCAAGCATCATCCGCTCAAAACGTGCCCGACCACTAATTGCAGGCTCGCCCTGGTCACTTTCACTAAAATCTTATGAATGGCTGATCTAATTTTATTTATGAGAACGATTAACGACAGCAATGTGAACAATATTCGAGTGACAAAAGGGAAAATCATAAGGAAAACAATTCGAGAAATTCCCACGAATATTTTGGCACACCGTCAAAGGAAATGCAATCTTCTACGTCAGTGGAATGCCCCGGTGAAATATTGCAATGTACAAATGTATGTATGGGCTTGACTTTATTTTGAAATATGTAATATTTGTATTTTTTAAAATCATGAACTGCATTCGAGGAAAATCGTGATCGAATTCATTCCATTGCAAGTGTATTGGTAGTTCCAAGCGTGGGAATTTGTTTATTTCTATGAATCGGACATCGTATTGGAGATCCGACGTAGAAGCGCCCTTGACAACCGATGCTACTTCGGTTTGTCAAAACAACTGGGCTCCAAACTACTGACTCGAAGGACCAAATTCATGCTCTAAAAATCTCTTATTCTGCCAGTTCTGCTTTATGGAGCCGATAGCTGGGCGATATGCAGAACTGCAGAGCTGATACTTGGTGTCTTCTAAAGAAAAATTCCATATCGGATATTTGGCCCCGTCTTCGAGGAAGGCTAATGGAAGACGATGCACAACCGCGAACTCTACGAGCTGTACAAGGATGTGGATTTCATCCGGAAGGCAAAAATCTGTCGACTACACTGGCTCGGCCACTGTGAGCGAATGGACAACAATGCTCCAGCAGAGAGAGTTAGGATTCGAACCTAGCCTACAAGTTTGAGAAGCAGAGGAAGACCGAACCTCCGGTACAGTGACCAAATCATCGCGGATGTAAGACAGCTAGGCCCTGATTACTCGAGGAAGCATGCCCAGGACCATGGAAGGCAGCAATTGCTCAGTAAGAAAGTAATATGAAACAGTAAGGCTGTGACGCTCATTAGGAATAATTAACCCACTTCTTTAACTTTTCTTAAGTTATAGACAAAAATACTTACAACTAGCTTAACTATCTTAACCATCGGGTTGGGCAGTGTTTTTTTTTTGTCTTAGGACAATATGATTTTGATTTTTGATTGACCAAGAAAATTGTTATTAAAAACTTGGCTGGTAAGCCTTTGAGGCTTTTTACGAATCAATGTGGACTTCTAGTAGGCTTGCAGCAATGAACCATTGTAATACTTATCAATATTTGGCCTTTGGGGAGACAAGTTTTTTTTTAACGTTTTGGATTTAATTTTGATCAGAGCATTCTGGCAGTGTGACACATGTTGTTGCTTAGCCTTCTGTGTTGCAACATCCCCAAGCAACATTTAGCTAAAGTACCACTATGTTGACGTACTTGGCAGAGAGGTTAAGTAGGTCTCTAGTGGTATACATGAAAAATTCGTCTGCGTTAACAGAGTTGAATATGTCAATCGATATGATTTCTGGTTATAGTTAACACGAATAGACCTATGGACCTAGAGACGACTCCACCTTTCAGATAAGCTAAGTTTTCCGTTGAAGCATATGGAATCTTTTTTCTTCTACTGTCCAAAAAACAATAAAACACAAAGATGGGTTTACTTAAGATATTTGTATAAGAAATTAAATATCTCAGAGCTCCAAACAAACAAATTCATTTAATTGTATTTGTTTTTAAAATAAAGCGTTCTATTTTTAAGAATAAAGTTTCAACTGTATTTTTTCCGATCATTATTACCCAAGAAATTGTAAATTGCATGTTTTTTCAAATCTGATACAGCGACTAATTTGAACATAACTCCAAAACATGCAAAAAGTATGCATTTAATTTTTTCTGTGATGCAAATTGAAAGTATGAAACAAACACTGACGTAAACCACTACGCGTAGGAAACTTTGAAACTGTTTCTGATACTAATTATCGGATGTTTGTATATATAATAAAATGGTATACAAAAACATAAAATTTATATTAAGTAGCTTGAGAAACAGATTTAGAAAAAGGCTTAGAAACCATAAGCCCTGGTTATCTAAGAGTACTTAGACATAAAACCCAAAAATCTACAATCTACATACCTTCTACATAGGCCTTTTCTACACTGTCAGGCAGCTGTGCGTCGTGGTAAGTGTTACCACGGGAACTCTATAGAGTCAAAAGGACTAAAATCATACTCAGGGGACTCATAATTTTTAAATTTGACTTATTTTTTCAACATAACACAATTTTATTTCACATTTCCATTTACATTACATTGCAATGTGAACTACGCTTTAATATTTTCTGAACACGTTCACCTCATCTGGATCCCATGTCAAAGAATCTCTGGAAATGAGATCGCCGATGAACTTGCTAGACAAGGATCAGAGGAAACTTTCTCAGGACCTAAAACTGATCTCAGACTGCGTGCGTCTGTTGTTAGGGCTTCCATTGATGATTGGAACTCTCGAGAGCACAATCGTATGTAGACAGACCTGTTTAGCACTCTGAAAAAAATCCACTGCATTCTTGTTGTCCCTTGACATAAGATTGCAGAGGATTTACCGGTAATAACCGGCCACGACACCTTTACCAAACACTTTAATGGCCTTGGGTTAAGCGAAGATATTTTTACGAACCCCCCTGAGGGAGGACGACGCCAGTGTAATAGCAAAACCTGCAACAAAAAAAAAAAAAAACATAATAGTTTCTTTTTGCACTTAAGCAGGCACTTATTTATTTTCGAATTTACTCGTTTTTTAAGCTTCTGTGACTCATACAGGTTAAATTATAACCTGTGGTAACACTGATCATGGCTATGAAAAACCTATGAACGGCAATGCTTCAGTCTAGATTGTGATCAGTGGTGGGATTTTACCACAATTGTGGTAGATCTACTCCCTTTTTGCGAGATTTTGAAATCTACCACATCTACTATGCAAGGTGCAAAATCTACTACGATTTTTAGTTCTACCTCCTTACGCCATTTATTGTTCTTCTTTTTTGTAGCTTTTCTCAGAACGTAATTTTGTACACAAAATTACAAAGATTTGTTATAACCGACGATTGTCCTACAACAATGTGAATAAAGACGAGAGTCAGAAGACAGAAGTCTCGATCGTCGAGAGGAAGATACTTCGGATATGCATCTGTCTCACCTACGATAAACAGGAAACTTTACGAAGAAACTCACCTCGTCCCCTTACAAGAGTACTTGGCGACATTGTTCCAGAGGCAACTTCACGACACCATCGGAGAAGATATCTGTCGAGTGGAGTTGATTTGTCTCCCACAGATTCTAGAGGAGCGTGAAACCAGCTCGACAAGCTGGTGATTGTGGCTCTGCATATTGATGGTTATGTGAGTCCGTTGTTCAAAGCAGTTCTACCCACGGACAACAAGGAAATCAAGCAACGTATTGTATCACTTCTAGCAAAGCAGTGATAGTAGTCATCATCGCGACTAAATGAGCCGCCAAACCACCACACCATACATACAGGACCATCAAGGACACACGGAATTGAACACGTACGATGTCAAAGATCTTCATAGAGCGATAGAGTAATTTTACATATTATTATTGACAATATTGTAAACCTAGTAAGCATTGTACACTCGCTGGGCCCCTATTGTTGGGCCCACCCTAATTTTGCTTGCTTAAGCTTTTAGCATATAAGACCAATTGTATTGTTTTTGTTCAAAAAATCGAAAAACCGAAGAGGGTGATGAGCTGTTCATTAAGTTTAAGAGAGCAACGTTAAGGTAGTGTTTGAAATTTCTTAGAAATTCTGTAGATAAACCCGATGTACCATGCTTTTTTCAAATCTACCAACCATTTTCTTCGAGATCTACCAGCTTTGAAAATTTCGAATCCCAACACTGACTTTAATCGAAAACCTTTTGTGCTCAACTACATTTTAACAGAAGACTTAACCTGACCAAATGAAGCATCTTTCGTTAGTGGATGGATCTTCTTCACTGCATTCAATTAATGATTTCTCGCAGTGTTTCTTTTGGTAAATCTTACAAGTGCAATGATTTGTAGAACTGCCAAAAAGTGAAATAAACTGTTGGTATTAGTTTGCGGTTGCTGTGATACTTACACTTATTTACACTCATCGGTAAAAGCTCTGCAATGAATTTCGAAATGACGTGACACCTCTATTCAAACACTATACCCCATAGATGGCTCTATGTATACATACGTTTGCACCTAGAAGCAATGTTTTGACCGAGTAACAAGTGCATTTTTGATGGTGCACATAAACTCAGCCATGTGCGATGAATGTCGCTCAATGAGATGAGAAAACGTTTAGTGTATTTACACTGAACTTGGACTTGAATTTTCTTGTCACACAGTCGCATGTACCGACTGAGGAAAATCCCTAGGTGGTTATTTAATAAACTATCAGTGAGTTGCAAACGACGTTCAACGTTGTCGGTAACGGATCGGGAAGTATTCGCGGAAGATTGCTTGGGAATTAGAAGAAATAAGATCGTTTCGAAAAAGAATTTGTGAAAAAGTGATACAGCGTGGTGAATAAGAAAACGTACATAATAATAAATTTAAATGTACACACATTAGTGATTTCCATACAAACCAATTTCCGGTTGAAATAAAGTGCACACATTTTACCCATTTAGCAGGCTTACAAATAATTAAAATCAGCAATATGGTAGCCAACCGTAAAGAGACAGACTTGGGATAATTCTGGTGCTATTTAGTGACAATTTTCTGATTAGTCAATATTACCTAGAGGTTTTGCAGCTCAAATTGATCGGTTAGACTAGTGATGACACCATTACCCGACATAATAGGATCGTAACTACACTTGTTACCAATTTGAGGTCTTTTGCCACTAATGTGAATTTAATTCTGTTGACAAACGATGTCACATTTTTTACAATCACTCAATTACTACCAATTTCGTGTTCACCAAAAATTGCTTAAAGGTGTTGTTTAAGCCAATTTTTAGTTCTTTTTTTAAAGTAATCGCAATTAATTTTTAAATCAAAATTTTGATCTGAATTTTATTTAACGTGATCCATCTCTTCAGTCCATGGTCAATTATAATGACGTTAAGGATTTAAAGTACATACATTTTTGGAAAAAGGAACAAACAGACATATTGTCCAAACACAGATCTTCGTGGTTCTCGCTAAATTGGTGATTTGCCAACAGAGTGAATGGTATTTCCCATCTCTCTGCCAAGTTGAACAATCCGCGGATTAGTGGCAGACCATCATTTGTGTGGATCATCTCAGTGGGAGATACAGTTTACCTACACGAGTTCTCTTGCCAGCTTTAGTATTGTCGCTTCGTCACGGATGTTGGTATTATGCACTGAATCGTGTCATAACCTGACCTGTGTTCGTGACCTTGATTTCTGTTCAAATAAATTCTCAATGAATCGGTGCTATACCACGTGATGCTGAGAGCACCAAACGCTGATAAGTCGTCAACTTATGATATATCTTGAAACGCGGCAGATACTTGGTGACCGACAGTACGGTCTCCACATGAGCAGGCAACCAGTAGACCTAATATCTTGTCACTGAAAATTGAAACCAATATTTGCACAACATAGAAGAAAGATAGTTGCGCTTGATATTTCTAAAGCATTTGACAGAGTTATCGAGGAATCTCTTCTTCTATGGATTAGAAACTATCTTTTGAACTGTTCAATTTATATTGTGATATCCACAAAATAAATGCTGGTGTCGCCCAAGGCTCTGGTCTGTACCTGATAATTTTCCTCATGTTTATAATTGATTTCCTGTCTGCTACTTCTAATCCAATTCACTCCTTCGTTGATGACAGCTTCAGCTTCTTAGCTTCTCATATTCGTTCTGCGACTCACGAGCCTGCACTTCGGCGCTAGACTTGGAACGGCAGCCAATGAGTATTGAATTTCGATATTGACAGTACAATCAACTGGGGCAACTTCAATACTTCAAAAACTAAATGCTGTCTGCTGTCACTCAAGCGAACCCGTAATAATCAGACGTTATCCATGAAGGGCGCTTGGATGAAACCGGCAAAGTTCCGTTATTGGTGTGTGTATACAAAACAGTTGCAATCATCACATATTGGAGATAACCAAATTTAAGTTTTCCTTAACCAATGCAAGAAATACATCAAATAATTAGCAAGGCGTATATTCGCAATAAGCTTGAGTACAACGGTCTGTTAGACCCAAGAGTCAAGATCACCCTGCACCTACTTGAAAGAATCCAAAATTGAGCGATTAAAGGAGACAATAATATGCAGGGCACATTGGACTCGCTTAAACACAGACGTACCGTGTTTTCTACGTCTCTTTTTTATCGCTATTTTAGTAAACGATTCTCATGTGCGCAAGCGAATTGTATCTCCTCCTCTCCACGAATTCACCCGCATTTCCCATCTCCCCAGGAATACCCATTGGTTTATTCCTAGGACTGCTTTTGTACTCATAGTTAAATATATATACTCGTTTTTCAGCCGCACTACACGAATATGGAATACTCTTCTCAGCGCAATATTTCCTAAAGACTTGTTTTGTAGTGATTGCTAATAATATAGTCATAGACTTCATGCTACAGTCATTTTTGTTCCCAACAATTGATCAGTATTGCCAGAATTGTCCATTCAGATATTATTATCCATTAAATGGTTTCCACAATTCTTTTTCCTACTTAGAAATCCCGGATGCAGAAATCATAACATTTAAGTGATATTGAATATCTTATTTTATCTTATTTGCTTATTGAGCAATTACTGCGTTCCATATCTGTTGGTTGTGGGCACGCTGTTTCCAGTATTTAAGACCAATCTGTCTTTCATCCGCCAAAACTTGATCTCTATAACGGAGCTTCGATCTTCCTCTCCTTTTCGAACCAGGAGGCTCGGATTCGAAGACCCTCTTAGCTGGAGCGTTGCTGTCCATCCCTCGTTGTGGCGGAGTCAGCGTTCTCTTCTAGACTACATCCACTTCCTGATACAACTGGTAGAGTTCGTGGTAGTATCTTCTTCTCCATTTAACTTCCTCGCAGACGGGACCAAATATTTGACGTAGAATTTTTCTTTCGCACGCACCAAGAATCAGCTCTGCAGTTCGCTTATCATCCAACTTTCAGCTCCATAAAGCAGAATAAGAATAAGAGTCTTGTAAAGCATGATTTTGGTCCTTCGTCTCAGCAGTTTTGACCCCAGTTGTTACGACAGACCGAAGTAACATCGGTTGCCAAAGGTGGCTCTCCGTCGAATCTTCACTGTACTGCCATTTGTGAAGTTAACGTTTGGTCCGATTTAGACAACCTCCTTCACTACTATAATTCTTTCTTATAAGCTGTAATAATCTGATCAGTATAACACTTTTACTTATATATTGTGGTGGCCCGTGGCGTTGTGGGTATGTGCGTCGACCCCAACCTCGACGTCGTAGGTTCAATTCCTGCTCTGTGCGAAGACCACCTCTTTCGAGTCACTGACAATGCTCAAAGAGTATTTCCTGTCTAGAAAAAGCTTCTCAAACAAAGCCGTTCGGATTCGGCTCGGATTATTATTATATAACACTTATAAAATAATAAAACAATGCATCTTATCACGTGCTATAACATGCATCAAATACAGCATCACAAAGCCACGACCCACTGTCTAATGCCAATTTCTACACAATGGACTTGTTCATTTATCCGACCAACGGTACTATTAGAGCACTTGACAGTTGCAGACACACATACCGATCTATGACGGTACACAGAAAATGTTCACATGGTCTTGCATATTAGAAAATTGCCTCTTTATTTGTAGTTTGTATTTGCTCGTTAGTAATTTCACTGATGCAGTGATTTGAATTGATGAGATCCAATGTAAGGGGGGTAACAGTCTCGCTCAGTAAGATATTCAAAATCCCGAACACTGCCGTAAGTTCAAGCGCCAGTTACTCGGGGGCCATTGCATTGGCTGCTCATTAAATTCACACCCAAACATTTCTGATCCCTATACCATAAACCCAAACAAACATAGGCTCGTATTAAATTAAAGTTCTTGACTAGTAATTCAATCATTTTTTTTTTGTCACAAAAAATAGGGGAGGGAGGCTACATGCTGATTTAGTTTAAATTCATTTGTGTTTGTCGTTGAGCGTACACGGGAATACATTTATTGTATGTATACCAACATCATAATTCTATCGTAGGTACTTATAGCACCAGCTTTTTCAACCGCCCGATTAACTTTAGTACAGTGCAAAGCGAGTCCAATCTGCAGTACGTTGGCTGTTGCCTCTGTCGATCGGTATTTCACACACAGTCGCCCATACGTGGTAATTGTTTTAGAAATCAAATGCTTTACACGTTAGCCTGTTACTTGCGATGGCGGTTGTTTGAATTTCATTGTCTTGCGGGGTAAATTTTCGAGAATACCCTCTAGTATTTGCAAACTCATCTCAATGGTACATATTTCAGTCTTACATTTAGTTTGAATGGAAATTGTGACAAGACCGGACACAATAGAATTTAGCGTGCGATTGAGTACGAGTTTAAGATTTAGTAGCGAGTGCTATCGAATAAACAGTGCTGTTCGCAGTGATTGCGGTTTCAATTGGTTTATCGAACAAAAGTGATATCCGACTTCGAAATGTCTGACATCGATAACATCGTTAAAGATCTGCAGCGGTTCGCATGGCCGGATTATGTTGTGTTCATTGCAATGTTCGTCCTTTGCATATTCATTGGGATTTACTTCGGTTTTATGAAGAAATCCCTGTCAGAAGCGGATTATCTGATGGGCGGGAGGAATATGTTGGTTATCCCGATTGCGTTGTCTCTAGTGGCGAGGTAAATAAGAGAGAAAGTGAAAATATGTATTCCCAGCAAATTATGATTGATATCGTGGTTCTTTGTAATTTAAAGTTTTATATCCGGAATAACGCTGTTGGGATTACCGACGGAGGTGTACTCATATGGAATACAGTATCTTTACGTGGCCGGTGGAGTGATATTGATGGGAATCGTGATGGGTGTATTCTACTTGCCTGTTTTCCATGATTTGAATATTACATCCACTTATGAGGTAAGTAAGCAATCTTATACGAATGTGTGTAAATTACAATCGAGAACGGATAAGTGCACAACGTCCAGGATTCTACTTTTTGTGCACTTATCCGCTTTAAAAACAATAGAAAACTTAATTAGAAGTTTTGAAAAGTTGTGCATTTATAAGAAACTAGGTTTTATTCCAGGCCATGCCCGGGTTTGTTCCTTCATTTGAAAATGAAAAATTGATTGTTGATTGATTGTTTTTCAAAATATGTCTCAAAATATCACACATTAAAGAATATTTTCACTATGTGCATTCATGTTGAAGTAAAACCGTCATATGTGCTGTGGCAGAACAAAAGGCCAATGCGGCTTCTCTTTGATTGGTCTGGAGTGCCAACAAAAATTAACTGAAAACGTCGAGAGATGTCGAGAAGAGGTTCTTGTAAATCCCAACTACCGGCTTGCGATTCGGTTTTTTTGGTGCAAATTGAAGTCATACTTCACGAACCAAGAATAAAAAGTAGCCCATATCATGTGATTGGTCTATCTCGTGAATTTGATCAAAATCGGCTAATTCGGATAAAGTTTAATATATAATTGAAACAAAATTGAATGTTTTTGTTGAAAAATCATCCGACGAACCAGAGATGTAAAATATTGTGTCTGCTTTTAGGTATGCATACAATTCGTGGGTACACACACAGCTACATATTTCTGCGTACGAACCGTTTGTCGTAGCGATTTCTAAAAAGTCACCTCCAGCGTCTAAATTTTAGAAAGATTTTTGTTAAAAATTTATAATTAATATATAATAATATTTATATATTTATAATTAAAATATAATTTTTGCACTTACGTGTTTTACACGTATCCGTTCTCTACTGTAAAACGATTAACAATTGCACATGATTCAGAGGCGAGAGCAACTCGTTGCATAATATTCGTCATATCAGTGAATCATTAGACATAACAATGAGCATATTTCCATTTTTATCATTCGTTAAATAATATTTCTTGTTAAACTAAAATATAGTAGTAATGTCTTTAGGGTATTGAGCAGTTTTCAAACGCTTCCGCCGAGTAGCTTGAAAAAAAAAAACAATGCATACAGTGATAAATAATATAATAATAGAGGAAAGTCGAAGTATTTTTATGCACACAAATATGCATATACAGTTAGACAGTAGACCTTGCAATCTTTTCGCTTTCAATGAGGTGGTGCACAGTACTGACGCCGATAAGAGTTCTCAAATTCAGCCTACATATTCTGGCTGTGATCAGAATGTTTCATAAATTTTTGATTGGTTCCAACCTGAGTTTCTTTGTTGACCTCTTAAGATGAAGGGCTTCTTCTTCTGCCCTTGAGATTGTCTATTTTTTATGAAAATGTATAAAAGTCTGCTCTATCTAAATTAAAATCACATACAAAATAACAATCTCAGATGTACAAACGTATATCTAAACATGGGATAACAAAATCTAACACCAAACAGAAACTGCATATTATAACGTATATATAGCTAATACGTAACTGATAAGCTTTACTTCCGCGAAAAACTGCATTTAATTGTTTTATCTACCACAACTTAAAAACCACAGAAGGGAAAAGTACAAACTCTAAGTCGCTATACAAATTAACACACATGCATTAATATTGATGTTTGCTGTGAAAATTCGGTCTGAAAATTTGTATCTACACGTGGCCAGGAAATGTTATTGAGCGATGTTTATGTGTAATAATTAGACACTACAATTACAGCACCATGTAGAATTGTCAGAAAATCATACGCTAAACACATTTTGATTTCCTCATTTTCATCATGTTGCCGTTTTGCATTCTAGTATAGTATGGTGCGAGTATAGAGATGAAACGCAGAAAATAGATCTGAATAGATTTTTTTATTATTATAGCGGTCTAAATTTTTTTAACAAAATTTGTTCAATTTGCCCTTGCGTTTGGTCGGATTTGGTTTGTACGACTCTTACAACTTAGATTAGGGTCTTGCGAGTAAATGTTTGCAGTTCGGTACAATTGAATGTAAGTTAAGAATCAAATGGAAAAAATGATTTTAACTGTCCTCTGTACATTCCTAGTAATCTGAAATCTCAATCTGATCAAATATCAAGTCCTGCTAAATGGAAATGACTTCAAGCTCGGATTAATCTTGGTTTTTAAGACACCCAAAATATATGAAAATTCTGCCACATTTAGACGAAAGGTTTTAACAAATCTGTATATTAATGAACACTTAATAGAACAAATATAGTTTTGAATTTCAGAAAATTCGTGCCAAATATGAATGTTCGCCCTTTCGTCTTAGAAGCTAGTAGCCTGTACTACCCATTTGCTTATTTCACTTATGTATTTGGCTTGCTTAGGTTAGGTTAGGTTCTTGGGCTGCCAGCGAAATTGCCGGCACACATATAGCATTGTTGTTCTATTGTGATACCCAGTTCCGCTTATTTGATCCCAACGACAAATGCTGATTGGATTCGTCATATATCAAAACACAGCTGTTTTGCGAACTCGAAATAGTTATCGGTAAGGTAGCGTGTTCTACGATGTAAGTACATATGGCAATTTAAAGTAAATCGAGTGAGTGAGAGAAGAGAGAAGCTCAGATAAATCGTATTATACGATAAGGGTGTTTATAAGGCACTGTAGCGTTGTGGGTGTGTGCGTCGACTACACAATTGAACCCACGGTGTCTAGCTTCGAATCCTTGTACGACAAAAAGGAAAAATATATAATTTTCATTGCCACAACTCTGTTGAGTCACTGATAACGCTCCAAGGGTAATAACTACCTGTTTAGAAAAAGCTTCTCAAACTTGGCCATGCGGAGTCGGCATTAAGCCTTCCACTCACGTGAAAACAATACCAAGCACATCACGAGTGGTTGCTGAGAACCTAGGCCCTGTTATTATTATAACATATTATTATTTTTAGAAGCCGCATATCCTTTGCCACAGAATGTCTTTTAGGTCACAGGCTTTTAAGTGCTGCAGAACGTATTTTGCCAGTTGTAGTTATTATAAAAGTGCTTTGGATTCTCTTTTCATTCCTGGGACACAGGATGTGTTTGTAAATGTAAATTGTTAATTAAACGATTTTAGCAGTCCACTAGCGCTTGGAACAAGTATCTACAACATAGTCCACACTAAGTGAAGCACTTCTAATGCTTATTATCAACATAACTATTAACAGAAATAAGAGAGCAAGGAGATATCAACCCTTTGTCTCTCTTGCACTTTGATTTCATCTAACAGCGTTCTTATGCGTTTTCCCCCGTGTTTGTGTATAAGTGTAAGCTCTTGCTAACAGCTTATCCTTCTTCCCAACCGTAGTACTGGGATATATTGGAGTTCTTATTTGAAAATTGGCTCGTTACTCGACATTTTTCAAATTTCTGTGTTCACCTAAGAGCGGTTAACAAACGAACAAAGCGTATGTTCACGCGGTAAATTAATTAAGCTCCTGTTAATAGAAGTTTCTGTCTTCAGCTCACTCTAGTGCTGCAGATTAACGCATGTTTTTGGGTCAATTATGAATAATATCCACATGTATACATAATTTTGAAGCATTTGCATTAACAAAATAAGCAGTTTCTTTGCTGCTTTTTCTTTTTTAAAAATACATGTATGATGGAAGTTACTTCTAAATTTTGCCAATTATTTTTCTGAGTTTGTTTTAGTTTCAATATGTGGACAACAAGTATCATTTTTATTCACACATTAAAAACATGAACCAACTGAACACTCTTCGAGCAATAGTACATGGTTATGACCAACTTCGCACGATTTGCCAACAAAATGCACGAAGCTGTAGCCCGTATCCCAAAAAATTCCGGAATCAGCTGCCAAATTGTGGTGGACCCACAATTTTTGTGCAAGAATGTGTGATATACAAGGGATTTCCACTACTCTCACATTCCTCTCAAAAGAAGGATATTTCCTTGCTTCCCGCGAAGGAAATTCAAGAAAAGGTTCAGACATTCCCGCCAAAGCATACAATTTCACAATTTGTTCATGGTAAAGGATAATCAAATACAGGATAAGAGCAAGATAACATCACAAGACATTTTACCTATAAATCATGCCGAATTAAAATACGAACAATTATTTAATTATAGACTAGACTATAGAACAATGCGCCGTAAATTTAAGGAATCTGAAGAGACATGCCAAATATTCAACCAACTTTGGCGCACTTTCGAGTTTACGTATGTATCTGTGTACACATACAAAAACCAAGTCTAAAGATGAATAATTCTCACTAAATACATAGCGCAGAGATACAATGTCAAGAGCGCTTACTTGCCAGCGGACAAACCTTTGCATGCACTGTGGTCTGTACCGTGTAGTGATCTATTGTACTCACTTTTTATTGCTCTCTATTCAAATATACTGAGAGCATTATTTCAGTCTGTAAATCGATTAAGTTACGTAGTTGCTAAAAATACGATGTACATATGTAACTGCAAAAGTCAACTAAACTTTTCAAAAACAAATAAACGATTCAAGAGATGAACTGTAGTGATTGCTGACTTGATTGAACTAAATTAAGAATGTACACCAAATAACACAATGGTGCCGCTGTGTGATGACGTCAGCTGTAGCTCACGAGGTCTGGGTTCAATTCCCCGCCGGAAATTGTCAAACACCAAGGACACCAATCTAGCAGCATCACCAATTCTGAGTCAGTGGCAATGCATGGAGAGTAATACTTTAATGAACGATTTTGACCATGGTCAATCGTAAATGATTATTTTTTCATGTTTTGTAATTCAGGCCAGGATAATTCGTAACGTTTCCACCAAATTGAATAAGTATTTATTAATTCCCAACAAAAATTGAAAACGTGAACTGAACTTTAATGCAAGCAAAATATCCTCAATCTTATTTTAACAGCAGCTCCGTTGTACTCGTAGAATTTTAGCGACTTTGTGAAAACAATTTAAGGAATGATGCGGTAAATGGTTTAAAAAAAGGTCCTGTGCATTTTCAATGACTTCTACGCAAGATTTGCATGACTTTTCTGTGACGTTTTATTAACACTAGAAAGACGGACCATTTTCGAGTTTAGCGTTTTATAATGTCAAAACTATTAATTTCTATGGCATGTCCTTTTGTGACTTCATGTACTGTCTTCATAATTAAATGAATGAGCATATGGTATTATTTACCTTGAGCTCAGCTACGCATCAAAGGAATCAGATAGTTCTGCAACAAAACCAACAATACCGACCCGTCTTCAGCTGTGCGTGCAGGTAAAAGACGTCACTTTCAGCTGTAATTATACATTTTGTGTGTTAATTATTTTAATGTGTGCGTTAGTTAGTATTGATGGCCCGTGGCATTGTGAGTATAGCATCGACCGACCATAGACGTTGTAGGTTCGATCATTGGTCTGAGCGTCAAAAAATAATTTTCACGGCCCCATCTCTTTCGAGTCTTTCTGACAATGCTTAAAGAGTACTTCCTGTCTAGAAAAAAGCTTCTCAAACTTGGCCGTTTGGAGTCGGCATAAAACTGTAGGTCCCTTTCACTCGTGAGAGAATAATAGCACGCACAACACGGGTGGATACTGAGAAGCTAGTCACTGGCTCTCTACGGGCTGTAGCCCCACCCATATTATTATTATGTTACTTATGTGAGCGATGCTTGCAAAAATCCATTATTATGTCATGATAGTAGTAAAAAACGTGCCGTCTTTCTTGGTAAGAAGATTGTTTTTTCCGTCTTTCAAATGTTAAGTGGACCATTAGCGAAGTCAATTTTGTAGAGTTTTAAGCTTTGCTTGGATATGACTTTTTTCGTCGCATACGGACAACAACTTATCTCTTGTTGTCAGATTAGCCAAATTGGAGGTCATTACAAATGTTGCTTCCAAGTTAACCATCAAAACTCTGAAATCACAATTTAAATATAAAATGACCAATTATATATTTCAAAAATGTTCTCTCTCGGTTGCATTGGGGGATTCCCTAGAACGCCTGACTCTCACGATACACTTTTTAAACTGGTTGGCCTTTTTGAGAGAACAACCTCAGCTGACATGACTCTCCAGTATACAGACACACAAAGCGCATATTCTCTAACGTTTGTACGAAGCCCGCGGCATTTTTGTTTGTCAGAAAAGTCTGCATACTAGAGTATTAACGGGCCACTACAGCTTCGCTAGGGTTAAGCACTAGCATGTGTCAGATCGCAGATAGTGGATGCTGATATGGTGAGAGCTGATGATTACTGATGTAGCAAAATGTACATATTCGTTACTTAGTACCGAGTACTCAATAAAGTACCATGTAACGAAATGTTGCCGTTCAATTAATATCGTTATCGTTATGGTATCGTTATTATATGTACTATAGACAACCGACACTGGTACATTCACCCTCGCATGAACATACAAGCCATACACACAGCACGGAAATACACGTACTAAGAATGGCAAAGATGTACTGAACGAACTAAATTGTACTGAATTCACTAGAATTGAAAGCCTTTTTCCATCCCAGTCGCATGCTGATACCCCTCCGAAAGACCAATAAAGCAACCAAAATTATGTTTTTACACGGTCTTTTTTCACGGTTTTGAAAAAAAAAAACAAACAAGAAATGGTCCCGTTGTTACACGATTTTATTCGATTTTGAACGATTACCTCACGATTTACACGTTTTTTTCTGGAACGTATATACCGTGAAAAACACAATCAGGTGTATAGCAAATGTGGGTGGCTGGCTGGTAGTACAATGGACTAGTCTCTGAGTATGAGTACGTCTATTGCTTGAAAAACTCCGACTTCATTATATGCCATTGTATAAATATGTTTGAACAATAAAAAAATGAAAGCGCTGTTAAGTTAAATTAATTTTTTATCTTTTCTTATTTTCCTATTACAGTATTTAGAATGTCGCTTTGACAGGCGTCTTCGAATGTTTGGGTCCATAATGTTTACAGTAATGAACGTATGTATTTTCTTCAAATACACATACAAATTGTCTAGAAGTGCATTTTAAAGTATTTGGGTTTAGTTTTAGGTATTTTTATACATATATTTGTTTGTTTTTTTTAGATTGGATACTTACCAATTGTTATTTATGTTCCTGCGTTAGCCTTCAACCAGGGTAAGTACAGTAAAAGCGCTGAACAAATGTACAAAGGATACATTGAATTTTCTTTTATTAATTTACTTAATAAACGTAGTAAATAAATATTGTTAACAAGTATTTTATAAATATATGCTATGCAATACACTACCACTCTCTTAGAACTCCAACATCGATTTGCTCTGATATAACACAATTTATGAACTTATTTTCAGTTACTGGAGTATCTGTTCACACAATAACTCCCATAGTGTGCATTATTTGTGTATTCTACACAAGTTTGGTAAGTCCTTAGTTACTTACTTAGATGACGTAATAATGACTTATTTTATTTTCTAAGGGAGGAATCAAAGCCGTGGTGTGGACAGATGTTGTTCAGACTGTTTCAATGATCGGAGCTCTAGTGCTGGTTGCAATCAAAGGTAGTATGGATATCGGGGGATCTTCAGAAGTGTTCAAGCAGGCATGGGAAACGGATCGCCTGGAAGCACCTGAGTAAGTTAGTACTTTCTTAATTTATTTCAATTTATAGTAATAGTTGGCTTCAAGTATTCTCAGTACGCACGTATATGAAGAAAATGCTTTTGCTACATAGTCTACACAGCTGATTAACTTCCTCTCCATCGAACCATTTTAAAGTGACTTTTAGACAGATTTTCACGGCGTATTGACGGTTATTCACGAAATTGTCTGCATTCTCTAATTGATGCCCTCAGTTTGATAAAACAATGCAAGAATAAGAAAATGATTTTAATGAGCAGTGAAGGTAAATATTGGGCATATTTATTGTCTAAAGTTCGTCAATGTCTGGTCAGGTTGAGGGAAATGAATGCTTTTCCGATCATGATCAATTTCATACTTTTAACCAAAGGTCAAGTAAAAAAGTTTAGGAGGTCTAGCATAGGTGGTTGTGGAATATCCTTTAGAAGAAAATTCTATTTACTTTGAACTCTACTATTATCATTGTCAACCAATACCTCCAATGAGATACCCATTGATGTTAATTTGGTTCAAACGGGCAATGGTCAAAGGACCAAGTTTGAGAACAAAATAAAAGCATATTAAATTTTGCTTTCACTGGGACTCGAATCTTTAACCCCTATAACCAAGGGCAGGCATCCAGCCGTTTATTTAAGTATACGTCAATTTCTTGACTTTCACTTCATTTAAGTTACCTCTAATTGATTGTCTTGGAAATGAGTCAGCACTCTCAATATTCTTAAGCCTTTAGGGATTTGAACTGCCAAAAAAAACACATCTGTCCAGCGTCAAAAACGGATCCTGAATGAGATCACAAAATACAAAAATGGCGACTTTGACAAGTTATCATGAACACCTTATTTTCCTGTTTGTAGTTGTTGCACAAAGTAAACTCATTTACCCTGCAGACAGCAGCTCGTCAGAATATTTTTAATTTATTAAGCCCGAACTCTTACAAACGTTAGTAAATTAATGTCCTTTTTTCCCTAGCTTCAATCCGAATCCAACTGTTCGGCATACAATATGGTCTCAGCTCATCGGAGGAGTCTTTTATTGGACCCAAACTAATGCTGTAAGTCAAAACATGATCCAAAGGTACTTGGCCTTGCCAACGCTGAAGGCTGGTAGGCGGGCACTATGGATTTTCGTTGGAGGCGTCATTGTGCTGATGCTTTTGTGCAGTTACAATGGACTGCTAATATATGCTACTTACAAGGATTGCGATCCACTCACCACGAAGGTATAATTCAAATCGATGTACATCTTTAACTTTAACTGCAACTTCCAACAATTTCAGTTAGCTAAAGCTAGAGATCAACTATTGCCACTGTTCGTTATGAAGACATTGGGAGATCTACCTGGTTTGACGGGTCTTTTTATTGCCGGTGTTTTTAGTGCAGCCTTGAGCTCATTGTCGACATGCCTCAATTCAATGTCAGCAGTCGTACTTGAGGATTTCGTGAAACCGTTTGTAAAACGACCACTTTCTGAATCTGCAATAAATTGGATTATGAGATCTGTTGTCGTAGGGGTCGGAGCGCTCTGCGTTTGCCTCGTATATATCGTTGAAAAAATGGGAACTGTGCTCCAGTTGACCATGAGCTTAGAGGCGATCACAAATGGTCCACTCTTTGGCATTTTTACAATTGGAATCTTCATGCCCTGGATAAATGGAAATGTGAGTCAGATGAGTGACTACGTATTGTTTATTTTAAGTGCGAATTTGTGATTCACAGAGTGCATTGTTGGGCGGTGTAATTGGGGTGATATCTATGTCTTGGATCAGTCTGAACGCGCAATGGGCAATAGCATCTGGGGCGATGCAGTTTGAGACGAAAAAACTTTCAGTTGAACAATGCGAATATAACTTCAACCACACCCTCTATGTTCCTAATGAGATTCTATCGCAATCCGAACCAAAGTAAGTTCTCTTAGTCATATTTACAAATTTTTGCCTCAACTAAGTTTTATTTTTCAACACTTTCAGTGACATCTTTCCCTTATACCGAATATCCTACATGTGGTATACATGCCTAGGAGCCTTAATAACAATGGGAATCGCGTGCTTGTGCACCTTGCTTTGGGGCGGCAATAACCCGAGCGATGTAGACCCGTCCCTATTAACACCTTGTATTAGGAAGCGATGCAAGTTTGCGAAGAAAGTGATTCCAAGTGTAAGTAGTGAGTCGCCTCACAAGTCTGATGTTCTGACAAAGGTATTTCTATTGCAGAACGGGTATGAAAAAAACATTCCAAAGTCAAGCTCTGATACAGAGTCAGCACTATAATTTATAATTTAAAATAAGTCTAAGTTCAATTGTGTAGCCAATTATCATTGACAATTGTTTGTAAGTATGTATTGTGAACCAATAAAAATCAATCGAACCAAAGATCTGAATGAAATAAATAATTGTGTGTGTATTTTTCTTATCACCTATCGCTGTTGGAAATTAGAAATTAATTTCGTCCTATAATGTTGGGTGCTACAAAGAAGGGAGTCACAGTTTTGGGGTTTGTTGGTTACTATCATCTAAAAAACAAGCTTTTAATCGACACTTAATAGTGCCCAAGTGAACTCCATCCATCATTCAACATGGGCATAATGGACATATAATTGTGGTCTATCATTTTGTCGAATTACATCGCTCTAGAACCGACATCAATGCTGTCGTCCATCTAATTTCACACACACTTCAACACAGGGAAGACACGTGCGAAGATCGTGCGCAGAACTTTTTCCATGAAACAAGCCAGGACTTTTGATAATGTTCACTAGAGAAGGACTAGAATAATAAAGACACATACAACACCTACATGTTTTTTTAGTGGATCAACGCTAGGTAAATTGAGCAGCAAGCTCATCAAGTTGTGCCAGGAAGTTTGATGATCTTTTACGGATAGTTAATTTCCCTCCAAGTGGTGGTCCGTGGCGTTGTAGATATGTGCGTCGACCCCAGCCTTGACGTCGTAGGTTCGAAGCTAGGCCCTGGCCCCCTATGGGCTGTAGCACCACCCATATTATTATTAATTTTCCTCCAAGCATGTTGTTCCTAAGGTCCTCTCTCTACATGACCTAGCCATCTGAGTCAAGACAATCGCATTCGTTTGACTAGGTCAATTTCGTTGCTTAGCTCGTAAAGTTTGTAGTCCAATCTTCTCTTCCAAACTCCTTCTTTGCAAGTAGGACCGAAGGATTTCCTATCGAAACGACCAATGATCTCTTCATCCCACTTTAGTATTACTTCTGCTACATAAAGCACGAGTCAGCACTTTATTTTTTAATTGGCACGTGTTATTGTCATTTCCGGAGCTTACTGCGGAACCTAGAAGCTGTGTAAAACTGTCAGTCAGTCAAACAGCCTATTGTGACCCTTTTCCTCTTTTGTAGACAGTGTGTACTTTGCCATACCCTGTTCTTTCACGATTATCTCCAATGACACTTTGCTAGGTAACATCCTTTCTGACCTTCATCGTTATCCTACAAAGAGAGACGACGATTTAAAGGGACGCAAAAACTAAATAATGGGCCACACAGCTCGCCTCTGTAAATATTGTCACACGCGACCTTAAAATCGATGAATAGATAAAGAGATCGATTTGAAATTTTCGGATCGCCAAGATTTGGCGCAGCTTAAGTAAGTGATCAATCTTGGACATCGACATTGAAAGTAAACTTTAGTCAGAATCAAAAAAACAACTTTATTCGGAAACTAAGATGTCTATATTATTATAATATTCCATGTTATATGTTACGTATACGTCCTGGTGCCCATGTGTTAGGTCAAATTTCAAGATAAATTAATAAGTTTTCTTAAAAATTGTTATTGCTTCTAAAATGTAATAATTTAATATGGGCGCTACATGGCCTAGTATCCCCGCAACCACTCGTGCTGTGCGTGCTATTGTTGTTTCATAAATTAGTTTAATCGATTTATGCATCATTTAAGGCAAAGGGCTTAATAACTGCATAGAAGATTCGAATAGGGTTAGAAGGTTAAACTTAAGAACAGTAGTTATTTAACACAGTTTACGTTGACCTATAAATACCTTAACTAACCTATAACTGTTAGAAATAGCTTCACAGCGACCTATTGTTACCTGAGGCTTCTGTATTGGGTGATGCAGATTCCGAACGGAGATGTTTAAAAATCGTTTTTTTACAGCTGTACTCCCTTGCAACGCCAGGTGGTGCTGTGATATACACTATCGGATAAAACTTAGAACCCTCCGTATTGAAAAAAGGGTATTTTTAGAGTATTTTCCTTGTATCAAGTGATATAGAGAAGTGACGGTAATGAAATGTTCCCTCCTTCTATATACTTAATTAAACAAAGTTCACAAGCAAACATAACATAGTCAGTTACAAGAAAACAATACAAAAATTCATTAAACCTAGAAAGGAAATCACTGCGACAAAACTAAACTCAAAACCACTACTAACCTCGACGTCGTAGGTCGAAGCCCTGGCCTGTGCGACATAATAATTTTTACGACCTCATCTCTTTCGAGTTACTGACAATACTCAAAGAGTATTTCCTGTCTAGAAAAATCTTCTCAAACTTGGCCGTTCGGATTCGGCATAAAACTGTAGGTCCCTTCCTCTCGTGCGAGAACTATACCACGCACAACACGACTGGTTGCTGAGAAGCTAGGCTCTGGCCCTCTACGGTCTGTAGCGCCACCCATATCGAAAAACACATTAGGTATTTAAGTACGATCACTGTCCGCTTATAAGCTAAGCTCCACATAGATCATTGTGGTCCATTGTGCTGTTACTATATGGCTTTTTAACAATCTGGTTTTCCTTATTGTAAATCAATTGCATATTTGGCCAAAACATATTGTAAGATCTCTTATACTCGTGGCAGACAGATCTTCAAAGCAATTAAATAATAGCTCCCTACTTGTCTTCTTGCTTCTGCACAAACTGCTCCCTTCCATCGATGACGGTCCTGGATCCGTTGCTTCCAGTCATTAAGATCAAGCTGTTTTCCATCCCCCATAACTTTTTCTTCATTCCAGAAGGTCTTCCTCTCCTTCTCGGACCAGGAGGCTCGGATAGAAGACTCTTTCAGCTGGAGCGTTGTTGTCGATGGCGGAGCTGGTATAGTCTACGAATTTTTAACTGTCGGACTAAGACCACACTTGCAGATTTCGCGGTTATGTCTTCTCCTCAATTACCCTTCCTCGCACCAAGAATCAGCTCGGCAGTTTTACTTATCGACCAGGCTTCAGCTGCATTAAACAAGACTTCCAAAATAAGAGTCTTTTAGAGCATGATTTTGGTCCTTCGAGTCAACAACTGGACCCCCAGTTGTTTCGATAAACTGAAGTATCATCGGTTGCCTAGAGTGGGTCTACGTAGAATCTCCACACAAATGCCTTGAGTATTGCAGCAAATTTCATATAGATTCCCAGAAAATGATTGCTCAGACAATCGTGGATCTTTTCCTTAAACAAAACAAAAATGCATACAAAAATATTTAAAAATCAATTGAACTTTTATGGTTTATTTTTGTTTGACAATTTCTCATTAGATTTTAGTATAAACGAAGCTCCTCTTATCGCAATAGCTTCTATTATCGAATTAGGATTTCCTGTAAGTGGCGTTGGAAGCACACTGGCGTCGATCACTCGTAATCCCTTCACCCCATGCACACTGCAGAAGAAATGGAATTGATTGAATTGCAATCATGAGAGTATCGCCACCATACATACCGTAGTTCCTGATCAACTACACTGTCCACTTCCGACAAGCCCATCGCACAAGTTCCCCCAGGGTGATGCGATGTTAATCCAACGTGCCTCAGCAGGCATTTTAAGTAATTCTCAGATGGCTGATTCCATTTGAAATCCCTGTCAAAAGGACCAAAATTCATACACTGCTTCATCTTGGGCCAGTGAATTTTGGGCTTGAGTATTGAAAAGGCTTCTGATGTGACAATCTTCGCTGCTGTTTGAATGGCACTTAGCGTGCAGTTGATGTCCTCCTCCTTAGCCAAGTAATTGGGATCGATGAGTGGGTTCCGACGGACGTTGTCACTTCTGATGCTGACAGAGCCTCTTGATATTGGCTGATAACATGTGGAAATAAAAACGAAGCCTTCTTGCGTGGTATTGTAGTAGAGCGGAAACAACGCCCGAAAGTGTTCCCTCTTAAAGTTTGATATGGACATGAGGACAGTCTCGTCAACAGCTCCAACGCCGAACAAGATTAGGCCACTGTCCTTGTCCAGAATGTCTATGTTTCCTATCACACCGAAGTTGCCAAAGTGACCTTTCCCCGTGCTCAGGTATTCGAATATTTCTGTTACACTGAGGATTGCATTAGAGTTCAGACTCGCACGTTCAGCAATAGACACAAACAGCGGCAGGTTCATGTGGTCGAAGAGGTTTTGTCCCACCTGTGGCAGGTCTTTTACAATCGGGATCTTGAGGGCTTCTGAAACCTTCCTCGAACCCAGCCCAGATAACTGCAGAATCTGCGGAGACTGGTATGCTCCACAAGAGAGAATAATCTCCTTGTTGGCACTTATATCGTACCTCGTCTCTTTTCCATTGTCGTCCTTTACTCCGATTGTAACTGAATGTGCAACACCCCCGTTGAAATTGACTCTCCGCACCAATGCGTTGGTGATTATCTTCAAGTTCCATTTACCAAAAACAGTTTGCAGGTACCTGGAGTACACTCCCAGGCGATAACCCTTCTTAATGGTGTATTGTGCTCTTCGGAAGTTCCAGGGCTTGTGTTCAAAATCATTCTGCGCCCTGTGCAATGCTTCGGATAACTTTGAATAATGACGGCCGATTGTTAACAGCTCGTCGGGCTTTGGTCTTGCAGCGTCAAGATATGGCTTGAAAGCTGTATAGGACCACTTATGCAGACCCATCGCCTGCCAACGATCGAAGTCTTTCTCGTAGCCGTCGAAGTGAAGCATGTAATTTATTTGTGACGATCCTCCAAGGCCCTTACCGCGGGGTAAAGCTTGTCTCTGTAAGTCAAGTATCAGATTAGGAAACATTTTATGAAAGGATGGTTGTGAGATATTGTCAAGTTTTTGTATGGGAGATGAGGGTGATATTTGTTGATGATGAATTCATTTGTTGATTTTGTAATTCGTCGAGGATTCTGCAATTTTGTTGCGAATGGAGGTGAAACGTGAGAGGGTTGAGTGTGCTGTAGGAGTGCTGGAATTCTCTGTACTCTCTTCTACGTTTATTCATTTTTTTCCAATATTTGAAAAGATCGTGCGAAACTTACAAGTCAGCAGTAGAGAGAGATATTCCAAAAGTCTGTTCAATTGCTTGCTTAGGCGGATGACATTGATGTGATTGGACGAACACAACGAGACGTCACTGAGTCGGTAAACCATAACAAAGCTAAGCAGATGCTGTCGCCACTAAAAAGACGCCGAACTTCGACGTCTCAGACAGAACGTTACAATGGGAGGCAGATACTTTTAGGAAGTTAATGACTTTGTCTACATCTGCTCTGCAGTAAGCAAATACAATAACACCAGTGCTGAGATCAAGCGTAGTAATACTCGTGCCTATCGCCGTTTCTTTGAGCTCAATTGCAATCAAAGGAAATTGAGTAACAAAACCGTCTCGCGAAAAACTATGTTGACTTTATATAACACTCTGTTCATCCTTGCCCTGTTCTATGGCGGAGAGACATGGATGCTATTGAAAGCGGATGAAGTAGCTCTTGGTCGTTTTTAGAGAAAAGTTCTGTCTTCGGTATTTGGTCCTGTTAACTTTGAGGGGTTCTGCAGGAGCAGCTTCAAGTATGAACTGTAAACAGCGGCATGCATGATTAAGTTGACTATGTCATATAGAGCGGAGGGGCACCACAGCTCCGGCCCGGTCTTCGAATCCGAGCAACAGAGAACGTCCTCGCACGTGATGGAGCACACTAGTGGAAAAGGACCTCAACGTGTGCGCAGCTGACGAAAGATCGTGCTGGCTGGAGAGGCATTTTGGTTGAGACCCAGGTCCACCCCAGACTGTAGCGCCAATCAAAGAAGAAGCAAAAGTCACTTACTACATCCAGAGTAATTTGGCAGCACTAAGACAGTATGTTCAAGTGTCCTGGTTGAAGGATATACTACATATGGTAGATCGTTCGTAGCAAGTGCAACCACAAACCACCTACATCGAAATAGTCAACTTTTACATTTCTATCCCCTTGTTTGTTTTTAAATCTTCACAGACAGAAGTTTTGAATACGAGTTTTCTAACATGGGCTGCTCTAAAGCGTCAAAAAGTACACAGGAATAGCAGGAGTCTTACTAAAACTAGAACTACTAAACTTAATCCTATGGATTATTATATGTAGGGGACGGGAGGCGAAAGTTTCTTCCATAGCTTTGAGCTCGAGGCTTTCTGTAGTGGAATCTACAAACCGGTTCACCCAGTTTCTTGACTAACACCACGGATTGTGAATTTTTGAAAACGGCTATGAGTAAGGAAGAATTAATAACCAGAATAGCTCGTTGGTTCCTTAAGATGATCGGGGTTGACTACGAAATAAAACACCAGTCTGGTAAATTCATGCCAAAGATGTCCTAATGAGAACTAAAGCAAGATGTATATTGTTCACATTAACGTGCTAACGCCGACTGTATAGTCGACCAGATGAATACACCCTTTAATTGTACGTACCGAAAGGCGTTAGTAATCCTGTAATGATGAACAGTCAAGATCTGATGCGACAATTTTCGGAAAAGTTGCCAATGAATCATTTGAAAAAGACCGAAGTCGTAAAGAAGTACCTCCAGACCTTTGTTGACCCTGGAGCCCTCAGACGCATTATTTCAAACCGGGGAACTCAATTAACTTAACCTCATTAGAACTGTCAGTGCTATTGGTCATTTGCAGAAATATAACCGGATTGCTCTTCAGGCTCTACTGGAAAATGTACAATACGAAAACTGCTGAGATCTAAAGATAAAGCCAATGCAGTGGTCTTATAATGATTCCATCAGGAAAATATCACAGATGGGAAATGTTCCACGAGATCCATGTCCAAATCATAACTCAGATGAAGAATTCACTAAATTTAATTAGTTGATAAATATATACATGGTAGGCGCTATACAACCCGTAGAAGGTCAGAGCCTCTTCAGCAACCACTCGTGTTGTGCATGCTATTGCTCTTTCATGACTAGAATTAACCTACAGTTTTAGGCGGACTTTGAACGGCCAAGTTTAAGAAGCTTCTAGACAGGAAATACTCTCTGAGCATTGTCAGTGACAAGAAAGAGGTGGACCGTTTATATTTTTTTGTCGCTAAGACCAGGGAAGGAACCTAAGACGTCGAAGCTTTAGAATTCTACAGCGCCACACCGGCACGGGCGCCTAGTTAATTGATACTTATAGTTAAAATTGCTCCATTTGGCAGGAAACAGCATAGAAACCCAAATACATAATTTTTGACAATCCAGCAATTGAACTATCATACGTACATACGAATATGTGTGTATTAATATAATGTGCCTGATTTTCGTAAGACCTCTAGACAGAACTGTCCACGATTCACGCTTGTTTGCACACGTGTACGGAGTGTTCTTGCACACAAAACTGAGTGCTTTTCGATTTCACTAATCCGTCCTAACACGATATTACTACATAATCAAAGATCTGTTGGCGACTTAATTGCTTGCACTTGTATTTTGTCTCTTGTAAAGCCATGCATTACATCTAGACACGCGATTACCTCGGAGAATATATTCCTTACCCTCTCATGCAACCCCATCGATGAATGTTTCTGCGGTACGGATAAAAATGTCCAGTCATTAATCCCTCTTTGCATAAACGTAGTTAGAAGCGGAATCTTACTTAGGATTCCAAATTTATCGCCAGCCTCAACCAACAGAACCGTCGAGTTTGAATGTTTCGAAAGTAATGTGGCCACAACTGAACCTGCCGTGCCACCACCGACTGAGGAAGGAATAGCAAATAAATTAAACCAAACAAATCTTTGAAAATGTTTACCAACAATATAATCGAAAGCGGTTGTTTGAATCGGTGTCCATAAATTGGGCTCCTCTTCTTTTAGGATGTGGTATAGGCAAATCCATAATATGCCTATTACTGCTATGATAACAGAGCACAAAGTGGCGATTTCTTCAAACAAGAAAATCTAGTATAAATACACTACGCCACGAAACAAAGAAAAAACGTGTGCAACTACTTACTCTGAGGTGAAGCCATTTTTTCAAGACCAAAACATTCAGCTAAAAAGCGGAAACTAGTCCGAGAAGGGAACTGTCTGTCAGGTGAACGTGTACAACAGAAAATCAACCTTTAATTCAATTAAGGTACATGAATACCATTTTACTCATACTAAAGAAACTGGGTTTCTTGAATGGGAAATGTATTCAAGGGAAAGTAAAGTATCACGAAATTCGATACATTTCTGATGAAAACATGAAAGCAGAAACTTTGAGGACACCATTCGTTTCAAGCGTCTACATAGAGTAACAAACAAAAGTGCAAAGCTCATTAAGACGTAAACAAATTGTGGTGTTTGAATACATCTGCTGATTGACAACACCACACCGACTACGACTAAAAACCATGGCTGGAAAGATGCAAATTCTTGGAGTAAAACCATCGATTACAGATCACATTGATGTATTTTTATTCAGAATACAGTTTGTAACACACTTATCAAATTATCCGCTAAAAACTACGAAGTAGAAAACCAATGAAAATGTATTCATGTCGCAGAAACCATCTCCATGTCTTCGTCGAAGGCGCCTTCTTCCAGTTTCTTCTCAAGTTCCCTGGCATCAACATAGGTGATGTTCTCCTCGTCATCTTCTGCGTCCATGAGTGCAGCGTTCTGCGCTTCTTCCTTAGCACGACGCTCCTTAAGACCAGCCGCTGGCGATCGGATCAGAGATATATTCCTTTGAACATCCTTAACATCCATTTGAATTTCAGCCTCGCGTCCCTTACGAAGTCTCTGCATAACAAAGAGATCTTGCCGTTTCTCTTTGATTTCTGTGACCTTTTTGATGGCATCAAGGGCCTTTGTCCACATTTCTCTGTTGTATTTGACGGGTACATTGCGACGCTTCTCGAACTCGAAACTGGGATCTATGGCCAGTTCCTTGCCAGCGGCCTTACGGTAGGCCTTAGTCCAGCGTACCTTACGTGGGTTCTTCTTCCTCTTAAACGCTTTATGGCATTTTCCCCGACAAAATTTAAAGATCTAAAATAAATTAATACGCAATATGTAAATATATATATATATAAAATGCTTGAAATTTTGCACATTGCTTTTACAACTCACCTTGCAGTCATTTCTGACAAAAGTAACCCCATGACCTGGGTAAACTTTACTGGAACAGAAATAACACGTTTCAATACGCATTTTCAGCGAGTTTTAACAATAATTGTACAAAACTCGACTGAATAATGAAAACACAACACACGTGTGTTTTGAAATGTGATAGAAAGAATTTTGACAGAGCGTTTATATGGCAGGTCTTAAGTCATAGCCGTTAGCCGTAGCTAATTGCTGATGACATTTTTAAGATCTGTTTCATTTGAAGAAAATGTAATTTACTTAGGTGCCATCCACATGACTCGGGACCTGCGACGGCAATAGTTGAGGAGTACACTTTCCAGCATATATGAACAACAACGAAACTTATAGAAAGAAGAAGATTTTCGGCAGATTTTTGAGTGTGAAAGCCTCTTTAATCACACAAAAGAGTGTGAAAGTCGTGATTAAAGCGGCTTTCACACTCAACAATCTGTCGCAACGATTTGCTTGACGAAGAATTTATGCATGAATTCACACCTAACCAATCAAGCTGGAAAGTTAAAATGTTTTGTCTACCGCACTATAAGTCTGTGTTTTGGTTCTAACGAGCGTGAACATTGATGATTTGGCTCATCAACCACGGAAAAACAAATGGTTGTGTGTCAACGCCGGTAAAAATATATTGACAACTCGGATAAATCATTTTATTTGATTCTAAAAATAAATGTATTACATTTATAAACATTAAATTTTGTAGATTTTAATGCAACTTGACACACGGCATATATAACAATTAAATTGAAATAAAAAAGCACAACACATAAAGTTGGAGGCTACATATTTTTGCACCACACTGTAGTCACAACATCAAACACATGTTGCTCCACTTGTCAAAACTATGAGTCTGATGACCTGATTATTATTGCAGTACAATAAATTGTTGAGTGTTGTGTTGCAAATCAAATGCCGGAAAACAAGCGCAATATTCTTTCCATTGCAGCAGTATCAGCTGTAAGTTTTAGCCTGGCCTGTGTTCTAATTAAGAATCGTCACAAGATCATTCAATGCTTAAGGCTGGCATCGGATTTTCGTAATCCCCTTCGCCAAAAACACATCGAAATCATTGAAACCCCAGACGAATGCCATAGGATTGTGACAACTTTAAAGAAGTGAGTAAGATAAAAGTCCCAAGGGATGACTAAGACTTTATTTTCATTAGGCACTGCGATGAGTACAGAGTTCTTGGCTTCGACTGTGAATGGGTTACGGTGGGTGGAAGACGAAGACCTACGGCCTTATTGCAACTGGCTTCACATAGAGGCCTTTGCGCGTTGATACGACTTTGTAGTCTGAAATCAATCCCAATGAGCTTGCGGGAGCTGTTAGAAGATGATAAAGTGATTAAAGTTGGCATTGGTCCGCACGATGATGCTGGTAAGCTTTCCCATGACTATGGCGTTGGTGTGGCAAGCGCACTTGACCTGCGGTATTTAGCTGTGCTGAGCAATAATAAGCCAGAGGGGCTAGCAAAAATGTCGAAGTCAGTATTGAACGTCCACCTTGATAAGCATTGGCGCTTAGTCTGCTCCGATTGGGAGGCGAAAACGCTTTCCAGCGCACAGGTAGAATATGCGGCCAAGGATGCACTGGTTGCGGTGGAACTTTTCAAGAATATGGCGAGTGTCTTGACAAATAGGTAGGATGATGCAATCCACACAAGGGTTATTTATGAACGATCAATTTTCAGAAAATTCTGGCAGAGTCATGAATCGACTTTGAACGAAGTCCTCCAGCAATGTGACCCCTACTTGGAAGTTCGATTTAAGGATAGTTTCTTTAAGAATGGTGTTTTCAAGGGCAGCACAAATGAATTGAAGTCAAAAGCGAATGTCGGAGTAAAGAAGTCCATGATAAGGGGAATCAGTACGCGATCGAAGACATTGTATGACAACTGCTTCCTCGAAGCTCCGGATGGTGAGATTTTGTGCACTTGCGACCGGAAAAAGGCCCGTTGGTAGGTTGTGTAAAGCGGCTCGCATTTCTTGCTCTTCTTCAAAAGTATCATTCAAGGTATGTCGATCAAAATCTCGGCGATGAAGTCAAATCGGAACCATACACTGTTCGTTTGAATTTCGAACCATCTGGCAGAGCTGTGGGTGAAGTTGGGCAATATTATCAGACCCCGAAGGAGAACCAGTGCGTAGTGTGTGGCAGAAGTGATGCGTATATCCGGAAGAATGTTGTCCCCAGGGAATACAGAAAACATTTTCCAGTTGTGATGAAATCGCACACCTCACACGATGTTTTGCTCCTGTGTCCGCAGTGCCACCAGCTGAGCAACATATCAGACTTGAAGGTCCGAACGAAACTAAGCAAATTGTGCAATGCTCCATATCTGAATGATGAAGACGGGCCAAAGCTTGTGGAAAATGTTGAACTGAAGTGAGTCGCATCTGGTGTGAGTCTCAATTGCTCAAATTCATTTCACTTCTCAGACATCTCCGCTCCGCAGCGAGGGCATTGCTTAACAGTAGCGATCGACTCCCGGAAGAGAGGAAAGAGGAACTGCGCAAGATTGTCTTGCAGCGGTACACTGACAAAGCAGACATCACAAAGGAAATGCTTCAAGAATGCGCCTCTGCTGACATTATGTTCGTCAAAATAACAAGAATTATTTAAACGGGAGAAAACGTATGTTTCTTTTTTTCTTATAGAGAGCACGTGGAAGGATATATCCCCCATGGACTGAAAGTTGTACAAGAATACCAAGACAAACTTGGTGGCCTCATTGAATTGGAGAAACTTTGGCGTGAACATTTTCTGCACACTATGAAACCCAAATATCTACCGAACTTATGGAATGTGAATCATAACGCAAATAGGTAAATTAAGCTACAATTTTAAGGGGAACAAATAGGACATAGATAGCTAGACCCTTGTATGGTTATAACCATCATGTATTTATTTAAGTCTTGTCAGCTGCTTTTCTCCACAGTATAGTCGTGGCCGGCCTGGGCGACGTTCTAACAGACTGGATGTATTCAGTGCATGGTGCTCTGGATTGAAATTCATAGAAAAAGATAAGCAGATTCCAAATATCTGCGTGTGTCTCCATCACGATAGCAATTCGCTCCATCTTCAGCCACCAACGATCGTACAGCTGATTTCCATATACAATTTCGGGAAGCTGACAGCTACCAAGACAGTGATTAGGTTGAAAGTGTAACCACAGAACAGAACACTTAGTCCAGGTGAAGGTCATGGAGACAATTTACAAGGAAGGTTCCAAGACGGACGAAAGCAGCGGACTAGCAGTATCTGGGATCTCATCGGAGATCTCCATATTTGTGTTCCATGGACTGTCTGGACACTGGAGTGAACTCCAGGCAGAATTTAAACCAATACGGAAGGCTGTCCGCTTACTGACAACGAATCCTATATACGGGTTACAACTGAGTCAGCTGTGACTAACTGATTAACTTCGTCATTTTGTTGGTTTTTATTTTTTAATTCTGTAAGAATAGGCAGTGACCTAAGAGAAATGGAACGCCATGAATTATTTGTTGCTCATGTCGGAAACTCCACGCATCTAACCAGTTAGCCGTGCATATGTTACGAAATCGCATCTACGAAAGAATAATGTGACTCTGTTTATGAATTGCTATGTATGAAGAACGTTCGACGAAAGTTTAACAAAGGAACGATGACATGAGCGATACACTTTTAAGTCACTCCATCGCCATGAAAACTACAAGTCAACTTTGTCTCAAAGTCAGACTCACATAAGTAAGGTGTAAAGATTACAAATTCTCTGTGTAGCAATGTGCTGTAACATCCACTGAATCCAACAAACTTCCTTTTATATATTTGAGTACAGTAGGTCTCGGTCTTTTCCTGTTATTTTTATACTCTTAGCTGTATGGTCGGGAATCTGGATCGATGACGGCAATGCACGGCACGCTGCTTCCAATCATCAAGACCAAGCTGTTTTACATACACCATAAATTGGTGTCTATACCAGAGTTTCGGTTTGCTTCTCCTTCTCGATTCGTAAACCTTTTTTGTTGGAGTGTTGTTCTCCATTCGCTGGATGTGGCCGAACCAGTATATTCAACAGATTTTGTGGCTTTCCGGACTACATTCACATCCTCGCGGTTATGTCTTCTCCCCTATTCGCCTTACTCTCAGACCATATACTCGACGTAGAATTTTTGTTTCCAAGGCACTCTTTATTAGCTGGCGGATTTGTTTAGTGTCCTTCTTTCTATAATGAAGGATTCAATAATGAAGGACTGGTATAATCAGAGTTTTGTAGAGCATGATTTTATTCCTACGAGTCAGTAGTTTCAAGCGTAGTTGTTTTGAAAAAACCGATGTAGCATGTCAAGGGCGATCTCCTCTATCACAAATTCTCTCCGTCTACGAACTCCGAAAAACCACCTCGTCTTAGGTCTGCCAAGCGGTCGCCTACTGATATAATCGAATTTAGAGTCCCTTCAGAAATCCTTAGGATGGGGACATTCGTGGCACGTGCCCCAAAAATCGGAGCATAGCCCTTTCCGTTCGAAGAAGCAGCCGCTCAACATAGAGTTCATCACCTACTGCAATGTTTCTTACTTATTCTTTCGGGCAGTACCCAAATTGCATGACCATAGGCGAGGGTTGGAATAAGTACAGAATTGAAAACAGCTAACTACTTATGTAAAGTATTCCCTTGTGAGTCCTAGGGGCATTATAGCCTACGAGCCATCTAGTGCGGTTGTGACTCAGTTCTCCCCCACTCTTTCTTATTTGGCGTGCTTCCTCCTCAACTGTTCTACGCCACGTACTCTTAGGATCGAATTAGAGAATTTCTGTTCAGTACTTTGCTTCTGTTTTGGATCAAGTGTTCGCCAGCAATATACAACCTAAACAGAGTGAAGTGTAGAAGTTTGGCGTAGAATACTCATTCCATCTCTTCGGTTGATTCTCATTCGATATTAGCCGTTAAAGTTTAAGCATTTCGTTGTGTGTTGAGTAGTTTTGGCCACCCACAAGCTCTTGTAATCTTGTAAACGGTTCTGCTGACGAGCCTCGCTGCTACTTCTTCTGCTTCCGCAACCATCACATTGTTGTAATTGCATTTGTCACTTCTCAGGCTTCTTCTTTCATCTTTATGTGATATAAACACCTATTCACCAAAGATCTGTGCCACTGTAACAAATTTGGCTACTAGCTCGATCTACCCTGCTACTGGAGTTTCTCAATTCGAGCCCTTAGCTTTTTTCATTTGCCGATCGTTGTCCCAGTATCACCAGGCTTTCCAGGGATCGAGCGACAATTCTTTTAGCACCTGATGTGAATACAGTTTTCACAGCACACCGGCCAATAGTCTTGACTTTCGGCGGGCAGTGATCTGTTGATGGTTTCCATTCCATGGGAGAGAAGGTCCTGTATTTCTTGTGTTATGCATCCACATGGCTACAGTGCTTGGGTGGCCATTGCGGATGAAGCATTCCATTTTGTTTACGATGATAATTTACGATATCAGCTTCATCCTATTAAATTCTGAGCATCGCGCGAGAAGCGCCGATCATGCAACTGACTGGCACATCTTCAATGATCTGTTGAAATAAAGCTAGCTCCACATAGGTATTCGAACGAGTGGTTTCATTTATTCTCATGCTGAAGAATCGCATAACACTTGGTGCACTGTTGGAACTCTCATGACTAGTTTCAGTCGGTCTACGTTGAACCTAGGTATTCAGCCCTTTCACAGAAATAATTCGTATAATTCGAAGTTACGATACGAACTACGAGAAAATCCAATCACCAAATCCGAACGTTATTACGACCTCCGACGTAAATAACTTGTAGAAAACCATACAAATTCCCACTTTATTCGTATTCGGTGATAGCACTATTCACCAAATTTGTAACAGATTTATGATTTTGCTACGAAATGAATTCTGTGATAGATTTTTCGAAGACGGTAGCCCATTTCAGATTACGAAGGAATATGTGATAGGGGTGATTCTTGTGGCGATAGACCATCGTCATAAGATCGTGTGGTCGTACCAACCCCAATAAAAACCGAAATCGAAGTCCGCTTCATTGGCTTGACCTTTCTGATTAGGTAAAGACAAAAATCAACCAATTCTTTTTACCTTTTTGAGACGAAATCATTTGCGTTTTTATTCAAAAGGAATCCTTAGCTAATTTACATAATTTATTCTTTACAGATTGGAAATCCGCGCAAATGAAGGTCGTATTAACAAAGATGACATGCTATTGGCCGGACTGCACCCGTCGGCCATAGTCGAAGCAACAAATTAAGATATCAGCGGTCGTATATTCGCGCGTGTGTGCAAGTGTTTACCTCTATACTTTGTTATATTTGCAATATAACTTTTTACACTTTTTACAATTCACAATCGTTTTAATGCAATCAATCAATGGATAATACTTGCCGACTTAAAATGAAAATCCTTAAAACGCATAATTTATATTTCACAGGTTAAGAACTAAGCAGTTTACCTTCAAACTTAAAACTGATAAGCTAACTATTTGAGAAAACTTCGCGTTTTACGGCAAATATACATATATTACATACATAAGGAAAACCAACAACCGAGTTGATTAAATGGGAGGTGCTGCAAAACTGATGCTAGTTCAAACATACGAAAATGCAAGAAAAGCTTGCAAGTTATTTGTACGAATCACAAATAAAAACAAAAATTATATTAAATAAACTCAATTCCTTCGTATTTTAGATTCGTTGGTACTTTCTGCTCCGGCAGCAAGATTTTCCCCTCGATGTCGAATACCACAGTAAATGTTGATGTTTTGCCGTTCAGCTCCTCGGACTTAATCGCTAGTATGTACTTGTCACCACAGCCAGGAATGAATTTAAAGCTTGAAAAACCATGTGTGGGCTCCGTGTTGTCTAGGGTGACGGTGTGAATTTTTCCAAATATCTCATCGGCTGAGATTAGGAGATTGCAGCCCATATGCTCGTCTCTTGTTTCGTTGTACCTATGCAGAGAAATTCCATACAAAATAATTCAATAGACGGAAGGGTGTATGTACTCACTTCTCTTTGGAACATCTTCTTGGTAAGAAGAACCACTTTTTGTGTACATCCGACCAGACACCACTCTCGTGGATCATGTATCCCGGCCAGACAATGCCCATGGATTCCTCACGTAGCGATTTGTAGTTAAAGGCCCAATTTACGCTGCGCACCTCCCCACTGGGGGAGATAATCTTAACAAACATTGGGTTCTCGTTCTCAAAATCCCCTTGTGAGGACGTCCACTCTTTTCCCATGGAACCCACGTACAGCATTTCGCCTTTCACCGTGGCCCACTCCGATTTGAAACCCTTCGTCGTGTGACCATCTCCGTCGAGTAGAATCACCCAAGGAATTGGTTTGTCGTTATCCAACTCGTAGATCAATCCAGTCCGATCGTCGAATGTCAGTAATTTGCCATTGAATGTTATCAACTCGGACAGTTCCATGCCGCGTTCTTTCAAAGCGAAGCTGCTCTCCATTATAATGGGCGGATCTTTGTCCCAAACAATCTTGACCTCCTCCTTCGCCGGGACAATCGTTAGGTATCCCTTTTTCAGGTAACTCTTCCACACCGAGCCCGATCTGGACGATGTATCCAAATCGGCAACCATTCCGATTCGATGAGTCTGGCTGCCACGTACAACTATCGTCGGTGTCAGGGGATAAGTGCTATTATAACTCCCATGGCTAAACGTTAACACAGCACTCTCCACATCAAATGACGATGAGGATCTCTTGACATAAACAAATATTAGCCCAAGGGCCAGCACCGCCGTTACGAGTAGTGCAAAATGATAATTAAAGCGAAATGTTCGATTCCCTAGGCGGTAGGTTGGTGGTGACCGGAGTGCTGTTCTCCAATCTCTTGTGTACATAACTGTGGAGGTGCTCGGCTTTGAGGATGGTGATTCTTTTGTTGATAATTTACTATAGTTATTACTGCTACTTGTCCTCATTGGTCAGCTTTGCTTGTGTGCATTTTGGGTATGGTATGCTGTCAATTCGCTTGGTCGTCGATTGCTGGATGCTGATGATGACCATGTAAATTGCATTTATGAATTATGAATATGCAGTTGATTTTAGAAGAAAATGACAAAAGAAAAAAATCAGTGGTACAAGACAAGTACCTGCACCACTGACCACTGTTTCGCTTCTTTTTGCACTCGCAAATAATCGTGATGTCTTTAAATGTCAGTGTACACGTCACTATTTGACATATGCATTTCGGGCCTTTACAAGCAAAGCTCTTCAAACTTTATAAGCAAAGATTTGTATGGGCAACAAATTATTACATATTCTTTTGGGAATGGAATACAAGAAAAGACATCGTATAGTCGTTCAAAAGTCGTTCTAAAAATATGTTAGGAAGTTGATTCGAATAAATTTTCTCATACATTTTTAATTGTTTTAAAGTAAGTGTCACTTCTGACACTTATAAACTTAAAATGTTCAAAAATCAACCTAATTGACGCAACAAAGTACCAATTAACTTCAAAATTTTTACGTCGTACATAATTTGTAGCGAAGAATAAATAGTTGTTTTGTAATTTGGTATCGTTTCAGACATCCATTTTGTACTCCACACAATTTACGGTAGCTACACGCACGATTTATTTCTAAATTTACCACATTCTAGACTACCTTCCCTATAATCTTTTGGTATCCTTTATCATGGTTATAAATATCTTGACACTTCGGAAACCCATGTAATGACATATGTCAACAATAGAGAAAAAATCACAGGACAATACGGCAAGAAACGTCGTAGTAACCTGGGAGTGACTGTTTCGGATTAATTTCAATAAAGTCGATTGTTTTATTTTTCTCGTATATCCTATTTAATTAAGTTACACAAAACATGACGAGCCCCAAAGAACTAAGTGCAATCAACAAATGTGCATGTAAATATAGTTTGATTTAGAAACATACTGCAGTGAATTTAATAGAATAGAACCAAGAAATCTTCGTGCATCGATTTTTCAAACTAAATAATGGTAAACTAAGATAAGCCTTTGTTATCGTTCATTCTGTCGTATATCGTTTTCGTTATTTTTAGATATGAAAAAACTAATTTAGTGAAAGGATACGCAGAGATAATTGAAAGTTCTTGGACACAAAATGCCAGAAAATTTGGAGTTGCACCAATTTGTCGGAGGGCTGCGACCGAGTAGCACCTCCCGCCGTTGGTTTACAACGTTAAAAGCAAAGCTGGCGTGTCCTTATTTGGGAATTATTCTAGCTACACTCTCGTCATTGTTTTTCTCTTTATGCTCCGTTATTGTAAAAGGACTTGTCGATGTTAATCCTATGGAACTTGCATCGTTTAGGTGAGTATTTTTTCTTTCGTTTTGCAATCCAATATATTTTTATTTTTATTAATTCCTTACTCTCTCGGTATTTGAACGTTAAGAAATAGGAAAGAATATATATTTAAAAATAATGGGTATACGGACATCCAAGTACAAAAAGGCTCGCGGCTTCGAAGCAATGTCAGTCTCATAAGCATATGTGATGACCCATTTCAGGACTCTTTGATTACTATTGTCAATCCGCAGAGTTGTAAAATCCTTCTTGACAGATGGTTGTTATTGTATGAGCTTGTTCTTTGAGCGAAAAAGCGCTATGTTCTTCCATTAGGGTAATGACCTCAATATATCCTTGTTGCCGCGGTTTTCATACGACACAAAAGGCGACGTGTTTACCAACTAATAACTCATGGTTTCAGGAAACTTGTCTAAGATTTTGTTGTAGGTCCATGCGATTGATTTTTTTTGCACATTTTGGTGTCTTCCTGCTTGATTCCACTATCAAGTGAAACAAATGTTAAAAACAACTTGAAAAACGTGAACGCGAACAAAAATCTTTATCAACAGTACGAATTTATTTGAAATTTAAATTTTCTTGACGTTTCAATTTGTCCGGAGAAATTCTGTCACTTTTCATAAAGCTCTGTTCGATTTGTTATTTTGATCTGTTATTTGTCTTGTATCTCGGTTTTGCTGAGATCAAATACTACAGGAGATCTATGGATTTGAGTGGACTGGTAGATATGGTTTGACGCTAGAATTATTTTATACTGCGTTTAAGCACCCAAATTCAACATTTTGGAAACAAAATTTCGAAATCTACTTTTGCGTTCCCACTGGCGCTCCAGCATTCCAAATGACAGTTAGTGTCAGGATTGGAGACTAATATTTTTTTCTGATTAGAAATCAGAGGAGGTTGCACCTAGCTTGTTATATTAATTTAAAGATGAGTTCAAGTGGTAATTCAGATATATTAAATATATTGCATGTTAATATATTGCTATTCTTGTTCCAATTATCGCTTGAAATGTACAGGCGCCTTTTTTGACTACTCAGTACTAAGCTCAGTAATGATTCTCAACCAATTATTGTTTTACTGAGTTACATTTTTCTTCCGAAAGTTATTACGTGTGCTTACGTCCATTGCTGTTAAAATACTTTAATGTCAAAAATTAGTGGAATTTAATTCTCAAAATCAAAGAAAATACGCAAATAATGAATAATCAAACAAGTAATATGAATGATTTGGTATTTTATAAATTCGCACAAGTAACATCAACAAGTAAACACTTACAAGTTTCCATGCGTCCCAGTCATTAATGACATTAAAATTTTACTGAGTAGTTTTTACTCAGTAAGTAGTTTTGTTGGTGCTTCACGTGTAAAATCTTACTAAGCTGAGTAATGAGAATTCGAAAAAACTCGCACAATGATTGCTTTGTAGACAGCTGTTTGTTTATGTCAGCGGTTTGAAAAGTCATAAAATTACGAGCTGAATTGGGATAATGACTTGATTCGATTTGAGGAACTTGCAAATGAAGCAACGAAATTCAGTGATGATAAATTGAGAATCCGTATACATCCGTTACTTTAATATCGTTACTAGTTACTTTCGTTGCTCGTTGAGGGTCAGTCACTCTTTGGCCATTCAGTGACTCGAAAGAGGTGGGGCCGTGAACAATTCTTTTTTTTTGTCGCTCAGACCAGGAATCGAACATACGACGTCGAGGTTCAAGTGCGTTGGAGTCGACGCACATACACAACGCCAGGGACCACCTCTTCCCGACTATCAGTGAACTAATAAAAAGCGCAATAACCCCTTCATAGATGGGCAAGATCTTCGGGCGTAGCAATTAGCCCACAAAAGAAAAAGAATTGGTTCTTTTCACCAATTGGAGAAAGATACCATCATTCAAATTCCCGATTATTGAAGGTACTACCCTCAGTCTAAAGAGAGATCGCGAAATATCCTAGACAGGAAACTATATTGAATATACAGGATAGATAAGGACCAACATCTTTTAACTTCTCACCAGAATTCACAGACTTGCATGTCTAGGAATCATAGGAGCGATATCCACCACACCAACTGCAAGTTAAGAGGCCACGTTGAACCTCCTACTACTAGACCTCCACCTAAAGAGGACAGCTGCAAAAACCGCCATTAGTATTATTCAATCTAAAGGCTCCAAGACATAAGGACCTAACTTCGATTTCGATAGACTCTTTCGATGTCATTTCCCAACAAGGGAGGTTTGGAATACTAATGAACCCATCAAGAATTCAACCATCCAAGTGTATACAGATGGTTCGAAGATGAGTATAGGAACAGGCGCGGGCAATCACACCGAACAGTTAAACATGCACTGCTTCATCAGTGTCATTCCTCATTATGCCAGTGTTTTTTACGCGGACGTCTGGCGGTGAAAGTCAAGACTGTCAAGCGGCCATGAAAGTAATTTTTGCGACGGAGATCAAGTACAAGCTGGTCGCATACTGCCGTGAAGAGCTCGCTAACCTAACCTAACCCTACTTTCGTTGCTCTAATTTTTCGCTATACTTCTGATCTTAGAACATCAAAACGTTGTATTCAACTCAATAAAGTACTTAGTCAGAAATTAATGGTATCTACTTTTTGGGTAATTCCATGCTATGATCATGTGAACTGGCAGAGAACAGATGAGCATAGTATGCGTACATATGCGTGTGTGCGTGTGTACCACGCCATGCGAGAGTGAACGTACCGACGTCGTTTGTCTACAGCACATGTAGGCAAACAAAGGCAATGCTGCCATAACAGAAACGATGGTAACGTTTCGTTACTTGGTGTTTCATTGACTTTATTGCGTTACTCAGTAATGGACACAAACATTTTGATACAGTGCTAATACGGTAAACAGAAATGTTAAGTTTTGCTGATAAGTGCTTATTTGAATTTCACAAAATATACGACTGCAGATTGATCTTCTTTTAGAGGTTTTAGGACGTTGATTTATTTTACTTAATTTTCTTTTGAAAATCTCCTACGTAATTATATAATAATTTCTATTTCTTATTTATTTCAGATTTATTGGAGTTCTTCTACCAGCCATACCCATTGTGATATATACCAAACAACCAGTATTTCCCGAAGGAAAACGTATTATTTTACTTCTACGCTGTTTTATGGGAACCACAGGCTTAATGTTAAGTTTCTACGCATTCCGCCATATGCCTCTTGCAGATGCTTCCGTCATAATCTTCTCCACTCCGGTATTTGTAGCGATATTTGCTCGTATATTCTTAAAGGAAAATTGCGGATTTTTTAATATAATAACCATAGTGCTAACATTGGTTGGTGTAGTCTTAATAACACGTCCACCGTTTGTTTTTGGTGAGTCGGCGCCAAGTTTAGAAGAGGAGCGTTTCTCTGGGAAACGCTACGATATATGGGGTCCAGTTGCGGCAATATCATCGACACTATTCGGTGCAAATGTATACATTCTATTACGTGCACTGAAAGGCCTACATTTCTCCGTGATTATGACGAATTTTGGAGCTTTTGCTCTAGTTTACACGTTGATCGTGTGCTGGTCTATTGGAGCGATTTGTTGGCCGGCGTGTGGTTATGATCGTTTCTTAGTTATTATATTAGCATTATTTAGTTTTTTAGGTCAGATACTGTTAACATTGTCCTTGCAATTAGAGCAAGCAGGTCCTGTTGCGATCGCCCGTTGTGCTGATATTGTATTTGCTTTCATCTGGCAAATGATATTTTTCGGTGAGGCACCAACTGGATACTCGTTATTTGGCGCCCTCTTGGTTGTTAGTTCAGTGGTGTTGACTGGCTTAAAAAAATGGGCGATATCATTACCTAGAGATTCTACAACGCGAAAGCGTTTGCGATTTTTAATAATAGAATAAACCTGCACTCATCATCGCAATGATAACTTACTAACTCGTGGTTTCTTCGCAGTAATACGTACTTAAAATTATCATTTAAAAGAACAAATAATTGGAATGACAACTGCAAAAATTTCTCGGTGACTCGAGGATGCTCAATGATATTGCAAATTTATTATTTTAGCTTAAACAGTGTCTTTGTTCACGTTTAAAAAGGCCGAACACAGAATTTTATTCATGCTCTTTTCATAGAACATTTTCATTAATAGGCTTTAAGCTCTGAAAGACAAGATCGATAGAATATTTCTGAAGTAACTAACTAGTCATAAGCTCTCTAAGAGTGAACACTTAAACAAAAAACCAGACCCAAAGTATCAGATATCACAAATACGACTCATTATAAGTATTATTTTATGTGAATACACACGATGAGCAAAACCAAAGACAAGGAATATAAAATATTTAAAATTTAACTCTTATCCTGGAGCCATTTTTTATTATTGAACATGAAAACGTATATCATTTACGTGGAAAAAAATAAAATATCTTTTTGTAGTATAAACCATTTTAAGATGAGAAATGAAAACCAAAAAAGAAATCGTTTTAAAAAATCTCTGAATATTGGTGAATAAAATAAAAGAACTCTAATAAGAACCTACTTTGTTATGATTTTGTTATTTGCTAGACTGGATCTCGTTTGGGGTGGACAATGTAACAAAGATTGAGGGGATTGTTACTCTTGGCTCTGTATACTCATCCCCTTCTCTGCTCCTGTGGTGCTCTTACTAGTCGTATGTTCCTACACCTAGGAGCCTACTACTTCAGCGGCCGTAACGAGCCGTGCCGTGCCAAAATTGGCCAGCTAAATCGCTTCATTAGAAGCACCAACTGGTTCCAGTGTTAGAAGAAGTCAATTCGCATGGTATCACAATGAGCCTATCCTGGCCCTGGCAGTCAGCCACTATAATCTAACCTAACCTCTCTGTTGGCTAGAAGGACCAAAGGCCAGCTATGTAGAGTCGAAAGCTGGAGGATACGCTTCACAGCAGAGCTGATTCTAGGTCTCCTCGAATGAGAAATTCTATTTCTATTATATCCTGTTTTCGAGGTAGGTGAATGGAGTGCGTGCCATAACAGAGGACTCTAGGAGCTCAACCATGATCTGGATGTAGTGCGGAAAACAAAAATCAGTAGACTTCACTGGCTCGACCGCGCAGTGACAAAAATGATCCGGCAATGAGAGCCATCGAATCAAGGGCTCCCTGGTCTTGAGAAGGAAAGGAAGACCAAATCTCCGGTATAAAGTTTTCGAGTGATAGTCAGCGTGCTTAGCACGGAAGGCAACGAGGGCTCGGACTCGGACCCCTCCACAGGTCATAAGTCTGGTAAATATAGTAGATTCGGTAAGAGCCTAATTAGCATTAATGTGCCATTTTATTGTCACACCTTTAACACCTTCATGTAATGTGTATTCAATTAATGTCACTAAATCCAGCCTAAGATTGAAGTAGGATAGTTTTATAATATCCCTTTCACAATAGAAAACCAAAGAGCAGACTTACTAGCCAGGAAAGGATCCGCATCACCATTCTTGATGCCACGACCATTCTGCGGCATACCTACACCACCGCTAAGAGCTATTTAAATAATTGGCTCAGAAGTAACAGGCAGGCCAAAATGTCCCTACAAACTAATTCTCTAAACATAACGAAACAACTCGTAGACTCACAAGGAGTCTGCCCAGTAAACAAACATCGCAATACAAAGTTATTGGGCTAACACAAGATGACAAATGCGCAATGTTTAACGAGGATGACGAAATTGTAGAACACACCCTGTGTCTCTGTAACTGCATAGTCAGGACACTTCATCAATACTTAGGTGGATACAGACTTGAAGCGGACCAAATTGCCGTCAGTTTACGAAAACCTAAGTTTCATCATGAACTTAGACTACCTGTGTAAACTCTAAATGGGGGAAATCACAAAAGGCTCTTCTGAGTTCGCAGTAATCAGGCAATCCTTTGCCATTTCTCACAAACGCTATGAGTTTTAATCCTTCCCAGAAATCTCGTCAAGTGGTTTGAAGAAGGATCTGCATGTTCTTCAATCGTCTAGTGTCGTGTACAGATAGCCACCAATCTAGTGTGATGTCATGTTAAATTCGTCGAAGGAGATCTTTGTTGTACTCAGCCCATGTTCATCATGATGTAACGCAGTTTATCAGTTTGGTGGTTAGCTATTTTGAGGAAATGTGTAGAGGTATTAGCCTTGACTGCTTGAACTGCCCAGCTAGTTCATCAGCCTTCTCATTTCATAGGATGTCACTAAGGTTGAGGTAATCTTTTAAGCTCGATGGCGCAGCTTGCTATCCCTGTACTATGTTAGGTTATTGGCCTGCCAGGGAATTTGCAGGACATTTAGACCATTGCTGGTTCATTATGTTACCCAGAGCCGTTAATTTGATTCCATAGGCAAAGGTGACTGGACCAGATTTGAAAATCAGAAGCATATAGACCCTCGTAGGCCTTAGAACGTCCGGCTATGCCTTGAAAATAAACACATGTTCTAGTAGTCATAGATTTTTCATTGGTTATAATAATAATTGAGGTATTAAAAAAAAAATTATATCTGCTTCACTTTTTGTGCAATTTGCTTTACTTTCTGAGGTCTGCTTGGCCGCCCATCTTAGAGCCGTTAGTGTAGATTTCCCAGTAAAAATTCGTACACATATGCTTACCGTCCCAATAATTTCTTTCTGGGATTAGAGTGTCAATCGCACTTGTTTGGTTTAGTTTTCTGAGTGTGTGATCTGTGAAGGGTGTTAATGATTTCTTTGTAGAGGGTCTAAGATGTTTCTACTAGACTATACCCAGCTGTGAGCTGTAGAGCTTTTAATGTGAAGGCCCAAAAGTAGGAGATGTAACCTTACCGTCCTACCGGACATCTGACGGAGTCGACCGCAAAATGCCTGTGGTTCCAATACACGCTATTGGATGTTGTTAAGTTTTGTAATGCTGTATTTTTTACTAGGCCACCAAACTAGTGATCTATATGTTACAATCGGACAACGTACCGCTAAATACATCCACAGGAATAACGGTTGAAGGCTCCACTGTTTTTTCGAAGGATCTACTGCAGCCGTAAAAGGCTACGCCCGCCTTCTTGACTCGATGATCGAAGCTTTCAGCGGACATTGGGTTTTAACTTCATGGTTGATCATTCAGCTGGGAAAGTTTGGTATTTTTGTTTTCCGTTTTGCAAATACAGCTTCCGATAAGTATGCATTGCTGTACGTTTTTACTACACCAAAATTTACAAATATCAAGTAAAAGCGGGACAGGTAATAAACTTTGAAATATATATAAGTAAGAAGTCAAATAGCATGGTAGTAGACGAGCATGTCTCCTTTATGCATTCTCATCGTGATGAAATGCGGGAATACAGTTGTTGTTCCCCCAATTACCATTTAATTTCCAGAAGTACTCCGCCTACTCATTTATATGATGCGTGATACGTAAAACTTAAGGCAACACCAGAGAACAAAATTCTCTGAAACCTGAAACCTAGACTAGATAGATAGATAGTTTTCTTAGTTCGCTCAATACGCTCAATACAAAAATCTCACTCAATAATTTTGCTATAAAATTATTCACCTGCGAATTGAAGAATCTGGGCTATACGCCTGAACTCCACTGAATTTGACATTTCACCTGACAATAAGCAAAAACAATCGCCGGCAACGGCAAATATCAAAACAAATAAACAATTCTATGAACAAGTGTAAAGTGCAGTTAATTTAAAGTTCTTAACATCGTTCAACAAAGTAAAGTGCATAAAAAACATTTATTAACCAATCATTAGAGCAGTATATTTCATAAAAATATTCTTGGGGTAAGTCCGCTGTTGCAAAACAAAGTTGTGTTTCTTTTGGCGTACGATATATTTGGTTTGTCCAAATGTAATTTCTATATTTTAATGCACAAACGTGTGTTATATGAATATTCTATGTAAAAAAAGAATCAAATAAATAAGAAAATTCTATTATGCATATTGTTAACTGGTGCCTTTGTTCATATTCCAGAACAGAGCACAGGTGTTCGTTGACCAATTTATAATCCTAAATCGGCAAGAACTGCATCCAATTCGGCTTGCAAGCTGCTGGCCTTCTCACGGACCTTAGATATTTCATCTTGGATATTGTCAACGTTCGCTTGCAGTAGGACATTGCCCTTCTTAAGGGCTGATAGTCGGTTTTCATGTTTTTTAACGCGAGGTTCGAGATTTGTTTTCTTGTCTTCATCGGATGCATCCTTAAAGTAAATTGGAAATGAAAACAAAGTTAATTGGCATTAAGGAACTGTTAAATCTTACTTCAGCTTCGGATTCGCTTTCTGTTTCTGATCCACTCTCATCCTCTGACTCCTCCGACTCCGATTCCTCCTCGGACTCCTCTTCTTCAGACTCTTGTTCTGCTTCTTGCTCTTCCTCTTCCTCCTCGTCTTCATCCTTCTCCTCATCGTCATCATCCCCGTCGTCTTCCTTCATGGATGCAGCCATCTTCTGCACTTCCTTTTCCAGTTTCTTGAACTTCTTATTCTCCTCCCTGCATGAACAAAGATAAAAAGTTTACTCTCATTTCTATACAAGTGTGTTTTTTGTGCAATTTACTTCAAAAGGACGTGATTTTTCTTCATCAGCTCCTTCAAATTGGCTCTATCCCTCTTGGCTGCTTCCTGCTTACCCTTGAGTTTGGTCAGTTTTGCTTGAAGTACCTTAACTTCCTTAGCCAATCTGCGTTGCTTGCGTTCGGCCTTCTTTTCTTCGTCCTCATTTTCGTCGCTCTCCGAAAGTTCTAACTCCAATTCTGGTGAGCTCTCCTTGTTGGGATTCGCTTCACTGGGTCGACGTGAACCGTTCATGGAACCGCCGCCGCCCTTTATTGAGTTCATATAGTTTGTAATGTGATTTGAAAAGTTGTTTGCAGTATACGCTTGCGGGGTTTGCACTGGCTTATAATATTTTAATAAGTTATATTTGGGTTAATATTTTGAAGCAGAAGCGAACAAGCCTTGGCCTTACCTCTATTTCAGTATCGGAAGATGAGTGGAAATTATAGTAAATGTCCGTGTCGTTAGGATCTTCAAGGGAATAGCAAAAGCTAAATTGCCTTATACTGTTCGACACAGGCGATTGCTAGTTTTGCAGTTTGTTATTAAAGCGAGATAGGAAAAAGTTTAGTGATCGTTAGGCATTAAAAGAGTTATGTGCTTAAATTAAACGAAAAAGCATAGAAATTAAGAGGGAGACTGTTTTTACCAAGTTGTTTCTTTACGTATGCGACGAATTTCAGAGTATTCTCAAGTAATAGCTCCTCCTGAGAGTCCTATGATGTGAATCCTATGTCTACGTGACGTCAAGTACTGTACCACTTCATACAATTCTTCAATTCTTATTGGAAATCAAAACATAACGGCCGATAGCAAATCAGATATGATACTCAGGGCATTCAGTATCATATCTGATCATAACTTCATAACTTCCTGAAGGCGTATAGAAGTTTATGTACATTTTCCTAATTAGGATACCCTGGTTTGGTATAAAATAGGTTAGCTGTCGAAGGCCTTATTGAAACTGGAGCTAGCTTTTACTACAACAACAAATATTGCAGTGTGAGTTATTGCTCTTTTACGAGAGCAGGCGATGGGCTTGAACTTGGACACTTTTTAAAAGTTTTGTTTTTAGGCAGTTATACCATTTGAGTCTTGTCAGTCACTCACACGAGGTTGACCCGCGAATTATTAAAATTATTTGTCGTAATGGAACATATGATAAGCGACTACAAGTCAGAGAACAATTTAAGCAGTTGAGTACATACACAGTCCCATGTATACCTACTCACTTATCGGGCCGACCACGCATGAAGGGCCCGAACCTGAGCAATTGCTGCCTTCCAGGCAAGCCGTCTTACATCCGCGATGACTTGTTCCCTCTACCGGAGGTTCGGTCTTTCTCTCCTTCTCGAACCAGAAGGCTGGCATTCGAAGACCCTATTTGCTGGAGCGTCTATTTGCTCGATGTGGCCGAGCCAGTGCAGTCGACGAATATTTGCCTTTGGGACTACATCCACATCCTTCTACAGCTCGTAGAGTTCGCGGTTGAGTCTTCTCCTGCATTCACCTTCCTCGCAAACTTGAGCATATATCCGACGTAGAATTTTATTTTTTCGCAGGCACCAAGAATCAGCCCTGCAGTTTTTCTTAGAGTCCAGCTTGTTCCATAAAGCAGGACTGGTAGAATAAGAGTTTTGTAGAGCATGACTTTGGTCCATCGAGTCTGGTGTTTCAAGCCCAAACCGAAGTAGCATCGGTTGCCAAAGGCGATTCTACGTCGGATCTCCACTATGATATCATTTGTGGAGTTTACGTTTGCCAGACTCAAGTATATAATTGGAATATAACACCGAACGGGCTACCAGTATGGTGTAGTTTAAGAATTCAAAGAAGAACAGGTAAAACGTTAACAATGAATACAGAAGGAAGCATGCTTCGTTTCAAAAATTGTGTTTACAGCTTCTACTCCATAGACAACGCATTATGAAATTGAAACAAAATTTGAACAAAATCAAAGCTTAGGGTTGTCCGAAGCAGACAGATGTAATGACATGCTCATGAAAGAATCACATAGAATTTTAACATGGGACACCAATGGTCTTAAGGAAAAAAACTAGAAATAATCTTGTGGAATGTAAAGGCTGACGTGTGACTTCTGTCAGACTTCTGATCTAATACCAGGCTCTCAAGCAAGTCCATTTATTGTCCTCACAAGGTACGAGATAGATAGACAGATAAAACCGAACAATAATTTTTTTAAATAATTAAAATAAAGCTTGTCCTGATTTAACAAACGGGGATTGATTGGATATTTGCTATAAACGAGATATGGATTTTTTTTAGGAATTTCATCCTTTTAACTTCAGTAGGACCTCAATAAAAGCTACTATTAGAAATTATTGAGTTTGTTGCAATAATGGAAAAAAAGCGTGATGAAAAATAAAAGTCATAAAGTCAGAATACTAAAAAACACGCAACTGTTAAACAATTGATAATTAAATAATAATTTTTTTCAGATTTCTTCTGCTCTCGGATTGCTTCAAGTCGGTTCCAGATCGATTTCATTTTCGTATATTTGATCGTTATCCAATATCCACGGATTAGCCAATAGCGGATAGTTCACAGAAATGCAATTAACGACACTAACGACTATAATTGCGTCTGCTGTACAAAGTGCACGGATCATGTAACAAACATTTGTATGTACCATAAAACCACAATACAAAAGATTTCAATAAGAGTCACATTTTTGTAAGGGGTTATATGCATCAAAAGTTACTTTTTTGCTCTCTTTGTTCCCGTGTTGTCTTAGAACAAGGAAATTTACGAGAGCAATATGTCACCTATAGAGTTTTAATCCTTTTCCTCGCATTTTCGGAGATTAATTGATTTTTTGGTTCTCTTTGTCTCTTTTTGAAAACAACCCAACGACGAACTGTAGCTTTAATCAGAAAATATAAGAAATGGAAAAAAAAAACATGGTTCCATTAGCCCCTTAGCTACAATCGACTATACATGCATCTCCCCAAACTGAAATCGCTCCCAAAATACCAATCATATTCCCCGACAGGGAGGGGTGGCTCCCAAACGCCGCTATCAACGACCACGAAATAGTCCTCTTCACCGACCGATCGCAAATGGATACAGGCACTGGGGTCGGATCCTACTCGGACACTCTGTACAAACAGGAATCATTTAGACTCCCTGTGTACTTTATAACCTATATCCCACCATCGAATGTCATCAAAGGCTGTCATGAAACACCTCACTCCAACCACTCACTGAGGTCCATCAGAAACCACAAGATCCTACTCTGTTAGGACCCGATCCACTGCTCAATCGCTGGGAACGAATGAGCGAACGAATTGGCCAGACCAGGATCTGAAATGGACTATCACAATGCATGATCAGTGCTGTCGGACCTTGTAATAATATGAGGGACCCACAGTTTTATGCCGACTCTGAACGGTCAAGTTTGAGAAGCTTTTTCCAGACAAAAGTACTCTTTGAGCATTATCAGTGACTCGAAATAGGTGGAGATATCGAACCAACGACGTAGAGGTTCAGGTGCGTTGGGGTCGACGCTCACAACGCCACTGGCCAGAGCTTAATAAAGGCAAAATAAAGATGCTTCTGGCGTTCAACCGAAACTCGATCCGAATGCTCGTCGTGCTCTGTCCGATCGGAACAATAGCACAGCGAATCCAGCGACCTCTGCCGAAACTGCGGTGAGTAGGAGGAACCGAGACGATCCCACATCTGTTCCACAGATTCTTCACAGAGACTGCAAAAGTAGTGAAAACAGATATATCGGATGTTTTTTGATCAAGAGCAAGGGTTGTTTCAGCCGGCACGTGATACGACAGGTTACAAAGAATTGTGAACTCCACAAATTAAGGGATTCACGAAGTGAATGGAAGTGAACATTTTCGTTTCAGTCACAAATAAAAACTTGGTAACAACAGTCCACTCTGCATAGAGATAGTTGAAGCTCTCATCATCACACTCACAACCTATAACTACCAAAATACCTGTAATGCTTGTTGTAACTTCTTCTCCAACTGTGCAATGATTCTCTTTTGATCTTCCACCTCATTCTTGGTCGCATCCAATTGTTCTGCACTCTTTTCGTATTTCTTTTCAAGTTCCTTTGATGTTTTCCTTGCATCTTCGGCGTCTTTTTTGAGTGTCTGAACAAGTGCGTCGTCTGCAGCCGCAGGAGGAGTTGTTGTCGAATTACTCTGATCGGTACGTGACTTGTCACGTTGCATTTCAGCCTCCAAGGTTGCAATTTTTGCTAAAAGTCTCTTATTTTCGCGCTCTTGTGCTTCGCGATTTCTCAATTCTAAGGCTAACATTTGCTTTGTACTTTGAAGATCATCGCGTAATTTATCGATGTCATCCAGTTCATCGCCACTCGGTTCATCAGGAACCTGCTCCTAAGGGCGGGAAGGAAAGGGAAGTGAATTTATAGCAAAATGATTTTAATTGGGACCCAATATTTACCACTTCATTAAGGGCTGCTTTTGATTCGGACTTTTGTAGTTGCTCTTCGATTGTCATTTGTCGGCGGAATTTCCGTAAACCGTCGAGGAATGGTCTGCTTCTGTCATTGGTCTTCACTGGTTTCAGTCTAATTCCACCTTGAATTTGCTTGAGAAGCTTATTGTGTGCATTGTCCTTTTCTGTTTCGTACACAAATTTGTCGTCTACTTTTGTCATCGATTTGCATGTGATAATTGGTTGTGACCTGGCAAAAATAATTAAATGGCATCGTTAAAAATCGTCTTTGATTGGAACATTATTTTAGAGGAAGTGTAAATCACAGCTTACCTATCATTGCACTGTACATGGCGGAGTTTCTTACCACTTTCTACTTCTTTCATCATCTCTGACCAGTCTGGTCGTCTTCTGGGCCGTGTTCTGAAATAATAACTCTGTCAGATTAGCTCGTATTCATCAAATGTGCGCAAAAGTGATTTTACTTGAGCTTTTCAAGTGTTTCTTTCTGTTTCTCGCTGAGATCCTTCTTTTCGAATTCAGTTGGTGGTGCCAATGGCGGCGGTGGCGGTGGTGGTGCCTTTGGAATCAGTGATGGTAGAGGTGGTGGTGCTGGAACTATAAGATCAACCGATTGTTGTGTAAAGTATGTGTATAGTCAAAATGATATGTTATGTGGATGGTGTATATTTTGAAGAGACACAGAGAGAGAGGGACCTCAAAGCTCGATATGAGTTTGTTTTTGAAAGTCATATTGATTGCAGAAAACGCTTTGAAGCAAAGCTATCCTTTGCCATGTGTTCACATTTTGATGAAGTTCGCAAAAGCACCCAGTTTTAATTTAGAGAAAGAGACGTCTACGCTATAGACTTCCTGTTCCTAAAATGTTCTACTGTATTGCTGTGTACACACCACGGCATCAGGTACACAGCCTACTAAAGTACACACTGTAAGTGTGCAGGCTACGAAATAAGTTTTGGAAATGTTAATTGTTTTTCTAGGATAATGGTGGAAAGTTCCTTTGAGGGAGGTCTCAATTGGATCAAAGTTAGTTGCTTTGAGTTGGGGTTTTTCTCAAGAAAATAAGGTTGTAATTAAAATGAAACTTTTGCTAATAATTTGTTTCGGTTTTATTTGAAATGTCCTTTTTACAAAGTCAAGCGAAAAATCGTTTCGCAGAATTTTTCAGAGCAAAATTCAACAATGTTTGGGATATGGGACTAGGAAAAGTTTTGCTTTTGGAAAGCGCATTGCCCATTTGGTATTGTCAGTCGTTCCTAAAATACCTGTGTTTTGGCTTTCGTGTGGGGCTATTTCATATGACGTTGGTGTAGTTGCTGCATTCATGTAAACACAGCGACCACAACGCATAAACTGGAAGACCGCATGGCCAAGTTGGGGTTCACGTGGAGCAGGAATATTATATCTAGCTCTAATAATTTCTATTCCGTTTTCCTAGAATCTATGCGTTGCTCTATCTACAGGAAATGAAAATATCTCATCGAAAAGTTTTAGTTTTAACTGGAAAATATTTCCTGACAGCTATACTTCCCTAGAATCGTCAGGAACACGCAATAAGAGTTGCCATTGAGGACGATACCTGACCGATCGAATTTAAATTTTGAAATCAGTCGAGGTACTTTGACAATAAGGCACGCAAACAGAGTTATTTGTCTTTGTGTGATATCTGAGTACGAGGTGGTTTTATTTTCATATCCATCACAGAGCAAAATAGCACGTTCTTTAAGTGTTAACTCTCAGTATCGTTTATCACAGCAGATATTTACTGTGCGACTAACGACCATCTACCGACTATTCGTCTTACAGATTACTTCAAATAAACAATGTTAATCAACAAACAATGTAAATACTAAGTTTTTAAACTCTATTCGTGACAAGTAAAAATCAATTTCATAGGAAAGAATATTGAATGTGTTTATGCACTTCGTAATGGGTTCACCATAGTTTGTTCTATGCATTTTATCAAAGAGTAAGTTTCTCTCCTGAAGAGATCTTTGGCGAGCGTATATATTCACGAAAAAAAGTTATTCTGATAAATGATTAATAATAATGTCGCGGGTAAACATGACTGACGCTGCCTTACGCCTGAAACTTAAGTTTTACAAACAAATTATTTCCCATATTCGTCATAGTTAGGAAGCTGTTGAAAGGAATATAACTTTCGGAAATCATATCTCTTTTGAACTTTTTCGAGGCTAAGTTATTAAATTACATATGGAGAATCCGAATGATGCATGAATATTCCAAGTACGGTCTAACTAACGAATTATATATGGACTTTAAACTGGATATATCCCGGATATAGTCCTTACAATTTCAATAATCTACTCATTATGCAAAGAAATTTATACACAAAAGAAATAGTAATGGATCCAAATGAGAGAAATAGTAATGGACCAGAGATTCAGATGTCAAGAGCGTACATATATAACGATATTGTGTCGAAAATCATCATGAGCGAAGATGCTCATTTTCACTTGAGCGAAACATACCAGAGAGCATACCAGGCTTCTTGCTTGGAGGCTATTTGAATTAAGGGTTTGTGTCCAGAAGTTACAGACACCGGAAATCTTGCGTCATCTTAAATTTCATAAAACCGTTAAAAATGTACGTATATCAACACCGGCGGATCACTGTCTCATTCAACAGAAAAATTGTAAAGGCCCATTACTCAAAATATATTCTTTTTTTCATTTAGTAAAAATGTAACTCAAAAACAGAATTTGATGCTTGATTAATCGCCACCTATGATGATTGGTCGTGTTTTTGCTTCGTGATTATGTAATTTATTTTTTGCTAAACTTCGAAAATAGATGTGCCTTCTGCACACAACTTCAGTTAATATCACAAAAGCTGTGAAGATGAAAGAAAGACCTCAGTGTAACCAAAAACAGTAGCTCATCGTCCCACGACCAAGTGGTCTAATAGAAAAATGAGTAGAAGTACATTAAATACCCGGTACTGATTTCAAAAAAGACCTACGTAGAGTAGGCGAGATCAAAAAGCATATTTTGAAATAAATGCGAGATTTACGTATTTCACTGACATAGGCCAATGTAATCAACAGTCCACCAGTAGAGTGCGGACACATCAACGTTTATCGAACAAACTTTTATCTTCTCTTCTTTCTTTGGATTATTGTAGGTTTATTAAGTAATTATTTCTCTCTTTTCTGTATTAGAATTATTGTACATATATAAGTTCATGATAAAAGGACCCAGAAAAACAGGTACATCCAGCTATTATACAATAGAAAAAAATGACTTCCGAAACAAAATATGAGCATGGATTGAATTCCGTCAAAAAAAATCCACATACGCCTCAGTATTCCATGAATATTTTACCTAAGGAACCTTAAATTTGTACGTACGTTCATTTATTTGTGGTTTGAGCTTCTCAACGAAAAAACGAGTAGAGTATTTTATTTACACTTTTGCATTTAGCTCCTATTTAACGTCTGCGTTACACGGTTTCAAAATATTTATATTGGATTGACGCAGAGGCAGTTTCACATCCTCTTTGGTTGTTATCATATCATACTCTGTTCATAGAAGTGAAAAATGTGCAGTAAACAAGTCAAAGTAGTGAGGATTGCGAATAAATTCTTTCTGATATTTATTGGTTTAGATCCTCGTGGAATAAAGAACGTTTCAAATGAATGTATAAAACACATCTTGTAAACACCAACATTAAAGCTCTTTACGAAAGAACGAGTTTATCATCTATGAACAACAATAAAGACATCCCTTTAAAATTCACAAGAGAATAGGGAGACTTAAATTCAATTACTTAAATTGAGCTTTTGGTTGCTAACACAACAACATGGAACTTGATACTCCCACTCTCTGAGTAGCACAAGGCAAATGTTATTATGATCTAAGGTTACTACGAATTAGAAATGAAATTTATTTTCCAATCCAGAAAAGGACTGATGTCCGGTGCTTGGAGCTTCTGTTTAAGAAATATTTGCACCATTAAATAGGAGTAGGAGTTGAAATTGGAATTGTCTTGGACGCATGGGAAATGTGTTTGTTTATTAAACATTGCAATTTTACTTTATTAAGTTCAAGTTCAAAGTAAACGTTTGCGGAATTTGTGAGAGTTTAGGTAAGCAATATCCTGTTCACGCGATAAAATTTTGCGTTAAATGCCTTCTTTTGGAATTTTGTGTTTATGGATGGTGAAGAGACTCATTTGTTTCGTCTTTAAAATATGTAATATATGCTTTATAAACGTAATTGTATTTCGTATTTGTTAACATTAGCATCAAATCATGCTTCAATTAGAAGGGTACAAGTATACAAAAGTAAGTAAACAACATACACACGTCTGTTTTCCAATTTCAAATGAGATTCCAGAGAAATAAATCTTGAACGTAGATTCTATAGCTATTAAAAATGTTGTTACAAAAATGTTTTTATATCCCAAGACAACGGGATTTTTTCTAACATACGACTGTTGTCTAGTCTGGGCAGGCATTTATCCATGCAACCTCTAAGGTGGCTAGGGCATGCATAATTTCCGTCGTCTTGCAGCAGAGGACAGAGACTCTAATCTTAAGAACTGGAGCCAGCTAATGAGATCTCGCTGCAGAGGTTTGTTGCTTGAGACCCAAGATACACAGAATACGAAGTAATATGTTAATTTTCTATCACAATTGCGTGATGTCACTTGTTTACCATTTTCTGTAAGAGAGGACTTTTTCTCATACAATGGAGACGAATTGTGAAGAACTATTGAATTCAATTCCGTATGAAATAGTAAAATTGATTTAATGCTGTTCTTTGGGGTATTTTTTGATAATGACGGGTACAACTTCATATGATATGTACATACTGAAATTATAAGCAATTTCCTCTTTACGAACTGACATTTTGACCGATTTTCCGAAATGTTGTTTTTAAAATTGCAATTTCTGAAATATATCATATTGTTTGAGAAGCTTTCTCTAGACAGAAAATACTCTTTGAGCATTGTTAGTGACTCGAAAGAGGTGGTGTCGTGAAAATTGTTTACGTCGCACAGAGCAGGAATCGAACTACGACGTCGAGGTTGGGGTCGACGCACATACCCACAACGCCACGGGTCACCACTATAGTAGGTACATATGACCTTGTATTCTGTGTATTATGCTTGAGACCTGACTTTATATCGGTATCGGACTCGAAGCACACAAAGGAAGAGCGGAATGTTAGTAGCTGGTATTGGCATCCACAGTAAAACGTTAGTTATTAAACAATTTTCTTCTATCTAGAATCATGTTGAATATAGTTCAGTTCAATTGTATGAAAAATGTTCTTAATTGAGTCAATACTTATTACTGCTCGGTAGTCCTTGATTTTGTTTATAATTTGCGCACTGTTAAGCTGGAAAGAGCATTCCATATTCGTGTTGTGCGGCAGAAAAACATGTCCACTAAGCTATGCCTCCAAAAATAGTTTTGCTGCTAAATCGAATACAGTCACGATAAGGATCCCAGGATAGGGAGAATTCAATTGGCTTACTGAAACGAGTATTGTTTGTTACTGTATGTATAAAACAGTGACAAAGACAGCACAGTATGTCTATGTTTGAGTGAGTCTATTGACTCTGTGGCGTTGTCGTCTTCTATGAGTTTAATCGCTCGCTTTGGGAATCTACATAGTAAATGCCTGTTGCTCTTGGGGAGCACCCGTTCGGATATAAGCGTTGTAATGAGGATTAGAGTGGATATTGGCGTTAAAAACTGCGTACAAGTCAGACTGGTTGACAAAAAATGATATAATCTTAGAGCATGAAGAAAGCTATACAATTTACAGCATTTTTGGCGACTTCGAATACGTTCCTTCGTTCCAATTACATACATACGCGTTGTTGTTTCGTCGACACAGGCTACATTGCTGATTATTAAGGGTTGTGAGCATAGTCACAGTATTATGTTTTAAAAACAATGAAATTCAATCCAATGTCTTTACTCCAGTTGATAATGTTAAAATCGGAAATCATCACACACCCTTTCATTTTAAATTAACAGCCGAAAGCCATGGTCATGCTCATTAAATTCATTTGACAGTCTTAAAAATATAGAATTGTATCATGAGCAATGATCTTGCTTTGTCTTGCAAATAATGATGATTGATTAATTAAGATCAGGGAAGTCAAAACAAACAGCGCCATCTACCAGATAAAACATTAGATTCGAAGGTAAAGGACTTATTTTATTAAACAAATAACCTCTAAAATTCAATACTATGTACATATTCAATTTATTTATGGAATTAAAATATATGAATCCAATAATGCTTGGCCCTAATCAATACCATACAGTCTAGCCTATTCATTTCCTTAATCATAGACACGCATTCAAAAATAGACCAACTGATTCAGCGGTATAATCTAATGCATTCTATGCACAGATGCACAACAAATCTCCCTAATTCGTGTAAAACTGCTGTAAAGAGTACAAAAATGTACAGTCAAATTGTAAGCACATTTTTTCTCGATTTTTCACGTCGCAAATATATTTTTCGTACTCATAGATCCCTCCTTCAGCAAGTAGGTACACAAATCATCAATTCCTCATGTTGGTCCAAAAGCGAATGACCAGAATCAAAGTGCTGCCAACAAAAATCGCATTATAATTATTGTATGACGCCGTTCACATCGTCTACACCAACGCATACAGCATCGTATGCGCACAGATACTGTGTGTGCACACAGAAACGAAAGTCTCCAAAGTCTCAGAGAAAATTGACTAATTAAATGCGTATCATTTTCTAAATTCTGCTCTAACATCATGAAGTGAACTTTGTTCAGGCAGTAGTCAAATTCGATCCACGATACATGTGATATGTTATCGAGAAAATAGAACGCCTTACTACACACGCACATGTTTATACACTCATTAAAAGTAAAAATAAATATGCACGGTGATTTATGAATACCTATCAATGAATGAACTCATATTGTCAGTGTGGGTGTATTCTTAATATTTTTTTTCATTTTCTGAATCAAAGACCTTCAGAATTGATATATCTGCTTTAAGAAAATGTCCACCTTCATCTGTGCGGAGGATATCTGGAATATTTGATTAAATCTTGAAGAACGTTGTGAAAAATATCGAAAGTCATTCCGTTTTTCGTTTGTGAAGGATATTGCAGTCTTTTACAGTTCATTGCCGCAAGCTTTCAACGGTAATTTGGAAAAGAAATAAGTAAGCACGTTGGTGTGGCATACTAATAAGTGTCAATGCGATCTTTCACAAATATGTCTAAATTTAGAGACAATATTTACGATCTTGCAATAAATGGGCTAAGTTACATTGCATTCAATTTGATTAGAATTCGATGAGTCAGTCCGTCAGTTTATGTATTCCTCGCATGAAACAATAACTATTACTTTCTATTATATTTCTCAACCGCCAAATTTTTGCAGCTGTCTTCAGCATAACTCTTAGATTGTCTGAACAAAAACAAAAAACAATAATCTCGTGGTGTATTTTCTGTATCCCACTTTTCATATATTTTATTCTGTCCCTGTTATCGGCTTGTATTTTACCATTCTGACAGCTGTGTTCTCTGTGTCTACGTTAGCTTAATCGGGTCAATGTCAACAGCACACTCTAGATTCTTGTGAGTACGATGCTTAGGAAAAATCGAACGCAAACACGTTTTTAGGATTAAATTCTATTGCGTTGTTCGCGAAATGGTTTTGCTCATGGTGTCCACTTTGTTTCTTGAGTGCAGTGGAGGTTGCTCTTAAGGAAGTTCAAAAACGTGAACATTTAACAATTCGTCTACCAAATAATATCTGATGGACATTTTGCAGAACCAAAGCATTTAAAAGTCTTGTAGATCAGGGAGAAAATCTCATGTACCTTTTCATTTGCTAAGAAATTTGTGTTTTTTTGCAAGTCCCATATACATCCAAATTATAAGTGCACAGTAACAAAAACAATCAACGGCGCTTCATTCTTCATCAGAAAAACTTGGCAGCACAGTCGATATTTGACATTTGTAAGAAAAGCTTTGAAGAATTTAATGAAAAAAAATTTTTTGTAGCTCAGCCATCAGTTATAACACTTTGTTTTTGGTGATCTTCCAAAAGTCCTTTCAAGTACTAGTTTACTCGGATGACATTGACATTGATTGGCTGAATAAAGCGAGTCATTAATGAGGCCTTAAAACAAAGTAAATGATGGCATAGTCTCGGACAGAGCGTCATAATGGGCAGCAAAAACTTTAAGGTAGTCGAGGAATTCCTTTTCCTACCTAGGCTCTGTAGTAAACAGGGAGTAACACCAGTATCGAGATCTAGCGCAGAATTACCCCTGCCTTTATGTTTCTTTGGGCTCAGAAGGCAATTCAGTAACAGAGCATTCTCTCGAAAAACAAGCTAACTATATACACACCAATCACTCCTGTCAAGATGGACTTTTCCATCTATGATGCAGAGACAAGGAAACTTTTAAAATTGGATGAAGAATCTCTTGGTCGTTTTGAGAGAAAAAAAAATGGGATCTTTGGCCCTGTTTTCGTTGATGGCGTCTGAAGAAGAAGAATGTCACAGCGGAATGCACTCAGTTAAGCGTCTTCGGATCCAAAAGTAAAGATGACTAGGTTATGTAGGACGTACGGACACCATAACTCCGCGCCGAAACCAGGTCATTGGGACAACGCCACAGTAAACGTCCTCGATTCTGGTGTCAATTGGCGAGAACTGGTATGCTACCTGAAGAGGTTTGTTGGTTGAGATCCAGGTCTTCCACGGGCCAAACAAAGAGTAAGAATTTTATGTTCATATTTTCTTTGTAAATCGAATTTGCGAGAAAAAGAGTCCATTTCGCTAAATAGAAGTAGATCTACCAAAATTGCAGCGAAGTTCTAAGACAGCAAAACATAAGTTAACAACTTATCACATATGAGGGTCCAAGTGTTAAGATGAAGTGCTTGAGAGGAAGCGTTCATAGCTACGCAAACGTATGATATTCATACAAAAACAATGAAATCCAAAACTAAGGTGTGGTTATGCTCATTTAGCCATTCAAGCTCATCAAATTTAGACAGGTGGCCAACTTTTAAGGACTTTTTCAACACATGCCAATAAAGATATTCGCCTTTAGCCATATTGTGCGTTATCAAAACCATCATTCCGCCTTTAGCAAAAAAAGTTTTTGTTGGCGGTATAACATACCAGTACCATTTAGGTTGAACTGGTCTTGCGGTTTAAAGTCATTTAAACGTTGAGGCATTTTGCTTTTCCAACTGATTGGCATCTCGTGATTAACATTAATTATCTCGCCACACAATTCTGGACATTTTATATTGTTCCTTTCCATCCGTCCATTGGTAGCAATATCTTGCAATATATCAATATCTTGCAGTTCACTCGCCAATAGTTAAGCTTTTTCTTGCAGTAATGCACCACTCAATAGCTGTGTTTTTACTATAGATAGCGAAGTGAAGTGAGATTGAAAAAAGAAAAACGATTCGCAGTTGCTTTGATTTCTATATGTGAGTGCTGGTGTTCATACTTCACCAATTTTTTACCTGTGCAATGCAATCGCTACAATAGCAACCGGTAGGCGGCAAGTTTGCTGGCCAACTTTCGCAGGTTATATAGTACTAAAGATGAAATAGTACATACGTATATCAATAAGTGCGGCAAAGTTACAAGAAGAACAGATGTTAAAATAATATTGTCTGAGTGGAATGACAAGGTAGGTTTGTTTAACACGTTCTACCCGGCGTGGACCACCGGTGGTCCACGGGCACTGCGTATATCTGGCGGCGTGGACCACCGGTCGTCCACATGCACATTCATTTGTCTGATTTATTGAAAATGATTGAATAAATTACTAAAAGTTATTTTATTAATTAAAATATTTTAAAACTCACAATTCAAGAAACCAACCACTTTGTACAAAATTCGCACAATAACTAACATTCTGCTGTCTGCCAACAATAACGAAAGCAATTGAATAGTAAAAAATGCCGTTTTACGACCAAATTTCAAATCGAGCATGCTATTCTTATCAACATTGAAAAAAAACGCCGGGTAGAACGTGTTAATTGGTTTAATTGTAGCGCTACAGTCCGGGTGGACATGAAGCTAGTTTCTTCTCCACTCTACAACCAATGGTGTAGTGCGTGCTACCTCATCACTGGAGGCATCTGCTATTGTACTTCTACAAGTGGAACGGACCTACGGCCAAGTTTGAGAAGCATTTTCTAGATAGTTAATTATTTATTAGTCTTTTAGCATTCCGTCAGTGGCTCGAAAGATTTCATTAGAAATGGGTTCGCCATTAGAAAATGGGTTCGTAGGTTCAAGTGCGTAGGAGTCGACGCAAAGGCACACAACATCCCTTCTGCCAAGAGCTGTAAAGTATGAAGTTGGATTTATCGTACCGGGAATAGAAGCTAGACGAACAAATCCCTGTATAAGAGTCATGCAATTTGGCTAATGGACATATGACTCTGTCGGAATATTTTGGTACTAACTTTCTTATATTTCTGACAGATCGTTGAGGGATAGAAATTTACATTTTTCTTGAATTATGGTGCAATTTTTAGGAAATTAATATCAGAGGGTGCTGACGAAGTCCATTGGCGAAAACGTACTTCACCACATCGGCCATGTTGGTCGACGCTACGTGCAAAAAAGGCAATTTAGGAATTCCGAACGAAGTGATGCGAATTGGCCAAGAAAAGTGTGTGTCCACTGCGGCCCACTGCCACTGTCTGTGCTTTCGGTAAAATTCAGATCAGACCATCAGGACAGTCATTAACATCTTTGCTGCTATCAACTCAGAGAAGCCCAGTCGGATAATTGAGCATTATTAATTGGATTTAACCGTATCGAGAGGCCTTTCAAATGAATAAAGACTAAACTCGAATGAAATCCCATATGCACTGCTTTGTTAACATTTAGCGCTTAGTGAAACCTCATTTAATAAATATAATCTGTCCATTTAGTAGATGTCAAATAGTACAGAGTACCTTTTAATCGGATACCTTACTCATATTTTTCAAATATTTTATGCACGCACAATGAAACAAAAAATGTAAATGATACAGCTCTAGGTCTGTTAGTGAACATCATTACAAGTCAAACCCTTCAATTTTTCCAATTTACATTACCAACGTGTTGGAAAGTGAAATATTTACACCTGCTTGGTAAAATTCGTTACCTTTGATAGGATACTTAACATTTTTTAGGACGAAAAATCTGTGACACCACGGCATCCGCAGCAAAACTAATTGAATAATGAATCTCCTTAATATACGGCACACACTTTTTAATTTTCGTATTCATTATTTCTGCACAAATAATATGCTTGTGTGTGCTACGTATTTATGTGGATGCCGCGCCCGTTGTCGGCATAAAAAGTAAACCAACATGGGGCCGACTGCAGGAGTTGTTGCATTATTTTTGATTCCCTTAACGGATGAGAAAGGACCGACATGCATACACATGCCTCGTGCAAAGCCAATTAATGGTTTCGTTGCAATTTAACCATCATTTTTTGTTCAATTACATCCAGCGTTTGTTGCTTGAAAAATAGCCTCGTCGAGCTTTACAGAGAAAAAAATATCACTCTTTTTATTTTAAAATCTGGAGCGAAATGGCTGTTGCTGGGCAGTAATAATTATAATTATTGGTCAACATCTGATGATTTTTCCGTTTAAATTAATTTAAAGGAATTGGTTCATTAAACCGAATTGCTTAATGAACATTTACGCTTTCATGTATTGGATATATAAATTCATTGAATATCGCAAAGAACTGAGAAAAAAAATTGATAGCGAAGTTGAAAAATATATCCGACTATTGGGTGGCAGTCTCGAAAATAAGTTAAATTATTTACTATTTACTTGCATCGGTTATTGTTAGATGGGCCTAATATAAGTTAATTTTTAAGTGGTATATTATGAACAAAATTAAATTCTCCATATGTTACGGCTTTAATAGTAAGAACAAACATGCCCATTAATTATGAAATACAACGTTGTTCAAGTGGTTGCCTCGGGTGGCTTTACAAGAACGCATTCTGTCACCCCAATTTTCTAAGACCTTGTTAATGGCTTAGGGCTGCAGCTCATTAAATCGCAAAACCGAGGCGGCTCTTGACATCGCCAAGGCGGCTGATAATAGGATTGGGGCATTTGGTGCAAAAGTTAGTTTGTGGTATTTGCTGTGTTATATGTATTTATTTCTATATTATGGTGCGCCTATACTGCATGAAATAACGGTCGTCCAATGGGTCCGTAACGTCCACCGTTGACAGTTGTTCCCAGCCTCATTTTCGAAGAAAAATGGTCATCTCTTACCTCTAGGTAGTACTCGATGATGAAAGGTACACAAATTCTACTGTCATGCAGAAAGTTCTATTAACGATTACTTCTTTCCATGACAGATCCTGGAAAAGACTCAGGAGATGCATCGTCGATTTCAAGGCCGCATATGACAGCGTGTATAGAGACGAGCTATACAGCGCCATGTCTAATTTTGAAATTCCTGCCCAACTCGTCAGGTTGTGGAGGATGACGATGGAGAACTATCATTGCTCCATCAATGTCGGTACCGAACTCACCGAGACCTTCAGTGTCAGTTTTTGTAAGGGCGACACGCTGTCTTGTGACTTCTTCAATGTCATACTTGAGAAGAACGTGCGAAACTCATACGTAAACACCAGAGGCACAATCTTCCAAAAGACCGTTCAACTACTTGCTTACGCGGATGACATTAACGTGATTTGGCGAACACAGCGAGCCGTCAATAAGGCGTTTGCTGGCATTGAAGCGGAAGCGGCTAAAATGGATCTAGTGGTAAACCAGGGAAAACAAAGTACGTGTTGTTATCACGAAAGGATGCACAGCATCACGAAAGGATGCACAGCATCGATCTTGAATAGAGAGTGAAAATGGGCAGCAGAAACTTTAAGGTAGTCAAGGACTTCGTCTAATAACACCAGTACCAAGATCAAGCGCAGAATTACTTTTTCCAAACGCTGTTTGTTTGGGTTCAAGAGGCTATTGAATGATAGAGCCATCTTTCGAAAGACCAAGCTGACTTTACATAACATGATCATCCCTGTCCTGCTCTATGGCGCAGGGACATGGACTTTATTGAATGCTGATAAAGAAGCTCTTGTCCGCTTTGAAAGAAAAACTCTGCGTGCGATCTTTGGTCCCATTTGCGTTTATGGCGTCTGGAGGAATAGGTTCAACCATGGTTGGGGCATGCTCCATATAGGGCGGATGGACACCACAACTCCGGCCCGATTAATCTTTGCTCCGACCCATAGGGACATCACCTCTTCTACCACATATGCGATGTGGTCATCGACCCTTGAGTGTACGAAGCTACTAAAATTGTACGAATCTATCAGGGAAGTGGCCACTTGTCACAAGAAATCATGCATGAAAACCTGGTAAATCGCAGCGGGTGGTGTGAATGATGCACCTTCAAAACCGAATGATGTACAGCTAGACACAATAGGCCACTTACGGGAGTACACTACACCATTGACATCGATGGGGTGGGACTTATGAGCTCGATTTGTTTGCCGGAAGTGTGAAGTTCATTGTGCCTCAAAGTGAAAAGAACTTTTTCATTAACTTTCAATACATCTTGAGATGCATTACCGACGATTTTTAATTTATTTTTTAAAATCATTTTCATAAGACTTTCTTCAATGAAAGTCTAATAAGAAATGTTTTCCATAAAAATACACCTTATTTTGGTCGTAAAGCCCTATTGGGCTCGTAGTACATAAAATCAGCTGGTCATACAGTGCGCAGAAAAACCTTCAACATACACCTAGAAGCCACCATTCATCACGCTTTTGGCGACATAAGTAGGTTTTGAAATCGGATCTCGATGGCGCTTCGTTGGAAACAATCACGACGGGCACATGTCGTAAATAAATTCCAAGACACAATGGCATAAAATTATCTTTCGAAGCATGACAGAGGTTTTTATGTTCCTCTTCTGCGCTTTATATATCTGTGACTCATCATGGCTAGGCGACTTTAGATATCGGACAAAAATGAAGCATCACTAATAAAACCATACATCAGTAGACAAATTGTATAGAAATGCCGAGATATACTACTCAGTCGAAGCAATTACCAGAAGAATATTGGTCTTAAAAATGCTTCACTACCAAAGATAATCTTAAAATATCGAGTCTGGTTTCTCTTTTACCTGTCTTCTTTCTATATCCTTGAAATTTAATTTTATTTTTATTGTCATCCACTAAAATTATGGTTTTTATTGCTGCTGAGCAAATTAAATTTATAAACAAAAAACGTCCTCATATCCAAACTATTTTGAATAAAATCGAAAATAAACTTTTTTGATGTGCGTTCAATTTGTGCTGTTTCTAATTAGTTGTCAACAGCTGCATGTGTGAATACAGACAAGTATATTTTCACATTTCCATTGTGCATTGAAAGAGAAAAGAAGCGATCATATACGTTTTCTTTTCATGGGAATTATCGATTTATTTGACATTCGCACAATTTCCATCCATCGGGTGTGACTTATGCACTTATTTATTTATAATTTACATATATTTAGCATCGATTGTGTCATAGTGGCATCAGACATTCATTGGTGGAAAAAAGTGATTTTAGAGTTAAATATTTAAATTTTTATTTGATTATATTAGGCTCGTTTGCTGTGGCAATGAATGTGATATTAATTTTAAACGCTTTTAATACATGCTGTAAGGAAAAAAGTGTACAAAAAGTGAACAACTTGACACAACTGTCATCGTTTTTTATTTTTTAACCTCATTCAGGTTTGTTCTTGACACTTGACGGATTTAGTTCTTAATCTTACGTCACAAAAATATAAATTAAATAGCAATTTAATGTAAGAAGAAGGGATTTAATTAAAATTTTGTTGGTCATATATAGAAAAGTACTACAACGTGCAGAACACACTCTGTGTCACTGTAACTCCCTAGTCACTACATGTCCCCGACAGCCGGAAAAAATTGCGAACAGCTCACTGAGAAATATACTAAGTTTCCTTATGAACTCAGCCTTCTTGGGTGAACTTTAAATGGGAGAAATCATAATAGGTCCAGTTGAGGCCGCAGCGATCAGGGGATACTTTCCCACAGCCTTCCAATATTCTAAATAATAAGGTAACGTTAAGAAACAATTATGACTTGTCGATAAACAGAGTGACATGCTAGCAAATGAGAAGTCAGATTAACTGGCTGGCAGATTTCTTTCTTTTTAAGCACGCTTGCAGTGGAAGTAAATGTACCACTACCGGCAGTCAAGACAAATATCTCTAAGTATTTACTTTAACTCAAACATTAGACGGTGCTACACTAAGAAAATGTTGGCCTGACTATAATCGATATGTGGTGGTCTGTGGGACATACATATCGATCACATCGACCTCGACGTCTAAGTTCGATCTCTGGTCTTTACGGCAAAAAAAATTTCACGGTCCACCACGTTCAAGGCACTGACAATGTTCCAAAATCATAACTTTCTAACAAGCATTTGGTTCTTCTTCTACTCAGTTGATGAGACTTCTACAAAAGGTAGACTATTGTCCTTCACAAAATCGTCAGGTTGGTAGAATTATCCAGGCCGAATCTATAGCTATTAAGGAAGCTTTATCCTGGCCTAATCTGCCCTAAAAAACAATTTAAATATCGGGTAGAGATCAGAACAGATCTGTCATCTGTTCTGACAGCTAGATTCTTGAGTCAATTTGATATTGTATGGATGTAAACCAAGATCCTTAGGAAAAATATCCCACAATGTGGTCTGAGGGATGCCTAATGCTTGAGAATGCCTGGAAAATTACTGATTTTAATCGTTTGCTACGGACGCTTGAAATGCAGCGACACTTCGACCAACCCGTTATCTCACTGACACAGCAATATCACACAACGAATATGTAGACTAACATTTTTGAACTAAACTTGTTATTGACTGTCTACTAATGTTGTTAAAGTTCCGGTCACGGACTCCGAATTTCGGTAGAAAATTTGCAGAAGTTTACTTCAACATGATGGAAATGTTGAGTTTACTGAATAAACAGAATCTCACAGTTTGATGATTAGTGAAAGAGTGCGTTCACAAATTAAAAGTTGCGAAGTCCCTATACGAAATTCTTATTAAATGGCATATTAAGTGTAAGCCAACTCCTCTGCTTAATTGTTTCGCGGAATATTATTTCAGATCAGTGTGGTAACACAACGAGCCTACTCTGGCTTAAATCAGACTGCTACTACCAGAAAGCAGCCACTCCAACCTAACCTAAGGTTGTTTAAATATGTAGGAACAAATTAATAGAAACCGTGGTAATAATGCCATAACATTTTAGTGGTGGAAAAAGATTAACCACAAAAAGTGACTTCTTATGTCTCATGTCTCATGTCATGCCTGTCAAATGTGTGTAAATTAAGTACACATTTCTTGGGGGAATTCCTTCAACTTTGATAAACATCAAATCACAAGAAAATTGCAGTAATTTCGTATAAAGTTCACACGTGCGCATGGTATGTTAACGATCGGTTGATGCACATTTTGTCCACCTTCAGATAGACTATTAATGATATCAATCGATGGAGTTCCCCTACTACGTGGTTCCCCACCGAGTGTAGATTGTTGATCAAGATGCTTGGTATTGAATTGGCAATGCTGGCCGCAAATAAATGTTCAACTAACATAAAAAAGCGGACGATGCAAAATGTTCTGGTTTTAAAACCAGATTTGTGACAAATTGTTGCTAAAAAAAGAACTCATTGATATTTGTGCACATGTTGAACGAAACGTTATTTTTTCTACAAATTAGCATACTTATCAGATATTCTTGACACAATTCAATTTTGAATATACAAACAGTGCAGGAATAATTGTATTAACTTAACGGAAACGGGATTGCGTTAAGTGAATTTCTGAAGATAAGTACGTAAAGCATTTGTATTTTATTAAGTCATTGAACCTTGTCGTCGTTTGATTAAGCTAAAGTGCTAAATGTGCTTTTTTGATTACAATGGATTTATCAGTTTTTATTTAGTTTGTTAGGTAGCAGTAAATTAACAAAAGTGTCCCAAAAATGTTCGACTATGTGCACCAAATGTTCTGATACTAGCAGACATTGCGTCACCTGTCTGCGAACAGCAGGCGAAAATAATGCTGATACAGCGTCTCGATCAGCAGAATTGATTGAAGTTACATTGACGTTACTTTACTAGTCTCTAAAAATCTAAACGAAGAATTCATCCCTAAACATCCACAAACGTGAATGATTTTTCGTTACTTTACATAACTTATTCGGAAATTCTTATCTGGTCAAAGTAGGTAGATTGAGGACGCATTGTGTTGATATGTACTTAAATTTAACTGATACAGTGTACTGCCACTGTGGTCACTTATAGGGGTGGCTTTTCGTTGTAAAACCCACTTTATTAATTTGCGACGATGAGAAAGAAAGAATCCAGGAGCAGAGGTATTCCTCGATCCTCGTTGTTGAGTGCCTGGCTAACTCGTCCGCTGGACAGTGAACTGTAATGTCTCTGTGTCTTGGCACCCCCACCGGCGAATGTGTTCTATATTTACATTTGAGAGAAGCGATTAAACTCGGACACATTCGCGGGAACTAAGTGGTTCCGTTGCAAGCTTACTCAAGCGAAGCCGTGTGTAGTGTAAATGAAACATTTATCTGTAGGAAGTACTGCAAAGCAGGAGTGTTTTGATTTTGAAAAGTTTCACAATTTCTTTATCCATATATTTTGTATTTATAGCTTCTTAAAGCACAAATACATCATAAAGCGTTGTCACACTAATCACATTTCTAAGAAAAGACTCTAATGGGGAGAACTTCATAATCAAGACAATTCCTTGATCAAAAATAAAATGAAAATGTCAACACCATTTGTTTCGGCGATGCTCTTACTTTAAGGAATAATAGTCACATTAATTTGCTAAAACCTTAAACTGAAAAATTAAACAAAACAATCAGCAAACTCCAGACTGCTACAGCAGCAGTCCCTCGGACTTTTTTTCCTACTCAGCTTTACTCGCGACCACCCCATTCCGACTCAACAAATGATTTTACATGATTTCTACTTCAAAAGTCAAACTCGAACGCCTATACGCGCCAATGCAATATAGCCTGTAAGCACATTGCTCGCGCGAGTAAAATGTGTTAAAACTATCGAACATTTACCGGCTTAGGCTCACTAAATTCGCTCAAGTAAATTCTGCGCATTCGTACCACAACATAGGAAAAGCGTACATTTTAATTATTTTAGGGAACTTTGCGAATTCGCAGGAGGTTTGTTCGCTGGAGCCACTGTCTTAAATATGGGATTTGTGGGGAGCGCTACTGCGATCAGTTGCCTTACTGATTTCCTGCATGTATGTGAAAATATCTTGTTTTTGCAAATCGCAATAATCTCTCTTTAAAAAACACTGCTAAATAAACGCCGTTTCGTGAAATTTACACACATAATTTGACACAAAGTCTTGAACGCACGATTGACTGCGGTTATGACAATAATTTGGAATCTATGGAAAATTTCAGCGCGATGCCCTTACAAAGTTGGTGACGGAATTGTCTTCCAACTCTGTCGGCAATTCATATGCTATGCACAAAATACTTTTTCGTGCTTTTTTTAAACGAAATGTGAACAATTTCATAAAACAAAATAGCTTGCTTTCTGGTATTTTGACGTGAGTATTTACCGGCATGGTGGTGGTGGCCCGTGGCGTTGTGGGTACGTGCGTCGACCTCAACCTCGACGTCGTAGGTTCGATTCCAGCTCTGAGAGACAGAAATAATTTTCACGGCCCCACCCCTTTCGAATCACTGACAATGCTCAAAGAGTATTTCCTGTCTAGAAAAAGCTTCTCAAACTTGGCCGTTCGGATTCGGCGTAAAACTGTAGGTCCCTTCCACTCGTGAGAGAACAATAGCACGCACAGCACGAGTTGTTGCTGAGAAGCTAGGCCCTGGCCCTCTTTGGGCTGTATCGCCACCCATATTATTATTATTTACCGACATGTTCGAAATTATCAGCACTGAAGATCTACAGGCCAGTCGATCATGCGCCATCGACTCTAACTCATCAGGTTGTATGTAGTGGCGAGTTTTTGGCCTACCTGATTTAGTCGCATTTAAGGCACACTTCGGATGACGTGATGATGGCGACTTTCGTTCCACGTGTCCAAATCATCGAAGTGTAGCTCTTTCCGTTCGGAGAAGCTGCTGCTCAACATTGAGTTACTCGCGTTCTCCCATGTTTCTCAATCTATAATGGCGAGTAACTCCCACAACAGCACGTCAGCTTGTATTCGCGATCTTATTCTTTCGGTTATTACCCAAATTTTATGACTATAAGTAAATGTAGGAACAAACACTAAGTTGAAAACCGATAACTTGACCTTGAAACCAAGCTCGGACTTTCTGGTCACTGTGATTCAATAATCGCAATCGCAGCCCGCGATCGACACTGATTTAATTTGCGATCCAAACTGCGATTACGTGCCAATCTGCTCATTTTTCACAGTCGCAATTGCAGTTTAAAATCATACCTATGTCTAATTTTTCATTATATAGCATATTTTGAAAACTCCATTCGCAGTCGGAAGCAGCATTTTGACACAGTTTTATGTTCAACGTCATGAAGTGTGGAAAATGTGAATAAAGCGGTGTTGGTTCACCTACACCGAATGTAAGCGAGCAAGAAATACTTGAAATTCATTGAGTCTGTTGACGATGTGTGGTGATGCACTGCTCACTCTTCTAACATAATCTCCTTTCGAATCCGACTGGAGATATTTTTTTTTCAGTCAATTTTTTTTAAGCTCATTTGTACTTTAATGGTTGGACAAAACGCAACGTATTCTTGGGGCTAGTGCCTTATGAGATGACTGAAATTTGAAAACTAAAAACAGCTGACCGAAATTAATTTCACGACAAAAGTTTTGAAAGTTTGAAATTAGTGGATGTAATAAGGATTGAGGCTCTACACTCGTAACGTGAAAATGCTTGAAGATACGCCCAATTGTGTTTCGCGAAAAGGTTATACCTTGCCTGGAAAATTCGGCAGTATTCGAAAAATGTAATAGGAAAACATTCACCGTAACAAAGAGTTGTGTTAAATAATAAGAATGAAGGGTTTGTGCTCGGTCACCACGACATTTCTGAACCCTTTCAATGTGCACACATCCAGCCTCAGTGAGAGTTTGGTGGGTAATCGCGTATGATGAAGCAATTTCTGTTGAAAAAGGCGCTCTGAATTCCGAAAACGCCCTGTTTTAATTAGTTTACATAATCGAGGGACTACTGTATTTACAAATCATCGCTCGTTTTATAGACAATGGCGAACACGGGACACCCAATCCGAGTAGTGGATAATTTTTCGATGGATATCGACTAGAAAAAAATTAGTTACAGACAAATATGCAAACGAATTCATTGTATTGCTTAGAAGTCGTTCGCCCCCAAACGGTTGCTTAAAGTGTCATTTCTGATCTATTTTCATCATTTGCATGTATGAAAGCGAATTGTCACACCTCAATGACCCATCAGCGACTGACCTTCGCAGAGATTTCTAAAAATTAAAGTAAACATCACAGCAGTCCTTATGGCGAAATGTTCCTGTCCTTCATTAGAACATTCCCATCAAAAGCTTAAAAAAGTGGATAATATTGTGCATGGGCGCCAACTTTGTTTACTTCCAGACATATGGCAACACAAAGTGTTTTGAAAAAAATATCCGACAATAATTGCCATTGTCCAGACAAATAGCGATAGAGCGCTGCGGAGGCGTTGTTTGGCATTTTTTGCTAAAGCACCCACTTTTGCCTCGCCAGCCTCTCAGGTATTAGAGAAGATATTTTGCAAAATACAATGGGCCACCTGTATTCTCAAAAGAACCGTGCCATTAGTGCCATCATCACTGGCAGAAGTGTGTAGCAACTCAGGAAATAAATATTTGAAGATTGGTCTAAGATGTGTTTTTCTGAATTGATTTGATTTAATTTTTATAGAATTTATTTCTCAAGGGAGGGGTTTGTGCAATTTTTGGTAAGCCCTAGTCAATGAGTTTTATGCGGCGAAGGTGTGCAGACTGTACTTGTGGAGAGCTATAAATGCTACCAAAGTATACGTGTGTTGGAAGTATATCACGAATAAGTGCTTGAATTTGAATGTTTCATTGTGTGACACCTTTTAAATTCGGCGCCTTAACCGGAGGCTTCGGCGGTGGCGGAGGTACAATCTTCTTTCTACTCCCAGCAGCAGGCGAATCTGATTCAGATTCAGATGACGTCTCAAAATAAACTGAAATTTTTTGATTTTATTTAAAAACATGAATGCCCGCAAATTGAAGCAACTATTTTAATTTGAAGATTTGAAAAGTTCACTTTGGGCCGTGCGGCAAACCGAAGGAAAATTATTCATAACTCACCATTTGGCTTGCTGGGATCCTTTTTGATGGGTGCTACTTTCTTCAGAACTTTATCCTTAAACTCGGGCTTGGGGGGAGATGCCTCCTTGATGGTTTCATCGACTTTTTGCACTTTTTTCAAGACCGGTCGTATTTTATCGAAATCCTCTGTGCTTTTGTTGAAAGATTTCTGCTTATTCACAACCACATGTCGCAACTTGGGTCGTTCGAGTTTGAAACGTCGTCGACGTTCGCGATCCTCTTCGGTTTCACCCTCTTCAGCGTCGTCCTCATCGTCGTCGTCGCGTTTTTTCTGCGTGTTACTCATTGATTTGTCTCGTTTCACAACAACCGGCCGCATTTTGGGTTTTTCTGCTTGGAATTTACGTTCCAATTCGGTTTCGGCTTTTTTGGGTGGCGGTGTGTCCTCCTCCTCGGATTCTGTCTCTTCAGACTCGGACTCGGATTCGGATTCCGTTTCCTCTTCTGACTCTTCGCTCTCGGGTGGGGTTGGCGGTTTTTTTGGTTTTGGCTTCACCAATGGCTCTTGAACTGGCTTACGTTTTTCAGTCATTACGGGAACCTTAATCTCGCGCGATTGTAGTTTGGCTTCCTTTCGTGGGGCTACATCTACTGATGGTTTCGGGACGATTTCCTTTCGTGGGGCTACATCAACCGATGGTTTCGCTACAACTGGCTGTTTGCTTGGAGTTACCGTCGTCTTGGTGGTGGATGATGTTGCAGCTTTTGGAGTTTCTCCATTTTTCTTGGCAACATCGTTCGCCGCTTCGGTTGGTTTTACCGCAGTGGTGGTTTTTTTCACCCATGGCGCTGTTGTTTTAATTGTTGTTTTTGGCTTGGATTCGGGCACATCTGCCTTCACCCATGGTGGCCGGAAGGTGGTTCGTCCGCCGCCCCCTGGACCGCTGGCTGACGCTGCAGATTTATCACCGCTGCTTGCTGTATTTTTCGTGCCTATGCTACCGATAGGCATTGTAATACGAAGTTTTTAGGTTTTTTTTTTCTCACTAAATTCACTATACGATGTGATACGAATTTATTTCCTTTTTCTTTGGACTTTAAATACAAGAGAGACGTTTTTTTCACACTCAAAAACGAAATTCCTTCTACACGAGATACATGTTCGCTTCGTAGAGATTTGGTTCAACTCGCGTTGCTTCTTCCGTTCGTCGGTTTCACACACTTAATGGTTATTTTTAGCGCAATGAACTAAACTAAAAAGAATCAGAGGAAAATTCAGAAACAACATTTATAAAACATTTCATGATTTTTTCTTCCTTCCACACCACAGACAACAGCTGTGTTTTGATTCCTATTCTCCGACTTTTGCCTGTCGCTGTGTACATGGCTAGGCTTTTAGATCTGGCTGACGCAGAAATATTTAAGGTATTCGTGAATTTTCCCTAAACGAAATGCATTTAGCGGTAATGTCGTCGTCGACGATGATTAAGCATTTTGTGATTGAATCGAAGTCTTGGGCGCAATAATGATTTATTTTATTGCAATGCAATGCGAAACAGAAGTGAAGATAATTGGAAAAAAACAAATTTTTAATTATAGATCTCGATTTCACTTGTGTGTGGGTGGATGGATGTGTGAATGTGATAGATCACTTTGTGTATGTCGTGCATTTATTTTTTTAATTGTAGAAATGATATTTATGAAATCATAAATCAAGGTCTTTTAATTTGCACACAAATTCAATGCTGCTATGCTTGGAGATGTTGCATAATTAGGCGTGCCTTTGATCTGAATTGTGGTTTTCAAAGGTTTCATTGAGTTACCTAGTAGTCAGGGGAGCGAAAAATGCGCCTGGAAGAAGGATGGGAAAAGTGTAGGCAAAGGTTTAAAAAGTTTAAATTCCAGACACTATTGTGAATAGTTATTCATTTAGTCACAATGGCAGTGTGTACAAAAAGCAATTATGTCAAATACATATATGTCCACAGTTTTCTATCAAACGTAGTTTGTATGGAATCATTCGACAATCTAAGCAATGATGTCTAATGTTGGTAGCAAATGCTTAAAAGCCAACTGGTCAAATGGACTAAAGAAGTTAAAATCGTGAACACATCACATTCAGCGTGGAGAACCTCATATTTTCTAATTTGTCAAGCACGGAAAATGCAATAAATTGATAAATCCTTCAAGGAACCGTTGCAAATCACTAACAACACGATTCACGAACACATCCATTCCATACAAAATCAACTCAAAATTAGTCCTTAGCATTCCATATACGTATTTATGGACAAGAATATGCATGGAAATTTATATCTGCACCAAATATTGCATTTAATTTCTAAGAAGTTCTATGTATTCTATGTTTTTTTCCTTCTGATTCTTTTCTTGTTTTGTTAATAATTTGTTTGCACTTTTCAACACTTGTTATATTCAAACCCCTATTTCATCGAAAAATCCAAAAAAACATTAAACCCGTTCTTTGAAAAAAAAAATACCGTTGATCGCAGAGTTTTCTCCCGTCTAAACGTTTAACATACCCAGCCGCCACTATTAAACTGAGGCGAACAAATTTTTATTGATGATCACAGAAAAATTTTTCTTTCACAAAAGTAGGAAAAAAAAAACAAAACGAATGTATAAAGAAGAAAAAGTCGGTTTTCTGAAATTCAAATTGTATTTTTGGCAAAATGTGTATTTTTAGTAGAATGGGTGATTTTCTTTCACGTCACGAGTGTGAGATATAATTTTTGTCGTTGTTATTTTATTTTATCCCGAATGGAATGAATATGTAGGGTTCTTGTTTTTCTTTGGAGACTTTTTTAATTGTGCTTCTACCAGTAGAGAGAATATTATTGAGGTTATCGAGTGTATTTACACTGAGAGAAAGAATACGTATGTTTTTTTTGTGGGGGGCTTTTATTTCTCATTTTCTATGAATTTATTTTTAGATTTATTTTGCGGAGATATTGACTCCATTTGCATGAATGCATCATTTTGTATGCGCGCGCATTTAGCTGTAGTCTGTGTGGTTTGGAGAAACAACAAAATGGGAAAATCGTGAAAACGAAACACGATTTGGAGCACGTTTGAGTATTGGAGGGTTTTATGTGTTTTGTATTCAATTTTAGAAAGTCACTGAAAAATGCTGACATTCTATGTGGGTTGTTCGAGAATTTGCCAAGCATATGGTGCAGTCAAGGAAATGGTGATTTCTTCATACATCTTTTTAATTCTGGAATTTTGCCTTCATTTTACATCGAATGCATTTTATCAGTCACAGTGAAAAAGGTGACGTTTTAAAGTTTTGATCAAATGTCTGTGATGCAAATAGTAGTTAATATTCCAAAAGGTATGCAAATTTGAAGATGTTTACTTGTATTGGATAGTGCGACTTCTTGAACATAATTCTGGAAAAGATCGTGAGCAACTCGAAACGTCAACACCAGAGTCACGATCTTCCACAAATCTATGCAACTGTTCGCATATTCCGATGGCATTGACATCATCGGAAGAACTCAACGGGCTTTCAGTGGGATTTTGCGGGCAGCAAGAACGAAGCAGTGAAGATGGGCCTTATGGTGAATGAAGGCAAGACGAAGTGCATACTGTTTACAGGAAAGTTCCGTCAACAGCGATCTCCTTGACAAAATGTCACACTAGACAGAAACACCTTTGATGTAGTAAAGGACTTGGTTTAGCTCGGCTCGGCAGTCAATTCCGGAAATGATATCACCGCGGGGTTAAAACGAAGGATAACCCTAACAATTATTTAATAAGGTCCTTTCTCGAAGAAACAAGCCGTCTCTACCTTGATAGTCCCAGTATTTCTACATGGTACAAAACATGAACATTATCAAATGCGAATAAGACTTTCTTGCGCCATTCCAGATTCAAATCAGGATTGAACGAGGATACGAGCTGAACAACAATAATGTTTTAGTCTGCTGAATGAATTCGATTGTCTCGACTCATATGGCTAGGTTATGTTGATAGTATGGACACTGGATTCGACACTTGCGGCAAGTCTTCGAGTCCAACGATTCGAATGGTGTACCCAGCTAGAAAGGGACCTTAATCAGCTGGGTGAACGAAACTGAAGGCGCCTTGCCCAAGACCTTGCTAAAGGGTGACTATTTAAAACCAAAAGGAAAGCTTTTCCAAAAAAAACATAAAAAATGCATGAAATCTTTATTTGAATAGATAGTACGGTCCATATAATTTGATGTTTGAAGATTATTTCATGCAAATATTGACCTTGATTGGGCATCAAATGGCCCATCCGCTTAGTTCAATTTTGGCATACTCTTTCCAGCATTTCGGCCGGTATCTCACGAATAAATGCTTCAATGTTGTCTTCCAATGTGTCAATTGAAGCGGGCTTGTCTGTATAGACATGAGCTTTAACATAGCCGCACAAAACAAATAGTCTAAAGGCGTTTAATCGCACGATCTAGGCGGCCAATAGCCCGGTCTCGAACGTGAAATAAAATGTTCACCGAACTCGCCTTTCAATAAGTCCATTGTGGCGTGCTGTGTGGCATGTGGCAACGTCTTGTTGAAACAACATGTCATGCAAGTCAAGCTCTTGCATTTTGTGCAAAAAAAAAGTTGAATATCATCAAACGGTAGAGCTCACCATTCACAGTTACGTTACGATTCGCATCATCCTTGAAGAAGTACGGTCCAATGATGCCACCAGCCCATAAACCGCACCATACTGTGACTTTTTCTGGATACATTGGAAGCTCTTGCAATGCTTCTGGCTGATATTGACTCCAAAATCGACAATTCTGCTTATTTACGTACCCATTGAGCCAAAAATGAGCTTCGTCGCTGAACACAATTGAATGGAAGAGGCGCGCGATGGACTTTCTTAACAGAGCACGAATTTTGATAAACAAATTCAATAATTTGCAAGCGTTGTTCGTTTGTAAGACGATTCATGGTTAAATTATAGACCAAACTGAAGATGTTTGACAGTGAAACAAAACACGTAATGTGAGTCAGCTGTTTAAACCAGTTTTGCCGAAAAGATAATAGCTAAAAAATGTCCCTTTAGATGGAAAGCCACGTTGACCGAAGCCCATGTTCACACCGGACTCTACCGCCACCCAAAGAAGTAGTCAATTAGAATACCCAAATTGGGACAAAAATGTACCTGATGAAAAAACAGAAACTTGCATGAGAGTACAGTTTGTCATCGTTTTTGTGAAGCGAGCTCAGGGAAATGCTTAGTTTTTAATTTAATAAGAAGTATATAGAATACAAATGTATTAAACATTGTCGAGAGCAGAAGCATTCTTTTTTTATTTTGTTGCGCTAAGGACGAAAAAAAAGTACTTGTATCCTTTTCGTGTGTGTATTTAAAGAGACAAGGAAACAATAGTGTCATGAACTCCTACTCTCACCTCCCCGTGGTGAAATCCGGGAGCCGAGCACCTTCGACTGAAGATGGGGTACCCAACCCCCGTGGGACGTCATTGGCGGCTGCAAACGAGAGAGGGGGAGAGTGGATGAGTCTGTATCAGGGCTCATCTTCTCTACGGATGGCGGCGGAGGAGCTTATCATCAGATTAGCCAACGGCGACATCCAGAGCTACCTGGTACACCTCCTTTTAGAGCTACTCTGACATATTCGGAGCTCAGATCTAAAAGGTTGCCTTCAAGGTCATATCGGGATTTTGGAGTAGAGTTGGCGGCGGAGGAACCCTATCGTGTAGGGTCAACGGCGGCACTCACAACCTCAGCGAGGTTACCGATACCGGAGTCATCCGGACCCTTCGCCCAAGGGTAAAATAAATGGGCCTGGCCTCCCAGCTGGGGGTTGTGCGTGGGGTTAACACCCTCACCACGTAAAAAAATTTTGTTCAGAGACGACTACTTGCCTCGGATACTGACCGATCTACTGTTGACGACCCCAGCAAACGAACAAATGACCATGCTTTTCGGTTCTGCACGTGGAATGTGAGGTCTCTTAACAGGCCACGTGCAGCCGAAGAACTCGCGGAGGCCCTTGACTGCTATAAAGCAGATATCACCGCCATCCAGGAAGTGCGATGGAATGGGCCGCGCAAGAAGAGGATGAAAAACTGCGACATCTACTACGGTGATTGCAGCAGAGAGAGGCGCTTATTTGGATGTGGATTTGTTGTTCGAGGCAGACTTAGGCAAAAAGTCTTAAGCTTTGACTGTAAAAGCGAACGGCTCATAACAATCCGCATCAAGGCTACATTCGGCAACATCAGCCTGATATGCGCCCACGCCCCGACAGAGGACAAAGATGATAGTAGCAAAGATGACTTCTATGATCTCCTAGAAAGAACATACGATCAATGCCCCAGCTTTGACACCAAGATCGTTCTAGGAGATTTCAATGCTAAGCTGGGTAAAGAAGAAATCTTTGCTAAAGTCATAGGGAAACACAGCCTACACGACACCACGTCCAGTAACGGACTAAGGCTGGTGGACTTTGTCATGGGACGTAACCTCTCTGTTGCTAGCACGCGGTTCCCACACCTCAACATCCATAAAGGGACATGGCGGTCCCCAGATCAATCAACCGTCAACCAGATTGATCATGTTGCGATCGACGTCAGACACTCCTCCAGCATTCTCGATGTCCGAACTTTCCGAGGAGCCAATGTTGACTCGGACCATTTCCTTGTTGTAGCCAAGGTAAGAATCAGGATATCACGAGAACAACGGAGTCGAGAACGAACACCACGGTTTGACGTCGCAAAGCTACAATCGCAGCAGACTGCCAGGATCTTTGCCGACCGAGTCTCCCAGAAACTCTCTGTTAGTTCGACGCCGCCTGCACAAACCATCGAAGAAGAATGGAGTCGTTGTCAAGAAGCCATCAAAGAAGCTGCCACTGATGTGCTGGGTTTTACGACACCACCTAGAAGGAACCCATGGTTTGACGACGAGTGCAGGCAGGCACATGCAGCCAAACAGGAGGCCTACAAGGCAACGCTGCATCGAACAACGAGGGCTGTTCGTGAGCTCTACGAACAGAAGAGAAGGGAAGAGCACCGGCTTCTCAGAAGAAAAAAGAAAGAGCATGAGAAGCGCGCGGTCGAGGAGATGGAGAGGTGTTATGGCAGGAATGACGTCCGAAAGTTTTATCAAAGGGTAAAACAATTATCCAATGGATATAAAACTCGGACAGAAGCCTGTCGGGATGGAAATGGACATCTGGTAGTAGAGTCGCAGTCGATACTGAGAATCTGGAAAGATCACTTCTGCAGACTGTTAAACGGCGATGAGGACCAAAATACCGCTGTCAGGCAGAATGTTCCACTCAATCTGGACGATGACAGACGCGAATACCGTCCCCCAGACTTAGACGAGGTCAAGGTAGCAATATCAAGACTGAAGTCTAACAAAGCTGCTGGAGCGGACGGTCTGCCCGCTGAAATATTTAAGGCAGCTGGAGATGATCTGGTTGGGCGCATGCACCAGCTCATCTGCAAGATATGGTCTGAGGAAAGCATGCCCGACGAGTGGAATCTCAGTATCGTTTGCCCGATCCACAAGAAAGGAGACTCCTTCAACTGCGCCAACTATCGAGGGATCAGTCTTCTTACCATCGCATATAAGATCTTCTCTGCCGTTTTGTGTACCCGCCTGAAGCCATTCATTAATAATCTGATAGGTCCATATCAGTGTGGCTTCAGGCCAGGAAAGTCCACAACAGACCAAATTTTCACACTACGGCAGATCCTGGAAAAGACCCAAGAAATGCAAATCGACACTCACCATCTGTTCGTCGATTTCAAGGCCGCATATGACAGCGTGCATAGAGACGAGCTATACAACGCCATGTCTAGTTTTGACATTCCTGCCAAACTCGTCAGGCTGAGCAGGATGACGATGGAGAACTCTCGCTGCTCCATCAAGGTCGGTAACGAACTCACCGAGACCTTCAATGTCAAAAAAGGTTTTAGACAAGGCGACGCGCTGTCATGTGATTTCTTTAACATCGTCCTGGAGAAGATCGTGCGAAACTCACACGCCAACACTAGAGGCACGATCTTCCAGAAGTCCGTGCAATTGTTAGCATACGCCGATGACATTGACGTGATTGGCAGAACTCAGCGAGCCGTCAGTGAGGCTTTTGCTAACATTGAGACGGAAGCGGCTAAAATGGGTCTGGCGGTGAATGAGGGCAAAACGAAGTATATGCTGTCCTCAAAAAAGGACATACAACATCGACGTCTTGGACAGAGCGTCACAATGGGCAGCTATAACTTCGAGGTAGTCAAGGACTTCACTTACCTCGGCTCCGGAGTAAACTGTACTAATAACATCAGTACCGAGATCAAGCGTAGGATAACTCTTGCCAACCGCTGTTTCTTCGGGCTCAAGAGGCAATTGAGTAATAGAGCCCTCTCTCGAAGAACCAAGTTGACTCTATATAAGACTCTGATCATCCCAGTCCTGCTATACGGCGCGGAGGCATGGACAATCTCGAAAGCGGATGAAGAAGTCCTTGGTCTCTTTGAGAGAAAAGTTCTACGCACGATCTTTGGTCCTGTTTGTGTTGACGGGTTCTGGAGGAGAAGATTCAATCACGAACTGTACGGGCTGTACAGCGACATGAGCCTAGTTAGGCGTCTACGGATCCAACGCCTACGGTGGCTAGGTCATGTAGAGCGTATGGACACCACAGCTCCGGCCCGAAGAATCTTCGAATCCGAACCTGTCGGGCAACGCAACAGAGGACGCCCGCGTTTAAGGTGGCGCACCCAAGTGGAGAAGGACCTCAACCAACTTGGTGTGCGAAACTGGAGACAGCTAGCCAGGGATCGCGCTAGTTGGAGAGGCATGTTGGTTGAGGCCCAGGTCCACCCCGGACTGTAGCGCCACACAAAGAAGAAGAAGAAACAATAGTGAATAGGCCTTGTGGTTTTAACTTTCTCAGCTCAGCTGAATCTAAAGTTAATTAAAGCGTGCCTTAACTCAAACGTAGTCCCAATCACCCATTTTCAATATTTTGGCCTACATTCGATTGTATTGCGTAACATTTTCATAAAAACACGCATTTCCCGATTATTTATTCAACCGCAAACCCCTTTGGCCAAAATAACTGGCCTAGCCCTTGATTATAATTTAGCCTTTCAAACAACAATGTGGGCATCGTTGGAGTCGGCTTCCCACAAAATTCTACTTGAAATTCCACTGGCTGTGCCTGTAACTTTCGCGCTGGGCGAAGTGTTTTTCCTGTACCAATCGTGTCGCCAAAATCCACGACCCTCCATCAGTCCTTCGACGTTTATCATTGCATTCTTGGCACTGGGTTTGTTTCTGCGCTTCAGCGTGGTATTGGGTCCCGCTGAGATCTACGTTGCTCCGGTTTCCTTCGCCACTATACTGCTCTTGTTCGCCGAATCGGAGACCACAAGTGGTATTTTGAAACCGTCGTTAGTCTCCGTTGTAGTGTGATGGACATCAACTGTTATGGTTCCATTTTTGGAGATGTTACCCAAATCACTGCTTTGCCAGAGACTATGTGAATAGCGCTGCTCTTGGTTCGAAGAATACCTTTTCCGCCAAGTTAGCGATGCCCATGCTTTCTTCTGATTATGTGTTTCCAATTAACTGAAAAGAATGGTCTTGGCTGACATTCATCCGTAGTCGGCGATCGAGTGTGCTGACTTTTTGCTAGATGCGATAGAGACAGACTTTGGGTCGGATACGAGCCTTATCCGCGTGATGAACTGATGCTGTGCCCTTGGCTGGTACATACTAAGTAACTGCCTTAAATTTCATGCAAAAAATTAGTTGCAGTCCTCTACTTCTGTGCATTTGCCTTAAATGTATAAATATCCAACATACCGAAGCCAAGTGGTTTATAATCTCCTAATACCGAGTAAGATTATTTTCGCTCTACAGTGATATGGTGGTATACGTTGAATTTTGATTGACAAAGGAGCGCGTGCAGTACTTTTCTCTCGAAGAGACCAAGAACTGCTTCATTGGGAAGTGAGATTGTCCATGCCTCTCACAAGGTAGCTATGTTTTATTGATTTGAGTGTTGCTTTCAATGCCAAAGAGATTTTGTATGGTTATCAACCCCTCTGTCGGAAGGATCTTACAAACGCTCTCATGTCCATATGTTGCGCACATGACCAATAACAACACGCCATCCCCGTATTGTGTGCAAAATTTCATAATAAATAAAAATCCTTTTTAAGTAAAATCGAAGCACGTCAACCTTTTTAAAGAAAAATCACATTATTAATTAGTACGACATCAATGCATGGGTGGCGACTCATGTCTCGCCATCCCAATTCCTGGAAGGAGCAAGCAAAGCTTTCATTTTACATCATCTCGTATGAGGTGACATTGCTGTGTGAGTGCGTATGTCCGTCTTTTATCTGAAAACACACCACGCACGAAAGAGTCTACCCAAAGAACCTAGAGGCAATGTTCTCCCTGAGTTTTATTTACCAGGTGCATGCAATACAAGTCGTCTCAGTGGTCGGCACGGCGATCGTGATTTTTGGGGTAGATAATAATGGTATGCATCCACTGCTCTGAAAATGGTTTACAATTATTTCCATTCATTAGGAGACGCTTTGTGTTGCTTTTAGCTCTTATGCTTAATTGGTTTCCATGTAATAAATCTGAATCCGACGGACAGAGTGTTGGCAGGATGTGTTTGAGAGTTGGTTAAGGTAAGCCTTCAAAAGGAAGTGCATGTATCGAAAAACAGAAAATCAATCAAAACTTTGTAGAAGTCATGGCACTTATTCCGCTAATTCTTCACTAATTAAGCGAACGAGTTAGTGAACGATGCGTATGGTGTATGAGAGTCATACCAACAAAAAGGCAGTTCAGGCTTATTAAAAATGTAGCGCTAAGAGAACAACGCCTGTTTTATTTTACAGTTTAAGGAGAGTTAAACTAATTAATTTAAGATAGTTTTTCACTGTTCTTGGTTACACAAGAATCCACAGGATTGCCAATAAAGACGTAAATACAATCTAGTTAGATTTAAGAGAACTTCCTAATTCAGTTTTGTATAGTGCATATACCAGGTGTACCAGTATGAATTGAGCGTCAAGATACAAATATCTCGATAGGGGACATTTGTTTTGAACGAGCCCTTTATTTTTTTGCTATGACATTTGTGAAAAATATTTAGTATATATCAAGACAAAATCATATTTTTTCATCGTGCTAAAAATGTCGAATTTTGTAGCAGAAAGTGATGATTTGCGGAAAACATTAATTGTTTGTTTTCATTTGAAAAATGGATTTATTTTAAGAATACTAAACGGAAAAAATCATGGGTTAATCCGGGACAACCATCAACATCGACTGCAAAACCAGATCGATTCGGCAAGAAGACAATGCTGTGTGTTTGGTGGGACCAGAAAGGTGTGGTGTACCACGAGCTCCTAAAACCTGGTGAAACCGTTAATACTCGCTACCGACAACGAATTATCAATTTGAACCATGCATTGATCGAGATACGACCAGATTTGGCCAGAAGACACGGCAAGGTAATTTTGCTCCATGACAATGCACCTGCACACAAAGCAAAACCGGTTCAGGATACAATCAAAACACTTGGCTGGGAGCAGCTACCCCACCCGCCGTATTCATCAGACTTGGCTCCTTCCGACTACCATTTGTTTTCATCGATGGGACACGCATTGGCTTAGCAGCACTTCGATTCCTACGAAGAAGTCGAAAATTGGGTGCCTTATTGGTTTGCTTTAAAAGACGAACAATTCACAAATTGCCAGAAAGGTGGTCAAAATGTGCAGAAAACAATGGCCAATACTTTGAATAAAATGTTTTTGCTTTCCCATTAATAATTAGTGTTTTATTTGAAAACAAAAACAACGTTCATCTCATGCTGGTATATTAATTTAAACATACATTTGGTCCTAGATTTTGACGTATGTTTCGTTGAACAGACCAATGCTGAGAACATACTTCAATGAATGCAACACCGGGACTTACCATGTACATGAGGTATAGAGTGGAGACAATCACGCTGTTCTCAGTGCGTTTCGGAATGTAATGCAATGAAGGGCACGACAAATCCACCAGATCATCGGTGAAGAGGGGACCACATCAGCGGATAAAACAGAAGCGTTCGCACTTCGGAGGCAACTTCTAATCATGGCCGCCTGATGACTAAAAATTTATCCCAAAAGTCAACATCTCCGTCAATGCACTTGAGAAAACGTCTTCACCAGATGTTATCTTCAGTGAAGGTAGTAAGCTAAGACCTCATATCCGCCGAACAAATCACGGGAATTATTCAACGTAGCACAACGAGGAAAGCAGCCGGAGGCGAATTTCGAATTTTGCCCTGAAGTGAAAGCCGCAGTGCTGCTAGTGCCTCATGATGCAGGGCTTTATCGGTCTCAAGACTTATTAGAGGTGGAATACCTGGTAAGGCAAAAACTAAATCGATGGTCAACCGATCTGAAAATTATTCGACGTTACTCACTGCTCCCTTTTTCTTGAACGTTGAAAAGGTCTTCGACACGGTCTGGAAAGAGGGCTTCATCTAAAACCTGAATCAGTTGGCATTTTCAAAATCTAAATAGTCTAGTTTTCTGCATTCCAAAAGATTCTAGGTACAAGTGTAAAAAATCCAATTTATTGAGCGGAGGACCAAGGCGGAAGCTACGCAGCGGTCGATGCTGGGTAATGTGAGTGCCGAGATAAAGTCCAGGCGGTAGCGCAATCCAAGTTTTTGCTAATAACACGCATAAAATATGTGGTTGCGGTACAAGCTTACACAACGACCTTCAGGCGACGTAAGCTGAGCATTGCCAAGAAAAATGGAACACCTCGCGGCACTGTCTTCTATTATTTTTCGCGTGTGAATTACATGTTAACAGTTGACAACCAGTGATAAAATTACGCTCGTTATTTCTAGGCAAAATCGTGTGTACCCGATAATGTGTTAGTTAATCAGTTATTAATAATCAATACACTGCTAAAGTACAATTATTACTGTCAGCAGTGTCATGAAATATACCTCATCAATGAAGTATACAAGAATAGACTACTAAACCTGGATACAGTGTCAGTGTGAGACACAATAGCTGTCAATGCTTTAATACACAATTTTGATGCAATTCATTGTCGATGTTTATTCACAAAAAACATGCAAAACTTAGTCTTAAGGCTTGTCTACACTTCTCTATTATCGTTTTACCGATAATTGGTGAAACTGTGTTTCTGAAGGGTGGAGTATAATTAGTTTTCTCATGGTGGTGCATGGTGGTTGTGTCAAGTTCCTGTTTAAAAGGTGAACTAATCTCCAAATGTAACAAGCGTGAGAATTTTTGACTCAATGAATGTGCCCGCTTAAGAGGAAACCACCAGCTGCCCAATGAGGTTTATTTTTTTTTAAAATTCATTAACAGCTGCAGGTGTTGTTCGGCATAAGTTAAATTTAACGGTAGGTGTATTTATTATTCCCCTAAGTTGTGTAATGGCATCCACCTGAAAGTGCTGGCTCAGTGTAATCTAATCTGAAGGCGTGCGGTGGCTGCGAGCGTAGCTACTCTAATTCCTGGAATTCCGCCCATACTCAATAAATATTCATTCCGCTTAAAGCGTGTTTAATTTCCAATCAGACTTTGCTGTGGGATGACGATAAATAAGGCGTAAAGACAGCGCCGCGGGCTTAAGCCTCACCACAGGACACCCTCTCAGACGGGGCATTTGCACGTGGACGTTCCTCGTGTCAACGATGCCAACAATGTGTGCGAGCATGTACTCCAGGCAATGAAACACTGTCTGTGCTGTGGGGAATCTTTGTAACTTTACTGCAACACAACACAACCAAAATATGGACGAACTTTAGATACACGCGAACAATGTCGCGGCGCACAGTCAATTTAGTCATATGCACTGCTCCGAGTTGTTGAACTTGATTTGGTTTACTGCTTGAGTAACCCCTTGAATGCAGCGACATTTTGCTCCACCTTGCATGCCACCTGTGAACTCGAACCGAACCAATGAAGAGCAATTAAAAGTTTTTGGTAGATGGCCAAGGAAGAACTTTTATTTGTTGTACACTGCGATTTACTGGCGAGTCTTCGGCAAGATAGTATGCAGGTAGCGCTCGCTCATAAGTAAAGTTTTTCAATAGACACGTAGTAACTAACATTAAATGGAACTTTTGATCTAGCACTGATGTTGCTAAGGGAGTCAGGTCATAAAATTGTATTTTATCTCAGTCTACATGTAAGAGTGTTTTTATTTTTGGAGGCGGAGAAGCATAAATTGAAATGAAACACATTTTATTGACCATGCAATTGAATTTTTTGACAGATTATTTTACGCCAAGGCTGATTGATTCACCTCAAAGATTCGATTACAGTGGAATATTTCTTATAAGGTTTCCCGAGAAGTTCTACGGGGAAGAACATTGCGGCTTTCGTAACGGCAAAAGAACAGCCCACCAGATTTTCACTCTATAAATGGAACTCGAGAAGGCTTTGGAGTATGCCAAACCGATCTACATCTGCTTTGTAGATTTGGAGAATGCAAACGATCCAGCGCCTCGAGGTAAACGCTGAAGTGTTCAGCAGAATTATGAGATTGATGGCCTTCGCAAGAGCTGTACACTTAATGAAGCAGCTGTGTTGGTGTTATTTAATAGTATAATAATAATATGGGTGGCGATACAGTCCGTAGAGGGTCAGAGTCTAGCTTCTCAGCAAACAATCGTGTTTTGCGTGCTATTGTTCTTTCACGAGGGGAAGGGACCTACAGTTTTATGTCGACTCCGAACGGATAAGTTTGAGAAGCTTTTTCTAGACAGGAAATATTATTTGAGCATTGTCAGTGACTCGAAAGAGGTGGGGCCGTGAAAATTATTCTTGTCGGACAGAGCAGGTATCGAACCTACGCCGTCGAGGTTTGGGTCGATGCACGTAAGTTAAAAAACTATTCGTGGTGCGTGGTGCAAGGTGGAGTGTTGCGCGTGTCTCGTTGGCATTTAACACTGTTGTGGGCAACTGCGAGTTTGAATGCATTTGATGTAAACTTTTAACATGTTAACTTAAATCCTCAACGCCACGGGCAACCACTGTGTTTTGGGTTAACGGTGCTAAATCAACACCTTTCACCGTAACGGTGGACTTCAGCAAGGTACATCTCTTTTTCATTGTATATAAATGGATTGGATGTTACAGTGTAGCCACGGTGAGGAATGTTTTACATAGAAAGAGTTGAGGTTGGGTCACCTGCTATTTGCAGATCCCATATAACTTGGTTATCCTCACGTCCTCCCAGACGGAACTCCAGCTGGCACTCGATAAGTTTGAACCAGGATGAACAGATGCCTTGCTGCAGGCATTGTTTTTCAACATAGGCAGTTCATTCACTTTGCACAAAATATTGCTTCGTGATTTTTAGAGCGTAATGAGAGGAATGTCATAAAATGTCGGAGGTCTGACAGTTTATTTTCCCGACGTGTTGGAAAAAATTACTGCTTCTTGCCTCATATTTGAGAAGCAATTGACATTTTAGAAATTAAAACAGCTGACAGAAATTACATTAATGACAGAAGTCACTTGTAAATTGTAATTAGTAAACGCTGACTAATATATTTCATGTGGGACATGTGAATTGAATTTTGGTGGCCTTGGCATATCATCGACCCCAATGCACTTACCAGGTACGATTCCTGGTGCGGTTCACCTCTTTAAGTCACTGAAAATGCTCAAAGGGTATTCCTGTCTAAAAAAAGTTATCAAACTTGGCCGTTCCGCATAACTTGTTTGCATTTGATCGTACTCAAAATTGCATGCTTATTATATAAGTCACATTGGAAGTGTTTTTTCAGACTTGGAATGTTTATTGCTATTTTGTCATTTGTAGGTCGATAATTTGGTGGGGCTCGTAAGAATCATGACAGCCTTTTCTATAAACCACTCGAAAAAAAAAGATTAAATACGTTATCTTTGCATTGCGAGAGCCATCTTCAAAGTCATTGAATAATTAACCAGTAGTAAGCTTTTGCAAATTAAACACGTTCGGCCTTTATTAAATGATTCTCTACGATGGCAAACCCTAAACTGATATAGGTCAGTCTAGGTTGACAGTTTGTTTTGACGTATTGGATATGAATGTCAAGACCGGACCACAAATTGACTGACATAGGGCGAGGGTATTTATACAAATAATATTGCTCCTGAAATGAGAGACATTCATACATAAATTAAGCGGGAAAGACTAGTAAAGTTTTTGATTTCGTCAGCAAATCGTTTTCAATTCATTCAGTCATTTCTTAACTTGATTTTCGATAAAATATAATCAAAAAGTCACTGTTGACCCGTTTGTTCCTGAAAGGTTTCAGAGGGCGTAGTCAATCTCAGAATATTTTGGAAATGAAAGCAATAGACTAATTATTTCTTCTTAAAAAAACCTAAGTTCCAAAAGCACGCCCTTTTGTGTGGTCTGTTGTGCCTGCTGTCTGTGGATTAACGTCTAAAAATGCTGTGTAGTTTTCGAGTAAAGTAAACGTTTCAGCCGATGTTTCCAATCAATCTTGACAAAGTGTGACACCTTCATATCATTTCCTTTCCAGACATTTTAAATGATCGAATAAAATTCGGGCAGAGAAAAGGCTACAAGACGCCTTTGATGCCTTATGCTTTCATGCCGATTAGCTCCCTAAAAAAAACGAATTCCTGGACAGAACTATATCTCGATGGCTTGTAAATTTGGCTAAAATGGCTTAAATATCTGCTGTATAAAGCGATATTGAGAGTTAACACGTAAGAGAACGTTGTGTTTTGTGTTGCTCTGTGATGGATATACACAAAAAAATAATTGCTATAACTTGCGCAGAGATACGGTTGTAAATAACTGAAAATACAATTTTTGAATGACGGTACGTAGTGTATATAATTAAAGTAAACGATAAAATATGTCCATTTGAAAGACCTTCAAAACATGTATCAATTACACAGGTGAAAGAAAACCTCTGTGATAACTACAAAATTCATTACTGAACATAAAAAATAATGACCAAACGAAAAAAACATTTAGGGACAGACACAAATAATTGATTAGATATCCAAATCCACCTCGCTTTACAGCCTTTTGTTGTTTGAAGGACGTCTTACGTAGTGAGGTTTAAATGAACAATACTCCCGTAAAAATTCAAAACATATTCTCTGGGTACATGGACTTTTCATTTATGTAAAACAAATTCACATTGAGGTATATTGCCTCAAGACAAATTAAGAGTCAGTTTCCAACAAATTTCAGGCAATCGTTCGCAGGACAATCACACTGCTGGTTAAGAAATTAAGATGAATAACAAAAGAATTTGGCGCCCGTGTTCGCCTCCGTTTTCGTATTCATTACAACTGAATAACTTATGAATCTTCCGCCCCAGTTCGTAGGATTTATGTACAACCTCGCACTTGTGTGAAAACAAACTCCCCCGCATAGAAATCACAGTCAAGTTTCACCATTGTTCAGCCACTTGAATAACTAAATCTACGTTAACCTGTACGTACTTTCAATGCGCATTTGAAATGACACAAGAATCGACGATACCCACTGCTGATTACATTTCACGTAAAAAGTATCCATTTCCAATTGAGTTGATTTTTTCTTCGTAATTTACATTCTACAATCTGTGTTATCACATTGACACAAAAAAAAACAGCCAAAACGAAATGTCAGTTACCTTTTTCTTTAGCTTTCGGCCTGCAAATTACGCAACCCATATAACCAGAGTGGTGTATTAGCCAAACATTTGAGAAAAAGCGAACGATGCCCAAAATTGGACACAATTCTAATTGAGAGGATTTATGCGGACGTTCGAATCAAAACATGCTTCAGCGGCTTGAATCGATTTCGGTTCGTTTTTCTCTCTTTCATTAACCCAATTGGCAAGTCATGAATGAGATTCTTCCTTTTCTAGTTAATTTTTTTGCAATGTACGAGTATCACCACACTAACGGCACACACGAAGCACTCACCTTGCGATAAAAACCACTCGTCAAGAAAATCCATTTTGGCTAGTCTATACGAATACGGTTCGCTGCACTTCTCTCTGTTACGAGTACATTTATCAGTGTCAAGTATTCACTACAGCTCCCGCCTCCCTTTGGTTGCTTCGATGAGATTTTTTTCTGTTTTTTTTTCTTTCTGCAACGTAATCAACACTGAAAATCTATTCGATACTGGGAAGCAGAAAAGCCAACATTTAAACCATGAACAAAAAACCAAAAAACTACGAGGATGAGCGCACAAAAAAGAAAACCGTCCTGTGATGTTCAGTTAAAATAATTGTGTGATAGACGCGACCCGCTGGCATTCGTAGTTTAATGTTCAAATCTCCGTTGTCCACTTGAATAGTTCAACAAATTGGGCCGAACTGAGGGTTGCAAGGGCTGACGCAATGGCGCGGCGGCGAGCGGCGAGATTGCCGAATTGTTTGTGAATTGGGATTTTACACAGCGGCAATCACATCTGTAATCAAAGCGTATCTAAGTGCCGAAGTTGACAATAACACACATTGCGCTCGGTGCAGTACTCTCTTGTAAAAATAGATGACAAACTAATCGAGTATCGAAATAGATCAGGCTATAGAGACACCGATGACCAACAGAAAGAGAGGGAAAGAAAGCGAATCAGAATGGTCAAGTTATCGAACTGAAATCGAATTGATTCGATTTGAAAAAGGGATTGTTTGTTTTGATGATAGTGGCATTCACAGCGGTTGTGTTAACTTACTGAAGCTGCTCCGTCGGATGAGGGAATCGGTTTTGGAATATAAATTGTGTTGATATTGACTTTCGACTTATGCAGGTGCAGCTGGAATTGCATTTAGAATTTCTTTTTTTCCCCGCTTCCATTGCACTTCACTGAAATTGAATTGTTGAATTGTTATAATGTCAGACTGAATTCGTTTTACTTTCAGACGTGATCCTGGGAAAATTAAAACGACGAGTGGGATTCTCAGCAAACATTTGAGTTCGATTGGAGGTGGTGAGAGTCACTTACCCGAAGGTAAGTTCATTTGAACATAAATTTAATGAATGAATTAAATTCTGGTTCCGTGCAGGAACATTGCGAGTAGAATATTTTTGTTGACATATTCCTGTATGTTGGTGCACTACAAATAGAATGCGCACAAATGGTTTGACGTCTCACCATCATCAAGCTGTTTAAAAATTTGTAAGTTTGTCCTTGAAAGACAAACTTGTGTGTTTCTTAGAATCATGCCGCTGTCATTTTTGAAGGTCATCTTTGGCAACGACATATTTTGAAATAAGTAAGTGAACAAACCAATTATTTATCGAGCAGTACATATTCTTCGTTGAGTGGCGCTACAGCCCGGTGTATATCTGTGCCTCAGATCTCCTTTCCAACTAACGCGATCTTGGGCTAAGCGCCTCCATTTTCCTACACTCAGCTGATTAAGGTTTCTTTCCAGCTGGTTACGCCATCGGAGGTGAGGTCTTCCTCTACCACGCTGTCCCTCAGCATGTCCTAGTCTTCTGAGTCGAGACAATCGAATTCGTTTGACTAATTGATTGATTGACTAAATTGTTCAGCGAACGAACAAGCATCTCTTCGTCCTTTTTTGACATCATCCATGCTTCTGTGCCATACAGCAGGACTGGGACAAGGGACAAGGTCTTGTATGAAGACGGTTTGGTTTACCGAGGCATTCCCTTATTTTCCTATTGCCGCCTGAGTACAAAGACACAGCGATTGGCCAAGGTTATCCTTCGTTTTATCTCCGCGGAGATGTCATTTTCGGAATTCATTGGAGAGTTTATATAGATAAAGTCTTTAACTACATCGAAGCTGTATCTGTCCATTGTGACACTTTGTCCAAGATGTCGATGTTGATGTCCCTTTTTTGACAGCATGTATTTTGTCTTACCTTCATTAACCGCAAGACCCAACATCGCCGCTTCCCTCTCGATGCTAGCAAATGCCCCACTGACAGCCGATAATGTAATGACTTGTGGAAGATCTTGCCTCATGTATTGATGTCTGAGTTCCGCACGATTTGTTCGAGAATTATGTTAAAGAAGTCGCATGACAGTGCGTCGTCTTGTTCTTACCGAACTTGACGGAGTATCGGGCGTTCTCAAACGTTGTCCTGAATTTAATGATGAATGTTGCAGGGATGCAAAAACTAGACAAAGCGCTGCATAGCTCGTCTCTTTTTATATTGACATACGTGGCCTCAAAGTCGATGAGTAGGTTGTGGGTAACTTGAAACCAAGATCTTACGTAATGTGAATATTAAGTCAACTTTTGGATTGATTTGGAGATTGCCATATACCCTTACGGATATTAGTGTGGGAAACGTGACATTGCTTGTACTCTTTGTCAAGGAGTTCGTAGAAGCATTCTTTATTTGGTTCCTTCAGTAGGAGCGTGTGCACATATCAGGCTTATGTTGTCGAGGCGAATCTTGTCTTGATTCGAATCGTCACCAAGCGTTCGCTAATACACTTAAAGCTCGAGACTTCTTGCTTAAATTTGTTGCCAATGACAAATCCGAATCCGAATACGCGTTGACCTGATTCCTCTTAACAATCACCGTAATAGATATCACAGTTTTTCATCCTTCTTTTGCTCGGCCCGTCCTACCGCATTTTTTGGATCGCAGAAATGTGAGCCACAATTCTTTCAAGGATGGTGTTGAGGCAGATGTCTTGTTTGAATCCTTTTTGACATCAAAGGTCCAAAGGTTACCGAACTTCATGGAATACCCTGCGTTCTTCATTATTATCCCACACAAACGGATGACGTTAGTAGGAATCTCGAAAATATACATCACTCTGTCTGGCTCGTCTCTGTAAATGCTGCCATACTTAACATTAAAGTCAATGAAAAAGTATCTTTATCGGTTATGTTGTTGTTGTTACACTGTAGCTCGAGTGTTTTTTCTTTCTAAATTGGCCGTAGTGTGAATAGTTGATCGGTGCTGGATTTCCATAGCTTGAAGCTACACTGCTATGAACCGAACAGGTTATTGATGATCGGCTTTATGCGTTCACACAGAATGACAGATACGATTTGTAGGCAATGTTAAGCAGACTGATGCCTTATCAAAAGAACGCAGTGTGACTCAAGTAAGATGCCATTGTACTTGAGTGTAGGACCCTACTTGAGACCTCGAAGTTCGGTTTAATGGTAAATGAAAGGAAATTAAGGAAGTGACACCCAACTTAGGATAATGCGTCGATGTAGGCAGATATACTTATAAAGTCTGTCTATCTAATAAACGCTATAAAAACAACGACACTGGCGTGGAAGTTAAATGAATAAAAACTCTTGCCAACTGGTGTTCTTGGGGTTAAAACAGCAATTGAAAAAATAATTCTCTCAAGACTTTCTCGAACGTCTAAAGTAACCCTCTACGAGACCTTAAACGTCCTTGACGTGCTATAGCACGCAGAAGCATGCACCTTATCAAAACCGGATGCTCTTGTTTGCTTTAAGAGCAACATTCTTAGTGTGAATTTTGATCCCGTCTGTGTGGTGAGTGAAAGAGTAGATATATCCAACAATTGAGATGGCTAGTTCATCTAGTGCATTTGGGAACTAATGCTCAGGCCCGGAAAGTCTTCGAATTCACCCGCGAGGGACGGCGCAGTAGAGGAAGGCTGTGACTCAGGTGTCGCACGAAAGTGGAAACGGATCTCTAACATACGTGCAAAAAAGGAGGTAAGCTAAAGATCGAGCTGATGGGAGACGGTTCCTAGTCAAAGTCCAGGTCCACCCCGGACTGTAGCGCCAGCTTATGTAAGTAAGTAAGAATGTCTGCTAAATAACTTCGACAGCTGCTTAAACATAAAAACAAAACAAAAAACTAGCATTGCAATCTGGTCCTCATTTACCGAGAGCAAAAACAGAGCATTGCTTCCAATTCCCTGTTGCCTGTGCTTATTATTACATGAAGTGGGCGAAACGATATCTTCTAGACGTTATGCATGCTTACATGAAGCGAAGCTATCGCCGAAACGCGAGTGACGATTGTCGTTAAACCTGGTGACAGTCCTGGGATCTGACACGGATTGTATTCATGAGTAATGTTAAAGCGGACTGAATGGAATTCAATAAAGAGAGAAGAGATGAGGTCTGTATAAATAGATAAATGCGGAATTTTGAACTTGTGTAGATAAGACGTCTCCAGACTGACTGACAATTTTTATGATCGTTGGCAAATTATAAGCTTTGTGGTAAATTTTTGTAAATGCGCACGCTTCATTTTGTTCTATCAGGGGGAACATACACGCTCCTTTTGTCACTTTTCGGCACTCATCCAGCTTGACGTGAGCAAACACTTACGAACTTCCTTTTTGAACCAAGATTTATGTGTAATTTTTCTACTTATTTTTTAATAATGGCTGACTAACTTTATAAACAAAATAAATTTAAAAATAAAGTTGCTCAGCTTGAAATGAAATACACTTCACATCATGTCCTGTTAAGGAGTTTTACCAACCAAACCAGACGAAAAATGCAACACCACCCGCAAAAAAACCTTTGCTTACAATTTTCTTACCAAAAAAGTTTACTTTACAACGGTCCCCGTGTGCTAATTTCGAACTACTAAAAGTTCAGTTCTAGACAGTAAAAGGACAGCGTTTAAAAGCTTGTGTTTTTGTTTTTCTTTATTTTTTCGTCAACAAACTAAACGACTTGCGAAGTTTAGTTGGGCGTTAACTGAAGTGAAGCGTCATAGAAACAATTATCGGTGATATTCTGGCTTACATTTCAAAAGCTTGCCAAACAAATTCCAAGTGCCGAGCAGAATGTTAAAAGCGAAACAACAAACTACTTTTCGTTCCAGCTAGTACCTGGTACTTGTACCTAATATTGAAGCGCACCAGCATGACTAAACACCGTGAAAAACTTTAAGGCACAACCTGCTGGGAAATACCCAAAACACACTGCATACATTTGTACACGTAACGAACGTAAATATTTACATTTCACTTACACTGTCGGCTTCGATGGCAAAAGGTTGTGGAGTACATTCACCCGACAGTTTTCCAGCAATCCACTAGTCAAGCCGTCAAGGAGGCGCATTTACTTTTACACAAATGGCAGTTTCTCATGATGGAAACTGGCGCAAAACGCATATCACCAGGATATTAAATATCAACCGCGGAAGAATAGGGATTGTGGGCGAAGTTTTTCAAATAAATTACGGTTGCGAAATAATTTCGAGCAAATTTTCCAGTCACGGTTTCGAGGGCAGTTCTGTTCGTTTTGTTATTCTGATTATTTCCCGTTGGCTTGCTCCTGCCGTACACCACCTACACCCTTCACTTTTGGAGGCCACCGAGGAAGCGCCCATATAATGATTCCATTTGCCACAGGGATGAAGAAGTATTGTGTGGCATGATTTATGCGACCGAATGCTGCAACAGCATACACACATGCACCCGGCATCTGCAGTCATCCCCACCTATAGTTCTCCAGTTAGTGTGGCAATTGTGCACACGCAAAAAAAAGTTTTAATTTAGCGCAAGAGCCGCGAATGTGGTTTTAGGTGGGTGGAGAGCACCAGCTACACCGCTGGCATATTTCACATGTTGACAATGATGTACAAAATTTGAGCAAATATCATTTGTTGGGCTCTCCCCGAATGGTGGGTTGCAGCGAGTTGCAATCAGAGGTACCGCAGTATTTATGCTAATGCCAGGATGAAAACGAATGTATGTATGCATGCATAACCATTCACACGGAAGGGTGTAGGACTTTCTTGATGGATTAAGCGGGTTGCTGTAGATTGTTTTTTTTCATTTTTTTATTCTCAATCTTGGCCCCATAAAATTGGCGCAGAAGTAAGAATTCAGTTGTAATTTCCCGGAAGTTGATTGAATTTGTGATTCTAAGTAAAACATTGGCGGGGGTTGCAGTAATTTAGTGTGTAAACTGAATGAAAAGGGGCTTGTGTACGTTTCTGCCAAGGTAAAGTAATTATGGGAATTACAGAAAAGTATTGGTTTACGAGTTAAGTTACCAATTCATCATTACTAACCCTGTTTTTTTGTAATATGCGCGTGCTCAATGGGTTAACACCCTTAATTGTCCCTGGCCAAGACACAGCATGTGTCGAAAATATAGAGGGGGATCTTCTCTGCTGTTTTGTGTGAGCGCCTGAAACCATTCGTCAACAACATGATAGGTTTTTATCAGTGCGGTTTCAGGCCTGGAAACTACGAAACCACCAACGATCAAATCTTCACATTACGGCAGATTCTCAAAAAAGCCCAAAAGATGCTGATCCACACCCACCACCTTTAAGGTTGCATATGACAGCGGGCATAGAGACGAGCTACACAACGCGTGCGTTTGCTAGTATTGAAACGGAGGCGGTAAAAAATTATTTAGTGGTTAATGAGGGCAAAACGAAGTATGTATCTGCTGCCATCAAGAAAAGACACACAATATCGACGACTCGGTCAGAACGTCATCATAGGCAGCTTCAACTTCGAGGTGGTAAAGGACTTCATCCACCTTAGCTCCCAAGTCAATAGTAGACCAAGCTAGCACTATATAAGACATTGATCATCACTGTCCTACTCTGAACTATTTCAAGAGCTGATAAAGAAGCCCTTGGTGTTTTCGAGAGAAAAGTTCTGAGTTCAATCTTTGGCCCTGAAGACAATAAGGTTCAACCACGAACTATACTGGCTGCACAGCGACATTAGTCTAGCCAGGCTTCTACGGATTCAACGCCTAAGATGATTAGGTCATGTGGAGCGCATGGACAACATTGCGCCAGCCCGAAGACCGCCACACGCAGAACAGTACTATTTTTTGATTTGCGCAGGCGTATTGCCATTCAAAAGCGAGAAATTTGACAACAAAAACTCACATCGACTCACTCAAAGACTATCCACAAAAAATGGGCGTCCAAAATGACAGAAGCTTAGGCGAGTAACTGTTTAAAGGTGTACAACTAGCATTTGTTAGCTCTTATTGTCGAGTGCCGCTATCTTTAGGTTGCGGTGATCCGGACAACCCTCTAACAACCCCTAAAACAAAAAAAACATCTCACGCCAGAATAAATTTTATATCACACACCGTCGTGTTTTCTTATCTGGCCAGGATATAAAATGGTACCAAGTATGCCTTGATTGTAAAAAATTCAACAGAATTGATTGCAGGATCAGTTGATTTCTTCAAATTATGTCACCGACATTTCCCCGCTGACACCACATTTTATATTTGTACATTGAGGACAGCTATGAGTAATCTAAAACAAAAAAAAAACTCAAAGGAAGTCCGACGTTGCCTGAAATCGAATGGGATTGAAAATATTGTCAAAGAGCCATGGAAAGTGTCACTACTTTCGTGTTGTGTTTCATACTGCCGCCCCAAAAGAAAACTTTAGTTGGAAAACGACTGGAGGCAGGTACATGTTCCACAGCAGGCAGCCTACAAGAGCGGCTATACATTCGAGGCCAATAGCTTCGAGCAATGTGGACGAGTTTAAAAGGAGCAGCTGGGGGGTGGGGGAGAAAACCAATTTCTCAGATACAACATAAAAGCGCACAATAGACGAGACGGGGCAGGTGTTCTGGTTGGTTTGTTGATCAAAAGTTTTACAAAAGGATGAAACAATTATCACATGGATACAAGGTTCGGACAAAAGCCTGTCGGACAGAAGATAAACATTATGAAGCAGAATGTCATGTGATGCACGGAGAATATGAAGAAAAAATACAATTCGATTGATGGGGGAAAATTGAAATTCCTTTAGCAGGTAGAATATTCTTCTGAAGGGGGGACTACGATTGATAAGAAGTTTGTTCTTTTACTTGTGTGTATGAGCTCAAAGAAACTGATGATTGCATTGCATGTGATGCAAGGACACTGTTTTATTAGGCGTATGCGATAATCAAACTGAATGAATTTTGCTGAAACCTTTCTTCTTTTACTGTACTGAAAAATTATTCATCTGGCAGTCAGAACTTCATCTTTAGTTCGAGATGGGATCTGGGTTCCCAGGTAACAAGTCAATTATGCTCACTAATTTGGAGGAGATGCTTCCGCACTTGTGGGAGTGATTGGTTTCGTGGGCGTCCTGTGTTACATTGCAGCACTAGCGGAGTATATTTAGATATTTACTTAATTAATCCTTTTAAACCCTTATCGTAGAATACGGCGTATATGAGATTCACTTCACTCACTCGATTCACATTCACTTGTTACATGGATCGTGGAAAAGGCGGGCAGACTACCTTACCGATGAATATTTCGAAATCGCAAAACAGATGTGTTGTGATAAATGACACCAATTAATGCTGGAAGAAATCTCAAATTTGAATAAAGCAACTCAAAAACATAAGTGAAATATGAAAAATGGATAGCTTGAATGCTTTTAACAATGAGGACAAATGAGCTGCTAACAGAAAAAGGCGAATGATGATTTGGTGCAGTTTTTTTTAAACTCAATTATAAGCACTATTAAGTGTTATTTAATTTTTCAGATTTGTTAAAACCTACGGCAGCATTTTCATATCGTGTGGATGTCTTTAAAACGAAAATTGAACCGAGCTCGAAGTCATCTTCACAACAAATGCATTTGAATTTGTTGCGTTTAAGAAATGTACTGGATGTTTTAATTCGAACATTTTCCACGATGGCCTCAAAACGCATTCACCTTATAGACAAGTGAACAATTCATATCGAAAGAATTCACTGATCCGATGTTGTGAATTTTAGTGAAACATTCCCCCCGACGTTGTTCACGATAGAGGTGAATGTAAAAAAAGTGGATGCAAATTATATTTTAAAGTAATACAGTAAATATATCCTCTTCTCAATGGCAGCTTCATATTCACTATCTTTTCGTAAATTGTTTTTATGTTTTGCTTGCAATAATCCTAACCTTGTTATCATATCTGAAATTAAAAGTAATCTACGGCCTCTATGAGATAATTGTAATGTGTGAACATTTCGAGGAATCTTCGAATCCTAAGCTGTCGGGCAACGCAATAGAGCACGCCCGCGTTTAAGGTGGCGCACCCAACTGGAGAATGACCTCAACCAACTTGGAGACAGAGATCGCGCTAGTTGGAGAGGCATGTTGGTTGAGACTCAGGTCCACCCGGACTGTAGCGCCCCACAAAGAAGAAGCAGAACATTTTTGAAGCACAACCATTGGGACTCGGTCCTTGAAAACATTCGCGCAAAAATTGCCCGGTACAATCTTAAATGCTTCTTTCTTGCTCCTTCTACGAACTGTTGCCTTGTGATTATATGGCCCCATATATTATATATATATATTGTTGATTTAAAATGTTTGGCCCCCAGTAAACAAATTCAAAAAGTCGCTCCTATTGTCTACTAGTCCACGTATCTAGGCTACTTTTAAGTTTTCGTAGTAATAAATCAGTTTCAACAAAACGCGAAATTAACATAGTCATTGTGATTCAATTTTATCCCTTCGCTTTTGGGAGGTTCTCACAACTGATTCTCAAAGAACTGCAAACTGCAAATTTCATTTTTTGGAAATGGCAAATTCGAATGGGGTAAATTGATTAAAATATGCCTTTTGCATTTTCTTTTTAAACGTTTAGATGTCACTTTTGAATTCGACTTAGATATGACTTGACTACAACTAAAGATTTTTCGAGAAGTAGATTTATCATCATTACTAAGGGCATTTAAGTTTATCTTTAGTGCAACATGCTTCTTTTTAGAAAATGTCTTAAGATCATCCAGATTGGCTTCACAATTGTTTTCACCACACTCATTCATAAAATTATATAACTGTAGTAGAGCTTCGATAGCTCGAAGTATTTTTTGTAGCAAGTGATATTTCGAGTTATCGAGCATAGATGATACAATCTCGAAGGGCAGGTATCAGGAATTTTTGTTTTCACTTCTTGACATCTTTCTCTAAAATACATAAACTGGAATGTTGCTGAATACTATGTCTATTTGTGCCTATGCCTCAAAGGGAGAACGCCTAAGACTACGAATTATGCGAAAAGTAGTTCGTGTACAGCATTTGGATACCAATCTAGAAGTCTTAAACGAGCTTGCTGCCTGCTAAAAGTAAGAGCTGGCTTACAAAATTGTACGTAGTTCTTAAAGATTTCCAAAACGATCGATTTAGCATGTGCGTCAATGGCAAAGAAAGTCCGAAAAGATATCCTAAAAACCACCCAAAAAAATTATGGTGTCAAACTATTTACACAGCCGTGCTCTGAATAGATCATCAACTTTCCTTGAACTGTACATAGTACCAATCGTTGGGACAAACCCTGATAACCGCATAAGTTCATGTGGGTAGTTGATTTACGTTATATTGCCAAGTTTGAAAATAGAAATCATGAACAGAACAGCTGAGTACGCGTATTTGGTTAATAGGTTGATGTAAGAGCATTTGATAAGTTAGTTAAGCTAGTAGTAAGCATTTTGTCTAGCATGTAAGTAAACGAATAAAGAAATAAAACAAAAATTAAATTAGATAGACATCGATCTTGCATTGTTAACATCGTTGTTTGCTATTGGATGTATGTTTCGCTGTTTAACGATTAATGTATTTTATTTGATGCATCGAATAATAGCGCACAATTGAGTTTCGACATTAATATATGCTTGTAAGCGTGAGTGTACGTTGGCACTTCTTCAAATTAAGGTGCCTAGCAAGCGACGCCTTGCTAAGGTGAATTAACGCTGAAACACACCATTTATAGTCAGCTCAGTGCCATCAGAGAGACTTCGTATGTCTTGATACGGTAACGCAATAGGATCCAAACACAGTGAGCTAATAATATACAACAAATAATATACGTTGCGATCCCAAGTTTTTACACAGAGTCTCTTTTTACACTCGTTGAACCTTGTTTCAACATTGGATCAGACGCCTTCAGTGGGAATCTTAAAAATAAGTTTTGAAATAAGCTTGGTGGAGTACTAAAGTCGATCTAAAACTTCAGCTCATAGCATCTGGTTGTTTCATTCGCTACTTCACGCAGATTTGGATTAAAAGCTTTCACGTCACAGTTTCGTATAAGCTACAATCTAATAGACGATGATTGACTCTCAGATATGTAAGAATGTTTCTGCCTCTCCCAGAGACTTTGGGATTTAATCCACAGCCAGAACTATATATCCACTTGGGGCTTACCTCAAGCTATCATTCTAAGACATACGCGGGTCTCAGTGGCTTTTTTATGTTTTTCACTTGGAACCAGATTGTATACTCTGGCCAAGCTCTCAGTAGAATGCCATAACATACCAGGACCGTCAGTCTTATCGTATGTACCAAATCTGTAAATGAGATTCACTGTCCATCTATTCTGTCCAGGAGGCGCGGTCCATCTATTCCTTTGCTTGCGAGCTTGGAACTGTAATTGACGGGCACTGGAGTAGTATTTTAGTTGTCACTTACCTGTCTTCTCTACCCGAAGAGGGTCATACCATTACTGTGATACCAAAACAAATCAAGCAAACTGGTGCCAATTGACTTCTTATCGAAAAGACTTTACTACTCACAACCTTGACCTACCACACGACTGGTTGAGAAATCCAAAGTTCCTACATTTTATATCACGATCACGCACAATTACCTAAAAGAAAATCAATCAGAACCAACAAAAAAAAAAATAAGAAACTTTCTAACTGAAAAACTTAAAGGGAACAGCATCAGTCCATTAACAAGAAAATCAGGAGAAAACCTTTATTTTTGTTAGCGTAAGTCGTTTGCAACTCGGAAATTAATAACTTCACTAACAAGCATCCGTTAGCCGACTTCAATATGTGCCGATTCAACTCGCCATCCATCCCAACAATCGTCTACATCATCACAACGCCAACGTCCATTTGGACGCGGACTACCTTGGGGTAGCTTTCCTTCCGCTCTTCCGATAAGAATTTTATGTATAGTTCTTCGTTGTACCTTCTTATGTGTACGTGTCATTCGAAATGTATATACCCACGTATATTTGTGACTGTGTGCACTTTCATGGATGTTGTCTATCGATTTTTGATCCTAAAATGAGGGGAACAAATCACCACCCTACGGCGCTGTGTCGTGCCATGCGAACATACGGAAATGTGAATCTGAAGGCGTGAACATTTTGCTTTCATATCATTTTCGGCATCTCATGAAAATTCATAGTTTATGATATGCTAAAAAAAATGGACATTATGATTCTATTATCAAACTCTCTCAGCTCTGGGCAAAAATTAGTACTGAATTTAATGAGTGGCTTACAAAGTGTGAGCACGAATAAACTAAACTTGAACGTTGAATGCACAGATGGTACTACTACTGATGATTGGTGCTAGATGGCTCACACTTAAAATATGAGAGAAAAGCTTGATGACCGTGACACCCAATGAAGGCACTTGGCCTCCATTATGTTAAGTTTTTGACACTTTTTGTGACTTGGTCACAAAGAATAACAAACGAAGATCCATTAAGAAGTGGGAATGTGTGGTCCTATCCACATCAAAAGAAGACCAACAAGAACACCTGCCATTAAGTCCTTGAGTGGAACTCCTAAGGAAAGGACCTAACTTCGATAGCTTGGAAAAATTCGGTAGAATAAAGGATAAAAGAAGAAGGCAAGAAAAGAGAATTGCAACGCTAGTCCATGCATAACATCTTTATTTAAGTAAGCAGCTTTCGAGTCAGCGTGTAGCTTCAGTGCAGAGGTTCGCTCATCTTGTCCAAGTGCGATGGCATCGAACGCTCGTCACTCATTTCTCAAAAAAATAGGTTCAGGCGCATGAATTGAGCTTGGGCGATGATCAACAAATCAGGTACCTCTACGTCACAACTAGTCTCCACGAATGACATCTTAGATCCGACGTAGAATTGCCTTTGGCAACCAATACTACTTTGTCAGCTAGAGAATTGCAAACCTGCAGGGCTGATTCTGGGTGCCTTCGAAAGAAAAGTTCTATGTCCGATAAATGGTCCCGTCTGCGATGAAGTGAGACATAACCGAGAACCAGAGATAATGGAGGAAGAGACATGCAACTTCTACGTTTCTTGCCCCCTCAGATTCATCTGAAAGCGTTTTTTATAACATTTCACAGCTGTTTCACAGATAGAGTCTTTGAATACATACGTGTAAAGCTCGAGATCAGCTGACTACGTGGTAGTAAATATGCTGAGCTGCTGAACTGCTGATCGGGTGGATTATGCGATATTTTTGGCTTTGCCACAAATTGAGTGCCAAATATTCACCATCAAAAAAGGAGGGAACCTAAGATACAGGTTTATCTTCACAAAATGCATTCAATTATATTCCTATTATAAGACTGGAATATTCCATTAAAAACGACGTTAAATTTGAAAACTAACAAGTCGAGGCACAGACAAAATCTTCTGTCTGTTCCTGTATTTTCTGCACCAAATATTGAAGACTGTCATTTTTGAAGAAGTCAGGATGAGAACCTCTCAGAGAAGCAGAATATCAAGAAAGTACGGGAACGAAAATGTGTACCTTATGCCATTTTTAAGAGTTTGTTGGGTTCTGTATGACGTGAGAGATGCTATTCCACTTTCCAATCGGTGCCATTTTTGACATTATCATGGGCAATATCGGCAATATCAGCGCGATGGCGTACGTTCAGTACTGCTAACAAATATGCTTGAAAATAAAGCAGTATGAGTGACTTGAGAGCTCAAAAGTCAAAATCTAAGGTGTATTGTGGTCAGTGTGACCACAGGGACTCTATAGAGTTAGAGGGACTAATTTTTTTAACCAGACTCGGGGAGTCACAATTTTTAGATTTGATTCATTTCTTCATGAAAAAAAATATCCAAACACCTAATGTTAGGCGACGCCTGTGGAGAGGACGACGATACGGCAGAGTACTCTTTTGTCACTGTCCCGCCTTTGTTCGGATGAGGTGGCAGGTCTTCGGCGCTGATGTGGTGAGAGCTGATTCTGCCCTTTATCCCACAAGCGGCTGTTGCTCTTCCGAAAGAATTGTAAGATACTGCCTGGTTGTACAATGGATCATTCTTGAGTATGAATGCTCCAGTGAAGTACCAAACCTCCAACAAAAAAAACATACTAAACATACTTTTTTTCACATAAGGAGGCATTGTGTTATCAAAAATCTGTGTTGGGACTCATTTATTTTCAAAATTACTCATTTTTTAAGTTTCTGGGACTGTGTGTTACTGATTGTGGTACATCTTTGGTGGACGAGTTTCAATGGAAAGTTGAATATCTCTTTCATTCCATTATCTCTGCCGAGAACTATATGAGCTGTCGCAGGATGTGGATGCAGTCCGGAAGTCAAAAAGCCGTGACCTTTATTGGCTTGGCCACATCGAGCATATGTACATCAACGCAAAAGAGAGTTTTTGAGAGCGAGCCTCCTGGTTCGGGAAGATCCTCCGGTATAGAGACGCGAATGTAAGACAACTTGGTCTTAATGATGGAAGGCAGCAATTGCGCTTTGGACAATGCATAGGTCGTCGGCCTGATAAGTGTGTTGAAGATCCTTTTTATGCATAATTTTTTCACCGTTAGTTTCCTAAAAATTATAGGCTGATTTTGAGATAAACCTAATGTTTTCTCAGATTCTAAAATAACAAAAGAGGTCCAATTGAGATTTCAAGAAATCATAGCCTCCTCAAATTTGTCAAGCAATACAACCAGTTTTTCCCCTTCCGTTAGTTCTTTCAAGTCACTGACAATGCTCTTTGAGCTGTTTAGCAAAAGTTTCTCAAACTGTAGGTCCCATCCATCAAGTGATAGAACAATAGCACAAACAAAACCAGTGGTTGCTGAGAAGTTAGCCCTGGCCCCAGACTGGCTGTAGCGCCGCCCATATTATTATTATTAAAACACCTGCATGTGATGTTTGATAATCGGTAATTTTTTACCGATTGTGTATTCAGTGCTGTATTTTTCACAGCTCACACGTGATGCGTGAAACATGTCAAAGTCAAACCACCTCATTGCATCTGTCTTCGATTAAAACCACAAAAATTGTCATGATAAGCTAAAAGCGTATTTATTTCTAAGTATTTGTCTATAGTTTAAATTATTTATTTACTAAACTGACTTGTCTCAAGTCAGCATAACACACAATTTGTACTCTCTCCACTTAAACTGGAATATCGTTCTCGGACACATTTAGGTGAGGTGTGAAATTGGGCCACGTTGATATCTCCGCGTACAATCGTCCGCCGGGACACTCCGTGTTGCGCACTTGTCGATGGCCCAGCAATTTGAAGTTGCTGTCAATGTATCCTTTTTCAACGCCAAAGTCTATTAAATCTCTAGCAGCCTGCAGCATATTGCTTGGCGGCAGGTCAGCTGGAAAATTTAAAAGAATACAATTTAATATAAATTTAAGGCGGTGTTGTTGGTTGTACTTACTTCTCCAATCTCCGATCAGACAGATTCCAACACTCTTGTCATTGTACTTTGGTGCATGGGCGCCGACCACATTAAATCCGCGACCACAATAAATCTGTCCATCGCCACCAATTGCAAAACTATAACCAATATCGTTCCAGCCACGTCCGATTTGATGGAAGTCCTGCATGCCTCTCATTGCCTTCATACATTCGGGCGTCGTAAAGCATGCTGGCGGCAGATACGAATGATGGATGATGACAAACGGTGCTGGGCCATTAAATTTCTCAACCCGTTTCGGTGGTCTGGCACCCCACTCATCTCGGCTGACCATTTGAGCGACCGCAGGCATTCTTGGCACAAGACCTATGTGGAATAGAAAGTGTATATGCTTAGTACATAGTGGATGGAGGAAAAAAAGGGGAAAAAAGAAAGAATGTTCACGGGCTCTCCATACACATGGTCGGTCCAGTGACCAGGAACTAGGAAGTACACATTTATGGAAATTTGTGTCAAAATCAAATAAAATGAGAAGGAGGACGGATGCGATACCCCCTCGAACACATGTCCATTTGTCTATTTAATTTAAAGTTGACACATGCCATTAATTGAAACGCTTTGTACAATTTATGGGGGCGTGCCTCGTTTGTAATCCAGGCAATTTGCATATTTTTGTAATTGAAACCGCCAATCAGTTAGCGACTGTCATTTGATTCATTTTGCAGCAGCCAGTCGTCCCAGGGCTCCATGCACTAGAGCTGGTTAGATGTTGAACACGTTTAATTAGACAGCGCACAGCTGGTGAGCATCGGATTGGACTGGAAGTCACAGAGGGGGGAATTAAGCCCTTTTGTGGCGCCAGCATGTTAGCTTGTGTGCGGGGAGATATTTGAATACATTGATAACTGATTATTAGAATGACAAGGAATACGTCTAACTATGATTACGTCGACCACAAATTGGGACAGTCCTTGCTGGGATTGATCTGCCACTGGTGCGTGTTAATGTAGATTAATACGTCCCCGAGGCAAACGTGCATCACACGTTCTTTAAAAAGCCACTCTGAGGACAGGTAAGTGTTTATGTAACACAAATTCATGAAAGGACTCTATTGCTCGTTAGCGTGTGTGATGTGTATACACAATTAATGAGCATAGTAATTAATATTTGATCAAAGTACATGTGGGGACGCCTGCCTGGAGGAGAGTGGATGCCTAGTTTGGTCTGATTGGCGATTGGAAATGAATATTTCATTGATGCCATTGACGACACAGTAGGGTGAAGGTGGTCTTTCAGTGCTTCAATTAATTAATGCTTAGATAGTGATGTGATATGTAATTTGTGTAAGTTTGCACTTCATTGGTCTTTTGCATTTTTGCTACTCAAAGCCCGCCTTTCTTGTGAATTTAATTACTGGAAATTGGTGAATGAATGCAACTGATTAAAACAAGCACACATTCATTCAAAAAAACAGAACATTTGAATAGGAAACGATGGTTAGTGCGGAGTAGTTGCCGCATGTTACAGTAAAGTGAATTCGAGTTCGCACAAACTTTGTGGGCGCTTTTTGCTCAAGTAGCCATTGCCAAACAGCCACTTCATTGCAAGGCATAAGCTCGCTTATTGAAATGAGGGAATTCTTTTATTGAAACTATTTCTATCAGAAGAGGAGCATCCAGACAACGTGGGTTATTAACTAAATAGGATTGCCGTTCGCATTGATGAAACGTGCTCATTTTTACTCATAATAGAACGAGTCTATGAAATGTGGGATCTGTTTAAAAACTTTTTTCTTGGTTAGTAGATATTTATGGTTAATGTTAATAATATGGACGCTGGCCGTAGAATGCCAATGCCTAGCTTATAAAAACCACTCTTCTGTGGCAAAGTTTAAAAAGCTTGACTAGTTGAAACGAGATTTCCTTTCTCGAACACATGCATTTTGTCTTCGGCACAAGGCATCATCATTTCATCTAGGAATGCTAATCTGTGCGATCTCCTAAAAATGTGTTAGGGTTGGGAATAAACTTTTTTAAATTGTGGTAGAAAAGATGTGTGTGTCTTCTGTATGTGATGGCACGTAGCTGGACATTGATCACTAGAATGGTTTTTCAGTGTTTGCAGATCTCCTTAGTAGCATCCCTGTCACACTCCTGTTTTTCTCAGTAATTCTCTGGCAGATTAATTGGGGGCGTTATCGCCGAACTCCCGTATGCATGGCGGCGGGCCAAACGCACGGTCGCAGACTCAATTGCTTGCACGAGGTCAGCGACACTCCTAAGGTCTGCCACATTCAAAATTTCTTGTTTAAGTAACTTGCAGCTTAGCTTGGGATTTTCTTAAATTTGCTGTTCAGAACACTTCCATAACAGTGGCATTGCCAAGCAATTTGGCCATACTTTTTGTGGTGGCCCGTGGCGTTGTGGGTATGTGCGTCGACCCAACCTCGATGTTGTAGGTTCGATTCCTGCTATGTGCGACAAGAATCATTTTCACGGCCCCACCTCTTTCGAGTCACTGCTAATGCTCAAAGAGTATTTCCTGTCTAGAGACAAGGATTCGGCATAAAACTGTAGGTGCCTTCCACTCGTGAGAGAACAATAGCACGCACAACACGAGTGGTTGTGAGAAGCATATGTATGGGTGGCCTATGTTTCATTTTCATGCAGGATAGTAGCCCATGTCAGATTAGATTTTTCTTTTACTTAAGTCCCAAACGGATTACCAGCCATCTTGGCAATGTCAATTGGCCACCTCGGAGCTGCGATTTGACATCTTTGGACTTTTTTGTGTTGAACCGTGAAGGATTGTTGTTGTGCCACAATTTCGGAGACGATGCAGCTCTTAAGTCCATAGTCATCCAAACAATCTGTGAGCTACACCCCGAGACCATCAACGAGGTCTTGGAAAATTGGGGTTACAGAATGCGCTATTCCGAAGTCAGACGAAGTACTCACTTGAACGATGGAGTATTTTATATTTAATTTGAATGTTTTGTTCTAACTTATGTGTATTGTCTGATTAAAGCAAAGCAAACTCCGTTGACATAATACAAGTATCGCCCCTTAATATTTTTATCTTTAAGATTTAAGTACCTACATATGAGCAACAAAAAGAGCATTTCATCCTGTTTTTTGCATTTCATTGGATTGCCTTAATTGTATTGTTTACATTCTCCACCTTCTTAATTACCTCCAAATTCGAATAATATGTGAAGAACATAACTGTATACATTTATTAAGTGAGTCAATTGTCCTTCGTAAATAAATTACTAATCGTGGGATGAGCTATTCTACCGTTTAATATTAGCGCCGCCTACACGATGCTTCAATCAACATCTTCCTGATAATTTTATTCATTTTCCAACGAAATTTATTTGATGTAGCTATTAAACGCTGCTGTTGGCTACACTTGGTACATATTTGTCGAATTAATAATGTGTGTGCAAACGTCAGCCAATTAGACACAATTTTGTGTAAATTTAGGAAAACAAAATGCTGTGAGCACAATCCTTCTTCAGAATATGCTCAAATAACATGCATATGCATGAGATTTCAAGTCGTCACCACATTGTGAGAGAGTTGACGTCTAAAAATTTTGCGTCACAATTCGTTGAGCGTCGTTTGACATTAAAAAAAAAAGTTCGAATGACAGAGTAACTACCGATATGTGGGGATGATTAAATTAATGTGACATTTGCTTTGACAGCCGCTTAAAATTGAATCTCATTTGCATCAGTCAACGACCGCTAGAGGAGTTAAAATAAAATCAAGTTATTTACAAAATGTGGATACTTTTGATCTCAACAACCGTTTGCTTAACCGGCAAAAAAAAATGTGTACATGTCACTCCTGTCAGAATCACGAATAAATCAATTATAAGTACGTATCGTTGGGTATTTAATGGGAATCTTATTTCATGATTCGGTAGTCGGGGAACAGGTAAACAATCTCGGCTCGACTGGGTGCCAGTTCTACACATACCGGCACACGCTGACTACTGCATCAGTTGACACAGTTATACACCAAGGCATTTTCGAATGTACACACGTAAACAGTATCTTTATCAAAGAAGCATACTAATCAATCCAAGCACAATTCGTAAACAAGCGATGACGAAATCTTCTCGTCTCGTATTTAATCTGCAACAACAACGACTCACTCGAATTTTTGTCGAAAATATATAAATTTCATTTCAATTCATTCACGATTCTCAGCTTGAACTTTAAACTTCTTATCTGCTTACCACGAGACCGGGTCGAGACACTTTTCTTGTTGTTGATTCTTAAATGAAATTGAAATGAGAACTAGAATGCTGTGTATAACCTAGACCTCCGTCGAGGTCTAATCGTCGCGCAACATTGGAAGCAACTAAAGCCAAAGTAAACAGTTCACATTCAACGCGGCAATTAAGATGCGATGTTGGTCACGGTTCAGCGATCGTTCAAAAATAAACTAAAAGCACCGATTTCACTCTCGTTCAGAACGCCTACAAAAAACCCCCCGCCGGAGGTGAACGTGTGTGTGACTGGTGAATTATTTGCAAAAGAAGGCAGTAAATACGTCTCATCTCTTGACATGTTGATCGATTAAATCGCACTTCAATGCTTCAATGGGGGTACACGAACACATTGGCATGCGATACGACCGACGTTTAGGCACAAAATTACGGAAGCTACATGTGTAGCTTTGTCATGTACTGCCCGATAGCATGCTGCAAACCATGTCCAGTTCAGATACATCACATCGCATTTATTTATTTTCGTTGTTTTTTTTTTTCAGTTCGTTCTGTTTAATGACATGGACAGCGCTTGTATGCGTGTGTTCATCCAGTCAAGTAACTATTTATTCGGTTTTATCTTTTGTTAGTTTCATGAAAACAACATTTTGCTGCAGCAGGAGATGATTGGGCACAACGTGCTGTGTGCTGTGTGCTGTGCTTTGATTTACCCCCATTATTCCGAAACTCCTAAGTATGTTTTGCAACCGACATTGGGAGGGGAGCGGATGGGAACGAATGAGAATTTATGAATGAAGTCGGGTTGTTGGATCACGCCAGACGTTTATCATTCGTTGAATTTGCTTTATTTTCACTTGTCTGACCAAACGATTTCCTTTCAAAGTTGAGGGAAATATACTTGAAAAGTGGTTAGCTGACGAGGGAATACCCTCTGTGCGTTCGCACTTACGATAATGTTGGGTAAACGAGGTTGCTGTGCATTTGATGGTTTTTCGGATTATCTGCTTTTTGTTGTTTGTGTTGTGAGAAGGGCGAGGACGAAGGCGAGGGAGCTAAAAGCAGCACAGTAGATGTTCATTGTATCAGTGCTGACGGCGAATTTGTTTCATCTAAACAGTCATGGCTGTGATAATTTTGATTTCGTGATGATGAAAAATAAGCACAAACAAAAAGAAAAAAAAAAAAAAACAAACAAATGCAATCAGCTTGCATTCGCTGCTGACTAGAAATAAATGTTTACTCTTTGGGGCTCACGGCATGTACCATGGCAATAAGTTTTGCAGTTTTTTTAGCAACCAAAGGGGTGTTTGAACTTTAAATTCTTAATTTGACAAATGGTTGGAGTTCAAATCAAAGGCGATTGTGATCGTGTTGCTTATTTACCAGGCAAGTGGTCACTCAGAAGACCTCATTTTTCAAAGCCTTCATACACATTTTTGCGGCTATTTTGAATAACGCATTCAATGAGACTACGATTACCCTGTCATCTATGTGCCTAGTAACCAGTGTTAGAAACTAAATAAATGAGTCCCACCAAAGGTTTTTGGTAACACAACGCCGCCTTACGCTAAAAAAGAAACTACGTTGTGCTCAGGCGTGTTAAATGAATGCGTAGTTCACAACAAAATTATGTTAAATGCTTGCATAAGCATTTTTGAGTCAAATGTAAAATGAACAGGCCAAGTTAAATAAATGAGTCTTTTTGACTTTTTCTGTTCTTCCACATCAAGCATTTGAATCGAACACCTTGCATTTGATTTTATATTTCATTAAAATTAGTTTTTTTTTCCAAAAGTAGGCCTTGATTTTTTCTCATTTCGACATGAAAGCAAATGTGAGACACACATCATTCGAACGAATTTTTTAATTGCTCATTTAAATCGCTTCAAGTTCTTTTTATTGTATCGTGTGAATATTGGCTTGGATCAGTTTTATTCGTCGCAATGTAATTTTTTGTTGTGTGATTCCATTTGGCAGTACATTTATTAGAAAAGAAGACGAATGGATCATTATCAAAAGTTGTAAGTGGCAAGTCTAATGCATGTCTATCGCGTATGATAAGATGTAGTCGTTATTCCACCGGACATTGATGTCCAAACAGACAAAAGGCATATCCCAGTAGATTCATGGATCTGCATAAACCGATCGCTGAATAAACCGTCGCCAATTAAATGCAAAAATATTAAATTTGGATTCATTTGAAGCTACATTATGACACGTTTTCAAAACACTGGAGGCTCAGATGAAATCCGGAATAGGGCTTAAACCATACTCAGACCATACTGTCGAGCCCGCAGGTTGTAATGCTATGGTATTGGGTTCAAAGATGAATATCATTTTTTCCATGACAATGACCCTAAGCATTTGCCAATGATTATCAAAAGGCGGATGCTCTAGAATGTCCAACTTCTTCCTCCCCGTCCTCCTCAAAGTCCATATGTTCATGAATACTTACCAGACTCAGAAGGTTAGGTTTGGTCAAAATGAATCACTACAAAAGCAACATAGGCCCTTCGCTAAATAGACATCCTGCAATTAAGGGATTTGTGTAAACAACATAAGCCATTTTGTTTATTGTGATATATTTTTTGATTGGGTAGCTTCAAAGTGAGAGTAATATTAAGGCATCCTAGAAATCGGAAAGATACGGCCCAACTCTTTCGAATGACTTCACTTTTGAATGAGGAACTATAGCTTCCATCCACTCGTGATAGAGGAATAGCACGCACAAGACGAGTGGTTGGCCTGGCCCTCGACAGGCTGTAGCACCATCAATGTTATTAATATTGACTTACTTACTTTAATATTAAAGGCTCACATCAAAATATTTCTAACATGTTTCAAGCACTTACGCGAAACGGGTTGAAACACTTATCTTTGGAAATACGTTCACCTTGAAAGCGTATTTTAACTAACCAAATACACCAGTGACAGGAACATAACGAACTCCGGCTGACGTCGGTACAAGTTTATGAGAGACTGGGGTATATTGGATTTATGTTTACATAATTTGTTAGCTGTGGGCACAAGGGTTAGTATTTGGATGGTTGCAATTTTCAGAACGATAAAATCCAACTTCCCCTTCAGATTGTAGACCGAAGGAAAAGAAGTCATAGCGAAACAGCTTCTCAAACACCTATGACTCAACAATCTATATCTCGAGCTAACCATAGTGCTTCCACTGCTATGGTAAACATCCTGGAAGACATCAGGCAGAATCTTGATAAAAGACAGGTCACTCTTCTGTGTCTACTTGATTTCTCGAAGGCTTTTGGCAAAGTGAATCACAATATCCTTTGCTGGAAGCTATGAAATCTTTACTTGTTTAGTGACACTGCAGTAAGGCTCATTTACAGCTTCCTGTCTGACAAATTTCATAGACTTGTTGTTAACTCTCGCAGTTTTTCTGCACTTTTACCGGTCAAACAAGGCGTACTACAAGGTTAAGTCTGGGCCCTATTCTGTTTCCATGTTTATTAATAATCTTCATTCTGTTTCTAAACACTCCAATGGATACTAGAAGGAAACCTTTTACCTCGTCCTACCATTGGTAACTTATGCGGATGTTAGTAAAGTTGATCATTTGTTACAACAGGTAGTGTTTAATGATGCTATCAGGTATGTTCATGGCTTACGCAAATTTGATAATGTATTTGAATGAAGTGACAAAAACTCCTCTAAAAAAGAACAATCATATGTCACATTAAGGAAACTAGGGTGTCTTAAAATACCATCTCGATTGGTTTTGCTGCTAGACTTAGGATAAATGGAAAAGCACTTAATGTGCTGCACTTTGTTGCTAAGAGTTGTAAAAAACGGGCTTAAGTGCATTAAAACTAATTTCATTACATTAAATCTGAAATAAAAACCCATCCCTCTGTTACGCGCCAAACATGAAAAATACACAACAAGCATGACGTTTGAAAGCAAAAGTATTTTGATAATTCTAAACCATGTAGAAATGTATGGTAATCCCAAGCTGTCAGAGGGATATCTAAAAGAGCATTGTTTTCTGATAATAGCAAAAGATATGTCTTCTTTGGATTGTTGAAATATTTCAATATCGAAACAAAACTAATCCTTCTTTTCTCATTGATCAATTTCATGTTAATCCCTACCAATTCCAGGGAAATATTTCACAGTTTGTGACGCGGTGTTATTTGTCGGCCTATCATAAGAGCAATAAACTTAATTTTCATGGTTCCGTGGTTCGTGTGACTCAGCTTGTTTACTACTCAGCATTTAATACATTCAAGTTCGCACTTAATTATGCTTAAGGTCAGTGGTTTTTTTCCACTCAGACGAAATCATAAAAATGTACTATAATTTATGCCAAAAATCACACCGCTGCGGCGAGACATGCAACAGAAATAATTCGGAATACTCGAGTTTATACACTCGTTTTAACAACGGCACCAGGTAAATACCCGCTGTTCAGTGTTCATTTTGCAATTGTCATGGACACATGCAGAGGGTACACCATGAATCACAGATAGTTTTAAAATTTTTGTTGACACACATATGTATCACGCAAATTTAAAAAAAATGTGGTGTGTTTTTTTTTTTTCTGCACGAGAGCATAAATAATCAAGTAAAGCTTTAATTTGAAATTTGATTTGATGATTCACACTGTTGTTAAGCGGAAAGTGCAATAGAGTTGAGTTTTAAGAAAAAGCGGATAAAATTACTTTAAGCGGTTAGAGCCCGAAAAATTGGCATTTTTGGTACGACAAAAAAAAAAACATTTTCCAAAGAGTACTTCTGTATAGGAATTAGCTTCTCAAGCTTAAAACTGTAGGTCTCAATATAAATCAATATCCAAAAAAGTCCAAATATAAACCAATTCCAATAAATATTATATATTCTATGGACGGCCCTGGTTGCAGAAAAATCTTCCTTGAAACCGGCAATCACTTTTGATACTCGTGTTATTTTTGCATTTTTGGCGTTATCGTTGAACTATCGACACCTGCGTGACATCTTGAGGCAGTTACTCATATACACAATTAAAATCAAAAATCAAGGGGATAAACTAATACGAGGGGTCGTCAACAGTTAATCCGTCAGTATCCGAGGCAATTGGTTGTCTCTGAACGATTTGTTTTTTGTGTGGTGAGGGCGCACGCCCCACTCACAACCCAAACTGAGAGGCCAGGCAAATTTATTTTACCCTTGGGCGAAGGGTCCGGATGATTCCGGTATCGGTAACCTCACTGATGTTATGAGTGCCGCCGTTGACCCTATATGATTGGGTTCCTCCGCCGCCAACTCTACTCCAAACTCCCATATTCGATCTGAGCTCCGAATATGTCAGAGTAGCTCTAAAAGGGGGTGTAGCAGGCAGCTCTGAATGTCGCCGTTGGCTAATCTGGTGATGAGCTTCTCCGCCGCCATCCATAAAGAGAGATGAGCCCTGATACAGACTAATCCAATCTCCGAATCCGAAGCTGTCGGGCAACGCAACAGAGGTCGCCCGCGCTTAAGGTGACGCTACAGTCCGGGGGTGGAGAAGGAGCTCAGCGAACTTGGTGTGCGAAACTGGAGACAGCTAGCCAGAGATCGCGTTAGTTGGAGAGGCACGTTGGTTGAGGCCCAGGTCTACCCCGCACTGTAGCGCGGGGTTTTCTTTCTCGACTCCGTTGCTCTCTTGATATCCTGATCCTTACCTTGGCTACAACAAGGAAATGGTTCGAGTCAACATTGGGCCCTCGGAACGTTCGGACATCAAGAATACTGGAGGAGTGTCTGACGTCGATCGCAACGTGATCAATCTGGTTGACGGTTGATTGATCTGGGGACCGCCATGTCCCTTTATGGATGTTGAGGTGTGGGAAACCGCGTGCTAGCAACAGAGAGGTTACGTCCCATGACAAAGTCCACCAGCCTTAGTCCGTTACTTGACGTTGTGTCGTGTAGGCTGTGTTTCCCGATGACTTTAGCAAAGATTTCTTCCTTACCCAGCTTAGCGGTGAAATCTCCTAGAACGATCTTGGTGTCAAAGCTGTTGCATTGATCGTATGTTCTTTCTAGGAGATCATAGAAGTCATCTTTGCTACTATCATCTTTGTCCTCAATCGGGACGTGGGCGCTCAAAAGGAACATGCAAATTCTGGCAGAATCAAGCAGAAGGGACACTTTGACCTATATTCTAGTCAAAGATCGAAAGCACAAAATGCAAAAGGCCATGGAGCCATACCTTAATACATCCTGAATTTAGCTTGTTTTTGGTCGTGCAATCCTTTTTGCAGAGCTTGGCTTTAATAATGACCCACAAGCTCTCACTCTGTTTGAGGTGAGGAGAATTGCTAGGCCATTCCAGATTATGTCTATTATTCTTCTTAAGTTGCTTAGTTTTTTTATGTGTTGCACGGAGCAAGATCTTGCTGGAACATTGCATTTTCGGTCCTTCGAATGGTAAGAGAGAACATTTGTGTCAAAACGACTGCATATTCATCATACCTTCTACGGGTTTCAATCTTCCAGGACCCTCAGAGGTGAAAATACCCTAAAATATACCTTTTTTGAGCTGAGCCTACTTTAAATTACTTTAAAAAAGTGGTTTTCATTCATTCAAAAACTCAAATCAACAATCAAGTTACCAAGTAAAAATTACATATAATTTTCCAAATTAGAGCCTCAATTAAAAGCCTTGCTTCGGGCTTCGTTTAAAATCTCTTCGACTCTGTGCTTGTAAGGCAATTCAATAATAGACAATCTCGATTACATAGCAGTAACCTACAAGTCGAAACTTCAAAAATGAATATGCCTTTGCTTTCCAGCAGAAGTGGATGTGGACTGGTCACTGATCAGTTTCTCTACGCATTACATTCACTGCTCATATATGCATTTTCTTCAAATATTCAGAACGAACTGAATGTCTCTTCCTAATCGGCTCAAATATACGCTTTTACTACGTGCAGTCGAAACATGATGTGTTGACACTGTGTACACTTTTAAAAATCTTCAAAAATGTTAAAACAAATATGCCTACGCAAGGAATACGTTGTCCAAAGACCAAACATACACAAAAAAGGTTAATCCCAAATCCCTCCAACAGGTCATGTTCTGTGATCCTTTAAAAATGAAAGTTAAAAAGATTTTAAAAGGTCTTAAATATCCACCGCTCCATCCTTAAATCGTGCCAATGAAAACCGAAATTCCGCGTCTGTTTGGCAGGGTGGCAATACAAAGTAAAAAATAAATTCGCAATCAAGAGTGTATCATAAATGCGAAGAACCCACCCTCTGCCCAAACAAAAGGGAACGCCAAAAGTAAAATATATTTTTAAATACTCTAACAGAGTCACACGAAGGGGAGACAGAGCGAGTGAGAGTATTGCAATAAAAATAAAATTTCACTTAACATTTTTGTACTGTAACGTTTTATGCTCACCTTTAAGTGTCGTTAAGCATTTCATTTGAGTACACTTAGATGGAATTCGTCCCCGCGGCTATATTCTGTTCATCGTTCTCCAACTTGCCCTCCAAGACCCACTTCACACTCCTTTAGAGAACTTTAACGTCTTAAAGACTTTAATGTGTCCTTCGAGTGCGATTCTTTTACTAAGATTGGATATAATTCTTTTCTTTAGAAATTAACACAAAATTCCAGACCCCAGTTCTCCCTACTAACTCCACTGCTTCTTAGCTCTTGAACGTTTCGCATTACTACATGACACTTTGCCGAAGTTTGTGTTGTGTGAGAATTGAGCAGAAGAAGAAATTATCCACTCTTGCCAATTAAATTATCCACTCCCCCTTTGCTGAGGTCGTTCTTTGTTCCCTTTCGGGGATGGGCGGAAAATCGAAAACGTTTATCTACTACTGAAGCAACTCTCCCTTAGTCTTCTCCACCCGCCCGGTTACATTGTTTGTGTGTGGTTATTCCACATTTCATTCGGTCTTTGATTTACGGCCAAGATTAGAGAAATCTCTTGACATTTCTGTCATGTGCATAGATACATGATAGATTTCGTAGGTTAAATGGTGAAAACAAGTTTTCTCCACGTCCTTAGCCAGAGCTGTCGTCTCGTCTCACCACAAGCACTCGACTCATCCTCCGTATCCCGGGGGGACTCGGAACGAGATCTCAAGCGCAGGATAAAACCTCGAAGAAGTTATTCATTTCGCTTCTGTTCTGTTCTGCTCTGAGTTTATTTGTTGGAATCGCTGTGCTTTATTTCATAATTATCACAGCGTTAATTACCGCAACAAAATCTGCAAATTGGATCCGCTGAGTTGTGGATGTGAATTTGTTGCCGCGTCGTAGATTGTGTTCTTGGGTGGGACATGGCTCTGCACGGAGTAATGATACGATTCTGTTTACTCGGTTTGGGTACTCGTTTATTGAATGTTGGGTGGATTTTATAAGTCAACCTATACACGGAGCGTTGTTTCTCTACTTCCATAAATTCTATGACTCAACAAAGAATACATATCTACTCAGTCGACATCTATCATTAAGTGATCAAAACAAAAAAATCGACTCTTATTTGAAGACCAGAACACACACACCGTGTGGGAGGGTAGATTAGGATCACGGTTGACTGCGACGTGTTGACAGTAAACAAATTGCTTTTCCTCCATTCACGCACAATCATTTGGCCTTCTAAGGTATTTATTGGAAATGCTAAACCATGCAGGCGGACCCCAAACTAACGGGCAGATAGTCAATCAATAATATCGGCACTATCCAATCGAGGCAACACATTAACACCCAATTTCTTAAATTGATCCCGAAGCACATAAAATGTTTTGGTAAAAAGAAAACGTACAATGGCAATTGATTGATTGGCCTGCTTATGTGTTCGGACGTTAATCCTGTCGGAAATTGTATACAAATCTGGTAATTACAATTTATGAATGTTGTCTAGCAGCCACCTTCTAAGAACAAGGAGCAGACCTTTAATTTTATGCCGACTCAAAGTAGCACAAATCTATGATAGTTATTAAATTACAGCCATAATCCACTTGGCGAGACATAGTGTTTATGAGAATCAGTTCGATTACATGCATGCCCACATAATGTCGCTCTGCCGAAGCCATTTGAAAATGTTTTCGCTGTTTGAATGTTTTTGTAGGTACATGCATACGTTCGCAATAAAATTGTTTGTTTTAGGGACGTATCATACATCTATGGTGTCTCCCCTGCTTATAGTGAGTTTGACATGGACGTCTGAGTAGATTAGAAGATGTGTAATTTTAAATTTAACGCCATTGGTGAACTGGTAATAGTCAGATATCATTGGAGGATGTTTTTTTATTCAGTCGTAAATAAGTAAAGTTTTTCTCAATTATCCAACTTTCAGGAATAACTTATGACTTTAAACGTCTGGGATATATCAATGTTCAAGTGATCCCCACCATGATGCCCAGACATTATTAATGCAATTAAAAAAGTTCTGGAAAGAAAAAACAAGCTCAAGTGTATTCATAGACGAATCGTAGACCTTGTTTAAGGTAGAGCATGATGGCTTGAAGTTTAGTCTACGATAAATGCTTCCCGATCGCCTATATGATATATTAGCGTCATACACGTCGATGCCGGAGTTTTTGAGTAAGATAGGGAAGCAATTACTCCGAACTTAAAGCAGTTTCCACTGGCGTACCACCAGGAAGTGTTCTTGGGCCTCCCTACTTATATCTTTTATATGTACACTCGCTACATACCGAAAGAAGAAGACACTCTACACTAGTGACATTTGTTAGCTATCCTAGCAGTAGGTGAAACTATTGAAAATCCACTGAAAAATTGCAAATAGCTCTTAACAAAGTCAATAAATGACCGAGAGACTGGCGGACAGTTCTGAACGAAGCTAAATCTGTCCATGTGTAGTTCATTTATATGAAATTTGAACAATTGCTAGTTTTTTTTCTAAACTTGGCTGAAATACTTTTTATGAACATGACCAAATGCCTTGGTATGAAGTGGAGTTCACACGTGAAGAAGTTAAGGAACCTATACTAAATATAAAGAAGTGTACTGATTACTCTTAAGACAACTGAAAACAAACTGCTCTTATATAAGCACGTGCTTAAGCCTGTGTCGACAGTGTACAACTTTGCAGTTGTACTACAACTTGTACTAAAATGTGCTTAGAGTCATTGTTCAAACACCGTGGCACATTCGGAACGACTATATTCATGCGTCGGAAATTTCAAGGAGCATAGTGCAATTTATTCTGCCGCCTACACCAAACTAAACACATAGATCTGACGAGGTAGGAAACCGGACATGCAGAATCTTTCACTGGAAAGCAATCTGTCAAACTCTTTTATTTATGATTGAATTCTTGTGTCAACACCCAAAAATTAAACGATTTTATGTCTTAGTTGCAGTATTCAAATAAGGTAGTGTATTTTTTTAGTCAGTGTAAATCTGACACTACTGTTAGCACATGCTTGATATTCTCTTAGTGTCTTTGGAAGAGCATAACTCGTCTTGGACCACATGTTTCTACATAAAGAACTTGGCCCAGATGCTTAAAAACTCTAGTTTTCACAAAAAGCTTTTGCAGGCAGAAGACAGCGCACATTGCCTCAATTTCACTGGATGGGGCTGAAAATTAATGAATTAGTTCACCATGTTTAATGTGAAACTATTGTAATGAACATCGCACAAATAGGCACTTTAATATAATATAGTAATATTGGTGGCGCTACAGCCCTTAGCAGAGCAGGGCTGTTCTTCTCAGCAACCACTCGTGCTGTGCATGCTACTGTTCTCTCACGACTGGAAAAGACCAACAGTTTTATGCCGATTCCGAACGCCCAAGTTTGAGAAGCTTTTTCTAGATATGAAATTCTCTTTGAGCGTTGCCCGTGACTCGAAAAAGGTGGGGTCGCACAGAACAGGAAGACTTTCTTCCAATCTTTTAGTCTCGCCCTGCGTATTTATTTAGCCTAGCACAAACTAATTTAACTTATGGTAACTAGTGTGTGATGGCTGTGATTATTGTGAAAACGTGTGTCAAGGGAATGTGGAGATGTGTTTGCATAGAGGAACAAACCTGAGGCTTTGGGGGTGGATTTAATTGAAATCATTTCCATGACGGAGGGCAGGTCGATTGATCCAATTTAAACAAGAGTTACCTCAAAACTGTTTAAGGGCGTGCAAGCTGATTAACTGCAGTCGATCAATGGTTAAGCAAAGCTATCAGACCATAGAAGACCACGTAATGCAAAGCCTAAGATTTTTGGAATAGCTTCAATATGGATCGAATGAGAATAATGAGAGTAATGAGTAATGATTAGAGTAATGGGAACCAATCAAGGCTTATCCAAGACAAGGTCCGGTTGTGGTTAAAGATGATCGAAGTATGTTTCCACGTCAAAGTGCAACAATTCCAGTCCATTCACAGCTTTTAGTAGCTACCCCACCAACCAAACACCTTTTGTTGTATTTCTTTACTCACAACCAAAGAAGGGGACTTACATTTTTTTTGTCGTTGAAATTGAAGGTAATCAATCAGTCAACATGCACTTTTTTATCAAAAACAATAAATGGTTATGCCTGATAGTCTGCTACTTGATGTGATAAGCGGGACACTTTCATAGCGCCTCAGTTTTGTTTACATCAGATAAATTATTTTATCAGCGGGATTATTCAAATAAGTTCGTGTCTGTCTGAATGAAGTTAGCGATTCTCTTTTCATTTCAGTAGATTAAATCCGGTAAACACGAATAAAAAATGTCTCCATCATCACTCCAGCAGATTGGAGACATTGTGTCTCGATGAAAAAATAAAATTCCCACAATTTAATTGTATACACAGTCGATTTCTTTGGGAAACCGGTCCGTTTTTGTGTTCACAGACGAATGAAGATGCTTTAGGAAATTCTTAAAAAAACTATGCCAACTTGGGTATCGTGAATGACTGGCGATTTTTTGAAAATTTGAATTTCTCTTCTAATGTTGGTTGCCGCTAGTAACATTGTAGTAGATACTTGGTGTACGACTTCTCCGTCAGCAGTGTCGTATGATTCACTCAGTGTTCGTGTACATATTTCAAATTAAGTTCCACAATATGACATGCTCTGGAAACCATGGAAAAGTCTATAGCCTTGTGGGTAAACGCAACGTGTGACTTACATGTGTACGTGATCACATGTGTACGATATTTTTTATCTCCTCCTTAACTGCGGACATTTTGTAATTGGTTATTTTATTTGTGTGAATCCTTGAAGTAGCGATTAGCATAGAGTTTGGATCTCCTCCTTGTTCTAGTTTTGAAATTCCCTGGTATGTCAAAATTACGCGGCACCCACTTGAAGTATTAAAATGCTTAGCAAAAATTTATAATGAAGGGATGTTTTTGAAGAAAACAGGACATTCTCCAGGAGTCAATCGCGGCCTGACAGTCTGAACAGATGGCTTTGTCCCTATTGGATGTTACAGTATTCTTAAGCCAAGACAGTGCCTTATTTATCTTATTGGCTTCTGCCTGGTATTCGCTACAGTGGTCACTGTACAAGGAGAGAACAACATTCAGGTCTTGACAGGTCTTTGAGAAGCCTATACGCACTCCATTCGTCCTCGATTAGTGAGTACAGATACAGAGGAGATCGTTCAAGATAAACATCCAGTCCGATCTGGATGGAATGCTGGTGGAGAAATTCTAATCGAAGACAGTTTGGAGAAAGAAAGCTGTAGGTGTCAGGTGTTTGATAACGAGCTAGATACAAAATTTTGTTCAATGTGTCAGGTCTTGTGCAAAATGCGAATGTGAACCATTTCACAGACAAATTTGTGTAAATCTCTGGAGACACTGTAACTTTATGCAGAAATCTAAACGGTTCAAGGAGTAATGATTCTTCTTCGTTGTCTTGGAGATTGAAATGAGGTAGCTACTCAGCTTAAACGTCGACATCACTACGTCAAGTCTTTGATTATTACCACCAAAGTTTAAGAATCGTTTTTGTTGTGAAGATTTCACTTATAGTAAAGTATACTGTATGCGTCAGTCAAGGTAGTGCATTTTGTGGGCAGTGCTCATCGACGAAAATCGTCGACAATGGGTGTAGTGGTAACTGAGGGCAGGACAAATTATAAGCATGTCATCACGGACGGCCGCACATCATCGACATTGAGCTGGTACATAAGGACTTCGTCTAACCCGGTTATGCAGTAAACGGGAACAATGTATCAGTGCAGAATTAAGGCGTTTCCACAACGTTAAATAATTAGGTATCATACTGCAAAAGTTGTTACAGCTTTGCCCACTGACTTTTTCTACAACATTTTGTATGTCAAAGCTTTAGCATCTTTTCTAGTTTTCAAAAAAGCAAATGAAATGAGTACAACCAGACCAATGCATGACACGATTCTTGAGTTTTTTGAATGAGCAGTTAGTGGCCCCTCAGATCGAACGGACGATGAGCGATGCAAGGATAAAATGAGTGTTTTCCATTCGAAATGGCATTGAATCTTTCTTCGGAGCACCATAAATAAATATGATTTCACAGCCTAGCCGCAGCCAGTCGCCACAAAAAATCGTGTAGAATTGGAACTCATTTGTATACAATCACTGTGAGAGCCTGTCTGTTTGCATGACAGTATTTAGTAACATAGTTATCAAATTTGTGTAAATCATGAAAATGCTTCGTAATATCAATGTATGAAGGTCCAACCGGAACTAGTCCATGGGTTAAATTAAATTGTCTAGGAATTCCACAATCATAATGCATTTCATGAGGTTTTCGACAAGCTACATGACATAAATCTGTGAGTGGCATAACCGCTAAAGTCGACTTCAGACGAAAGTGAGATCTTAATGTCATTAGATTGAACGTACTCAAATCAATTTTGTAATTTTTTTTAATCAGCTTTCTATCTCTAAAAATTTAGCCACAATTAAACAAAACAGAATAAGAAAACATAACAGCTTAAGTTACTTCTTCATACATTTTCGCTTGTATCAGATAGTTCAAACTAAAATGAGTAAAATGAATTTATCGGTTATGCCATCGCTTATGACCACAGAAATATGAACCAACGCTAGGACAAGACTTTGCAGTTCAATTTCATCAACTTCCAGTTGATAGAGGCCACCGCGATCCACGGTATGAGTGGGATTCCCCCGAAATGGGAAGTGCAGCCGGGGATATTTCCTGATTTATGCTCGCATTATTGCACACATTTTGTTATCTCACAAGCACCAACAACCTGGTAAGAGTGCGGTGAATCACAAAATTAAGCAGCAGAGGAATTGCCAAAATTGTGATGTTTCATTGAGTAGGTCACAGGGGTAAATGAAGGCAGATAGGTGGTTCTTAATGCTCGCAGATAAAAAATAAAAATCAAACTAAATTCTATTAAGCGACACAAATATTCAAACGATTCATGGGAGTACCCGGTTTCTGTTGGAAAAAATGCAAGCAATGTGATCCACTAAAGGATCGCGCTAGAGTGCTCCAGGCCACTCAGTCCTCCGCCGTAGACTTTAACGCCTCAGAACTTATGCTCAGGAGTAGCTGATTTGGGCCAACCACCTAACTTGGTTCCGTCAAGGGGGCCACCTTCATGATGAAGTCGAAGCACGGCATCTAAGTATGGTATTTTCCGTTTCCAAAACCAAACCGTGTTGATTATTCCAGTGAACAGCTGATCGCTCACCAGAAACACATGAACATGAAATACGTCACAAGTTCGCATGACTGACCTTTGCGCTGTAGTGACACCACAATCAATCGCTTTTATTAAGATTAAGACGCGTCTGAACGTCTTTCAAAGCTCTGATTTGTTGACAGACCCGTTCTTCTTGCTATGAACGTTATTGATTTATATAAAACCAATGTCCCCCCACAAACAAACGCAGTCAATCGGCAACATCAGATAATACATATTTATAATTTCTTTCGGAACCACTTAAATCCTGTTTGCTGCAACAGATGCTAAGTGTGTGATTCCCGCTCAGAGGTATTCGCTGAGGTGATTCCCATTCGCAATCGCCTTCTAATCAAAAATTGCCCTCCAAAGGCACGCTAAATGAGTGACTGACTAGACTAAATGCCGACTTACCAATTATCGATATCAGAAACAGTAGTGCACCGTGTGACATTTTTGCTGTTATTTGACTTTTTCTCATTTTATTTCGCAATCAACACGAAAATATGATCAAACTGGTTTTATAAACAATTAAATGCTAATTTACAGGAACTATTAGTTGCTCAGTGTACACACAGACTGAAGGTAACTTTGTTTATGAATAGCTTTGGTTTTGTTTGTTTATTTTTTTTTAGATCAGGAACGACGATGGCTTCAGTTTTATTGAACGCTATAATTTACACAGGTTAACACGAGATCAACATAATGATATGCAGCAGAATCGTGACGTTGTTCTTCGCGATAGCATCGCACACAGCACGCACCAGTGAGCTCTTGAATTCAGCCGACCGTTTACTCGATGAGTGACATTGCTGTTTTTCGCTTCTAATTAATCACTCCACTTACACCACACACTTCCAAGGAAAATAAATGCGCGCCCGAACACACACACTAAACACACGCTATTTGTGTTTCACTAAAACGAATAAGGTCCTTTTAACCCGGGCAGGTATTGTTGTGATTTTGTTAGAAGTCGACTGGGGTTTCGGTTTTCAGTTTTATGCAAAATTTATTTGACCCACCAGCCAGCCATCAGGTTCGAAAGTCGAGTGGCAAGTATCTGTCGGATACTTCGGGGTTTATACGCAGATGTTGATATACCACGGCAAGTGTATATATAGCATTTGGAGTGTGATTTTTTTTTTTGCGATTCGAGCTTCCCTCTTTTCGATATTCGTTAATCAATTAACAGTATGAAAGTAACGAAAACAAAAAAAAAAAAAAATACAAAAAATTCCCAGGGGCACTCAAAGAGAACTACTGTACAACATGTGCGGAAAAGTTGTTAGCTGAGGAGAGTTTTTATCGCAACCGATATTGCACGGATTCAGTGCGGCGGTGGGGAGCTCTTTTCAATTTTTGATTTTCGCTCACCGAAGTTCTGGAGCAAATAAATAAGAGGTGGCTGTTGCTGGTCAAGTGAATTGAAACTGAAATTGGGTTAAGTGTTTGGACTATTTTTGGATGCTCAGTTTTTTTTTTTTCATAAATAAGATTGGAGTCGCTTCAACAACCATTGCTAAATTGTTACAGTTGATGAAAGCCAATTGTTTAAGCATGAACCAGCAAGCTGCAACCTGATGCTATTCGTCGTTCTGTGATTTGCAACAGTTAGCTGGGACACATCAATTTTGCTACGGACGTTAAGGTTTGGTCATGCTAGTTGGGTAAACGCAAGGGCTGGGTCTCACTTAGGTTCGGATGGACTCTCCATTGTGATGCCCATGGAGAGTAAAATTCCCTTGCATCCTCGCACCCATTATGACTGCCCTTTGTCCAGCCATAATAAGATCCTGACGAACCTGGAAAGAGAGTTAGTGGGATCTTGGTCATTTGTCTTCAAAGAAGACTGCTTCGACTATTACGTACTTGAATCTATCGTGCCTATGTTCTATGCCCACTACGACCTTATCGATTTATTTTTCATTGTTAACTTATGTAATATTTCTATAATTTTACAGAGTTAAGCTCGCTCGATGAAATAAATACAAACTATTCATAATATAGAGATAAATAAAACCTTGATAATGCTTCAAAAGTAATTACTGTTTGACTATGAAAAAGCTTCTTTGTTTACATGGTAGCTGAGATGGTTATGGCGGGTTAGGGCTCGAACAACTGTCCTTAGTGGAGCCCGACGGAAGATCCGTTCTTTGGCAGAAGTGGAACTTGGGCTTTTTGATGACCTTCGGCCGAAACCGAAGCCGAATATGATGCTACGTATTATTACGAAATACTGAGGAATCTGTAAAATTAATATTTATGGTCGTTATTTTTTACGCAGCAATATACCAAGTGTCAACAATTTTTGAAGTTATTTTCACAGGATTTTTACTGAAACAGGCTCAAATTGGAACGTGACCAAAAGGCAGTTACAACATGGAGGTGGTTAAAGACTTCATCTACCTTGGCTCCCAAGTTACTAGTACGAACAACATCAGTACTGGGATTACACGCAGGCTATGCGCAGGTACAGACCTCTCTCGAAGGACCGAGGTAACATTATATAAGATACTGATCATCCCTGTCCTATCCCGACTATGGCACGAAAGCCTGGTCTATCTCAAGAGCGGATGCAGAATACCTCGGTCTTTTCGAGAAAAGAGTTCTGCGTTCAATCTTTGGTCCTGTTTGTGTTGAAGGTTTCTGGAGAAGAAGATTCAACCACGAACTGTACGGGCTGTACACCAACCTTAGTCTAGTCAGGCGTCTAAGGTGTCTACGACATGTAGAGGGCATGGACGACACTGCTCTAGCCCAAAAACTCTTCGACTCCGAACCACTGGGACAACGCAATTGTGAATGAACTCTAAGCAGATGGCGTACACAAGTGGAGAAGGACCTGAACCAACTTGGCGTGAGAAATTGGAGGCATTTGCAGAGGTTTGTTGGTTGAGGCCCAGGTTTACCTTGAACTGTAGCGGCATTAGAAAAAGAAGCCCTAAATTGGACTTTTAGCGACCATTGTCGATATTTCTTTAGCCGAGTGTAATATTTTTAGTCACATATTTGATTGGCCTATTCTTTGGCAACTTTTTGTCGCATTTTGGAGTTTGTTGGTTTTGCGATATTTATCTCTACCTATTGTTTTCGAGTGGTCTCAAAAGTGGCTAGAGAGTTACAAGTATCGTTGAATTGTCTGGAATCCGTCAATTGCAGCTCCTTTACCCATAAGTTCAGCTCATTGTCGGCAGTTCATTCCTGTAGCCCAGAACCCAGCACAGAGTACGGACGTGAAGTAACTAGAAATATTTCAGTTCACATTGTTTGCTGAAAAAGAAGTCAGGCTTTTCTTGCACAAATTTCTCGTTAAGCAATATGGAGTACACAGTAACAACATCCATTAGGGTCAAGCAGTACATCAGAATTGTAAGGTCAAACGACACCATGAAGAATTTCTGACTGTTTTAGGGGCTAGTTTTAACGTCTCGTAAAAGATCTGGATCTGAACTCTTTAACGTCCAGAAAAAAATGCATGCCAGGAAACGTTGGCTTTACATTCAACATTCTTAAGTCGGCATAAAATTATGTCTGGACTCGTGTTCAATGTTCAATGGGTTACACTTTCAAAGACGTTCTACAAAAATGTGACCAGTATAACAGTTCAAAAACTTGCATGACCGGAGAAGTTAAATTATTTCATCGAGCTCAATGGCATGTGGCACTATCTTGATGAAAACAACTGTCTAACTTGTCCACTTTCATATCGTTAATTTAGATACAAAAACTGGATCCATCATGTTACGATAGAAACACTTTTCGTTTTATCGGTCATTCTAACTAGCCGCATTGGCAAATTATCATTAGTGCCTCTATCCCAAACAATTTGTTTCTAATCGATTACAAGTTGTTTTTTTTTGTGATTCCCAAATTCGACAGTTTTCGGGGATTAGAAAAGCCATCAAGTGGGTATAATTTTGTTCTTTTCAGCTGACACGAATTGATATTAGAGGTTAAAGGGGTCTTATAATCTTGCCGGCACATGTGCTTTGTTTTAACCGTAATCAATTTTAGTTCAAGTTTGGCAACATTCATTTGTATGGAAACAGTACGCAGCTCAGCATGTCTTTGCGTAAGTCGATGTCACTGTTTTATCACTGAATGTTAGTACATTGAAGGTCAGACGCGTACATTCGTATGGAAATTAACGCTGAGGTGACAACACCTCAATGTTGGCCTCAACTTCAAGAGATATGGAAATACGTTTGAACATTGTTGGTGGTATTTGAATGAATAGAGGATCGCATTCAAGACCATGTTAAAGAGCTTAAAGCCGAACGAATCGAACAGAAGACCGGTCACTAATGGTCAATCGCCCAGTAGGAAGATTACGGTGTTTTTACGTATGATTTAAGGCAATATCGTTTGTCATGTCGTCTGATGACATAAAGTCGATCTTCGCTTTCCAGTCTCGAATCTCCCATCTCACTGATGAACGTAGTTTTCATTGCCCTGAAGGCCGTCTTGAGTCGTGTGGCTGACATTCTCTGAACTATGTAACGTATAAGCAATGTTTTTGGAAAATGCCTTGCCAACTCTCTGCCGTTTCAGCCTCAACGCCATGGACATCGGCTCATTCGTCTATGGATGGAAATATGAGACATTGTTCACAGAAGAACTCGTCCAACGACTCTGAAATCACTAGTCAGACAAGAGTTCCAACTGCTTAATCGCACTCGTGAGGTGACTGATATAAGAACACAACGCTTATCCAAACGAGCTTATCCACGAGGATATCTCTTACTTTTTCTCCAAGCATTGAAAGATAAGCTTGCGACATTCCTTGAGCTAAGGTCTAGCGTCGTCCCGGCTAAGTCACGTAAACTTTAGCGGCCGCGACAATTTCGTAGCAAAAATGAACTTATATAACAATATGCACATTGCCAGACCTTCAAGGGCCAGCACCATCTGATCACCATCACAGATCGACCTTTCTAATGGTGTTTGTCCAGAATATTCGACATAGACATATGGTACGGAGACATTTGCTAAAGAATACTTTGACTTCTTCTTCGAGTCGTCGTGCACAAATATTCGTCCATATTTGATCGAGTTAGTTCCCAATATGTTTCAAATGACGTTGATGGGAAAGAATCCTGCGTAAACTCTCCTTGTTTCATATTTCCTTCTTAATGACAAAATACAAACATGTGTCGATGTTAAATTTGAGAAGACTTTGATAATAAGTACAAAAAACAACAACATAAGTCACGTCAATCCACAAGCGATAAGCCTTTGGAACCACAAGTTGTCATGTTCTTTTTGCCTGACGTTACATTCTTTTCAACCACCTGGGCTTCAATCAATACGCCAACACCAAGTCCGATGGCTGAGGTCCTTCTCCACTTGTGTAAGGCTCCATTGTATCGTTTCTTCCTCTGGGCTCGGTAGTCCAAACTACTCTTCGCCTAATTTGTCCAGCCACTTTATTTTCGTCAGGTTAATCGTGAGTGAAAAAAAGACAAAACTCCTCTTTAGTTTATAAAATTTCAGATCTTTTAACCGAAGTTTATTACAAAACGATGCATCTCATTTAATGCTTCAACTAGTTGCCTACCGTCACTCGTCGTAGCCACATTAAGCGATGAAGACGACTGCAGTCTAATTAATTAAATTAAACTTTAACTCTTACAGAATCTTCTGAAGAAGACATAAGTGCCTCTTCTCGACAGTTTGTGACGAAATTCCAGTTCAAATCAAGTACTTTAAAGTACGAAAGGAGCGACGAAACTTCATTCGATTATTGCACGCATCCATTCACAAATAATCCCCCATCGCAAAAGGCTTTCATATTAAATGGCAAGGACTCGGGACCCGGGGAATTTTGGCATTTACAGTATGGATGGATTGTGCGCTTAGTGCTTATTATCTTGTTTGAAACTTCACTTGAGGATAAACGCTCCAAGGAATCTAGTGGAAATTGAGTTGTTAATTAGCATCACTGACAACTCAATTGCATTAAGTGGTGATTAGTTACGCATTAATTTGTGTGGCTGAATTAATGTGAATGTTTCTAGTCTATATACATGTGTACTTGGGTAATCGTTGGGATGGTATTAATATTTGAAGTCATCTATGGAGAGTGCTGGAATGCTGATCTGGGTGGTTTAGAATGACTTGCCGAGCACTGGATTTGTTTGACGTTTGCATTGTGATCCGGTCATGAGAAGTGAATAAAGGCAATTGTATTTTGGTTTATGACTTCCTCATGACTGCTGCTTGACCTTCAACTCTGCGTATCCACTTTGACATGTAAAAACCCAATTATTTTGGGTGAAAAACAATGGCTTTACAACTACAACTTTAATCCTATGTAGTTCCCGTATTTAATGAACACGTCTGACTAATTAGAGACCTATCTTCGACTGGGTTTAATGTGGTAGCCCTTGTCAATACGTGCAATCTAAATGTTGTGTGATTAAGTGAGATTAGTTTACAGTGTCATTTTGATTAGAATGAACGCTGCTTATACACCGTTGGGCATATTGTAATGCACAAGCGGTCTTCTCTGTTACCAGAAAATGTAAGTTTGTTGACATTTTGATGAGAAATTAAAAATAAAATACGCTTCGTTGTTTTATTGTCTTCTATTATTATCTTCTAACGATTCGAAGACGCGGAAAATACCGGGTAGCAAAAGAAATGACGGGTATTCAATAACTAACGGGTACCCGAAATTGAGATGCCCGGGTAATATCCGAAAGTGCGGGTACCCGGGTATCCGGAATATTTCCTGGGTTGATCAAAAGCTCTAGTTCTAATGACTTACTTTTAATTTAAAAAAAAAATACGTGGTCAAAGATAATATAATCCATGAGAATCTTAAAACATATGTGATACCTGCTGCTTACCTAAAAAAGGAGCAACTAATAGTAACAATTTTGGTACTAACTTTCTGAGGCAAAATCCTGACAATATTAATGGAGATTGGATTGGGGAATAGGAATTTACATTGACATCTGGTGATGTCGTAAAAGAGTAAATTAAACAGAAAATTAAAACGTTTTATTGAAAATAATGTTTTTTTTACACTCAGAAGTTTTGTACTGAGTGATTGTCCAGAGTTAAATTGTGAAAGGTTTTGCAGAATGGTACTGAAGAAAAAGTAAATAAGTCACCATTTCATACATAAATGCAGTTGTTCAACAAAAAAACATTGAAAATTAATGGTAAACACTATTGTGTTAAAGTAATAGTTTTTAAACAAATTGATTACAACTAACTAATTTAGCACAGGAAAATTCAGTCAATTTGGCAGAACACACACATGTTTTCCATTGAGCGATTCCATGTAAAATATCACCTCTGAGAACTTGACAAGCATTTATAATAAAACTGGTATACGTTTTCTTCGGTATTCCAGCAACAGTTTTGCCCGAAATTAATAATTTGATATAAATTTTTACTAATTGAAATTTCCCCCAAATTTAAGTTTTCAGTGCAAGTTTGATCCCGCGTATAAGCTGTCAGAATTTTTCATCAGAACGTAGCTAATAAAAAATGCCACCAGGTTGTGCTGACTATAGAGGTCGATTGGCGAATTGTCAGATATTTCTCTTCATCTGTACCATCATCAGTAAATTTATTCGCCTTAATCATACTTAGCTTTTATTATTACTTATAAAAAAAATTGCGATACGCATAGTGAGACCATTACCACTGATCGACAACTCCAGTGATAGTGCCCTTAATGGTATTCCAACGGCTAATGGCTTCTGAACCCGATTAGAAAATCAGATAAAAGTATATTATATTTTCGTTCACTGCCATTCGAACCGAGGACTCATCTAACCAAAGGCAGGCACTCAACCAATTGCGCGTTTCTTCACGTTTCTTCTTGCATTCTCAAACATTGTATCATTAGCCACTCCAATTTTAAAAACTGGTAGATTTTGTGTCTCGAATTCTCGAGACTTAAGCGATCAAGCACACAAGAAGCGCAACTATGACATGTAACACAAACTAACTGCGCGGTTCTTTCAAAAATTTGCTCTTGCTCGACACGTCGAAATCCTACACGAATAAAAGCTTCCCAAAATCCAAATAGACCACACTTAACAACGACTCTTTCCAGAAAGCAGTTTGGAAACCGTGATTCCGAAAAGACACCTTTAATACGTATTCAAAATTCGCTTGTGGTGGGTGACAGACCATTTAGACATACGAGGAAGCTGTAGAGCTGAAGAACTCGCTAAACACCCCAGTAGAATATATTTTAATGTATGTACCTCTTTAACTACCTTTATGTAACAGCTCAATAACCTCCGTGCACAGAAAATAAATGCCAGATGTCTGACAGGCGGCACCTGTAAAACTACAAAACAAAGCTGGCCTCATCTTCATCCAAAAAGATGAAGTTATTAGATCGTATTAATATGATCACGAATGAACACTGCAGTAGGAATAATCACTGGACACTGCCTAATATATACGAGGATAAAAACGAAAGTATTCAGCATCTCCTCTGCGACTGTCCTGCTCTTACCTCAATTAGCAAAGCCCAGTGGCTTGTACTTTTATGACAGCCAGTACAAACTGGTAAAATTAGCTGACAAAATTGGCTGGCTATCATAACCACTCCTCCTAATTTGAATTACCCGCGTGGCGGCACGATTGGCCTACTTTGGCCCACACCATGTGCATATAATTTCTGTAAAATTATTCCTTTTCATTACTTGATGCATTTATAAGTATATACATTGTACATATCTCATTTCTATGTTGCAGCGTCTTTAGAAGGATTTCGTAGCTATTACACGTCTGCACAGCACCTCTCGAAAAGTTATCAGTAGGTTTCAAACCGGTTTCTTTAAAATCCTTAATTTCAGGAGTTGAATCTCAAAATAAGGCAAACAACATTAACCTGAATGTTCTGTTCAACGGACCGTTTTCTCCGGGGCGTATTAAAATTTCAAGACAATGCACTCTTTTTTCTGAACCCCCCTGTGGATACTGATTTCATTGCAAAGTGCAAACGTATTGATTTGAATTTTTAAATCTTTTTCGAGTTAATACCTCGTTATCAATGAGCTGCAACTTAAATTAATCAATCTATACAGCAAAATGCTTATCTTGAAGGTGTGCTATTTTGAAACAAAATCTGGACAAGAAGAACAAGCAAGATATCCAATCTTGATGATTGTATATTAATCTTACTCGGATTACCAAAAAAGACTGTAAATGGCAAAAAAACATGACCTTCTGTAGCTCTGCCTCGAAGGTCGAAGTATTTCAAACACGTGTTGAATGGAACGCACAAGGTATTCGATTTATTCAAGAGTAATATGGATGCTGGAATACTCAATCGGAGTAGAGAGCTTAGCATCTACCACCGCTCTTTGATGGCGCGCTGAAGAAAATGACTAGCAATTCTTTCGTTAATTCACTGAAAAACATTGAAAACAACAGTATTTTCCATATTTTAAAACAACCTTGATGTATATAGTGGTATACGCCGAGGCGTAGTGGCCAACCAAATACTAGTTCTGCGAACGTAAAATGATGCCAAAAATAAAAAAGAAGTTGAGAGAATCATCGTGAAATTTGAGAGTGCTCGGAATTGCTACTGAAATGTCCAACACCAGCTGTCAGAATGGTTCCATTTAACTTCCACTTCTTAAGTAGAACTGAACGAAACTTAACGAAAGTGAGCTAAGGGTTAGATTGGGCAGCGAACGAAAGCCCCAGCACGTTCCGAACCAAGAGCACCTGTAATTAGGGTCAATAGTCCACAACATAGACAGCAGTCCAGCCGCTTTAGGGTTTATTGTGATCACTATGCTAAGTGGTTGTTTGTGGTCACTATTGTAAAAGTTGATTTGAATACCCATTGGTTCACAATTGTTCAGTCGGCTTCTTTAGTCACAGATAATGTTCAGAGTGTTTCCTCGTATATGTCGAGTGCATATTGTAGGTGTTAGAGAAACAATGCACACCACTGATGGCGTTCCTCGCCGGTCTTAAGTGTATTCAATCAACTTCTTTGTTAACTTTCTTTTAAAACTATCGTTTAATCAACACCCATCACCATTATTTCTTAAACAAACACACAACTTTTTTTCTGCAGATTTTTAGATGTTTACAAACTCGACAAGTCCACATTTGGGTCACTATGATGTGTCATAGATACCACACTGAGCACATGTGAAGAACGCGAAATTCTTCGAATACATACATATGTATCTAACTAATTGACATACCTCCATCACGGTCATCATCTGTGAAAACTGTCATCGTTTTTTTTTGTTTTTTATTTATTTCAAAAATCGAAGCCGACCACTCTAACCGCGAACACTCTTTCAACTGTGCCTCGGCTTGCAGAACATTTACATCTACACCTTTCTTCGTCAAACAGAAGTCGTTGATTGAGTCATTAATTAATCATTCTCTTCGCCGAATTCGTTCTGAAATGTTATCGGCAAACTCACTCATGATTGCTTCAAACTTTGGATCTTGCTAGACGAAGAGAACAAATTCGTGCTTTATTTACTACAGTTTGCATGAGTTCATTAGGCTTTTTCATACGAACGTGGATGTATGTGTTTGAAGGGTCTACGCAGCTTTTATAGTTCTTATTATCGAGCATTAATTATTTTTATTTTGGTTGGAATATTTGGTAGATAACAGACGCGGAACTGTGTGTGGGGTACTAATACCGTCCGTATCTCGAAGCCTCACGCATTTCTTCAATGTTATGGGAAGGACAGAAGGGGTATTTTTTGATATTTGGTTTTGATATGTAAAGCTGATTACCTGATGGTTATTATTGGAAAGGTGTCTTCAACTGGCAACATTTGAGTTGATAACTTAAATTAAGCGTCCGGTGAGCGAAACATCTTTGTTTTGTTGAGAGCCGTGGGAGTACGATCAGATAGGTCAGTTGTCCACAGATTTACACCGTTTCGTTTGAAATCCATGGCGATAAATGTCATTTCGTTTGGCCTAGCAAAAAGTCAAGAAATCAATCAAGAGTTTAATGGCTTGTCTTTTGTATAATCTTCAACGCTATACTGTTTTTTAATAAGACAAATGTGTGTATCCATGTAAAGTTTGTTGCAATTTTTGTACGCAGCTCTGTAGGACAATGATCACAAATGCGTGGTCCGATTAATCGTCGAATCCTAGTCTCTGCAAGCAATGGACGGCACATACAATCTTATAAACCATAATTCAGTGGATTCAGATCGACACTCGCTGAAGGTCAATCTTCTGTTGTTATAAAGCTCTTGTTGGAACATCAATTTGTCATCATCTTTTGAATCGCACGTTCCACTAATGTGGATGCGTAGAGCATGCAGTCGATATCTCCAAGTCACTCGATTCTCCTCCATCGACTCTAACTTATCCAGAAGGAGTTGCATGTCTTGGAAGTCGTGATAATACGAACATTTGTGCCACGTGTCCAAACCATCGAAGTATAGCTCTTTCCATTCGGAAAATAAGTTCCTCGACATTTTATTCCTTACGTACTGCCGTGAAGGATAGGGTGCAAACCCTATCCCGGAGAAGGGTATACATATATCACAAGGAAATCTCATCTCGGGAACTTGATCTATTTTTGTCCATTGAAAGGTGTTTTAATCAAATCTTTCACAACATCGTCTAGTACCAGCTTTTCGTTCACGTTTTTCACAGAAAGTGAAGGACCTTCCACTAAACTATCACGGAAGCGGGTTGAAGGCCATGCTGAACCCTTTGTAACCCAACAACAGCATGGTGAGTTGACGAGCCAAGATTGGAATTTCCTTTTACGACGTTTCTGCAATGACGTCTGTGCGTTGTGCAACCAACCTAGTGTCTTGATGAATCTGCAAAGAGGCATCAATGACACGCCTGTCAGTTTGTATAGGTCTTGAAGGAAGTGCTTTTCCACGTTAGTCTGCAGAGGCTGAGACAGTGACAACGATAGTGAACACTGTCCACTTTTTCTTCCTTATGACCACAGCCCCTGCAGATGTAGTCGTGGTCAGTGTTTTCATGATCCTTCAGTTGGTTATGGCCGGTTACTGCGCCGAATACCATAACATCCATCATAACCATGGACCATCCCCAAGAATGGTGATGTCTGCCGAAAGTGTCTGCAACATTGATATCATTCTGGCCGCATCCTTGACAGCTCTGCTTGATATAGACCACGGTTGTCAGTGACTCTGAAAGATCATGGTATCTTTAACCGTTCGCAGTAAATGCCTGTGCCTGTTCCTGTACTTATCTTTAAACCATCTGTATAGTCGTGGATGACCAAGTTATTGTAAAGTTCATTTGTATTTCACTTTTCTCACGTCGCCAAAGTAAGATCACTCTATCTAATATACTTGCACGACAAGTAAGTCTTTTTATTAGTAGCTTTCGGTTGATGATCTTTCGAGAGGTTATCGTTGTGTACGTCCACAGGTATAAGCTCTGGGGTTGGATCCCGGATCGAAAAAACAGTACGTACATTGAACACCATAGATTTTTTTTATATAAAATTAACAAAATGAAAGCAAATACAGGGAAGGCCGTTAAGGGTTTTGTTTTTACATCACAGCTTATTTGACATCTGACTGGGTTCATCTACATACCTCCGTAGAACGAATTGGGAAGCTCTACTCTTAAAAAAACTGGCAAATGTTGGAAACTTATTTTCAAAGTGAGTGTTGTGTATCACAAACAGTGCGTTTTTTTGGGAAAAATGTTGGTCAAAATGAAGGACTCATCGCGAATGGTGTACGCAAGTTCATGCAAAAAGCTCATCAGACTGGTATGCTAGTGGACAACACTTACGGTCACTTACAGGGCAATGTTTACCGATTTTTATTTTCTGCAATTGAAGACATGAGTTTGGACGACCGATCGTTTATTTGCGTATTAAATTCAAATATCGCCCTATCAGTCTTGACGATGTCAATTGGTCGACTTTGAGCTGCTATTTTAGACTTTTGTCTTATGGGATGCCATGAAGTAACTGCTTTCGAAGAAGTTTTCTCTCCTAACAACGTACTCCACATTGAATAGTAAAATCCTCTGTGCACATGTATAATATAATAATCCTCTCATTGAACCATACCATTTGATGTAATTTTGCTCTACTGCAATGTTTTGATCTCATAACCATGATTATTTTCGTGTGAACCAACTAGTCTGCGTCTTTGTGAAATATAAAATCAAAAACAGGTATCTCCGAAAATTCTTGCTAGGGGACTTGTCTTAGCTCCCTCTTTTATTATTTTAAGATCTTCACACCTGGAACTAGGTGAAGCACGCACAAGATTTTATATAAATCCTTCTGTTGATGAACAAACCACGCAAAAATGATAATTGGATAAGCGAAGAGAAAGCCATACCAAATCTTGTCCCACACAAGACAGAGAAAAGCCTCGTCACCTATTTAAGTAAGTAAATGTTTTTATTAACTTGATGAAATTAATGGGAAGTCGCGTAGGTCAGTGTGAATCCCAAATGCATGCATGTAACTTTACCAAAACACGAAAAAGCAAAATGAATACAAAATTCTCAGCAATTTCCGGACGTTCGCAATATATTTTTCCCTAGAATTCTTGCACATTCGCTGTATGGCAAGTCTGCAATTTTCGTCATCCACCATACTGCAAAAAAATCCCTCAATTATATGTCTTCTGCGAAAAGTGAGCACGTCATCTGGATTTCATGGCATCAACTTTATCAACAAATCAATGAAATGTAGGAAATATAAAATTAAGAAAATTAGGTTACAAACCAAAGTCGCACGGTATTTTACTCTGACTGGTTGGAAAATGTTAAGTGAACCAAAAAAGGGGAAAAAGATCCCCTTACTAAGCCTTATCACATAGGCCAGGACACGTGAGAGGATCAGCGTGGCGTTCAGTCAAGTTGTTTCTCACTTCAATAGGGGTTATCTGTGAGTTTATTTTATTTTGTTATTGATCGTCAATTTGTGTGAGGTGGTTTTTTTTTCTTGCCTGGGGGAAAATAAATTACATTAGAAATGAGATTGCGAGAGTTTAAGGACCTCAGGGGGGAAAGAAACGTGCAGACAACGTACAGCTGAGTGCCAAACGTTGATTAATGCGTCATCGAGTTACGGTGATACGGCAAGTTCATGGTCTATGCCATGGTGCTACAAGTGGGTGCTTAAGTGATTCAAATTGAACAATTGTTTACAGGCAATGTACTTTTGCTGAATCGCTGATACACACGAGTGGCTATCAAGGAGATTTTAAATTAAAATAGATGAACATTCTTAGTGAGCGTGCCTAAGGGATAGATGGTGTTGTGGGAAAAAATGTATGGGGAAACAGGTTGTGTATAAAATATGAACTGCTTGACAGAGAAAGCAATCCTTGATGGGGATTGAGTAATTATTACATATTCCATTTAACAGACATTAAAGTCGATATAATATTAGAAGAAACGATATAAAAGAGACAAGTTTTGGGTCGGATACATCGTGGATAGAGACTTAAAGATCGTCCTTGCGGAACCAGTAACGGCCTTATAATTAAGATGGTCTCCGAATCCAAAAATCCAAACCACTTCCACGAGGAAGACGAAACCTCTGATATAACGAACAAGTGATCGCGGATGAAAAACATGAGAAATAACTTACGTAAGGCCAATAGAGGAAGCAAAACTACACCCGTGTTTCCTAAAGAACCGAAGAAGGTTCTACCAATTTTTCAATTCCCCAGACGTAAAGCATAAGTCAACTAAAAGAGATATTCAACTTTCCAGGACGAAATGCTATGACCTACCGCAAAAAACCCATAGTTCTTTATTTGGAGGCAATATTTCAAGCATACTTTCACATTTGGGGTCAGCTGTTCCTCGTGGAATGCGGAAACTGGAGAGGTGTTATAAGATCCAAGAGCATTTGATTTCAACTCTCGACTACCACAAAAATACCTTACGGCTTATTATTGAGCGATACGTTGGGTATAGGTCTCCGCTACAACTATTGCTCATTGACTTCGATACCTTGAATCGAGATGCTATCTGGTCGGCCTTGTGCAGGGGAGGCATTCCAGAAAGAAACGCATAGCTATTATAAAGGCTACATATGAAGGTAGTAAGTGTCACGTCTTGTACAATGGTAAGTTGTCAGAAGAATTTGAGGTGGAATTCTTCAAGGGTGCATACCGTCACCATAATTGTTTCTGGTGGTTATCAGCGATGTAGTCGGTGCAGCATTGATTGACGGAAATTATAGCATTCGATGGACATCTTACCTTAAACTCCTTGACTACAATGACTGACGATGCTTGTCTCCTTTCGCATCCATTAATGGATCTTCATTTTATGGACCATAATCTAGAAGCAGACGCAAACAAAGTGGGACTCAAAATAAAAACGACAACAACTAAAGCTTTTAGTAATTCTGACAACCGCGTCCATTGCCGGACAGGAAATCGAGAAAGTTAACAGCTTTCTATATTTATTAAGTTTGGTCTCGTCTAATCGCGGTCTTACCGAACTGGACGTGAGCAACAGAATCATGAAGGCTAAAGCTGCGTTCGGAATGATATCCACGATCTGGAGAAGCAATGTCATCTTAAGAGGCAGCTTAAGAACTAAGCTGCTACTCCAACGTAGAATCGGTGCTGCTATATGGATGCAGTACCTGCAAAGTGGACACCATTACCACACGAAAGCTGCAATCTTTCGTAAACAGTTGTTTAAGAAACATCCTTGGGATTTTTTGGCCGAACCGTATCTCTAACGAACAATTGTACCTGATAACGAGCCAGGAGCCAATAAACATCACAATACGAAGGAGAAAGTGGCAGTGGATTGGACACACCCTACGGCGCGAAGACGATTCCATTGCGCAGTGGAATCCACCATGCAGTGGAATCCACTTACGCAGGCAGTCAGACCAGCGGGACGCCCTAGGCAAACATGGCGCAGGACAGTTAAAGAGGAATCGAGTTCTTTAGGAATTGGAGGCGTGGTTGACGCCCCATGCCCACCAAGAGTTTAAAGCACTTAAGTACTTGTAAGTTAGTGTAAGTAAGTATAGTGTCACATTAATTTCCAAAATGGTTAATAGTAGTGAAGAACTAAAATGCTTAAATTAATAACATCTGTTGAAACATCATTATTTCAAGAAGTGTTTGAGTAATTTGAGGCTCTAGATTTGATCTCTTTGAGAGAAAAGTTCTACATGCGATCTTTGATCCTGTTTGTGTTGACGGGTTCTGGAGGAGAATAAACGAAATGTACGTGCTGTACAGCGACATGAGCCTAGTTAGGCGTCTACGGTCGCTAGGTCATGTAGAGCGGATGGATAGCACAGCTCCGGCCCGAAGAATCTTCGTATCCGAATCTGTCATGCAACGCTACAGAGGACGCCCGCGTTTAAGGTGGCGCACCCAAGTGGAGAAGGAACTCCACCAACTTGGTGTGCGAAACTGGGGACAGCTAGCCAGAGATCGTGCTAGTTGGAGAGGCTTGTTGGTTGAGCCCAGGTCCATCCCTGACTGTGGAGCAACACAAAGAAGAAGTTTGAGTAATCGATAAATATGTAATGTTAAAATGGCAATACGATATAACTTAAGGGAATTTTGTTATTTTCTATTGAGGTGTGTATTTCATAAGGCACTGTGAAACATCATTGCATTCAATGCATTTCAATATGCTACCAGTGGTATGAACATACCTTCGGAACACAAAATCAGTTACTTAAGCTCCTTTTCATATTTTTGATGAAAACTAGTGGTTTTTTACAGGGTTTTTTTTGTCCAAATAAATATTCTCTTCATCTTCTCACATCATTATTGGGGAGGGAAGCCTTTCAACTTTTCGAAACGGCACTCATATATTCACAGACGCTACAAATACAACAACCTGTTCAAAAGCGGTTCGAGGCAAGAGATGAGCGAGTTGGATATCTGTATTGGTTGATGACGTAAAACCCATAACTCAAATGCATGACGAATTTACTAAGGTTTGACTTTTGTAGGAAACCTATCCGAACAGAATTTATTTTCTCTTACAGTAGCCAATTTGTCGTTTGATTTCTTTGTAATGTACCGTCAAATGGGCCAATGAATAAATCATCAGTGCTGCCGTGTCTATATAAATAAGAAGTTTAAGAAGCAAGCAAGATTAACTTCGCCATGGACCCGCATTGCCAACTGGTTTCTTGAAAACACAACTTAAAATTAACAGAATTATTCATCGCAATGCGAGACGCGAAAAGTCCTAGCTTATGAGAAGTCCCATCCTGCAAGAGAAGCCAGAAGGGTGAGATTGGATGTTCACACGCCCTCGACCCCAGCAAGTAAGAAAACCGAAGGAAGATATGTGCCTAACTCTCCACTTTTATCCACGTGGCTGATGCCGTAAGGTTGGGTGTTGCCCGGGTGGATTTAAAATCTCTGTCCACACATCACAATTTCCTACTAATAAGAGCCGGATTGAATAAACGGGAAGCCTTTGGCGGGAGGACAAGTGAACACCAGTTAGTTGATCCAGGCGAACCTACATCATGCGTGTCTGATGCCTTTAGGGAAAAATTGACAGAAGAAAACATAACCCAAGGACCTTCTCAGTGACCTTGGCTTAGAAGCGGCTATATAAAAGGCCTCTAGAATGGGGCAATTAAGTTAATCCTTAAATATGACAACCTGCGCTTAAAGTGGCTTGTTAATACGTATAATACTATTAATTGCCTTAACTTGCTCTCCCTTAATTTATCAAGAGAGGCTTGTTTCCTGTACTTACGGAAACCCCAACAGAAATGGGAATACCAAAAATCGTATTCATCTCAGCATATTTTCTCCACGTTAACAACGACGTGTGTAGCACCAAAGGACGTCCAGGACCTCAACACCTATTCTGGCAGAGGCAACATCTAGTACATTATCCACCGTCAAACTGTATTTGGCATCGACACAGTGCAATTTAACACTCTGATTTGTTCGTTTGGGTTCGCGTTGGTATTGAACTGTGAAAATATGCCCATCGGCACTTTAATGATTATTTATCCACAGACGAGTGAAATCGATTCTCCAACAAACAGAAATCTGAACAGGTTGACAGGTACCCCGTACAAATAGACGATGGAATTAAATGTACCATAGAGTAGTGCAAACCGACGACAGCGACGTTTATTGAAATGTAAGCCATCGATATAATTTACGTACACAAGAGAAGGCTGCTGTCAAGACTCAAGGCCTAGCTTCTCAGCAACCACTCGTGTTGTGCGTGCTATAGTTCTCTCAAGAGTGGAAGGGACTTCCACTTTTTTTCGATCGGCCAAGTTTGAGAAGCTTTTTTTAGACAGGAAATACTCTTTGACCATTATCAGTGACTCGCAAGAGGTAGTGACGTGAACCGCGTTATTGGTCGGGTGGAAATCCATTAGTGCTTCATGAATGGTGCGGTTTGCATGCCGGCGTCACAATGTCATAATGATCTTCGAGTTGCTGAGAACGGTCAGCGTTATCGCACCATTATTACCGATTATTTTTGGGCCGAATTGGAAGATATGGACTTGATCGACGTATTTTTTCAACAGCACACGTAACAGTCATTGCTTTATGCAAACAAGCCGGCAACTTTGAAAGGTCTTAGAGCCGACACTGAATGCGAAATAGCGACCGTTTTGGCTAAAGTGTGTGACCGAGCCGTTGGAAATTGGGTCCAATGCACATGTGAGTTCAGGTTGAGCACATCTACTCGAAATTTTCTTTGCAATGGTGTAAGTATTATACCATTCGATTGAGTAAAACAGTGTACAAGCGTACGACAAAAATGGGCAGCACGTATTTACCATAGTTCATGGCTCATTGAATAATCCACGAAAAAAGAGAAGTATTACCAAGGACGTTTTGTAAAATTTTCAAATCATTAAATCAATCAAATTAGACATTAAATTAAACTCGACTAATGCGAAGGGGCAGCAATGAATCAGTTTACATTTATTTTAGTCAGTGTCTTCAGATTTAAATAAAAAAGACTAAATCATAAAAATGCTGATTGGAAATGACACCTCTTGTTGGATGACTCTTTTGTTTTATTTTCCACGGACTGTCTTCCTGAGCGACTCGCCTCTTAACTGACACAAAAGGTGACGAAGTTCGGTTTAGCATAAAAAACTTGTTCTCTTGTTGACTGTTCGTTTTACAAAGCCTGCAACAAATTGGACACAGTGGCGACTTGTCTAGTTCGTCGTCTGATTTTACTGAATTTACATATTTTGCTTGAACATACGACCCGTAACCGGGAAATTTAGAAGTCAGAAGTTTGATGTATTGGCTTTTATGACCTTCATATTTATGTGCTTACATTTACGTCGATGATGACATTTCAGTGTTTATCTAAAGATTCAAGCGAGACTCTGGCTACATACTTCTCACTTCAAATAAGTCAACCTTCCCTGCCTTAATACACTCCAAAATTGAAATGTGAAACTATGCTTTCCCCCTAGCACCGACCTTTGATTGCATAGTCATGTAAGTGAATGTATGTGTCTCTCGCTGGGGTATCCCCCACAAGAAGCAGCTGCCATTCTCGATAATAGTATCTTTTTTCTCTTGTCATTGCTGTACAGCTGCGTGCTGTGGCGTGTCGGTGACCAGTTTGTTTGGTTGCGAACCATTGTCTTATCATCTTCTGCCCAACAGAGTCGATTAACAACTTACCACGCGTAAATTGAATGAAAACAACGGAAAAAAAGCCCCGAAAAGGAACTCCTCAAATTTGGCAAGAACCTATTTATCTACTCGCGATAGTGACAATATTGATTTATTTAGAGGGAGTTAACCATTCACCATTATCTCGCAGTCAATTATTTTTCGAGTTGTTTGATTGAAGGTGAATCCCCCGCAGCAAGTGATGGTTTTCAAAAGCCCTTTGTGCACATCACCATGCGTGAAGTCTTTGCCAAATATTGATAGAGTAGTCAGCTAACTAGTCCCACTAATGGGGCGCTCGTTTGTTTGTGCGAGACCGCATTTTGGTTATGCTCTAATTTTTTTTGTGTCATTCGGCGCGTTTAATGAACTTTTATTTGTTTGCTCTGTAAATGAACAAGTATTCCCGGGTCACCGCAAAGCGACACGTGCTGAATGCAATGAGGTTTTAATGCTTTTTGGTTGTTTCCCTTTTTTGCTGGCACTCAAATGATGGCATTATTCCTTTGAATTGGTAAAGAAGGGCAAATGGGTTATTGGTCGCTGGGGTAGAATTAGCGGTGACAAATGTTTTTATTTGTCGGAACATTCGACTATACACTTTATTTACGATCAGTATCTTAGTTGGTTGGGGGTTTTTTATTGTAAGTATTGTGTGCGCGAGGGAAAGCAAGCTGTCCTATCTTTGTCATTGCCACTAAATAATATGTCAATCTATTTTTTATAGAATTAAGTGCTTTCTGTTCTTGTCCCACAATTTGTGTTACAATTTTAGGAGTTTATTTGGCAATTCGCAAAATTATCATCAAAGTTGATGCCCTAGAAATAAGGATTCATATATGCAGTGCAACCGCGTTAATCCGGACTGCTAAAGAACGCGGTTCTGGAATAACGCTGTGTCTGGATTAAGCAATGTGAGACAAAAATACCGATTTATAAATCAACATAAAACGCAGTTTCAAGTATGTTCTTTTAGTATTTCACATAAGCATGTAATCGACTACATCTTAATGATAAAGCAGAAAGTTTGTCTGTCTGACCTACAAGTCGCATGGCTCTGAAATTTTCAACAACTATCTTTCTCAAATTTAGATGCTGAATGCGACCATTAAGAAAGTCGGTCCGACATACTCGCGAATTGTGAACAAACTCTGACAACTCATTCATATTGAGTTTACTCATTCGCAGATAACTACGGGTGCAAACTGACACACTTGACTCAACACTGTATTGCTACTTCTGCTTGGCGGTTCGCGAAGGGAACGATTGATTCGCAGAGAAAAAATTTCAAATCATTAATAAGTATATTTAAACTAAAGGGAAAATGGTTGTATCCGAAAGTTCGCATTCGCAGTTCGCCGATCATATGAAGGGCCTTTAGTCCCATGGCCACGTCACTATCTTTTCCAACAGATCGTTGGCAGCTTCCGTCGGGTACAAAATGCAAAACAGCCAGCTGTAACTTAGAAAGGAGTTGAGATTTTTTATAGATTGGACGCAACAGATTCCAACAACATTGCGAAGACTTTTATATTCACTCGATAGTATGGTCCACGGTTCCACCTCTTTCAAGTCACCGGCAATGTTCAATGTCTAGAAAAAAAAAGCCTCTCAAACTTGCTCGTTCGGCATAAAACTGTATGTCTTTTTCACTCGTAAGAGAACAATAGCAAGCACAACACGAGTGGTTGCTGTAGACGCTCGACCGTCGTCTCAGGTTGTAGCGCCGCTCTTTTTGTGTTGATGTGGAGTAATATAGAAAAGCACTAAATAGTCTTAACATTCTTTCAAAATTCCTTTTATCGAAAAACAAGCTAACTCGAATTCTGGTTGCTGTTTGCAAATTTATTTTGCTAATTAAATTATTACCCTGTCGTCACGACGATAGATAGCTACAGATGTTCAAACTTCGTTGTCAGCCACCATTGACAGGTGGCACTTTTTGGAATGTGGAGGGAATCTTACTAAGAATATGAAATTCTGTTGTTGTTCATAGCCGCTCGGATTAATAGTGCATTAGTGCCATCAATTGCTTCCTTTCAAACTTTTTCATATTGTGATCTGCTGCATATTATCGGATAACAATGGCTTGTTTGCATGGCAAAAATCACTCGTATTGTGTGTTTGACTTCGAGCGGTGAAATTCGAGAAACTTTCTCTAGACAGTTCGAAAAAAATGAACACGCCATCAATTTAAATTATGAAACTCTGTCAGCGAAATAAACTAGTCAATGGATAACACTGCTTAATTTTGTTGATTTTTGTAATTGTTGCTTTGAGGTTTCTTTCTATGCATCGGGCATAGGTGTAGATGAATTATCATTGATTTTTTTGTTAATATTCGTCAATGCAATGAACTGAATGTGATACATCTCTGGCTTACATCATATCAGCCTCGTTAAAGGCTTGAAAGGGAATCAATGACATGTCAATTTTAGAGAGCTTCTAGCTTTTGCTGGCTGCAATGCCATCGACGAGGACAGGCTGTGATCTTTTTTCTTCAAGTAAGTGTTTCATTACTCACATGGTCTCCCTCTCGCTTTATCCATTTAGTTCATCGATTTTCCAATAGGTTTACTATCAGATTCCTGCAATTAATACATTATTCTGACAAAGGAAAGTGGACAATGTTTTGACTTTGTGCAGTGTACATAGAATTTGTGTTTATTGTGGGGTTACAATAAGTGTTTTTATGTGTGGGCAGTTTTGTAAATGTTGCTTTAAAACTCCTTTCAGTCAATCTTGATGTCAATGAGTGCATAGTTTATATACATATATTAAAAATGCTTTGATATCATAAGCCCTGGGTATCTAAGACATAAACCTCAACAGGCTACGGTTGAGTTTGTCCAAAGACCTTTTTTTCCGCTGTTAGCCCACTGTGCACCGCCCTGCTCCGACTTCATTCCGACCACATCTGTCGCATTGAATTTAAAAACGGTGACAATAAATTTCTAGCGCTCTGTATTGTAGTGATGCAAGTAGAAGTACGTAACGATGCATATCCGGGGTGGACCTGGGCCTCAAACCAACAAGCGTCTGCATCCAGCTCTATCTGTAGCTAGCTCCTTCCAGTTTCGCACGCATAGTTGGCTGAGGTCCCTTTCCACTTGTGTGCGCCACCTGAGTCGCGGTCCATGCTTCCTGGCTAATTTTAAAGTTTGGTAATACTTCCTTACCTCATTCCTGCAGTAATATCCCTCTATTATGCCAATCGCGCGCCTCTCATGCTCCTTCAATTTTCTCTTTAGAAGCCGGTGTTTGTCGTTCCTCTTCCGCTCGTAGAGCTCGCGCTCAGTTCTTGAGTTTCTTTGCAGCAGTGCTTTATATACTTGGCTGCACTTACCGACACAAACCAGGGTTTTCGATATGGTGGCGTATTGACACCAAGCACATCAGCGGCGGCATCTCTGATGGCTTTTTGGCAATGCTGCAGGCATTAAGCCTTGATGCGAATTGTCGTGAGGCGCTCGTTCACAGACCTGAACATTAAGACTTCTTGCCTAAGTTTGCCTCTAATGACGAACCTTTGCATGGTCCGTCGCATCACACTTCTTGAATGGCGGTTATATCTACTTTGCAGCAGCGTAGGGCTACCGCTAACTGTACGACTACAGTGGCCTATAAAGGGAACATACATTCCCTTCATTCAGGTTTAATCATCAATAATTCCATTCGCTTTCGAGACTTGTTGTTGTAACACGAGATTTTTGAGTGGGCGGGCAGTTACCTCCACGACACAAAAATCAACCGCGAGGGCCAGTACTTTTTGTTGTAACCCGTAGTGCAAGAGGTAGCACTTATAAGTTTAGTAGGTTGAGCTCAGGTGATCTACAACCAGTACGCGATGACAACCACTTGGAGGTAAAATAGGCACAGTTGGTGTGCAGGAAAAGTTATAACACTGGACATCGCCAGGTTGATGCCAATCAACCCGATTTCCACAGCACCCAGTCATCGCAGTTGCATTGTCACGTAATGGAATTAATGTGACTTGGGATCCTTCAGTTGTACTTGTATAACTAAGCGTTTGAATCAGTGTTCGCTTTTAAATCCAGAATCCGACGCCCACCTTGTTTATGATTATTCCTTCATCTCCTAGCTCAGTTAGCGCTATTGCAGTTAAAGCTACCGCGCGGCAAAGACTTTATTATTATTTTTAAATATGACAAAGAAATATTCGCAGTTGTACTATCCTTTCAGGAAATTGAACCAAACATTTCTTAATAAAAATTCAATGAAACAATTTGATGTGCTCGTGTTAACGTGCTCGTTAAGTTATCGTCACTGGTCGCGTGAATTCGATTCAATTTTTACATTTTCGTACTTCTGTGCGTTACAAATTAATGAAAAGTTAATTAAAAGACAACAATTTCAATTACGTTTTTTTTCTTTTTGAAAATATTAAATATAACAACACATCATTAGTGTATGTGTTTTTTCGCTTTACATAATTGGACTGCGAGCGTATATTCGCGTTAACTGACTGATTCATTCTCTCCCATAAAAATAATGTCGCCCTGCCAGCCAAAACAATAAGCATTGCGATATGTCACGCAATTTATGATCCAGACCGCTCATCCCATCATACTGCGGTGCTGTCCTATAACGTAATTATACAGACGAGTATATACGACTTTTATGAGCCCTAAAGCGGGAAGAAAAAAAGCGGAAATCATCTACCGACGAAATTGCACAAACAAGTGGGAAAAAATACTCAATAATGCGAAAAATAATTACCAAAACCGAGTGGATCCCCTCGCGGCACACATGAGAGAAAGTCAAATTGATCACGTGAATTGTGTCACAAATTTGATTATGTTAATTATATTTAATTGTTGGTGTAATCAACAGTAAATATTTTCTCGCATTTTAATTATTTTTGCTTTATTATTATTTTTTGTTCCGTACCGGCGCGGCGTTATAGAGGGATGCCGGATGGATTATTTACTTACATGTCTAAGCTGTCATTGTTGTCATTTCAGAATGTTCGATTAAACGAGTAGTCTCTGAAGACGCCATTAGGTAATCATGCAGTTCAGCAGGGTCATTGACATATTAAGTGCAATTTTCCCTTGATGGAAAGGCAAAGGTAGAAAACATGGTGATGACAAATAGGCAGATTAGCTTTCTTTCGCAATTAGTCGGATTACCATTTGAAACTATGTGTGCAGAAATTATGAATAATTTATTCAAAAAATAAGAAATACTGAGCTACAAAATAACACCTCCTACTTCGCCTGGACTTGAAGTGCGTCCGCCATTCTGAGAGAGAACATTTATTTAGGAATGGCGGTACGAAATGTACGTCCTACATGTATCCTGTTAATCGATGCTAATCCCCAAAATTACCTCAACAACGATATACAAAATCATTTCTTTCTTCTTGTACAACTCATGCCTTGAAGTCAACGACACTGAAAAAGATCTACTACTCGAAGGATTGGAGTAAAGCCAAAAGACGTACCACTTCCCTTATGAAACACAGTGTGTCCTCAGTGGTGCAATTCAATTACACTGACATTTTTGTCTCACTATGGACGGTACATTTCCTCAACTAGCTTCTTGACACTCTCGCAAATAAGACCTGTTCGACTTTAAGGCCACGCTGACAGTCCTTGTCTTGACTCTGCTTTATTTTGTTAAGCTGGCACTTCGGCTTTAAAAGCCAGTGAGTAAGCTTCCTAGTCCTGATTTTCTTGTTGAGGTAGAGTCCAGGCGAATTTTGTTTTCTCATTCACCCACTAGTTAATTTGCCTCCTTGAACAAAAATGTTGTCCCACAAAAATACTCCAAGCCACGTGCGAATAGTTTTATTACGATACACAAACTTAAAAGTGTGTATTAGAAAGCTTGGAATGCAGTTGAGTCTGCGCCGTATGATGATATGATTTTTTGAATTTGAAAAATTACTATTTTCACACATGAATAATTGTGGCTCGACTCCGACTCCGACTCCGACAAAGATTTTTGCCGTATTTATTATTGTGTTTAGAAAGTGATGCAAGTGTTTGAAATAAAACTAAACTTAATAATTGTACATAATTTTTTGGCATTTTGCAATCGTGCTTGAATGGCTTGAAATGACCAGTCGGATACTCACTTTAGTTATATAATATGTCGAAGAACAAAAATTGTTCAGAATTTTTAGCCTCTACATCATATATTGAACAGGGTTAATTATCGTAGCTGCTGTCAAATTGGCACTACAGTACGGTTCGGGACCTATTAACTCAGATTCTGAGTCAGCCCTTGCGAGCTCATCTGCAGATTCGTTACATGCTGGTTCCATGTATCCAGAATTTGTCTGGTAAGATAATGTCGTGAGTCCAATAAGCTGTAACATAATGCCTTCACTGGCCAGTGCTGCCCCACAACCTCAGTTTCAGACTGTATTTTCAACCAGTGCCCATTATTTACAGAATGGGTCTATTTTAAGCGACCACCTTGGCTTAGTTCGGCAGTGCCATGTGCGGTTTAACGGTGAGCATAATTTGCCGCTGGACCTTGACTAAGAGTAGTGGAAGAAAGTGGACCAATTCACCAATTAATTTAGGAAATTGCTTAGCTACCTTACCACGGATGGGGGCTAGCAGCAATGAACCGCGTTGGCGATTGGATCGGAATGGTTGGGAGGAGGGTCATTCCGAATAAACGAATTTTAAGAATTAATGATAGATTCGCGCGTTCCTTGCGATGGAAAATGCAAGAACGTTAGCAACTTTCACGTAGCTATTTTCTACCTCTACGAGCTCTAATATTTCTTTATTTAACTTTTGCTAATTTAATTGTTACATACGAATTTGGAAACCAACACTCATTTTTACTTAAAAATATCTTCTATTCGGATTTTTTTTCCGAAGAGGGACAGTGGGAACATATGCTTATTATGCTATTATCGACAATCTTGAAATCCGACCCGCGTCTGTAGTGACAACCAGGCTATGCTTTAGGCCTTACTCAACCCCTTAACGAATTCCAAGATAGTTCAGGAATGCAAATCATTTCTGAATGTGATTGGCAGTCAAGTTCACTGAAACCCATCTGGATCCCAGGACACCAAGGAATCGCTGGAAATGGGATCGCCGATCAACTTGCCAAACAAGAATCAGAGGAAACTTTCTCGGAACCTGAACTTCGCTCGGACCACCTGCGTCTGTAGTTAGTGCTTCCTTTGGTGGTTAGACCTCTCAAGAGAACAATCGTAGATGGCATGACTATCCACGATGTAGACAGACCAAGCGTTTGCTGCTAAAAGTCTGTAAGAAATCCGCGGCAGTCTTGTTGTTCCTTGACATAAAAGATTGCAGACGAATGCCGGCGTAATAACAGGCTACTACTTTTTGCCAAACACTTAAATGTGATTGGTTTAAGCGAAGATACACTCCTTGACGCCTGTGGAGAGGACGAAGACACGTCTAAGCGCTTCCTCTGTCAATGTTCCCTTTTTGCTCAGGTGGCAGGGCCTCAGAGCTGATGTGGTGAGAGTGTAGCCCCTTCGTCATACCAGCTCCTGCTCCAACAATTGCAGGTTTCTGCCTGTACAATGAGTCAGTCTTGAGTCTGAGTGCTCCAGTGTCGTATTAAATCCTTCAACAAAGAAAAAAACATACTTGCTTCTTTTTTAACATAAGGAGGCATTTTAAAGTACCTTTGTTAGGACTCATTTATTTTCGTTTTTAAGCTTCTGTGACTCATAAATAATAAAATCTGTGGCAATACTGGTTGTTGAGCTCTGGCCACAGAAAGGCGGCTATCACCCGTCTATAGCTGATACCATTGACGACTCTCTGGCGAGGCGGCGATTCACCTGCTTCGTCTTACTCATGCTCCAGCATAATCCTGTGTGATCAATGAAGGAATGGCAAGCCCTACTGAACAGATGAAGATGTTTCAACGTCTGAGTGATGAATCTGAGTCTATTTCCCGACGTAAGCTACGCTCATATTTCTCATAGCCACCTCTTCCGATTCACTGACAATCCTCATTGAGTCTGAAAAAAGCTTATCAAACCTCGACATTCGGAGTCGGCAAAATGAGTGTTCAAATTCACTTCGGAAGCCCACTTCAATTGACCTGCTTTATATTTTAAATGCGTCAATTCAAGAACTACCGAACTTGTACACGTCAGTAGAAGAACTCACGCTTGACCAGTATTTTTCCCCACGTACAATCAGATTCATTCAGTTACTTATTATCGAAAAGTACAAAGCTCCTTAATCACCTCTAACTGAAACGATTAATAAAATAAATCACCGAACAGTTTCATTGATAAGAACGTGTACCCCAATATCGGTTCTCGGAAATAGGTTCTTAATTCGTCGAAATAGGTTTTCGTCAGATCGCTTGCTTATTTAATCAGGTAAACGATATCAGCTTGTGTTTTTATTCTGTACTCGCATCTTGTCGTTCTTTCAACCGCTAATTAATACTTTCAATTGTCGGTTATCGCAGCGCTAAAAGCCAAGCCGATAGTGGGGAGTGACTTGCGATATTTTGTACACATGACGTGTTTCATTATCACATTATTTAGTATAATTATGGCGGTTATATAGTTAATTTGGAGGAAAAACCACACGATTGGCAATATTGGTATATCTTGTCCATTAAAGGAATCATCGAGGTGCAGCATCGGAGATATGAAAGTTAAGTTGTCGACTGTGGGTTTTATATTGCATTAGTTTGTGTGACTTTGTGTTGTTTTTATGCTACGCGCTTGGAGAAGGAATGCATAGAAACACCAGTAATTTTTGAGGCCGATGTCAGTCTCAGATCTGTGTTTAAAGTAATGACAATGATGAAAGTCATCCCTAAAATCTCAATTGGCCTTTGCATCGCTTGTACAATGTGACGCTAATATCGTCCTTCGTCAATCTTATTTTACATTCGTGAAGTAGACAGCTGAAGTATGCAAAAAGCGATTTAGCTGACCTATGCTGACGCTGTTTAGCTCGTTGAGGTTGTTGAAGTAGTAGTCCTCTAGGTGTAGGAACCTACGACTAGCCAGAGCGCTACAGGAGCAGAGTATGTGATGAGTGTTTCTTCCTCCTCTTCATCCATGCAGCTTCAGCATTATATGGGGCACCCATCGTGTAAGCATGTGTGCAAATTGCACAGTTCCTGGTGCCATGACTCCTATGAGAGTCCTGAAAGAGTGCTTGCTTAATCTGAGTAGACTAAGTGACCGTTTTAGGTTAAGTGATGGCCAGATTTCTTTTGCCTTAAGGCAGGTGGTGCCTTCTATCCATTTGTCATTGGTGGTTTTATTGTGTGAATCCTGAAGATGGTAGGCTGTATCGATCGGCATGGAAGGTAGTACCTCTGCTATTGATAGGGATGAGGTTGTACCAAACCTCGCGAGTTCATCGGCTTTGCAGTTTCCTGGTATGTCACAGTGCCCCGACGCCCACATGAGGTGCATGTTAAAATGTTCAGCCATATCGTTAAGAGCCAGCCTGCAATTAAGGGATGTTTTTGAGTAAAACATGACATTGTCCAGGGATTTTATGGCGGCCTTACTATCGGAACAGATGGTGATATCCCTTTTTGATCACTTCGATCCATCTGTGAAAATACGCAAAAGGATCATCCAACGTTTACCTATCAGTCATCCAGGCCGATCTGGAAGGAATGCTGATCGAGAATTTCTTCTCGAAGATAGTCTGGGGTATTAGGCGATCAGTCTCGCTGGAGGGAAATTGAATTCCTTGAGAATAGTAGAGTGACCGATGTTGAGTTTGCACCACAGTCGGAGTGTTTTGAGTCTCAAGGCTGTGCTGGCTGCTGTTTGTTTTCCGAATATTTCCAGTGATTGAAGTTGCGGGTGAATATTCAGTGCGTCTGACGGAGTACTTGTCAGTGCTCCAGGCAGTGCACAGGCAGGCCAGTCTTTGTACTCGATTGAGTGCTTTGCAGTTGATAGCCTTATTTAGTGCTGTCCACCAAATTGAGACTCCATACAGAAGTGTCGGTCTGACACTTACTTACTTATCAGGCAGACGAACCATGAAGTGTCTGAGCCTGATGTATTGCTGCCTTCCATCGGTGATGGTTCCGCGCACGCTGCTTCCAGTCATCAAGGCCAAGCTGTCTTTTATCCGCAATGTCTTGGTCTTTGTACCGGAGGTTCGGTCTGCCTCTCCTTCTCGAAACAGGAAGTTCGGATTCGAAGACTTTCTTTGCTGGAGCATTGTTGTCCATTCGCTCGATGTGACCGAGCCAGTGTAGTCGACGGATTTTTGCGTTCCGGATTGCATCTACTTCCTTGTACAGCTCGTAGAGTTCGCGTTTGAGTCTTCTCCTCCATTCGCCTTCCTTGCAGACGGGACCATGTATCTGAATTTTTCTTTCGAAGGCACCAAGAATTAGCTCTGCAGTCTTACTTAATGTCCAGTTGTCGGTCTGACAATCGAGGTGAAAATCCAGTGACCCATTTGCAGATGAGGCTTTCTTGACCCTTTCCTGGATATTGAGTTTCCAACTTAGCTTGCTATAGAGCGTGAGACCCAGAACTTTCGCACTGGTGGTTAGCTGTAATGTAGCCGCACAGCAGTGGGGGTCAAACTGGGGTATTTTGTATATTCTGTGAAGAGTACAATGTTTTTGTGAACAGTAGCTAGTGTCCATCAAGTATTGCGGCGAAGGACTTTGTGGACAATAGCTGGTGTCCATAAAGTATTCCAGCGAAGGACTTTCTGGAAAGTAGCTAGTGTCCATCAAGTATTCCGGCGAAGAACCTTGAGGACAGTAGCTAGTACCCATAAGGTATTGCGGCGAAGGAATTTGTGGAGTGTCCATTAAGTATTGTGGTGAAGGACTGTAGAGAGTTTCTGGTTTCTTTCTTCAGTCTGATGGACTGACAACGATTATTCCTAAAATTTTGTAACTATCATGCCTTGATGTGTTGATATTTTTGTAAGTCATTGTACTCGTAGTTCCACCCTAAATCCACGCCACCGCACACCCAATGCTTGACTGAAGGTAGTTGTTAGCGTAGTCATCTGCTTAAAGAGGCACTTAAAATTTATAGATTTGTCAAAGGTGATAAGTACCCTTTCATTTCGATCCGCCGCACTGGGACACGGATAACTTTCCGACCGAATACGAATTGCATACGTGACATGAATTGACAGAGCAATACTGTGACTGAATGATGTTGGTAATTTGAATTTGTAAACAGCATTCGAAAATCGAACGTATACCTTTAAATGCCATTTTGGTGGCAATGGGTTCAGCCAAAAGTGTTGAGCATTAATCGTGACAGGCTTAAATGAAGGGTTATTCAATTTAATTGTGATTTGGTGTATATGTGTATTTTAAAGTCATTTTCTTTAATTTTACTAACAACGTTTCAAATACAATAATTTATGTCTTATTTTTTCAGAAACTATACTTCACCGAAACCTACTGTGAGTACACTAATTGAAAACATTTGTTAGGCGTTTCATTTCTACTTTGTCTTAGCAGCAGTTCAGTACTTGCTTTTTTTTTAATGAACTTCAACCTTTGAATGAGCCTTTAACTTATTTCCTCATGATTGCAGTTGTGATTACGGCATTTCGGAGGCACATATGAAAAGACATCGCCATGAAATATGTTCTATTTTAAAGCATGACGGCATTCTCTGCCGAGATATGAGACAAACACTTGTAAATGACAGTCATGTGTCTGGCTGTCCTGCAGTGAGTGGGTGTTTGAAAGGTTAAACATGGGTCTTTTGTTTGCAAAATGGAAATCATATTTTTATATTTTTCTTCCCTTCACCTTTTCTTTTTTTTTTTTTTGTGAGTAGGACACAAAGGAATCTTTATAGACTCCCAGCTGAGTTCGAGGTACATTTGTCAATAACTTTTATTTTTGGTTCACAGAGTGTAGCATCTCTAATTTCTTTGTGCTCTTGAGTGACATTTTTAGATTTCCAGTACAATGCTCTTGTAGAATATATAATGACGGGAGTTCCTAGTAACGATACAAGAATTTAACGATTTAAAGAGTGAGGCTGCTTTATGTACCTAATCTTTTCTTATTAAAAAATCGGTATGGGTGTAGAATTAACGATATTTAATATTACAATCGACGTGTCTAGACCAAATTGTTTTTGTAATTTGCTCTTGCTGAAGCTAATTTTGAGCATTGTTTGTGAAAAAGAGACATGGTATGATTGCATTTATGAGAGTGTAATGACTCGTTGCTTTCGGATTCTAAGTGGGTAGTCTTCAGGTCACCTGACCCAATATGAACGTTTTACTTAAGCCTGAGTCATGTAAAGGGATATCCAATAAGGATTTGACAACTTTAGTTTTTTTTTTAATAAAAAGCAGACCATTTTAGATATATCAAACACTTTATTATCGGCTTGAAGTACAATTAAAACATTTATGAATGGAACGCGACTTCGTTCATATGGCCAACGAAGGCACGTTTGCAGTGGTCGATTTGTTGGACCCCATTTTTAACGACTTGTTCGCTATTTCGCGTTCTATGTTGCTATGCTCTGAACTCTTCCTTCGGCTTGTTGACACAACCACTGACTTAACGTAGCCCCACAGAACATGATCAAGCGGTGCGAAATGCACAAACGAGCCGGCCAATAGCTTGAGATAAAACGCTCACCATACTCACTCTTTAATAAATCGATTGTAACCTGTGCTGTGTGGCTTGTGGCACCATCCTTTTGAAACAACTTTTGGTCCAAGTCCACATCTTGCAATTCGGTATAAAGCTGACCAGTCATAGTAACGTGGAGTTATCGTCGACGTACCCATTGAGCCGAAAATGACCTTCGTCATTGATAAAGATTTTGCGATGAAATTGATCATCTGGATGCATCATCTCCAGAACCCTGATTCTATATGCCGAAGGGGGTTTGTTAGTGTTGGAAGGAATGTGAGATGCTGATGGTGCTGTCATAAGCAGAGGTGTCAATGAAAAATTTGTTACAAAAATGAGAAAAGAAAATATTGAAGTCAGAACAGAGCCCTTCAAAAATTTCAATTGCTTGTTTTGCAATGAGACTGCGTTTTGCGAAATAGTCGAGGAGGTATAAAGACGGAACCAGTATTGCAGTCAATTGGTGCAAAGAAATTGTGAGAGATTGGGATTGGATCCTGGGTCTTCTAGTTTAACCAAATAGAGTGAAATACCGCATAGTGCATAACGCATGGATGTCCTGAAGCATGCAACTAGAATACTCTCATAGTATTTTGGCAGTAGATGATGGTCATGTTTGGACTTACGTAATTTGGATTAGAAAATTAAACAACGAACTGCACTGCAAACGATGGTAGCTACACTTAGGCCAGAATAGGCCCGTTGAGGGTGTGCAACTTCTGCAGTCAAGTCTTTGTTGGGGATACCTAGTCTAGGGGCATAAATCCCGATGGCACAGTGCCTGGTTATAACACCTATAAGAGTTCTGAGATTCGACCTACACATAATTATTACAATGGAAATATGGATCAAGTGTTGGCCGAAACTGTTTTATGATGAGCTAGTGCCAGGTGATCATCTGCGTTTGGTGTGGGAGAGCATTTTAATCTTTAAAGATATTTTACACTATCGAGAGAGTGCTGACTCGAGATTTGACTACTGCCTGGTTGTCGGAACAGATGAAAATATTTTATTTATGGCTAATATTACAGTTTTTTCTTAGCCAGCGTCAAGTTTTCTCGTAGGATGTACACCGACATGAGTCTTGCCAAGTCTCTATAGTTCTAATGCTCAAAATAAATGGGCGTTGTTGAGAATGCTGGATGTGAGAAAATGCATCAGAGGTGGCGCCTCCGGTTGGAAAACGATATAATCAACTTAAGGTGCGAAATTTGAAGCAGCACACATTTTTTTCTAAATATAAAATTTAAATTAAAATTGTTTCGACAGTAAAATTCCCCCTTTTTCAATTCCCCTTGAGACTATTTTTCTTTTCGAAATCGGGAAAGTGAATTTTTTAATGTTCGAAACAGCGGATTAGCAGTATGTGACATTTGGAATAAATCGAATAAAACAGTTGAATTCAAATACATTTATATTTTTGTCGTCACTGGTCGATGGGGTTGAGGATCCACTTCCACTTCAGTGCGAAAATCCACCTACATTGGTGAAGGAAGCACAATCTTTGCAAGCGGCTCTGAATTTTCGATGCCTGCTTTTCTTTTCTGCGTGAAAGCATCAAGCCTAAGTGGAGTTGCAGCCACACTCTCTATAGTCTTTTTCCTTTTAATTAAATTTAAAATGGCCTGCTCTGTGTCGAAGAATCGTTATTTGGGGTCCATCTGCGGTTCCATTCTTCGTTTTGAGATTGATTGCCGCCTTTGTCCTTACATATTCTTGGATCACTTAGTTACGTAATAAAACAATTTTTTAAGAAATTAATTAAAACTTTTTTTCCAATCAGTAATACTTACCCACGCCGTATCCGGGTGGTTTTCAAATTAAATTTAGTGGCATTTGAAGCTGAACCTTAATTGTTGTCTTAGATCTAGGCAAAACTTCACATATATTTCACTTTCGTTTGTAGAAATTAAAGAAACTTACATTGTTCCATAAACTATAACTAAAATATGTGGGGATGGAAAATTCGTGATATGGAAAAATTGGATCGTATATGTAAGTTGGAGGATAGGTGGTTTCAACAAGTCAGTGCAGCATTCCATACAGATTAATGATAAATCCGATTTTTAAATAAAACATATCCAAAACGTGTCAGAAATCGAATTTTTTCGACTCCGAAATATCTTCGTCTCCTCGAAACAATTTTAAAACGTCAATTAAGAACCGCTTTTGTAAATTAAAATTACCCTTTATGTCCATATTGAAGCCTCAAATCGTATTCAAGTAAAAATCAATTACCACACATGGATACTGCCGCAACAGCTTTAATAAATCAGATGGTGGCTTTTGGTTCAAGTACTCTTGTTCTGAAAGCCCCTTCACATGTGCTCGTATTTTATTCTTTTTTGTCCTGACTTGTATTTATTGATCACTTTAAAATTACTGCTTTCGTTACCGATATGGATTTTTTTTATCATCGTACAAATAATTTGCTGTGGCTGGTGGCACACATGTGCGATGCCATTGTTCGATATGCAAGGCAATACTGGCTATGCACGAAAAGGACTTACATATATAAACTGCATAAGCTGCAGGTATTAACTCAGTGAAAATTCAACAATAAGAACGATTCGCTCGCGGACAAAAGATTTTCAACCGAAAGGTGAATGGTAATTTCATTAGGGAATGGTAGCAGCGTTAAATCAGTGCCATAAAACCCATAATCTACCTCATTAGCCGTAATATTGTCCGCATTTGTGCGAAATTTTAATCGCCTTACAGATAGTCTGGTTTCTGTCTCTCTCTCCCAAATAGACGATTTTCCAAGTCAACTTCGTTAGAATAAATCATCTATTTCACGGCAGCGTTCTTTGTTAAGAGATTCGTTCAATAATCTTTGTGACCGGTTATCCGGCTTCACAGGCGTTTCCTTTACCTTCACATACTCTCATACCAAAAAAATAAAAAGGGCTTCCCCTGTGATACGGTTTGAGTGAGCTCTTTAATTGGATTAATGATTGCCACAGTTCGTGTGTTTAAATGTATGTTCTTTCATTGAAATGTAAAATTTTTCGTAAAGCTTTTTAAAGTGTCAAAATTCAAACGGGGGCTTGACGGGTAAACTAATGAAATATCGGTCAATCAAAAAAATTAAATTTGTTATAATTATGGCAAAAAATAAAGGTAGGATGTCTCTCTTAACTAAATTCACTCACTTAGGCATACCTGGCACACCTAGTGGACTAGTAATGGGAACTATCGAATAAAAACTATCTAGTTGTTCGATAGTCGAAAATCTTTCATTCATCCAATTGAATGAAAATAAATATTCGATTGTTTTTACTTGCATGGCTGGTTGGACTGAGTCAAATCTTTTTTGAAGCTACTCTGGGTGAGAAAACTCTGAGAGAAAATTTTGTGTATGCATACACACATTGCAAAAAAATGTGCGTGGCACATTGTTCATATGGTTTGGTTCGAGTTGATAGTTCCACTCAGTTAGGAAAAAAGTTCGAACGCTTTTTAACAGAATGAATGAGTGTTTCATTCGTTTGGACTTTCGACTATCGAGTCGTTGAGAAAATGTTATTAGTTCGAGTTAATGAGTTTGCATTAGTATTCTTTGGCGAACATTTTACTTTTAAGGGAAATCTGAAGATACCTCACGGAAAGAAAACTCAATGAACCCCTCAAAGGTGATGAAAAAAAAAAATAAAAAAGTTTCATAGTTCCGATAGGTCGAACTCCACTTTATTGTAGAATCGAGTTACGTTGTAAGCCCGCTGTAGATCAATTCTGCTATCACTTTATCGGCTCCCGACATTCGATTGACCTTGTTGTGGAGTGAGACGTCAGACTTACTTCACTCCGTTACGACCTACTTAACTTATTCCCATTGACCTCTGCACATATGTACCAGTATATAACCAGTTGGTGGTTTAAGTAATTTAAGTATATCCTTGATTTTTAAAATTTTCAAGTTTGCTTAAGAAATAGCTACTCATTAGTTTTCTACATTTCTCTGCAAGGGGAAGGTTCCGAGTTAGTGTAGCTCAATCAATTACTCAATTAACTACTGGCCGATTATTTTGGAATCTTAGAATCACGGAGTAGCTAAACGTAGAAGGCAGTGGGTAACAAAGGGACTCAGTATTTCAATACTAATTCAACCAGCTGTTTGTACACTGATAGATCGAAGACACAAAAAAAGGCATAGGTGCAGGCATTTTATCCGAATTCTTGACTATGGACTGATTCATCAGAATTTCTAATGAGTGCAGTGTTTTTAGAGCAGAGATCATTGAAGTTAAGGAAGCAGAATTATCTTAATGTTAGAAATACCACCGGCTGATATTGCCATTACAATTGACAGTAAAGTTGCCATTGATTTATTTTCGGCAATGTGAATCAGTTCGAAGATGGTCGTATGTTGCAGGGAAAATTTTAAGGTTGGCGGTAAGCAACACTCACTCACACACTCTATCCTGAGTCCCAACTTATATTTGTCGGCTATCTCAACAAAAAGGCACACGATGAAATTGACAAGCAATGGGCCGAAAATCCATTCCTCCTTTGGGCATCACAAAGGTTTCAAGACGACCTAAATGAGATGTGCTGTGAGTCTCTGACTACTCACTGGCCTAACCTAACATAACACTATAAACGCACCAGAAGCTTAAACATACTACGTTGACTTAAGCCAATATGCCAATGTGCGGTGATAGGAAATCAGACTTACTGACTTGTGAAATAATTAACACCTCTCCCATTCCCAATGTGTTGTTTGCCTGGGTTAACATTTTAAGAAAATTACAGCGCTAGTCCTCTATTACGACAGCTATAATGTCCAGGAGCATTCGTTATCCTGGACCACCACTGTATTTATTTGTTTCCGTCCATTTCCAAACCTCACTCAAATTCATTAAAGAACTTTACCAAAAGCGCTCTTTTTTTCAACATATACCTAATGGCGAAACTCAAAACAAAATTGTAGACCGCCAGTTTGTAATAAACTTTCAGGTTGTTTAAAATCAGACCGGTGAAATGTTCTGAAAAACCACAGTGTCTACATCACTGTGTGCAAATTTGTTCCCCGCCCATGCAGTAGAGATGCATTTCGTCATACACTTTCAATTTGCAACCCTTTGTAAACTTTTGTGTATCAAATTATTTGACAAAACTTTGTGCTGTGCATTCATCTATGTTGAAATAGTTCCGTCCTCGGCAAGCAAAGCATCACGTAACTTGAACAAAAAATGTATGTTAAAAATGTAGGTAGCACTGTTTGGGAACGCCGCACCGCAGTGCATCACGAGGACTTAGCTTATTGATGTAACCTTTATCCTGTGCGACGAAATCGCAGCCTGTCATGAAATGTCGCGACTCACTGAGGTACAGCAGTCACCACAAGGTCAAAACACGACAGGGAACAAAAGAGCGGACAAATTGAGCAGACAAGGATCTGAAATAGACTTCGGCGAAGCGGACGTGTCACTGCAACCATCGATCCGTGAACTATACCGGATAGTGTATGACACAACAATAATAAAAGCCAACTCGTCTTGGCTTGCAAGGAATGACTGTCACACAACAAACGGACAGAGCTTATAATCGGGAAAACAAAGAAGCTTCTGGTGTTCGACCCGTATGCTTGTCCGAGTAATCACAGAATACTGTCCGATCGGAACAATGCTCCGGTATCAGCAATCCAGTGCCGGAGCTGCAGCGACAAGGAAAAAAATCGAGTCGATCCAACATTTGCTTTGCCACTGCCAAGTTTTCCAGGATCGGTATGTAGCTTTGCTAAGCCGTAGATTAATCACAGAGCCAGAGGACAAAGCGAAGGCTCTTTTAAAATGTACAGATTAGAAGAATTGTGTACTCCCCAAATGAAGGTATTCACAATTGGCCCTTTGGAATCCGAGGGAAGTGATGGTCACGAATCACACTCCTCTCCCTAAACCTAACCAAACCTATTGACGTAACCGCTTAAGTGGAAATTCGCCTCGTCACTCGTAATGATTTTCGATATCGAACCCTCCTCTTCGTTTTTAGTACTATGTGTGGCTTAACGACAACTCACAAAAACTGAGGGTCGAGAGGTATTAACTGATGCAAGCAATGCGCTTTGTACGTAAACATATTTAAGTCTAGGGTCCGTCTGGTGATTCCCAATTCATTTACGTATAGTCCGGTTTGTGTGGGTTCGTTATCAGCAAAATCGGCAGCCGTAGCCGCGATATAACCACATCGTATTCTGCAGTTCCAGTCTGTTCGATTCGAGTCGATTTGCGGCGGTTGCCCAGTTGGAGCGACACGAAGAAATTCGCGGTAAAACCGATTATAATCAGTCGGTGGTTTTGGCGCATCGCATCATGATTATTTGCAATCAAATTGACACAATTATTCCACGATATTGCGGAGAGTAGCGCTCAATTGTTTGTCTCTTTGCTGACTGCAGTGGGCAGCCGTCTGTACAAATGTCGAATATGATTGACATAGCATGCTATTTGCAAATATCATAGCATCTTCCGACAGGATGATTGATTCTGCGCCACCTTGTATATTCTTAGGATACCTGTTTCGTCTTTGTCTATCCCCATTGATATTATTTCGTAGTGTTTCTAGCGGTGTGGTGGAGCAGTTTTTAGGATCGTGTCTTATTTTACAATGCCGATAAGACAATTGTGATCGATACCCCTCCATCGTAGGAAATATGATGTAGACAGAAAGACCGTCCCATTCATAGGTAAAATGACGAGAGTAAATTCGACGAAAGTCCTCAATCTCAACTGGCGGATGATAAATTTGCTTAGTTTCGCCTCATCCTAAACTTATTCATATATCACTCATATACTGCTTTCCAGCAATCTAGTAATCCTTGACTTTATTGCCTATTACAAAAAGTTTTTCGGAGCGCAGCAGTTAACAAAGAGAAAGAAAGAAGAAAACTGTACAAACAATGTCAGTGAGATTTACTCAGAACTGGTAGCGTTTTAGCCATCAGTCAATCTGTTGTTTTCTATGAATTCATTCATTTCACTCATTTCCATTGTTTTAAATTCATTTGTTTCATTTGGTTCCCGCTTTTTTGGAGTGTTCAGATTTTTCACCTCCTTCTACACGAAGTTAGAAAAAGGAACGGAAGGGACAAAGTATGTCTGTATCATGTGCAGTGACAATGTTCCGCATTGTATCGCATTCTTAGCTTTCCTTTTCTTGTGTAATTAAACTTGTTTTAATTCCATGCATTTTTTGTTTGCGAACTTTCTCTAGAAATATCATGAAAATCCATTGATTGTGCTTTTTCATAATAAACCATTCAATTTATATGCCGAATAGAAGGTCAACACGCGTCGCTGAAAAATTTGACTAAGTGCCAAAAAAGTGTCGGACTAAAAGACGATTAATATCGTATTTCAGAGCGAAGCAAGAGCATTAATCATTACCAGGTTTTTTTTCTGTACTTTTCACACTTACTAAATTGTTGTTGTACGGTGTGCATAAGCTTAACTATATTACTAGTAGAGTGACTATCTGTGAAAATTATTCTTGTTGCTCAGAGCACAATCGAACCTACGTCTCGACGTCGAGGTTGGGCTCGACGCACATACCCACAACGCCACGGGCCACCACACAATTTCAAAAAGCATGTCATTTTGAGATGGATTTATTAATGCACGTGGTCAATCTTTAGCACGCTTAACAATGACGATACAAAATGTTAACGTGAGTACCTCCACTCTTTTGGAGGACAGCCACCTTAGCGGTATTCAAAATGAGACTGAAGTGTCGATTTGGCACCGATCAGTAGGTGTCTAGGTCATCACCCGAGAGGCAATGCGGCTTGACTTGGGCTCCATCCGTGTAAGAATGAGCTGACACGAGAATCATAGACAAAGCCGTGAAATGAGCGCTATATGTATATCACTGGAGGTTTTGGCAAAAACAAAACATCATCTTGAATAGTGGAGACATAATTATCGTCAGTAGAGCAAATATCACCGGTTTTCTGTGTTCCGAGCTAAGGTGAAGTTCCTTCAATGCGTTGTAGGTTGCAAAACATACACATTGTAAATATGTAAAGTAACCCAATTTTCTACACGTGTGATGATGAAATATACACTGCGTGCAAATCTGCGAAAAATTACCTTTACAATGGTGTAAGTAGCATGCCATTCTGTTGAGTAGAACGGTGTATTAGCCTACGACAAAAATGGGCAGCACGTATTTATATTAGGTAGTCGAAAAAGTCTTTTCCTATTTCTAATCAAATTTGAACCAATTTTTTTTTTTTATATTTTAAATTAACTTTACTGAATCAAATATCCAACATTTTGGGTGACCACCTTTTGCTGTTTTTCCCGCTAGAGACATAATTCCATAAGTGCAAAACTTTTGTGGTTTCTCGGCGAAAAACTGCGGCAAGTAATTTTCACATGCTTAACTTGAAGCCAACTTCAGTCCATTAAGGAAGTTCTGTATTGACCGAAACGAATGGCAGTCCGATGGTGCAAGGTCAGAGCTATATGGTGGATGCATCAAAACTTCGCAGCCAAGTTCTTCCAGTTTTTGCCGAGTCATCAAATATGTGTGTGTTCGAGCGTTGTCCTTATGGAAGACTAAGCCCTTTCTGTTGATCAGTTCTGGCCGTTTTTTTTCGATTGCTTGCTTCTATCTCAACGACAGTAAAGTGTATAATCAATCGTTCGACCGGCTGGAGCGGGTCATAGTGGATTATTCCTTTCCAATCCTTTGCTACCATTTGATGAGCTTCACCACGCTTGCACCATGATCGTCTTCGCACATTATTGTCATATTTGATCTACTTTTCGTCTCCTGTTAGCATTTGCCTTAGAAATAGTTCGATTTCATTTTGGTTCAGCAAAGAATAGCAGATGTTAATTCGGTACATTGAATTTTTGGCAGACCATTCATGTGGTACTCAAACATCGAACTTATTTGGTAGCCTATTTTGATGGTTCAAGACCGTTTGATGATGAGTGTTTAGTTCCTTGGCGATGTCACGACTGCTAATATGACGGCCATGATCAATATTTTCCATAATTTCATCGACTTTTTCAACGAACGACTTTCACATCGAAATTTTCAGAACAGAAGCGAGCCATGATCAATCTTTTCCATAATTTCATCGACTTTTTCAACGAACGACTTTCACATCGAAATTTTCAGAACAGAAGCGAGCTAACCATTGTTGTGCCACTCCAGCGTTTTTATCTGGTCCCCTAAGATGGGTCCAAAATGTGCAGTCTGTTGTGTGTAGGTATCTATTTGAAGAATGTAAAATTGACCTGGTTAAAAAACAATGGAACGTTGAGAGATTTCATCTGTTCTGACAGACAGGCAGCGATCGCAGTCAGACTTCCCTGAATTGCTGCCTGTCTCTCGGTGAGATGGTCAAGTACTTTAGCATCCTACTTATATAGGTGCCAGGACACTGTGACATTATAGCCAACGAACTCGTTTCACTAAAGCTTGTGACACTTACCCACACAATTTGTACTTAGATGATCTACTGGAACGAAGTGCCTCATTACTAAACAGCCACGGGCTATTATCGATTCAAAGTGCCTGACTGACTGACTGACATCTAGCATTGTGCCACATTATATACTACGACAAACAAGTGCCCTAGTCCATAACCAAAACGGCAGATGTTTATATTCTTCACCAATTCAAATTTCGAAAAAAGCCCCTTCTAATTACAACAATGGAATAAACCACAACTCTTCAGTAAATGCCATTGTTGAATGGTTTTTCAAATATTATGGTTCGGAAACGCATAATAGGCTTCCTGCCTTAATGCCACACTGCAGCAACATGAAGTCAGTGCAGAAATTGAAATTTACCAACGTTCCTCTTGTGGCCTACACCCATGTGATTGGCGCATATCCATGGACAATGTATGCATGCATCCCTCGTATGTCTACCAACATGGCGTGCGTTTAAGCAAACACGAAACAGAGAAGGATACTTGGCAGCGTGGTTATTAACTTCAGACTTCCAAACAATAAAAAAAAAATAAAAACAAAAAATATATAAAGGTCGAAAGATCCGCCGTTTCCACGAATATTGACTAAAACAACAAGCGAGCAAAAAACGCTGTGGTTCACTCTAGGGTTTCCCCGATTGTTTATCAATCGGTTGGTTCTTTGTTTTTTCTTTTTTTTCCTTCATTGATGTAAAAGTTGTTAAATCATCGCGCGTCCGTATACGCCTCCGCTATTTTATTTTTGCTGGAGAAGTGAACAAGTCGACGTATAGACATGCATATTTAGAGCACATGCTTTGCTACGTAAGCGTAAGCGGATGCGTTTGCAGGAAGCTGGTTGAGGGTTAAGTTTGATGAACGCGAGTTTGTAGGCAACAGATTATTGAAAAAAAGTCCCTTTTTACACGCCATCAATGAATGAGATTTGCATGCACGGCGTGAGTAACTGAGATACCTAATAAATGTTTATTGAAGGGTAGAACAGATATGAGTGGGTGTTTAATTGGGCTTTTTGGCGAATTGATTTGATTCGCTTAGAAAAAAAACATTTGGCTGAGGTTGGTGGTGCAGTCGAACCCTCCTTAGTGAAGTGACGATAAACCGGAATATTAAAGGCTCAATTAAAAGGTAAACGGTAAAAAGTTAAGAAACGTCTAGGGAAGAATAAAACCTTTAAGTTGTACTCTCTTATGGTACATATCGTTGGGATAGTAAGCCCCAAGGAGCAGAGTGTTGGCAGAAGTCATAGCTCGTGCAATATGCCTGTACAAGTGTGCCTACTTCTTTTACTCAGATTCGGGTGTACGATACAACCGGAGACTAGTCAGAAGACACTGTCTCTCGTACAAACTCGTCCTTTCCATCTGGGAAGGACCACCACCAACCATACGCCAAAATTGGCCGGATGAGGGCCATCGCAATGGTATCAAGTTGGGTGCTGCAAAACAACCTCCTTGCCACATCAAAGAACTTTTTAACTTTACCAGAATATTGCGATTAGCAAATTTGTCTCAAAAATTTCCCGTCGTTTACTCATCTCTACCGTTTATTCAAAACTCATTACGCACGTCCCTATAAATCCACTGTCCCCTTCATGCATTAGTTAAATTTATTAATTCAAGTCAGACTATAAGTTATTCTAAAAAGACAACGCTTAAATGAAAAAATCTCAAAAAAATGAAAATCGGCACTGCGCTAAGTAATGCTTATTACGCGGCACGCTGGAAAGTAGCTGACGTAACCTATTCCCAAACGGGACAAAGATACATCGAACTTAAGGTATAGACAGGAGTCGAGTGTTATAATTTCCATAAGCGATTCGATTGTTCCAGTTAACAGTTGGTAAACGAAGAGGATGTCTGCTACTTTAAAGCGTTTTTAAGCACTTGCAAGAACTGTAGAACAAGGGATGTAATTCTGTCTGACTACAGGAGAGTCCGTAGTGCAAAATGAAAGAATCTACGTTGAACAGCTTCAGTACGCAGATGTAGCAGATGTAGTATGGAGACCAAACTTAGCTGGCGTTTTCGAGGAGAGATGTGACAAAAGTGATGTAGACAGATTTAGTTAAGTAAATATTCGATAATTCTTCGGAGCAGTGTTTTATGAAGCCAAAGGAAGAATTGGCCCTTTGAATCATATGATGAACGTAGGATTGGAAGCATAGCTCTCTGTATCACAAGTGATTCCTAGGTTGTAAAGGTTGATTGTGAGGTTGGTATGTTATGCGGTTCGGGGTTATGAGACAGTAGTGTTAAACATGGAAAGATAACGTGAAGTCTTTTATGATATGGTCGATTCACTGATAGTTAGACAAAGATTAGAGAACCAAACTGACTGCCTTGAGGAACAATGTGGTCGGATGTTGAGTGTCTGAAGACTACTCTGCAGTGACAATTAGTAAAGGATAATGTGGGTGGAAAAGCAAGCGCATCTAGATTTTGTAGATGATTGGATGGCTAAATTTGTCAAAGGTTTCCCTATATCATGGCTTAAATGCACCGGTTGAGTTTCCCATAGATTTCTGTTTTAAATGAATTCGAAACAATGAATAATTATGTTTAGAGAATTTTAGAGACACCGCACAATGCACTCAGAACACGGAGAGGTTGAATCGGATAGATTTGAAGTGTAATAAGCTTAGCAAGATTTCACACGGGGAGCACAAATATATAACATATCAAATCATACATATTATTATTTATTTTACAATTGAATTTCACTTATTTTTGACTTTTGACATGACATCTAATGCAATGGACTTAAACACACGTACCAACTTTCCGAAGAAAAATTTAACTCGGCAAGAAAGCGTTTTATTGACAATCATTTCTTAGCTAAGTACTGATAAGTCGAAAAAAAACGCCTATTGCCATCTTAGTTCACCAGTCACATGGCAGATGGTGCGTTTGCATAGTCTAGAGGTCTGCTTACAACGCAAAATAAATGGGAAAACACCAAATTCCAACGCGTTTATTTCAGCCCATACAAATCAAATCGAGCCATACATTTCAGATGTCAACAAACAGAAACGCATGGTTTTTGCAAATAAATATTTTACCAATGCCACAAATTTCTCCCTTTCAAATGCTGTGCTCTTTTTTCTAAACACTAGCTTTTTTTCTCTTTTATACCGACTACTAAAATTTTGCTCTGATCAGAGAAAATGTCATTTATCCAAAATTCAGAGGCGTTGGAATCATATTCATTTGCAGAAACCATGCGTCTCTGTTTGTTGACATCTGAAATGTATGGCTTCTTATGGCCAACTTGGCTATGGTAACCCTTTTCCTTAAAGATCCTTCGTATTTTATCAACAGATACAGTTTTTGCGAACCTATACTTTACCTCAAGTTTTTGTCAGTAATCAGTTATTCTGGGATTAAGGGACACTGACAGAAAGATTTGCTTTTTTTCTCATTTTGCTATTACTTGTGTGTACACCCACATACCCAGGTATTTTCAAATTGATATATTTTGAGTTCTAAGTACATATGTTGGTGCTGAATCAACTTTTTATCGTGGCTTTTTTACAGAGGTGAACCATGAGCTCCATCCTACCAGCGCCCAGTTTCGCCGAAAACTTATCATAGTTCTTCTCCAACTTTGTCCGACAAATTTATAGGCGGACGTACACTGGTGATCACAAGCTCGGAATCGAAGACACTTCTGGTCGAAGATAAGTTGTCCATACGGTCTTCGTGAAACAGTTATCTTATGTATTGGATGCTTAGATGACTACTAGACTTATGCCACTATAGAGCCCCTAGAGTTCGTGGTTGAATCTTCTCTTACCGATACCATCACCCACAACAGGACCAAAAATCAATGTCATAAACGTTTGATTTCGCTAACTGATGTTAATGACATTTATTACGGAGTTGTAGACTTCGTTTATGCCCGCACCATCTCGCTGTTAAAGGTTTCCATTGTGAAGCTTTATTTACAAGGCTGATGTTGTCTTAACTGAAGTGGTGATACTGCCCATAGAAGGCCAGGAGATAGCTTTTCCAGAAGCCACTCGATTTACATACATATGTAGGCACTGGATAACTTACTCAATGGCGTCTTTAAAATTTTGTCCAGCGAATCCAAGACTGATCTCAATAGAATACGTAAACTACAGCCTTCTTCTTCCAAATGACGATTGCGACTCGTCCCACTGCTAATTTCATCGTTTGTTCTATTCGCTGTGACTTTTTACGAAAGCTGTACATATCCGTTTCCATTCTAAGCTTTTTGGTCAAACTAGCTGATGGCATCTCCTTACCTTGGTATCTTATTCTTGTTGCAGTTGGCTCCGTCTGATGGAGAATATTGAATAACCTCAACATGAACAAAGAAAACAAAACAAGTACTTGGAGGTCGAATTCGAGTGCCATTTTATCGCAAGTACTTCAGTTTCAGTCTTTTCCACAGTTTATCTAACGTTTTCTGAAGTGCAAGTTGTTGCTTTGTGTAAATACCTCGTCGAGTACATTATGTTAGTCATTACAACTGTTGACTTCCTAAACATTTAGCAGTAAACATCTCGGAAATGTTTTCCACTCGAATTGTGGGGAACTCCATTCGAGGGTTTCTTGAAGTTCTTCGTGACAAAGTGCACAAAAATGTTATTTCTTTCTATCTGCATTCATTTTTTGTGCGCCTGTCAAATTAAAAGTGGCGTTGTTGTCCAGAGAACTGTGAAAACTTGTGATTTTAGAAATGCCAACACCGTTTTTTGCTTTGCTAAAAATATGACTGTGCCACACCGATAAACCTGCAAAATGTGCTATCTTAGGATGAACTCCTTTGCAGTGAGTTTGCGTTAGTCGCAGGTTGGCGCGATTTCTTTCTCACGGAATTACTGACTCTTGAGTTTGTTTCAAGGTAACTACAATTGTAAATTTCAAAGGATTCGGTATCGCAAATACAGCAAACAAATATGGGCAAGGGCACAAGCCAAGTTACTGACTTCTTTTCTGATTCAAGATCATCCAGGGACGCCGACACAATTGTCATGGGTTGGCCTGCCTTGGCATCGCTCTGACTTTTTGAATTAATAATAATATGGGTGGCGCTATAGCCCATAGAGGGCCAGTACCTAGCTTCTTAGCAACCACTCCTGTTGTGCGTGCTATTGTTCTTTCACGAGTGGAAGGGACCTACAGTTTTATGCCGACTCCGAACGGCCAAGTTTGAGAAGCTTTTTCTAGACAGGAAATACTCTTTGAGCATTGTCAGTGACTCGAAAGAAGTGGGGTCGTGAAAATTATTTTTGTCGCTCAGACCTGGATACGAACCTGCGACGTCGAGGTTCGGGTCGACGCACATACCCACAACGCCACGGGCCACCGACTTTTTGAATTATTTGAGTTATTATTCTTGGCTCTCAACTCAACACTCTCAACAGAGATCTTTGCATAGATCAAGTTGACAAGCAGCCTCCTAGTGGCGCCCCCGGATAACTCCCACAACACCCGTTGTGAGTTGAACTGATGCATGCAAATATTTCAGAGGGCTAACAACTAAGTACGGGAGAACGAACGGAACTACAACGATGTCACGGCGCGAGAAGGGCCAATTATTTATGAGTGTGCTTCTGGAATCTAAGAACACTATACTTCAGGGGGCCACTCAGAAACTGGAAAATATCCTCGCGCAGTATAAGACAGTGCTCCAGGTAATACGTTGGATAGGACAAGGGATTGTATAAAAGAAAGAGTGTGACATGTTTATTACAGCTGTTACCAAAGGTGGCACATATTTGGATGCGGATTCGTCGAAGGAATTCGGCTAAGGTCGAAGGTTATAGAATTTAAACCGATAAGTGATCACCTGGTTGTGATCCGCATCCAAGGCACACGCTTCTACCAACGAGGCTGAAGACTCTCTCAAAGAGAATTGTTATGACCTCATGGACCGTGCCTGCGTAGCCTGTCCAGAGTACGATGTCATACCATCTCTTTAACGATTTCAAAGCCACATACGAAAGCATTTATCGCAGGGAGATTAAATCGATGGCTTAATCCGGGATCCGGAGGCATTGATCCGAATGTGTTGCACAAAATACCACAAAAACTTCTGAACCGTTCGAAACCTGCATGGGATTTCGGCAAGGACATATCTTCAATCTGGCACTGAAGACTACAGTGAGGCTGTCAGCTGTAAACACGGTAGGCACTTTTTCCACAAGTCAGTCCAGCCGTTGAAATACGCTGATGACAACAACATTATCGCGCGGTACCAACGCGCCGTAGTGTAAGCTTTCACGTCAATCAGCTGGTCACGTTATCAGCGAGGACAAGACACATACCATTTATGCTGTTGAGCAGAAAACCATCAGCAACACACCACCTTGGCTAAAACATAGCAATCGACAGCTACCAATTTGAGGTACTAAAGTAGTTTGTCTACCTCGGGGCGAACATAAACTCCTTGACCTCTTAATGGCGAAACGAGATAAAATAGCCCGTGCCAACCGAATGCTACTTTGGTTTGTCAAAAAAACTGGGCTAGAAACTCCTGACTGGAAGGCTTATTCTGCTATCTTCATGGAACCGAAAGCTGGACACTAAGCAAAGCTGCAGAGCTGATTCTTGGTGCCTTTGAAAGAAAAATTCCATTCCATCCATACAGTCCTGTCTGCGAAGGCGCATGGCGGAGAAGACCCAACGGCGAACTCAACGAGCTAAACCAGCGGATGTAGTCCGGAAGCTAACAATTTATTATGCTAAGCTTAACCCATTCGACGTTTCATTGACGAGTCATAATTTTCTACTGCATCAAGTAAATCCAACTCCATACCTTACATTTAATTTTGAAATTCGTCGTGTTTTGTATTCACAAATTTCTTCATTATCTTATGACACTTTCAGCATTTAAGCACTTATAAAGTACTATTGCCTCGGCTTACGTTAAGTTGGTCAACTTTAGGATCTACATCTCGATTCGTGCAAACCGTTAACTGTTAAGTTACGTGTAATTTAAATCGCCAAGTGCAGTGTCAAAAAACTACCCTAATTCTTTCATATTTGTTTCTTAGCTAATGACTCCCCTCTTAAGTGCCACACTAGCAACAGCACATTGAATTCCGCCTTCGAGAGCAATCAAATACAAAGCAGCTCCAATAGTCTGGAATCAAAAGCTGTTTACCGAAATTCAAGTGAAACTACAATTTTCTCCCATTGCCACGAGTGCTACTTACCTCGTTGAAAACCAGAAATCACTCTCCATCCTCCATGTGAAACCCATCAACAATCTCACTTGAAATCATCTCATATTCAATGTCGGGAACCCCTCTCAAATCTCTGATCTCCCCCCGAAACTTGAGCGTAACCTCTCCTAAACGGTGGGTCATAAATCCACCGACGAAAAGTTTGATCCACCGAAGTAGGTCAGGCAGTTGTTGCGGTGCCCTTACTGCAGTGAAGAACTCACGTGACCGGCTAAAGTACCCCCATGGTGACAGGCAATAACAGTGGAATATGTGTGGGTGACTGCAGCGACCCCTCTGCTTGGGATTACTTTTGGATTTCGTGTGGGTGGCTAGGGAAATACTTGCTTAGATATATGAGGAAAATAGATTTACAAAACTTTGACGACATTCAACCTTGTGCCTGCTTCAATTGTGACTTTAAGGTAAGGGTTGCTTGATGTATGCATCGCACGGCAAATTAGATCTTTAGGCACTTTGCGCAATTTTACTATTCAAACTTTAGGATGGGCCACGTTTTTCTGGATGAGTAAATACTTTCTTTGGATTTCGCTGTAATAGCGGAGACTATGCATGTGCATAGAATCAGGGTTGTTAGATGTGGCGATTTATCGCCCAACCGGCGATTTGAAATTCCATTTGACAATACACACATTTCTTATATCGGCACCCTGGGGCACCCCAGTCTATGGTTAAAGTTTCCTTTGTTCATGACTAGTAGTAAGACAAAGTGACTGTTTTACGAAAGCCAACTCGTTGCGAGGATGATGTTAATCTGTGTGGTTCAACGTGAGTGCAAGCTTGATGGACGAGATTCGAGTTTTTTAGGGCTTGCCTTCGCCTTTATAGAATGCCTCAGTCCCAGTACAGAAAATTATGCTCCAATGAGGTCCCATACAAAAGGTGAAACTGATAGGAGGGGACAGCTTCCTGGTAAAGTTGATTCAAGGTAACAATGCCAGAGCGATGATCTCGACCGATAACTTGATCACTAAGGCTTACTACCTCAACTTACAAAGGCCAGTGAGCACTGGCTAGTAGTTAACATTTTTTTGTATAAAATGTTTCTTGATTATTTATTTTTGACATTAAACATTTTTCGATTTATTTTTCCAATTTGGCGATATGACGTCGAAATTTTGAAAATTTGTGGATTTTTTATTTGGCGATTTCCCTATTTGAAACCTGACAAACCTGCATAGAATTTCAATGCGAGTAGTGGTATATTGTGGAGAATAAAGTGAATGCAAATGGATTGATAAGTAAACAATTTCCTTCTGTTCTATTTGGATTTACGGGTTCAGTATTTCAAAAATTGTCTACGTTTTTTTACATTAGTTTCATATTTCTTATTGTGTTAATTCTTTTGTTAATAGGTAGGTCTTGCCAGACCATATCTTTTTTTCGAAATTTTCATTTTTACTAAATTTTCTGACCTTGTTAGTATTCATATTCTTATTGCGTTAGTGTAGGATATTTATTAAATAATCTGAGTAAATGAATCTGACCACTGCTGGAATGATAAGTGTTGATTGTACAAACATTTTGAGCAAAGCTGTGCAGCACCTGTAACTTTAGCAGCAACAGAACATTTATTCCTTACGTCTAGTTGGATCCATAACAAACAACGAAATGAGCATGCATGGATGCTAAAACAACGTGTAAGAAGCTTGAGACTGCCAATGAAGAACCTGCAGAAAAAAATAAACACATCAAGATCTACAGAACCAGCGGATAACGCCCCTTTTTTGACTCAACTTCACATCCTTCATCCGAGTGCTGTACCTCAGATTCATTTTGAATTAATAATTGATGTGTTCTTTTAAATAAATCCAATTTATAACCGAAAACTGAACGCCATTTTTTATGAAAATGAGTAAAAACTCACATCATAAGGATCAACATTTTCTGAACCACGTGATGCACTAAGGGGCTGGCGGGGGTAAAGCGCGCACTAGCTTGGTGATTATGAGTAAGGGGATATGTGGAGGTAAGGAGATATGTGACTAGAGATCTTCAGGCCACTCGATCCTCCGCCATCGACTCTCATTTATAATGAGGCTTAAGCAAATGAGTTTTTGGACTTGGTCCAACCATCTATCCCGGCTAGTATCTCCCTCAACGGCTGGAAGAAATCTCATCTAGGCAGCCTGTATTCGCATATTTTTGTGTTATCACCCAAATTTCACGACCACAGGTGAAAGTTGACACAAATACTGAGTTGAAAACCGTCATCTTGGCTTTAGCATCAAGCTCAGTCTTTCTGATTACAGATCTTCTAAACTGTTTTAATATTGATCCACCTCAATCAGCATTACTCCTTCCATCACTCGTGAAAAAGTTCCCGAGGACTCCACTCAAATGCAGAGTACATTGGTCGTTATGGAAATTACTGTAACCTAAATTTTACGGGCCACCGTTTTCGAGTCACTGAAAATGCTCGAAGAGTACTTCGCACAAACTTGGCCGTGCGAACTCGGCATAAAACTGCAGGTCCGTCCACTCGTGAGAAAGCAATAAGACGTAGAGCACGAGTGGTTGCTGAGAGGCTATGCCCTGACCGTCTATGGGCTGTAGCACCACCAATATTAAATATTATTAAGTACCAGTTACGCGCCCATCCCTAATTGCAACGCTTTGATTAAATTAGTTCTGCGAAGCATGCGTGCGACAAGTCAACGTTCCCAGTGCCCCATCGGCCCTACGTCCTATGCCCTTTGATCTACGACCCAGCCTTGTCCTAGATAAGATTCCAAAACCTTCAACTAATCTTCTCAAGTTCAACCTTTCACGAACAAATCCACAGCATGTTACTGTCCACCACAGTTTTGCGTCTTTTCTCCATCAATACCCAGCTACATTCTTTCACTTCAAAACCGCCATGTTTGTCTCGCCAGGAATGCTCATCAGTTTAACCCCCTTCGACGATTCTTTCATTAGCTACCCCTATGTGGAATGCTTTACGAAGCACCATTTCTCCCCCTCATTGCAATGTGCATAAATTGAAAACCTCAGCTCATCGGTTCATCCTTTTGTGTGTACCCCCTCCATTTCGGTTCCTAATGTGTCCCAACTTTAAGGGTACACAGAGCACATCGGTATGAACTTTTTCCCATCCACCTGAGCTGGCGTCGGTAAAGTACCCCATTGCAGCACGCGATTATTTTTCCTGAAAGTTATTCTTTTAAGTAAACATTCCGGTCAATTAAGGCTGCGCGAACATTAAATCTCCATTATAAGCGCATTTGAGCTGATTTAGTCTGAGTTCATGCAAGTGATTTGCATTGCAATGAGCTCTGGGGTGAGTGTTCTTGTATCACGTTCGATGCTTACTCACAAATTACTTCATCGGCACTACTGAGCGCCACATGCAATCAGATCCAGCTTACTCGCGTCGTTTTGTAACTCACTTTTTTTTATCAAACATTGTTTTACAACAAGGCAGCTAATTGCTTCTCAAGCTGCCGTCCGCGGAAGGGTTGATTCGAATCAGTTAATAGGGTGGTAGGAGCCCAATCAACCCAAAGCACACCGAGCTGCACACGTGGGAAGAAGTTCGTCGGTTGTGCTTTTGTGTGCTTTAATGTTTGTTTTTATCAGAGCCAGCCGCAAGATTAGATACTGAATCCAAAGCGAGCGAGTCCAGACCAAAGTTGCCTTATCACCGCCGGCTAAGGGGGCGGTCAGTAGTGATAGTTTCGCGCAACCATGAACAAGTGCGTCTACGTATTGTTCTCGCTGATTCTTGTGGCGGCTGTGGCAACATGTAACCAGATTGATAATCATATTATTTGAAACTCGTACTTACGTCGCAACTGATTGGTAGTTTGCTTTGTTATTTATGTGATATTCGCAGGCAGCTCTTGGACGATAATTAGTCGCGATGGTTGGGGGGCACGGACCGCAAAAGGCAGGACGCCCATGTCCGAGCCGGTCGGCTACGTAATTGTTCATCATTCTTATCAACCGGGCGTTTGTGCGACAACGGACGCATGCAAGGCATCAATGCGATCAATGCAGGATTACCACATGGACGGGCATGGCTGGGACGATATCGGTTACAGTTTCGCCATCGGCGGCGATGGGAATGTGTACGTTGGTCGGGGATTCGGTGCGGTCGGGGCACATGCTCCGAACTACAACAGCAAGAGCATTGGATTATTGCTCATTGGAAATTTTATGGGTAAGAGAGCGTGAACAGGCGAATTGTGAACACAGAGGTGAATTGAATAAACCGTCGCGTGCGGATTCTTGCTTGCAGAGGACCCACCACCGAAGCCAATGATGGAAGTTGCTCAAAAATTCATCGCATATGCGGTCGAACAGGGTCATGTACTGGCAAATTACACGTTGTATGGGCACAGACAAGTTAGGCAAACGGAATGTCCCGGCAACGCATTGTATTCACAATTGATGCAGTGGCCGCACTGGACGCACAACTGAGTGTGACCCACTTTGTCATGTGAATTCGGAAATAGCGAATGCTGCACAATGTGTTTGTTTATTTTGCCTGTGATATGTACGATATTTTCCCCTTTTCAGAGACAACGAAAATGTCGCTAATGAAAAAATGAAAAGAACACAAAAACAAAATGTAATTACTATTTATCAGTTTAAATAAATTGATCCGTTGAGCTTATTCAACGGGCAAACGTACAAACTTGTTCAGCTGGCTGTCGGAGAAATAGCGAACCGCTGCGGCTTTTCAAGGTAAATTCTTAAATTTAATTTTTACTTGTTATGCTGAAGCTGTTCCCGTGCAGACTGGTGGCAATCGATAAGAGCTAAGCCTCTGCATGATGTGACTGCTAAACAGGAAATATTGTGGGCATGTAGCCAGCGCATTTTGGAATGCCCCCAAAGTGAGGCTCCTGAATTGCAATTGCCTTTTTAAATCATTGTGGCTTCACCGCCAATGCAAACAAACAAATTTCAGTGATCTATCATGTCGCAGTCCTCCTTAAAATCTAGTTAGGTGACAACTTCAATATCAGCAAACCATGATCACTTGCATGAAACGTATGTGCTTTCATGCGGAAAGAATAAAGGCCGAGAAGTCAGTGTGTGTTTACAATATTTCGCACGTCAGTAAGTACACATGCGTATCACAGTCAAGATCATACTCGTGTAAGTCATTAGCGACATGTAGTCAACAACTTTGCGCGTGAAGGTGCACTATCGACCACGGCCAGGAACAAATTAAAAACATTCGAAACACCTTGTTTACAGTGGTTGATATTTTTATTTAAGTTCAGAGTAATCAATAAATCGGTGATTTCTTGTGTATTCAAAAACTCCCCAGATCACATACATAAACACGTTGTTTTTCTTCAAGCTAAAAGTAATTCATTTTCTAAGTGTTGCAGAAAATTCTAGTGATCAACAAGAGTTAACAATAATCTGACGTGGAATAGATATCGGTTATTACGAGAGTTTTGTCGAGGCGCCGCAGACATTTCAACGTCAACTATCAAAGAAAGCATAGAAAAGTGGCCAAAGGAAAAAAGCAAAAGCAGGAATGAGGTCCAAAAGTTTTGCCAAATTATAAAACCGCTATTCGGAGGGTACATAACTCGGACTGGTAGGAAATGGACAACTAGTAGTAGAATCGCAGTCGATGCTGACAATTTGGGAAAATCCCTTGTGTAGACTGTTAAATGGCGATGAGGACCAAAATACCGCTGTCAGGCAGAATGTTCCTCTCAATCCGGACGATGGCAGAAGAGAATTCGGTGCCCTCGACTCAGACGAGGTCGAAAAAAGCTGCTAGAGCGGATGGACTGTAGTGGAACTGTTTAAAGCAGCTGGATATGATCTGATTATGTGCATCATCCATAAAATATGGTCGGAGAAAAGCACACCCAATGAGTGGAATCTCAGCCCCGTTTGTACGGTCCACACGAAAGTGTGTCTTAACATTGCGTATAAGGTCCTATCCGCTGTTTAATGTACCTGCCTGGAGCCGTTCATTAATATCCTCATATCTCCTTATTTGTGTGGCTTCAGGCTAAGAAAGTCCACAAAACTTCACACTACGGCAGACCTTCAGTGTCAAAAAAAGTGTTTGGCAAGGCGACACCCTGTCGTGTGACTTTTTCAATATCATACCTGAGAAGATCGTGCGAAACTCAAACGTAAACACCAGAGCAACGATCTTCCAAGAGTTCCTTCAACTGCCTGCTTACGTGGACGACATTGACGTGATTGGCCAAACACAGTGAGCCGTCAATGAGGCGTTTGCTGGAATTGAAACGGAAGCGGCTAAAATGGGCTTAGCGCTAAACCAAAGTACATGCTGTCATCACGAAAGGACGCACAACATCGACATCTCGGACAAAACGTCAAAATGGGTAGCAGAAACGTTTAGGTAGTCAAGGACTTCGTCTACCTAGGCTCTGGAGTAAATAGGGATCAGCCAATCGCTGATTCTTTCTGCTCAAGAGGCAATTGAGTAACAGAGCCATCTCTCGAAACATCAAGCTGACTTTATATAACCCACTGATAATCCCTGTCCTGCTCTATGGAGCAGAGACATGGAAGTTCTTGGTCGTTTTAAGAGAAAAGTTCTGTGTGCGATCTTTGGTTCTGTTTGCGTTGATGGCGTCTGGAGAACGAGATCTAACCACGAACTGTACGGGCTGTACAGAGGCATGCACCTAGTTCAACGCTTAAGATGGCTGGGTCATGTAGAGCGGATGGAGACCACAGCTCCGGCCCGAAGAGTCTTCGATACCGAGCGATTTGAATAACGCAACAGAGGGCGTCCTCGCACGAGATGGCGCACAGTGGAAAAGGACATCAACCAACTTGGTGTGCGCAGCTGGCGATAGATCGTGCTTGCTGAAGGGGCCCAGGTTCACCCCAGACTGTAGCACCAAACAAAGAAGAAAAGTGGCTGGCAACTTTGTGTTATGTGCTGGGATTTTTTTTGTCGAAATCTTTCAAACTAGTGTAACTAGTGGCAATAGCGAGAGAATATTAATGGTAACAAGCGTAACGCCCATCGATACCTTTGATTACTAATACTTATACACCACACAAGGAAGACTTAAGCATTACTCCTTTAGCCACATGGACATAGGTATTGTTTTTCTTCGTTCGACTGTACAATGAGGGGCGCACACTGTGGGCTTTGAACAAGGTGAAGGTTTCTCTGCAGTCAGTTCGATGTTAAGACATTATTGCCCTCGGAACGCATTTATACCTTGTCGATACAGTCGAAGACATTAGCACAATAGTCGTGGTTGTACAATGATTACCGCTTATAAATTAACTCCTTTAAGTAATCGCTATTCTTTGAATGCCATTAAGAAAAATTGTTTTCAGCAAAAACTTTCGCAATGTGGAAAGAGTAGAAATCTCTTCTGATCGGGATCGAATAATTTGATTTGATGCAAAAGACTCTTGAGCTTCATCGTTGGGGGGGAAGGTATCACTAAAATCCACAACGTTTTATCTTTAAATACGTTCGAAGTGTCCACTTGTCGGTAAGGTGAATACGTTTTGAGGTCATCGTGAAAAACGTTCGAATTAAAACACCCCATACAAACTTTGACATTTCTCAAAAGCAGCAAATTCATTGCGTATCTGAGTGTTTGTTGTGAAGGAGAGAGTGGAACGACATCCATCTACAGGTTTTAATAAATTTGAAAAAATGACAATTGAGTAGATTTCCCAATTTCCCGCAAGCTCGCACACATTTACACAATCAAACATAATAGAAAAAGCATGGGACAATAATCGGACAAAGTTACAGATTAACTGTTTGTTTTGTCATATTTTTAAGTTGATGTTAAACATGTTGTGCTATTATCCGGGTTCAACTGTATGTAACCCGTATGTGTGCACAGTAAAAATAATAGGCACGGGGCCTAATAGTCGCATTCGATTATCAGGTCTCTGAGTAATGCGATCGGAAAAAAATGTCACAAAGTGGCTGTGGTTCGATTTGCAACCCTCTCAATATTGTTGTAGGTGTTATGTATTATATATACAATCAGTATTTCTTTGATTCGTATTCGAAGGAAAATTTGAATAAATTTATAATGATACCATTCATTGCAAAATATCAGGTTTTGAATGTATTGATGTGTGCATTGCATTTGTGCTTAAAACAAATACTGACCAAAAATACATGAAAACGATATCACTAACCATTCTCGTTGTGCGGGCTATTGTTGTCTCACGTGTAAAGGGACCTACATTTTAATGCCGAATCCGAACGGTCAAGTTGGAGAAGCTTTTTTCTGGACAGAAAATACTCTTTGATCATTGTCAGTGACTTGAAAGAGGTGGCCGTCAAAATTATTTTTGTAGTAGAGAGCAGAGAATGTACAACACTTAAATTGGCAGTCACCATTCCTGGACCGGTTGTACGATTAGGGCTAAAACTCGACGGAGAAGTTACTAAAATTGATATAGAGTCCTATTTGCGGAAAAAGGTGAATTGATGAAAAGATAGAGTGAGTCAGCGTGTACAGGTTAATATGTGGCTAAACTCTCCGTATGCACATTTTGATCAATGACTCCATACAAGTGTATTGTTTATATCGTTGGCTCCATCCCAATCGTTTCCGTTCAAATCCGAACAATTTTGTCGTTAAGGGTGATGATATTGCTTTCCCGTTCCCCTATAAATAAACACTCTTAAAAAAAACTCGAAAAAATCAGCAATTTATCAAATTAACGAATTTTTTTATCAACTTTCATTCACTTTCATGGCGACCTTTCATGGCGACCACTTTGTTCATGAACTTCCATTGCTATAAACTCTATCGTCGCTATAAAATGCCGCCTTCACACTCATATTCGAATATTGTCACCTCTATCCGATTAAGTTTTGGGCGTTTTCGCGGTGTATACGACACGTGAAGGTGATTGTCTGATCGGAGATAAGGCGTGTGAAGCTTGCTTAGTTTTATAGTGTGTGCCAAATTTTTTAGATTGCATTCTCTCTCTGCTGATTGGATCGTTTTCACATCTAGTGTATTTTTGTTTTTATAGAGGTAATAAACGAATCATGTATTTTTCATTGTTTTCTCTATTCCTTGCAATTCTTTTATGCTTTGGAATTCGAATTATGACAGGGTTGGGCCGATTTAACATGGTGCCTGTCTTTACAAACACTTAGATAGGTAGGTAGGTAGGTAGGTATGAAGTGCAGCTCATTGTAGCGCTACATAGGCGCTTCAAATTGAAGACGGTTGTTGTATTTATGGAAGCCAACCAGTTTTGTCAGCTAGTGCCCTGAAAAAAATACAATGTAACAAAAGTCTACAATGTACAAATAACAGCATGCATTGGCACTGCTGTTATCGCTCTGCGTTTGAATACAGCAGGCGCCCATTTATGCTACATCCTCTACCCCTCGACTTCACATTCAAAACACTTCAGTACACAGTGCCACCAGACACAGGTATTCTGGGTGCTGGTAATCTCAGTCAGACGGACCTCATCGTAGACCTTTTTTAGACCCTAAACCCCGCCCATGATTTCAACTGGGTAAGTCAGAGCGTGTGTGTTCTCAGAATTTCTTAACATATCCATACCCTACAAATTGCCAGATAATTTGAGTGTCTTCCAAGCGGAGTTATCGCTATCCGGTAAACCTGACGTCAGGCCAAAATACACCCACATATTCTGGCAAGAAAAACATGGTGACCAAACAATTACCGAAGCTATTGCCTTCTATACTACACACTCCAAACTTGTAGAGGAATGTCGCACCGAGTTAGAATCACTAGATGGTCAAGTCAATATAAGTATCCTTCTGGGATCCTGGTCACAGTGACATCCCGGAAAATGGTGAAAGGTTAAGAGTCTTCCTTGCCAAGTTCGCTTGCAGAAGAAGCATTTGTTCCAGTGTCAATTCAGACATCTCTAAGCACTTCCATCAAATTACTAACCACAAGTGGACAGACTAACAGACTGTGCTAAATCAAGAAATAATTGGCCTGACTATATTCGATCCAGAACATATGATGTCTGCGAAATGGGCATAATATCGCAAGATCGGTGATGGTCTGTACAGGACACTGGCCTATAATAGATCATACCTCAAAAGCACGTATAACGCGCAACAACAACACTGATAAGAAGCCGACCTTAATTTTCTATTACAGCTGCTCGGCACAGACGCAGACAGCGAGCGCTTGGTGCAAAAGCTTTGTCCGATTTCACAGTGCAACAATATCTGCTGGTTTTGCTAAGTGTAGGCTCGAACTTAAATTTCACTCAGGAAAATTTCGTTTTCACAGTCAATATATGTATAAGGGTGGTTTAGGTAAACCATGGATTGGTTGTCGCTGTGAACTATTGAATCCTCCAACCGAGACAAACATAAACAGAATAGGGATGGTGATTGAAGGCAATACGACAAAAGGGATTAGAATGGAGAGTCCAAAAATTGAAGCAAATTACCCCATAAGAATAGATTTACAAAAAGTGAAGCAGATGATTTATTTGAAAACTCCTCTCCAACTAATGTCTTCCGTTGTGACACGGTGAGCATAGAGAAGAGTGTGGCCTTTGTAGTCGAAAGAAATCGTTAGACCATTTTTCTTCAAAAATTAAGCTGGGAATAACAATTCTGACAACGTAGAGCCTTACAGAGCCATGTTAACCGACGTGTTTTGTTTGTTTTGTTTACTTAAGCTGAAGACATAGATTTGGACGCCTTCGGGTTATTGTGGGATGGTGGTCCATGTCATATGGCCCATAACCATCTTTTGCGCATCAAATCGTGTTATCAGCAATCTTCGCGATATCCACTAACCGCCTGAGAGTTGCGATCCCTTAGGACTAATTTTGTTTCGTTGAAAACTGTTAAGGACCGGTGTTATGCCAACAATTCGAAAACTATTCAAGCACTTAAGGCCAATATTATCAAGCCATCCTTGAGCTACAATCTGAAACCATAAACATGGAATAAGGTAACAAGCAGAGGAAGGCATTTGAACGACTTTGTAATAATAATAATATGGATGGCGCTACAGCTCGTAGAGGGCCAGGGCCTAGCTTCTCAGCAACCACTCGTGTTGTGCGTGCTATTGATCTCTCACGAGTGGAAGGGATCTACAGTTTTATGCCGACTCTGAACGGCCAAGTTTGAGAAGCTTTTTCTAGACAGGAAATACTCTTTGAGCATTGTCAGTGAGTCGAAAGAGGTGGGGTCGTGAAAATTATTTTTGTCGCTCAGAGCTGGAATCGAACCTACGACGTTGAGGTTGTGGTCGACGCACATACCCACAACGCCACGGGCCACCAACAACTTTGTATTTTATAATTAATGGGAATGTTTGTTCTTACTAACAAAGTCATAATACATGGAACAAGTTTAATTTTATTCATCTTATTTGATTTTTAAAAACGAGCTTACCCTGTACATCAAATGCATTAAAAACTAGCTATAGGAATCATTTCATACTTCCATTAAAATTATATCTGCCTGAACCCTGAAAAGATTATCCTCAAAAATGAGTACAACTGCACAGAAGTCATTCATGCCGAGTTTCGAATTTCGCCTCATAAACCCGCCAGTCGATGTTCAGTTCCGATAACCTCGCAGTCATTGTCAAGTTTCTTTTCAGCTCAAGCAAATCTGTGCACACATTCAATTAATTGGGAACATTCAGGTTGCCACAGATACTCTCCTCCCACCAGTGGAACCCGATCGTATTTTTTTGACTGTTGACTTTTCGATGGGTCCCCATTTCTCCGTACTCGGTGGATGAAGGTAAAAATCGTCCGTAAACAAAATATTTTCATTGTGATTTATTTCCACTTTTGGGTTTTTATCCGCATTTGTTTTTCTGGGTCCTTTGCCATATCAAGAGGAGGCATTTGGAAGCCTTTATTTCATTGAGGTGGGTGCATGAATTCCTTCGAAACGCATTGATGCAGGCGTGGGTGGTTATTGCAAGTGTTTGCATATAATTGGGTGGTGGACACAATATATTGTGAATGGAAGTGTGATGCAATTCAAGGATTTAGTTCAACTGTTTGTTTGCTATCATAGGTAAATATGTTGCGTTTCAAATAGTTTTCCTTATCGAATGCTTTGGTATCATCGGAGCCGTTCCTAGTCGTCCTTACAGTTCCACGAAAAGCTCACTCAGGCTCTTCCGACATGAGTTCACGTCTAAAGCTATTCGCAGAAACTCGAGTAGGTAACGCATTTCACATGAACACTACTTGGTTTCCACAAAGTACACGTTCAATTTGTAGATGTCGTTACGGCTCTTATGTGCTCTTACTTCTTGACCTTTAACGCTTAGTTGGCGTCCACTAAAATGCTATGAAGGTCATTATAATTATGTGCTGTTGAAACGCATTATTTTGAAATGGCAGTCGGAAAAAAACAAAAAAATTCTGCGAAAAATGCTTGGAGTAATAGTTTTCTGTACTCATTTAATTTTTTCTGTTCTCCGCTTTGGAGCTAAAATATTATTTCTCCTCCAACCTTGAAATCCTGGCGTTTCCTGGAGAGGTGCTATGAAAGTTTGATTTGTGCACCTCAGGAAAAAAAGCCACGTTTTCAGAAATGGTATGAGATTTGTGCTCAAATTAGAAAAAAAAAATTATAGTTCGCCTAAAAATATGCCTTATTTTCTCATAATTAAAAATCTTTTGTGTTTGATATTCAGAGCTCTCGCTTATTTCGGGCTACATTAGGTCAAGCAATGAGTGGCGTTAGATATGTTTAACTTACGACCATAGCTCCCATTTAGACATAGGTGTTATTGAAAAAGCAAAGTAAAATCTTGAATTGAGGGGACCCCACCCCATTCTTGATTTCAATTTTTGACGAGTTCCAATCTGCTGCTAAATGAACATAAATTATTATTTAGGGGTTTACCTTAATAAAGGGTGATTTCTTAGCTATTTTCTTTTTGGAAACACTGGTTTAAACAGCACAACAACAGTTTTGTTTCACTATCAAACATCTTCAGTTTGGTCTATAATTTAACCATGAATCGTCTTACAAACGAACAACGCTTGCAAATTATTGAATTTTATTATCAAAATGCGTCATCTGTTAAGAAAGCTCATCGCGCGCATCTTCCAAAAAATTATGTTCAGCGACGAAGCTCATTTTTGGCTCAATGGATACGGAAATAAGCAGAATTGTCGATTTTAGAGTGAATATCTGCCAGACGAATTGCAAGATCTACCAATGTAGATCTGGTGGAAGCTGGTGGCATCATTGGACCGTACTTCTTCAAAGATTATGCGAATCGCAACGTAACTGTGAATGGTAAGCGCTACCGTGAGATGAGATCCAACTTTTTTTTGCCCAAAATGCAAGAGCTTGACTTGCATGACATGTGGTTTCAACAAGACAGTGTCACATGCCACACAGCACGCGCAACAATGGACTTATTGAGAGGCAAGTTCGGTGAACATTTTATTTCACGTTCGGGACTGGTCACACACGTGCGATTTAACGCCTTTTGACTATTTTTTGTGGGGCTATGTTAAAGCTCATGTTTATACAGACAAAAAAGTGACTCCACGAATGATATCCTAGGGGAGATCCGACGTAAAAACGCCCTTGGCAACCGATGTTACTTCGGTTTGTCAAAACAACTGGGCTCGAAACTCCTGACTCGAAGGACCAAAACTGTGCTCTACAAAACTCTCATCCTGCCAGTCCTGCTTTGTTGAGCCCTAAGCTGGACACTAAGCAAAACTACAGAGCTGATTATTGGTGCCTTCGAAAGAAAAACTCTACGTCGGAACGAACTCTACCAAATGTACCAGGATGTGGATGTAGTCCGGCAGACAAAAATCCGTCGACTACCCTGACTCGGCCCATGGACACCAACGCTCTGGTCTTCGAATACGAGCCTCCTGGTTCGAAAAGGAGAGGAAGACCGAACCGCCGGTTGCGGATGTAAGACAGCTTGGCCTTGATGACTACAAGCAGCGTGCACAGGACCGTCACCGATGGAAGGCAGGAATTGCTCAGGCTCGGACCCTTCATGGTTCGTATGCCTGATAAGTAGTCGTTGTGACTGTAGCGTCTGTCACCCTTTAGTTTTGCTTTTCATTAGTTCTTGTGATGATTTTTCTGAAACAGTATTTAGATTTAACTTAACTTTTAATTTGCTTTAAACTTCACTAGAATGTCTCCTATCACTGGCTGTCAAAGACGAACTGGCTAATCAGTATGTTCAGTTGTAATCAGTTGTCGCTGACTTATCAAGCGGTTTTTCAACATTTTATGGATTATCTAGTCGAACAGAAAAATTGACAAACTTGCAACAGCATCGAGCTTCGTTAACAAATATAATAATTTCAAAAATTAAATTGTTACCCTTCAAATGCACTCTCCTACTGATTTCCTCTCTTGAGAGACTAGTTTAAAGTAGATATTTCCAAAATCAGAGAAACTATGACGGAAGTAGTTGTTGTGCAATAAATTTGAAGAAAACCAGAACGCAGCAATATTCTTGAATGCACATCGAAGAAAAGAAGCGAAGAAGTATTTTTGAAACTTCTTGTCAAAGTATTCTCCGTCGAAAGTTTACCACTCAGTAGCAGGTCTTCAAAAACTCACATGTACATTTTTGTCCCCGCACGGGTACTCTTACGGAATGTGAAAGTTGCAGCCAACTTTTTATTAGAGTACACGCTTCACTTGAATAAGTAAAAAATGCCATCTTCCAACTTGCTCACGTGACCTTGTCCCAACCACAATGCACAGGTATAACTTTCAACTAGTTGTTGAAAGTACCGATTGTCATTCTGCTTCAGTGTTCATCTGAAAATGAAGTTAATTGGCGCACTTTAAAGGCACGCAAGTGAGTTTGAGTGTCGCTGGAGGACTCTAGGAGCTAATTAAGCGATATGATATAGAGGCCTTATCGATTTCAAACACTAGGCTTATAATGTGCATTCTTCAAAAGTTTTATTTATGTTCAATAAGCTAATTTAATGGACTTAAGCCCTCCAGTTGGACCACCTCTTGATTTCGTTGTACAAGTTGGTTCCGGGGCATTCAGTTGAACCGACCTGTCGGTGTCCGTACAAAGTGTAGCTGGAAGACAAGTATCCCTGAGAGACGGCATAGGCGAGCAATTCCTTAGCGCTGGCGATTTGAGCGGCGGTGGGGGTGTTGTCTGAAGCAATATAATTTCGTTTAGCACTCAATGGAAGCAGTATGAATTTCAGAATTTATCACTCACTGTTGTAGTTGCCGATGAACATGATGCCGAGGGCCTTGCTGTTCCAGTTGGTAGCATGGGCTCCCTGGACTCCGAATCCACGACCAGCATAGATGTAGCCATCACCGCCGATACCGAAGTTGTAGCCAATATCAGCCCAGCCCAGAGAGTCCATGTGGTAGGATTGCATGTTCCTCATTTGAGCCTTGCAGGTATCCATGGTGCTGCAGTAGGCACCAGCCGAGTGATGGATGACGGCGTATCCCAAGTACTTGGAGACGTATGTGGTAGAAGTGGCCGAACGTCCACCCCATTGGGACTTGCTGATGATGGTGATGCCGAAGATTCCTTGGGCACCTGTTGAGAAATGAGAGGAGTGTGCTTAAGTGTCCAAGCGCGTGCCTGTGACGATGGGTACTTACAGCAGAGAACTGCGAAGAAAGTGAGAAGAGCCTTGCTGACCATTGTGATGTGTTACCGAACGAGTCTGATGCCCTCCCAAAGAAGCGCGGCCTCTTAAATACTGATCCACTGGGCAGATGTAAACACAGATTAGCTGTCTATCTTATCAGCTGAGCTCTTCTTGATTTTTGCACACCAAAGTGTGATCTATCGACAGATTGCAATTCCCCCATGACTTGCGGGGAATGTTTAATTAAAGTTTTTTTTTTTTCTAATTGCGTGGTGTGAATTGAACTCAGATTCCTCCATCTGATCGGAATTCACTTAATAATTAATTTGAGTATCGATCAATCAATTGATTACATATCATATTACAACCTCTGTATCGATTAGTACCATTCACTAAAGATAACGGTCTTATAGACACGGTACTTAGCTCTAGGGGGCGATAAAGTGCTTTAATTTTCAAAATGGGATTACCCTAAGATGTTACGTCATTGGTGATCAGCGTTCAGCGTGACGTTCGTGGGTGGGCTGTTGTTTTGTAAACAATTGTAGATGACATTTTATCAAGAAGATCACATATTCTAATCAGAAAATTGGGATTATTTTTTATTTTGTTATTGATTTTAATTTAGTTCGCCAATCTATTTGCTTCCTGTGTTCCCATTTTGCTCAGTGATTTTGTCTATCTCTGCAGAATTTTTGGAATGGGTATTAGAACGGCCATCATTCAATAGACGAGGGAATCTCTTAGGTCTAGCAAGAGTGCGAAAGAGTCATCATTCGTCTTATGGAGACGGCATTGTACATAAACGCGAAACTGATTCAATGGCTCTGCCGAGTGATGACACCGAAAAGTGTTCTGATATTGTTCTACTCAGTCTACAATCTATATGATGGCTTCTGATCGAGAGTGGGCATAGTTGTTTCGTAGTGAGGAGAAATGAGTGAACTCCGTCGTTTGAGCCCGGTTTAATGTCGCTACGACCTATAGGTTTGAAGTTAGCAAGTTTAAGTAGTCAAAATTGAATGATTTTAAGCAGCTTTTAGCTAAAAATGTACAATTTTACAAAATCGCCAATATCTTAAAACTAAGCCCTTTCGGGGATTATGAATGTGGTATCCCCTTCGACACTTGCTGATGACAGCATTAACAATGTCATGTTATATACATTCTTAACATCGGTTGTTAAATGAACAATAACGTCACAAATCCCGGCGCCAGGTAGAATGTTTCAATTAAGAATGTCACAGCAAAGTCAAGATAGAGGAACCTGAATTGAAATCGAACAAAGCAGAATTGTTCAGCAGCTGAGCATATGGTCGGAGGAAAGCATACTAGACGAGTGAAATCTCAGTATCGTTTACCTGAAGGAGACCTCTTTGACTGCGCCAACTAAAGAGGGATATGTCGGCTAAACATTGCTTTGTTTCTACCGCTTTCTGCACTCGCATGGAGCTGCAGAGAATTCTCGCTCCTCCGTCAAGTTCGGTGACGAGCTCAATGTCAAAATATGTTTTTGGCAAGGCGCCACGCTGTCATGTGACTTCTTCAATTTTATACTTGAGAAGATCGTGCGAAACTCAAACGTAAACACTAGAGGCACGATCTTCTAAAAGTCCGTTCAATTGCTTGCTCCCGCGGAGGACATTGACGTGATTGGACGAACACAGGGAGCCGTCAATGAGACGTTTGCTGGCATTGAAGCGGAAGGGATTATAATTAGAAATTTGATCAAGGACTTCGTCCACCTCGGCTCTGCAGTAAACAGAGGCAATAACACCTGTACCAAGATTAGGCGCAGAATTAATCATTCCAATTGCTGCTTCTTTGGGCTCAAGTACAGAGCTATCTATCGAAACACTAAATTGACTTTTTCTAATACTCTGTTCATCCCTGTCCTGCTCTATGGCGCAGAGACATGGACGCTGTTGAAAGCGTATGAAGAAGCTCTTGGTCGTTTTGACCATTAATACCTGCCGATAAATGTTTTACAAAATAGCACAACACCAATTAATCATTTTAATTTTTTAGATAAACAAAAATCATTTGACTAAAAACCACAAATATTTAATTACGACAATTACGAGCAGCAATCTATTTCGCTTGTTGACTATTAGTCGGTTCCCAATATGTATCAATAGAAATATTGACTGGGTAGCGTTTTATAAGCAAATATTTGGTTACCCAATTTGTGAAGCCACACTATGTCTGTTACAGTTTCAAATACCTGAGTTTGTTGACGTTTTCAAACAAGTGCACATTCTGATTGCTTGATATGTCATTTGAATTATATCTTGGAATTGAGTGAAATGTACAAGTGCACCCTTGCAAACTAAACCATGTTTTTATATATGTCGGGTAAGCATGTAAGTGGTGTTTTCATTTTTATTGGTGGACGGGCGCATTCACAAGAATGAGGACGCAGTTCTCCCAGGTACTAGCAAATGCTTTGGTACAGGAAGTGATCACTTGCTCTAAAAAAGCATTGAATGCAAAATATTTAACTTACTCCAATATTATATTAAACAAGATTTTCACTATTGCACTACTTATTTTTGCAGTCTCTGTGATGAGTTATAATGAAGTCACATGTCTCAATTTCTGCGAAAATTGTGTTAACACATTCAATGAGCGTTTATCAATTGGATATTTCAGAGAAAATTGTCCAGCTTCCCAGAATAAACTGTGCAACTTCCAACCACATACCGCGCTCCGTCAGAAGACACAAAGAAGGCTTTAAGAATGGCGTTCAAACTTAATTTACACGGATGAATGGCCGTCTGGAAACATTCAGAAATTATGGTCCGTTTTAGAAACAATTACTTGCGCTATGCGACACCCAAATATAGAATTTTTTGGATAATTTCCGAATGGATGTGCGGTGGGCTGCAATTGATGACCATATCGTCGTCGCCAGCAGAGCACAAATTTGTAACCATTTAATGAATGCGTTGAAAAAAAATTCAATCGTACTGCTTTTATCATGTACCACTTTGCATTAGTGTCTACTATACTTTAGGATCTTAGTAAGACCATCAGGACGGCATAGTCCTTAAGGTGAAAAAATGATCTCTCCATATTAAAATTCCCTGATTTATTAACAACATAATTTAAATAAATATTTCCATAACCGTTACCTATCTGTTCTTTTCATGCGCAGGAAGTTCTGTTTGCGGGCATTCCAGCTTGGAACAACAAAATTGACTCCATTAGCAAGTCTTCGTTCAGTTATTTGGTTCCGTAAGTATTTTAATTTCTGTGTATAATTTGACATTTAGCTATGACGTATTCGATTCTTTTTCTGGTGAGGCTTATTTGTCTTGTTTACGATAAGCACCAAATTTGTCAATTATGTCATCACAATATTGACATAAAAAATCGAATGTGCAGAGGATGTGCCATTATAAATATTACTTTTTAATTGACAATTTTGCAGACGTTACGATTATCAATCACTGTTCTGTTATTGAAAAGAACATAATCCTCTGAATCACAGCACAATAAACGTTTTAAATACACAAGCGTGGACATGGTCAGAACGTGAGACATTAAAATGACTAAGGATGAGGTGATGGACGATATAAGTGAGTTTATATGCAACAATAAAGACATCGTTGTCATTTATTGATTTATTGAATATAAGGGTAGTATTCAATAAGAAAAGTGCCTGCAAATGCTCTAACAGAAGCTGTGCAGCGTCGAGGGCTGTATAGGAAATCATGCGGCACATTGCCTCATAAACGGAGGATTTATTAAATCGTTACACCGGACAGGTCTGCATTTTGGGACACATGTAATTTAAAAATTAGGTCCGACTCTTTCTTTTAAACATTCCGTCTGCTACGTCCCATGAGGCTGGTTATATCGATAATATCTGTCTTGTATTCCGCAAGGATGTTTTCTAGTTTATGAGCGACAGCGGAGAGTAGAATGCCCTTACTCTCCAATACACCCGTATATTATGTTATTATGTCTGAACTTCTAAGGTCATACTTAGGCCACGCTTAGTAATTACTCCTAATTTCGTAGCCATTTAAGCTTGCAATTGCTTACGCTAAATAGTAGCCTCCAAGTTTGTACCTATGTATTGTCCAAGCACTACAGGAGGTGATTTCTTCTCTTCTTCATCCGTGCAGTTTCTGCAGAAGTCGATTTATGCGAAACCTAACTTGCGGGCATGAATGCCGATGACAGTGTCTGGTTATGCTGGCCATTAGTGTCCTAAGCGAGGGCCTGCTTAGTCTGGGCAGACAGATCTCCTTTACTTTGAAGAAGAAGGTGCCTTCTAGCCATTTGTGATTGTTGTTTCATTTGAGTGAATATTAAGAAGATGGTGGGCTATAGCGATAGGCATAGAGGATGAATCTCCTCCTGGTGCTAGGGAAGACCTAGCACTGTGCGAGTTCGTCGACTTTGAAACTGCCCAATATGTTACAATTACAATACTCAGCAATCCAGTTGAGTAGCAGTCTGCAATATACAAAAGTGAATTTATACGTGGGCTTATTTTTGGCCTCCACACAATCACCAAACTGGACGTATTAGGCATGCGCCATCTTGCCGCGGCACGAGTAGGCTTAACTTTAATATCTTATCTCACCGAAAAGTGGAACCAATCTTTGCACAATACTCGCGAAAGCAAGATATTTGCGCTTGATATTTTTAAAGCATTTGACAGAGTTTGGCATCTAGCTCTTTTGTCGAAAATGCGTGCTTATGGTGTTGATGAATCTCTGCTTCTATGGATTATAATTTCACGACCCTGCCCTTCGGATGTAGTATTGGAACGGCAGCGTATGTTAAGCACATTGAATTCGGATCTGGACAGCATAATTAACTAAGGTTAGAAGAACAGAGTGGAATTTAATGCTTCCAAAACTGAATGCTGTCTGCTGTCTCTAAAGCGAACGCCTGATAATCAGCCATTATCCATGAATGGCGCTTGTATCGACGAAACCAGAAAACTCTCCATCCTCGGTATGTGCATCACCACAACACTTAATTGGAACGATCACATATTCGAGGTCGCCAAAAATGCTGCTAAATGTTTAGGTTTCCTTAATCTATGCAAGAAATATTTTATCCCCTCTGATTTGGTTTTAATTTTATATCTGGTCTGGTGCCCCCAAGACCACCTTGCACCTACTAGATAGAATCCAAAAGTGAGCGATAAAACTTATACGAGACAACGATATCGCGGGATCATTAGACTCGCTTGAACATCGAAGTACCGTGTCTTCCTTGTTCGTGTTTTATCGTCACTTTAACAAACGATGCTCAAGTGAGCTAGCCAACTGCATTCTTCCTCTACTTGAATTTATCCGCAATACACCACTCTCCAGGAATGCAAATCATACCTTTAAGCCTGCTTTCTGACGCACAGTGAAATTTAAAGACGCGCACCACACGAATATGGAATGCTCAGATGTTTAGGACCAATTTGCACAGGTACCTCCTCCCTCTCTCTCCCTCTATACCCCGGACAATTAAGATTATTATTTAGCCCTTGAGCACGCGCAAATTATAAAAAAAACTCATCATAAGCCTACGGTGTCGCGGCATGCTGGGAGTACACTATCTCAGCCACATCGAGCACATGGACAAGAGAGCTTCAGAAAAGAGAGTCTTCGAATCCGAGCCGAGAAGGAGAGTAAGACCGAACCAATTCATCGCGGACGTATGTAAGGCAGCTTATCGATGGAACGCAGTAATTGTTTGGCATCGGAAAATTATATATGAAAATAAAAACTTATTTCCCCAAAAGTTAAAAGAGGTACTCCTCGAAACGGATGCTTAACCTAAACTCCCTTCACCTACAATCGCACACTACCCACGTCAAAACTTGGAGAAGCATCCGAAAAGATCTGCACAATTTCTCAGAAACATTAAACTTAATAAACTTAATAAACTGCCATTGAAGCAGTAACTATACCGGCAACATTGATTCCTAGAAGCAAAAACCGAAAAAATTGCTGAATCAACAACATGTCAACGCGATGCACAGTGGTGTATTTGACCCCAAAACATGGCATAAACTTCGAATATAAGCACGTCACCTGCTTGTGGGTTCTAAAATGTTTTGCTACTACTTACACGTAAATTTGAAGGGTTTCTGGGCAGGTGGGAAGTTTGGCGGTTGGCGCAGGGTTGGATCTAAAATTGTTTGTTCCTTCTTCGTTATAAATTAAATTTTTAATAATTCAAAAAACTTGGAATCTGCAGGAAATAGCAATCACTAGAAAAAGTGCTTTGGAATTAATTCTATTCTATTAATCTACTTTGTTAATATGGTAAATTTTGGTAAAATTATATCAAACAAATTGAAACTCACTGTGATGAAACACACACACTTAGACAAAAAAGCAGACCAATTCGATTTGCATAACTCCACATTATACGCAATAAATCGTCGAAATAACCTGATTTCAAATCGAATTAATTCCAACAGGCGCAAAAAGACGCAGCCAATCTTTTCTCTGCGATTAGAAGACATTTTAAGGTACAAAATCAAAACAAAAGTCGATCTGCGAGTCTCGTCAATCATTCAAAATCATTCAATAGGAACAGCTATTGGCGAATCGTCACAACTCTTGTTAGTCAAAACACAAGAAAACACTTCGTACAGTAGTATGCTATTATTATTTGTTCAGCACAAACCTTCGGAAGTAGATTCCATTTCAAACTAGGTCCAATTAACTTTCCAAAAAAAAGCACGTACAAATGTTTCATATCAAGCGCTCTAAACTGCACGCGTGGTCTAAAAAGATTGTGACTCTACGTTTTGTTTTTCTGATAGCTACACTATTTTACTTACTCTGCTTATCTATTTTTCTTGAGTTGAGTTCAAAAGGGGCTTATACCACGTTTTGGTGTCAAATAATCCACTGCGCGATTGTACGTTTCTAAAAATGTCAAACAAATCAATTCGGCTTTAATTTCAGTTCTATTTGGCACAGCAAACTAGGTAGTAGCCGTACATTATTTTTTCTATTTCTTTTTTTCAAAGTTCTCCTTTTGAGATTACCTTAGTTGTAAAGTCCGAGGTGGACTAGGACTTCCCCAATTAGTAGCATCAAGCAACAATTTTTGTACTAAATCTCCACATCTAGTTGGATGAAGCCTTTGTTGTCCTCTGCTCAGGTATCTCACTAACTCTGACTCTAAAACCGCTTACCCTCATAAAGTTACTCAACCGCTAATAAAATGCACTCGTAAAATTTTATTTATTTTCCTCGCTTAAATTAAGCCTTCCAGTTGGGCCATTTCTTGATTTCGTTGAACAAATTGTTCCCGGGGCATTCGGTCAAGCCTACTTGCCTGTGACCGTACAAGGTGTAACTTGATGCCAGATATCCCTTGGACACAGCGTACGCAAGTAATTCCTTGGCCTTCGAGATTTGTGTAGAGGTTGGACTATTTTCTGAAAAAAAAAAATACAAAACATAATTTTCACATCAAACACAGGGTCCATCAACCAAACTGTTGTAATCTCCGATGAACATGATGCCAATAGATTTGCTGTTCCAATTCGGGGCATGGGCACCGAGCACACCAAAGCCACGACCTTCGAATATGCTGCCATCACCACCAATTGCGAAATTATATCCAATGTCCGCCCACTTTGTCATGTGATAGTCTTGTATGTTCCGCATCTGTGCCTTACATGTGGCTAAAGTATTGCACGAGGCTCCGGCCGAATGATGGATCACTGCGTATTTCAGATTAGACGAAAGGGCGCTCGTCGAAGTGGCCTTACGTCCACCCCATGCTGATTTACTGACGATGTTGATGCCAAATATGGCCCGCGAATCTGCGAATTCAGGGTTTCCCATTGTTAGTCTGTTGTCAGTTCCATAAATTCGCATGACTTACAGCACAGCACGGCTAACACGGCTGGAATCAGATTAACACCACTCCGCATTTTGACTGTGAATACTCCGTGGGATTTTCAAATTTCGGCTTATATAGTTTTTAATTGGAAAAAATATTTGTTTATCGTATTTAATTAAGTTCTTATGATGCAATGAACTGTTTACCCAAGTGGTTGTTCTTCAAACAATTAATTGTTCTTTTTCCCTCGACTCTATTTGAACAAGACTTTATTTAAACAGAAACAGTCGTTTATTCAGAACAAAACAATGCATTCTCTGGAAGCTATAGAAGCCTTCCCTAGTTAGATTAGGTCTTATTTATGCGACAATAGAGATCGTTCACGCTGACCTGGTCACATCCAAGCAGCTCCCTCTCTTACCGATTAAATCACTGCAATAAGCCAGGTTGAGTTATGTATGTCCCTTCCACTCGATGCACGCCTCGTGCCCGTTGCCCCACAGTGGGAGAGTCAATAATTCTTTTAACTGGAGACACTGTCTATACTCCTCACATGGTTTATCCAACTGGATTCGTTGACAACGAACTGCATTTACCCCTTTTTCACTGCGTTCAATGTTAACTAGATGTGATGAAGAGCTTATTCGCTCGAAAGCAGGAGCGTTGCAATGTAGAGATTTTTTGTATTTACTGGAGAAGACCTTACTATTCAAATTAAAACACTTGCTCCTTTGTTAAATTGTTAAATAGAGGCTGAACCGCTTTGTTATTTCATTTTTGACATTTTATTTTAATGAACCTTAATATGAATATTTAAGCGAATAGTTGGACTGTAGTCCAGGACTATAAGTCACACATATCCACAGTTGGATTGTAGGCGTATAACCCACCCAAGTGGATCGTAGATCTACACGAAATGTCACTTATTGACAAAGGTGTAGTTTCGATGGATCATACTAGGGCTATAATTGTCGCCTGGCAGACAGTTGTTGACATAATCTTAGCGGAGCGACGAAGTTGCGTAAGCGGTTAAATTGTGCAGGAAAAAAGGTTAAGATCCTGTTCCCGAACGAAGCGTCCATTTTTTCAAGTCATAAGTGTGTTTGTGTACTTATGTCCCACTTTGGGTTTTCATTTGTGGACATATTTCATAAAAGATTACGGACTTATGACCCTGCAAGGTAATGACGTACCCAGATTTACAATCGAAGAAGTGAAGAAGTCGGCCAAAGACTCAACCAATTGAAGGACAGATGGGCCGTAAGAGATACCCATCGGTTTCGGAGAAGCATTAGGTTGAAATGGCTTAGCATGTCACTCCCGGCGTGAACACACTCATGTATATCGCGATGTCAGAGTGGTGCTATAGCCCTTAGAGGGTCAGGGTCCTGCTTCTTAGCAACCACTTGCTTTGTGCGTTCTCTGACAAGTGACGAGACCTACACTTGTCTAGTCATTCATTCATCATCGCTATGGAATTACTACATTTCCCAATTCATGCGCGGTGGTGTATGACGACAAGTATCATTCTTTCGTTACAATTTTACACTTTGCTGTCAATGTGCGTGGAGAAATTACACACGTAGTTATATCTCAGATCGAGTGAGAAACAGTGCATTACTCACTGACAATGGAGTCATCAAATTGATGATCAAACTTCTTTGCAACGAGCACTTGATGTGTGGTAAGATGTTCTGGAAGAGACAGGCTCTGTACAGGAGTTGTACGTCTGGCCGTCACGCATTAACGACTCACAATATTGGACATAGTACAAAAAGTATGAGGGCAAATTAAACGCAAACTGAAATTAAGATGCTTCCCATGAGTAAAAAATGCGAACAAAGGCTTATTAAAAAAAATCTTTATGCACCAACCTCTAATAGCTTCCATGCTGAGGAAGGTTCTACCATCATCCCCAAAGTAACCTAGCTTCTTACAAAAACCTGAGGAAACCCTTAGTCTCCTTGTCGATACGCACTTTCCGGGCAACTTTTCAATTAGAGCCGTATCTTTTCCCGTGGCGTTGTGGGTATGTGCGTCGACCCCAACCTCGATGTCGTAGGTTCGATTCCTGCTCTGAGCGACAAGAATAATTTTCACGACCCCACCTCTTCCGAGTCACTGACAATGCTCAAGGAGTATTTCCTGTCTAGAAAAAGCTTCTCAAACTTGGCCGTTCGGACTCGGCATTAAACTGTAGGTCCCTTCCACTCGTGAGAGAACAATAGCACGCACAACACGAGTGGTTGCTGAGAAGCTAGGCAACCTGTACGTGGTGTAGCGCCACCTATATATGGTATATATATACATATCTCTTCCAAAAAAATCCATGCTATCACACTACTGTCATGTTGGCACGGACAAGCTTTAAACCCTTCAAGTCAACAGGACCTGACGGCATCATCATCATCGGTCTGCCTATATTTCTTGAGGTCGAGTCCGTAAAGCGGAGCAGTAGGGAAGTCGTAAAGTGGGAATGTGATCATGATCCATCACTATAACCCAGATCATAATCTTGACGAAATAGAAAAGAAAAGGTAGATATGAATGTTGCTTTTTAGGTCGTTGGATATTAAATCTTAATAAATTACATCTTCGTATGTGCAATTTTATAAATAGGTGTGGTTTCAGGGTAGTCGCATAATTGCGTGTCTGTTTTGAGACAATATCGGACGGAGAGATGAGAGGAAAGAGTTTGCAAAATTTGCCTGACATCTAATTTTATACAACTCTTCCATGTGCTCAGCCCGATCCAAATGTCTACAAGCAGTTAAATTACAAACACTTAGGTCTGTATCGAGAAGTAGCGATGGCAATAAGCAGCTTCAGAATGTGGTCTGTGAACTCTTGCCACAACTGTGATTCATGGCGTGGTCTTGTGCACTGCCACTTTCATTGCCATATCACCGAGTAGTCATTGTCACAGAAAAGCATCCCCGACCTCTAAACCTCTGCTGCTCGTAAGAGAACATTCGCAAGCACAGCACGAATGAAAAATCCACAAACACTGTTCTTTTTTGCAATAACCATTTATATAATTCAAAGTAGAAATCTACTTAAATCACTTTAAGCCTTCCAGTTGGACCATTTCTTGATTTCAGCGAACAAGTTGTTTCCAGGGCACTCAGTTGAGCCTACTTGACGATGTCCATAAAGAATGTAGTTTGGCGATAAGAATCCACTGGACACAGCATAGGCGAGCAATTCCTTTGCCTTGGAAATTTGGAGGGCAGTTGGGGTGTAGTCTGAAAGGGAAAACCAATTGGCATTAATTTATCCATGCTCCAGAACGTGTGAACAGCTCACTGTTGTAGTTTCCCATGAACATGATGCCAATGGACTTGCTGTTCCAGTTGGTTGCATGTGCACCGACAACGCCGAAGCCGCGACCCTCATAGATGTTGCCATCCCCACCAATGCCGAAGTTGTAGCCGATATCGGCCCAGCCCAAGGTGTCCATGTGATAGGTCTGCATGCTCTTCATTTCCGTTTTGCATGCGGCCATTGTGCTGCAGTAAACTCCAGCCGAATGATGGATGACAGCATAGCCCAGGTACGACGAGAGTTGGCTCTTAGAAGTAGCTGTGCGTCCGCCCCATTGTGACTTGGTGATGATCGTGATGCCGAAGATTCCTTGTGCACCTGCATAAATGAAATGTTAATTTTTACTTTATGTGCGCTATTCCTTTTGCATCTATCGCCTTACAGCAGAGCACTACGAATACTGCTAGAATTGCCTTGCTGACCATTTTGGTAACTTGTACGGTTTTCTGTGTCAACCAAAGTTGGGCGTTTGCCTTAAATACCTTTTTGGAAATCGGCATTTCTTCCTTTTTGAAGCGTATCTAATCGTTTTTGTGTAATTTATTACGAATTGAACACTAAATTGAATTATTTATGAAATGCGTTCACTTGGGGTCGTATTCCGCGAATGTTTTTTGTTAGATATCGAATTCAAAAGTACTACGCCACGAATGTGGTCATAAATTACTACTTAACGAATTGTGGGGAATTCTCACTTTTGTTTTCTCCAATTGTGAACGGGAGTTGTGATTTTAGAAATTTCAGTTTTAGGCGTTATTTAATCTTTGACTTCATTTACGACGAATGTCGTGTGTTGCTGTTTTTTTTTTATTTTTGAATTAACTTGATTGAAGATTTGGGTTGGACTAGGAAGAGCATCAACGAAGGTGTGAGTGTGTTAAGCTGCGGACTGTTACCAGGCGGACTTCAGCCAAATAGGAAGTCTCGTAAAAATAAATTGGTGCTTGCTGTAAAGTTATTATTCTAACGTAAGCCCCTCAATCCTTCGAGAAGGTAGGGTGCCCTATGAGCAAGGAGCAGTGAATTTCCTCATCTATTCGCCATCTATCAAATCATTGTGATACTTGTCGCAAGGACGTACTGGTCTATATGACGCGACGCTTACTGAATTCTGCTCCTGTTCAAACAGAGTGTAAATAGTGAGCGACTGACGTTGAGTGTCGGAAAGCCATAAGGCGTACACCTCGATCGCAATTACCTGGTATGTCATAATGTATCGGCACAACAGTTTCATCAAGGAACAGAATACACCTAAGCGAAGGCTTCCAAGAGAACTATATCTCATCCAGGCACTTGACCGCAGCTTAGCCATTTTACTAATGTACGTATAGTGATACTTCTTCCTGACAAAAAACTAAGACAGTGCATCTGATCTCCTTTTCCTTTTGTAAAAATTCGCAGATTACCATTTTATTATTCTTTTAATGGCGCTACAGTTGGACAGTTGTTATTTTCCACCACCATTGGTTTCATGGGCATCCTCTATTGCGATGTCCAACTGGTTCGTAGTCGAAGATTCTTCGGGCTGGAGTGATGTTGTCAATGCGCTTAGTCATTTTAGGCCTTAAGTCTGTAGACGCCTGACTAGATTCATGCCTCTGTACAGGCCGCCCAGTGCATGTCTGATTCTTTTTCTCCAGAAACCATCAACCCAATCAGGACCCAAGATTGAACGACGAGATTGATGGCGACGGGCAAGAATTATTCTGCGTTTATTCTGACTGTTCTGATGTTTGTACCATCGACTTAGAAACTGGAACGACGAAGTTCACTACCCAGCGCCTGATAACTACACTTACAGTTCAGTTCAAACCTCGCGCTTACCACACCATCCATGCCACAACTGATATTTTGCGCACCGAATTCCCAAATCGTGTTATCAGCTGTCCTGGCAATGTCAGTTAGCTGCCTACGAATTCCGGGCTGTTTTTGTGGTGAACCTTGAAGGACCGATGTTTTTTCAACGATCCGAAAACGACTCTAGTACTTAAGGCTAATTTCATCCAAGAAATCCGTAAGCTACAGCCCGAAACCATCAACAAGGTCTTGGAAAATTGGGGTTACAAAATGCGCCAAGCCATCACGAATGAATTAGGTCTAGTTACTAATAAGGCCATAATACATGCAAAAATGAACTATTTCCTTTGATTGTAATAGACGCCTTCCGCCACACACGTCACATAAATGTACACAATAATTTTTCATATAGAAGAAAAATGAATTGCGACGATTAAACTGAGTTCAGCATACATTTTTCATACATTAATCATAAATATGTTCAAGTCCGATTTAAGTTATTCTAAAGATCAGATCAATCCCTTATTGCAGCGCTGCATTTTGTTAAGCCGCATGATGTTTCTCCACACCCATATTTCAAGCACAAAACCCTGCAACTTAATTCACCCTATAACTATAACCAAAGGTGGCCATCGTTTTCGAATTAAGTCAAGTCATCGTTATTTTTTACCACCAGGTGATGAGTCTTCTCCCCCACACACACGTGATATCCAGTATCAGTTAATGAATTAGCAAATCACTTCCATCTAACCAAAAGCTAATCAGTCATTCATTCGACTGCTGATCAGATATTTCATAAATTTCTATTACCGATAACTTCTGTCAATTTATCACTAAGAGCACCTGGGCAATATTAAATATATGTCGTGTGCTTAAAATTTACATTAGCAATCTATCCATCTGACTGTCGATTAAAGATACTCTAGATATCTGAGCTTCTTCTCATTTCTTATCTAGTTTATTGGGTTTTGTGGTTACGTATTTCTTTGTGAAGACTGGTGTTCCCTTGGAAATAATTGATATTATATTATTTTCTTTTGGTAATATGAGGTGATCATTTTGGGAGTGTGGTGGTCAGACGCAGAAGTAGGTGTGGCGACGTATACGCCGGGTGCTTACACGCAATCACGACACGAACAACTTTTATGCATTTCGAGTCATTGGAAATGTGCTATAGATATTTATTCAGTTGAGAATTGAGATGCCTAAAGTCTCAGCCAGCTCAATACGGAATTTCCAGCGTAACAATAGTATGGATTATGTCTCTGTATCTAGCCCCTCGATCTGTTCCATCGCTTGTACTTTCTAAGTCCGTGTTAATGATGGCGAGTACTAAATTGCGAAGGATGGAATCAGAAATAAAAAAAAAACATTGTTCTGAGAATAAAGTCTTCAGATAGGAGAATCTACAGACTCAAGTGCTTTTGTAATACAAATAACAACATGCCTCCAGTCACTATGATCTCTTGCCAGTCTGCATCGATTGTATGTACCACCTTGTGAGTAGACATCTTATGTTGCGTTGTCCCACAGGTGAATCTGGGCCTCAACTAACAATCCTCTCCAGACAGCACGATCTTTCATCAGCTGCGCACACCAAGTTGGTTGAAGTCTTTCTCCATTTGTGTGCGCCATCTCGTTCGAGGATGTCCTCTGTTGAGTTGTCCCAATGGCTCAGAATTGAAGTCTCTTCGGGCCGGAGCTGAGGCCTTGCTATCTTAAGCGTTGGATCCAAAGACGCTTAAGTAGGTGCATGCCGTTCTACAGTTCGTGGATGAACCTCGCCATCAATGCAAACAGGACCACAGATCGCACCCGGAACTTTTCTCTCAAAACAACCAAGAGCTTTTTCGTCTAGATCAGGACAAGTTTCGAGAAATGGCTTCGTTACTCAATTGGCAAAGAAGCAGCGATTGGCAAGAGAAATTCTGCGCTTGATCTCGATACTGGTGTTATTGTCCCTATTTGCTACAGTGCCGAGGTAGACTGGCCATTATGACGCTCCGTCCGAGACGTCGGTAATGTGCGTCCTTTCGTGATGACTGAATGTACTTTGTTTTGCCCTTGCTAACCAAGTATAATATTGAAGAACATAACAGCGTGTCGTCTTGCCTAAAACCTTTTTTGACACTGATGGTCTCGGTGAGTTCTCTCGACCTTGATGGAGTAGTGAGATTTCTAAATGATGGAGTAGTTTATTCGTGGCGTTGGGGGTATGTGCGTCGACCCAACCTCGACGTCGTATTTTCGATTCCTGCTCTGTGCGACGAAAACATAATGTTGTATATGTATATGTATATTGTTGCTCCACTAGGTACAATCTCGTTGGTGGGTAAACCCGTCTCATTCAGCTTTTTGATGTGGCTCTCTGATCAGACACTGTCTAAGTCCTTTTCCACATCTAGAGAGCATGCAACGGTGCCTTGATTTCCTTTTTGGTATTGCAACAATTCCACTTGCTAGGAATGTAGAAAATGTTGATACATAATGATGGTGAGGAGAATCATCACTCTTTGTGGCATGTGCTTATACATAATAAGCAAGCAAACACCCTACCTACCTTCCTATTAGTATCGGTCTAACAAATGCTGTGAGTTTCGAAAGTTGTCCAACATATGACCAGCGTAAACACCATTAGACAGTACTTCTGCCAGTTAGCTGTGAATCACAATTTATAAAGTACAGCAGCAATCGATTCCAAACACTAAGCTTATAATGTGCATTCGTCAAAAGTTTTATTTATGCTCAATAAGCTAAATGAATGGACTTAAGCCCTCCAGTTGGACCACCTCTTGATTTCGTTGTACAAGTTGGTGCCGGGGCATTCAGTTGAACCGACCTGTCGGTGTCCGTACAAAGTGTAGCTGGAAGACAAGTATCCCTGAGAGACGGCATAGGCGAGCAGTTCCTTAGCGCTGGCGATTTGAGCGGCGGTGGGGGTGTTGTCTGAAGCAAATAATTTCGTTTAGCACTCAATAGAAGCAGTTTGAATTTCAGAATTTATCACTCACTGTTGTAGTTGCCGATGAACATGATGCCGAGGGCCTTGCTGTTCCAGTTGGTAGCATGAGCTCCCTGGACTCCGAATCCACGACCAGCATAGATGTAGCCATCACCGCCGATACCGAAGTTGTAGCCAATATCAGCCCAGCCCAAGGAGTCCATGTGGTAGGATTGCATATTCCTCATTTGAGCCTTGCAGGTATCCATGGTGCTGCAGTAGGCACCAGCCGAGTGATGGATGACGGCGTATCCCAAGTACTTGGAGACGTATGTGGTAGAAGTGGCCGAACGTCCACCCCATTGGGACTTGCTGATGATGGTGATGCCGAAGATTCCTTGGGCACCTGTTGAGAAATGAGAGGAGTGTGCTTAAGTGTCCAAGCGTGTGCCTGTGTCAATGGGTACTTACAGCAGAGAACTGCGAAGAAAGTGAGAAGAGCCTTGCTGACCATTGTGATGTGTTACCGAACGAGTCTGATGCCCTCCCAAAGAAGCGCGGCCTCTTAAATACTGATCCACTGGGCAGATGTGAACACAGATTAGCTGTCTATCTTATCAGCTGAGCTCTTCTCAATTTTTGCACACCAAAATATTAAGATGGCCGTCCGTCCTACTAAAGGCGACTGTTTAATTAATTTATTTTTATAATTGTCGTCTGCAGAGTGTCTATACCAAATTTGATAATGATCGAAACTGTTATAAGGTAGCGTGCCAATTCCATGGCCGCTTATCGATTTAAGGTATACATCGCGTGGTGTATGAAGGGTCTGCGAGCTTATCTATTGTCTGGCCACAACCCTATCACATTTTAGTCGACGCGTTTGCTTCACAGAGTGGAGGACTGCGTGATCGTATGACGTACTTTAAGTATTTTGCGTTCACGACTTACTATGTTGTGGGCAGACTTGGTTCTTGGGAGTTGTATCGAAATATGACAATGGAAGCGCAATGTTTTATTTTCATCTACTGACTCCTTTTTCCACATATTGAGGAAGCCAATATAAGTCGAAATCAGAGACAGAAGTGAATAAATGCTCTGAAGTCCTTTGACAAGTGCTTACACACAACTGCAAGGGAAAACGTACGAGCGACTTGAACTACTTGTCGTACGAGCCTCTACACTGCGCTACATATGCATGTGAATACATCATCTGATCAAATTGCACACACTACTAGCAAAGGACGATGATGTTATAAAGAATCGAGACATCAACATCAAGGCAACGGAGTGCTATCAAAGGGAACCATGAGCTTTGAAGAATATTTAGTTGATTGCCGCCCTACTGCATGGCGTTTGAGAAAAACATTGTAAAGCTATGGATATAGCGAGGGAAGACTAAGTCTTTTTTGGTAATTGCAAGTAGTTCAAGCAATTAATGACACCAACTCTGGCAGCAGTTCAAGGACCGTTGTGACGCATGGGGAATATGTCTGTGTACAATGTCAACATAACGTCTGTGAAAATTGCTTTCAAAACCGGTTCATAACGACAGGATGGCGCAGTTGTACGAGTGCCTACTCTTGGTTCCAGGGATCCCCATTTCGAATCCCAGTGAAAGCAAAAGTTAATATCATTTTATCTGATTTTCAAATCTGGACCAGACACCATTACCCGTTGGGATAAAATTAACAGAATTGGGTATCACAATTTACCAACATAATATAGCCGTCGACAAGACGAAAAGTTCTCTAATAACTTATAGCAGAAAGGTATAATAACGCGTAGTCTTGCATACTATTTGGATCATTTAGTCGATAGTACCAAATATGACAACTGCTGCACTTTTTTTTTAATTTTTAGGCTAAATGCAATTTAAAAACATATCTGTCATGCATTGAGCGAGTGAAAAATAATTCATTTAATTCATTAATAATAATATATATTAACATAGATGGCGCTAAAGCCCACAGAAGGCCGGGGCCTTGCTTCTCAGCAACCAGTTGTGTCTCACGAGTGGAGACGACCTACAGTTTCATGCCGACTCCGAACGGCTAAGTTTGAGAAGCATTTTCAAGACAGAAGTTCTCCTTGAGCATTGTCAGTAATTCAAATAAGGTGGTGCCGTGAAAATTATTTTTACTATTATAAATTTTGTTAGAATCGATCCAAGACGTCGAGGTTCAAGCACTTTGGGTCGACGTACATATGGTATGCACAACGCCACGGGCCACCACCATTCAATAAAATTACAATCTAAAAACTGAGGTTAATTCAACTGAATCGGTACGATTTGTTAAACATATGTGGTTCACTATTCGACATTTACGTGCATGCATTTATTGCCTTATATAAATGCTTGCCCATGATGTTAACGGTCTTTACTTATCTTGTGGCGATTTTTCCAAGCAATGTATACCAAAAGAGCATTTTTTACTTGCACTTCTAGTGAGTGTTTGTGTAGGTAGGTCTTATTAGCGTGTAAGGCTTCATATCTACAAAATTATTTTGAAAAGCGTAGAAACAAATAATAAATGTTCAAAAAGGACTGAAAGAAAGGAAAATTGAAGAGAAAGTGATCAGATAAATATTACTCCTCTCGTAACGTTCAAAAACGCCTATACTCGCTCTTCGTTGGCTACGCATTACGACCTTCCAGTAAGGTAAGTCTGTACTCGTTTTGTGGCACGATTATATACCATAATTAATTGGCACTATGTGCCGTTTTACTGCTACAGTCTTGGTACATTTTATTGGAATGATATCTCTTAATCCAGTCTGAGATATTTAAGAAGGACATTAGTTAACCTTCTGTCTCTCTTCTTTCGTAGAAATTTCATCAAGTGATTTGAAAAAGTAAATACCAAGGGTTCGCTGCCTGGCTCTTGCATGAGCTGGGCAAGTACAAAAACTGTGCATATCTAGCTTTATTATTGCAATGTGACAATGTGTGTTACATATATATGTACCAAGTTTGGTGCATGATATCCAATCGGAGAATGTCTCATACAGCCACCCGCGCGGCATCATGTTCATTTCGTCGTAATGTCCAGTTTATGTAACAGTTTGTCGGACTGTCCCACCTGAGGTAAGCTATTTAAAGGTGTGCAGATGGTAGCCTTGGCTGTTTGAATTCGGAACGCCTCCTCTGCAAGCGATAGTTACGCAATGTCTCGAGATGACCACAAATAAAATAAATTAAACACTTGTGAATAGAATTTTTATTTATTCAACAAATCACAACAAACTTAATAATTCCGACCTAATCGGATGTCTTTCATAAACTAAATTTTTAATCAGCATCTATGTACTCAAAAAAACAAAAGTTTAAACAGTTACCAAGAAAAATTGGGACAAACAAGAGAAGAATGTGACGTTACTGAACTTTAAAAGGTAAACAAATATGAAAATATGTTAACAAACAAAAGTGACAAGAGATATGCATAGATACAATGTTTCAATGCACAATGCAGCAACATATTGTCGCACGTAACTCGAGCACCAAAGAGGAGACCCTGTTAGCTTTCTCATTTCTTATTTCCTTGGATGTCACTGTGATCTGGAATTCAGAGATCTCGAGCTGATACTTTACTGGAGGGAAAGGCGCGCGAGATCTGTTTTTGACGTTTCTAGTTGAATTGAAAATTCTAGTTGATGACATTTGTGGATTTGCGGATGCTGTTAACTGTAGGTATACAATTTATGACAAGAATTTTCAGAGAATTTTTCAAAGAATAAAATGGGATCAAATCAACATTTCTCTCTTTGTAACTGTAGTACACCTTGGTCAAGGTCATCAGTCACTTGCTGTTCATTAAAAAAAACTTGTGGTTAGGTCCATAGGTGACTTCTAGAACTTCAGGACAATAATCAAAGACCAAAGTGTATCGGTGCGCCTTCAGATAAGGTATTTTCTCCAAGACATTCTGGAGAAGTTGCAGAGGTGAGGAAAAAGATGAAACTTTTTTGTCTTCTTTGCCACCGCGTGGCAGTGCATCTTCAACTCGTAAAAATAGTCACCAAGATGGCTTATATTTAAATGATTTAATGAAACCAAGCAGCATCAGTAACAGCCTATCGCTTTCATTGAAGGTGGTATGCAGAATATGATCACTTAGACCCACGTGGTAACACAACATGCTAGCCTAAGCGCGACTGCCACCTACCAGCAGTCAGCAAATAAAACGTAACCTAACTTGAACCACCCGAAATTCACTTCCCAATCGGTTGGCCACATAGTGTGGAATACTTTGTATACAATGATCAGTCGCTAAATAAAATGCACGGAATAGAATTAATAGCACTTGAATTTTTTATTTATATTCCTATCATATTAATAAGCGCTCCAGTTGGACCACTTCTTGATTTCGTTGTACAAGTTTGTTCCAGGACAATCAGTGCTGCCGACTTGTCTGTGTCCATACAGAGTATAGGTTGATGACAAATATCCCTGAGAAACAGCATACGACAAAAGGCTCTTAGCAGAAGCAATTTGAGCAGCAGTTGGGGTGTAGTCTGCAAGAAGAATACAAACACATGGTTAAACCTGACCCAAACAGCTGGTTTCGCAAAAAACTTACTGAAGTAGTTTCCAATGAACATGATGCCAATGGACTTGCTGTTCCAGTTGGTGGCATGAGCACCGACGACTCCAAATCCACGACCTTCATAGATATTGCCATCGCCTCCAATGCCGAAGTTGTAGCCAATATCAGCCCAGCCCAAGGAGTCCATGTGGTAGGACTGGATGTTCCTCATTTGAGTTTTGCATGTGGCCAATGTGCTGCAGTAGCTTCCTTCCGAGTGATGGATGACAGCGTATCCTAAGTACTTCGACTGGGCAGTCTTTGATGTGGCCGAACGTCCACCCCATTCAGCCTTGGAAATGATGGTGATGCCATAGATTCCCTCTAGGTCTAAGCGAATATGGGTTAGATTGTTTTCAAAAATAAAATTCACATTTATTCTTACAGGCGAACACAACAAGCAGTGTCAAAAATAGTTTGCTGGCCATTTTGGTCCGGTTTACACAAGAACAATTGTGGTCTGAGCTGGCCGAAGATCTCTTAAATACTTCGCCACGCTTCTTCTGGTACAAACGATAATGGCTGTCTATCTAATCTGATGAACTAAAATTGAAAGTCAAATGGAGGCGTGCTTTTCATTTACTAATTTATTGCAACCACCGCGGTGATGGCTATCAATTATTTTATTGGGAGGGAGATTATTAAATTGTTTTTTAAGATTTTAGTGAAATATAAGAGAATTTGATAGGGTTGTGTTCGGCGATTATGCGACTTGTGTCATCAGGTTTTCGTTTCATTTTAATATTTGGGGTTCCAATTATCTCTTTCAATGTATGAGGGCAGCGGTATTCGGTATTCTGGTGGCGTGATTGGGTTGCTTTCGCATAAAAATTGATTAATAAAAATAGATTTCTTTTTTTGGAGCGACTGCATTTAGAAGAAAGTTGGTTGATAGGAAGGTTTTGTCGGATTGGCGGATTCCATAATCGCCATGATTGTGCTTGACCTTATAATGTCCTGAATGTTGACTCCTGACCCCCGTCTTTAAGGGGCACTCATGCATCGAATGTTGCTAGAGTCCTGATAGAGGTCAAGCCGATTATAAAAATTTGTTGTGTCAGACATTAACGCATTAAGTCACCAGAGCCATACGTTAATCGATTCGTGCCTCCATCAGCTTGTAATCTATTTTTATCGCGATTCGACATCGCTATGCTGAAGCGGGGGAGATCTTCCTCTTCCTTCCATTACGTTGTACTGTGGATTGGGGTAGTAAGCCCCAGATATCAAGTTATTAACCGAGTTCATTGCTCTTGCAGTGTGGCCTTGAATCAACTTCAACAGGAAATTGTCCACTCGTATCAGCTTCGCCCTGTTGTATAAAACCGCATGGGAGTAGAAGTTTATATTCTGGGGCCCTGGTGTTCTTGAAAGGGGAAGGCAAGCTCTGAGACAAACCCTCTCAACACCCGAATCACGTTGCATCACACGGGACAGCCATAGGTGAGCATTGGCGAATGGACGGAACCCTGGGCAAGCCGGCCCCATAAATTATTTCTGGCTCTTGTTCCATTGGATATCCGACATCAATTTCGACGCGGCATGAATAGTGTCATGCCCCGCTCTGAAACCGTATTGGTTATCCAGAATTATATGTTTGTCCTCTGTCCAGTTTATCAGAGCTCTGTTAATCACCTTCTCAAACACCTTGCTGATTTTCGATACTCGTGGTCCTTGTTGCCGTTAAAGTCGGTAAAAAATGTCTTGAACCAAAAGAAAGTCGCAATAAGAAATACATTTCACCACAGATAGTAGTTACGTTGAAAAGCATGAACTTTTTCAAAAGCGAATAAGGGTACCATCGGTCGATTAGAGAGAAATTTCTTCGTAAAATATACGGTTCCGTTAATGTTGACGAACGTTGGAGGAGAGTCAGCTATGAACTACAACTCTACAGCGAATTATTCATTTAATATGGCGAATGTACCTCTATCCCAGAGGGAAAACTAATAAGTTGAAGGAGAACTCAATCGGCTTGGGGTACGTAACTGGGCGCAACTATCAAAAGGCCAAGGCCACATATCTGAGCAAAATATCATGTTTCCTCCCACAATGACGGATTGAAAACGCGCTAAGAAGTCAATGAAAATGACCCAGTCAGGATGGAGTTCGGCATAGAACTGGAGGATAGTTAAATTGGTTTACAATTTAACTCAATTACTGATGTATTCGGAATTTTTATGTTTTTTGTGTAAAAAGCTACATTGGCTGCATGGGTAAATTTGTGACGAATTTACGTACGTCTATTTGGTATGCAGTTGTTTAAGAAAAATGTAAGGCATGCATTTCGTGGAAAAATACGTTCTATAGAAAAGTCGCAAAAAAAAGTGATTCTTTGGAAAGTCGTGTCATGATCTCTTCACGTCAAAAATGCTCAAACGGCGACTAAAGTCGCAGAAAGGCATCACAGCTTGGGATCTATGTAATTTAGTCTTATCAAAAATTTCAATTGCGGAATTTTTATTATTTGCCATGAGTCTGGATCGGTTTATAGTATCCGCCAGAAGAAATTGAATATGAAATCTTGATGCAAAAACGGAAAGAATTTGTTCAGTTTTATGTATGTCTACTCCGAACAGCGATGTTTGAGAAGAAACTAATCTAGACAGGAATAAACGTTCAGCAATCAATCAGTAGGTCGACAAAGTTCGATTCGTAACAAAAAGTAATTTTGACACATTTTGACTCAATAGTTCTTCGTAAGTAACACATCTTCTCTCAGTTTGCTTGATTTTATTTGTTTACCCATTCTAAAGAAGTACAATTTATACCATGTAAGAAACAACAATCAGTCTGTCATCTCCACAAGTCAAGTCTCTTGTGGGAACCTAGTAGTGAATGAATTTCTACTGATACTAGAAAAGATAATATAATATAAATAAAAATAAAATAAATAAAAAAAAGTAATACCATCTATGGAACCCACTTGAATCGAACCCATCTATTGAAGAGAAACCAATTGAGCTTAAAATAGACCACAAAATGGTATTCTCCCAAGAATACACCTGAAACTATTCATCAGTCATCATAAGCAATAAAAGCGATAAAATCACAATCAACTACTTAAACAAACAAGAGATGGCATAGTAACCACGCATCAGTAAATACATGACAGAGCAACCAACGCATTCACTTCCAAACAAAGCAACCAGAATGCAAGCATAAAACAATAAACATTCACACAGTACAGTATTTTCAAAAAATATTCAGCAGAAAATGAGGAAATAACAAGGTATTCACATAATTTGAGCATTCTGAGGGCAGAGTTAAAAAAAAGTAATAATCGGTCCCAGTAGTGACTGCGACATGTACAATCTGTGAACTTCCTTCGACGGTTGTACACAACGCATACGGATGCGAATGAATATTTATTTGAAAGTTTGAAATTATGGTATCTATTCAGAGATTCATTATTCCTTTGGGCGGTTGCCTGGCACACAACAAAATTCACTGCTCAAGCATCACGTTGGAGAAATCATGGGAAAAAAAAACACGTAATTTATGTTGTTTTTTTTTTGTACGACTGCATTTATTTTGTGCGGATGTCGAAAACAAAACAAGTTCCTCCACACACTATACCCCAGACGACTGAAAGCATCAGAAGGAGATATCATATTGTCGCTGGAAGGACAAGAAAAAGTACGATGGTTGATAATCATCGGGGCTTGGTATAACTTTACACACAATGGCTGGTGTGACAGAGGAGTGTTTTCGTCAAAGGGAACACTCACTTTGGTGCTAATAAAAAACTTTCTAAAAGTGGGTACATAATAATAATAATATGGCGTCATGCGTTGAAAAAATCGACTGTCAAACGACAAGACGAACGTGGTCAGACGTTAATAGCGGAAAAATACAGAGGCTTCTGGCGTCGGACTGAAACTCGATCTGTGTGCTCGTCTCAGTGAACAATTCTCCAGAAATGGAACCAGGAATCCACCGATCTTTTCCGGAGCTGCGGCGACGAGGAAGAAACGGAAATTATCCAACATCTGCTTTGCCAGTGCTCTACTCTCGAGAAGCGGCGCCTAGCTTCACTGAGTCACAGATTCTTCAGACTTTGGAGATAGCGATGAACGAATTTGTAAGACAATTAGCCACTTCCGCAATAAATCCGTACAATTTTACTGGCTTCGTATTTTGTACCGTACAAACGTGGTCCAAAACAACATTCAAAACTTGATGAAAGTGTGTGTCAATATTCGTGAATTGAAAAACGGATGTGACATCGACCCAAACGATCATTCATTAGATCGAACCCTCCCACGTGCCTCTTGTTTTCTTGTATGACAGTGGCTCTCTCTTCAACTTAAGCATCTGCTTCGTCATCTCAACAATTCGCATCCATTAATGTGAGGCCAAACCAATGTTGTCACCATAATCGTCATGACTTATTCGTAGAGCAGCTTCGATGTTAAATTCCAGATCTATCATTTTGCGCTGCAGACAAAAACAAACCAAAACACACACAAAACATATTCTTTTCGGAGTTGATTATATGTGAAAATTGCAAATTTATATTAAAAGCATGCAGTTATCCGTGGACTAATATGCATTCGGAACTTTTAATCTCAGTTGGTTTCAAGCTACAAGCCGTGCAGTCTGTGTCCTTTTAAGGCATCAAAAAAATCGTATGGAAAGATCGGCCCAATAATTATCCTTTGCTGTTGAGTCTAAGCTAAGAATAGAAGAACGCCAAAGTGGTTAAAAGTATTCTCCGAAAACAATTAAAAGCCTTAAAAAACCTGAGATATCGAATACGGTCAAACCATATCATACATCTGAAGCAGGACTGGCCCTCATAACTGACTTAAAACTCACAAAACATCAATATAAGCAACTTCAAAAAGCGTAAATGAAAGAAAGAAACCCAGCTACTACCAATGACAGTATTTTAAAAGAAAAACAAGAGTGTTTTCCGACAAGTAACTTTTTGACTGCAACCGAAATCTTATGTGAAGTCAACCTACAGTCATTGTTGGTCTTGACAGGACAACGGCAAGGCATCCCCTAAGGAGATGAACAACCTAAAACTTTGCTTACAAAAACTTCCAGATATCACTGTCTATTCATATGGCTTAAAAACTCTGCATGCTCATATAGATTTATGGAAGCACTGCTACATAAATCTTACAAAATTGAAAATGAAAGCTGGCAAGCTAGAGGAGCTGAAGAAAAACTGGCAATCAAAAAAAGAAAAGAGTTTTTGGGAAGTGAACTTATATCTAAATTGGGAATCTAAGTAGATTTTCCAAAACAAGTGTGGAGGAAATACGAATGACAGCAACACTGTCCGAACGTTTTTTAAGGATCCAGCAAAAACCGCTGAAATAGTAGGCATAAGACTGGTAGAACGGTTTTCAACTGTGTCGAGGACATTAACATCAGGTTTGAAAATCGATACCATGAATTTCCCAACGTATTGTTGCGACACGACAAATTTATTTGTTTCCACAGTACAGAATTAGTAAGTAAGTGTCCACAAAATTCTGATGCTCAGTGCTGACGTCATTGAAAGTTCCCAATCCCCATCGGACAGCTTTCGGAAGATGTTTTAGAAGCTCGTCAAAAGGTTTACAAAATTTTTTAAAGCGGATTCTCAAAAAATATGTTTATATATGATTTGAGACATCTACCATCCCGACATCACAAGTTAATACCCCCAAAATTGATTTTAAATCATATTTCCAACGAGCAGAAAAGTTAAATCCGATATAAATTCAGCTAATGACCCTAAATCGACCACTGTGCGTTGGTATTAATTATAAATTTCCAAAACGAACTACAAACCTAGAAACAGCGAGAACTAAACAAAAACCAAATTCGGTCTATTTAAGAAATGAAAGTCATATTCAGTCATTATTATTTCTGCATATAGTCTTGGGTCTCGGAGATCAAGCTTATTACATTACTGCACCAGGAAGTGATAAGCTACAGTTTCCTTGACAAGATTTTGTGGTTAATTCATGTAAACTTGCTCTAGAAGGTGGTCATGCTTCCTATCAAAGAGCGTAGTTAAACCAAAACCTTCGAATGACATTCTAATTTACAGTGAAGAGCAAAATACTCACAATACCGACAAAGACTGTACTCTATATATCTCTTTCTAGGTCCAACAAGATTCCTTTTGAGCATTGTTCGCCTTTTTCATACCCCTTTTCATAAAACCTTTGAACATCATTCCAGCCACAACATTTCTCATTCCCTCGATTAAACTTTTCATGTCTATTTTTTCTTCTCATCCTCCCGAGACATCCCTTCTCTTACCACCCTTTTGCCTAGTGCAAGCCAAGCCACTTTGTGCAATTCTTGTTTCCGTTGCACCGCAAAGCAGTGGTTGGAAGGCCAGGACTGTAGTTTCAAAGTTTCTCTGTTGACTCTCTGCAGGCTTGTCATAATTTAACACGTCTGAAGGGACTGAGTAGTCTCCTAATCAATCCACCGTCAATCAGGCACTTTGTCAGTACTCTTGATGTTCGAACTTTCCAAGGAGCAAACATTAACATGTTTTTTTACTTACTCCAGGAGGGAGGTTAGGTAGGAGGAAAGTTCCAAGAGAAATGGAGGCGGATAGCTTGATAAAGTGCCTGGATACCAGTTGTTTTCTGTGTGGGCTATACAGCCACAGTCAGGCATAAGAGAGAAAACAAAAACTCTTGTTTTGTCATTGAAAGTAGACAAGAAGTTCCCACAAGTGGGAAGCGGAGATGGAGAACTCGACTCCTTGGGAAGGAGAAGAAGAACCACCTACTATTCAGACTGAAATATGTTTTACTTTTCTGTCTTGGTGGATGCCATTTTCGTCTTCACTCTCCTAACTATTTTTTTTTTTGCTGTGTCTGCACAGAAATATGGCAGAAAATGGAAGCAAATCATCACGCGAAACGCCTTCTATCATTTGTGTATTGTGTACACATCATTTCATGTCATGTGTTGCGGATAACAAGTACGATGTCTGACAATTGATTGATTTACACTTAGGATATTGTCAAATATTCCAGCGACACAAAGTGTTTCGCGTCAAAAAAGAAATAATAATCCAACAGGGACCCGAACCGGGAGGGAAAACAAATTTCAAATAAGCTTTAAGACATGTTAAACAAATTAGAAACAATCTCAGCGATGTTTCTGCACCCAGCGGGTGTAAATATTTTGTAATTTCCTCACAGCGAGTCGCAGGTGTGCTGGCAAATATTAAGGAAACGTAAATCTGTTTTCGCCAAACTCTGTCAATGGCAGGTGTAATTAAGGGCGCGCGCAAAACACTCGGGCGGCCGTATTCGAAGAAATTTGTCTTTTAAAATGATATCACAATCAGCGACTCGGTGGAGCGTGGAGGCAGAAAGTCAATTTCGGAAGATGAAATGTGTTGCTGCGGTTGGGGGTGGGCGCACGACAAGACAATTAAATCCGACGACATTTCCATTTTAATTCTCTGCGTAAGGGGGATTTTTTTTTTTTGTCCCTCGTCAGGAGGGTTTTCGAATTGAAATATCTGATGTTCTAATTCCTCTTAAGATTTCGTCAGAAAATGAGCTGATATCCGGCCGACTTTTTGTCTTATGACATGTGATTAGTCAGTGTAATTACTTTAGGTAGGAGGATGTCAGCTTCATAATTTCCGGAAATTGGGATTCGAAGATGTCGCGACGTTAATTGAGCAGCAGCGACCCTGCTCTGCCAGACAAGGTTCCTCGTGATATTTGGGGTGGATGGATACAGTATTTGTACGTTCGACATCAGCCAGGCTATAAAGCTTGGTCACATGCTGTGATACATAATTTAGTTAACTTCTTTCCTCTATACGTTCACATAAAATGACACGGAATATTTTCTGTGTGCTGCGAAGAATGAAATTCTGCCTTCCAGTGTCACATACACAAAAGCTTTGTTGTTAATATCATATCTACTGAAAATTTGAACAGTAAGCTGCGCTGAATGTAAAATTTAACCCTTAAACCCGAAATGAATAATGCACCGGATTTGCATAGACTTAAAAAAAAAAAGGGAAAACAATTGAAATGAGTAACTAAAAAATGCAATGCAAAAATCCACCACTTGTCTTAAGCATTTTAGACCATTTTAGACCATACCATTTGCTTATTCCCTTTATCTATTGTAGTAGAAATGTGCGCCTGAAAGTTTAGTTTTGGATCCAAAAGTAGTCCAAGATATTTGCACTTGTCAGCTCAATCTATTTCCACAGATCATAACCGTAGCTTTTTATTGTTAGCTACGCCTTGGGTCTTTTGAGGGCTTGGCTTTATCTTTCATCGGAAGCAGTATTGTTTAAATTGCGAGAGCAGTTTGTGGTTAATTAAAAATATCTATAAATAATCTACCAGATGCAAATAATGCAGTATTGTGCGCAAACATTGCAGAATTGAGACTACTATTGAAAGTAAGAAGATCTGCGACATAGATATTAAATAGAATTGACCCCAGAAGAGATCCCTAGGCAACGCCGTGTTCGATGTGTTTGGTGTGTTTACCCACTGCAGGGTAAAGCTTTGAGCATTAATTTTATTCTAAACCTAGAGATTTGCTCGGCTTTGATGATGAAGTTATAAAATAAGCTTCGTTTATCAGAACCTGAGAACTTGACTAGACTTGTCAATAGAAGACAGTAGAAGTAATTCAACGAGTGTTTTTGTATGCTGCAATAGTTGGCCTGCCCGCATCTGAGTTGTATTCTAAAAAATAATCAGTGCAACAACAGCAGTGTCTTGACTTATTTTAATATCTATACTTATGCAATTTTTGCATTTTTTTCTGTAAATATAAGCATATTTATAACAAATTTGTATTTTACTTGATAACTCGAATTTTGGCAAATGTTTTAAACATGGTGACGCGCTGTCTTCATTTCTAGAGCTATGATTTGCCAAAAGCCCGTAAAATTGTTGGCATACGCTGACGACATTCACGTGATTGGCCGATCACAGCGTACCATGAATTTGGTGTTTGTTGGCATGTTAATGGAAGCCGCTAAAATACATCTGGCGGTAAGCGAGAGAGCTCTAAAGAGCACACTCAACATCGGCTACTTAGACTCAGAGTCACCGTAAGCAGATATAACTTTTTTTTGTACCTCAAAATCCAAATGATTAATAGCGCCTTTTTGCCTTCGGAAGACCAACAACACCCTGTATAAGGTTCTTGGCATGGACTATATCCAAAGCATATGAAGAGTTTCTAAGTCCTTTCGCAAGAAAGGTTCTGCGGTACTGTTTGCGTTGATGGCATTTCGGCGAAAAGATTCAACCACGAATTGTATAGAGCATAGACAGTTTCCGACCCAAAACAACTTTGAGCCCGTGGGACAACGCAATAGAGGTCGTCAACGTACAAGTTGTCGTATACAAGTCGTGGAATACCTCAGCTGGCTCGCTCCCTGTCTTGCACAACTAGGACTGTAGCATCGTAAGAAATAGTAGAGTTTGCGAATTGTGAGCATAAGTCCGATACTTTTCATAGACTAGCACATATTTGTCTTTTTTAAACACGTATATTAATATACGCGCAAAAAATAATATACTATAATACACATTTTATACAATATGTAAGTCCAAACACAAAATCGCCTTAAAGACTAGAACAAAAATTAATTTTTGTGGATGGTCTTTCGGCAGGTAAATTTTAACGTCTTACATGAGCCTCATTGCTGAAGAAAACTTTTTGTGCAAATTGATCCCCAATTTCAACAATGCAAATTCAGATGAGAATCAGAGACATGAGTGCCGTAAAATTGGTGGTCCAGTAGAATGAATGCCTGAAGAGGTGACAAAACGAATGCACGTTGACTTTATACAGTTCGCTGAACTGGACCAATGCTGTGCTTGGACGTCCTTTAGCATTATCACAAACGGCTGTATAATATAGTAGTAAATGTAGATCCTGAATTGATACAATGACAATTTATTACAATTTATTTAATTTACTTGTCAATTCAATTTCGTCGGACATTTTATATTTTCACTAAAACAAAACTCCATCTCATGATATGTTCATCGCCAAGACAACGTTCATATATCAATTGAATCGCCCTCACATAGTGTGCTTTTAAAAACCATTTGATACATCACACGCTGAATCTCATTTTCAAATAGATCATACTCTAAGGAAACCTCTTGAGTGACACATCCAGATCCAATTTCAAATAGACACCTGTGGTTGCACACGTCTCTTTGAGTTAATGCAGAAAGTAATCAATCAATCAATCAATCAATGGAATTTCCGTCACGCTTTAACGAAACAACTGTGAGTGCACAAATAGGAATAAAGCGGGTGGAGGTGGTGGAGATTTTACGAACGCACATGTACACGAGAAACCGGAAACCCCTTATTCCCACAGACACTTCACACATTAAAGCTTGCTTAAATCGAGTATTTTAAACTATTTGGTTTCCTTTGAAGAACGGTGTGGGTTTCGTTGCGGTTTGAAAAGACGCAAACGCATCGTCTGTAGGAAAATGATTGAGTTATTCGACCCCATTCGTAGGAGGAAACCATTGAAGGTGAGTTAATTCCATTAACTCAAATAAAACGTATAGTCGTGTAGGTACAAAGATATGCCAATTAGGGGTGATTTAAGTGGTTTTGTGGGATGAATACGTGGTTGAACTTTAGGTGGCGATTAGCTGTCAGCGTGACCGAGAACGTTGACCACCGCTGATAACGAGATGATAGGGAGATAGAAGAGGCTGAGCTATTTTCTTATATGCTGACTGACAACTTGAACATAAGAAAGCCATCTAGGTATGTACAGCATATGTACATACTGAAGCAAACGTATTCCAATGAAAATGTTGTTTGATAATGCATTTAAAGAAAACGAAAGTGTTCCCATGAAGGGCTAACATTTGTTACCTAAAATTCGCTTCGATGTTGGTGGATTAAATAGAATTTCCGTTCCTTTTCAAATTTTAAAATAAAGAAATCGCATTTTTCGAAGCATAACCCACCAAACTACAAATAGAAAGACTGTCGGTTAATAAAAAAAATTAAGGTACATTTTTTCGGGAAACATTTTTGTGAGATTTAGTGTCGTGTTGCAACACTCCCAATGTATAATTAAGTTTAATACAAGCCTAAAAAGTGGTGGCCCGTGGCGTTGTGGGTACGTGCGTCGACCCCAACTTCGACGTCGTAGGTTCGATTCCAGCTCTGAGCGACAGAAATAATTTTCACGACCCCAGCTCTTTCGAGTCACTGACAATGCTCAAAGAGTATTTCCTGCCTAGAGAAAGCTTCTCAAACTTGGCCGTTCGGATTCGGCGTAAAACTGTAGGTCCCTTCCACTTGTGAAAGAACAATAGCACGCACAACACGAGTGGTTGCTGAGAAGCTAGGCCCTGGCCCTCTATGGGCTGTAGCGCCACCCATATTATTATTATTAGTAAGCCTAAAAAAAGAATCTTATGCTTGACCTAGATGTTCGAGAGAATACTAGAGGGGTGAAGTTGGTTTGGCAGTGAGCATATGCTGTATTCCATAGGAACTTTTGGAAACCCCAACACACTCCCTAAACTATACAAAGTCGGTCATGGATTCGGTTGAGGCCGTTCACGAGATTGACAATTTATTTAATGTAATTTAAGGTATAGACACAGAAATGATAGACACTTAATTTACGCATGTATGTTTGTATTCAAAAATCGCCTTCCAAAATATGGGTTCTATAATGTGTGGTACGTTGAGAAGATCGTGCGAAACTCAAATGTAAACACACGAGGCACTTTTAAAAGTCCTTTCAACTGCTTGCTTACGCGGACGACATTGACGTGATTGGACGACGCAACGAGCCGTCAATGGATCAGGTGGTAAACCAGGGAAAAAAATGCATGCTGTTATCACGGAGGGACGCACAACATCGACGTGTCGGGCAGAGCGTCATAATGGGCACCAGAATCATTGAGGTGGTCGAGGACTTCGTCTACCTCGGCTCTCGAGTAAACAGGTGCAAGTACACCAGTACAAACATCAAGCCAGAATTCCTGTTGGCTATCGCTGCTTCTTTGGGCCCAAGAGGCAATTGAGTAACAGACCCATCTCTGGAAACACCAAGCTGACTTTATGTAACACACTGACAATCCCTGACATGTTCTATGGCGTAAAGACATGAACGCTGTTGAAAGCGGATGAAGAAGGTTTTGGCCGTTTGAGAGAAATCTTTGGTTCTGTTTGCGTTGATAGCGTGCGGGCTGTACAGAGGCATGCACCTAGTTAAGAATATTCATATCCAACGCTTAGGATGGCGAGGTCATGTAGATCGAATGCACACCACAGCTCTGGTCCGAAGAGTCTTCGACACCGAGCCATCGGGACAGCGCAACAGAGGACGTCCTCGCACGAGTTGGCGCACGCACGTGGAAAAGGACCTTAGCCAACTTGGTGTGCGCAGCTAGAGGCAGCTAGCCAGAGATCGCGCTAGTTGGAGGGGCTTGTTTGTTGCCCAAGCCCAAGTCCACCGCTGACTGTAGCGCCACTCAAAAAAGAATGTCACCCCATGGGCTCTTGAGTACACGACGCGGCGGCGCGTTGCTTTTTGTATTAATTATAATTCTCACATTCTCTTCGCACAACGTCGGACGCAAGGCAGCAAGTGTTTGATAACTGCAAGCACCGTGCTGAAATTTATGAGAGGCAGATATAAAACAAGCCGAGACCTTCTATTAGGAGTCAAAAATATGTAATTTCTACAGTGCAAATATGCAACATGAATCTCGCATCTGATTGCGGATTTGTAGAACAGAAGTCGAGAGTTTCAGTCGGAACAGAAGGTACCTTTCAATATTGACTCCCTGTTACATTGTTGCTTCACCAACAGCTGTTTGCATCCATGATTATCTTGGATCTTAAGATTGTCTTGGATTTCAGCGTAGGAAGCGTTCAGTCGTGCTTTTCTCGAAACTGACGACTCAAAGTCGAAGTACAGCTCCAGGTGTACTTCAGTCGACGAATCTCTTTCTTCGGGATAGTGTACAAAAGAAGTCCAGGGAATTTGAATTTCTCATAGTGTCCATTCTCACTTCGCCGAGCAAAATAAGAAAACACGTATTTTTAATAGAGAAGACATTCCTGGTTGTTCGACCTAATATTGTAAATTCGATTACTTGAATGTTTGTGAAGTTCTGTTACCGGAACGACGTTCCCAATGTTCATGCAAATATTTGGTAGACAGATTGCTTATTTCTTGAATTAAAATAAAACTGAAAATCTTTACGTGTTGAAAATGTTGATGACCCGGAGACTAGGCTGAGGCAGAGACAACTTGCGAAAGTTTTCGCCTGAATTATCAGCGCGTGATGCCTGGCTATTTTCTAAGCTCAAGGAACGGTTCTAAGAACATATATTCGACATTATTGACAGAGAGAAAAAATACTGGATAAGTGGCGGATTTAATCTTGAGACTGAGCACTATTTTTTTAGTGAATATACAAACATACATTTTTTAAGGCAAAAATTTAATCCTGCAACTATTTATTTTCTCGTTATTGACTTTTTGAGAAATGTGTACCAAACCAAAATGACCGCCAAGCCTCAGATACCACTGCCCCACCTTTGACGACCGGCTGCTTCCAATCATAAGTCAAAGTTGTATTGTGCCAGTGTCTCGCTCTTCCACTCCTCGAACAGGAGGTTCGGCCTTGAAGATGCTCTTTGCTTTGCTTGACGTAGTTGCATTTACTTGGGCAGGAAATAGATAGTAGATATGGCAAAATAAGATCTTTGTAGAGTATGATTTTGGCCCTTTGAGTCAGGAGTTTTGAGAACTGTTGTTTTGACAACATGTAGTAGCATCGGTTGCCAAGTGTGATTCTACGTCGGTCTTCCACTAACCACTTCATGTCAATGTTACTTGACAAATAATTGGCATCCATTTACGACAGAAACATTTTTTTTCAGAGTTAGTTGCATCTTTCTCTGTAATACCACACACCAATCTCATCCGAATCTACGAACTCTGAAAACTGATTGTTTGTTTGTTGTTGAAAAGTGTGCATTTTGTGTTTGATTGCAAACTATGTATATTACTCAACAATTATACTTCTTTCAATTTGTGAAGTGTTGAGAAGTTGAAGAAGTTTGTGGTCAACGCAATAAAAGATGAACACACACCATCACACAGCTCATACGTTCCACATGAAAACTGCTGTTCATCCATCCACATAGAAACGATTAAAATATGCTTTTAAATGCATTTTGAGGCAGTTGTAGCTGCCAGAACAATGCCTTTAAACACCATTTGCTCTCATGCATCCAGAGTGAGATCAACTTAGTTTCAAAAGTAGGAAGAACTTAGTGTCGTGTGCAATTTCATTGCGGTGAAACGGGTGACCGAGTTTGAAATCAGTTTTGGAAACTTTATCGGTTGGATGAAGGCATCATCGTCTTGAGCAAAATTAAATAAATTGCGTTCATCTTGAAATGTGGGAATGTGATAATCTCTATATTATAGAGGTCACAAAAGTTACATTTATTACATACTTTAATCAATTCCAAAAAAAGGCGGTGGGTATTGATGCCATTCCTGCCGCATTATTTCAAGCTGCGCCAAAGATATCCGCAGACTTGCTGCATCCGCTGATATGCAAATCTTGTTATAAAAAAAATTCCCGCAGGAGTGGAAAGGGGGATCGAAGGAAAAAGGATGGAATGCAGAAACTGGAGAATTATATGCGTTTTTCTCGCAGTAGCTAAAAAAATAGCTAGAATTTGAGGTCCAGAGTGATGTTCGTTAAGGGTGCATACTGTACCCACTGTAGCTTCTGGTGGTTATCAACGATGTACTCCGTGTAGCATTGGCAGATGTAAACTATGGCATTCGATGGTCTGTCTTAGACACCTACACTAAGCTTTTGCCTACTGTCGGATTGGATAATGGACCTCCACTCGATGAATACAGAAAAAAATACCTTAACATTTCCGGTAATAGCATCCAATTAAACATTGCCGAACAGGAAGTCGAGAAAGTAAGCAGGTTTCTATACCTAGAAAGTGTTATCTTGGCTAACCACGTTGGCTTGGAACTTGATGGGCGCAGCAAAATAGGGAAGGCCAAGGCTGCGTTCGATATCCACGATCTGGAAAAGCAATGTAATCAGCTTGCGGACGAAATTACGAATATTCCTCAGAATCGGTGCTGCTTTATGGATGCAGTACCTGGAAAGTGGAAACCACTACCACACTAAAGTTGCAATCATTTGTAAGCAGATGTTTAAGGAACATCCTTACGTCTTTGTTTGCCGAACCCTACTGCGAACGAGCAACTATACCTGAGAGCAGGCCAAGGAAAAAGTGGCAGTGGACTGGACACACTCTACTGCGCGAAGACAATTCCATTGCGAAGTACACAATGCAGTGCATTCCGATGACACAAATAGGCAGAACAGGGAACACCCTACGCAAACACAGCACAGAACAGTAATCAAGCTCTTTAGGAATGACTTGGGGAGAGTTCAACCGCGTTGGAGAAGTTCGAACCAGATGGTGCCCAGACGTGCTTGACGCCCTTTGGCCCCAGAGGGTTTCATCGATATACGCTGCCACTCGAACACTGCAGCCTCCTTCATAAATACTGCAGTGATACATACACACATGTTATAGTGGAATGAGAGAGCCTCATCATACCCTTAAATAGAAAAAAAAACGGTCATTGGCAGCTTGAAGTAATGCATTCATTCCGGCTCTTCCAAATACTGCCAAAAAGTTAGTGTTCGTGTGAATTCGTCGATAATATAACAATAACATGGGTGGCGCTACAGCCCGTAAAGGGCCAGGGTCTAGTTTCTCAGCAGAAGCTAGTGTTGTGCGTGCTATTGTTCTCTCACGAGTGTAAGGGCCTACAGTTTTATGCCGAATCCGAACGGCCAAGTTTGAGAACTTTTTCTAGACAAAAGTACTCTTTGAGCGTTGTCAGTGACTCGAAAGAGGTGGTGCTGTGAAATGTGGTCACGGAAAATATCCGAGTGAGGAAGAAAAGGACAAAATAAAAGCATATCGAGAATGTGGCATGTAGCATAGCGAACAAAATTAATAGAAAAAATATTGTAAGCAATTATTTTTACGAAATGTTGAACATTATGAAAAAAATATGAAAGGTTGAAGTTATATTGCCATATCAAGAGCCAATAGACATGCAATCGTCATAGTAGGTTCCGATTCTCATGATTTCGCGACAAAAATACGGATTAAAACAAGTGCCAAACATTTGAAAAGAAAAAATTTAAAAAACCACCACTAAGTCCATTTAAAAGGTGTTTTTTTCAAAGGTATAGAAAAGTTTAAAAAAAAAAACACATAAAATTCATAAAAATGCATGAAATCTTTATTTGAATCGATAGTATGGTCCATATAATTTAATGTTTGTAGATTATTTCATGCAAATGTTGACCTTGACTGCGCCTCAAATGGTCCATCCACTTAGTGAAATTTTGGTATACTCTTGCCAACACTTCGGCCGGTACCTCACGAATAAATGCTTCAATGTTGTCTTCCAATGCGTCCATTGAAGCGGGCTTGTCTGTATAGACATGAGCTTTAACATAGCCCCACAAAAAATAGTCTAAAGGCGTTAAATCGCACGATCTAGGCGGCCAAGTGACCAGTCCTGAACGTGAAATAAAATGTTCACCGAACTCGCCTCTCAATAAGTCCATTGTTGCGCGTGCTGTGTGGCATGTGGCACGGTCTTGTTGAAACCACATGTCATGCAACTCAAGCTCTTGCATTTTGGCCAAAAAAAGTTGGATATCATCTCACGGTAGCGCTCACCATTCACAGTTAGGTTAAGATTCGCATCATCCTTAAAGAGGTACGGTCCAATGATGCCACCAGCCCATAAACCTCTTGCAATGCTTCTGGCTGATATTCACTCCAAAATCGACAATTCTGCTTATTTACATACCCATTGAGCCAAAAATGATCTGACAATAAAGTGGAGGAAGCGCGCGATTATCTTTCTTAACAGAGCACGCATTTTGATAATAAAATTCAATAATAATTCGCAAGCGTTGTTCGTTTGATTCGATTCATGGTTAAATTATAGACCAAACTGAAGATGTTTGACAGTGAAACGAAACACGAAACGTGAGTCAGGTGTTTAAGTGTTGCCAAAAAGATAATAGCTAAAAAATCTCCGTTTAGAAAAGAAATTCGTCTCAAAATTTGAAAAAAATACATGTCGCGGCAGTCAGAGTGGCAGAAAATTACAGGTAAAAGCCATGGACGATCTTATCAAGAAGACTGTATCATTGGAATATATTTGAAGAGAGGCTTATAGTAAGGTGAAAAAAATTCGAACCTATTCAGACAAGCGGCAGTGGAAGTAAGTTAGAAATACAAAGGTAACAATGCACAATGCAAGTAGTTGACGATAAGTGTGACCCATTCACAAAATTACCTAATAGCTTACCTAACTGAAGGCAAATTGCAATGTGTGAGATAATAACAAATCAATGAAAGTGTAGAATCCAACAGACGCGAGCACTGAAAGTGCAAAGTTTAACAAACGCCCCTCTAATCGATAAGCTAGTCTGTTGCGTTTTTTTTTTTTCACAGCGACTCGGTCGGATTACAGAATTCTCATGAAAGCTTAATCAATTCCCATCAATCTGGTAGACGACCTTAAGCCAAATCACTTTGAATAAATTCCCACAAATCACTATTCACTCGTTGTTGTTGGAAACAACATCCAAGCGCAGCGCTCGTTCCCTTGACTGCAGCATTCCCTCTGGGCCGTCGACAGGGATTTCTTTTTAAGGCCGATGGCTCATCTCTCCGGCAAACAATGCGTCCACACAATCATCTTAATCTAATTGTTTTCTGTTTTTCAAATATTTGCCTTTGTTTTTCGCTCAATCCCCCAGACGCGCAATGCCCCAGCAGAAATCTGTGGTCCCTTATCGCATCAGTTCGTTTCTTTCGTTTCTCCAGAATGCATATCGCGCAGACAGCCCGTGCTGGCGGATTAAAATCAACACTCATTTACTTCACTTCTTCACTCGTTACCTTCCCCATTTGCGTTCAATTCAGAATTTATTCAAAAGTTTGTACGCTCATGTCATTCCAAGCCACCCCCACCGCCGAATGGATGATGCTCGTGTGTAATCAAAGGTATTTCTATCTTTTTTCTTATGATGTTAATATGCATATATTCGTGGGTGTGTGGGCAGATGTGAGTGTGTCTGTTACCTCGTGGTGACATGGGATACATCGGAATTCAATAAAGTGAGAATTGGAAGTCCTTGGCGTTGGATGAGTGTGATAAAATTCTCGTCACACTCATTCCATGTGATCATATTCACATTCTTCCTCGCCTTGACATTTTTCTCCGCCCTGGCACTCCTCTAGCCACATCCCTCCCCGGAATAGGATAATATTCACATTAAAGTGTCGGAGGTACGCAAATTCCATCGATTTTTCTTCGCCCTCCGCACAAATGAAGCATGAGGTTTTAATCATGTTACACTCATCCGTGGTTGATTTTCCTCACTTCATAAGCTCACCATTTCAATGAAATCACACCCTGCGACTGTGACCCAAAAAAAGGAATATTTAATTTACGCAGTCATTCAATTAAATATTACAATATGTGTCAGATAATGCCGGCACTGCGTCTTCTTATGGTCATCTCTGCAGCTGGACTAGAATGAGAGAAAATGCTTATCCATTAATAAGAAACATCAAAGAGTCCCATTACCGTGGATTAAGAGTGCAAATTGATGAAACTCATTGAAGGCCAGCGGAATACGTCTGAAAGTAGTGAATCCCTGTTACAGCGTTAATGGACAAAATGGGACCGTAAGTAGCATTTGTTTTTCCCTCGGCGCGTGTACTAGTCAATAATAAAAACAAAACTGAAACTTATTGTGCCCTGCTTTGCCCACCTTTTCCATTCCGCTATTACTTTGGGGCGCGGTGGGAAAAGATTTATGCCAACGCGTTATTTTTTGTTTGTGCTGCGCGCAGTTTTCAGCTAATTGCCGTTAAGTGGATCCGCAGTCCTTATTTATGCGTGTTTCAGTTTCTGTAACAATGTCAGCTTTAAGAAGAGTGATCCCTATTTAACACGGTCTTTGGTTGTTGCGATTTTTCTGATTTTGATTTAGGCAATTTTTAAAGTAGGTAAGTGTCCCATCAAACTCAGGCCATTATTTATTTTTATTACGAGGTTTGATGGATGAGGATTGAATTGAGATTGAGTCGTGTGTCACGACATTTTAAATTGCAGAAGTTATTGTCATAAGTTCGGTTAAATTATGGTTGCTGACTGCCTTTTAGCTGTCCAGAGTAGGCTCATTGTGATATCACGTGGATCATCTGGTCCAAGTTTTAGTTTCAGTTTGTTTGTTTAAGTAGCATAACAAATCGTGTTTACATTTGTAAGAATATTCATTATTAGAGGCTTAGGCCAAGTGTCTCTTGACTATTGCAATGGCAACGTCTTCGGCACTCGGCTGACGTGAGGTACTTATCGTCTTTGCATGGTTGATGGAAAAGTAGTGTGCCGTCGATGTCGATCTTGGCCGACCGCTCTGAGGTGGATTTGAATGATCATGGAAATTACTATATAATATCACTTGATGTGCACTATCTTGAGGTTGCCTATTACATGAGTTTTGATGTCAATAGATTGTTGGGACGAGGAGTTTCGTGCAACCGAAGGAACGCACCACGACTTGCAACTAGTATCTGCGGTTGCTGGTCGACGGGTTGATGCGATGTGTCAAGGGGAAGTGTTTTATCACTTATGGTTCTTAATTGAATGAAACTAGTTCATGACCAAAACATGTATGTTCTTCAAAACAAATGCAATTCACATTATTATTACGAAGTCGGTATATAAGCATCGGGAGATTGTAAATGACTTGTTTTTTAATAATTACTCCATATATACGAAAGTGGAGAACATTTACAAGAAGTTTGTGTTACATTTTCTATAAGAGGGTGCAAAAAGTTGATATTGGTTTGCCTGTAAAGTCCGAGGGCTGAGTAATAAAGTGGTAAATTTGTCACAATTGTAATTACTTTATTTTCGCATATTTGAAGGTTAAGTTTGTGAGTTTAAATGCATTCATACCAAACAGGAACTGCACACAGTAGAATGGATTGAAAGACAGACTTAAACAAAATCAGCTTATTTTCAGTATAAAGTCTTATTTATAATGGGTTAAGGAATTTTATTGTATCTGTTAATGTAATTAACGCATTTGCAAATTTACATTGTTTGGAACAAAACAGTCTACGTGTAAACCAAGCTGCTTTTGTTTTCGAAGCATTTACTTTCATTTTCCATTTGTAAAGGATTTTTTCTTTTTAAAGTGCCGCTTGCAGTACATAACATACATTCGTATATTATGTTCCAGTTGCAGATATTGCTGTATCATCGGCAGACATAGAAATATTCACATCATTGCCAAGGTCTGGAATGTCAGAAACAAATATTAAAAAGTGTTGGGGCAAGTACAGTGGCAGTCCATATATGATACTTCGTACTCCAGATTTAATCTACTCCTAAGCAGTTAGTGTTTGTGACAAAGCGGCTTAGCTGGCTAATGCTGCATATTTAATTAGCTGAGGTTTTTAAAATAGTAAGGCTTCAAGTGTGAATATCTACGGCTTGTCAGAATAATCCCTCAAATACGTCATTTCGATTTGCAACTCGACAAAATAATGTGGACAACAAATGACCGGGCAATTAAAACTGAGGTCAAGAAAAATCTCTAGTCGTTAGTTAGAAATATAAAATAAGACTTGTAATCCTATGTTCTGTAAGTGCCCATACGGGGATAAAAGACAATGAAATGGCCGTCTCAAACACTAGGAAAGGAGCATCGGAATCTTTTATAGTCCCCGAACTAATCTGCGCTATAGGGGCTATACTCTCATGAAACTAGAAAAAAGGCCCATAGCAACAGGAGCTTTCACATGTTGACAATCTGCATTCTTTTCGGCGGCGCATATGTTTTGCACCCACTGTAATATTTGAAATCAAACGGTTCAAGTGCAAAGAGAAAGCGACTTCTATAATACTTTTGCTATGAGAGTCTTAATGATGCCTTTTTCTTATTTCGGTACACTCCATTTGGGTGGATGTCCTTCTGCACTCTATGTACGCCATTGGTTTTGTGGGCGTCTTAATTGAGTTATCCCATCGCCTCGGAGTCGCTTGCGCTCCACAAACAATGTAATGGCAGAATGTAAATTCGAGTTACAAATAAAATCCAAACCATAAAACGGGTGAGGTGCAGACTTACCGAAACGGCAAGGAAAGACCTGAGAACTGAGGATGTGTCCCATTTGGTGGCTTCGGAAACCTCGTCAAAATATATTCCAAAATAAAGAGAAGAGCCAACGTGACCATTCTAAAGGAAACATTTTCGATTGAATATGTCTTTGGGAAGTCTTGCTTTCATCAAGAAAACGACCGAGAGCATATCACATACGCAATGAGTTCTTTCTTTAAATAATGTAGATGTGGTGAAGTTGCCAGGGCAGTCTGCAGACTTAAGACTTCTCTGTGAATGATCGGGAGAAAGTTTAAAGCAGATTCCAAGCTTGTTTCACCTTAGACTGAATACCAAAACTGCTTTTTAGTATTCTGACTGTATTAGTTTATAAAGGGTGATTTTTTAGCATGAATCGTCTTACAAACGAACAACGCTTGCAAATTATTGAATTTTATTATCAAAATGCGTGATCTGTTAAGAAAGTTCATGGCGCGCTTCTTCCATTTCATGGTCAGTTTCGAATCGAAGCTCATTTTTGGCTCAAAGGGTACGTAAATAAACAGAATTGTCGATTTTGGAGTGAATATTAGCCAGAAGCTTTGCAAGAGCTACCAATGTATCCAGAAAAAGTCACAGTTTGGTGCGGTTTATGGGTTGTAGGCATAATTGGACCGTACTTCTTCAAAGATAATGCGAATCTTAACGTAACTGTGAATTGTGAGCGCTACCGTGAGATGATATCCAACTTTTTTTGGCCAAAATGCAAGAGCTTGAGTTACATGACATGTGGTTTCAACAAGACCGTGTCACATGCCACACAGCACGCGCAACAATGGACTTATTGAGAGGCGAGTTCGGTGAACATTTTATTTCACGTTCGGGACCGGTCAATTGGCCGCCTGGATCGTGCGATTTTTGTGGTGTACAGACTATACTATATTGTCTATACAGACAAGGCCGCTTCAATTGACGCATTGGAAGAAATCAGTGAAGCATTCGTGAGATACCGGCAGAAATGTTGGAAAGAGTATATTACTTACTATTGATTCAAATAAAGATTTCATACATTTTTCTGAATTTTATGTGTTTTTTTTTTTGAAAAACTTTCCTATAGCTTTTAAAATATTACCATTTGAAAATACTTATGGAGATTATCACACTTACTTATCAGGCAGACCACCCATGAAGGGTCCGAGCCTGAGCAAATACTGCCTTCCTTTGGTGGCAGTCCTGGGTATGCTGCTTCCAGTCATCAAGGCCAAACTGTCTTCTATCTGCTAAAACTTGGTCTCTGTACCGGAGTTTCGGTTTTCCTCTCCTTCTCGAACCAGGATTGGAAGACCTTCTTTGCTTGAGCGTTGCTGTCCATCCGCTCGATGTGGCTGAGCCAGTGTAGTCGATGAATTTTTGCCTTCCGGACTACATCCACATCCTTGTACAGCTTGAACTTCTGGCGACATAACAATCCATTAATTAAATACACCTCTTTTTTAAATATTAAATGACGTCAAATTATTTTAGGTGATGGAAACTTTGTTATGGCCAGAAATACAGGCTGTGACATTTATTTATATCTTAATTTTTTTGTAAATGTAGTACACGACTACGCCGTACAAGGTTCATTCTAAAGGCCCAACTTTGGATCAGCGCTCCCATCGTTGCGGTCGGTGCTTGTCTAACTAAGCGAATAATGTTGTCTTCTAAATTGGCGAGTGATGTCGTGGTTGTCTCTTTGTCATCAGAGTGAGATTCCAACTCGCGGTAAAATGTTTTCCATAATTTTTGCTCGAAGTGCAGGAATAACGTTATTCAAAGTAGTATGATTTCTGTTAGACAATTGAATAAGAGGAAAGAGTCTTTCCATGATTTTGTTAATTAATACTAACTAGAATCAGCACCGCAAGACCATGAACTGTGAAGTAGCTCGGACTGTTGGTTAAACGAAAACAGAATCCGAGCAACCAGCAATGATACTCGTCGCATTATATTGTACATACATATGTACGTCTTTAACAACTATCGTCACAATATTAATTTGAATGTGAATAAAACAGTATCGCATTCTTGCTTCTTCAGTTCGGAATGCTGCAATTCTCATCCCAAAATGCCATCAAACAAAGCTCATGGCAACAGAAATGAAGTTGTCGACGAATTCTTTGAATATCAGGTGTTTTGAAAGAGGTGTCCTTACCCTCTTCACTTTTTCCGACACAGGACTCTGGGGGAAATTTGACTTTTTTTCCACCATAAACTTTAATTCTACAATACACGAACACGGGTGTAGTGTACACATTAAATCCCATGGAGAAAAAGAAAAAGTATCAGTAGTAAAATCAGAATGATGTGGCACGTGTTGAAGTTGGAATTTTAATTGAAATCCTAACATTGCTTATGTTCGTCTGCATTTGGAATTAATTTCTTGATGGGTTTCGGGTATGTTTGGGATGTTTTGTGATAGCACTGAAATGATATGCTGATAACTAAATGGGTCTACGCAGCTGCTATCTGTGCTTCGATGGGAAAGTTTCTTTTTATTGAACTTTTGCCTATTCAGTTCAAAACCGATAGAGCGAGGTCATGGTGGATGAAACTTATATCTGTGTCTATTTGGTGTGGTATTTACAAAGGATTCCCTTGTATTTAGATTCCTTTGCGATTGCTGGTGTTCCATTCTGAGGGATGTAGATGGGATGAAATTGAAGATATTTCTTCTGCATGTGTATTTTATTGATCGTAATTCATTTACTGCTGCCGAAGCAACTACTTACTACTTTTCAAAGCCTCCAAACTGGTGTACTTAATCAAATTAATTGTTATTGTTATGTGGGGCTTTTGGTGTTGTGACCATTGTTCATTGTTTCTTTTCAAATAAGATCATGATATCCGCAATTGCCAATCTGCTTCTGGTGCGTATTCATTATCTGGTCAATTAAACTTTGAGATATAGATACAGTGGGCGATAGTAAGGCGAAAAATGCCTGGTGGTTACATCGTCTTTCAATGTGTCAACAAAAGAGAAAGAAAAATAAGATGTTTAAAAGATCGACGATGATCGGCATCTATCAAAAAATGGGAAAATGAAAATCTCAAGACTGTATGTTACACGAACAAGTCAACGAGAGAATGATTCTATGTGCTATATTTGGTTGTTGCTATTTGGAGGAGATCTATCAACCATGAACTGAATGGGTTATACTGCGTCAAATATTAACTAACTCAAACAGTTTAACAACTTGGTCTCGCACTGAAGAGTATTCGAATCCAAACTTGTGGGATAATGCAACAGAATAACTTGAAGCAAGGTGATGTATTAAATAGGAAGTACATAAACTGACCTTGCATTAGTAGGACTTTTTAATTTGCGGCCAAGACGATCCAGGCAGTTGAGCTACTCAAAGAGGAAGATTATTAACGCAGTATACTTGAAGGAACTGCAGGTATTCGGATTATAATACTAATAAGGTGGCTCTACAGCCCACATACGGCCAGCGCCTAGCTTCTATGCAACCACTCAACCATGCTATTGTTCTCTCACGAGTCGATCTCATCTACAGTTTTATGCCGAATCCGAAAGGCTAAGTTTGAGAAGATTTTTCCAGACAGTAGGACCCTTTAAGCATTGTAAATGTCCTAAAAAAGGTGGGCCGTGAAAATAATTCTTGTCGAACAACCCAGGGATGGAACATAGAAAGACGATGCTTAAGTGCGTTGGGGTCGATGCACATACCCACAACATCACGGGCCACCGTTATTCGAATTATTCCGACATTTTATAACATTGAAGTAGTATGTGACCAGCACTGTCCTGGTCTGGCCCGCAGAGTTTGTCTTAAATAGTAGCACAGGTGTATACACGTTATATAAATTCACAGTGCTGAGCGACGAGCTCAACAATCTAACATTTAGTCATTTCTTTATAATTTATTTCGGCACACTGCCGAAGATTTCGTCTGTCTTCTCTGGACGTTTATAATAATAATATGGGTGGCGCTACAGCCCATAGAGGGGCTAGCTTCTCAGCAACCACTCGTCTTGTGCGTTCTCACACGAGTGGAAGGAACCTACAGTTTTTTGCCGAATCCGAACGGTCAAGTTTGAAAAGCTTTTTCTAGACATGAAATACTCCTTGAGCATTGTCAGTGACTCGAAAGAGGTGGGGCCGTGAAAATTATTTCTGTCGCTCAGAGCTGGAATCGAACCTACGACGTCGAGGTTGGGGTCGGCTCTTTGAGCATTGTCAGTGACTCGCAAGAGGTGGGGTCGTGAAAATAATTTTTGTCGCTCAGAGCTGGAATCGAACCTGCGACGTCGAGGTTGGGGTCGACGCATATACCCACAACCCACAAATCAAAACATTCCCTCTGAGGTCTTAGCGATCAGGCGACCTCTTGCCGCCTCTTTCCATACTCTATTCTAATCTAGCCTAATCAGCGAAAATCGCTGATATTGCGTCTGGAACGCATACCCAGCGACGTGATCAACGCATCGATCGTGGGTCGCGACATGCGATTCATTAAACCTTATCAGCTAGCGTTAGAGAACTGCTTATGCCTCCGGCGCATAGAATACTTTACATGCATCAGCGATACTTTGACAAATACATAAAATACATACGTTCTTATTAAGGGTGACACACAGACCAACACTGAAGTCGATGCAACGGATGTAGTTACTCAACTTTTTTCTTTCGTTGACAATAATCATATTCAATTTCAATTGAATTCGAATTTACAAATTAACATTTGATGATTATTGTCGGAACAAATGTAAATAAATGTATGTAATTGTAATTGCATTTTTATGTGTATATGAACTACTGCCAATGAAATCAGTTGTGCGTTGAAGGATTTATTGTACTATCCTTTGTGCTGCGCTAGGTATTAATGATTTTATCTCTCGCTGTTTGGATTCAATCATTGTATGCAAATAGAAAACTGCATATGGACGCTCAATCACCAGTAGACCAATCGCCGTATTGGAATTGACAAGAGTGAATTGTTTTGACAAGAGTGAATTGTATTGTTTACAAAACTAAATTTATATATAAAATATATAAAAACATCCATCTTTTAGTTACGGGCATTTCTCGAATCATACAAACTAGTTGTTTGTAAACTTGCAGAGTATATTTAATAAATTTAGCAAAAGTGTATGAGTATAAGTTAACATTCACCAGCATTGAACAGGTACTCAATTGAATGTTGATGATATTCTTTCTTGAAAACCGTGGCCATGACTCAATAACGAAAATGTGCTGTTACCACTACTCCTACTTTTCTGAACCGCATAATCTACCGAAAGGGAGCGGAGATAAATCACGCACTAGAGATCTCCAAAGCAGTCGATCCTAGTGAGTTTTGTGGACTTGTATGCCATGGGGACGCCTTCCTGATGGAGTCGCATTTAAGGCACGCCTCGTAATGATGGTGACATTTGTGCCACGTATCGAAGCCATCGAAGCATAGCTCTTTCTATCCTGAAAAGTAGCTGGTCAACATTGATTTCCTCCCGAACTATTGTGCTTCTCACCCTATCCCGGCGCGTAACACCCACAACAGCACAAAGCAATCTCATCTCGTCAGCGATGTATTCGCGATGTTATTCTTTCGGACATTACCCATATTTCATGACTATAATTGGAACAAATACTAAGTTGAAAACCACAAGCTTGGCTTTGACACCAAGCTCCGTCTGTCTTCATCACATCTACACAGTCATAATCCTATCCTATCCACTGTCTTTCCTAATATGTTTTGCATTTTCATTAATTTGTTCTCAGCTGGCGGCCAATTAATGACCAAACCCGTAATGGGACCATTTTCGAATTCAAACATAGAGCGCCAGCATCATCCTTGGCATCAGAAATGGAACCAGCAATCAGCTCGGAAGTCCAATTGACAAAGGAAAGCATTGTAAACATTTCTGTTCCTAAAAAAACCCCCTTGGTAAATCATATGTCCGCATTTCTATCAGATTGAGCTGCTCTGTTCTCCATCCAACCGTGTTTCCATATGTGCCCCCTGAATAAAGACAAGCATAAACATCGACAAGATATACAAACGAACACCTCTAAGGTCTGAACAAAATTTCGCATTTGATTTACTGATTTAGCCGACTTTCAATATTTCATCTGAATTATGTCTTTCATTTCGTCGCGCAGCACAGCAACAACCCCATCGCCAAATTGCCAACCAACCGTCCTACGTCTAGCCAAAAGTCGTTATTAATGGACACAATGTTCCCTGCCTTGACAAAACAATTTCAAATGGCCCCTCCCCGCCGACTCTGAGGCAGGTTTTCATTCAACTTAATCACTTCTTGTTGGGGCATAAATCTATTGCCTCTCCCAGTTGTCTCTCAAAACGGTTTCGCCCGGCGCTAATTGTTTTCAACTGTCATCACTTGAGCACCGACCACCAGCGCCCCACCCAATCGACTCTTTATTTAATGCCCATTGACAGCGAAGGATTTATTCCATTAAATCTCGCAACGACTCATCGACCTTTTCTCCGCACCACAGTTTTCCTGATCTGCCAATTAGATAACCAACGGAGAGAAAAAATAAAATAAATAAACAAGAAAAAGAAAAAAGAACAACATTTCGTTAGGCGGTTGAAAGCCATGCTTCATCGCTAGGTACGTTAGGCATGCTACAGCATGGGAACAGCTCATGAAAGTATATCCTAATTAAATGCGATCAGATAGAGGAAGTTTATTTATTTTGGGGAAATTTCATTTTGGTCGGATAAGTATGCCTGTACGCTTGTGTATTTGTTGGTCTGTGTGTGTGTGCGTGATTCCACTTTACTTTGCGGAGGCTACTGGCGCGCGGTGTGCGGTAGATAACATTTTGGAGCGATGATTGGCATTTACTTATCTACCGGTAATACTGTTGAACTACTGTGGTGTAGTGTGGCAAATTATGTCATGCTTGACAAAAGTGAGAATGGGGTACTTATTGGGCGAAGCTATCAGCTTATTTTGTCTATGCTCGGGCCTGGTTGGGAGGCACTCACTACGTTTTCACGATGGTTATGAACTCGGATTATTGGTTAAGTCTGAAAAAGATCCACAGAAGATTTTATTTTTTTATGCTCAGAATAGAGCTGGAGCTACGTACCTATTTAGGCATAGACAATGCAATCTAGTGAAGACAATTTTCACATTTAGCCGACTGCGGTAGTGTGGAGGGGGAGAGGATTATAGGGGAGTTATCCCTTCTGGTTAGTTGAAAACTACCCACGGGATGACAATAGAAAACTTACCGTCCCTTCACTGATGACTGGCTGTATCGATTTTTCTTCTTCTTCCATTTTTCTGATTCTTTTAGTAGATTGTGTGAATTTTGAAATAGGAAGACTGAAAAAAGGTGCAAAATCCTTTAATTTAAAAAAGTACATATTTGTTTTTATGTAAATTATGCAAATTTATTCGCAACAAAAAGATAGTTTCAATGTAAATAAAACTGAGTTTGAAAATTGAACTTAGTAATACATTTGTTACGAGGTAAACGTATATATGTCATGGTAGATTCTAGTAAAAAGGCAATGTGTGCATATTCTCCACCAAGAATCAATCTGTCACTTAACCTAAGAAAAACCGCCACAGCTGACAGCCACAAATTGTTGATATTGTTAATAATTATTTTAATAATTGGAAACGTGATCTCTGCAAATTATAGTTTAGTTGAGATCCAATGCGGAATGGCCACTTCTCATTGGGACTTTCTCGGTGACCTAAAAAGTATCATGTACAACAATCCAGTCATATCAAGTGGAAATATGGATCCCATAAGCAGAATTGAAAGGCTAAATCTTAGCGTCTTATAGAAAATTTGCGACGTATTCGATTCTGCGAATAAAGTGAATGGAGGGGAAGACTCAGTCAGCCCCACCTACGGAGCTTGTCCGACTATTTCGCCATACTGCAAGGACATCAATCCACCAAAGAGGGAGGTCGTATCAGAGGCGCCTGGAGTCCTAGACTTACGGTTCAGATCGACGAGATATAATAATGTTCCCCTATGTGTTATGAGATGTTAGTCTCCCCATATTCTGGAAATTTAAAGAGACAGTCTGCTCTGGCTTTCATACCTACCAGGGCTAACAGTTGCAGTTCAGTTGGTCAGTATGATATAAAATAAAAAATATAAAAATAGAGGTACCGTGAAAATGCAAAGTATCATTTTAAATAGAATCGGTATCAAAACACCCAGGCTTCTTCTACATTCATGCCACCGCAATACATAAACATTCAACGGCTTTATTAATAATGTCATATATAAGCTAGATTCTGCTTCAGTTAAGTGTCCAGACGGAACGTCTAGAAAAGACCAAGACATCGAGCCGTCAATGAAGTGTATGCTAGCATTGCAGCGCAAGCGGCTAAAGTGGGTCTAGTAGGAATCCAGGCAAAACAAAGTACATACTGTCATCACGGGAGAACGCACAACATCGACGTCTCGGACAGAACGAAGTAGTAGAGCCAAGTACTTCGTCTACCTCGGCTCTGAAGTTAACAAGGACATTAAAACCAGTAGCAAAATCAAGCGCAGAATAACTCTTGCCAATCGCTGCATCTTTGGGCTCAAGAGGCAATTGAGTAACAGACCCATCTCTCGAAACACCAAGCTGACTCTATGAAACACTCTGATCATCCCTGATACGACTCCGACTCCAACGACATCTATTGACAATATATGAAAAGATTTTTTCGATTTCCCATTATAACTCCGGGTTAGGAGTTGACACTATTATTATTAAGTGGATACGATTTTTCCACCGAAAGAATTCCATATGCAACGGTAATTTTACTTGCTTCTTCTAGTGAACAAAGAGAACAAACTTTAAAAAAAATATTATGTTTACATGAGTAAATGAAGATAATCGAGTATAGGAACGTGCCCATGAATTGCATTTGGCAAAGAGCTAAAAATGCTGTTCCTCTTTAAAAGCACTATACAATATATCATTTCAGCTTGAGTATTTATGTTAAGCAATCGCTTCCACCGTTATGGCAGGAATGACGTCCGAAAGTTTTATCAAAGGGTAAAACAATTATCCAATGGATATAAAACTCGGACAGAAGCCTGTCGGGATGGAAATGGACATCTGGTAGTAGAGTCGCAGTCGATACTGAGAATCTGGAAAGATCATTTCTGCAGACTGTTAAACGGCGATGAGGACCAACATACCGCTGTCAGGCAGAATGTTCCACTCAATCTGGACGATGACAGACGCGAATACCGTCCCCCAGACTTAGACGAGGTCAAGGTAGCAATATCAAGACTGAAGTCTAACAAAGCTGCTGGAGCGCACGGTTTGCCCGCTGAAATATTTAAGGCAGCTGGAGATGATCTGGTTGGGCGCATGCACCAGCTCATCTGCAAGATATGGTCTGAGGAAAGCATGCCCGACGAGTGGAATCTCAGTATCGTTTGTCCGATCCACAAGAAAGTAGACCCCTTCAACTGCGCCAATTATCGAGGGATCAGTCTTCTTAACATCGCGTATAAGATCTTCTCTGCCGTTTTGTGTACCCGCCTGAAGCCGTTCTTTAATAATCTGATAGGTCCATATCAGTGTGGCTTCAGGCCAGGAAATTCCACAACAGACCAAATCTTCACACTACGGCAGATCCTGGAAAAGACCCAAGAAATGCAAATCGACACTCACCATCTGTTCGTCGATTTCAAGGCCGCATATGACAGCGTGCATAGAGACGAGCTATACAACGCCATGTCTAATTTTGAGATTCCTGCCAAACTCGGCAGGCTGTGCAGGATGACGATGGAGAACTCTCGCTGCTCCATCAAGGTCGGTAACGAACTCACCGAGACCTTCAATGTCAAAAAAGGTTTTAGACAAGGCGACGCGCTGTCATGTGATTTCTTTAACATCGTCCTGGAGAAGATCGTGCGAAACTCACACGCCAACACTAGAGGCACGATCTTCCAGAAGTCCGTGCAATTGTTAGCATACGCCGATGACATTGACGTGATTGGCAGAACTCAGCGAGCCGTCAGTGAGGCTTTTGCTAACATTGAGACGGAAGCGGCTAAAATGGGTCTGGCGGTGAATGAGGGCAAAACGAAGTATATGCTGTCCTCAAAAAAGGACATACAACATCGACGTCTTGGGCAGAGCGTCACAATGGGCAGCTATAACTTCGAGGTAGTCAAGGACTTCACTTCGGCTTCGAAGTAAATTGTACAAATAACATCAGTACCGAGATCAAGCGTAGGATAACTCTTGCCAACCGCTGTTTCTTCGGGCTCAAGAGGCAATTGAGTAATAGAGCTCTCTCTCGAAGAACCAAGTTGACTCTATATAAGACCCTGATCATCCCAGTCCTGCTATAGGGCGCGGCGGCATGGACAATCTCGAAAGCGGATGAAGAAGTCCTTGGTCTCTTTGAGAGAAAAGTTCTACGCACGATCTTTGGTCCTGTTTGTGTTGACGGGTTCTGGAGGAGAAGATTCAATCACGAACTGTACGGGCTGTACAGCGACATGAGCCTAGTTAGGCGTCTACGGATCCAACGCCTACGGTGGCTAGGTCATGTAGAGCGTATGGACACCACAGCTCCGGCCCGAAGAATCTTCGAATCCGAACCTGTCGGGCAACGCAACAGAGGACGCCTGCGCTTAAGGTGGCGCACCCAAGTTGAGAAGGACCTCAACCAACTTGGTGTGCGAAACTGGAGACAGCTAGCCAGGGATCGCGCTAGTTGGAGAGGCATGTTGGTTGAGGCCCAGGTCCACCCCGGACTGTAGCGCCACACAAAGAAGAAGAATCGCTTCCACCGATGATATCAAAATTCACAAAATTGCATATAAATCCAGCGAATTGTTGTGAATTTCTAAAAAATGCAATGAAGTTCCCTTTTCTGTGTAGTAGTCACAGAATTAGTTTCGTTCACTGTTTTTGTGAATATAAGTAAATCATTACAACGCACCCCTACTTATATACTCAAGGAGGCGATACTGTCTGGAATGGATCCGGGCCTCGAGCACCTTACAACGCACCGGCTAAACTTAAGATTAAAACACTTCGCCAGACGGCAACCAGCTGATTTCCGTATTGCTTAATCTTCAGATTTACCTTAGGAAATTGAAACAACTTGGGGAAAATAACCATCGCCTAACTGAAAGAATACTTTTCCTTGAATTCTATTTATGTTCAAGTTCAAGGATTTTCGATCTTAAGACATTGCTATCACTAACACAAGAAGCTGCCTTCAATGACAATCTTCGTAAACGTCTACTCGAGTGTCCTTAAGGTTAGAGAGATCTGTCGATATCTAAAGAGCCTTGAGTTTAAGTGTGCAGTCCAAAACCTCTTTCCACATTTTTTTTATTTAAATGCGACCTAAAATAGCTTTTTAATTGGATCTGTGATCTTATCTACTTTCGAAGTATAATCGACGAAATAAACAAAATCACACCAGCTCACAAAAAAAAAAACGAATCGGCTTTTATATTTCAAGTGGCAATTTAATTTCAGATTAGATAAGGATTTGTAGTTTCTTGTTAACGTCTGTTTATCTGCATGCATAACATGTATCAAGTGCGGACAGGGGCTGTTGTGATTCATACCTCTGAATCGACCCATCATCACGCCATCATGTCATATCCTATCGTATGCCATACGATACCATTGCCTCTCGTTATGGCACATGTGTGGTGGGAAGTTCGTAGTACTTGGAAATTATAAAATATTAATGCCTCAATAGAACTTCTCCGATCTCCAATTAGAGCGTTCTCCAATATTCTCATTGAAGGTACATGAATGAGAACACCAAATCCTCGACCTTATTCGCATTAACATCGCCACTAATTGCAAAATTGTATCGAAGTTCTCGAAGCAATCTGTACCCATAAGTACGCATCCATCGAATGAATCACGCCCGGTGGCTTGTGCTGTAAGTTGTGTTAAGGAGTTGAGAACTGATTTGCTGCAGAGCCCTGAGCAACCAGATGTACATGTGTACATCATACGGTTGAGCGCAAGGGTTTGAAGGGGCGAAAGCAATGCGTCCAAGTGCTTTCGTGTAATTATACCAAAGGCTAGCACGCAGTCTGAAATATGTAAACTTCGGGTAATTGATTTAGTTTCAATCTGATATTTTGTGTGCACTTCATGAGAAGGTTTTTGTAAAAATAGGGTTCGCCTTTCGGTTTCGTAAATGAAGAATTTTTATTTCGCTTTTCAATCTTGTGTGAAGGAAAATGTATAGTTTAAGTAATTTTTTTTACAAAATTACAATTGAACCTTGTTCAATTTAACGCACATAGAAACGTGAGTGCTTCATAACTTATTCCTTTCGATATAAGTTTTCACGAATTTCCCTCGTAAGCTATTCTCTTTGTATGGACTTTAAGTCGTAGCTTACTGCTGAATGGCGACTGCTGAAACAGACAATTTAACATGTTTGATGGGAATAAGCTGGTAACAAAAGGAACGGTCGTCTCAAAAAGTGGTTAAGGACATCCTATTAATTCAAAACGTATACCAAACGTAGTATGCCGGGGAAATGACATCTACGACCTTGGTGGCGTATACGCAATCTTTCAGTGAGGAATTTATTTGGCCGACGTACCTTAATCACAAATGTCTTATTGCGCTGTATCATCAGAAAGTAAAGATTTTTAGTAAGAATATTCAGATAATGTTCGGTTTTGGAAGGGAAGTGCAATTGTTGATCGCTTTCACTCCGAGGCCAAACACAGTCGCTTTAAAGAATTTGTAAAGAACCAGTGAAGCTAGGAGGCAATTCTGAAGAGCGGGTCAATGGCAAAGCAGATGTTGAACCCGCCGCTCCAGCAGAAATCGCGGGATTACTATCCTGGTTCCATTTTCGGAGAATTGTTCCGATCTAACAGTGTCCTGTAATCACACCGACTAGCCGATACTAACCTCTGGCCATGTTTTCCTTGTCTCTCTTTGAAAGTCGATGATTGCAAGTCAAGATGAGTTGGTTCGAGCGTTTCGTCTGCTCTTTCATTCCCTCCGATTGAGCTATAGGCCGGGACCTCAAAGAGTTTGCCCTTGTGGTGTCTGACGGAACTCAGTGAGTGGCGACATTTAAGGTCGTTGTGCAGGATAATAAAGGACTAGAGTGTCTGTCTACAGAGTTGGTGATATCCGATGGTTTGATATCGGTATCTCGAAAGTGTTCAGCTAGAAAGAGATGTCCTACCCTGATTACAGAGTTCTTCTTATAGCTCTCCCTTTTCAAAGAGCGGCTAACATTCCACTCTGTTGAGCAAGCAGTTTCTTGCATTGGTCGTAGTCCACCAGACCAAGACCCGATAGCTTAAAATGGGTCCAATGGTTGTTGTGTACATCCAGTGAATCATGACCGGCTTAAAGCCCCATCTTTTGCAGGCATAAAAAGAATTTAATCCTGTTGCAAGCAACATGCATCTGTGCGCAAAATAGAACATCACGAAAATGCCGACGGAAAAACACCGAACCCAGTCAGTTGCCAACGCATTTCATTAATTTGGAAGCTCAGAAACGCTTCACTTATTGCTTGAGGGAGTCAGCGACCATACACTGGCTCCTTTTCACTATGCGATTTTGTATGCCTCTTCACTATGCTCGTATGCATTGAACGTCTGGCTGCTGTAGATGGAGACGGGACCAACAGAAAGATGGCTGTCGATAATTACGAAGAAATTCGTGTGGTGCACCCATCAGCTCTACTTCTGAGAAAAATAGAAAAAACGAAGCAGAAAACTCATATCGATTATCACCGCAAAATAAAAATTGTAATTGCTCTAAAACCTTGAAGATCTTCGATTCTCTTGTCTGTGAAGTGTGCTCTCCGTATTGCCTTCTCGGCCATTTTCTCATGTTTCTTACCGACGGGGTTTAATCAATTCACTTGGTTGTTCCGCCTTCGTCACGCATTAGATCAACTATCGTGATTTTTGGGGGTTGTAGCTTATTGTCTTCGCTTCGAAAAGATAAAGCAGTTCTTGAAACAACTTGCAGAAATGCAATGCACCCAAGGCAAACGCAGTGAAGCGAGGAACCCAAAGGATAGTTAAACACTGTGGCTGTGGTGTGATGCATCGCTGGAGTTCGAAGTTAATCAAATGGAAACCAACGTCGATAACTCAGACAGTCACCAAGCAGTCTCGTAATATCTTCAAATAGAGGAGATACAACGGTGTGCAAACCGAAATTGGTTTGACGAGCCACTATGTGGTTATATCTAAACACTCCGTACAACCTGTAAGACATTAGCAGTACCTAATAATAATAATATGGGTGGCGCTACAGCCCGTAGGGGGCCAGGGCCTAGCTTCTCTGCAACCACTAGTGTTGTGCGTGCTATTGTTCTCTTACGAGTGGAAGGGACCTACAGTTTTATGCTAACTCCGAATGGCCAAGTTTGAGAAGGTTTTTATAGATAGGAAATACTCTTTGAGAATATCATTGATTCGAAAGAGGTGGGGCCGTGAAAATTATTCTCGACGCACAGATCCCTGATCGTCGAGCTGTGCCAGTACACATACCCACCACCCCGTATATTATACTCTCTAAAAAAAACTCTTTGCCCTGAATTGTATACTGCAACGGTACCTACGCCTTACATGTCAAGCCTACGACCCATGAAGGGTCCGAGCCTAAGCAATTGCTGGCTTCCATCAGTGACGGCCCTGGGCACGCTGCTCCCAGTCATCAAGACCAAGCTGTCCTACATCCGCGATGAATTGATCTCTATATTGGAAGTCGAGTCTTCCTCTCCTTCTCGAACCAGGAGGCTCCTATTCGAAGATCTTCTTAGATGGAGCGTTCGTGTTCATGCGCTCGATATGGCCGAGCCAAGGTAGTCGACGGATTTTTGCCTCCCGGACTTCATCCACATCCTGGTACATCTGGTATAGTTCGGGGTTGTGTCTTCTAGTCCATTCACCTTTCTCACAGACGGAACTAAATATCCGAGGTAGAATTTTTCATTCGAAGGCACCAAGAATAAGCTCTGCAGGTTGGCTTAGCGTCCAGCTTTCAGCTCTATAAAGCAGGATTAGCAAAATAAGAGTCTTGTAGAGCATGCTTTTGTTGATCGATTGTCAGGGGTGGTTCTACGTCAAATATCCACTGCGATGTCATTTGTGGAGTTAACTTGTACTCCGAGGTATACAATCTCCTTTATCAATGCAGATTAGAAAATACATATTATTCTTAAAGGAAATACAAAATATTCTCTTCAGTATGCGTAGTTCTACAGTCAAAACTCTTTTCAGTACAAATTTCTTATACAGACTCTTCTTGGTATTTCTTTTTGATTCTACTTACTTGTTTAAGTTATTATTTGTTGTATCCTGCGATATAACCCATATAATGGAAATGTATATTTTTGCTGAAAGATTATTCGCCTCTCTACTTTTATGAACTAAAAAAGGATGTCTATTTTCAAAATGATAAATTTGAACAAAACTCGTAGACTCTCACATTATTGAATATTGGATGAAAATGAATGTATATATTATATTGCTAGCCTTAATATATTCCAACACTGGTTGCTTATAGGTGGATGGCAAAAAAAGGAGATGGATTCAATGCACCTGACAAACTATGAAATCGCAGCAAAAATTTCCACAATTTGTCTACGCCAAATAGTTGATGCTTACAGTGAATAATAGCACCTACCTACAATTCGTTGTAGCTGTGTTCCTGGACAAGCTAGGTCCAGCTCAGATTATAATACTAATCATGATGTTATTAATACAAATACAATAAGTCTACCCCAATGAATAAAGCAACACGCAAGGTTTCCTAAAATAATTTATTATAATTTAAACAGTAACATACTAAGTCGAAGGTGAAGCATCCCCTGAACGGACATCTATTACACAGATATGTACACTAAAACATGGTGGTTTACCTAGTTCAAATACTGCTAAAATGATCCCATGTCTCAATTTCCTGCAGCAAAGCTCTGCCAGGACATTCAGTTGGCTTCACTTGGCTGTGTCCGTGCAATTTGTAATTCCTCTCAATGTGGCCCCATTGCACTCCGTGATTTATTAGCTCCTTCACCCTATCCAGCATTTTTTGGGGTGGTACCGAATCTTTTGAAGAAAACAAAAAAATGGAATGCATAAAAATAAGTTAAACCAGTAAAGTTTTTGCAAAAGCAAAGGGGATACGTTTTGCCTCTGTTTTTTGTTAAACCTAGTCAACATGAGCAAAGCAACAAAAAATGTGTGTTTTTTAATTTTACAGTACAAAGTGGATTCAAAATTAATTTCCACATCGTCAATTCTCAGACACAGCTCCAAAAGCATTCCGTTCCCGGTTTTTTATGCGCTCTTGTTAAACATACAAAAATAAAAACATTTCCGTAATTGCTTTTTGTGCAAATTTTTTTTTGTTGCCTTGTGCTATGCGCAAAGCAGCTTTAATTTGACCAAATGTGATAGTTCAGAGGAGTAATTGCGCAACGACGTCAGTACGAGTCCTTACCTGACCAATTGCCAATTAGGCAAATTCCAACACTCCGATAATTGAAGCCAGGTGCATGTGCTCCTTGCACACCGAAGCCACGACCCTCGTAAATTTCACCATCTCCTCCGATTAGGAAATTGTAGCCAATGTCATCCCATCCATTTGACACTTGATGAGTTCTCTGCACTGACCTTAATGCATTTTGGCAACTCGAACGTGTGTAGCATGCGGGCGGACTCGAAGTGTGATGTATGATAACATATGGCACTGCAATATTGATGGGTGATTTGTCTTTTGGTTTTGCGGCGTTCCATTCGGCACGTTTGATGATTTTTAAATTATCTCTGAATTGCTTTGGGGCGGAATCTGAAAGATATTGATTTATAGTGGTTAGAGAGACGTGTGCGTTGCCCTTACAATGCGAACGGAATGGAGATGGAAGACACTTTGGTTTTTACTGTATCGTCATCCGCATCTGTGTAAATTGCATTTATGACAGAGAGCGTTTGTCTTACTTGAAGGACAGAGTGGTGCAATATTTCATCAATTTAAAGTGCAATTAGTGTTCGGTGAGAGAACTGTAGTCGTTTGATTAATGCAACAGAGATTATATTTTTGAGAGGATTTTTAGACGAATTGAATCACTAGAAGATCAATAATATGGGCATGGATAAAGAAATATTTGATTGCCATTCCGTTTGTTTTGTCTAAATTTATGTGCAAACGCTTTAGTACGTGATTTGTGTCTGTTTCGACCGTGTCCGTGCAAAATAACATTTTCTTGATACATGCGACCATAGTTTAGAGACTGATCATCTAAAGGTGTATTTTTTGGCACTCATGTCTCGGTGTATAGCTTGGCACATGATATGAGTAATTTTATAAAAATGCACAAACGAAAATATCGCGGTTCAGTTTAATTGCCCACCACTTGACATAGTTCTCATCAAAAACATCTTGATCATTTCGCTAAGAGATCTTAGGACCATATTAGTTTAACTTAGTTTACTGGCTCGCCACCTACAACTCCAGCACACGTAGACCATATTGGTTGATTGTCCATAGTCAAACTTCTTCCCACTCCGTTGGAACTCCAGGTTATTGCCGTTTGTTTCATCTCAATTGCAAATGGTGACCGGATCAGATTTGAAAACCGGATGAAGCGTATTAACTTTGCTTTCACTTATATGAAACCAACTGCACCAACAAGCCTAACCTAGTCCAGGACCAATAAAAAAGTCAAACTAGAAGTTTGTATGACAAACGTCAGCTGCTGCTCTTTGCGAGGAATAGAAATATTTCATAGTTCTTGAGCAACAAGTTGAGCGCAACTTCTATCACGGAAGAATGTTTAGGGGTTACGCTTTAATACATGAAAAGCGTGTTTCAGAAAAACGTTGAGTTTCAATCCACTTATAGTATACAATGGCTGTACAAATGAAGTAAGATTAATCCCAACTTATGCATATCTGGTCTGGTTGCAAGCGCTACAGAAGCCACATTTAAACTTTTGCTTGTCCAGATTTAACATGGACACTTAGATCGAGACTGAGAACAGCACTTGAGAGTAGCAGACCACGTACATCATCCTAAGGATCAGTGAGGCAGTTTCAAATGACAAACGATGGACAGAACTATAAAGTAACAAGCACAAACCCGGCACTGGAGAGGTCGTGCTCTGGAAATACTTGGTGGTTCATACATGAACGTGAATATGGATGCAAAATCAGTCTATGTCCTCTTTTAGAATGAAGAATGAGTATAAAAAGCATCTGGAGTGCTCTTACAGTTTGCATTGCACTGTGACCACAGAATGTCCAGTTCGTCCCCCTTTCTATATTTACGTCTTCAAAGTTACCCTGAGAGTGGCGTTGTGGGTATGTGCGTCGACCCCAACCTCGACGTAGTACGTTCGATTCCAGCTCTGAGCAACAAAAATAATTTTCACGGCCGCCCCTCTTTCGTGTCAGTCTCTTTGCCAATGCTCAAAGAGTATTTCCCGTCTAGAAAAAGCTTCTCAAACTTGGCCGTTCGGAGTCGACATAAAACTGTAGGTCCCTTCCACTCGTGATAGAACAATAGCACTCACAATACGAGTGGTTGCTGAGAAGCTAGGCCCTGGCCCACTACGGACTGTAGCGCCACCCATATATTATTATATAGCTACCCTGAGAGAATTAATGATCTCTTGATGTGGATTGTCCTAATATGCTGTTCCTGTTAATGTGATTTTGCTGTGTCAGATTTGGACACTCAACTCACTCCATAGTTTCCTTTGATTTTCCACAGTGCCTGCAGTTTTCGTAGTTGCTGTGCCCGAATTTGTGCAGATGTTAATTTCATAAGAAGTAGCCAAGTAAGAGCGACTCAAAGTAATATGAGATCCGGCTTTTTAGTTTTTTTTCGAGTTCATAGAGTCGTTACTTTTGGCCAAAGGGCCTTGGAATAAATATTATATAATCTCTATTTATGTAGATGCACTTCAATAAACCTTGCGGAAGGGGAAAGTGTACCAGTACCCGGCTAGTCACTAGGCCAGACTGCGACCACTTTCCACTGAACGTCCATATGAACAAATTCTGCTTTTTTTCTTGGTCAAGCAAGTTGATTGAATATACCTAATTGCAGGTACGTTTAATATTTCGGTAAAATTTGGCAGATCTACTGATCATAAGCAAGAAAGGTAATGTACAACCATTGTAAAATTGCTGCCACAATAAATAAACAAATACTGATCAAATCAGTACAATTCAGTACCCGGCCATTTTTTTTATTCCAAAGATTATTATATGCGAATTTGGACATGCTTTTTTGTGACATACGTACAATGACAATTAGACATTTCGCGAGATAGAAGAATATAACTTGCTCTAAGTGATTTTAGAAAAAAAGCTGTTAAAACCAAAGTCAAAAGAAAATTGGCCTGAGTCAGTATTAAATAGAAGAAGTTAGACTAACGTGCAATATTATAGCACATTCATGTTCCAAAGCTCAGTTTTCTATGTAAAAACTGACTTTTTTGAAAATCCATCCATTTCAGACCTGCTTCAAAGCTTTTCGATACAGATATATAATCTTACCGACCAACCACTCTAATCTAAACGAGTCTTATTCTGTTGACTTTGATTTGACTTTGCTATATACGTACGAATTGAATACACACCTCAAACGTCCGACATGTTTCAAGCATTGAAAAGGCTGTCCATCGAGCGAAAATGTTGTCGTCAGATTGTGTTAAACATGGCAAAATCGAAAAGGCAATCTGTTCCGCATAATTACTTAATAAGTTTGGACATCAAACAAGAGGAAGCACATAATGACGAACACCACAGCGCACCTGCTTACATTTTACATTTCGCGACAACTTAAATACACGAAATTCGAAATTCAAATTGAGCGACCACCCACCATATTCGCTGAACACTGATTTTTTTTTTGATTTTTCTAAGTTTGAAGCCACTTATGGGAGGCAGTGCTATTTTCTACGAACGATGAGGTAATCACCGACAGTTTTGCGAAACAATGCAAACATTTTGAAGGGCTAAGGGATTATGCAAAATGTGCATCAAATTAAGCCGCGAGTTCTATGAAATACTAAGTGCGAGTGGGAAACTATGATTTCCGGAAATATTTAATATTACATGACACGAATATACGCAACTTAGAGTGGCATTGCAATTTTCTGATAAATATTTTGCTCGTTAATTCGAGGAATGTTTGAATTCTCAGAAACACTGGCCTTTCAGCTTTTGCAGGTCTGTAGTGGACATGGATGTAATGGAGTAATTGGTTACGCATCCCGTCACGTCCAGATTTTGTTTCAGCAAATGGTGTGTTCGCGGAATTCGCAATCGGATAATATTGCGCAAGCTAATTTAGCTCTGAGAGGCAGTAAGAGATTTTGTCTACCTTGGCTGCGCTATAAACCCTTAAAATAACACCTCGACAAAATCGGTTTGAGAGAAATGCTTAGTAAAATATAAAAAAGATACGTACACCTAATTCTGTTTTTACACGGTTTTGATATAACACGTTTTGAAAATAAAATAATTTTAATTTTTTTACACGATTTTTTTCCACGGTTTAACATTTTTTGTGCTTAAATTTTTTTGTCAAATTTAATTTTTGTGAAGTATGTTCATATCACAGATTTAAGGGAATTCCCTTTTTGCACGTACAAGCAAATTTACTGGTCAAAGCAAATTTAAATAGCACAAATTTAGGGGAATTCCCAATGTCTTTTTTTACACGGTTTTTTTCTGGAAACAATCTACCGTGTAAAAACAAAATTAGGTGTACTGTCTTGTATACGTTGACGAACTGTGGCAAAGGAGATTCAACAACAAACTATACTGCGACATCGACCTTGTTAAAAAGATTGCACATCAGACGCTTAAGATGGATAGGACATGTGGAGCGAATGGACAGCATTCCTATGGCCGGTAAACTCTTCGAATCTAATACAGAAGAAAAACACAGTCGATAAAGACGTCGTCGTAGGTAATAAGCGAACCTCAATCGACTTGGAGTGCGCGACTTGGTGAATATACAGTGGATTCTCCTTAAGTCCAATTTTAACGGAAATAAATATATTTGGAATACGGTGAGTTCGACTTAGGGACAGTCCACTATAAGAAGGAAGGACTTTTTTTTGCATGACATTATGGCTGTGGCTGCGTTTGGAACATCCGTGATCTGCAATTGAAATTGACATTAACAAACCGTACTTTTCGAAAGAAGATTATTGAGGACCGTCACCGGAGTCAATCGTTAACAAGACTTTAACAAATATGTTAGGACATCCACTGTCTACAACAGCATCGAGTTATAAAGAATCGACAAACGCATATTCCAGCTCACCACCAACTTCAGCAAAAATCTGTAGAAAATCGCCAATAATATTCGAACTCTCAACAAGACAATCTGATCATAATCACACCTCCCCCACTACAAGCCACATCAGAAGCCTCTTCGAAATGGGTAGAATAGTTGATCACCGTAACAACATTGCATTCCACAACATAAGAACGGAAAAAAGTACATTCAAGTTCAGCAACTCGCAGTACTAGTACCAAAATTAACCAACGTTTCTAATAAATTATAAAATCTGATACAACTTAGCAACGACTGTATATCACTGTTTCGATGGAGAAAATGCAGTTAAAAAATGAATTTCTTGGAATATGATAAGAACAACAATATTTTGGAATTCTTTTCGAAATTCCACGTCCTTGCGGCACATAGAACTGAAATCCAACTAAAAATGAAAAACACTCTGAGTGTGTGGAGGGTGTTCAGTTCACACAGAGGTGTATATTTTCAATTATTCAGAGAAGGAGGTAAAGCCGCTTTGGTGTATCTGCTCTCGAATCTGTAAAGAGTGTCATCTTCTATACATCTACAGTGCTGCTTTATTAAAACTCACAGAAATGTGGTCATTTTGCAGCATCAATATATTTTTTAAACGTCAATGAGTGCGTTTACTCTCTTATGTAAATAAAACCCACTTTAACACTTTCACAATGTCAGATCACACACATCATCGGATATCGAAAAAATACCAGTAACCTTGCATTTTGTTCTCCACCAAATTTCCGCAAAATCGCTGTGTTCATTTCAGTAGCAACCCAGAAAATGTCATATAAAAAAATGTAATTACTGACTGACCATACTATGGACACAAAATCCCTGGGGATATTCGGCTGATGGTGAACTCATGTGTATGCCATTGTTTGCACGTTCTTGGCATTTTGCTTTTATTGGAAAAGCCACCAACGTCAGTTCAAAAAATGTAGGTCACTTCATTTCACTTAATCAAAAAAATGAAAAAAAAAAATAAGAAAGTCCGGTAAGATGCATTGTGGGAGGAACTACATGCTTTAAATCTGTGTGCATTCACCCATGTATTTTCATCCAATTTAGCAAAATTAGACCCTGTAACAGATGTCTTGTCGGAATATGTGAAAAGTTTGCTGTACGACATGAGACATATTTTAATAAATTATTTTTCTAAGGATGTCGTCAGGATCGTAAGGTAAATGTTGGTCTTTTGAACGGCCCTCACGACAGATGTATACTTCTTTTCCGTATATCTCATCCCAGATTTGAACTGTTGCCAACGACAGAGAAAAAAAGTGAGACAACTGAGTGATGGGTGAGTTATTAGATATATGCTAACTTGCACTAAAGAATAACGCCAACTTAATCAACATGTGAAAAATATTAAAGTTATTAGTACGCCGGCACTCATCCCATTTGCTGACTTAACTGCATTTCCTACTGTCAAGTTATGTACAAACTGGAAATCAATGAGCAAGCTTATATCCCAATTCTTGATTTCATCTGACAGCGTTTTTTTATACGATTCTTCGTTCCGTTTCTGTGGATGCGTGTGGAAGGGGGTGATGAATTGGACTTCTTACTTGAAAGTTCAATCGTTAGTTAAAATTTTTTTTTTTTAATTTCGGTGTCATTTACTGAAGTTGCTCTTTGAAGTAATAGGCTGAATTTAATAAGCACACTACTTAAAAAATGTTTTTTTTTTTAAAACACCTTCACGTGAAACATAGAGTTTTCGAATTGGGAATTTAATTTGTGAACGCACTCTTTCACTATCATCAAATTGTCAATTTATTAGTAAACTAAACATTTTTTTCGTGGCAACGTCTGCAAATTTTAGAGCGTTAACTCCAATGTTCGGTTTTAATTTTCGCTTTCTTAGGCAGACAATAACAAGTTCAGTGCAAAAATTTGAGTGTACATATTCGTTGTGATATGTTGCCGTGTCACTGAGAAAAGGGGTTGGTGGAAAAGCCGAAAATAGCGCTGCCTTTTAGGCGTCTGTAGCAAACGATACAAATTAGTCAATTACACGGCGTTCTCAAGAATTGGGCATCGCTCACACCACATTATGGCGTATTTTGTGTAAAAATTTTCTTTGGTGTGGTGTGCCGTGGCGTTGTGGGTATGTGCGTCGACACCAACCTCGACGTCGTAGGTTCGATTCCTTTCATGGCCCAAACTCTCTCGAGTCACTGACAATGCTCAGAGTATTTCCTGTCTAGATAAAGCTAGTTTGCCGTCTCTAAGGTCTTTGTTTTCCTTTATAGACTTTTAAAAGGTACAGAAATGATTTTGGTACAAAATATTTTGTTGCTTAGTTTAAAATGCGTAGTAACGCGAAAACAACTTTTTGCGTCGCAACGCGCGCCTCCTTTATTGGAAGCAATATCGGTGCACATTTCCAAAACTTATTAAGGAACAAAAATAATGATTTTTTAGTATTTTTTTTATTTATTACTTATAAATAAATAAGTAGTTTTCAAAGGTGCCTCAAACAATGTAATGGGTGAAGTTGGATAACTAGCAGAAGACTATGCTGAAAAACGTTTATTTGTTTTTTCTTCACCGGCTAAGTTTATATAATTCAAAAAATTTAATTCATATTTCTCCACATACTTATAACAGATGTGTGCAAAATGTTCCTTCAACGAAATTGTTTATTTAAGCCACGTTATGAATAAGTTCAGTAATTCAAGTCTTGCCCATTGATACAGCTGTGCCAATTCCCTTGCAATTGATGTATGTATTCCATCCCAATACCGCTGCTCGTTGTTTGGGTCAACCATTCATGCAGCCAATTTTTTACTTCTTCGTAAGAGCGTGATAGCCGTTCCGCAAGTACGTGCTGCACCGATTGAAACAATTAATTATCAAGACGGGCGAATACAGTGGTTGGTTTGGCTTGCCCACTTCTCAATTAATATTTGTCAAGGAGTTTTCTACTTGGTTTGCAACATGTGGACGCCCAATGTCATGATGGAAAAGAAAATTAAGCTTTTTAAGTGCCAGGAGTACACTCAGTTCTGAATTACATTAAAGATAGTTTTTTTGAGAGAAATGATTCCGTATAGCGAACTGCGACGGCGACGAGTTCAAGCTCTCGTTCAAAATTTATTAAATTCACATGCATTAAATGCAAGTGCTATTCTTAACTATTATGCATGAGATTCTGTTTTGGGAGAGACAAGGTATCTGCGATAAGGTATAATCAGGTCGTTTAAAATTTTAGTGTAGAAGCGGTGTTGTCATGACTCACTCAGGCCCTATTCGTCTCATTGTGATGAAAAGAAATAAAACATAATTAGGAGATTTCTAGAAAACTTTTCATAAACTCGTTTAGCTTTGCGATGCTAATCTGATGGCTGATGCCAATTTGACACACTCGAGCAGCTAGTAATAAGCAACAACTGCATGCTTTAACTTTTCCTTGAAAATATACACTTTTTAATCTGCCGCTAACTAGTCTGAACTTTACAACGGACCTATAAGTAATGTCAATCAAACAGTCCCAAAAATGACATATCGGATAAACAAATCTATGCGAACTGTCAACATACGCCATTTTACCGCTGCCTTGTTATGTATTTTTTTTGTTTTGCCGTAACTAAAAATCAATCGCAAGAAATGGGCACAAAGGTTTACACGTAGAGCAATAACAAAATAACTTACTGAGTAAAAACTACTTGGTAATATTGGACTGACTAGGACGCGTCACTTCTGCCAGAGGAAACTATTTGTTTATTAAAGGTTGGTATCACTTGATTATTTGACACTTGTAAGTGTTTACTAGTTGATGTTACTTGTGCAAATTTATTAAGCATCAAATCCTTCATATTACTGAGCTGAGTAATAGTAAAAAAAAATACGTCTAACATGAAACTGAAGGCTTTAAATAAATCTAAGCAGTAAAATCGGGAAACTGCACCCAAGAAACTATTCAACTAAATGGGTTCTTTTTTGAACGTATGCCCTACGTCTTCGCAAAAAATTAAAAATCTCTATCTTCCGAAAACATTTCAACGATTTTCTTTCACCGAAATCAATTGATACACAGGCTTAACTCGTTAAATATTTAAAATGAAAATGAATTTCTGGTGCCTTTAACTTTGTCACGAAATGATAACTATAAAGTGGGCTCTATATAATTTTGCATCAGGAATCAAGAAAGCTAACATTTTTGGATGGAGTACTTCGCATTTCTTAGGCCCATGTCACAGCAAACACTGTGTACTTTTACGGTCAGAGTTTAAGGAAATATCTAGCATCTAAGACGGTTTTTTTTTATAAACCAACGTGTTGACCACTGATTGACCGACACTACATTGTGTCAAATTGACACCAAAAATTATATATGTAATAATTATTCGTTTAGCCTTCTGAGCCCTTTGGCAACTATTTTTTTTTTGCACGGAAGCTTGAGCCGCAGGCTTTTGGCAACACTATAATTATTAGGAGGTGTTCCAAATTGACACTAAATATAGACTAGTGTTAAGGAATTCATTAATGTCTTCAAATCTGTGTTTATGGATTTGCTGAACTCGTGTGTCGATGCTTTATAGCTTGGCCAAAATGCTGGAAAGTATTGTGAAACGTGTTTGCTAAAGAAGAAGATTCTTACCGATTTTTATAGATCCACTTTGGTTTGGAAATAGGGGAGAGGATAATTAAATTACCGACTCTATACATCTTTAACCGGATTTAGAAATGTGGCCCATCAAATTTATTATCGTTCTTGGTGTGGTTAGAACGAACTGACGCAATGGAAAGATCGATCTATGACAACAGATGTACATAGGGTAGAGACACCAGTAGCCAATCAGTTAACACAAATCTTAACTGTGACTTCTTATTCTTCAGTGAAAACGCTTGGAATTTTTTAAAAGTGAATATACTCAAACATATTCGTTATTGTAGATATTTGTTTTCCTCATTCCAAAAAGTTCACTTTGTATCCGGGCAGTAATACTCAGTTTACGGACGTTTGAGTTTCAGAAGCCAGACACTAAAACTTCATGTCGATTTTGATTTTCTTTGATTTTCTTTTTGATTGATAAAATTGCTTATGCTTTAAACTTCTCTCACATAGCCAAAGGAGGAATTCATTTAATAAATGATTTGAACCACGTTTTACCTGGTCGATCACTTTTAAAATTTGCTTCCCATCAGTCTTTCAAGAAAACACACATTTGCGCATATCAGTGCACCAATGATATGCAATTTTAGTTTGTTCTTAAGGTGATTTGTAAGGATCGGTAGTACTTTTTGTTGCCTTTTCACCTAATATCCTCTTACATTTAAGTTGGTCATGAAGAGTTAATCGACATAAATTATCAATGCTTTTCCTATACTCAAATTATCAACCAAATATTTTATACAGCCCGTTTCAAAGTACTTCTCTCCATTATTATGTAAGGCCCGTTGTTTTTGACTGGTCAGTACTCAGCTTAGTAAGATTTTACACGGGAAGCAACAACAAAACAACTTACTGAGTTAAAACTACTTAGTAAAATTTCACTGACATCACTGACTAGGACGCGTTGAAAAATCTCTCAGATGTCTGGTGCCATCTAAACTATTTTTTTTATTAAATGTTGGTATCAATCGATTATTTAATACTTGTAAGTGCTTTTTGTTGATGTTACTTGTGCAAATTAACAAAATATCAAATCATTCATATTACTTGGTTGGCTCTCTATCTGTGTATTTTCTTTGCTTTTGAAAATTAAATTCCACTTATTTTTGACATTTGATTATTTTGACATCTAATGCAATGGACGTAAGCACACGTACCAACTTTCTTAGGAAAAATTTAACTCAGCAAAAAAGCGTTTTACTGAGAATCATTACTAAGCTGAGTACTGATTAGTCAAAAAAAAAAACACGCCTGCAGTTAAAACTAAAACAATAAAGACATTTCCAACGTTTTACATTTCTTAATTCTAAACCTATTTTTTCAGTACCATTATAGTTGGTTTCTTGTTTAGAAAACACTGTCCGCATACTAAAATTATGCAAAGAATCAAGGAATGTTATTTATTTAAACTGAGCGCACTACATATATTAAAACGTGAATTTTAAATTGTCATTATGTAGCCGGAAACTAAAATCGGTATAAGGTTTGGGCTTCAATACTAGAATTTAATGGTTTTTGATTTTTTTTATTGAACACGGAAATTATTTATATGAAATCATAACTAAACTTATTTCACATGCACTGTGTAAAATGCTTACAGTTTGAAAATAAGGTCACTAAAACGACCGACTAATGTACCAACTGATGCTTGTTTCGCGAACTGCATTGGATACTGCATGCGTGCGTGAAACAAAAAGTATTTTGTTCACACTGCAAATGGAAAATTATCATGTTTTTTTATGAAACAGGGCGGATACTAGTGCCTCTACCCTATGTGTTACACTTCACGACTTCCACGTCAAACTCGATTCAACTGTATCTGTGTAGTATGTTTGTAGCCACTAACATTACATAAACATAGACGTAACTACATTTTCGTTAAAAAAAAATGAAAAGAAAAATATGCAATGGGAATGCCAACACATGATCCTGGCAACAAATTCGTATTTGCAATACCAAGAAGATGTATCTTGCACTATCTGCATCAGAAATAGTGTTATTAACTGTTGACACAAGTCAGAGTTGTTAGACAAGCCTGCATTTCAAATTCACTCACTATCACTTCTTATCCTAGTGATTAGTTCCTCCCTTTTATTTCGTTTTCAAGTAAGACCACAGCCTTACTTCGAAATAAAAATTTAGTTCCTGTCAAAAGATGTCGGCACATTAATGCAAACCGAATATTAATTTCGACAAAACAATGCATATGCATCAAGCCGTAGAAGCTAACACAAAAAAGACCACAACCGCAATCGATTCCTACAACTGCCTTTGAACTGGTCGTAACCATTTAATTAATACAACTGCACAAAAAAGTGAAGCAGCCTCAAAAATGTCCTCACAAAAGGACGATTACAGAAATAGCCACTTGTATAAAGAAAAACTCTCCAATGATCGTGAATAACGTAAACATATCTTAAATCTAGAACAAAACACTTACCAGCATTATGGACAATCAAAACTATGAGGAATGTAACTAACACCAGCGCGACTGAATTCATTGTGTATGCACTTCTTGAGTAACGGAAAGCGTTCCGTTTCCCTTCTAATGCTTAAGGAAACCTTTTTCCTTTTCAAATAAACTTTAACACTTCTGTCCTTTTTTTCAAGTGCTGTCCTCTAAGTAAGCAGGACAAACGCAAACGCAAAAATCACAACAGATAAACGAATAGAACTTGAGAGTAACAAAAAAAAAAAAAACAGAAAAAAGTATTTTCTGATTGTGCAAAATGTTCTCCTCGTACGTTGCCGTTGATAACTGACCTTCTTTCGAAGGGATTGCGCTCGTTTTAAACAGAACTGAGATGTGTCCGTAAGTAATGTGTACAATACTGTGCTGTATTTTTATTCCTTTCACTCTAGCCCGGATTCCCACAGAGAGCCAGAGATATGAGGGTGAATGTTTACTTTGGTCCAAGAGGGGGGATGATACTCAATTTGATTAGGGTGAGGGGAACGACAAAAAAGCAATGACAACAACTCAAGACGATGAGCGACGATGACTATTCAAAAACAGCTAACGCAAAGATTCTGTTTCCAATTCGAGTATGGATTTTATTTCACGTTATTTTTTTTTTTTTTTTTTCATTTTATTTGGGTCGACGTGCGGATATGGGTGATTCCCGCCCCATTGAAGTGCTGAAAAATGGAATTTGTCTTTAAATGTTCTTCAATGGGTCTTTCTTCACGTTGTGTCCGATGAAACTTTCAAGGAAATGATCACCGTTTGGCGTTCGCTTGGGTTTTCATTAACAAAAAAAAAAAGCCGAAACCTTTCACTTTCAACGGATTGCACAACTGATTTCTGCCCGGAGGGTGGAAAATGACCACAAGATGTCTATGCCTTCTTGGGTTGAGATTGTAGATGTGTAGCACGAGGGAGATAAAGAAACTGAACAAAAAATCACATAAGCAATGCTCTTAAAGAGGGGGGATTCCAGTTCGGTGTCTAATCTCGTGTTCCGTATCAGTTAAGTTGGGGTAGACTTTCGGTGTTCTTTCCATTTAATGTGATGAACGGTGAAGCCCGATTCATGGGCACGTTTCTTTGATTTGTATTTAGCCATGTGATGAGTAATGTGTTATTTATGTATGAAATAGATTGTTTTGTTTTCTATTTTTTTTGTAAATTGTTTACCAGTAAATGAAATGCACTTTTCTGCTGTTTCTATTGTGAATGTACCATTCAAGGGGTTTTTGTAAGTACAAATCAATTGGTGGCTTTTTATAACTGAATTTCGATTATAATATTCTATTTTCTAAGCAAAGGACATTACATCTTGTGCTTTTGAAAAAAACTTTGTCTACCTAGGCTCCGAAGTTAATACAATCAATGCGACCACCGCGGAGATAAAACGGAGGATCACGCTGGCCAATCGCTGCATTTTCGCACTCGGAAGGCCACATATATCCCTATATAAGACCTTGATAGTCCCAGTCCTGCTGTATGGGACAGAAGCATGGACTCTAAATAAAACGGACGAGGATATTCTTGGTCGCTTCGAGAGAAAAGTTCTTCGAATTATCTTCGGCCTTTTGGAGGAGGTGACTGAACGTCGAGTTTAACGGGCTGTACATCGGCATCGACCTGGTCAAACGAGTTCGAATTTCTCGTCTCAGACGGCTATGTCACGTCAAGTGAATGGACACCAATGCTTCGGCCCGAAAAGTCTTCGACCCCAACCCCGAAAGACAAGTCGGTAAAGAAAGACGACGCCTACGGTGGCGCACGCAGCTAGAAGAGGACTTGCTTAAGTGGAACATGCGTGGTTGGAAGCAACTAGCACAAGACCGGTCTATATGGAGAGGCATGTTGGTATGCTGGATGCCGCAGTTGGTTGAGTGCCTGCCCTTGGTTATACAGATCCAGGGTTCGAATCCTGGTAGAAGCAAAAGTTAATATGCTTTTATCTTGTTTTCAAATTTGGTCCAGTCACAATTTGCAAATTAACGGCACTGGGTATCACAATGCACCAAGTCTAAGTTTCTAATCCTGCAGGCAATTTCGGTGGCAGTCTAGGTTCAATCCCTAGTCTGTACGACAAAAGTAATTTTCCGGCCCTACCTCCTTCGAGTCACTGACAATGCTCAAAGTATAACTGCCTAGAAAAAGCTTCCCCAAATTGGCCTTTCGTTTGTGCAAATTTAAAAAAAATTTTAAATTAAATTTCACTTATTTTTGACATTAGAGTTTTTTGACCTCTAATGACGTAAGCACACGCAACAACTTTCGGAAGAAAAATGTAACTCTGTAAAAAAGCGTTTTATTGAGAACCATTACAAAGCTAAGTACTGATTAGTCAAAAAAGCACACCTTCAATTGTTTCAGGCAATCATATAATTATGAATCCAATATGAATATCATGTCATATTTCAGATCATTTGGCAACATACTGCCACTGGCGAGTATAAGAACGTTAGTCCAATTTGCGTTAATATGTTGTTTTTCATATACCTGAAACGTTATTCCCTTGCGCATATAGCATGGTGTACTGAAGGCCATATCACTCATCTTCAATAGAGAAAGCCAGAAATTTTAACATTAACCTTCGTTGACAGAAAACCGTGGTCACCCAGGTGACTCACCTGAGATCAAAATGATGAGATTTTTTTTATAAAAACGTCGATTTATATCAAAGAGCGCGTCAAGACAGCTGTCTAAATGTATTTTTCAAAAGAAGAATCACATTAAGGAGTATGTTCTGGATTCCTTCTTGGTGAATTGACGAGGGCACATTTACAGCGAACGCCATCGCTTTTTTTATTTTCCACGCACAAATGGCAAGTAGCATTCCTTAAAAAATAAAATACTGATATATTCAAAAAATGAATTAATCCCATCGCAGTTCGTGCATTTTTCGCTGTACTTTTTTTGTGAAACATGATGTTTAATGCAATTAGTGAAAAAGTGTGCACTTGAAAACATTGACATCGTTCACATCGAATCAGTGTACATGTCATGGGGAAGAGAGAAATACTATTGACGGCAGTTAATGGATCGATGTCAGTGAAATATCAAATCATGCAGCGTCAGAAGCATGAAATGTGAATAACTGCTGTGGATGAGTGGGTTTCACTTATCACAAAAGAGCTGACAGTTCGTTCGATGGGCACAGCATTGCATCTGTGCGCGTTTCTAGTTTCAATTTACGCTTGCATTTACAAGCACTTGACCATTTCTCTTGTCCACTTTATGGGTGTTTTTAGTTTATTTGGTGACAGCGTAAAATGCAATATTTTAGGAAAAAAATAAATGAACTACATTCCATGGCAACATTTATCCAAATTTAACTAATTCTAGAAAATGATTCGTTTGATTGATACGACCCAACGCACTCAGTATAGAACTAAGCCATCATATGAATTTCTGGAAAAACCGACATATTTCGACGAATATGAGTTAAAACTTGTATATTGTGTTACGCCACGAATTTACAAATTTGTTGTAAAGCAAAACGTACACCTCGCTTCCTTCGTACAGCCTTAAAGCCATTGTTCTAATGCGTAATGCGCGCTAATGTCCTTGTGCAATAAATACGCGCAGTCAAAGAAGATGAATAAAGAAGAGGATAAATAAAACAAAACCATTTTCATCGCACTCTTCTGATCATTTAACGCCGATCATTAAAGTTCAAAAAGCTAGTGCCAATTATTGGCTTTAAGTCTGCGAATGTGCGGTAATTGCTCAGAAAGGTAAAGTGCTGGTCGTATGAAGCACGAACTGCAAACTCGAAGATAAAACCATTTTTCAGCAAATATCTATAAGAAAAAGCAATTATTTCTGGTATGCAGTAGGATGTGCATTGAACTTCCCAGTTTTTTTTAGCCGACCAATATCTCAAAAGTTATTTAATTAACAATCTTCTATTGGCGAACTGTCATACTAAGAACGCAATACAGTAGAGTTGGGTCGTTCCGGACATGCATAGTCTCTGGAATTATTTCCGATTATCCGAACGCCAATCAACCGAAACATCAGTTATCCGAACGCAGCATCGAAAGTACATAGACGTCAGTTATCCGAATTAGAAGCAGCGGTAGTCAATTATCCGAACGAACCCTTAAAACGAGAAAACAAAAACTAAAGAAGTGTTCCTGAGTAAAAAGTCTACTTTAGAACAAGCAAACGTTCGTTTTCGTATTTGCCTAGGATCCATAGGAATATTCTGAACTTTGTTCTAAATTGTGGTTCAGTTGAGAAAATTTGTTGTTTAGTCGACTACAAGGAAAATTAAACAAAACATCAAATCAATCGGAACGAATATAGAAATTATTGAGAAAGTAAAGCCTTGCCACCTTGGACAAGATGTTTGAAATTGGAAAAATGTGTATTATGTGAAATGTGGGGATCGTATACACACGCCTTTTATTCGTTCCCCTTATGTGTTCGAACATTTTGATGGCGATCTCAATCAGTTCGCATAATAGACGCTATATGTATGACATTGACATGTCACATTGAAAATTGTCAAATGTCCATGTGTCATGTTCAATTTATGTGTTTATTTTCAGCTTTTTGATGACAGTGTAAAATGCAAAATTTTTTTTTCTTAAATTTAAATGAAGTATGAAATAGAATATCCGACATTTACCCAAGGAAATAGACACAGATTTCAGACAGACATTTCAAGGAATTGAAAGATATTTTGCTACGCCAGCATTTGGTTATGTGACTATCAGTGCACTAAATATGAATATTTCAAGTTACCTCTTTTGAGAATGTATCTACGATATACAGTCACTCACAACGTAAATAGGAAGCATAGAGTTGTTGGCGTTCTCAACCAAAATAAATTCAAGCACGACTATAAGAAAAACGTCTGTAGTTTTTAACATACATTAGTAAAGTACTTAAAATAAAAAAATATATAAGAATAGCCAAACATAGCCATTGGGGGTTGTAAACCAAAAATTTAACAAAAATCATATCACAAAAATAAGAAGGCACACATTGAAACCACGTAGAAGGATCTGCCGTAATGTATGCAGATATGGTAGCATCTATCGTGGTCAATTTATTTCCCAATCTCAAGATTAACCTGCGTCAGAAGCCTTTCCAAACAAAGCATAAAATGGTAATTTGTTCGTAACGTAAGTTTGGATAGAGTTGTTGGTTGGTTTTTGCGATGTCCAAATTTTGCTTGTTTGAAATGCTTTATTAATAAACACAACATAATAAGCCGCAGAAACAAAACACACCTTGTGCATTAAAAAGCTTGTTGATTTCTTAAGCAGCGTGCCTAAATAAGCCTGGAGGTGTTAACATGAATGTGAAGTATCAACTGAGTCCGTTGATTAATGCAGTGGTCCCTGCCGGAATCGGAGAGGAAATTAATCAAGAAAAAGGACTCACAACACAGCAGTGTCTCAAAATTGTTCACCTTTATTACGAAAATTAGTGTTCTATGAGAAATGTTTTTCGTGCAATTCGAGGAACTTACTGTGAGCATAATCGACGTACTGAAACCACTACTGCCAAGAGCATTCGCAAATTTGAGTCACAGTTTACTTTGGTGGATGATACTCTACCAATTGGACCATATCCAGCAAGCAGTGAAGTTGTTATAGCAACCTGTAGCAGAAAGTGTACACCAATACCGTGACGAATTATTACCGTCAATGGTAACCGTTATGGTGCCACGTTAACGGGTTTTGTGCTTCCTAAAATTCCAGCCTCGGCGAACTCAACATTACTCATTGTTCCCTCGAATCGCCCAAAATTGTACCTTCCGAATGAACCATCTCGGATGTTGTCATCGCTAACATTCACATGATACCATTTTAAAAAAAAGAAAATGCCATGCATTGTTCTATTAACCGATAATAAACATTTTAAGTTCTTCGTGGTCATTTTTCGACATGTGTTTTTGTAGTATATACCGCAGTTCGGTTTGTCTGTAGAGCTGTGTCAATCGTGATTGATTCGCTCATTTTGACCCGTTCACCCAAAAGTATTGGTGATTGCTATCGCACAACTACAAACTACACCTTTAAAGAGTCGTTGGTCTCGGTCACTTCGTTGTGAACGATATGAACGAAAGAAACAAATCAATACTTTTTTTTCGTTTGTTCAAATCGTTTCGTTCGCTCGATACGTTCATCTTTCGTTCGTTCATATCCATCTGAGCGAAATGATCAAGATGATTCTCTCTCAAACATACTGTTCGAACCCACATACACATGCATATTCTCCTATGTTTACTACTTCATATTTAAGTAGTGAACATTATTTGTGTGACATATATCCCTTGCTGCTCGTGTACAAACACAATGAAATACAATGAGTCTGGAATACAGACTCTGGATCAGTCGTTCAAGGAACGATCGAATAGTTGCAATGTTTTGATATTGCTTTGGGTAGTATTCGTTCGTTAGATTTGAACAGTTGACACACCTCTATTTGTCTGTTTGTGTATTGTGATGCTTGACAGTTCGCATTAAATCATTAATTAGGATACCTAAACTAACTATTGTTGAGATTTTTGTTGATGAAAAAAGTCGATAATGCAGTTGCAATATTTTTGCATACCAAGAAATATACATACATAACTTCTTCAAATTTGCTGGAAAAGGGTTGTTTCTAAAAGTTAGCGTTCCCAATTCGCCGCTTATTTGAATGGGCCTTCGCTGAAGCGGTGAAGTGTCGTACATATCCGAGGAAAAATGTTCCATGTCAATTCTAATTGGAATGCTAATTCCATTCTACTTTCAATCCTTTTCAGTAAAAGGACAGAGTACTACAAAAATACATGTAGAAATAAGTATTTCTCTACCAACATCCATGTTCGAACATGTTCGGCAATTATTTTCAACTTGACATGTGCAAGTCCATACGTACACAGCTAATGTGTGCACCTTTAAAGTGGTTCAAACAAAAAATATCTTCTCCCTCCACCATAAAAGCAATGAATGTCACATCTGCTTTGTAGACAAACAAAAATGTGACACATGAAATGTCAAAACAATTTTTCAAGATCGCAAGCCGGCTTCATATTGAGAAGAGTTTACTTTTATTTCTATTTGTGCAATTTTCTCGATTAAACCACATACAATAATTCTGTAAAATTCACTAGTGTTAATTCAATTGTCATTTTCCAGGAATACACATCTATACAATTAAAAAGCGAAATCCGACACTAAATTTAAAGATGAAAACCCAACGACTTCAAGCGGCTTTTGCACGCAAACGCGAAGCGGAGCTGGTGCGTTCCGAGCAAACAGCTGCCACGGACCGATATTTTACACATTGGGGCAAAGTGACTTCAAAGTTCCAGAACTGGACGACACCCGAGTACTATGAACAAGCCGACGCGAATTTCAAGAAATCACAAGAAAAAAAGGAAAAAGAAGTGAAGCTAAAGGAAAGGCAGGAGAAATTGAGAGCACTGCTTGCATCAGAAAAGATCAAATTTGATATAGAGCTACAAGAGTCACGAAGACCCAAGTCCCGAAACATGTCTGTAGAAATGATGGAAAAACTCGATCAAAACTATAAAGCGAAGCAGGGTGAAAGACGTAAGCTGGAATTGGAGGCAAAACTGTACGGTCGCTGGAGACATGGCGTTGACGACGAAGGCCTCTTGTACGAATCGAAGTCGGACAATCAGGTGCTGGCAAAATTAAATTGGCTAGACAGACAGGTGTGTATGCATTTTGCCCGGCAGTTCCATCAATTGATTTCTGTTTCATTAATATAGATTGAAGGACAAGTGCAACGTGAGCAAGAAGAGAAGATAGCCCAAGAGCAGAATCTCCGTCTGCAGGAAGAAATCTGCAAGACCGAAGAACACCACAAGGAGCGTCAGCAAATTCGTGAGAAAGAGATCAAGGAAATCCGTCTGCTGCAGGAAAAGCACATGCAGGAGCTCAAGAAACGCGACCAAGAGTCGGAAACTTTGAAAACAGAAGCAAATTATCTCGAAAAAGCTGTGGAACACTTCAAAGCTGAGCTTGAAGAATTCAAAGATCGCGCAAGTAAGTCCGATTTCCAAGGCACTCCACGGTCGTACAACTTGAACAGAGTGAAGATGATCATACGCAAACGATCAGAGACATTCCGGGAACAACTACAGCAAGACATCGACCTGTTAGAGCGATTGAATGACATTTGTTCCGATCACGAAGCGGTTCGAAGACTCTTGGACAGACTGCAAAAACAGCACGCTGTAGAAGTCCGCAACATTGAACACATTGAGAGCATGTATGAGTCCGAGGCAAAGGTGAACCTCCAACAATGCGAGGACGCATGGCGGCAACTCAATCACGAACGACGCATGGACATCACGAATCTACTCAAGTATCTTCAGGAAACTTTCTCAAGCAAGCTCAACGATAACCAGTGCAGGCAGAAGGACTTAATAGACGTTCGCATTACGCACCTCTCTTCCATCGAGAACTCGAACGAGCGATTGAAAGTACTCATCAAGGAGCAGGAGGATTCCCCACGGTCATTGGTCATCGAAACACCACGAAGTGTTCCTGAAGAACCGTGCAAAGCAGTCCATAAAGTCAGTAACTCCTTTACCAATCTGAACCTCGACTGCCTCAGTGGGAACGAAGTGTGCAGTCGACCGCAATCATCAAGATCTCAAGTGGTCATTAGCCCAGATTCGGAGCAGGGCCCTAGATTTGGACGCAAAAAAGTTGCCTGGCTCTGAAGACGCCTTATATTATATGATTGCATTTGTAACACGTTTCTTTGTGTTCTCCGTTTGAATAAAATCCCAGCCACAACAGGAGGAGTAGTTTACATTGTTTTATCCACCGTCATTCACTCACGGATCGCTTTGAAAAGGTGGAAAATCCACACAGAGAAGCACTCGTACATTCTTACGGACACAGACGGTTTTATCCTTTAATATCCCCCATTTGGAGCGTTTGGCTGGCGAATGCATTTGTGGCAGTAATGTTCCACAGGAGGCCATTTAATGCAATTTATTTTTAATGAGAACAGAAGTGCTAGAGCTCCCCGAGCCGGCCGCTATTCTGCTGCTGTCATCAAAGGCACACAGTGTACGGTATAATGTGACATTATAAAGGCAGATGCAGTCGTGGTTTTCACTTTTTTCCCTGCTCGGTGAATGCAACTTTTGAGATTGTTCAAGCAGCCGAAATGGAAACATAATTAAAAATTCAACAGCAGAAATCACCGCGCTGGGATTTGTTAATCATTCCATGGTCATTTGACGTGACATGTCCTCGAACATTTACTATTTAAACATGTCCGACCTTGAACTATTCTGGACGTTAAATCTCTGCTAACATGACTTCGCTGTGTGTACACATTGAGGTTGAAGGGGGTTGTGAGTACGGCAATAGGGCAAACCCTTAAATTCTCTTTGGATATGTGCGGGGGGTGATGGTCGATGTAGACTGACGACGTGTGGAGGGGCATTTTTTCTTTCTATTTGGGGTGCTGTGAATATGGTCGGAATAATTTGCATTTGAATTCTTTAATTAACCTGGGGTGGATTCAGAAGTTGTTCTTATGAACAAGGTTGGTTTAAAGGAACAATTTTTGTTTGCTGGAGTAAGCAATTCGGGTATCGTTTACAGGCAAGTATTATATTTCAGTGAAATTAGCCGTATATACCCAAGAATACTTTATGATTTTAGTTGTGTAACTACAGTGAAATTGTGCAATGTTGCGCCTAGTGGGAACATAGTATAAGTGCAATTGTCACGGGATATACAAATGTGTTCGATCTAGAGGGAGTTCGACTTAGATAGTGGTTTTTGTATGGCAAATAGAGAAAAAAGCAAAAATATGTTTAACACAAAATCCTTGTAAGAGATAAATTCTATTTAAGGAGAGTTCAATTTAATATAATAACCATAATATGATTGCAAATGGTAGTGGGACCTCTGTGTATTATGTTCGGAGCGGGCTTGGCGAAGTTTAATTTTGATTTTGTTCATAGATGATGTAGATTAAAAATGATAATAATATAATATGGGCGTCGTGGCAGCCCATAGAGGGCCAGACCTTAGCTCTTGGGCAACCACACGTGTTGTGCGTTCTATTGTTCTTTCACGAGTGGAAGACCCCTACAGTTTTATGCCGACTCCAAACGGCCAAGTTTTTTGAGAAACATTTTCTAGATAGGAAATACTCCTTGAGTATTGTCGGTGGTTCTAAAGAGGTAAGGCCGTCAAAAGAATTTAGTCGTTCAGATCAGGAATCGAACCTACTACGTCGAGGTTGGCGTCGACGCACAAACCCACAACGCCACAACGTCGAACAAAGTTGCTGGATCGGACGGGCTGTTCGCGGAACTGTTGAAAGCAGCTGGAGATGCACTTGTTGGGCGCGTGCAACTCATCTGTAATATATGGTCGGAGAAAAGCGTGATCGATGAGTGGAATCGCAGCGTGGTTTGTCCGGTTCACAAGAAAGGAGACCCTTTGACGTGGTTGGACGAACATAGCGAACCATCGAAGAGGCTTTTGCTGGCATTGCAGGGGAAGCGACAAAAATGGGTCTAGCGGTAAACCAGGTCAAAACAAAGTACATGCTGTCTGGGCAGCAGAGACTGTGAGGTAGTCAAGGACTTCGTCTACCTAGGCTCTGAAGTAAGCAGGGCAGGGGCAATAACACCAGTACCGAGATCAAGCGCAGAATTACTCTTGCCAATCGCTGCTTCTTTGGGCTTAATAGGCAATTGAGTAACAGACCCATAACTCGAAACACCAAGCTGACTCTATATAACACTCTGATCACCCTGTCCTGCTCTATGCCGCAGAAACATGGACGCTATTGATGCGGATGAGGAAGCTCTTGGTCGTTTTGAGATTTTTGGTCCTGTTTGCGTTGATGGCGGCTAGTGGAGAAGATTCAACCACTACTTCCTGTACAGCGACATGCACCTAGTAATACTTCTACGGATCCAACGAGCATAACTAAATTCTCATCAAATAGTAGCTTTCGTCCAGGTGTGCAAGGTGTGCATTGCAGGGTTTTCTAATCCGAGTTTCCTGGTGCGAGAAAGACAGAAAGACCGAGCCTCCCGTATAAAGACCAAGTCGTCAAGGACGCAAGACATCTTAGTCTTGAGGACTGGAAGCGGGTGCTAATGGGTCACAGGCGTAATAAGTAAGTATATACAAAAATTGTTATTTGTTGCCGTTTTAAAGAGTGTGTTGCAAATCGTCCTATATGACGATTCTCAAAATAACTATCAATTTGGAATTAGTCGTCACCAGAAATTAACTACATATCCAACAATAACACTCACCACGACTCGCGGATAATCGGTGTCCGAATTTAGGATAGTATAGAGGTCTGTACACAGTGCAACATGCAGCAAATATTTACAAGAACACAGTTTGGAAAGGCTTTTCGTTTTTTTTTTCGACGCACCTGTTCACGTTTCACCAAACAGTGTACGAAAGCCACTTCAAATGATCAATTTAAATATACAGATGTTTTTTTCCTTATCACACATTGAGAAGCAACGTGATTTAATTTAATTAATATGCATTCACCCGCTATCGCATTTAAAACTGCTTAATTGCTTTAAATAAATTATTCGCTTTTAAAGACAATGCAATTTTTGCGTAAAACCAGTTCTTGCAAAAGAAGGAAACATCGCTCAGTACTGCTTTGCTTGAGCGGGATGCAACCTGTCCGAAAACTGATTTATCTACACCAGAAGGCTTGCTTTTTATTGATGCTTTAATGCCTCCGGTTATCGTGAGGAATTAAATGAGTTAGAGAAACTTCTCTCAAAATCGACAATATTCTTGCATTGCTGACTGATCTTAATCTCGTGTGACTCGTTTTTAAAAACATTTTGCATTACTTCCACCCTCTTTTACGACACGACAAGATGTTCTGTGGTATCTACTACCTACATACCTCTGGTATATTTCCTGTATGATTATCGCGCATATTTCCAATTTCCTTATTCACTTCTAAAGTATTTTTCTTTAAATGGATTGGTACAGTCGAGTCGAGTCGCCTCGATAACTTCCGCGATATGAACGTATGAAACATGGTTACAAGCAGCGACTGACACCTACTTCAATTGTTTATTTATGACATAAAATAAATATCATTGGTACAATGTTTTTACTTCAGATTTGGGCCCATTACTTTAAAGGTTTAGTGGTAGGCTTAGGTATGCAAAGTCAAAAAGTACACATTTTGTTAGTAATGCGGCGAATAATAACAGTTCTCATTTTTCTTTGCACTTATTTCATAATTGAGTCTTTGGATAAGTTTAGCTGCTGATATGACAAAATCGGTTTGCAATTTATTTATTTTATAGTGTAGGTACTCTGATTTTATGGTGAAGTACGAACATTAACCCTGTAGAACATGATTATTTTTGTATGTAAGTAATGAACATGCTTCGCCGAATCTAAAACACAACAAAAACATCTGTACTATATTTTAAATAATAAAATAATTGCTTTATTTTATCATATTCTTAAACGTTTTGCAGGTGGCCAAGAGGCTTGAAGTAAAAACTTACTTACTTTAAACCAATATTATTTTTAATAAAATTGCGACAATATATACTGAAAACAACAGCACCGTCAGGGGTCGCCGTAAGGGTCTGCATGTGCATTAGTTAAACTCTTATAAATACCTACTTCCTAATATGCACAAAATATACTACTCAATCTTCCGCCACTGAAAATATTTGGCACATAGTCTGCACAACATTGAGATTCAAAACTCTCCGACTGTGGTCGAAAATACCATCTGCTATTTAGCCATTTTTAACGAATATAAATCCCTCCCTATCGACACTGACCGACTATCTTCGAGAAGAAATACTCCACCATCATTGCGTGCAGATCGAATTAGATATTTGACAATCTGACGGTGGACGATCTCCTGCCTATATTCACAAACGGATTAATGACGGTTGACAGGAAGGGGGACTCGCTGGGTGTGTCACAATCTCCACTAAAGCAATAGGAGGAGTACCTCCTTACATGACTATTTATAAAGCCTGATTTTCACACACGAAGCACAAATAGATAGAAGGCCCCACCTGCCCTTATACAAATGATATAAGGCCATCAATTAACCTAAAACGGTCACTTGATCAAGCCTCGGTAACGGATGAATTTACTGATGACTGACCCTGCAAACGATATACGGACAACGATCTTCGGATCTGTCCGCGGAATGTAAGGTTCCTTTATAGGCCACGTGTAGCCGAACAATTAGCGGCAGCCCTAGACTGCTGCAAAGCGGATGTAACCGCCATCCAAGAAGTGCGATGGGATGGACAGGGGCAAAAGAAGGATGAAAAACTGTGATATATATTACGGTGACAGCGCCTATTTGGATGTGAATTTGTCGTTAGAGGCAGACTTAGGCAACAAGTCTTATCGTTCAGGTCCGTGAACGAGCGCCTCCCGACAAATCGCATCCAGGCGAAGAGACACACTAGGTTCTATGAGCTCTTGGACAAAACGTATGGCTACGACATTAAAATTGTACTTGGCGATTGTAACGCAAAGTTAGGAAGAGAGAACATCTTTTTTAGTACGGTCGGGAAGCACAGCCTACACGACACCACATCCGATAACGGATTTAGACTGATCGACTTTGCTGTGGGGCGAAATGTTGTAGTAGCCAGTACAAGATTCCCACATCTCGATATTCACAAAGGAACATGGCGATCTCCTGATCAATCAACCGTCAATCTGATTGATCATATTGCGATCGACGTAAGGCACTCTTCCAGTATTATAGATCTCCGAACGTTTCGAGGTGCCAACATTGACTCGGACCACCACCTTGTTGTAGTCAAACAGTCGAACACCGCCGAGATGAAGAAATACTGTGAGGATGTTCAGCGTCAGCCGTCTGCAATCGCAAGAGATTGCCAAATCCTTTTAACATCTTGTCTCCCTTAACCTCTTAAAAAATCCTACGCCGCCAACATCAAGTATTGAAGACCAGTGGCAGCATTGCCAAAAAGATTCGCTTCAATGCAAGCTGCAACTGGTTCCAATGTTCTTCTTCTTCTTCTTTGTGTGGCGCTACAGTCCGGGGTGGACCTGGGCCTCAACAACATGCCTCTCCAACTAGCGCGATCCCTGGCTAGCTGTCTCCAGTTTCGCACACCAAGTTGGTTGAGGTCCTTCTCCACTTGGGTGCGCCACCTTAAACGCGGGCGTCCTCTGTTGCGTTGCCCGACAGGTTCGGATTCGAAGATTCTTCGGGCCGGAGCTGTGGTGTCCATACGCTCTACATGACCTAGCCACCGTAGGCGTTGGATCCGTAGACGCCTAACTAGGCTCATGTCGCTGTACAGCCCGTACAGTTCGTGATTAAATCTTCTCCTCCAGAACCCGTCAACACAAACAGGACCAAAGATCGTGCGTAGAACTTTTCTCTCAAAGAGACCAAGGACTTCTTCATCCGCTTTCGAGATTGTCCATGCCTCCGCGCCGTATAGCAGGACTGGGATGATCAGAGTCTTATATAGAGTCAACTTGGTTCTTCGAGAGAGGGCTCTATTACTCAATTGCCTCTTGAGCCCGAAGAAACAGCGGTTGGCAAGAGTTATTCAACGCTTGATCTCGGTACTGATGTTATTAGTACAGTTTACTCCGGAGCCGAGGTAAGTGAAGTCCTTGACTACCTCGAAGTTATAGCTGCCCATTGTGACGCTCTGTCCAAGACGTCGATGTTGTATGTCCTTTTTTGAGGACAGCATATACTTCGTTTTGCCCTCATTCACCGCCAGACCCATTTTAGCCGCTTCCGTCTCAATGTTTGCAAAAGCCTCACTGACGGCTCGCTGAGTTCTGCCAATCACGTCAATGTCATCGGCGTATGCTAACAATTGCACGGACTTCTGGAAGATCGTGCCTCTAGTGTTGGCGTGTGAGTTTCGCACGATCTTCTCCAGGACGATGTTAAAGAAATCACATGACAGCGCGTCGCCTTGTCTAAAACCTTTTTTGACATTGAAGGTCTCGGTGAGTTCGTTACCGACCTTGATGGAGCAGCGAGAGTTCTCCATCGTCATCCTGCACAGCCTGACGAGTTTGACAGGAATGTCAAAACTAGACATGGCGTTGTATAGCTCGTCTCTATGCACGCTGTCATATGCGGCCTTGAAATCGACGAACAGATGGTGAGTGTCGATTTGCATTTCTTGGGTCTTTTCCAGGATCTGCCGTAGTGTGAAAATTTGGTCTGTTGTGGACTTTCCTGGCCTGAAGCCACACTGATATGAACCTATCAGATTATTAATGAATGGCTTCAGGCGGGTACACAAAACGGCAGAGAAGATCTTATATGCGATGTTAAGAAGACTGATCCCTCGATAGTTGGCGCAGTTGAAGGGTTCTCCTTTCTTGTGGATCGGGCAAACGATACTGAGATTCCACTCGTCGGGCATGCTTTCCTCAGACCATATCTTGCAGATGAGCTGGTGCATGCGCCCAACCAGATCATCTCCAGCTGCCTTAAATATTTCAGCGGGCAGACCGTCCGCTCCAGCAGCTTTGTTAGACTTCAGTCTTGATATTGCTACCTTGACCTCGTCTAAGTCTGGGGGACGGTATTCACGTCTGTCATCGTCCAGATTGAGTGGAACATTCTGCCTGACAGCGGTATTTTGGTCCTCATCGCCGTTTAACAGTCTGCAGAAATGATCTTTCCAGATTCTCAGTATCGACTGCGACTCTACTACCAGATGTCCATTTCCATCCCGACAGGCTTCTGTCCGAGTTTTATATCCATTGGATAATTGTTTTACCCTTTGATAAAACTTTCGGACGTCATTCCTGCCATAACACCTCTCCATCTCCTCGACCGCGCGCTTCTCATGCTCTTTCTTTTTTCTTCTGAGAAGCCGGTGCTCTTCCCTTCTCTTCTGTTCGTAGAGCTCACGAACAGCCCTCGTTGTTCGATGCAGCGTTGCCTTGTAGGCCTCCTGTTTGGCTGCATGTGCCTGCCTGCACTCGTCGTCAAACCATGGGTTCCTTCTAGGTGGTGTCGTAAAACCCAGCACATCAGTGGCAGCTTCTTTGATGGCTTCTTGACAACGACTCCATTCTTCTTCGATGGTTTGTGCAGGCGTCGTCGAACTAACAGAGAGTTTCTGGGAGACTCGGTCGGCAAAGATCCTGGCAGTCCGCTGCGATTGTAGCTTTGCGACGTCAAACCGTGGTGTTCGTTCTCGACTCCGTTGTTCTCGTGATATCCTGATTCTTACCTTGGCTACAACAAGGAAATGGTCCGAGTCAACATTGGCTCCTCGGAAAGTTCGGACATCGAGAATGCTGGAGGAGTGTCTGACGTCGATCGCAACGTGATCAATCTGGTTGACGGTTGATTGATCTGGGGACCGCCATGTCCCTTTATGGATGTTGAGGTGTGGGAACCGCGTGCTAGCAACAGAGAGGTTACGTCCCATGACAAAGTCCACCAGCCTTAGTCCGCGCATATCAGGCTGATGTTGCCGAATGTAGCCTTGATGCGGATTGTTATGAGGCGTTCGCTTTTACAGTCAAAGCTTAAGACTTTTTGCCTAAGTCTGCCTCGAACAACAAATCCACATCCAAATAAGCGCCTCTCTCTGCTGCAATCACCGTAGTAGATGTCGCAGTTTTTCATCCTCTTCTTGCCCGGCCCATTCCATCGCACTTCCTGGATGGCGGTGATATCTGCTTTATAGCAGTCAAGGGCCTCCGCGAGTTCTTCGGCTGCACGTGGCCTGTTAAGAAACCTCACATTCCACGTGCAGAACCGAAAAGCATGGTCATTTGTTCGTTTGCTGGGGTCGCCAACAGTAGATCGGTCAGTATCCGAGGCAAGTAGTCGTCTCTGAACAAATTTTTTTTTACGTGGTGAGGGTGTTAACCCCACGCACAACCCCCAGCTGGGAGGCCAGGCCCATTTATTTTACCCTTGGGCGAAGGGTCCGGATGACTCCGGTATCGGTAACCTCGCTGAGGTTGTGAGTGCCGCCGTTGACCCTACACGATAGGGTTCCTCCGCCGCCAACTCTACTCCAAAATCCCGATATGACCTTGAAGGCAACCTTTTAGATCTGAGCTCCGAATATGTCAGAGTAGCTCTAAAAGGAGGTGTACCAGGTAGCTCTGGATGTCGCCGTTGGCTAATCTGATGATAAGCTCCTCCGCCGCCATCCGTAGAGAAGATGAGCCCTGATACAGACTCCAATGTTGGGAGGAGTTAAACGGTCAATGCACGTAGTATCAATTCTCCTACTTTGACCAAATGTAATTGCCTGGTTGACTGCAGAATCAGCCACTCTTACCTAAACTGACCTCCACCTTATTTATGCTCTTTAGACCACGTTTGTCTGAAAAAGGAAGGATTCACCTTGAAGTTATAGCTGGAACTCCTGTTTTGTACGAAAAGTTCAGCAGAGGGGCAAATTGTACATCGAGCCATATTTAACTGTATTAACAAATCTTAATTTTCATATTATGAATATTAGTCTAGCACACAGCTCAGTTTTAAATATTCTCCATGCACGTTTAGGTTATCTATTCATCGAAAAGCGAACGAAATCTTGTTTGCCTAGGTGATTCAAAAGATTACATTGGAAAATGTCTTTTATATTCCTTGCCATAGGTGTATGGGTACTATCAGGTCTTGTACTCCAATCCTGGCAGGCGGCGTCTCATTCACTAGTTGATCCCAGCTGACCACGTACCGTAAATGCCGATTGGGTGCTGAAACAGCGATAATATATTTTTTAATCGGAATTCGCCCAATGTATCAAGCAGAATCGTAGGCCAGTTGAATCGTGACCTTTGTATGCACAAAATTTCGCACTTGGAAAATAAATTCAGGTAAAATTGAAAATCATTTTCAAATCGTTTTCTATCGAAATGCAGACCCTGTGTGACAACCTGTAGTGGAATGAAATATAAGCATACAAAATGACTTCTGTCAAATATAAGTCGGTGAGTAAATACCCATGTACAGCCTATCCCCGATTTAATTTGCTACATAGCAAAATCCGAATGTCCTGCTAAGCCACAATAAAATACCAATATTTTGAAAAGGAGTCGCACCCTTTACGTGACAAAGTAGAATCAGCAAATTCGAATGTATCATGCGGTCATGGGATCGTATGTTATTAATTATTGTCTGCAAATTATGAAACCAATAATCGCTTAGTTATTGTAAGACTTTTGTCTGCACTTTATGTCTGGGTCTCGTACGGGTGTTGGGTCTTAAGTAAAAATGTAGTCACATGCCACGAAATTGATTTATTTTGGTAAATTTCGCAATCTATGCGTGCAATCTTTTCGGTTACAGTCACAGCCCACAGATTCTTCCAGAATCAGTGTAATTAATTCGTTCTCGAATGCTTTTGAAATAATAATGAACGATGATGTCATTCTCGGGCTAAAGCGTGGTGTCTGGATGCAATAAATCGTTGAATGTAAGACGTATTCAATTAATGTAATTCTATAACACATTTTTTTGCAGCAGATTTTGGAGATGTTTAGATATGTAAGTACGTGAGTGCCTACAACAGACGACACTTTGTCTGATAACAGAAGTTGAGTTTCGAATACTACAAGCAACTTGAATCGTGGTATCATCACCATCATCATGCATCGAAAGAAACCTCAGAGACGGATTCCATAATGTTGAACTGGGAAATTTATCATCACAGTTTAGGGCGGCATTTAAAATATTTTTTTTTCACATTATCAAGTGGATGAAGTGAAGTGAATGAAAACGATTTCTGTCACCTCATTTAAAATTCATCGTTTTACCTAGACAATCTCGTGTTTTTTCCTAAAAATTATATATAAAGTTTACTTTGTCATTTTTTATCATTAATCTTTACTTAAGATGTTCTTATATCACAGAGCAAAGAGAGACTCGATTTCAAGTCATTTATATACTCTAGGTAAATTTATTTTAGTAAGCATGATGTATGACTTCGTGACATTGACGATGTAAATGGAAATGCTCCTTCCGTCATACTGTGTTTTCAGCGTCTTCAAGTTTTAGTTGAGCAATTCTTTCTACTCCATTGAAATTGACCGCTTCAATTTCAATAAATTTAAGGATACCTAACATCGTTATCTTGGTTTGGTCCGTGGCACTGTGGAGTATGTGCGTCGATCCCAACGTCGACGTCATAGGTTCAATCCCTGGTCTGTAAGACAAAAATTATTTTCACGTCCCCACCTCTTTCGACTCACAGACCATTCTCAAAGATTATATTCTGTCTAGAAGCTTCTCAAACTTGGCTGTTCGGAGTCGGCATAATACTGTAGGTCGCTTCCACTCGTGAGAGAACAGTAGTACGCACAACACGAGTGGTGCGTCATAGTATTATTATTATAAACATCGTTCTCTACAAACTCAAAAACAATCATAAGCTGTGGCACGTCTCTTGACGAGATATCTGAACGATTTCGAATTCGCCTGTGTTAGGTACCAGGCCATAGAAATATTATGGGAAACTGAGAAGCTGACGATATCGCCAAAGTCGCCATCACACTGCCAGATGACGGAACCTTCTGTAACATACAAGCTAAGGGAGTACTTAGCTTCCTTCAGGTTACAACTCAATAATCAAGTCAAACTAAAAGTCAGTACCAGAGAGATTAAAGATTTGATAATCTGATCTCCCAACAAAGATCTAACATGAGCACCGCAGTGGTAATAACCATCGGTCACTGAATATTGGGTCTACAAGCGAAAAGACAAAGCTATCAAGATGATTAACAGGAGGGAAATGTGCACCGCCTTCTCTGAGAATGCCCTGCGATCGCCATAGCTAAGAAAGTTGTTCTAAGCCCCTACATCTTTGATAACCTAACCTTACTAAATTTAGTTATAAATTCAGCTGGGTGTTGTAGTAATCACGCCGACCCAACCATAAACCCACGTGGCAGTACAACGGGCCTATTCTGGCCTTAGTGCATCTAAGCTACTTACTACCTTCCTAAAAACCAATGATAATACTTATGAGGTGAGTGCTGTGCTGTTGTGTGTTTTTGAATTCCCTTTTTGGTAGTATTTTCAGTGAAGAGAATTCGTCAATAACAATTTGGACTTTTCTTTCTTTGTTTTTTTTCTGTTAAGTGGAAAAGATAAGAACTTGACAGATAGTCAAGATGCTTCCACCAGTATAAATACACATTTTTGTCCCTTTTATCACAATTTCCATGAGTATCCAAAAGATATCTGGTGGTAACTGTTCGTTTTCCTGTCGGAATAAACTGGCGATTTTAAGTTTCCAAAGAAATAAGTTTTAATGATTAAATCGCTGACAATTTTCCTTCACAAAATCCAATGTGCCTTGTGCTATATATGCCGTTGGACCGTCTTTTTAAAACATATATTTACCAACGACGACCAACGAAGACCAACGACTATTGTGCAGTAAGAACGGTGTCAAAAAAAAAAAAAAAATACGGTCCAATTACCATTCTCTAAGTGGAGGTCAGAAAAATCATTGAGAATATTCAATGCCCCAGAAACGAAAATATTGGTTACGGACTGGATAAATTATTTATCAGTCCCATCAGCTTGAAAACCGAGTCATTTTGAAAATAAATTAGCCCAAACAAAGATTTTTGACAACGCCTTTATCTTGATCTTAATCTTAACTATAGATAAAGCAGAAAGTTTGTGTGTCTGACCGAAAAAGGCTACAAAACTACACGTCGCAGAGCTCTAAAATATTCAACAAAAATCATTCTAAAATTTAGATGCTGAATGTGACAATTTTTAAGTCGGTACGACATACGGTTCGGAAGTTACGAGCACTTTTTAAACGGGAATAAAGTTTTCAAAATAAGGGTGGTTGCATCAACCGGTATGAAACCATTTCAAGTTGCGTAGTCGTGAATATCAACCATCCCCCATTGTTTTGTAATTCCATATATACACAAACATTTTTCATATTTTGCTTTGGTGCAACCATTCCATTTTTTCTACATCTCAATCGAACATATACGAACGATTGCCTGAGTCACAAAACGAAATGGAAACAATAATAATTTTTCGCACTTTTCTTATTTTGTCATACCCAAACTATCTATGCATGTGCATATGTATACACAGCTACACACAAATCATTCAATTTTGCTGAAATTGTGAATATTGAACTTCCAAACAGATTAGCCGATTTATATAAAATTTCTAGCTAGACTAATTACATAATGTGTTACAAGATAGGTTAATTTTTTTCATGGTTCATGAAGTTGACTTCAATTTGCACAACAAGTGAACATAGCGCGCATGTACAGAGATGGGATTTCCAAGAACTTTTTTTTATGAATCGCTTGATATCCCTCAACGTTGTGTGTAAATTAATTAGAAAAAGCCGTAATTTCCGTCCGTTTTGCTGCAGCACCCAATGATAATTCAAAATAATTAAAATTATGCTCATTATAAGCAGGGATGTGAATGAGAGATTGGGCTATCCCAATGAAAACCAAGAAAATGAATGACCAAAGAAAATTCAAATTCTTCTCTGATGATGATGATAATGATGATGTTCCCGAAACAAAAAATGTAGTCTACAAACAAGTTTTATAATAAAAGATAATTGAAAGTTTAATTTTCTTGGCGTCGTGACACAAATCTGAAAAATATGAGTCCCCGAGGCAAGTTTTTTGACTCTATAGTATTCCTGTGGTAACGACCTAAGTGCTTATTGACCTTACCGCTGAAGTGAAAATGCTTCTCTTCGGAAGATGATTTTCGACACAAAGTGTTCGTCTTCTTTGTCGAGGTTGGTTTGACAGTAAATCACATGCGACTTACCGTCAGCTGGATACTGTTTGACACAAACATGCTTTGTAGTTGTCTCTGGTCATGCGCAACTGCGTGGCCGGCCTGGTTGATGGTTTTTTGTTTTCAGAAACATCCGCGAAGCCACAGCCGCGATATTTTCTGCCGAGCAACCGACTGGTAGCGGCAACGCCCTGCATGACCTCCTGTAGTTCCTCCTGTAGTGTTTGAGCCGAGTAGCTAAGCGCTGGAATGTTTACCCAATTGGCACGGCACGATTACGAAATTGACCTCGAAATTCATTAACTTCCTCATTTTTACAACCGTCGCTTTGATGCTGGTATAAGTTTCAACGATGCCTCCCTGTGTTCGTCCAATCATTTGTAGTACGAATGTGCTAACAGCTGAACGGAGTGCGCTTAGTGTTTATCGGTGGGTTTTTGCACGATCTACTCAGAAGTTGCGATTACACTTACCGGGTATCGCACACTAAACCAGATAAACCCAGAGTCTGTTTGCAGCAGCAGCGGTTCACATTGGTTGCCTTCAACCTGGGGACGTAATTGTCGCCTATCATCGTCCGGATCGAGTGAGCTTCTAACCATTACACCGTGATGTGCGAATAACATGAATGCATTGCGAATGAATGTGTGTACCACATTAAAAGACCGTATTAATCACCACAATCTCAAACAATAGGACGAACAGAAATCCGGAATTTCCGTGACAACTGCCGAAAACCAAACGAGCACATGACACAAGCCCAGGATGTGCTCCCACAATAACCCCTAATCCATGTCACATTTGTCACAGATATGCTCCTCAGATTGGTGCTTCGCATCCGACTGTAGCTACGCAACAGACCAAACCGACCAAGAGAACAGAAGTGAAATATGAGCAAATCCCCTAGAAAATCTAGCATCGTTTTCTTTCCATGTAAGTTATTTAATAGTTAGACAAAAGAAATAATCCCACTATTATTGTTCTTCGTGTTATACGATTGTGCAAGGATTCACTGTTGTTGTACCACAAATTCACTTCTGTGAACGGCGTCATCCTCACAGCCAGCCAGCTACGTGGTGCATGCAATCATAATCATTCTCGAGTAAGACGACACAAACAGGCTAGTCAATTGCAGTTGCACAAGTTGAAGAAGCATTTCCCTGCATGCATTTCCATTTCGGCTTGTTAGTCCTATAAGGAGCAGCACACCAGTTGGCGACCAGCTATACGTACGTTTGTAGAAAGAATCGTGTATATCAATGCAGCGCCTTCACGCAATAAAACCAACAAAGGGTTGTGCTTTCGTAATAGTCCTGCAACGAAGGAGCATGAACGGGGCTTTGGTGGTGAAGTGTAGTCATGTTTACCCTCTTGTTATCTAAGCTTCTGCGATTTACTTCTGCCCGTAAGCACCCAATTCAAGGAAATGGCTGTAATTGCTGCTTCAGTCTTATCGTGGAGTACTTTCCTTTTAGTATCTTTTGAGGCAGTCCCAACCGACTCAAGTGCACGTTTCTTTCTGTTTCTGGTTGTTCCCTCTTCTTTGTTTTGTTTGTTATTTTTTTGATGGTCAGAAAGGTGTACACCCCTTGTTGCAGTGCGCCGCGAATCAGTGTGGAAATGGTGGTTGCTATATTTTCTGCGTCTTCATGTAAACTCGATTAAATGTATTGTAAGAAACGAGAAGAGCAACAATAACCGCCTGTGCTCCTATGAGACAGCCAGACTGCCCGTCAGAGTGGAAATGTTCATCTCGGAAATCCTATCGTCCATTCGGGGGGTGACCCATTTCCACAGTAGAACTTTGATACGCGCAGGTGTGGTGTGGTTCGCTGCTTTCCGGCACTGCTGCGCTAGGTTTTATTTAAGAGAATAAAATGCAAATGCAATGGTGCAATGTGCGCTGCGAATTTAATCAAAAGAAAAACACACGCTATTAACGGTTATGCAGGACCAAACTTGGGGATAGTAAAACAAGAGAAATATTGAGAACAGAAAACAAATTACATTAGGACACTCGCCCAGCATACAAATGCAGAGCTGCTGGTCCGCTGGTGGAATTCGTTTAGATTTCATCTCTCAGACTGGGAAACAAAATGTGTCTCCTTAGCAGAAATGCAGAAAATGTGTGTCGGAAATAAATATTGTTTTTTTTTGTGTGGAAATGTCTTGGACAACAAGTATTTAATGTGGCACGCAGGAAGACGGGGTCGCAAAGTGTAATTAAAATAATGTCAAAAGTGGAGATTCCGGTGGTCCGTGGTGAATATTTTCATTCAACAAATTAAAACTATTAGACTGGAGTAATCTAGAGGAGACATAATGATGTCATGCGGTGGACTGGCGGACAGTCTTATACAGAATTAACTTTAGCTTATTAAAGTCAGATAATATTGTATACTGAAGCACGTGACCTTTTCATATTCCTCAACAAGTGGACAGATTACCATGGATAGATAAGAAATTTGCATTTATTGTACTATTTTGTTTTTTAATACTTCCCACACTTGATTAAAAATGACAGTAAATTATTTCTTGAACTAACACGAACAGATCGTAAAGTTCGTGGTTGAATATTCTTCTCCATAAACCATTGGATATAGTCCAAGCCTCTGCCGAGTAACGTGACACCTCTCCTTCTAGGCGATGTCAACAAATTCCGCTACCTCGACAGCACCTTGTGCGAAGATAGAGGTGTAGAAACTGACGTCTTTTCTCGTATAGACATAGCCCCTCATGTCATTTAGAAACGTCTGGAAGTCCAGCCAGCTCTCCACCTCACTCACGTTACGCCCCTATTGCGAGTGTCAAAAAATAATTGATAAACGATTCTTATTAACAAAATTGACTCGTTGGTTGGATCATTGTCAATTTGTCCCTTGTCAATAAACAAAAGTTAGATTGCGAGTGTCAATTAAAATCAATTTTGTTAAACAATAATGTAGGAACTTATTTGTATTAAGAAGCCTAAGAGAATTTACAAAAACAGAACAGAATTTACAAGAATTGATTTTAAAACCGGGAGTCCCTCCTGAGTTGAGCCACGAGTGATCGACAGTCATCGATGTTTAGCTACGACGAATTGACTTGCGATCCAGTTTCAGCACCGCTTCTTCTTCTTCTAAATCCACAACTCATTTGGTTCGGATTGAATACGTCACAAAATGTATGAAATGCGGATGAGTTGCGTTTACTATAACAGTATTTTTTTCTCACTACTTCGACGAAATTAGCTCACATTCTGGATTGCGTTTTCTATGAAGGCACATTCATATGAGGTCGCCACGAATTGCGAACTTCGCAAGCTCTGACAATCCATTTACATAGAGTTTCATTCGTTGACACCTTTTTGCAAGGTTTTTACTCGTGGATGTTGTGTATTGCGTTTGATCAATGCTGCTATCCCAGCTTGTCAGTTCGCAAAGAGAATGTAAATTCGCAGAGAAAAATTTTTAAACCATTAAAAGGACTCTTAATTATTGTCCATATATTTGTTGATAAAAAAAACTCGATAATACCGTTCTCGTCTTTAAGCTTACCAAGAGTTTTTGTCCATATTTGCTGGAAAAGAATTATTTCAGAAAGTTCGCGTTCGCAATTCGCCACTGATATGAATGGGCCTTAATGGGGAACTATGCGGATGCTCTTTGATGGTGCAGGTGTGGGGTGACAACCTGTATCTGTTGGTTTTTTTCTTCCAAGATCTGCCGTAATATGAAGTTTTGATCGATAGTGAACTTCAGAGCTTGAGTCCGCTCTGAGAAGGAGAGGGTATTGACACGCAGTCTGATTTTTGTTTGCCCAAAAAGAAGCTTCATCTGATTTTTTCGAATTTCTGTCCAAATTCTCCTTGGCCCAACTGAGTCATTTTTCTACATGTTTTTTTTGACAGTAATGGTTTCTTTATTGTGCTTCGAAATTTTACATTATTGGCTAGTAATAGCCATCACAATCGGTGGACTGTTAATCTTCTGGCGAAGGCGATGACTGAACATACAATTCGCTGTTATATCTCCTCCACTTGCCATCTATACAGACGGAATCGAAAATTGTCCGAACAATCTTTTCTCAAAGCAACTAGAGCTACATATCCAAAGTCGGTACATGCGCGGCGTACATCATGACTGAGATGTTTGAGTTTTTAAGCGGGTCGCTTTGGTTGTTCGAGTGCCAAAAATTCAAACTCACAATTTATACTAGATAAACAGTATGTTGAGATGTTTCTTGCTGTCATTGTTAAATAGTTCCACTCATATGGTTTTGCTATAAGAAATTGATGAATGATTTTTATATTCAGTGACAATTCGACTTGGGGACAATCCACTAGACTTGCCCTGCTCCTGTAGTCGTCATAAACTATACCCCACAACCGTGTTCCTTTCCTTTTTTTTTATTATTCAGCAAAATGCTTCGGTTTCATGCACACTTGCTTATTTTATCATATTTGTCTGCTTATGATTAACGATGTAACTAAAACAAGTTAAAAGAATAACTTTTATAAGCCCTTGCACTAATCGATGAACTGCACTCCTTAACCACACATTAGCCTTGTTGTTCTGTTTCTCTCCTCTCCTTAATCTGCCGTCACCTGGCTGCACCTGAATCGATCTCTCCCACCAGATACAAGCCGTGCGGTTAAAGTTGTTATGCACAAGTTCAGCATGTGATGTCTTAAGTTAATCACATTATCCAAATTTTGAGGCAAACATGCTGATAGTTTGCACCACGAACCGATTGCAGACACCGACCTCTCCGAGGAAACCACCTATCCACCCTATCTGCTGGCCTGTTGGTTTGTACACAAGTCCATATGGATGAGATAGGGTTAAAAAAAGAAACTAAGATTGCCAAAACAAAAAACTTTCCGACATCTGACTTCATGGAATATTAAATTTTATCCTGGGTCGTGGTGGTCTCAAGCGAGTATACGTGCCATAATTTAAGCAGCTGCCATCAGCGAACTTCCTTTTCTTTTCCCGAAATTGATTCTTTCACCTCCCCTCTTTGCCAGCTATCCAGCAATTTCGTAAAGAGTTCATGCACCACATTCCCACCTCCAGTTCACGGAGCTTATCTAAAATATTGCCTTTCAGGAAAACAAATGAAAAAGTACTCCTCCCCAACCAGTTCGCTCCATCCGAAACCTAGGATCATGCACGGCAAAGGTTCATCATTCCGGAGTGCATGTATGCAGCTAACTGTGACGCAACCTCATGCTGTCTGCATGTCTGCCGACTTGGAGGCAATATGACTTCAAGGAAGTGCTGCCGGCTTGGGTGCTGCAATTTTGTATCATAAATTTAACACGAAAAGCAATTAATTCGGCTGGGGTGGATAGAAGCGCTTTTTAACAACGCCACTGGCGCGACCGATGTGCGCTTCCCATCCAGTGCGGGTGTGTATGCTCTCCAATCAACAAATAAAGGATTTGCTGAAAGGGCATAGATTTTGTTTGCTTTCAGTTAGGCCCGATAGACGTGCGAATTAGAGTGATAAACTCAAGTGGAAAATATAGGAGTCTCGGTTTGCCATTGCCCCCACGAAACGCTCTCGGTTTAGGTTTGGCGCCACTTTATTTATGGCAATTGGCGTTTAAGGAAAGGATTTACGCGCTCAAAACAAATCCTTATCTTGTTGTTTTTTTTCTTCTCCTTTTGTTTTATATCCTCTCTTTGTTTGCACGAGTATCTCCTCGGCGCGGCGCTGCTGTCTGGCATTCAATTTGTGATTCTTTATGCCAAATTTATCTTTGGAACCGTTTATTGAGTTCAGTTCGGCGAACTGGCTTTAAGCGATGTCTGTAAAATGGTATTACTGATTTTGCAATTGACTGAATGTCAAAATGTCAGTTATCCTGAGTGAGGAGACAAGTTCCCACGCTCCTGCTGGCTGGTGGCTGTCAGCCCACTGGATCGATACAAACATTTTCCATATGCCATATTCGGGTGTATGTCATTAATTTTGTTGTGACTGGGCGACATACCGCCCTTGGAGTATTCGGGAAGTTCGAAGGCATCTGATGAGTCGACAGACGGCGACAGGAAACCAGCACAAAGGTATAATCTGCGGATAAATAATTCAGCTGTCAAATTATGTGAACTGATACTTTTCTTCTTTGAGTTTTAGAAGAAAATTAAGTTATGTCAGGTGGAGGGTGTACGGTGCACGGTATTTTTCCGGAAATAACACTGACATGACGTGATGGGTCGGTGACTGGATATTGCCTCCCTTGATAGAAACAAGGTAAGGTGTACGTGTCTACACTTGATATGTACAAGGCAATAATAGACCGATTTGTTTGTATCGTATCTATCCCTTTCTGCTGCTTGAGTTCGATGAACGTTACTTTTGAGTGATGTCGAATCTCTTTAACTGATGATATAGTTTAAAAAAGAGGTAGTTTGAGTGAGTGTCATGACTTAGAGTGAGTGGCATAACACTTTTGGTAGATACATTTCTAATAGGTTTTATAAGAGGTATACGTACTTTTAATTTTTGTTTAAGTTGGTGGTAATGTGGTGAGTTGCTGAATGGGGAAAAGAAGATGACAATTTATAAGTCTCAAGCCAAACTGAAGTCTAAGCAGGTTACTGGTCCGATGGACTGCCATCCGAACTTTTCAAAGCAGCTGGTGATGAATTGGTATTCTTCATTATTTTCACTCATTTTTGAAAAGCTGTGACCCTTCGAATCATATTATGTTCAGTTTGTGAAGAGAGCTTTGGAGGAGAAGACTGAACAAGGAACTCTACGAGCTTCACAACGACATTGGCTTTGTCAAACGAATTCAATTCAATTATATCAAGTATATGATAGAATGGACTCTAACAGAAAAGTCTACGTGGCAAACTCTAGGGGACAACGGGGAAGAGGAAGACATCAGCCTCGTTGGCGTAACCGGCTGGAAAGAGACCTTAATCAGCTGGGTGTATGAAACTGTAGACGCTTGACTATGAAGTTTTTCGTTGACGTTTTTTTATTTATATGCATGCATATATCCATATACTATGTACTTTCAGGAGCAGATGTGGTTAGTGTGGCTATTATACAATAAGTGAACTATCGCGCTGCTTTTGTCTATGTACCTACACTATAAAGGGTACAGCAATGGCATAAGTATAATGATACGATTCGTATGCTGGAGGGTAAGCAAGAGGGCGTATGTGTAGTGCCTACTGCTAGAACAAGGTCGTATTTCGGAAAATATGCAAACTACTGCTCGAATCTGTTGTGTCTGTGCGTGTTGCAGTTCAGCTCGTTGTTACCAAAAAGTAAAAATTGCAACGACGCCACAACTGCGAAATTGAACAAAAATATTTTTTGAAAAATTGTGACATTTTCGAAACTCCATTTTGAATAGAAATAATACGGCAAGAGAAGTATGAAAAAACACAATTATTTTGTCCTTCTAGCTCACAACAGTCCATTCACTGTGCAGTGTCTTACAACTTGCATTTACAGTAATTTGCTTTGGGCTGTGGGCGATTGTAACGGCATCACAAGAAGCAGGCTCTGTAGGCCTCACTATGGAAACTATGTATCACATACTAACTGACTGCCCATGCCTTGCCAGAAAAAAATTATTTCTTGAGTTTCACGGGGGTAGTTTGACGACAGACAGCCTCTCATTGACCTATGAGCGTCCTGATCGCGTCGCCCGTAGTTCGTTGGTATGTAATCCCAGAGTGAGTACCTTGAGTACAAAGTGTGACTCAGGACAAACAAAATGGAACTGATGTTGTGAACCACTAAAACAATCACCCGATTCTAAGCTTTAGTTCAGTATGGTGACCAGTTTTAACGAAAAAATACATTTTCACAAAACTAAACAAGTTACAGAGAAAAACAGGCATAGGCATCACAAGCGCTGTACGTTCGACTCCTTTCGTATTCGATTTCGATAGTCACGGGTGGCCCGTAGTTCTTTGGGTATGTGCGTAAAACCCAATCCACATGAAGATCGACGTCTAGGTTCGATTCCTGGTATTTACGATAAAAAATATTTTCACGGAGCCCGAGCCACGTCTTTCAAGTCATTGAGTATCAAAGAGTATAACTACCTGGAATTTGGCTGTTCGTAGTCGGCAAAAGACTGTATGAACATATTTCCCGTGACAGGACAATAACACGCACAACTTGAGTGCTTTCTGAGACGGCCTTGGGCCTGTACGGGCTATATAAATATGTATATCTTACTGCAATTTTCCTTGAAATATGTCAGATGTCAACAAATTTTCAAATAAATACATAAAAATAACAAGCAAATTCCTATGTAATACGCAATGAACACACGATCAAACCTAAACAGTTAACATACTTTTCTGAAGCTGCCATTGCCCCGTGAATAAACGAACTCATGCACTATTCCGACAGGATTGGCAACTGCACAAAAAATGCACACTGTATAAGATTCCCTGAATGTCCTTGGCTTGCATTCTTTCTATTTTGCATCCGAATTATTTTCTGTCTGCGCATAAACAAGGGCATATACGGGCACACACGCTTATTCAGTTGAAAATATGCTATCCGCTCTCGTTGTAATTGAACGTATTCTCACTGTCTGCGAGTTAAGTTCATTCAATGGTAGTAAAATTCTGGTGAAACAATGTCTTCTGCATAAATTATTAGAACGGTTTCTACAACCGATTCATTATATTGGTCACCCTTGGCTTTCATTCTATAACTGCTGGCACATTAACGTCTACCCGTAGGAAACGGCTATGTTGGGAATTTATTTTTCTTTTCTACCGTCAGGGGTACACAATTAATGTGCTTCCATTCATTTTCAACACTGCGCCTAAACAATTTGCCATTTAAATGGGGAGCATTGCAGGGCATTGCCGGACTGACTAAAATCACGTTTTGTCCTGAAGGCTCTCCACACACAAAGAGTTGTCGGAAATTATTTGTGCAAACAAAATTTTAATTGTTAACGAAGCGAATTTATATTTCATGTAATTGATTGCTCTCATTTAGAGTTTTCGCGTAAAGTTGAAAGCGCGAAAAACGTTCTAGTCATGGAATGTGAGTATTTGGGCACTTTTTGTTTTCACGTGAAGCTGTTTTAGAGGCTTGGGGCTGTTTGTTAGTAGTGAACACAGGTTGAGAGATGGGAGAAAATAATCGTATATGATATATAATGAAAAATGCAATAAAATTAACAAACTTAAATGTTGGTTATGGCTTTATTGTAGGGGAACAAGGCAAAACAAATAAAAAGGTAGGTAAGTATTTTGGTACCCTTGCCAGCTTAGGTTTGTTTGAAGTGCTGCTTAAATCAATAAGACGTTCCATTTTCATATTACAACCTTAGAAGTGCTATTTGATGAAATGCTAAGTTTTGTGGAAAGGTGTAGCTTACGTTTATGTTTAGCTTAGATTGACCGCCGCGTTTTTGTATATATGTTTATTACCTATTACGCAATGAAAATTATATGAAATTGAGGTCTTGCATTGCAGTGCATGGTGCCCCGTGGTTTGTGGGTATGTGCATAAAACCCAACCTCAACGTCGTATGTTCTGTAGCGCCACCCATATAATTATGGGTTATATATTAATGCGAGACCAATCAGCCCACTTACCTAACCTAACCTTGGATGATGTCGAATCTCTCCGTTAAAATCAACCCAACAACCAAATGATGATTCAAATGGCTTGTCAAAAATCAAAGTCTGTTCTAGATTGAAAAATAAAATGCCCTTTAAGTTTCACCTTTTATCACACCCATCGCTTTTCCAATTGCATCCTCTAAACTGGATCAGTTCGGATTTATTGATTGCAGCTCAACATAGAAAAATCCATCTCTTTTATGGGTACAAAAAAAAAAAAACACAAAATCACTGCCCTCTCATAACCAATTCGTGTGCTCTTTTATTTGAATATTTCGGTGCACACTACCGCTAACCCTGCTTCATAATTTTTCAACGAATATAATCAAGCACTTGCTGACATAACGGAGACGTGGTCATTTTACAAGTGTTTTGATTATTCTCGTTTCGCATTTTCATTGAATCACCCAGGTGGTATTTCAGTTTTCTTCTCTGTTTGCACTTACTTCGCTCCGCTTTGGCTTTTCATCCTTTGTGCAGGACGTATTTTAATATTTTCTCTAGCAGTACAATGAACTCGGAATATTTGAGTGGAGTTCCTGCGGAGTTCGTCTTGGTGTTTTTTCAAGCTCGTAATTTCACTTCCTTCGCCTGCATTAATGCAAATTTCTCACCTCATTCTCTGGGTTCCTTATTCAGTTCATTTAACTTGAAATGGATTTCTTTTCAAAGCCCCGTTGGCACCGCAAATGTGTATGCACAGAGGACCTGGTTATGTAGTCTTATAATTCCCACTGATCGTCATTTGTATGTATAATCAGATTGAGGTTTTCTTGAAAATATAATCCTTCTTTTTTTGTTTTTGAAATGGAAAAGAATGTATATCCCTTTCCGTAGCACACACATACATACGGTCGCATTGCCATTCGTTTAATTCTCGGCTTTTCTTCACATTGCCGTCCTGCCGTTTTGCTTATTGTGCGGTGGCTCATGATATCTGAACAATTGGCTGTTAACGAAGGCACTTTTCATGCCGAACGATACTTTCAGCCGTACATTTATTTCGGAAGCGTCAGGTAAAATGCGGGTTCCCCTTTTCCTTTTTTTTAAATTCAGCTAATTGTGTTTCTAAGATCAAAGCACGTTGTTGTGTATTATGAATAAATTTAGCCCTGAATAAGTAGAAAGTTTGCTGCCTAATTTTTCCGGTTCGCAGAGACGTTTTTAGAGGTCTGTCGGACTGGGAAAGTATTTAGCGCCTAGCAGGCAATCGTTTGTACATAAAATGTGATAAATTGCTTAAAAATGCTCCTCCAGGTGGTGAGTTCTGACCACTAGAAGGTTTACTAATGTACAGTCAGCTAGACTCTAGCGATTGATTATTTTTTTTGTTTGGAGCTGTAAACACTCAAAACACCCTTGCACTCACAAAGAGAGCTAAGTTATTTGATCAGGTTTTAATTAATTTTCTCATGGATTGGATCAAAAAGGACATAACGAAGCATAAGCTGACATCAAGGAAGGAGGCATAGCATCGACTTCTTGGCCACAACGTCACTATAGGCAGATATGTATACTTTTGATGCAGTCAAGGACTTCGTCCTGGGCTCGGCTTTACGAATACAATCAATGCATCGGATTAAATGCAGAATAACTCTTGCGAATCACTGGTTTTTAAGGGCTTAAGAGGTAATTGAGTAGTCTTTCGAAGGACCAAGCACACAACAACAATTTCATCATCCCTGTCCAGATATATGGCATGGAACAAAACGAACACGACAAACTGATCGCGGTCTGAAACGAACTCAACGTGTTTAGCATATCACTCGAGTTCATTGGGACATATGAATTACATGGGCAATGAGTAGCAGCAGATGAACCTGTCAGGAATGAGACCGAAATCGACCTATCCCAGGCCATCGAGTTTATTCCACCAACTCTGCTAGAAGTCAAAAGGAAGGTGGATGATATAGCATTAGAACTGGCTAACAAAAGATAGAACTCTATAACTACCTGTAAGACAACTCGGATGCTATAACCCAAGTTCAATACCGTAATTTGTTCATTAACCTCGATAAATTTGGTAAGTCGTGGGGACTACGATTAGATGCGAATACAGTAGCTTTGTACTGCTTCTCCTGTTTTTTGTTTGTTCAAAGTGGATTTTAACGGATTAGCAGATGGCAATTGACAAACAGAAATAACAGCCGATGCAAAGGACGGTTAGACCTATCAAATTTGGCCACAAGCATATTATGGACTCAAGTGTTTTTTTTTTATATTTTCAGGAGACCATGAAAATGGTTCCCAAGATATCAGAAGTAGGGCAAAGGATTTTTAAACCATACTGGGCAGCCAATAAGTCAAAAGAAGTTACTTAGTAATCAACAATCACCTATGCTCCTTTCCTTGTAAAATGATTCAGGCTGACTAAAGCAGCATTCATATATGTTATATTGAAAAAAATACTGCCACCTGTGGTAAGATTCATATACTTGACTGGAACATAAATTGGCAGCGTGTTTAAGATTCCTGGCTGAGGATGGGTGTCAGATCCGTACTGATAAGGACTTTAAATTTTTCAGTTGTCTTCCCGAGGTTTTGTAGCTATTAGAAGAATATTTATGTCCAATATGAATAAATTTAAGCGTCAGTGAAAAAACTGGCAAACTAAATTATATTTGCAAAAGATATATCAAGGATAATTCTCATTTGTTTCATATGGTTCGGATTGAAAACCGCACAAAATGTATGAAGTGCGGATGAGATACGTTTTCTATAATAGTATTTTTTCGCACTACTTCACCAACGTTGTCACTTTTTGAATTGCGTTTCCTATAGTAGGAAAATAGGCGGATGCGAATTTTTTCCCTCGTAGTCTATGGTTGATGTTTCCTTTGTAAATGACTAGTAGTTAGCCAATAAGACTGTTTTACAACATCCAACTTGGTAATTTGCTGCATGGCCCTCCTGCGGCAAATGCTCACCTATGGCTAACCCATGTGGTTCAACGTTGGTTCAAGCGTGATGGACAATATTCTGGCTTTTGATAGAATCCGGTGCGTGCCTTGCAGACGAAATCCAAAAAATCGAAAGTGTCGGATTGCTTTGCAATGTGCCCAATGAAATACGTGCTTTGTGTCCGAAGTATATATACATACATATAATACCACACAACATATCAGAGTAAAATGATACACACAAATGATAATGAACTGTCAAACGGAGCAAAAGTTAAAAGTTCGCCAACTTCATCAATTCTGATGCATTCTACATATAGCCCAAAGTCACTGTCTCACTCCCTCTTTTTAGGTCTTATGCAATGCACGCAACGGATGCTATGGGCTTGGGCCTTTAGGGCTCCAGTACAGAAAATTCTACTCCAATGAGGTTCTACACAAGAGGGCGAATCTGATACGAGGGAACAACTAGCTGGTGAAGTTGATTCGATGTCATACTGCCTGAGTGATGATCTCCACCGATAACTTGTTCACTGAGGTTTACTTCACCAGCCCACAAAGGCCAGTAAGTTAGCATTGACTAGTATTTTACACGTTTTTTTATGAAGAGGTGAGATGATTCCACAGATATACAGCATGAATGAAGAAATGTCTACGGTATGTTAATGTAGGGACAGAAGGTTTCAACGTAATATTACAACTCGATTGTCAGAAGGTTAGTTTCTCATAAACGTAGTCAGGCTGTTTCCAATGAATTACTTTAAGGAGTTGTATGCATGATCTGTGTTTTAAGAATGAGTTTAATTCACATCCTAGGAGAATGCGGCGTTGTTCCGAGACATGATCAAATCTTTGAAGGTTAAAAACATATAGTGCAGTCGCGTTGATTGTTTTTAACAATTTTTGCATTGAGCGAACAACTCACCCATTCGTTAAAAGACGCACTATGAGTGCTTTGGCAAGTCTTAGCTTGAATAGGGAGTATAAATTTGCTAATTGACAGACCCCTAAAGGACGTATAAGCCTTGGACATTATGCTATCGATATGGTCTGTCCATGTTTTTTTATGTCGAAAATTCTTTTTCTGTCTGAATCCCGACAACCCTGGTGGTGATATGGTTCAAATCCCAGAATAGAGTACCATTGCTGTTTGCTTGGACATACCCACAACGCCACGGGCCACCACACATTTTCGAGATGTTAGACTCTAAATTACCTAAAAGTGAGCCAGCTTCCATGTCGAATACAAGCACCTAAAATCTGTAGGAAAAATGAAGATAATTTTGTCGATAAAAACGTCCTTTAACCCGGACATCGCAAAAAGGATCTCCTATTTTCAAAAAGAACAATAAAAAAGAAAATAGCGAATAAAAAATGTTTTGAAATTTCAATGAACAAACGTCGACTGAGGAAACTCGTCCACATCAAACGCGGGCCAACGAGAACAACAGTTGACCACGAGGGCATTTATTTCAATTTATTCTCCAACCATTTAATCTAAGCTAAAGTTGGTACGGGTGGCTAGTGGCTACAATGTGCACTCTTCCGCGGTTATGTCTATAGTTGAGTGCACTCCCTTGCAGTGGGCCCTTGTGCACTTGTGTTCAAAAAACCAATTTATCTGCATCGCCACCCACTACACTCATATTCGTTGAGCTTCACCAGCAATTGAGTTTAATGCCAGGTGATATTCAAGGCACTTTCCTGATACATGCGGACCCCGGCGTACGGACCGAAACCTGATTGAGGTCTGGGTACGTGTCGGCCTCATGAAAATGCGATTGGCTAAAAGTACCCATCTTGAGTTGTTGCCCCATGTTGTGAACGAGGTTTCCCACCGGACTAGTGCGGTATCGTGTATTGCATGTTGGAACGTTATAAATTTTATGTTTAAGTCCCTTCAAGGACGTGTAACATTCCTTATTCTGCATTGAAATAAATTAAACTATCGTCTTAGTGGTAAGCGGGCGTCGAGAGCTAAAGTGCGAACAAGCAAAGTGAGTGCTGTAGTAAAATTTGCTTTGCCTCTGCCGTTCATGAAACTTGCATCCCCCCATGCTTTTTTTCTCTCCATTTTCTTCTGTAATGGCTTGGTTCATTTTAATTAAAAGGACATAGAGTGTTCGGTGGATGGGTATGGGTGTGGGTATGCGTTGAGGGACCGCAAGAAGTGTAGGATGCACTAGGGATATATTGCTGTTGTTTGCTGGTGAAGCGGTGTTGATGTTAAGGTTCGTGGAACACTTGGCCAAAGCTATTAGCAAAATTAATTTTCTCTACAGCTTCTTCATCAGATGTTGTTATTTTATTTATTCTTTTTGTAAGATTTATCGGCAAGTGCCTGTAAAGTGATATGAAAAGGAGGAATTATTTTTTTGTTTGCTTGTGCAGATATTGGTTGTGTGCTGGAGGATGCTAGGCGTTACATTTTGCTGCAGAGAAAATGCACAACACTTCGCTGATATTAAAATCAAATAAAGGACATGTAATTTAATTTTTGTTTTCGTTGTGACGATTATGGGATTACGGGAAGCAAAACTTCATTATTTTCTAAGCCGTAATTAAAGAAGGGATAATTTATTAATGTCGTGCTTCGACGTACAATAGTCGTTTTCTAATTATTATATTTCAATGTTGACGGAAATGAAGGGATATAGAGATGAACTTTCTTGCACCAGATATACAAATGGATGAATTATTGATCTCAGTTCATTTATGATCTACCCTTAAGTCTGAAAATAGGTGTATGCAACATATGTTCAGAAAGGTGCTCTTGTCCAGTTTTTCTGAGGCTTATTTCTAGCATCTTCTTGTTCTTCTTATGACGCTACAGACCGGGGCGAATCTGGGCCTCAGCTAACAAGCCTCTCCAGCCTCCAATTTCGCACTCCAAGTTGGTTGAGGTCCTCCTCCACTTGAGTGCGCCATCGGCTTAGTTCTTTATTGAATTGTCTTACTGGTTCGGAGTCAAAAACTCTTCGGGCTGGAGCAGTGTTGTCCATGCGCTCAACATGGTCTAGCCAGTTTAGGCGTTAAATTCGTAGACACCTGGCTAAACTTATATTGCTATACAGCCCGTTCGGTTAGTGGTTGAATCTTTTCGTTCAGAAACCTTCAACACACACTTGACCAAAGATTGAACGCAGAACTTTTCTCTCGAAGAGACCAAGTGCGTCTTTATCCGCTCTTGAGATAGTCCAAGCTTCCGCGCCATACAGCAGGACAAGGATGATAAAGGTCTTATTTAATGTGAGCTTGGTTTTTCGAGAGAGGGTTCTACTACTCAATTGCCTCTTGGCCCCAAAGAAACAGCGGTTGGGAAGAGTTATTCTGCGGCAGGGAGATGAAGTCCTTTACAACCTCGAAGTTTTAGCTGTCTAAGGTAACGTTCTGACCGAGTCGTCGATGTTGTGTGTCCTTCCTTGATGACAGCATATACTTGGTTTTGCCCTCATTTCTTCTAGAATCAAGCAAATGAAAACAACGGTTGATCACGGTAAGAACTACAAGAAGCAGGGTCGTAGCCTCCCTGTTACTAGTGTGCCACGAACCATGGCTTGCGTTATGTTCTTTGTCTTTTCTCAGATAGCTTCAGTTAATGCTAATGGCACACAATAGTAATTTCTAACTAGAAAGTATCGCTCAGCAGTTCTGAACAACCTTCGACTTACAGTGGCTCACAACTTATTCGACCCACCCCTTATTTATAAATTCAAACTAGTGTTGCTTCTAAACAAAAAAAATATATTAACAAAATAAAAAGCAGAAATTTAATTGAGATTTAAACTTAAACAAAATAGCTCCATTTATTAATTTTAGGTCAAAATAACATACAAAATTAACAAAAAAAAATAAATTCTATAACTCGATGTCACCGCTTATTTGACCCATTCACAAAAAAACGGAAATAAAAAGTGGCCCCCTTTGGCCTATTACAGTTTTAAGCCGGTGGGTAGAATAATCTGTGAGCCACTGTAGATGTTTATATATGGCCCACCAAAAAAGTCTTGGTATAGACTCTCCATATGTTGAATAGCCGACTTTAGCTTTATCTTGTCCATCTTGTTTATATAGGTAGACTAAGTGAAAGGCAAAATCCGACGGAAAGAATGTGAATCTATGCTCCACTTCAAGATGTAACTCTGACAGATGCCAAATAACACTGCTTGATTGGATGCCTTCCAACAAAGTAAGCTTGAAGATATAGTACGTTCGGAAAGGACTCTAAAGGCCCCACCGCATAAGAAGCATAAGAACTGCGGTATAATTTATTATCGTTATTTCGTCATTTTGAGCTTTCTTAGAGAGTAGCAAAACACCAAATTTAGAAACACAAGTATATATTTTTTTTTTACTTTATATTTTTCCTTACTTTATGTACTAAAAAGAGTACATAATAGACAACTTACTTGATCCAAACCCTTTAAATAACTTTCACGATAAGGAGTATAAAAGTAATCTATAATTAGGGCGTCCAAGGAAAAGTAAGTGACTCTGCTTTATTCCCTTTTTAAAGGGACCCCCATTCATGATTTTCAATATGCTGGTAAATCAACATATTCTTTTCCGCGTACTGGAACATGTGAAACAAAAAAATGAAACGATGTTAGAAAGATTACATGTTTGACTCTGGTGTACACTAAGTTTATTAATTTCGCACATAAATTAACAAAATGGCGGATCTTTGACTTTTTTTTTGAAAATCACCTATTTTCGGCCAAAAATCAAGCTATAAGGTAAAGAATATCTTCACCGATTTGATTTATACTAGTTTTTACCATAGCTATATATGAATAGAATAACGCGTTAAAATTTGGAACCTATTGGAGTAATAGTTCTTGAGTAACCTCACCCCAGTCTGTAAAAAAGACTGTTTCGAGAAAAACGCGTTTAAGATTTTGAGAGCAAATTTGTTGGTATAAAACCTAACCTTGATTTCATTAATTAAATATTCTAATAAAAAATCATAATAAACAAAAATAAACGATTCGATTTCAGCCTAACTGTCGGCCTTGTCACTAACATTCATTTCACTATTTTCGTCAAGCATCTGTAATAACAAAAGAAACAGAACTTTAAGAGGATTATCGCGAAACCCTTTGTGTCAGCTGGATTGTTGCCTTTTTCTGAACCTACTCGAATTGTGACTTATTCTAGACTCGAATTTTGGCTGGTGTGCTGAACACGTTTCCAATTTTTATAGAAACCTGGTAACATTGACAACTGACATATTGAAGGCTATTTTATTTATAAAATTTTATAAAATTATTTTTTTTTAATAAAACTAAATTATTTGTTGACAACTGCTCATAATGCATACGCTAAAGATCAGCAAAAAATATATAGAGAAAGAGAAAAACACAAAAGTGACGAAGAAGAACGTACATTATGTTTTTACTTACTGACTAGCATCGTAGAAGGTTGCAGTTATCGAGATAATTTTCTTGAATAATTGTAATTATAAAGGTCACAATGCTATGTTTTATACATCTTCGAAAATCGAAGAATTGCATTGTATGTGCTTAGAAGAGTTTGTACGACTTCCACTTGGAGTCTGACTCCTTTTGACAGCTTGAAATGTATCAAACTCGTTTTATATGCCATTAATTAAATTTTACATCATAGTTACATCTTCAAATACCCTATCGAAACCTATCGCATGAGTTCCTCCAAGCTTTCTACTTAATCGAAATTAAACGCATTTGACTTACAATATGTGGTCGTCTGCTGGGTATTCATATTCCACATACATATTCCTCGATAACAATCATGTGGTTAAGGTTCCCATACAACGAGTACATTCGTGATATGCACAAGTTATCGTAAGATATTACTTCCAAGACGATGAGAGTTTCCATGTGTTTTGAGGGCACCACACAAATTGTTTTGCTTGTGATTCTTACGAATATGGTTCAATTCAGTTTAGTACTTCTAATAGCTAGATGCAGTGTTATGTTCGTGAAAAGTTACATGCAAATTAAGTAGCCTAGTGGAGTGGACTATGTGATTTTAAAGGTAACTTTCAGAGGATTAAGATTAATGGTGAGTACATAAGTGTAAGGTGAGAATCAGCTTTAGGAGTATACCCCCGCTATAATTGTGTACTTGAAAGTTCTGTGCAATAGGTAAGTCCATGCATTCTCTTCTTCAACTCCTTGACTTGAGGAACTAATATTATGTGAAGAACAACAAGGCGAAAACTTACCATCACTAAAAAGGCTTCTTCCATTCTTCGCGTCAATTGCACCACATGAAGAAAATTAACTGGAAAGCAGATATAAAAGACAATATACCAAACATTTTTAATACGGAATTAGCAAAGAATCAATAGTCGTTGACACAAAACAATATCTAAGATGACTAATGACTAAGATCACAGTCGATTTGACAAAATTGAACAATGAGCCCAGTTTCGTGAGCTTAAATGCCCTTAAAAAAATTCAGTACAACGAAATATGAAAAAATGTAACACATTTAATGAAGTGCAATCTATGAACACCTGAGACTACAAGTGGTCCCCAGATGGCGTCTATAAATCATATACAACATTTTTATTTTCCATCAGTCGTGTGAAATTGTAAATGGCATGACGTCGTTCATGAGCTATCGTCATACGTCCCTAAGGTACGGGTATCCTATAAATAACTAATGCGTCTGGTCGTGGTTAGATTTCCCACAATTTTTTGAGATTGATTGATACATTTACTGACGAAGCGTGGACTTTAAAATTGAGATGTTTCGGAGTAAGGCGAACACGATTTTTAAAGAGATAGGTAAGACCTGATTTTCAGAGGCTTAATGTTCATTTGAGAGTTCATTGATAAAAACGGAAGCTACACAATAAAACCAATCACTGCTACAACTTAATTGAAAGAGAGATCATTTTTTGTGATCCCATTACTTGGAGCGATAGATAGGACTATATATATAATGACGGAACTCGGCGAAAATGTGGGATGAATTGTGCACACCAACTGAAACGGGACTGGCCAGTACTTAAACAGGCTTAAGTCGAGTGTCACATAGGCCCTGCTGGATCCATTTTAGCGCAGCCTCTACAAATACAATCGTTGGCTAATTCCAATATCATTTCGTTATACTTCAGATGATTATGTCCGTTTACTAGCAGTCACACTTAAGGAGTAGTTTGGTTCGTGCACTGCTGAACAAGAGCCAAAGCATCGCCACCTTAGTCTGTGGGAAATATTCTGCTGGGAAGATTAAAACGAGAATATCTAAATTCAACTGTTCGTCCAAAAACAGGATAAAGGGTAAACTGATGTGCATTCCCCCCGAGACGGAATGCGGGTCCCGTCGTTTGTTAAAACAGCTATAACACACGGACAAGGAAACACTGTAAGTCGGTGTTTTATGGAATCTAAATACCCAGCTAGTGTTATTGTTGTCTAATCGCTTACTTTTGGATTCTGGAGCAGTATCATCTTGGGACACTGTCAATTAGAATGGTGTTGTCTCACGAACTACATTCTAATCATTTGTCAGGATCCCCGCTTGGAAGGACACTGTCATAGTCAGCAGTGCGTGTTAAACAGTTTGGAGAAAATACCACTGACTGCGTTTTGTCGTGTTCATACCTGGATGGTCAAGTTATTTGCTTATAAGTAGTACACGAAATTCCTCCGTTTCCGAATAAGCACTAGAAAGGTATTTCGAATTCGAGGAGTGGAGGAATATAGTCGCTATCTAGTAATAACAAGTGAACACTGCGAGCCAGTTGTTGCTCACACCAAACAACATTTTTCCAATATTCACCTATATGTAGTCTGATTGTTCATCTGTCACTCACTTTAAGCAACCCTCTGGGAATTGCGTTCAAGATTGACCCTAGTCATAATTAGAACGACGACAAGACATCAGGTTAAAATTGGTGCAGTTAGCGTACTGGATCCATTGGCCCTTAGTAATACAAAATCGGTTCCGAAGTAAAATTTTTGTTTTGTGAAGCTAAGGGACTTTGAAGTGTTCGTAGTAATAAATCAGTTTCAACAAAAGTCCACATTAACGTAAGCCTTAGGTCCTTTCCCATACCCAAAAAAGCAGTACAAAACAACGAAAATCTACCAAAGTCTGTGCTCGTATAACAGAAGTATACGTTTTATGTCAAACGAGCGGTCTCTCTCAAGAGAAAAATAACTCACCCTCACAAGAAATTTCTGTGGGTACCTTGTTGGTTTTCTATCAAATCAATTGATGTGTAAAAAAAATCATAAAGAACGGAACAAGCTCTTGAAAGATTACATACTAAGCTAAACAATTGGTATAATTGCATTCCCGTACTTTCTTGATAGTTTGCTTCTCTCTGAGAGATTTTTACCCCCACTCCTTACAAAATTATGGTCTACAGAAAGTACTGGAACAGACCTATTGTGACTCAAATTTACTTATTCGCAATTGTGAGCATGGCACAGCTGATTTCGGCAGAAAACTAAAAGCTGCGAATTTTAATTTTTCATTTGAAATGGCAAATTCGAATATGAAAAATTTATTAATAAATTCCTTACGTTTTTTGGAAAAAAAAAATATGTCGTTGCAGTTATAACAAAAAATCCATCAAGCCCAATTGTGAATATAACGCCCATAACGAATATATAATGACATAACCACAGCGTTCACAAAACGTCAAAAATAAAGTATAGGGTCGTTAGATAATTGTATAAGGTCGCCACGAATTACCAACTTATCACACATTGACATTTTATTCATATTGAACTTTCTCATTCGCTGAAAAAATAGATGATTTTTAACCAGCCTCTAACTTTACAACGTACTTATAAGTAATTTCAATCAAACTTCTAAAAATGCTATTACGATAAAAAATCGATACAAGATATTCACAAACGTATGTTCGCAGCTGTGATTGGCTTGTTCTGTGTTTTTTTTTGCAAGAAATGGACATAAAATCCTAATTCAAGATTAAAGATGGTGATGAAATTAAAGAATTAAATTACAACTAAACAGAAAACGAATAGAATCGGATAGGATAGATTAGCGCGTAGTTATCAAAAGGAAGTCACGTGAAAGGAATAAAATTGGGATCGGATAGATTTGCGCGTAGTTAGCAAAAGGAAGTCACGTGAAAGAAGCCACTTTTCAAGGAGCTGAACTTCATTTGTTGGACAAACAGAAGCTTTGGATTTAAAAGGAAAATATTGAACGTGCCAGAAAAATGCATATACTGAAGATTGCACAGCGAAAGACATAAGTGACTGAGAATGAGACTTGAGGCTCTGAAATTGAAGCAGCAAAGTTTGTGCAAAACCAAGATTAACCAAGTTCATGTATTTCAAATAAAATCTTCAAAAATATAAATATTCACCTTCTGAAAACATTTTTCGATTTTCTTTTGCTTTTCATTGACATATAGGCTGCACGTTATATATTTAAAATGATGTTTTGGGTCTTCAACCTTAGGCATGTTTTTTTGACTAATCAGTACTCAGCTTAGTAATGACTCTCAATAAAACTCTTTTTTTGCTGAGTTAAATTTTACTTCCGACAGTACCAACTGTGTGTGCTAACTTGCATTGCATTAGATGCCAAAGTACACTAATTTGAAATTACTGTTATGTCAAAAATAAGTGAAATTTAATTCTCAAAAGCAAAGAAAATACACAAATAATGGAGAGACTACCAAGTAATATGAATGATTTATCTGGCGCCATTTACGAATGAGATTTTTTTAACGCGTCCTAGTCAGTGATGATTTTACTTAATTGTTTTAACACAGTAAGTTGTTGTGTTGTTGCTTTCCGTGTAGTCAAAAAACACGCCTTTAATCACGAGGTGATAACGATAAAGTGGACTTTAGGTTGATTATAATTATCATGCACACTGTTGTGTGCTAAAATAATTTTAAAGTGTACTTTCCCGACTTTGCGCTCTTAATTTAAGTTTCCCGCCTAATGTATGAATAAATCAGTGATGTATGAAATGTCAGTTATTTTTTCAATTTGACGGTCTCCAATTTAATGCCCATAGAAATTTTTGTAGCACAAATTTGTAGAATCTCTCGTGAGCTTTCTCTTCTGTGAAAAACTACGAAAAAATCACCAAATGAATGTTTGACAGTTTTTCGGTGATTTTCAGTGAAATAGCAACAATTGGAGCATAGCTAATGTCATGGGCTATGATTCACATCAAAAGCTGTCCAACCATAGAGTGTAATCAGTGTACGAATGGAGGGTCCTAGCCTTATCAAATATATACTCCTCTTCCATTCACCTCAAGTGAAATCTCCGAAATCTACAAAAATCTTTGCCTCATTCAGCGATTCCAACAATACAAGACACGCCACGTACAAGTGCGTTTAAAAGCGAAATTCCTTTTCCAATTCCCTCCACTTATATCCCTAATGGAGCACTTATTAGTGAATACTGTGAAAACAATGAAGAACCAATCGAAAGTCAGCAACCCATTACTATACGTGCGCATTGTTTTCAAGTCCAAAGTGAAAAAATAAGAAATCTTTGAGAGATTGCAATCGTTTTCCCAAATAATAGCGGTTAAGACCCAGAGTGAATTTTTCGTTTGCAAACTAATTAAGATATAATCCCTTCTGCGTATTATTGCCCCAGGGAAATAATAACAAGAAGAAAACCGAAAACAGATTACTCGCGGGAACCAAAAGTTAACCAGTTAAGAGAGCCAGCATAAAACTGAAGATAACTTTTCAGATTAAAAGCATGAACTCACCTTACAAGTCTGGCGACCGTGAAACGATGGCAAACACAATTGAAATTGCTTCAATCGTCATACTTTGCTGTTTGTCTTGTCGGGTAGCAGCCAATTCAGTTTTTTATTCAGATATTAAAACGAATTTTATGCCGGGCTTAAGCTTAGTCCTCATCATCAGAAAACAATTTTTGGAGGTTGAATTTCATTAGCTGGTAGCTGGCGTGGTGCAGTGGCGATGGTAATAAACGAAAGTTAATCCTTTTCTGGTCGGGTCCTTATCAAGGGATTGTACTGGCATAATTCACTTTTACGGCATTCTGGACAAGTGAGGTTGATTTTCAAAGAATCCGGTTATCTTTAGAAAGACTTGAACGTGAAATTTGAAAGTGTCTCGTATTATTTTGCAGAATTCATGATTTGCATAGTATATGTTTAGACCATAATTGTGGCCCCTGGCTTAATGGATATGTGCGTCGACGGCAACGCACTTGGAGCTACGTGACTAGGTTCAATCCCTGCACTGTGCGGAGTATAACTCTGCCTGGAAAAGGCTTCAACGAATTTGCCGTTTGAGTAGTTGTTGTAGAAGCTAGGCCTGTAGGGCTGTATTGCCACCCTTATTAGCATTATAGGAGAATGCTTAGAGAATGAAAACGCAGAAAGGATTGAATATAGCGACATAGGTACAGCAGTATGAAAATCGCTTCCAGTCAATGCGTCAATTACTCCATCGAATGGCACTACAGTACTTGGAAAAAAAAAACTAATGAGCGGTTTAGTTTTGAAGAACCACGTCCCTTTATGATTTGCATTTGATGCATCCAAAGGACTGGTCTTAATCAAAGGACCCATGTGCTTATATGTGAGCAACTGGTAGACACTAAATCTAAAAGAGAGATTTGAAAGGGAAATATTGAGAATGTGCAGCGAGTCCTCACAGACATCAAACCACAAGGATATACGAGGAAGTGAAGATTTTACTAATGGACCACTAGTTTCCGCAAATAGCCAGTGAACTGGTGAACAATATTAACAACCATCCTGACGAGACATGTAAGAGCAGAAGCGACTTCTTCTTGAATGTATACATTTTTTCCGCTGCCATCACCCACTCCCGATTTGATAGCACATTCAACACCAGCATAATGCAGTTCTACGAAAAGAATAACGCCGAACATAACCATTCACGAATGTTCTTTTTGGTGCATTGGCGGTGGATGTGTTAATCCTGGCAATATGCGCTTGAGTCCATCTGCAGATGAATTGGTCTATCGGTCTTGGATCAGCTATATTAATTGACCCCTCTCATGGGATTGTATGAACTATGTCTCTTGTTGGTTGGGAGTGCCCCGAAGATTCGCCCTCACCCCTAGCACCACCCTTTTTTTTGTTCTTCTACTGTAGGTACTCCTGCGAAAACCGAAATAACCACTCTATCCAAGCCCACAGACGGTATCCAAGAAAGAGTTGCTAGCATCAGCGATTCCTTCTAGTTGGTATGCTTGACATGGGCTTTGAAACTAAGCGTCACTCTCAAAACATGTTAAAGCCATTGCGACAGTGTTTATCGCATACTCCAATTTGTTGATGACAATCGCAACATTGTTTTGTTTTTGCTCAAATTGCTATTAGTACCCTTGATTGTCAGGAGGAACCTGTGCACATTGGTCTTAAATATTTGCAGATTATAGTCTATGGGAAATATTGAGCTGGGAAGAGCATTCCATATACGTTTGTTGCGGCTAAAAAAACGAGTCTCTAAATTTCACTGTGCGTCAGAAAGCAGGATTAAAGGTAAACGATGTGCATTCCTGGCGAGACGTGTATTGCGGGTGAATTCAAGGAGAGGAGGAATTGTTGCTGGTTCACTTTAGCGTCGCTTGTGTAAATAACGATAAAACACGGACAAAGAAGGCACGGTTCGTCGATGTTCGAGCGAGTCTAATGAATGTCTCCTTTAAGTTTTATCGCTCGGTTTTGGATTCTACCTAGCAGGTGCAAGGTGGTCTTGGCGGCACCAGACCAGATATGAGCGTTGCACTCAAGCTTAGGGCGAATATACGCCTAATAGATTAAAGTCAAATCAGAGGGGGTGAAATATTTCTTGCATCGATTAGAGAAGCCTTATCATTTTGCAGCAAGGATGGAAAGTTTTCCGGTTTCGTCGATACAAGCGCCATTCATGGATAACGTCCGAAAAGCAGGGTCGAGAATTCCGCAAGGAATATGAAAGCTGTCATCAGCGAAGGAGTGGATTGGATTAGAAGTGGGATTTTACTTCGTTCTTTATACTCATTATTAGAATAATGGTCTTTTACAAAATATGTTACTATAGTCTAATTGTAAGTAAACATTTAAACGTAGTCTGCTACTTTCTATTATACATTAATTAATAGTACCAGAGAGCATATATCGTAGATCGATTCGTAAGAACTCCTGATCAAATTTCATATTCATGAATGATAAGACTTTTAACAATATCTAGCATATGGTTGAATTATTACATTCTCTTTTACGGATATTCTATAATGTTGGCAATTCACAAATTTTGACTTATTTAAGGTCAAAAATTCACAAATGAGCCGCCGTTTTCGTAGGGTACTTGATTTCTCCAAGCAAGTGTGCGTGAGACAATATGCGAAGACTTGTAAATAACAGTCATTCATTTTAAAATATTTCTATAATACTGCTGGTGATAAAACGCAGCTCTGCCTGACTCCAGTCACTTGGATACCGTTGCTGAGGATATTCTTTTGTCTGACGCAGCACTTAACACGTGCGTACAGCTCTTTCATAAAGTTTTTGCATGTTAAGGCTTTCGATATTGTGTCAAAGTGTCGTGTGAAAGTGTCGAACGCTTTCTCGAAGGCGATGAGGCAGAGGTAAATTGGTGTGCCTCACTCTTAAGATTCCTCAACGAAAACGTTCTTATATCGACCATCGGCTTTGATTCATTATGGGGGCTACACTTTCCTAATTTTTTCATTTCCTTCGGGTCACTGACAAGGAAGGACCCTTTTCTTTCAACTAAAAACTTGTCAATGTTCACCGTTCAACGCCTGCGTAAGTCTGTAGGTCCTATCCATTCTTGATAGAACGGTAGTACGCACAATAAAGAGTAGTTTTTGTGACAAAACTTTTTCATTTTGGTAAACCATTTAAATGAGGATACTCAGCTCCCAGCTCCCAATTCCCAGATTAGTATCCTTATTTAAACGGCTTACTGTGGCCCGTGGCGTTGTGGGTATGTGCGTCGACCCCAGCCTATACGAAGTAGTTTCGATTCCTGCTCTGTGCGACTAGAACAATTTTTAGGGTCCCACCTCTTTCGAGTCACTGACAATGCTCAAAGAGTATTTCCTGTCTAGAAAAAGCTTCTTAAACTTGATCGTTCGGAGTCGGCATAAAACTGTAGGTCGCTTCCACTAGTGAGAGAAAAAAAGCACGCACAATACAAGCTAGGCCCTGACCCCCTACGGGCTGTAGCGCCACCCACATTATTATATATTATATATAAGTTCCCAGCACATAGAGTTGGTTGCGTGTAGTGCATTCATATTCTAAACAAGTGTAGTTTCTGCTGAAAAAGGAAGGGACCAAATGATGCGTCTGGCTATTGTTTTATTCTAAAATAAAATAAATAACCAATCCAATTGAGTGTCAATAGAAAGGTCAACTAACACCAATTCAAATTGAGACAAGCACCCAAATCCCAAATTCACATGAACCCGAATTAATGTCACCTGTCAAACGCACAAAATAGTTAGTTGACCAACTTCATCCGTCGTGTTCCATTTCTTGTAGGCCGCATGCTGGCTCTCTCCCTATTACAGAAGCTTATGAAATGTCCTTACTTTGACAATATGCAAAGGATTCTTACCTTTTATACCTACAATTGTTTTCCTTTTCAAAGCATATGCTTCATAGTCTCGTAAGTTAAAGAACTAAGTTTCCACGAAGTGAATTTAAGATCCAATTTGCTATCACAAAATCAAATAAAGACAAGACTGCAAAGCAGGGTGAGGGAAAGACGTATTACACCCACAAAGCCAATTATTCTTTACTCCTTTGATTGCCCGAACTGCAAAGCGTAATACTTTCAGAGAAATCTGTCTGAATTTGATTATCGTTCTCGTATTCTATTCACTTCTCCGACGAAGTGTCGAGATAAAAATATTAATTCTCCCTTTGACTCTGAATCCATGGAATCTATTTGTAAATACCTCAATGGGCACGAAACAAAACAAATTTATTTATCTCGTAGACTAACTCACTATGAATGACTGTTAATTACAAGTGATTACCTCAAACGATTTCACGGCGGCGCGGCGTATATATCCAGACATGAACGCGGTTCATTAGCAGCGATGTTTACTTTCTCTCTGCACTTATTCAAAACATATCCTCTTTGTGAGGCTGCCTGAATTTCCCCGAAAGTGAGCCGCGATTTAAGTTAAGCCTGGAGTTGGAGTGGCGAGTCTGAAAAGGTCTTTCTCATAAAAGAGCAGCTCGGAGCACATAGATGCAGTTGGTGTTTACCTTTTAAATAAACACGAAGCGGTTGTTTACTTTTCACAGAGGGAGTGAGTACAATTTTCGTTTGTGTCTAAAGTGGATATCTGGGAATCTGATAAGGTACAAGAATTGTTTATCATGAATACGGAAAAGTTTTGCAGCAGAGAGTGGGAACAGACCTACTTTTCTTGATTTACTTATCCGGCCAGTGACTCATAAAGGGTTCGCGATTGAGCCTCTCTTCGGTGGTGGATACCCCGCTTTCAGTCACCAACATTAAGTTGTCTTGCATCCACGCACAGTCCAGATTCGGTCTTCCTCTCCTTCTCGTACCACGACGAGTATGAGAATGGACACGTTAATGTGGCCGAGCCAGTGAAGTCCACGGCTTCCTGGCACAGCTTTCAGGGTTCGCGGTTATGTTGTCTAAATAATGACCATATATTCGACGTTGGCTTGGGGAGACATCGAATAAAATTACATAATGGCGTTGTTGGTACTTACGTACTAGATACATTTTCTGATACGACAAAAAATAATTTTCACGACCCACCTCTTTCGAGCTGGCAATGCTCAAAGAGTGTAACTGCCTACAAAAAGGTTCTCAAACTTGGCCGTTCGGAGTCTGTACAAAACTGTAGGTCACACTGTTTTTAAATAAATGTGATGAGCCAATGGTTCTTTTATAAATATTTTGGTAATTTCAGCTACAGACTACAGCATTTTTTTCAAGTAGCAACCGTGACATTGGCGTATTATTCTTACAACCTGGTAGATTATATTGCTATTAAGGCTTGGGAGTGTAATTGTTTTTTTAGGATTAGTTACGGGTCAGATCCGCCTTGAAATCCTACAAGTGTCTAGCTGGTTGCCTCTTTCATTGACTGGAATACGTGTTACGTTTTACACAAAACTGTGCTTAAGTATTCACAATTAATCTGTCCAATAAAAGGGTTCGATCATTAGATTGCGACAAAATGAAACTCACAAATTCTAAAATTCTTTTCACTGGTATATTTATTTATGCTGCACTGACCTTACTACACTTTAACACCACAATTAGTTTATTACACTTTTCTTTGTTTTTTCCTATGGTCAACTGCACTGTTGCTGGTTGTTGTCTCGTTCGCTTACAACAAAACAACTAACAAATGATTTCCCCGCCGGCACTAGTACAGGAACCCATTTTCTCCATTGACTTTGGTGGTGGTTTGTTTGTAGCGTTATTATAGCTGCGGATTATAGCTACCATTGCGATGTTCGATTGTTTCCCGCAGATGGCACTTTAGGGTGATTTGTGTCCACGTCACAATATGATAAGGTTGCATCCAACCCAAAGAGATAGGCGAACAGATCTATCATCTTTGATTTAGTTGACAGTTGACATATCCTGAGCAATGATTGGAGGCTGACTGGAGAGGCATTTTGGTTGAGGCTCCGGTCCACCCCGGACTGTAGTGCCAATCAAAGAATATGAAGACTGTACTCTCTCTCACAAACTTTTAGCACATACCCGGGTTGGATGACTCCATTCCAAAAATGTTAATACTCTAAACGATTTTAGAAATTTGTTTTACGTAGGCACTTGCTATCAGTGAGAATATATTGCTGGCACTGGTGCATTTTTAGTGAAATGTAACTAACATAACGGCTAAGGGCGGTTAGTTTATGATGAGTGGGACATTTTTAGTAGTAGTACTCGAAAATAAAACTAATGGATCTCGGGAGAGAGTTTTTTGATTTTATGCCAGCTCTTAGGGCATTCTATCCTACTGTGCATGGCTCCATAGCATCTACACATTTTCACTAGTTTATTGTTCAACAAGAGCATTGAAGAACGAATAATTATGCGGTTTTTCAAAATCTATGCGTACCAATCTTAATTTTAACAAATATAATTAAAAATTTAGATTGTATCCATGTGTCCTTTCACAAAGGGATGCCAATAACATTTGTGTTGTATAAAAACCCACTGAGTCCAAGCAAATTGCCAATGGTTTTTTAAAGTTTCTCCCTTCCTTACAAAGTTTTGTATTCAGATTAGCTGGAGTGTGTATACAACCAACGTCTTCCAGGAAAAAACTACTATCATTCGTACGTTGCATGTAATGAATGACACATAATCAGGAGACCAACAATCTGAGACTATCTATTAATCTTTTAGAAAACTTTTCCTTTTTAGGTCTCTTTGTATGCAAATGTACGTACAAAGAAGACAAAATCCGCACCAAATTTTCTGTCCCGAAAAAAAAACCTTTTAAATCCAAACAAATGTTGTAGCATACATTAAGACAGACTTTAATATTACGGTCGTTTTTTTTACAGCCCAGAGTTTTCACTTTACAAATTAATGATGATGGCGATGCAGAGAAATTTCAAAGGGAATCACTCACATAATGCAAGCACTCATAGTGCTGCCAGCACCACGCATATCTAGACTTATTCCCAGCCCAAATCCTAATTTGGTAATGGCTTTTGCGCAGAATGAGGTTGGTTTTAAGTCGAGCATATTATTTTAAATAGACTCCGTGGGAATATTTTTATTTATTTTATTTTCCAGTGTAATCCATCTGGCTGGTGGGTTTATTTTGTGGAAGTTTTTACATCGTAGCTCCTTATGTTTGTAAATGTGACAGTAACCGAGATTCAGTGTTGCTCACGTGGCTTAACGTTATATCCACCAGAGAAGCTACTGCTGCGGGGGTCAGATCCCAGTTCACATCTGTGTGATGACTTGAGCGATGTTCTGTGTTCTAGTGAGTTTTACTAAATGGTCCATGGTCCGCAAGTGTGTTATTGTTCATCATCAAAATAGTCTAGGTAGTGACGTAACATTTATTTAATTCTTGCTCCACTGATCTTTTTTCCAAGATTTTGGAGATATAGACCTAGTATTAAGCCGGGAGGAGTAAAGTGTTTCGTTCTTTACTAGCCTAGCTCATCCTCTGCATGCAATTTTCGAATTCCTTTAAGTTTGTCGTGTGGCGGTTCAAAATATGTCACCAAATAGTTGCGGGAAGGGATTGAAGATGATTTGAACCTGCCTAGTGATTCGAATAATAAAGAGGCTTCACGTCACGAAAAGAAAATAATAACTTAAAAGTTTAACTTACATACCCATAACGACACGGGTCACCACATTTTTGTTTACTGTTTTGTGAACTTGACACTTAGCAGCTGGTGTTCTGTTGAAATTCAATTCAAGCATAATTTCGTTAATAGGTGCATTGCATTGAGGCAGTGCCTATGTCCAGCTTCGTTAAAATCTGCCAGAATCTATTAACTTCGATCTTTTCTTCCGTTGTATATGTAAGCGTATCCAATGAAATCAATTGTTTGCTTAAAGTAAGTGTTTGTTGATTTCCACGGAACTCATCTCTCTCTACGTACCTACGCAACAATTCAAACACACTCGGTGGTGGTTCCTTTTTGTCTGTGTTAAACGAACCCTTGCTCAAAGCATCATTATTCATTCAATCTAGCGTGTTGTTGAGCATTGACGATGGTTCTTCCGACAAACGTACGATTATGACTAAAGTTTATTCCCATACGCTAATTGCTTAGTTTCAGAGACCAGTTCAGGACAAAGAAATAACTTCAGTACCTTCCAGCTCACATATCAACCTTCTCGAATTTCTCCTCTATTAATCGACCCTCCTGATGCTAGTGTCCTAATCGGTATCATTACATAATCTAATCAGTGCACATTTGCGGGAAGGTTGAAACGTCAATGATTGCTCAGTAATGCAGGAAATCTGACTGATGTCTGATGATGTAAATGTGGTAACCACGTGCTAGCATATGCGAGAATCTGTCGCACGACAAGCCATTGCTTCACCGGAAATTTGAGGATATTACATTCCAGTGGGGATTACATTTTGACCTGCTTGCGGTTCTAGTTTGATTGGGAATTAATTTTAAATTCTGTCATGTGCTGTGCTTACAATGGAATACCGACCAAATTGGGTATCCATTTGTTCGAGGAATTCATGTGTGCGTGCGATTTTTTTATTCCGACAATTTCAAATTAGCTCCATGCTCGTAAACTGTTTTGTTTTGAAAAATAATATCCACTGTGAAAGTAGGATCGGGCTTAAGGAGATTTATGGCATGGGTGCATGTGCGCTCTGTCAATGTTTTCACTGAAAATGGCGCTCAGCACATTGTTTGGCAATGTGATTGTCATCATTTTTTGCTGCAAATTTTAACACCTTCTAGCTGCCAACGCGCTGAAAAAGTATAAATTTAATTGAAAAACAACAGTTTAAGCTAATCAAAAATACATTTGCATAGCAACACAATTGGTCAGGTAGAGGGAGAAATGGAGTTTGTCAAGCGCGAGCAAAAAAAATTACGTAATAAATCGCATATCACAGATTCTGGGAAATCCTGTGCCTGATAGTTTTTCAAGTAATTAACTACCAACACGGACATCATTGACTGTGGGGTATTTTGAAACTACATATGGAGCATGATATGTGCATGCTTGTACATTTTTGTACTATTCATTCTCACTTACCAAACTCGTCTGAAACAGAAAATGCTGAAAGACTTCTACTCCTTTTTCAACCGGGATTGTAGTCTTGAACTTTACACTTCCACTGCACAAAAGAGGTTGTTTGCTTATCTTAAAATAATATATAATAATTCCTTTTGTCTTTTTTGGAGGTTTTGATACTACACTGGAGCACTCAGATTTTGAAGACTGGTCCATTGATCACGCAGCTACCTACAATTGCTGTAGTTTCCTTGTCTTCTTTCGGTCCTTCGGGCCCAAGGGCTTTTTGCGATGAAGGCACCACAGAATCAGCTCTCACCGCATTAGCGCCGAGGACCTGCCACCTGATCCGAGCAAAGGCGATACAGTGACAGAGGAAGTGCTCTGTCATGTCGTTGTCTCTTCCACAGGCGTCTTTACTTAAGCCAAGCACATTTAATTGTTTGGCGATTGTGCTTTTGAGAGGTCCAACCATCAATGGAAACCCTAACAACGGAACCAGGTAGTCCGAGTGCTGGTTCAGCTCATGAGAATGTTTCCTCTGATTTTTCTCTTCAGAGGCGGCCTCATTACCAGCGATTTATTGATGTCCTGGGATCCAGATGAGTTTCAGCGAATTTCCCCTGGATGGAATTCAACATCATGGAAGGAGTCAAATAAAGCGATGGTGTGTTGCTAAAATTGTTAAAATGAGGGGGATATTTTACGCAGATGAAGCGACCACTTTTCGGAGCTTCTCAATCCCGAACAGGGCACTGAGGGTGGCAGACCCATGGTCTGGAGTACGGCGGAGAATAGACCAATGGTGAAGGATGTCATTTCGGCGATTGCTCGGCCGATCAGCTTTTCACTCTAAGAATGTGTCTAGAGAATGCTTGGGTGTATGCCAAAATAATCTACAGCTGTTTGTCTGTCTGGGTCGTCATGGCAGTGAAAAGGATTGTTTTCTTGTGAAGGAAATATAGAGAAAAAAAGGGAAAAGTTTGAAAATTGATGGGAAAACACTAAACAACGTAATCGAATTTCCACAGAAATACGAACATTTTTCTAAATCAAATGTGCCTGCATCCCTGCAGGTATTTATTCTGGCTGTGCAATCTGCCAGACTGCCAGTTTTAACTGCGTCGTAACTGGTCGGCCTGGCTTATTGGAAGATCTGTAATCTGAAAATCAGAGTTGGTGTGAAAAGCTGGTTGTTTTCAACTTATGGTAGCATTTATTCCTACTCTCATTTATGGTCATGAAATTTAGGTAATGACTAAAAGAATAAGATCGCGAATACAATCTGCCGAGATGAGATTTGTTCGTACTATTATAGAAGTAACTCGCCGGGATAGTGGGGTGAGAAATGCGAGAGTTCGCGGGAAAACAATGTCGAACATTTACTTCTCCGAAAGGAAAGAGCTATGCTTTGATGGTTTGGACAAGATCACAATATCATTACGTCTTCTGAGGCGTGCCTTAAATGCGACTCCATAAGGAAAGTCGCTTTAAGGCTTCCTAGGAGGAAGAGGAGGACCTAGGAGGTGGTTGTTGTACCAAGTCCAAAAAGCCATAACCTTGCTGATAAGAACTGAACTTGTTGCATACATAGATGGGATTTCCGGTACGAAATCTAAATCCATAAAAACAACAATAGAATTTTCAAAATCGATTAATTAATACACACTATTCATTTAAAGATCTTCGTGTCTACTGAACACCTTTATTAATCTTACGCCTACATACCATACCTTCGTACAGTCGTGTGGCCTTAGAAATCTGACAACGCCACCACCACTCAGTGCCGCCGTTTAGCACCTGTTCAGTTTACAACACATATTTCACATTTCATATAACCATTGTGTGTCCATGTACGAGTATGTGAATAAATCGCACTTCGTCCGAGGCATGGAATGGAAGCAGTGACGTTGTGCATCCAAACATCTTTGCATCCCGGATTATTGTCGTATGCTTTTAGCAGTATAGTTCAGCAAGGCGTCCATTGCATACCAACGTCCATAAGTAAATTCACAGCATTGAAACAAGCTGCCTAGGCAGAGAGAAGGACTTACTAAATATCCTGGGATTAATACCTCTGGGATTAATAAGGACTGAACTCGTCAAAGTAAGCTTTGTGCTAGTGAACTTGTTGCATACATACTCAAGCTTTGTTGGCCGTGGAAATTCACACATGTTTATCAGATGGTTTGGCTTAGATTATTCATATATGGTGTAATTATACAAAAGATTGTAAGAGAAAACAGAGTTTCAAAAAAAAAAATCAAAGACGAAACAAGAGACGCCGATGATTGGTTTGGTGGTTTCTTGTCGACATGTTTGGACAGAAGAAGGAGAAGAAGAGCAGCTTTGAGGTTCCTTGTAGGCATCGGTGGTAATGTATCTACAGACTCAGTCGTTGATGATGATTGAGGCCAAGGTGACATTTGTCAATGTGTTACAGTTGTTTTTTGTAGTGACGTCGCTTAAAAGTGTAATTCCCAGAAATTGCTGGCCACACAAATCAAGTAGTCCAAAGAAGGTCACAGATGGGACCACGAAAACAATGATGGAAGGTGTTCCTGAAGAAAATAAAAAAAAAATGTTTAAAGATTTAATATGAGAAAACTCTTTCTATATTATTTCAATTTCTACTTCTACTGATATATTTTAATTTCTACTTTTACTGATATAACAATTTAATATGACATAACAAGTCGCAGTGTATAAGCACAATTGTAAGCATAATCCAAATTAGAGAGACATTCGATGTTGAATCCTACTTCACAGTGTGAGGAGCATAGAGGTAGCGTAGCTGTGATGGACAATATCGAGACTGTTTTCAACCGCGGCTAGGTACTTGTTGATCTATCTCCACTATTGTAGCGCTGAAATCTGCGTTAATACCAACGTTGGTCATTTAACTTGGTTAGCTTCCGGAGCGTACTGGATCGATCAGTGGACAGGCAACTTCACTACGAGGAGGACCTTTAAACGACAAGCAATTTAAATTTTACTCACCTTCTCTCCTCACTGTACGAAACCAATGTTCACTTTCAAGACAACTTGCGGAGCATTGTTACAATGCAAGCCAAACGACACGCAAATTCCATAAAAATGTCAACGATTTTTTAACTCCGAAACATTTCCGACGAACGCACGTTCAATGCACAAGTCGTATGCACACCCACACAGTGTGTCTGCGGAGTGAAAACGAATTGAAAAATCTGTCCTAGGGTTTTATTGAGAAATGTATGCTGAATTTTTATTTTCACTTTCCTTGCAGTTATATTAATATGCGAATGTGCACCATGATAGAATTTCGGGCTTCTGTTGATGTCTCTCCTTCGTGGAATCTCGAACTGCCTGTACTTCTGGTGATCACGGCTAGCATATGTGTGTAGATGTATCGTTTATTGTTGGCCACCGTTTGAAATATGCACGACTCCCCGGGGTACTTTTCGTATCCAAACAGTTTGGTATCTGCATCGTCAGTGATATTTTATTGGCTCTAAGGGAGGAAACCCTATTTCTGCCGTCCATATATGTACTTGTGTAGGTATCCATATCGGCTGAGCTTACGTATTTGCAACATTCGATTAGGGGGTTGTTAGCGATAGCAATGGTTAATTCAATCTCATTTCCGGTTGTTTGGGGTAGGAGATGTGGGGATGGAGCACACTGCGGTTTTGAATTAGCAGATGTTAATCAAAAGCTCGAAATACTATAATTAGTTTTTCTTAAGAGAAAAGTGCTCGGATTTGATCAGGGTTGAGGGCAGTAAATCGATGCGTGTACAATCTCGGATCTCTTGAGGGAACATCAAATTTGCATTTAGATTCAGATGATTCTACGACTTCACGTGATGTGTGCACATCGAGAGGCCATGTTTACAATGACAGCGAGGTGAGTAATCTGCTCCAGTAGGGGCTGGGCTTCCTCCAAACACTGTTTCAAACCCACCGGAAACAGAGTTTGGTAGTAGTTTACAATCGTTTGTGATCTGCATGCCCACTCCTCCACATTTGGCAGCGGATTGATTGTTCAATTTCCTTTGGATGTGCTGTGGTCGTTATTTTCTGTCAGTGGTTTTTGCAGATTCTTTTGTCTGCCGTCCCACTCTGTGTTCCCATATCACATTGATTGCTAGGACCGATAGCACTTCTCAGATATGAATAAATACCTAAAAACCACGCTGCCGGCGTTTGTGAAAAAAAAAACATATTTCAACAGAATTGAATGCAGATTTCATAGGACCAATTAAGATATTTCCCTCGAGACAATGGGACGTATTCTAAAAAAAAACGCTTCAGGGAACATGGGTTGTCACTGAATCATTTCGTGAGCTAAGTTATTCATGTGACTTCGGAGTACCACGAACACAACCGATACTGCGATGACCGGCGGCCTTGAGGACGCATTTATTCATTCATTCGCTCAGGTTGTCAAGGACTTTCATTGGTTGGCCATGTGTTCTGATATGTGTGCCGGTGAATTCGAAAATAAAGTGAGTGAATGTGTATATATCTGACCTTTTGTAAAGTGCAAGCGATTTAAAATGTGAGCGATAGGTAGGTATAGGTATTTCTTGTAAGTTCCATAGTATTGCCACGGGGGCGTAACATTTATTAGAAGGCCGAGTTGTTGGTCGATAAATGTGGCTGGTATGACAACAAGAGCATAAACGTAATATTTGGAATAAGTGAAAAGGGCAGACTTAGAGCTGGCTAGTGGGGCCACGTAACATTTTGTATCAGGGCCAGTGGGCAGTCTTCAAGATATACTACTATGGCAATGGAAGTGTATACGCAATATTTTGTACAAAAATGGGGAGCCATTCTTTAGAGCTTTCTAGTATGACCGCGGGAAGAGTTTGAAAGAACTCGGTTAGGTGATGCATGATGTACAAAAACGTTTGGTTTTGAATTGGGGTTGATTGTGTGAGAGTGGACTTAGGGTATTTGGTAGTAAGGATGTAATTTTGGTCGGTTGGAGCGCTAGGCTTGATTAGGAGTTTTAAAGAATCTCGTTTATTTTGAGTTGGTCTACGGAACTAAAGACGAGTTGGGATTGAGGCTTAGCACCTAACACTCGATTAGGCTAATCGTTTTTTTAGTTCTTCTTCTGGACACATTTTGCCAAATGGGTCTGTGACTGTCCGCTCATTTTAAGACTGCAAGATCCAGTACTTTGAAGGTTCAGCTAGGGTAAGTGAAAGAACTTGTGTAGTCCCTCTACATAGGATTTCTCAGGAGCACCGTGTAATATAAAAACGACCCACTGCTTTGGTGGGTTTGTGGCCTTTAGATTATTTATACGTTGGTTTGTTGTGGTCCAGCTTATACCGAAACGGTAGACTGGAAAATGGGCGGAAGAAGGAGTGGTTGCGAGAGGTTTGGTACTGACGGACACTGTAGATATTCTGGGAGCCTCGCATTGTTTGCGAATATTCCGATGAGTTGTTTATTGGTATATGCGATAAGGCATTGTATCTCTTCCACCAGACATGTATCGTTGACGAAACCAGTGGTGTGGGGTGTTGGCTGCAGATTACACTCGATCGATTGCAATCCTTAAAAAAAACATTCTCTAGATGATTTGTTTTGTGTTGTGAGTGCTTCAATCGCAGAATTAATGCTTGATTCAAGTTGGTTCAGCATACGATCTTCCATAGATCTTAAGTAGCTCGTCTAGTCGGAGGGGTTGGTGGAGATCAATATAAATTCGTTACTGATATCTGTAACAAACAGCAACATTAGGTTTCGGACGCGATTAATTTGGTTTGGTTTGTTCAGGTGGGCGTTTTGAATGATGAATGTCAAAGTTGTTGTCAAGCGGTGGCGTGGGTTCGAAAAAAATTCTGTTTCCACTTTTATGCCATGACGAAACTCGGTTCTTATATCGCTCAACGAGCACGGATATTTGCGCGCAATCACCACATTTGAAGCGAATTGCGCTTAAAATTCATGGAAGACGTTTTGTACAGCTTCAACTGATTCCAATACAAATGGAGTGAAAACCCTTATCACAGACGCCATTGCATTGAGTTTGATGGTCACTAGAAGGGATAGTGCATTTTGATGAAGCGCACGGGGCCGTAGCGAAAGTTAACACACGCGGTAACTTTTGTTTTGGCATTAGATGATAAATGGTTCTAACATACAATGAGTAACATTAAAGCGAAAACTGATTAAGTTGAGTATTCTGAACTTGCTACAATGTCAGAACTTCTACTAAATACTCACCCGTGCGAGAGTGTGAGATTTTAAAGAAACTTTCTCAATGAGAAAGATGGTGGAACTAATGTCCGAGAAAAATACTTAATAAAGGATTTTCAATAAGTACTTGAAATCCTTTCTTTTTAAAATAAAACGCAATTCATTTGATACATTTCAAAAATTTCATTTACGCCTTGAAGTACAGTCAAAACATTTATAGATTTCCACTTCGTTCATATGGCCACCGCTGGGAATGTTTGTAACGGTCGATTCGTTGGACCTAATTTTCAACAACACACATTTCGGCCGAAACTACCGCTTTTTCGCGTTTAATGTTGGCTCAGAGCTCTTGCAAGGTCGTCGGCTTTTTGGCATAAACCAATGACTAAACGTAGTCCCAGAGAAAATAGACCGGTGGCGTTAAATTGCACAAAAGTACATGGCCAATTGACTTGCCAATTTCATGAGATGACACTCTCTCTTCAATAAATCAATTGTAATGTGTGCATCGTGTGAAACAACATGTGGTCCAGAGATTCTTCCAAGCCGATTTGAACCAAGTTGAATATATGTCAAACCGACACGTCCACCAGTCTAACTGCTCTTCTCTCGATGTTTCTTTTTGTATATTTGTATCTGCGAGCTTGTTATGTTTAAGGTTTATGTTTTTTCTATGATACCTCAAACAGTTGTGGTGGGCCGTGGTGTTGTGGGTATGTGCGTCGACCCCAAAGCACTTAAGCCTCGACTTCGTAGGTTTGATCCCTGGTCTGGTACTTCTCTTAAGAAAAAGCTTAAGCTTGACCGGGACGCATAAACAATTTAACCTGTGGTAATACCGATCTCAAGCCAATTGAATTGAGTTTATAGTATGATACAAAGAGTATACATTGTGTTATTGCCGTGTTATTTTGACTATTACAAAAAGAAAAATATGTAGCTATTTTGAATTTTTCGACAAACCCGTTACCTCACTGACACGGCAATATCTCACAACGAATATTTGGACTCAAATTGTTGCACTAAACTTGTTATTGCCTGTCTGGTAGGACGAGAGTCATGACCGAAAATTAAAGTTGTGGTCATCGACTCCGAATTTCGGTTGACGATTTTTATAATTCGCAGACGTTGGTCGTTCGTGTATTTTACCATGGTGAAAATGTCTAGCTTACCGAATAAATCGATATTGACAAATTGATGATAAGTGATAGAGTCCATTCAGAAATTAAATTCAAAGTAGGGAAGTCCCTATTGGAAAACCCTTTACAGTCCCCCTACTACGAAGTTTGGCTCAGGATATATCTTCATCGGGAAAGTAGGCCTCATTGTTATCACCACTAAAATCGTTTCTTTAGTAGGCATTTCCTCGTACTTCCTTGGCAAAGATGCTAACGAATTGCTGCCTTTCTTCCTTGCTCATGGTCCTCCAAAGTTCAATTCAATGCCTTTTTATCCGTCAGCCATAATAATTTACTAAGTATGCTGTTCGCAATTCGTGAGCATTTCAATGCTCCCACCAAGCTTACCAACGATAAATATTGTAAATCATATCATTTATCGAGTACATTTTAATGATATCACGATGGCCTAATTGAAGAAATCGAAACCAACTAGCTGACATCCTCAATAATTCCGTGATATGATGATAAGCAGTGCCCTCGTAGGCAATTATAGAATAACGAGTGCATCACATCCATCGAGCTACACATCGAATAACATTTAAATTCACTCAATCTTTAGAAATGCACATTAACACATCTAGCACAGAGTACTCTAATTACTTATCATCGCATCAAACTTATGCAGATTTTGTAACTTGTGTATTTATTTATGCACACGAGTATGAAAAATTACCATTTTTAATTAATCCCCTCACCAGAGTAGTCAATTCATAAAAACCGTACTCCCCTCATGCTGAACCATTGTACGACAGCAAAATTGTGAACACTTTACAGCCATAGGCGTATGGTATGTACGGATTTTTGACTACGAATGACTATCAAGGACCTCACTCAACTACCAACTCATCTTCCTGGAAAAATATGTATCGATTTCTCAGCCCTTAATCTCGCACCAGTAGAGTTAAAAAATATATATTTCAACTAATATAAGTAGGAAGCAAAAAAAAAACTTGGTCACATACACAAAAATGCCCAAATGAAGCCCCCAATACGTAGGGGCGGGTGGGCGTTTGGTACATGTGTGTGAGATAGTAAATATTCATAAAAGAATTTTACTGAACGTTGGATACTAAGCCCTATTTACGTATGTATGTACATGTCTCAGTCCACATGCATAAAAAATGTCGACATCATGAACCGAACCCATAAAGGCACGGGCACACGAACCCGAGCATTGTGGGAGGATGTTGTTCTATTTCATCGTGGACACACACACGCGCTCGCATTTCCGATAGATACGCTGCCATACGGTATATGATTCCTTTGATAACAGCCAGGATCAATTCCATTTGATTGTTCCCTCTATGTGGAATTATTCATTCAGCCTCTGGCCAGTGTTTCTCACTTCTCGGGGCCCCCATTCGAAATGGATTTTTGATTTCGTCTGGACGCGTTCCTTTCGTGGAAGTCATTCTCTTTTTCCTTTCAGTGGTTGACTGAATTTCTGCCCAGCTTAAGGTTTTATGGTTTTAAATTCCATTCGTTTTCGTCGTCACACATCAAGCTGGGAGTAGCGCGCTCGCCCTTTAATTAAATTCAATTCAGAGCACGGACCGTTGAAAAGTCAGCCCGAAGGTTTACATTTCAAGTGCAGTCCTAGTAATGACTTGCCCGCAAGGAATTCTCACGAATATGAATAGGGACAAGGTCCGTCGTGGTGTGGAAAGGCGACGAAGCATAATGCTAGACTGTGAGTTGAGGTTTAAATTGCGTTTCTTTGAGAATGCATAATGCCACTCGTGTACTTCGGTTGCTCGGCGAGAATGTACACCGCTATGTGTGTGCTTTTTTTCATCATTTGGTCGTGTTCTTTGCAGCTGACATTGAGGTAATTGGACGACCATTACAAGTCGAAAATTTCGCAGTGGTCAAGGACAACAGGCCAAAGATGATAAGCAGAATTCATTTTCCCATTCGAGGACCTTTTTCTGTACATTAAGCCGTTCAGAAGGAGGGTTACATGTAGTCTTATCGTAAGGTAAGCAATGATTGCTATCTGTGCGTGCAGAAAGACCCCAGTGGGGATCTCAGTCGAGGTTGACATAATGAATGGAAAGTACAGCCATCAGACGGATCTCAATTGACGGCGTCGTAGTCTGGTAACCAGCACTTAAAAGTAAAGAAAATCTAAGAAGATTGGTTGGATTCTATCACAGCTGGGGTGCAATGTCTTCGTGCTGATTCGGGAACAATGCATTATCTGGTCTTTTGTACGGATTAAAGATTTCTTCCAAGCCCGAACGTTGGTAGAATCTTCTTTACAAATCACTCCACCAGGCCGTGAATTCAGTTGACCTTAAAGCCGAACAGCAGAAACGTGAATGGGTAACTTTGTTCGGCATTTTATACGTAAATGACCAACTGCAACAATTTAAAATTGCCCGTTTTCTTCCTTTTATCAGCATAGTCGAATTAATTTGATTCTTTTGGGAGTCAGGCTGATGACTATCAATCCTCTGGACTTTTATGCAGTGAACTTACAACACAACAAATGGAACGGTTACTTCATTTATCTAACAGTGATGCGTTTAGTGCCTCTGAGGGCGATTACTGTCCCTCTGAGTCTGAGCAGTCTTAAGGTTCAAGCAAAAATGTTGAATCTGAGGAGGAACATATGCCAGACAAAGAAACGCCAGAAGAGCAGAGGCTGGATTTCCGCGTCAACACTGCGGGATTTACTTTGCGCATAGTGGCAAGGTACTAAAGAGGTTATGCTCCGCAGCAATTTCCACACTAATTCTCTGACAACTGTTGCAAAAGCTTTGTCATATGGAACAAAAATATAAATTCCCTGCCCGCAAATGAGTGGCGTTGATTTCGCTGATAAAATGACAGGAATATATGATATCGACATAAAGTCTTGCAAATGGTGGATAAAAGTACTTCAAAGGTGATTGATGGTAACTGCTGTCAACGCGTGGATAATATTCAAAGAATTGAAAAAGAAGAAGATTGCTTTCATAACTTTTTTGACACAATTTTTGACGGTTACTAGATCCACAAAGTCTGGTCGACGACCAATACAAAGAAGCAGGCATTTGCCCACTCAAATTGAAAACCACAGAAGATATGTATCATCTGCAGCAAATAAAATCGAAAGCCGAACAAAGCAAATTTGCATATAGTGTCAGAACCTCTGATGCAAATCATTGGAGTGAATATCAGCCTGAAGCATTGAAAGAGCTACCAATGTAACCAGAAAAAGTCACACTTTGGTGCGGTTAATGGGCTGGTGGCATTATTGGACCGTACATCTTCAAAGATGATGCGAATCATAACGTAACTGTGAATGGTGAGCGCTACCGTGAGATGATGTCCAACTTTTGTTTGCCCAAAATGCAAGAGCTTGACTTGCATGACATGTGGTTTCAACAAGACGGTGCCACATGCCACACAGCACGCGCAACAATGGACTTGAGTGTGAGTTCGGGACCGGTCAACCGGCCGCCTAGATCTTGCGATTTAACGCCTTTAGACTATTTTTGTGGGGCTATGTTAAAGCTCATGTCTATACAGACAAGCCCGCTTCAATTGACGCATTGGAAGACAACATTGAAGCATTTATTCGTGAGATACCGGCCGAAATGTTGGAAAGAGTATGCCAAAATTGGACTAAGCGGATGGACCATTTGAGGTGCAGTCAAGGTCAACATTTACATGAAATAATCTTCAAACATTAAATTATATGGACCGTACTATCGATTCAAATAAAGATTTCATGAATTTTTTTGAATTTTATGTGGTTCTGTTTTGAAAAAACGTTCCTATAGCTTTTAAAAAATCTTCCTTTAGAAGTGCTATACTTTCTTGAAGACAGCATTTAATTTGTTTAATCCCTATTCACTGCCAGGTCTATTTTCTCAGTTCAAGTATCTACTTTTGCAAAATTGGCGAAAACCGAAATTATGCAGTCATTGTCACTTTGTATCGATATTGTCTTTCAATCTTAAAGCATTAAGTCTTATCGGAAATATTTTTTGACATTTGCTGAACATTTTAATTTATTTAAAGAAATCGTGACCACATCGATTTAATGTTTACAAGCTCAGTTGTCTCGACACTACCCTTGTGACACCTCCCTTTGGAATTCCATTTTATAAAATCACAAAGAAACTCAAGCGACTTCAAGTGATAGTTCAAGTTTGTAATTTATAGTACACTTCTTTCGTTCCACTAACTTACAGCGGATATTGTAAAAAAACACTGTCTCAAGGGCCTGTAAGAACTTATCGCTCATTTGCATGTAAATATATACTGATTCTTTCCGTTTATACAAATGAATTTGAGATGATGATAGACACTCTTAAAAAGCAAAAGAGCAAGGAGATAGATAAACTAATCCATTTGAGAGCAGAAGGCTTTGGTAACTCCTCACAGAAATTTTTTTATTTTCATACAAAGGTTGCCAAGTTTTGATGAAGGTGAAAGAGAATTGCTACGAATCATCCTTCTCGTATTTCTGTCTCAACTTCTGGTGTGCGATATCTTGTCCAGACATTCCCTTTTTTATCTGCAAGGCAAATGAAGTAGTTCACGTTCAAAGTGAAACTTATTTCTGGAGCATATTGCCGCAAAAGGACGAAGGCGGTCGCTAGATTTTTAATCACATTATGAAAATCTTGACCTTTCCATTTTTGCCTTCACCAACACTTCTCTAAGTTAATTATGAAAATAATTTCCCTCACACTCAACTCACAGACCGCTGCGTAGGTGAAGTGCTTTTCAATGGACTACCATCAACCATTTCAATATCGCGTTGCACTCTACCGAAACCATCCGCCGCAGATACCTACTTGCATGTGGGCACGTACGCAGGTTTATAATTTTCTAATTAAAATTTTTGAATTTGTTTCATATTTCGGCGTACTTGTGCATCATGCCGTGGCTTTGGGAGTGCATTTATTTGATAATTCCTAAAATTGCCTGCATATATTTTAATTCAAATTCCTACTAGATTGTGCGGAATGCTCGCAAGTCTATGGGGTTACGAAGTTTGAATAACAAAGAAGAGTTTGTTCAAGTCATCGGCGCTAGAAAATTTTCCTTGCACACGTGTTATGTTATGTTAAGTTTTTGACTAGCCTAGCATTACATTTTTGAGTAGTTACTTTTAATTTGGCGCACACCTATCGAATGAGGTAATTTTTCAAAAGAACACATTCTTAAGGTCCTGACTCAGACTCAGAGCTTCTGATTTGCTGGCATTTCACTTTGCCGCTTAAAGTTGAATCGACTCACGATTCTTAGATGAGACTGAATTCTCTCGCTTAAGAGCGATATTTGGTACATAGGTTTTTTTTTTTCTTCAAGAGACACCTTAGGGACCGTACCCACATATCGAAAGGGATTTCTACCCAGTAAAAACACCTCCCTTCAAATAAAATATATTTCCACTACAACTAAGTCTTAAACTTATCCAGCAGTTTTACATTATTGGTTTAAGCGCATATGGCAAGAAATTCTCCATTGAGAGTTCTGCCACGACGCTTATGCTTACGAGCAAAATTCGTAATATCATCTTGGGCAGATGGAATTGCAAGATCTCTGTGGATGTCGCTGTTTCGTATACACCAGGGTGCGTTAACGTTGGCCCTTAGCACTTTATTTTGAAATGATGAAGAATGAAATGCTCCTTCCATTTAAGCTTTACATCGAGAGTCATTCCGAGGTACTTCGCTTGACCGAAGGGTATGTGAGCATTATTTATAAAAACGATCAAGTTATTCACTAGACACTATTCACATTCTAGAGCACATTGTAATTTTCTGATTGAGTCTTCCACCATTTTGGAAGTTACTAAAATGGCGGTGTCGTCAGAAAAATTTGCCTAGCACGGTGACTACGTCCTGCGGTATATCGCTGCTATACAGTAAGTAAAGGAGTGGACCAAGAACACTTCCTTGTGGTACTCCAACTTGTACAGGCTTAAATAGAAGGAGTATTCTTTCCCATATTTCACAGGGAAGATTCTATCAGTTAGATATTTCGATAAAATCGTGTAAGGTCTTCTCGGGAGGAACTGTCGAAGCTTGTGTTTCAAACTTTCGTACCAAACCTTGTGAAAGGCTTGCGAAATATCGACAAATACAGCTGAGCAGACTTCCTTTTTTTCCAAACGATTTTTCTATAACATCAGGTATTCGATGTACTTGGCCGATAGTGGAATGCTTACTTCTGAAACCGAAATGGTGATTAGGAATAATTCGTCTTTCTTCCACAACCGGGCTTAAACGTGTAAGTAATATTCTTTCGACATTATCAGAAGTGGTGAAAGCGTTCTGTAAGACTTTTTGTCTGAGCTTACCCGGTTTCGGCACTATTATTATTTCCGCCACTTTCCACTGACCAGGGACATGTTCTAATCTAAAGGCGGCGTTAATCAGGTAGAGAAATATACGAAGCGTTTTGGAGGTAATTTTTTCAGAACTTTTACTGTGATTAAGTCATAACCAGGAGCTTATGTATTTTTGAGGGTTTTCAATTCTTCCTTAAGTTCTATCAAAGTGGCATTTCTTATATAAAAATATTCATTATTTGTGTTTGAACCGTAGGAGTTTACAGGAAACGTTTGTCCGTCACGTGATTTAAACGTTGCTTCCAAATGATCTGCGAAGAGATCCGCTTTCTCTTCATCTTCTTTTGCCCACTTGTGTTGATATATTTGGTACACAACCACAATCTTCGAATGTTGCTAATAGCTTCTTCTGCTCCTGCCGCTATTCTTGCATCTTCCATTCTCTATAGCTCCGTCCAGTCAGTTATCTAACGATTTTATTATTTCCCTGTTTAGATCTGCTGGGATCATTCCCTCTATCAGAAATGCGACTTCATCGCAAATCGTCTTGTAACCCTTTATTGTTCTCAGTATGCAGAGCCGGTACGTTGATGACCGGCTCATGCATAGTACAAAATAACTGCGCTGATCACTCTTCCTAGTAGGCTCCTCTTTGCAAATCTTATTCCGCCCAAGTTAGGTAGTATCCTGGATAGGGCCGCTTATATCGTGACGCTTTTTCTTCTCTCATAGTTTACGTGTCTGTTGAAGCGTAACATATTCTCAGGCATAATATTTTTATTGTGTTCTTGGATCGAATTTTCTGGTTGCCAACATGACCGCCCACTTGAGGTAAGCAATTCCAATAGTTTCCGTTTTGTGATCCGCCAGCTAGAGGCACAGTTTTATTTGCTCAACTGCTGTATTTCAACTTTACTCAATTTCGAGAGTATGACACGGCACCTACGTCATCGATCATACTAGCTCCTACAGCTACCTTAGCCATAACCTTAGACCGTTTCTTCTGTGCCTACCAACCTTGCTAGATGAGCCCTGATGCGGAAAAGAGCCTTCACCGTAGTTGACACCGACTTGAATCAAACTTCGCATCAATTTGTGTCTCTCTGTGATTGCATGCCCATTAGTGGACGTCGCGTGGATCACTACCGCTGCCGTATCAAAAATGTGTTCTGCGTTTTTTATGAAATTGTGGTCCGCTCTGGAACTCACCCATTTTAATTCATTTTTAATAAGAATTCAGAACAAACTTAAGTACTAGACAAAGACCGATTGCGCCCCATAAGTGGGTATGCACTACACTTTCTGTGCAAAATGAGCAGTGCCGCATTCATATCTTGAAATAGGCTAATGTCTAAATGATGAAACGCTTTTTGGGGGACGAAGCCACTGCGACGTACCTTTTCGTTGTACTGTGTATTGGGTTAATAATCCCCCGAGATCAGATTATTATCCGAGATCATCGCTCTGGTAGTATGACAACGAATCGACTTCAACCGGAAATTATAAGACCTCATTGGAGTAGAATTTTATGTACTGGGACTCTGGTGTTTTGTAAAGGCGAAGGCAAGCCATAAGACAGACATCCGAATCCTTTCCATCAAGCTTGCACTCACGTTGAACCACACGGGACAGCCATAGGTGAACATTGGCCGTATGAGGGCCATGTAGCAGATTACCTTCACCCTCGCCTAGAATTGGCTGTTGTGCATCTATATGATCATAAGGTGTCTGGCTTATGATCATGTAGAGTGGTTCAGTTCTTTGCGCCAGTGGTTGCTCGTTTCGTGCAACAATTGAGAGCCAAATCTTGTTCATATCCGTCGAAGCCTTATACGACGGCAACCAGAACAGAATGGTTTCCGACTTCTGAAAGTAGAAAAGTCCTTCTAACGATACGGTGCGAAGGCCTTCTCTAGGACCCCTTTTGACCCTCTTCTAAGACTATGCCGTACAACAGTACCTACTGGTCAAGTAGTTACTCACTCCAAATTGTGTAAGCCCCAAACAAACACTTAAATGAAGCTACAACTGACGCAAGCTCCGAACGTTAATTGCTTCACGGGGAATGTGCCATTAAATCCCACATTAAGCCTTGATTATGTGACCAAAATTGAAAATAAACCGTGATAGGTGACACAGCGGGGAGTTTGAAATTTAATCCTTTCATTTTAATCAGTTGAAAATGCACGCATGGAAAATCCGCTTCATGAATACCGCGCTAAATGCTTACTTTATAACTTTCGGTTAATTAAATAAAATGACGCGCATAAGTTCTGGCTTTCGGCCAGTGCAATATCTTTAATGGAAATCATTTGGCCACATTGGCTACGTCGCGTCGATTTAAAAATTAATTTACTAATGGGCAATAATAGAAATGAATTTAATTAATTTAATTCCGTCGCACATCAATGCAACATAATTTAATCTGGGAAGGAGCGATAAATGCCCAGCACACAAAAGGACCAGTCAGTTCTTAAAAATTTAATTCCTCCTATTCAGCCACAAATTGTTGTCACAGGATTTGAATGGGTGGTCTGGCGGGTGTGGGTGTGTGTGCTGAGCTACTTTGTTTATTTGTTTTCATAAGCGTCCCTCCTGAAGGGTAAGGCGGTTGTAAATGATTGTCGGTTTCTTTGACTACGACCGGAATGCGGGCGAAATATCTTCATTAATTAAAACAAATTAAGGCTGATAATAATGCAATTTACGAACGCATTGGGGTCGGAGTATTTTCCGGATAATTCTTTTTTGGGTGAGCACAAATTACTGGAGACCCATAGTGTCCCTTTCAAAATTATTTATTGGTTAATTTTTTGTGTTCTCCTGAAGACTGTCGGTCGGACGGTCGAAAATGCACGGAAGGAATCCACATCGGTTGGGCTTTAAACGAGGATAATTTAAGTGGGTGTTAATTAAGAAAGGATAAGGTGGAGCTCATAAGTAACTTTATTCTCATTCTCATTAAGAACAGAAAAAAAGGGACTCTATTCTGTGGTGTGAGAGTAGTTTACATTTAGAAGAAGAATTATAAAAAAGCTTCGCGTTTGATCCTTCAAGTGCCACCAACAATCCGCACACGACAAGGAAGCAGAATAAACCTGAGATTTAAAACGTCACCTGTTTTACACTGTGGAAAACAAAACCACAGAGATGGAAGAATATAAAAGAATTGTATGAGTTTCTTTATTCAAAACGGGGGAAGCGGGGATTTGGATCGCCCTTTTTTAATCGGCTGTTGTGGACTCTGTTGTACTGTCCAGTGCGGTTTGCTTTAAAAGTGTACAATATCCGGAGATTAAATCACAACACGAACTTTATAAAGGATTGTTTTTTTTAGGAAAATGGCTCGCGGTGATATAGAGGAATAAATGTCGCAAAATTTATATATTCCTAGAGATGAAACAAACGATTTCTCACCAGAAAGACAGACTTAACGAGTTTTTAATCGAAATCGTTGCAGACATTCTTCAAATAGCTAATGAAGGCTTCCTCGCAGGGCTTCGCAGCATTGCTTCTACTTGGCTTCTACTAGTTGACAACTGAAAGTGAATTTTTGACGGCACAAATTGCTGTCATCCTATGAAGACATACACTTATGCTAATGCTAAGGCGCAAGGAGCGAAAAAAAAACTCCGATAGGTCAGAATGAATCTGGTGTCATCTATGCGGTGCAGCTGAGGAAATTTAATAATAATCCAACTTGATACTAGGCGTGTTTATTTTACTAGTCAGTACTCAGCTTAGTATGATTTTACACGGGAAGTCATGACTAGGAAGCGTTAATAAATCTCATTCATAAATAGTGCTAAAAGAAACTATTTGTTTAATAAAAGCTGTACTTTCTTTGCTTTTTAGAATTAAATTTTACTTATTTTTGACATTAGAGTATTTTGACATCGAATGCCATGGAAGTAGGCACACGTACCAACTTTCGGAAGAAAAATTTAACTCAGCAAAAAGCGTTTTATTGTGAATTATTACTAAGCTGAGTACTGATTAGTTAAAAAACAAGTCTATTAACAGAAAGAAAAGAAACTCTGTATTCACAGACTATATTTCAATGACTTTTTTTCATAATTTTATTAATTTATAACATCAAGGGCCGCTTTCTTTCTCCTGTTTCTGATGTGACGGAAGTGTCCCTCTTGTTTTTATTCATCTTCACGTGGGTCCTTCTGTTTTACATTCGTAAGGTTTGAGATTATAAAATTCGAAGGCAGAGGGCCACACGAAGCACGATAAGATATATAAATAATATTTTAAAGTAGAACGCGCTGTATGGTGCCTTACAAAATGTATTAACCTTTGAAATAAACATTAATTTCAATAAATTTTAATAATAACCACCGTATACTTGCGTACATTTGTTAACTATTACCAAACTGAAATTGTAATCAAATTATCTACAGCCTTCAAAGTGTCTTAATTGTGTGTGCGTGAATGTACTTCCATGCTGTCGAATTATACGAATTTCCTTTTAAACAACAGCAGATAAAAATTTGTGTATACACTGATTTTTTTCTGATTTCTGGCCGCTCGGAGGCATAAGACTGTAGGTCCCTTTAACTCGTGAGAGAACAATAGCACGCACAATACGAGTGATTGCTGAGAAGCTACACCCTGGCCCTCTACGGACTGTAGCGCCACTCTTATTATTATTACATTATTATATACCGCAAACATGAACACGGCTAGAGGGAGGTATGATCAATGAAGTAGATTAACAATCGTGAAGGAGCTCCTATTTCTGTGATCTCAAAAAGGCTCAGTCTGATTTAATTTAAAAATTACAAATTTGTATATTTCCATATTTTAAACCCACTATAGGATTGTGGGACTTTCGATGCGAAGATGGAAATGGAAAGCCTCTTCAGACATTTACATAATACGAGTGCAGTCTCTAATTCTTATCCGGTTATGCTGAACCATTTCTCAACAGTTTGAAACCGTATTTCGACAGTTCAGATCAGCGACCAAAGAGCGGCTGCAACTTGCATTAGAACCATCGTTAACATTCAAGTATGTGTCTTGTAAGAGGAGATCAGCATTCACAACACTATTGGATCTTGTACAAGCTCTACTACGGGCTGTAGGCCAGGTCCACAAGAAAGCTCTGATTTCTTCAGTAGTTCCATTTCGACGAATTAAAAGTTTACTAAATAGATTGTTCTCATATTTGTTCTCTGTTCGGGCGATTGAACATAATAAACAAGATCCTCCATAATCAAAATCTCAGCTCGTGCACAGACTACAGGATCGCTAAACTTAAATTATCGAACGGTTTTGAACATATAACCCCCGAAAAAACAAAATGGCAGGGCGGACAGGTACGTAGCGGTTTTAACTGGGAAACACTAACGATTTCATGGCAGTCGGCGCTCAAAATCTATAGACTGCCGGAACATTCCAGTGTCTTCCAAGCGGAACCAATTGCTATCCGGGGGCCATGTCATCAAGTCTATATATACGCATTAATCCAAAGGCTCCTTTATTGTACACTGTAAATTTGTTTAAGAATACCGGCCCGAGGTGGCGTCATAAGAAGTCCAACTCAAAATTTCCCTTAGTGAAGACCGACGAACTGGCTACGGAAGGATCTAGCTTTCTTTGCACGCCTGCAGAGGAGGTGCGCATCCCAATGGAAGAAGAGAAAGCTAATACATCTACGCACTTCCACGAAATAGTTAACATCAGATGGGGAGGACTGAGAAAAATTGGTTAATAAAATATGGCCTTGATATAAGTGATCCAAAACAAACGACCTCCTTCAGCGAATTCTACATGATATCGCTGAATTAGTGGAGATATGTGCGGCCGTAAGAAATTCATGCCGAAAAACTAAGAGTAGTTTTGGGAAGTATCAAAAAATAAACAACGAACCATACTTATCAAATAGCAACCAACTGTGCTTTTCACCTAAAGGATTATTCTGAATGGTGCGGTTACGCCTATAGAAATCCTACACGAACGAAGCCCCACCAAAATGTGTATAGACTACACTTCACCTCGAAACTGTCCAGAAAGCAGCTTCAAAACCATGATTCCAGGAAAAGACCTATACGGCTGCACCACACCTTTTGGTAAAGCTGTACGCTTCTACATCGATGGATCCAAGACGAAATAAGCCGTATTAAGATGAGTTTTCTCGGAGTGCCTACAGCTGAATAATCTGTTCGTCTCCCCGATCACTGCATCCCATTTCGCATTCCAAGCGGAAACAATGGCTTTGGGCGTGGAATTGTTCTGGCTAATATGGAACGTGATATAGTTTCGAACTAGCTTGATCCCTGACATTGTTCTCGAAAACATCAAAGACATCTCTCAAAAATACTAATCACCTGCCACGCATATTTTAACGATACATCCGAACAATTCAAAATTCGTCAGTGCTGGGTGAGACATTCCACTAAATTCGCTAAGCACGCCCCCTGACTGCCGATTGATGAACAGGTACCTCCTATAAACTCTCCACACTGAAAATAAATGCCAGATGGTTGACAGGCAACACCTAACGACACAAATCTGTCCTTATTTACACACAAAAATGTCAGGTAGTCTGATCACCCTAAGGCCATCAAAAATCAACACTGCAGTGGAATAATCACCGAACACTGCCCAATAGGCCTTCCAGGCAAAAATATTATGCCTCTTCTGCAACGACTTCTGTAGAAGCCGCCGAAACGAAGATGGGGGGGGAAAATATCAAACGCCTCCTCTGCGACTGTCCTGCTCTCGCCTCAAATAGGAATGGCACTACAGGCTCATACTTTTGTGACTCCAGCAATACACCAGTCAATACACTGGTAGGTAGTGGCTTTCTTGGTATGGCGATTTTCAATTATCAATGAACGATTGAACCTTGGCAATTTGTCTATTGCGAGTGAAGTAAAGTGGTATTTTGAACTAATTTTTTTTTTCGTTCTTTTAATTAAATATTGAAAAATACCACAGATCATGAATACAATTTATCAAATGATTTTCCATTTGTCAACTGATTGATATTTTACACACAGGCCCACACATTATACACTACCGCAGTTGCAACAACACTGCAGAGAGGGAGACCTTAACTGCGCGGCATTTGTAGTAGACACTTCTTTAACTCAGTTGATGGAAGCGATATCAAGGATCTAATGTCCTTCCTAAACTCCTCAAGTTCGATTTTAAGACATCTTAATTACACACCTCACTTCACCTCCACTCGTACCAACCTACCGTGTTAATATATAGGTAAGAGGTATGATAATCGTACATGTTAACCAGATCCGAACATCAATGATCAATAAATACATTTTGTAACCCCATTTAACGTTCGAGTTATAATCTACCCGTTTTTTGTGTGTTCTCCCCGAATATAAGACGACCTAAAAGGGCTATCCCGAATCAAACTTATGCCGTTAGAAGCTTCTAAAGTGATCAATAAATTTTCACAGCAATATACACACGTGCATAACCAGCGTCCTTGCTGAGGCAAAAAAAGAAACAAACAAAGAAATAAGAATAAGCCCAACAAAACACAGAGCATACGAGTACATGTCCCAGTGTCCCCTTCTTAAGGATTCAGATGAAGACCAGAAAGAGAAAGAAAGGAAAATAGTCTTCAGTCCCCGATAACAATTCACATTTGAATACACAAAAGGAGACAACACACCAATAACAATCATAAATAATTTCACAATGAATAAAACATTTTACGTTTGGTTGAACTAATAGGCAAATTATACTGACCCGGCAAGGCTCCATATGTGCGAACTTGACCCTAAAAGGGCTGCCGTCCTGCCGAGAGATGATTGCTCGTGTGTATGTGGGTGATACAAGCATTTTCATTTTTCTTATTTCGCTGGTTTTTTTTTGCTTTTTCTTTTGTATGCCATCCAGCATATTTCCCCCTCGATGACGAGGAAGAGGGCCCAATCTCATTTTGAAGAGCAGAATCAATAAATCGCATGAAATTGTCAAAGGAAAAGGATTCCACTATCGTTTTTTGCTGTGCGTCTCTTTGTATCTGCTAGGTCGCATAATTGAGGAAGTGATCTAAAAAGTATTTAGAGATAAAATTAATCTGCAAGCAATCGCGGCATCTTCGTGAATAGCAATTTTTTGATTCGATTTGGAGAGAAATGGGAGACTGTCTGTGATGTGCGATAGGATGCGGATGGTTGCGATTAGTTTGATTGCAAGAATGCCATTGTCATAAATGGCAAGGGAGAATCTGCCACAACTCATAAACAGGTGGTTGGGCGAGTGGGATCGACAGTCAATCGTTTGGGTCGAATGAAGTAGACAGAAATAAATTACTGCTGCGGAGTATTAAACATGCAGGTCGCCGAGACAATTTCAGGTAATTTAGAAAATCTCAGATTAAAGATTCATCCCGTGTGACCTCCGGTGCAACCAACAGCAACCACCTACCGATGGTAGTTAAAAGGATGAGTATCAGAATATCGAATGAAAGCATACTTTGCCCTTTTCACAAGCAAATAAGGCTCTTTGACAGCGGCAAGTACAAAGGAATAAATATCCTTGACAACGCATACAACATTTTTCCTCGTAGGATTTCTGTGAACTGATGGAACATTATGTCAGCATTCTGTTATCTAGGCAGGGAGCCTACATACTTTCTCAAGCGACTCGAGATACGTGAAAGTATTCACTCAATGCAAATTGGGGGGTCTGGAGGCGGAGAGTATAATAATCAGCAATCAGAAATGAGATTGACGAAGCAACGGCCGACCAATTTGTACCATATTTTGTGTACATACCAAGGTGCTCTTCTGTAGAATAAGGTGAAGGTAAGAACTATAATAAACCACCAAGCAGATGACAAAGTGTCCATTGTCATACCAGGATTGGTATAAACCTCAGCTTAGCAAAATTTAACGAAACTTAACGAATCTGAACCAAACTATATGTAACAGTTATTATGGTCAATAAAATAGGTAACAGCGATGGCTTACAGATAGAGTTCCTCCAAATTATCTCTATCTGCTGCTAAGACTAGAGGATTTCACACAATTTCTCTACAGTAATAGCTCGTTAATGCAGAATAGTTGGATGGGAAGGTCATTCCGTGCACTAAAACGTGTTGCTGGGAATTATAACTTAAAACGAACAAATATTCTACTAACACAAAAAACTAATAAAGTATGTGCTTAAGAACTACAACAACTTCTTCTTCTGGTGCCACAGTCCGGAATGAACCTTGGCCTCAACCAATATGTCTCTCCAGTTAGCCCGGTCTCGTGCTAGTTGCTTATGGCCACGCACGTTCAACTTATTCAAGTTGGGTTTCATTTTCGGAGCCTTACGTGACCAAGAACATGCATGACATTCCGCTGTAGTTAGTGTCCATGCTTCTCCGCCGTACAGCAGTACTGAGACTATCAGCGCGATTTTCCGTTTTATCTTTTTCTGTATGACTACACTTCATCCGACGCTTTCCAGAGAATGACTTCGAAACCTAAACCGAAACTATACCCATTGGTTGAGCCATCAAAAGAGATAGATCCAAGACACAAGGTCGAGTAGGAAGGGTTGTTTTCTTGTATTGTCTGGACCTGGATTTGTTCGAAGTAATGGCGATTAGCAAAATCCTGTATTGGCTAGCAGTCTCCTCTAATATATGTTCCTTTAAGCTAAAGCCCATCTACCTCTACAAACCAATGCCAGATAGCCAGCAGACTCCACTAGTCAAACTTCAAAGCAAATCTGGAGCCTTTTGCTACAGAAAGATCACGTAGTCTGATCCTGCAAAACAGATCTACGACCAAGAAAGCCTCAAATATTTTCGCCTAGTTTAGTTGATGAGGGATTGCTTCGTGGAATGACTGGTCTTAGTCTTAGGACGAAGGTTCTCATGCATAATGCCTCAGGCCAGTCATAACATACTGTTGCTTAATCTGGTACACAATAAGCCCCACAGCAATGGGTATGTTTGCACAGAAGATTTTAAGAATGCTTACCAGTCTCTACAAGGACTTTTCCACACTGAAATTCATTTCAACAAAAATGATTTATGCCAATCGACAAGTTATGGCATTTAATGACGTTTTTAACTGTTGTGTCGGTTTCTATTTTTTTCTTTTCCAAAAAGCACAACAATTGAAACAAATAAAAAAATGGCTGATTTAACAAAAGTTTTCGAACAATAGATGAAAGAATGGGGGAGGGGTTATAATTTTACAAGGAAAAGTTTTATTTTAATGTTCTGATTGCAGTAACTCGAGGTTTTTCCTTGCCACGTATTCTAGTTTTTGAAGCTACGACGCTAAGAACAAGTACTTGCGTCCTACCCGGCGAGCAAGAAGTCACCCAGGAAGAGCGTTTCCTAGGGATAAGAAAAATAATCAAACGTCAAGTAAATCGTCTTCAGCATTTACGCGCCTTGCGGATTTAAAGAACTACGATTAGTTAAGGCGGTAGCGTTGCGTGTTCTTGTTCACGCGAATTTGGTTTCCGATCGGCGGTGACACGGTTCGAATTCAGAAAGGTAATTGCCAGCATACTGAGACCATTTTTGGTCCATTGTGATACACAGTGCCGTTACTTCGATCCCAACGGCGAATGGTGACCGGCCCAGAGAGGTAAAATATTTTTGTGTTTTCTTTTTTCAGTTTTAGTGAAGTGTATGATAGTTGTAAGTTAAAGTAAATATATTGTATTGTTTTTGAAGCAAAAGCTGACTAAAACCTTATTTCTACGATTCAACAGATGGCGCCCGCATGTAACAAACAATAGGACCAAGGCACTCTCTCGATCGAGGGCGCTGTGCTTATTATCTAGCTAAATGTCCGTCTGCAATAATCGAAATGAACACACTAACCCTTTTTAAGTGATGCACCCATGTGGCATTAGTGTTAACCAAAAAAACACTAACAGCATTTTTTTCGCAGTGATTGAAAAATCGCAATCGCAATCGCAGTCTGCTCTCAACTGTGATTTAAATAGCGACTGCCCTTAATTACCCTTGCGTTCCAAACTGCGAATACGTTACAAGCTGCTCTTTTTCACACATTCTACTAAGTTGCTGTTTTTTTAAAATCACAATAGCAGTTTGCAATCGTGATATGCCTTAATTTCTCTTTTTCACCACACAATTCGCACTCTCAAATCAAATATACTACTTTGTTGCTACGCTAAATGGTGGTATAAGTTCATACATTTACTTGATGTAGCTCTGTAAATGATCGGAACCTACTCTATGGCTTTAGTTAATACCTGCCATTTGCCAACTGCCTACCGTATGCACTCTATTTATGTATTCAAATTACAGTTTTCAATGCCGTTTTCTTCAGTGCCATGTCTTTCACATGAACATTGATTTTCTTAAGGCGTTTCGATGTCCGTACCGTTCAACCTCTTCAAAGGAATTCAAACTCCATAGCCATAGCCCTACCAAAACAGAAAGTCTGTAAAGAAGCTAGAGCTGCACGAAGATCCAATTATCCAAACTTTCAAATTCATAATTCAAGTAAGATAAGTAAATTCCAAAACAACAGTATCATTTTACATTCCTTTACCTTAGCTCCAACTACCACCATAATCAAGTCAATTCTCACACTTTCCCTCACGTAACGACATTAATTAATCTGCTCTACTTAAAGCGAATACGTTCCTTAACCATCCCACCCGTGGCCACATAAAATACAGCGTTGAGATGATCGATAGTCATACCATGGCCTAGTGTAAAGATTAATAATAGGGATGTTACACACATGTGTGTCCTTGAATTTTCAGACGCGTTGAGTTGTATGCGGTGGCCATCAATAGTTAATGACCAGAAACTATTAACAACAAGCCAGTTCAAACTTCAGCGAAAGAAGAATATAACAACCGTGTTATATGCCCACACTGACCTCAATTTGTTCTCGTTGAACAGTTATGTCGGGTATTCCGGGTGACAAGCCTCAGGGCTATTAACAATGATAGAGATTAATTATGGTTAATTGCAGTCTTAATCAAGTGGAAATGAGTGTTTAAAATAAAAGGGCGTTACTTTTTTGAAGAAGTTCAAGGCAAAAGGTGATGGGAATAAACGAGAGGAAGTATGTAGCAGTTCGTTTTTGTTTGACCTTGAGGCCAGTTGGGCAGGTTATCGATTGCACTGCACTAATTTAAGTATCCTTGAATATTTTTACGGGGATTGGTGTTCGAAGAGAGATATCCATTTTATGAATTTTTGTGGCGGTTGAGACGAAAAAAGAACGTTAATTTCATCTCAACCCATGATTCACGACCGAAAATTACAAGGGGTACGAATTCAATGCCAAATAGGAGTCGTTCATAAATGATGTCATCTCTCTCAGTAGTCATTGCCAATTTTTTGAGATAACGCTAATCCACTTCAATTTTGCTTTGCATGTTCTTTTGGGGTTGCGGCAAGTGCCACTTAACTTATAAATCAGTACACATCCTGGACAACGAAAGAGTGCACTTTTAGTAAATGCCGAACGCCTATATCATTTTATTGTTTTTGATTGTGATTCACAGGAAGCACAAAGGAAATAAACGTAAGATTAGGTTAAGTTAAAGTGGCTGACTGCTGCAAGCGAAGATATCAGTCGAACTTACAGCAAGATAGGCCCATTGTGGTACCACGCGGATTTATCAAAGCCCAGTTTGTACTTTTTATAAAGCGAAGAGGATGACTGACGTTCAGCCAATTTATCAAAGGCGTCGGCTTCCAGAAGTCAGAATCTGCGGGATGAGATAACACAATCGTTTCTTCCACTCCCCGACTTATGTATGTAAGCTCGAAGTCACTTATAATCGCCAAACAAAGAGCCCGACTGTCCAATGTCAGGAAGTCGCACAAGCAGACAACGAGTCTGAGCAAACCACAGTTTGCCAGAGTTGGTTGAATTGCCGCTCGGCCATCAAAGAGGTAGCAGAAAACACACTAGGCTACCTACCATCCCCGACACGAAAACCTTGGTATGATGGCGAGTGTGAGAAGAAAAAGTGTGCCACCGATGAGGTATATAAAGCACTGCAAGAGAAAACAAAATCAACACTGGAGCAGTACCTAGCTAGAAGAAGGAGAAAAAACGTCTACGCCTGAGGAAAGGTCTCTCGCAACCTCCCTGCTCAAGGATATCGAAGAGGCTAGGGATAAAAGAAAATTCGGGCATTTTACAAAAAAGTCAAAGGCCTGGCCACAGGCTTTAGGGAGGGCATCCAGGCTCTTCGAAATTGCGAGGGTAATCTAGTTAAGGACCCGCAGGGAATAGTGGATATGCTTAAGCGGCACTTCTAACAGAGCTTAGCGGGCGTGACCAGGAAATCTTAACTCCAGTCGACGAAGTTCCTCGCACCTAGCTTTGAATAAGTCGGTACAGCCATTAAAAGCCTGAAGAACAACAAGGCCGCAGGCTCAGATGGCTTACTGAGTTCGAGACTTCTGTATGGAGTCTCAGTTTGGTGAACAGCACTAAACAAGGCTGTCAACTTTATGGCACTCAATCGAGTACAAAGACTGGTTTCAGTACCTTTGAGTCGATACACAGACCCTCAAACCCCAGAGCAATGAATTCTTATTCAAGCTCCAAAGAAGTTTCAAAACTTGTTCGCTAACATCGATGTTAGTTCAATCAAGGTTAAAATCATTGGGTTCGCCTCTTGAAGTTAGCATTGTCTGTATTTTTCTTCAAAACTGTTGTTGAATTAAGTGTGGTTCTTAAACAAACAAACAAGCAAGAACTTAATTAGTTTAATCGTTGATAGCATTCTCTGTGACATCTATGACATGTTTGCTTTTAGTCTTCGATATGACTCTCAATAGGCATTGATAATGAAAGCAAGGCTAAGTTCCATCCACTCATGAGAGATGCACAGGAGCAAGACCATCGGTTGTGAAAAACACTGAGTGCCATTAAATGTTTGCACAGTTGCCACAGAGAAATGTAAAATGCTCTGAGTCCAAGGAGATAAAGCAAACGTATGTCTCTTCTTGGTTAAAGGGATGCTATAGATTTCCGAAGATTATTTCTTCACAGTAGCTGTAGAAAACACACCTTCATGCGCGCACACATTCTATTCCCAAGAATCCACATCTGGATCATGCTTGGTTTACCAAAATCGATGCGGTGGATAGGTAAGGCATGCATGTACCCACATACACCCCGACGTCAGTTTCAATGTAAAGTAAGAACTCACTAGTTCGGAGAAATTCGAGAGTGCCTTAAGAAATCCAATCCCACGCGCTAAGCACATGCACACATAAATGTCTCGCATAGAAAAATTCTTTGAGTCGTCCTATTTCCCAGAATTCGAAAACGCGAAGAGGACTCTCTGCGAGGAGAACGTTGATGTATGTGCTCCCACTTATTTGCCTTCAATCATGACGTGAATGACACTTCCTATCATAAATATGAATATCTTGTAATGCACTCGGTATCGTTTCTCGATGTTTTACGATGTTCTTCTACGTTATTTTTTTTTCTATATTTTCATCCTGTGAGTCCGTGAAATAGGTCAAAGATACTTGGGAACAGATGATAGCCGAGAGCTACCTCTCACAGTAATATGTCGCTTTGACACAGAATCACATTTAAATCTCGGCCGTCCTAATTTCTTTTCCCAAACATTCTTTGAACCTGCGGATGAATAATTCATGGGATATCGGGTGTTTCCTTATTCAAGATGCATATCTAACATTTTGAGTGGGATTCATAAGGTTGAATGGTTGAGTGGGTTTAATTTTTTGTTTTTTATCTAGCAAATGCTGCACGTCAAGGGATGCGTAAATCGTGTGTCATAGAATGTGAAGCGAACATCGAGCGTAAAGCTACTTGCGTCAGGCTGCTGAAGGATGATGCTGGAGCAATGGATGTCTAGTAAGACTGCTAACGCCCGTGAAATTTCGTTGACGTCAATGAGGTGAACTTTGCGTATGTTTTTTTTTATTGGCTAACTTATCTCAAACACAAAAGAAGAAGCGATCGTGTCAAATTCACCGCATTCCTGTTCGGTAGTCAGGGTTCCCTAGCCATCATCACACAGTGTGTTATTTTGCACATCTATCGAAATTAGTTCCAAAATCATGCACATCACACAGTGTGTTATTTTGCACATCTATCGAAATTAGTTCCAAAATCAGAGTCGTCTGTGACATAATTTTGGTATCAAACGACAGGCAAAACCTCAGGAATCAGTGTCTCTGTGACATCACACACAGCAACATTTTTTTAGAAAAATGCATTATATATCAGCTGCATTAGGTGAGTCAAATCCATCGTCTTCGTGTGAAGCAACAAAGAAAGCTTAGCTCTTTTTTTCATTTCTTTGCTGTTATCTGCAGGTACCTTCGGATCGGGACTTCGTTCGACTTTCGGAAGGCTTATTCGTTTCTTTTCTGAATCCTGACTTTGTGTAGGCCTTCAAAATGTCCCAATCGGTAAATGTGACCTCAAATCTTCTCTTGGATATTGTCTATCGGAATCCAGTGTCTTTTGTTGCCACAAGGCCCCACACGCCTCCAGAAAGTTACGAGATTAACTTTATTTTTCTCTTTTCAATTTCACTTGGCGCGTCAAATGTTTGTTTGGCTATGGTCATGGTATTAAATGGTATTAAAGTGTTTTCTAATGGGGCCTTAACAACTTTGAATTTAATTTGTGAACGCACTCGTCGCTAATCATCAATCTATAATAATAATATGGGTGGCGCTACAGCCCGTACAGGGCCAGGGCTTAGCTTCTCAGCAACCACTCATGTTGTGCGTGTTAATGTTCTCTTGTGAGTGGAAGGGCCTACAGTTTTATGACGACTCCGAAGGGCCAAGTTTAAGACAGGAAATACTCTTTGAGCCTGGTCAGTAACTCGAAAGAGGAGGGGTCGTGAAAATTGTTTTCGTTGCACAGAGAAAGAATCGAATCTACGACGTCGAGGTTGGGGTCGACGCACATAACCATAACGCCACGAGCCACCAACTTTACTATTGATATAAAGCGCAACAGGAATAAAGTTCCGCTGTATGTGTAGAATAAAAAATGATGACGTTACACGGTGATAAAATCCGAACCTGCTTCAACAAGCAGTGTTAAGCTTCGGCATAACCTTTTTAAAACGGAACACGGTCCCAAGACTTATGCACAATCTGGGGGACAGCTCAAAAAGTGGTTTAAAAGCTGAAACTGACTCCCTCAGAAAGCATGTCTCAGAAGCGAAAGCTCTCTTTCGAAAGGGCCACTATGGTCATGACCCACTAATTTAATAAAGGATCGCTGGAAGATACGTCCATCCCTTCCCCCAAAAAAGATAATAGCACTTCGACGTCTTCCTCGACTACCATCTCTAGAAAAGCGAATCAGTCCAGGGAAGTCTTCAAAACCGTAGCAATTGTAGGCAAGGCTGACAGGATGACAGAATCCCGATGGGCAAGTGAAGGAAGCTGGAAACTAGATGCAACTTGAAAGCAATGAACACTCCAAAGCCAATTTGGAGCCTGGAAGTTACATCTTTCTACTGTGACGTCGGTGTTGGATGTCAGTTTTTTGGTCTTGTCCTCATTTATCGCCAATCTTATCTTCTGGCCATCCGTCGCAATACTGACAAAGGCGCCATTGACACCACACTGCTTTCTTCCGATAACGTCAATATTGTCCAAATATGCGAGTAGTTGGATGGACTTCTGAAAGACTGTTCTTCTGATGATGGCGTGCAACTTTTGAACAATTCCTTCCACAATGATGTTGAAGAAGTAGCATGACTGCGCGTCGCATTGTCTTAATCGATTTTTGACATCAAAGTTCTCAGTTAGATGTTTACCGAGCTTGATGAAGCAGCAATGCCAAAATGAGACCTTGCTCTGTATAGGTCTATCTCTATAAAATCTGTCATACAGGACCTAAGATCGATGAAGTGGTGGTGTGTATCGATTTGTTGCTCCTGCTCCCTTCTTCGAAATCTGCAGTAGAGTGAATATTTGATCGATGGTGGATTTTCCTGCCATAAAGTCACACTGGTATGGACCGACCAGGTTGTTGAGGAACGCCTTCAAGCGCTCACCTAACAGATATGGCAATCTTCACTCCAACCGGGTTGGGTGAACGGAATTGTTTATCTTCATCGTCTCTTTCACTTGGGTTGAATTTGTATTTAGTCACTACCATCCATCAATGATGCCCACCATTGACGACATGAACAGAGCGAACAACGTGCAACACTTGCTGCAAGTACCTGGTACGTTCTTCTTAGTATTCAATTAGTGAGAGAAAACATTAGCCAGCTATATATCCCCGAGGGCCGAGCTTAAAAAGATAAACAGATTGCTTCTAGTCCTATTACAGTAAGCTCTGCGTTGTCTGTCAATGAATTTATTAAAATTGGAATGAAATAGATTTTCTCATTTACACGGTTCTAGTGGCTTCAGCACACAAAGCCATGGGAAGTGCCAAGCGTTCTTTCCCGTCAGCGAAGGGACAACCATTCCATTTTCTGTCGTAAATTACTTCAACGCCGGCTAAGAGAACAACCCAGCTCACACCAAAGTATACCGTCCGCAAATAAGCAGCAAAACTCCAATAACTTTTCAACTAGTTCACAAAGAAATTCTCTGTCTGGCAATAAAATCTCCAGTGATTTTCTGAGCACAGACCAGCAGCTTAAAGCGGCGAACATAGAAGGAAGTTGCAATGTAGCAAACTTGAGTGTAGAGTGAAGTGAAAAATGCAATTGAAATTGCTGGTGGTCCCCAATTAAATTTGTGAAAAAGTTAAATAGTTCAGAGAGAGAGAGTGCCTTTGATAGAGCAGCAATTATATTTATTCCGGCACAAAGTTTGGCATCCCTTGGGAAATAAGGCATCTTCCGGGACATATGGCGATGATGCAACCACACGATATAAGCTGTGACACTGCCGGCAATAGAATCTAATTATATTTAATATCAAAGGAAAATATTTCTTTTGTGGTCAATTCCATCTGTGAATGGAAATTAAATTATTTTGCAAGTTGAACAACGTATGCACGGGCATATAGTCATGCCGACACAAAGACAAAAATAGGCAGAAAGCAAGTCAACTTGAGTTAAATAGCTTTGTCTTGCATAGCTTCATGGTTGATTTTCGTCTTCAGGGCGGCTTATCTTGGTTTGAAATGCAGAGCATTTGTCGCACAGTAGACAAGTGTGTGCTTGAGTACGCAGTACACTCTTTGAGAAGGTCGATGCAGCGACGATCAGTGTACTGGGACATCGACATAGTCAATCCGGCATATTTTGCGATTGGATTTGGCCCTAAAGCCGTCCAAGGTTGAGGCAAGAATTCAAGCCAGGTGACCGCAGAAAACGACTCTTCATGAGATCGCCATTTGGGATGGAAACGTTGGCGAACATTTGGCTTATGATCCCACTTTGACTCAGCAGTCTATAACCAAAATTGCCATCCACAAGGGTCCAACCAAGCATCAGCATATTCACAATGACGTCACCAGTGGTATCGAGAATGAAAGAACTCAACCGAATTTTTGTCGGTGGTTAGAACTCTGTAGTTCCGAGAAGGCAACGTTACATACCATACAAGCGAAACAACGCTCGAAGTTGTGAAGAAGAAATTTGGCGACGGGGTTATCTTACGGTAAGCGTATCAGTTAACACCATAAATGTCACATTCTCCAAACCAAACCCATTGCACCAGTTTAGTTCCAAGAAGCTTCAAAGCATCCGGTCATCATTCGGGAAGCATTAGCCCGAGCAATCTCTACGATCAAACTTTAATTGAGTCCCAGCAGAAATTCTCAAGAAGGACTGCGAAAGTAAACTATCAATAAACAACAACATCCGCTGCCCTCCTTCTAAGAACGCACTTGCAGAAATGCTGAGACAACAAGTTGTCATCAGCACCATTTCATTCATCAATGCCCAATAATATCCGCAGCTCATCTTCTAAACATCCGCAACCCAAATTCCAGGAACGCACTTGAAGAAGTATTAAGACAACACTTCACGGCAAAAAACATAATTTATCTACATCAACCGCCGTGATCCTGCTACTTGACAACACTTTATTATGTTCACTGAGACTAGGTCACGATAACAAACTATCCACTTTTCAAAAGCTCGAGGCCAACATTTGTGATGCCACTGCCCGATTAACGCCGCAACGGCCACATGAATGATGTGCTATTCAATACAGAATGCCAAAAATGTAGCATACAGAATAATAACTATGCCCCACTGTTTCTTTTTAATTTGACTTTTTTTTAATAGAATAGTCAAAAACACGGTGTCGGAAAACGAGTGCTGGACAGCTGGACCCTTTTTGTTTTGTGACGTCAATCAGGGCTCATTTTTGTCAGCGCGCTACTGAGAATCTGGAAAGATCACTTCTGTACACGGCTATGAGGACCAACTTGGCAGGCAGAATTTTCCACTTTATCTGGACGATAAGTGATGACATACGAGAACTCCGTTCCTCAGACTCAGACGTTGTCAAGATATCAAGACTGAAGTCTAATAAATCAGCTCGAGCAGAGTTCCCTGAAATCTTTGAGGCGGCTCCTAGGGTGCATGCACCGTAAGATATGGTCTGAAGAAGGTATGCCGGACAAGTGAAATGTCAATATCGTTTGGCCTATCCACAAGAAAGGAAACTCCTTCGAATACGCCAACAATCAAGGGAACAGTCTCCTCAAAATCGAGTATAATAACTTTTCTGCCGTTTTGTGCACCTGCTTGAAGGCGTTCTTCAATCATCACCAGTATCAGTGTGGCTTCAGGCTAGGAATGTCCAATATAGGCAAGATCTAAACACTACTGCAGATCCTGGAAAAGGCACAAGCAATGCAAATCGACCCCCACCACATCTGTTCGTCGATTTCAAGACCGCATATGACAAGCACATCAGGTTGTCGAAAATGCGACGCGCTGTCATGTGATTTCTTCAACATCGTCCTGGAAAAATCGTGCAAAACTCACTCGCAAACACTAGAGGCACGATACCCAACAAGTCAGTACAACAGTTACAATACTCCGATGGTATTGAAGTGATTAGCAAAATACGGCGAGTTGCCAATGAGGCGTTCGCTAATATTGAAACGGAAGCGGTTAAAATAGGTATGGTGGTGAATGAGGGCAAACTGTGAACAATCAAAGTCAACTTCGCGTTCGAAACTGGGGACAGTTGTGCCAGCGGGACAGAAATATGTGATTTTTGTCTTATCCATCCTACATCACGGTAACTGACACTGTCACCTTTCCGAACAGAATGCGGGCTTTCTTAGAACTTAAGTTTCAAACGTTTACGTTATCATCATATGGGCTGCTGCAATTGGTCGCTAAAATTTTGTTTCTTGTACATGCATATGTAGCTGATCAATTAAGTGTATTTGTATGCTCATCTGTTGGCCAGCACTACAGCACATTGGCCAAACAAACAGCCTGCCACCGACACAAGCTTCGAAAAAGCTCTTTAACCTTCGTTATCCGGATCGGAAACAATGTGAGGAGCATATGGTTGCTGCACATGGAGAACTTTATGTGTACACCAACGGCGCAGAGATCTTCTGTGACCAATTTCAAAAATCACTGGTACTAAAAGACGACTGTAGTGTTATCCAATCTGAAGTGCTGCGAGTCACGAGGCAGCAATCGCGCTACGTGAACTCGGTATAACCAACAAATCGAACTCCATCTTCTCCGACAGCCAAGCGGCAATAAAAACTAAAGCATCGGACAGCTTGACTTTCAGTTTTCGCAGATAAAGAGTCAGTCCTTGATGAACACGGCGACTCTAAGCTGGGTACCTAGCCATACTGGCACTTAAAGCAACAAAGGAGCGGACAGCCTTGAATAAAGGATCCGAGCTTGGAGAATCCTTGGCAATCCCAGTTCTATAAGAAGAAAACTAAAAGACGAAGCCCTAGACAGAGTAACAACTAGTTGGCTTAGTCTGAAACCTGGAGCAACAGCTAGGCCCCATGGCCGAAGCTAAATAAGAAAAGATCGAAATTACTGATCAGTTTTAGTCATAGTGAGGTACGAACACATTACTGGGGTCCTCACCGGACACTAAGCAATAGGTACGCATGCATCACGACTGAACATACCACCTAAAGACGTTTGCAGCAGCTGTAGGGATGAGTAAGAAAACAACATCTGCTCTAGCCCAGCCCTAGCAAAGAGAAGGAAACAGCACTAGCAAACACTACTTTACAGAGCTGGATGACTTGTGCGTCCTAGGTTCGATTCCTGCTCTGTGCGACAAAAATAATTTTCACGGCCCCACCTCTTTCGAGTCACTGACAATGCTCAAAGAGTAGGTCCTGTCTAGAAAAAGCTTCTCAAAGTTGGCCGTTCGGAGTCGGCATAAAACTGTAGATCCCTTCCATTAGTGAGAGAACAGTAGCACGCACAACACGAGTGGTTGCTGAGAAGCTAGGCCCTGGGCCACCTATATCATATTAAAAATTGTTTAACCCAGTGGGATGGTAGGAAGTAAGGTCTCATTGTAGTAGTATACACAACATCACGGTCACGATAGGCCCAACTATTTATTCTGAGAGAGCAGCGGCCGCAGGGTCGCTCGTATGGGTATTTTTACGATCCACTGTAACACAAAGTCAGTTCTACGTGCACTCACAGGCTCCACCGCAGGACATTTCTGTTTACAGTCTCCATTCAGCACACAATTTCACTTTTTCAAGAATTTACTAACATCTCCAGACCCTTGGCACTCGCAACCTCCTGCACTTCCGAATAATCTTACTTTAATTTCACAAGTGGCCTCTGTTCGCCTTTAAAATGTTATTACCCACATGTCAATCCTATTTCCATCTCCTCCTCCACTCCTGGAGGTGAACGTCACCCAAAGTGTCAGAACAGGTCAGAAGAAAAAAAAACTTTTAAATGTCATAACAATCTACTCTCACCTTTCAGGTCGACCCGCCCGACGGGTCAAGAAGCAACTTCAAAAGGTCCGATGGTGTTACCGATGTGACCCATGAGCTTTAGTCTGCAAAAATAAGCGTGCCATGCGATTGGGGTTGTTACACCAATTTACATGCAATTCAATAGAGTCAACAGAAATGTATAATCTTAATTTAAAGTTTAAGAGGAACTTTCAGAGCGACTTCTTCTTTTCAATTTCTTCTTTCCCTTTGATGTAAAAGTTCTTCGATTTTATGAACTTTCGGAAAGAACGATTCATAGGGTGCAATTTGCTGTTCTGGATGGAGTGAAATTGAGTCGTTTTAAATAGATTTTAAAGACGTTCTGTGTCTGGGAGTATGCATTTTGTATAAATTGCGTAATTTGTGTAGTTAGACTGCTAATTTGAGTTGTGAAATAAGCAAACAAGAGGTTTTATTTTTGGGGCATGGTAAACAGTTTAAAGGTGTTCAGTTTGAATTGAAGACTGCGATACGAATGTATTTGTATAACCAATCGCTAATTTTCCCAATTCTGTGAAGCATTTAAAGAAGTGAAATTGACAGATGTCACTGACAATAACAATTTGATCTCACAAATCTGTTACCGAGGTAATAGTGTGAATAGAATGAGATTTAAAATACAGTGTGGCGCACGAATCGTGCTACAAAAACAAAACGCGATAACTTTTTTTCTGTGAGTAACCGGCTTAATTTTTCCTATTTGGCAGTCTGGCTGCTTAAATTTATTTATAATGAATGCTTGGGATACCGAAAAGACAATTTGGATAGTGCAGCGATACCATGCTTTGCAGTCCTTCTTTTCCTTCCAAAAGAAATGTAGGCAGACGTTTTGCGGCACTCCCCCGAGTAGATGGACCATAATGAGGCTGGCAAACTGTTTGCCAAAGAACGTACCATCCAGATCCCTATATTCGGGTTGAAGACATAATCGCGGCTGTAGCATTTTAAATCGAGGCAAGTGCAAGCGGTCTAACTCGAAACTTATTGGCGAACATTCAAGTTAACAGGCGGTCACCACAACGGATAATTCATGGTCACTTAAACTTGTTTCCGTACAAAGTCATAATACCAAGCAAATTAAACCCCCTGGATTTGCCTATTCGCGTAAAATTTGGGAAAAAATTATTGAAATGGCCGAAGAAGACATCAGCTTAAGTGCTTGTTTATGAGGTATGTTTTCATCCAAGCGGCAGTGTACAAAAGCAAATTGCAGAAATACTCCATGAGACGGAGCTGCACCCAGAACGAGTCACTATGTAGTGAGCAGTTTCATCAAGGTGCATTGTGGGTCCACACTTCTTTGAAGAAAACGGTGCAACTGTAACTGTCAGTGGGGACCGTTGTTTGATGATGTTAAACGCGTTTTTTTTTACGCAGAACTGCACCGAGGACGGATCGGATCGTACCAAGAATCAGCCTTGCAGCCCGGATCGTTTCGACAGCATTTGGATGCAGATAGATGGAGCTAGTGCACAGAGCTCCTACGCAATTTCCAAAAAAAGTTAATTTTCGGAAACACTACTTTTCGCTGGTCCTGACTGCATCAGATTATTTTAAAGGGGGTATTGTCAAGCAAGATTTGTACGAACGAACCAATCAAGAAATTTTACTGAATTGAAGCAATCCAGGCGATCCCGACATCAAATTTTCAGGCCGCAATGAGCAATTTTGTTATCACGTGTCGCAATGCATGGATGAGAGTTGAGGTCACATAAAACAATTCCCTATCCAATATAAAAAATAAATAAAATACATTGATTACAAAAAAAGTAGTTTCAGTTCCTTTTTGCAGCTCAATTCGTGCGCCACCCTTTACATATCTTTCAAAGTTATTACATAAGTTCTTGTCCTCTATGTAGCTCTAGCGAGTATCTGTTATATTGTTAGTTTAATAGGGCTACCACTAACCATTGGGAACCAGGAATACATCTTAAACAAATCAACTGATGGCACTCTGTGACTATTTTGTGGTGGTGGTGGTGACCCCATCAATATGCAGTCTGGTTATTTACAAAAATTACTAAATTTTGATGTAGTCTATCAGTCGTGGGCGATATAAAGGGACGATACACTTTCTTCATTGCAAGTAAATGGGGTGACTCTAACGTCGAAGGTCCGTGTTTCGAATATGGATTAACATTGAACACACATCAACTTTTATTTTTATGGGATTTCTCCCGAGACTTGGCCAATGCTCAGAGAAGTCTGCGAAGTTTTTCAAGACAATTTTAATACATCACTATTGTTAGTGACAGGAGAGATGTGGAATACGAATACTTTTCCACATCACCGATGGAAATAATACATCTGTGGACGTATATACTATTGTTTTTCGATTTAGAACCAGCCGTAATTGCTTTATGCCCAGCTAATGCAGGGGTTGACTAGAAGGATGTCAGTCATTTTCTTGTTGGTAAAAGCAATTTGCCAAGAAACGATCCGCTGCACACCACCTGGGCCAAAACATTACAATCGACAGCTACAATTTCGAGGTAGAAAAGGAGTTTGTCTACCTCGGGGCAACCATAAGCTCCACGAACGACAACGTAGTGGCGATCCGACTTAGAATCGCCTATGGCAACCGATGCTACTTCGGTTTGTCAAAACTCCTGACTCGAAGGACCAAAATCATGTTCTACAAAATTCTTATACTGCCAGTCCTGCTTTATGGAGCCGAAACCTGGACACTAAGCTAATCTGCAGAACTCCTTGTGTCTTCGAAAGGAAAATTCGACGCTGGACATTTGGTGCCGTCTGCGATGAAGGCAAATGGAGGATACCGCCGCGAACTCTACCAGCTGTACCAGAATGTGGATGTAGTTCGGAAGGCAAAAATCCGTCGACTACACTGGATAGCTATATTAAGCGAATGGACACCAACGCAAAGAGTCTTCGAATCCATGCCTCCAGGTTCGAGAAAGAGAGGACGAAGATCTGATTAAAAGATATCCACTCTGCTAAAGCTTGAACAAGTTTTACGTCTAAGGCGGAATGGACTTCTGTGGGTCTAAGAAACTTTATCACTTCACCTAATTCACTTCACTTTTGCCCTTAGCCCATTTTTCCAAACTATATCATCTAAGAAGACACTAATAGAGTCAACGAATTTCAATCTTAAATCTGTCGTGAGTTGTAACTTTGTGAATATTCCCAGTTAACTCGAATTTCCCAGTTCTTCAACACACAGACTGACAATTGCTTTTGCGTCGAAAAAAATACTATCTGAAAAGAGAGCACTGGTCACTTTATTAGAGCGCCTAGGAAACTCGACTGTGTTCCCACTATGGCTAGAACCATACGAACTGCCTCCAATTTCGCACTCCAAGTTGGTTTAGGTCCTTCTCCACTTGAGTGCGCCATCGGCTTCGTAGTCGTCCTCTATTGCGTTGTCCCATTGGTTCTGAGTCGAAGACTCTTCGCGCTGGAGTAATGTCGTCAATGCGCTCAACATGGCCTAGCCATTTTACGCGTTGAATCCGTAGACGCCGACTAGACTCATGTCGCTGTACAGCCCGTACAGTTCGTGGCAGAATCTTCTTCTCCAGAAACCATCAACGCAAACAGGACCAAGGATTGAACGTAGAATTTTTCTCTCGAAGAGACCAAATGCGTCTTCATCAGATAGTCCAGGTTTCCGCGGCATAGAGCAGGACAGGGGTGATCAAGGTCTTATATAATGTGAACTTCGTCCTTCGACAGAGGGCTCTACTACTCAATTGCCTCTTGATCCCAAAGAAATATCGGTTGGCAAGAGTTGGGTGGATGAAGTCCTTTACTACGTCGAAATTGTAGCTGCTTATGGTGACGATCTGATTACAAAATGTACTTTGTTTTGCCCTCATTCACCGTTAAACCCATTTTGCCGCCGTATGCTAGCAATTGCATGAATTTTTGAAAAATCGTGCCACTAGTGTTGGCGTGTGAGTTTTGCATGACCTTCTCAAGTAAAATTTAAAAAAATCACATGACAGCGCGTCACCTTACCTAGAACCATTGAAGAGTGCGGTGAGTTCGATACTGACCATGATGGAGAATCGAGAATTCTCCATCGGCACAACCTGACGAGCTTGGTAATGTAGCTCGTCTCTATGCACACTGTCATATGCGTCCTTAAAGTTGATAAATGGTTGGTGGGTGTCGATCTGCATAGTTGGGATTTTTCTAGGATGTGCAGATCTTCTTTGTTTCTTAAGTTTATGTTTCAAGGTCTTTTTATATTTCGATAATGTACGCGATGTTTCCGCCACGCTGGTTGTCAGAAGAGATAGAATACGCCAACCACCTTGCCATACGCCGAAGATAACCAAATCCAGGTTCCATTCTCCTAGGCCTAATCCAGGATTCGAAAACATTCCCTGCGATATTTTTCCCGTAATGATTATAGGAGAGACACTTATTTCACGATGTACCAGGTGTGACAGAGTAGTCACTAATACAAAGTCTACCACAGGTTCATTGGAAGTGTAGCCATTGCTTTTACAAGGCCTATTTTTTCACTTTGAATATAATTGTCTTACCTCCTAAACAAGTTGAAAAAGAATAGACCCCTCTAAGTAAAATAATCTTGCAGCACTTCTATTAAGGGATTCGTAAAACTAGCAGAGAAACTTGTCAAACTCCGCTGATTGAAAAACTGCTATGTCCATCCATCTCTGATAAGTATGACATGAATAATACAAACGAGAAGCTAAACCTATGACCTGGATCGATACACATATATTTACTTGAAATTATGGACGACTATCCACACCACAAATAGTAGGTCAAAATCAGTGCTAAATCAATTTCACACACACCCATCCGTTTACATATAGTGGACATGTGCATTTTATAGTGCTTCTGATGCCTCCACAAACATCTAATGCGGCCAAACTACGATGAAACTAACTGACAATTTTCTCCAAGACCACAAGTCACAACCATCACTTCCGTGCGTCTAACCCCATAACTGCCCACATCTAAACATTTAGATCGCCATGAAATGCCGATAGAATGAACCCCATGTAATACAGAAATTAAGCTTCCTTTATTCCATACCAAATAGTGTGCAAATAATGGTCAGCAAACTTCCATTGTGCGTCACCAGCAGGGCCCACAAGTCTGCTATACAAATTGTGGTCTTCTTATCACGCCCCTTTCGCAATAATCATCATCACACGCTTCATATAGCCGGCAAACTGCGGTTATTCCTATTGCTTAGATTCAGACATCCGCATGCAGCTGCTCATCTTCAGCCGCCCAGAGTTTAATTGAACCCATGGCCGTTGCTGTACCGGAAACACAAAAACCTATCGCAGCTGATTCTGCCCAAAATGCCGTAAACATTAATTTCTATTGTTCCGCTTGCTCATTCACTCAGAGCGGAGGGCATTGCATTTTGGGGAATTTCAGAGAAAAGAAAGCCTTGAACGTGTTCACCATAATTAAGCTGCAATCTACTACGTAGAGCGTACGCGGTGTGTTTGGGATTTCTGCTGGCGACCCCAATGCGATGCGGCCATTTTCAATCCCTACATCTGCTCCGGGGAGCTTTCATAATTCAACGAATATCAACGAATCATTTACTATTCTCCCACGAATGTATGCGCATATGAGCACATAATGTTGTTCGTGCGGGACAGTAATGCAATAAATATTCGTCCCATTGCCCATTTCAATGGGAGGCAAGCTCCATGTTCTCCATGTTACTCGGCGACAGTCTGTGCAGCGAATATTCGCCCTTGGAACCAAGTCCTCAATGCCAGCCGTCGTCGACGTCGTCGTAGCCCTAGTCGTCCTCGTCCTCGTAGCCGTCGTGTGTAGTTATTATACTTTGGGCTCGTTAACGAATTCAGTGTTTCGCTATGTGTCTTAGTTCTCATCGTAAGCACTCACGGAATGGGAATTTCCAATAAGTGTTATTGGTCACGTATTACGATGTGACTCAGTGAGAGTGCCAACCAATTCGTTCGTGTCGTAGGAACAGGTTAAAGTTCGGCATTATTGCGTCTATATGAAAATACGCACGTGTAGCTTTAATTTTGAGTTTCATTAAAATATACACACACAATCCGGTGCGACACGAACGGGGAAGCAAAGAAAATAACAAACAAACGTGTACGCCGGCCGAGGGAACTTTACTATCCCTAGCGTATAACGAACCATTTTTTCGAGTATTTATGTCCCCGTTGTTTATGATCTATTAAATATACAAACAAAAAACCGAACGAAATTTAAATGATGTCGTACAGCGTATAAATTTGTCGTTAAACATGCGCTACATAAAATAAGAGTTTTAAGGATCTTAATGCTTTTTGATTTTGTTCAGACTCCAGTTTTGTTTATGAGAGTCCTAGCGGTATACGAGGGTCGTTGAAAAAGTTTTAACTCCAACGTGGGAATGGTTAGTTTTTGGTCAGTTGTGGGTTGGGTTTTATTTGTAACCATTTGGTCTTCGTTTAAGTGGATACAATTTTCACAACAAAATTTATTACTCTTAAATGAAAGCTATATATATCGTTCACAAAACAGGCCCATGCGTGTGCTAGAAAACCTTTTTGGAGTCGTTGGAAATCTAGTCCCCAAAATATGCGGTTTGTTGAAGGACCATCGTTTCTTGGTATACATCGCAGGAATGCCATTAGTATGGAGCCATAGGAATGGAGCATCCACCACTTGGCTAGAGTCTCAGCGGAGTTTCTAGAGACAATACATTGCCCACCTTGGCCATTCGTTAAACTTGTCAATCACTATTTCCATTCAGTAATTGAGCCTTTTTTCGAAGGACTTGCTACAATGAGTGGCATACTTTAAACCAGTTTTTATAACCAGTTCTTAAGTAAAGTCGTCAAGCTTATCATAATAAACTAACCGTTTCACTTCGTACTACAGGATAAGATTTATATATATACTAATATGATTTTGTGGGAGGGCATGGGACTGTGCATCCAGGGCAAATTTGTTGATTGCTCTCAACTTGGCGAGATGCCATCATTTATCTCTGTGAATGCACAACTCAAGTTGACATACAGCCTCCATGCGGCGACCTCTGGGTTCCTTGTCAGGGGGCTTAAACCAGGATCCGGTCCTCCAGGTTCGGGGGTTTCGCGTGGAACTATCTTCCCCACCGTATAAAAATAGTTCAGTTCAGAAACAGCAACAAGCCTCTGATGCGGATGACCCTACTGCTGACGACCATGGACAACGAAACAGGGACAACGATTTTCGGTTCTTCACGTGGAATGTGAGGTCGCTTAACAGACCACGTGCAGCCGATGAGCTTGCGGAGGCCCTAGAAGCCTATAAGGCTGACATTACCGCCAGGAGGAATGGGCCGTAAAAAAAGGGGATGAAAAATATTATATTACGTCGATTGCTACAAAGAGCGAAGGCAGCGCTTGTTTGGATGCGGTTCCGCTGTTCGAGGCAAACTTAGGCAAAAAGTCGTACGCTTTAGATCCATACGCCTCACAACAATCTGGATCAAGGCATCATTCGGCAACATCAGCCTAATTTAGGTAGATAGATAGATTTATTTCCAGTATAAATTTCATACATTATAAAGTGTGTGTGCCTAATTTGCGCCCACGCCCCGACGGAGGACAAAGACCATGATAGCAAGGATGACTTCTATGATCTCCTAGAAAGAACGTACGACCAATGCCCCAGCTACGACACCAAGATCGTTCTACGAGATTTTAATGCAAAGCTGGGCAAGGAAGAAATCATTGCTAGAGTTGTTGGAAAACGCAGCCTTCATGACAACACGTCCGTTCCCTCACCTCGACGTCAGACACTCCTCCAGTGTCCTCGATGTCCGAACGTTCCGAGGTGCTAACACGGACTCGAATCATTACCTTGTTGAAGCCGAGGTCAGAACTCGGATATCGATTGTACAACGGAGTAGAGCAAAACCGAAACATCAATCACAATCGACCGCTGAGTTTCGGCAATCGCATTCAGCGAAGCTAGCAGCATATGAGGCTACGCTGGATAAAAGGACGAGAGCCGTTAGTTAGTTCTACAAACTTAAAAGAAGGGAAGAGGCTTCTCAAAAAGGGAATTCCGTCCGCCCGAGCTAGATGAAGTCAAGATAGCGATATCGAGACTTAATTCGAACAAAGCTGCTGGAGCGAACGGATATGTATATTTAAGGCAGATGGAGATGATCCGGTTGGGCGCATGCACCAGCTCTTCTGCAAGATATGGTCGGAGGAAAGCATGCCCGACGAGTGGAATCTTAGTATCGTTTGCCCGATCCACAAGAATCGCTCGTGCTAGTCGGTAAATCAATCAAATCAAATACAAGTGTTGTTAGAAAGATACTCGTGAATATGCACAATTTAGTTTATGGTTTCTAGTCGTTCTACCCGGATATGGGTATGTTTCTGGTCCGAAGTAAAATTTTGTTTATACTTTAAGTCACATTATTTCCCATGTATTCGGATCCCTTAGTTTTGACTTGCCAGTGTCAATTCACATAGTCGGTAATGACATTTTCTAAGGAAGTGGTGAACATGTTGGGTAGCATGTTCTGCGTTCGTTATGTGTTTCACCTTAGTTAGTATTGAAAAAAATAATACAAATTTTATACAGTTTTCTTTTTTCAAATATTCCATGATTTTCGTTAGATCATAATGAACTGCTCAGTGAATCCTGCCAGCCTATTTTTGAATACCGCTATGCATTCTTTACGTTACTAGTTATCTTAGTTACCTCCATCAAGATCGCTATTTTTATACTAAAATTGATGCTTCTGAATTTAGAACCTAAAATAGGAACATTGTTTTCAACTGAATGAAGTATTAAGGTAGAAATTAATGATGTCCCGCATGTGAACATGTGAAATGAAACGTCATTCATTCACTTAGACTCAACGAGTGGCAAGAAGAGTCTCAAAATTACCCAGCTGCAGCAAACTATGCAACCATAGCTTTTGTTAGTAGAACATTTTTCATATACCTCTTAAGCAGATGTTTTAGACAACATTCTAAATACACTCTTCGCCTTCAACAAAGAAATACCTATACCGTATATATCAGCCCGGAAGGGAAGGAGGGGAAGAATATGGCATGGATATGCTTGCATGCATGCTGTGTATTTACGGTATATACGTATCTCTTATATACGTGGGTGTGAACGTGAACGTACCGATGTCCGTTGTGAAATACATGTGGTAACGATACGATAATGGTAACGATTCTTTATACGGTACATACATTTTGCTAGAGCACAACTCTCGAGGGTTTAAGCCAATTTCTCTCAATTTAAAGAAAAAAAATCGACTTCCTTGTCTTTTTATTCACAATCTTTTGATGATGATGTCGAAACTTTAGTTATCTCAACCACTTCAATTTCAAATATGAAATAAATTTTGTGGTCTTGTGTGTTATTTTTATATCCATCAAAAACCACATAAGGACACTTCCTTCTCTAAGTGTTAGTGTCTGTAAAGGCTCACAAAGCAAGAATTATCATCTATCCACAATCTTACAGATTACCTCAAAAATGCAATATTAATTAACAAAAAATATACAAACACTAATAGTGATAAGCTAAAAAGAATTTGCTACTAGATCTTGTGTGCCTCTGGTAATGAGCTTATTGCAACCATAGTTAAAAGGCATAACAAATTTTCTCAAAAACTTGTATCACTCGCATAGATTTTCGGGAGGTATTTTTATACATGGGACAAAGTAGTTCCGGTGAATTCATATGAAGATTAAAAATGTGGCGGATGAACATGGCCGATGTTACCTTACGACTCAAACTTAAGATTTAGAAGCAAATTATTTGACTTTTCATTATTAAGAAATACAAATTTCGGAATGCATATCTCATAAAGTTCTGTTGAAATCTGTCGAGTCTAAGTTCTAGTTCTCGAGTATCATGTGGTGAATTCTAAGTGGTGGATGAATATTCGAAGTTCGCGACTAAGGGACGGCTCCAGAAGATCTAGTTAGTAAGACAATTTTGCAGAATTAATCAGAATTCGTTGATATGAGGCTCTTTTCATGTTTTGTCGTTTTAAATTACAGGTAACCACAAAATGTACTAGCTGTACAGTGGCATGAAGCCAACTAGTTGAACATTAGTCCAAAGCTAAAGTGACTCTTGTGGAATACGTGGATGAATTGGCGTAGACAGACGTAGACAGATGTTAGGCCCAAGTCCCCGCCACACTGGTGGCACGTGGTGGGCCTATACTTATAATCTACTGACATCGTGCATATCTAACTGATACTGTGGCTATCATACAACATATGTTCGAGAAGGCTATTGACATAAAACGTCACCTTCTCGTTCATTTTCAAGGGTAACCACCCTCTGAATAAGAAAGCGAGGAAAATAACCCAACTTCTGTACCGTCACTGATATGACTACATACTTGGTTTATCTACGAAGTGATAACGTAATCCAAGATGTGTGTATGTCTCTGAGAGCGTTCACCGCCCGGTAATGCTAAGTAGTAGTCCAGAGTACATCAATAAATTCCCCCATTCAATGAATAACAATTGAATTTTACTGCAAACCTTAAAAATATCCGCACAAGATTGAGAAATGTATACTTTACTGTAAGCTAAAGTCCATTTTATGGTGGAAATTCCAGCATGCGTTAGTGGTCAGATACACTGATTATCGCCGTTGTTTATGGGTTAACTTATTGCCCGGCCAAGTGCATGCAGGGCAGAGAAGTCACTTTATGGCACATCTTATTCCCGGCCGGCGAACGATACGCGTACTCAGTTTTTCGTGGCAGCACAATGCTGCCAATGTAATTGCATTAAAATGGCTGTAACTTTTGCTCCAGTTGTTTAAGTTCACACAATTAACGAGGTTTATTTGGCATGTTTATTGCGTGTATCGTTGGCGTTCGCCTTGTTATGACAAATTCAGCGCTGCAGCAACTTTATCACAACTTCATCAGAGCATGAACAGAAGACTAAAGGAATGTTAAGGCTTGGTAGCGTGCGAACTAAAATAAATCTTTTTTTAATTTGGATTATTGACTATATGACAAGTAGACATAAGACTGTGTGTCTACCGCCTGTATCCAAGGACGCGTTTCATTAATTATCACTAAAGCTGATGAAATGGCTGTCTGAATGGAATTTACTGCGTACTCCGCAGTAGTGTTTATACATGTTTATTTCTTGCTTGGAATCTATGGTTTGGAATAAAGTTGTGCCAAATCGTAAACTATCGGCTTAGCTATTGGAGTAGACTAAGAAACCAATGTACAAAGTTAATGACTGAGACAGTGTTTGGTTTAAGTTCCGATCTTTAGTACCGCTGTGCTAGCTCTATATCTAGTGTTCACCTTCTTTCGTCATTATTGGACTTTGAATTTCTCTGAGCATTTTTCAAAACTGTAGCCACGACTTTTCAAACATGTTGCTACAAATACCAGCGCTGCCAAGCCAATCTTAAAAATAGGTTTTGTAAATCGCCTTGAAGTAAACCACGTGAAATCGCCATGTTCGTGAAGTGAACTACATGAAACGGTTGTGACAACGCACTGCTTGAAAATTAAGGGAAAATTAATCCTTCCATTCCAAAATGAATCCTTCCATGATGGCAATAAGAGCGGAAGTCATATCTAGATCATATAATATCAACAGAAGCTTCGTTTCGACCCAAAACGAGAGAAGTGCCGTCTTTTTTTCCTCGATGTCCCAGTGAGAGTAGATTTTTCACTTTTTTGTTTCCAGCGCGGAGTTCTGAAGACGCAACAACACAGCTTGCGTTTTGCCTGAGTTGCCCTGGGATTCAGCTGACGGCGTCTGTTAGTTTAAGCGACCTAAAAACCTCAAGCCCTGTGATTTCCAGGCTTGACATTTTCGGCACAATAGTTCTCAGCGACTGAAGGTGAGGTAAGGTTTGCTAAGTAGAGCATTTCACTACATAGGTTCCGTTTTTTAAAGCACAGCACTTCACTTCAATAGAAGCATTCTCTACAGTCGCTGGCTGCAACAGTTGATCGTCGCTAGTAGCTTTTCTGTAGGACTTAAATTCTCGCTCTTTGCCTACTGTGTGTTTGTCTTTATTGTCTTGTTGGTTGTTCTCCGTACTCCGGCAGCCATTGCTAGTTGTGACACCGATCTTTGGCAGTGACCTCTCTCCTTTCGTCGTCGCCACCTAAGCACTTGCGCTCTCGACCTTATTTAAGGACTCTTTGCGATCGCTTTTTTTGCCTTCATTCAGTAACCCAGTCGAGGCTGTCTTGTTTGGAGTTCCTTTAACGTTTTCGTTTCTACTTCTTTATGTTCTTGGTGTTGTAGCGAAACACGCAAAGTCTCTCCGCTGCTCTCTCCGTCTTTTCGGCTCACACTTACGAACGTACCGTAGAGCTAGTGGTAGAAACCGATTCCTTGGTCAGCGCCACAATGGGGGAGTCTCCCTTGCCTCACCCGGAGTTGGGAAGAATAGAATAGCTAGAGTCTTTAAAATCTTAGGTATTGCCTCATTACTGTTCATTTTTTTACTTTTCCAACTCCAAGGGCGTTTGTGAATTTTGGGTCGACGTCTAACTTCGGATCATTGGGAAAGATGATCTTTTACTCTTAAGCCCTCCCGCCATGACAAGCAAGAGGATGTCCTGATTGATAGGGGCATATTGTGCCTTTTACTTCTGCGTACATTTTGGACGCATACACTATTGCGTGAATGTCGCACCAACGAACATGCTATGTGATCATTTGCACTCGACCTCTCTGCGAAAGACGTTTTCATAAACCAGTCTAGTGACCCCTGAAGTTATGGTCTGATCCAACCGGCAACAACCGATCTGGTATTCCAACCGGCAACTTCGATACATGTCAGAGTTCAATCTAACTGTCTAAGTCTAGTCGAATGCTATCAGATCTGCTAGTGCTTTTCAAGTCAAGGCTTTCTGAGGAGCCAAAAGTTTAGAAACTAGACGTCAAAGTGAGCTTGCGCCGCAGAACAGTTTTTTTTTTTCATTTTCGACATCTTTCTAGATTGTTTATTATTAACTAGCTGTAATGGCGGCGTGCTGCTATGCATTTACAAGAAAGTCAATAGCACGGGTTACTATGTATTTAAACAAAATTTAGGAGGAGGGCAAAATTGGTATCATAATATTTTCCAGACGATTCTAAACAAAGTTGCAAAAGACGTCAGTGCTCTATCTCTTACCGTTTAAGAGACTTTAAATGATAAACAAGACACTGATTTTTTTTATAGAGATATATAAGACCCACCTGCAGCCGGAAACCCTTTGCGGATTCTGATGTGCAGAAGCATCTTATATTGAAACTCTCTTTTTATCCCTGTTTTCAATAATCCCAATTGCAGCCCTGAATATACAGAAGTTGACAACTAATTACGGACAGTCACAAGTAATTGATTTGCAGGAATGTTATAGTTTTCATTTATTGCGGGTATCTTAAAAAAATTCCACAAGTAATATATTCATTTTAGACTAAGAAATAATAAAGTGAGGACAATTTAAAAAAAAAAGTAAAGCATATTGTTACGTTTTAGACAAAAACTGTGTCTACGTATGTATGATTAATTTGTCCAATAGGGTTCGATCACTGGATTGTGAGAAATTGAAACTCACTAGTTCAAAAATTCAATTCACTGATTTATTTACTTATACTACACAATCACTACTTTAACTTTACCAGATTTAAATCACACCAATTAGTTTATTACACTTTTCTTTATTGCCTTTCAGACTCACACTTTTTACACTTTGATCACTTTTATACCGAACCCAAAACTGTCTGTCCGGGCCGCCGTTCCGATATTTATATCTTCCAGCATCCTTTCTAGAAAAGTCTGTAGCCATCTGCCTGTGGAATTACTATGCCACTACTCCGAATGGTGTTCGAATGTTTACCCCAGATGCCGCTTGAGAATGATTTGTGTCCACGTGACAATTTTTTTCTTGGACAAGTTCTGCACTCATTAGCTCGAATTGGCACCTCTCAGAAAAACTGGCGAATATCTTCCGACGATCGATCGATGTTCTGCCAGAATTGTTCAACATTCTTGAAAAATTCACTCTGGGCTGACTCATGCGAAATGTTGACATTTTCCTTGCGAAACCATTCCTTTACACTCTGAATATGCTGGGTTCCGGATCGTTATAATATAATAATATATAAATCACGTTGCTACAGCCCATAGAGAACTAAGGCATAGCTTTTCACCACACGGATAGTGCGTGCTGTTGTTCTCTCACGAGTGAAAGGGACCTACAGTCTTATGCCGAATCCGAAAGGCCAACTTTGAGAAGCTTTTTCTAGACAGGACCTACTCTTTGAGCATTGTCAGTGACTCGAAAGAGGTGGGTCCGTAAAAAGTATTTTTGTCGCACAAAGCAGGAATCGAACCTAGGACGTCGTGGGGTCGACGCACATACCCACAACGGCATGGGCCACCGTTATCGTGCATAAATATTATTGAAATAGACATGTGCTCAACTGTAAATGACTTCATTGTGTTCGCGTGTATGTAGGTACAATCCAAGCAGCACAGTGTAAGATCCCCTTATGCAAGAATTCTAAGTAGTCCAAGTATTAGTATGACTCCGTGAAAGAAAAGCGGTTTCGGGGTTGACCAAGCAGTGATAGTATGATACTTTCAATACGATGACTTGCCAAATTTTCTGCAGTTAGTAACAAGTAACCTACTCTTATCGTCGATTTGGTTGATGACAGTAACGGAATTGGAAGGTGGAAATCTTACTTTAAATGATGTTTTGATTTGGTCTACGATTGATCTTTGTGTCTGGCCATGAGTTTCGCCAACAAAAAAATATTATCAGGTGTGTCACAGAATTTGCCGGACCACCGATCGTGCCATAGTTACTTTTTATTTTGATTTTGTTCTTCTTTTGTTTCTAGGCAGACTGCTGCAGTGGAAAAGTCCCATATGGCCAGCGGAAAGAAGATACCGGTACTCAGAGCTGATGATTGTTGGCGACATCACTTGTTATAGGAATTGTGACAGCTGTAGAGATGTATATAAGGTGCGAGACATGTAATGAATGGATGGTCATAATTTTCGTCGGTCTACTCTTCGTTTTTTTCCACATGACCTGTCGATACAATGGGAATACATCATCGGTCTAAAAGAAACTTGTTCCGCTTCCACGACTTATCACAAATACCTTTCCGCCTTCGGGGATGCCATGCATTCCCCTCCTTGGGCACATACTACATAGGATCTCCATCATTGATGGACTAAAATATTTACAAACATATTTCGTCGGTATCGATGTCCGATTTGTTCAGCAAATTAGATATTCCATCGACTCTTTCTGGAACTTAATTAAACAAGACCCTAACTATCCTGCAAATGAATGGCTGCTCCACCAAGGAGGGATTATTGAAAACGCTATCCGATCGAACAGAAAAAAATAATAACTTCCCTGCGATAGGAGCTGCGCATCGAATGAGACCAGCACCAACTCATCGGAAAGTACCTCAAGTGATAAATCCCTAATGTAACGCCATAAAGACTCTCACATGTATATATATGCGCACATATGTATCTATATCAGCGAACAGTAATGTCTAATTTATTCACCCCTTTCAAGAATCCCCAGAGGAAAAAGTTTCCCAGATTAATTTGTTACCAGGGAAAAAATTGATATTGGGTTCCATTGGAAATTGTTTCGCCCGACAACTCACTCTGCTGCCAAGGCGTAAATCTAAAAAAAACCATAAACTCACCCAGAAGTAGATTTAAGGATTTCAACAGCAACAACTGTGCATTTAAATTTGGGAAACCGCTTGGAAATTTAAATTTTAAATTTCACGTTCTGATTGCTAGACGCACTCACACTGGGTAGTTTCGCTGCTGCGAACACCTGTCCTCAATGGGATACACCTAAATCACAGATTGGATTTCAACCACTTCGAAATGTTCCGGGTTGAGAGATAGGGGTCGGCGGTTGAATGCGGTCACTTGGCACTCGTCCTTTTTGGGCACACTGCGGCACGACGCAGGCATTCGTGTGATTGATTTCGCAGAGCAGTTTAAAGCCTCGCGAAAACGTGTTTGTGTTTGCCATGAATGCAGGCATTCATGTCTGACCTGTCAGTGTAAGGCTTCTGATCGGGGAACTCTTAAGTGACAATTCGACAGCGAACGCAAATAAACTACGACCATTCGGTTGGGGTGACGTGTAAGGCCCCTTGGGGTAGTTGTTTGTCACAAAAAAGGACCGAGGCAAGCGGATGAATATGTTATACAGCTTGTTCTCGGGAAGGAGCATAAAGGGAAATGCACTCTCTCACATTATGTTTAAATTTATCATTTGTTTGTTTTTACATAAGAATATCGTAGACAACTTAATAAATAATTTATTTCGAAACTCTACCCTAAATGAGGGAATACGTTTAACGGTGGTCACTCTCGGGGTAGGTACATTTTTATCGAGTAATATGTTATGCTAGGCAGCGTTCATTAGATGGAGCATAAGGGGTTTTTTTTTTATTAAATTCTTCTCGCTGTTGAGCTGTGATGGTTGTGTTATCTAATTTTTTATTTCAGACAATCCTAATTTCTTCTTATTTGATTGGCGCTACAGTCCGGGGTTGACCTGGGCCTCAACCAACATGCCTCTCCAGACAGCACGATTATTCACCAGCTGTTTCCAGCTACGCACACCAAGTTGGTTGAGGTCCTTCTCCACTTTTATGCGCCATATCGTGCGAGAACGTCCTCAGTTGCACTGTCCCAATGGCTCGGTATGGAAGACTCTTCGGGCAGGACCTGCGGTGTCCGTACAGTTCGTGGTTGAACCTTCTCCTCCAGACGCCATCAACGCAAACAGGACCAAAGATCGTGCGTAGAACTTTTCTCTCAAAGAGACCAAGGACATCTTCACCCGCTTTCGAGATTGTCCATGCCTCCGCGCCGCATAGCAGGTCTGGGATGATCAGAGTCTTATATAGAGTCAACTTGGTTCTTCGAGAGAGGGCTCTATTACTCAATTGCCTCTTGAGCCCAAAGAATCAGCGATTGGCAAGAGTGATTCTGCGCTTGATCTCGGTACTGGTGTTATTTGTACAATTTACTCCGGAGCCGAGGTAAGTGAAGTCCTTGACTACCTCGAAGTTATAGCTGCCCATTGTGACGCTCTGTCCAAGACGTCGATGTTGTATGTCCTTTTTTGAGGACAGCATATACTTCGTTTTGCCCTCATTCACCGCCAGACCCATTTTAGCAGCCTCCGTCTCAATGTTAGCAAATACCTCACTGACAGCTGGCTGAGTTCTGCCAATCACGTCAATATCGTCGGCGTATGCTAGCAGTTGAACGGACTTCTGGAAGATCGTGCCTCTAGTGTTGGCGTGTGAGTTTCGCACGATCTTCTCCAGGACGATGTTAAAGAAATCACATGACAGCGCGTCGCCTTGTCTAAAACCTTTTTTGACATTGAAGGTCTTGGTGAGGTCGTTACCGACCTTGATGGAGCAGCGAGAGTTCTCCATCATCATCCTGCACAACCTGATGAGTTGGGCAGGAATGTCAAAACTAGACATGGCGCTGTATAGCTCGTCTGCATGCACGTCTGTCTCTATGTCCGCACACGCCTTGAAATCGACAAATAGATGGTGGGTGTCGATCTGCATCTTTTCCAGGATTGGCCGAAGTGTGAATATTTGGTTCGTGGTGGACTTCCCAGACCTGAAACCGCACTGATAAGGATCTATCAGATTGTTGACAAATAGTTTCAGGCGTTCACACAAGAACTGTTCGTTAGCTCTACGAATGGTATATGTTCAATTCAGCGTCACCTTGTAGACTTGCTGTTTGGCTGCATGTACCTATGTACTCGTCGTCAAACTATAGGATTCTTTGAGAGGTTTTGTCAAACAAAGCACATCAGTGGCAGCTTCTTTGATGGCTTTTTAACAACGTTTCTGTGTCGACTTTCAAAAAGTTTCAGGCAGACTTGGTCAGCAGATTTCCGGTCGATTGCTATTGTAGCTTGCCTACGTCATACCGAAGTGTCCCGTCTTGACTCCGTACTTCTCTCGATATCCTCATATTTAACTTGGCTACAACAAGGAAATAGTTCGAGTCGATGTTGGCTCCTCGGAACGTTCGGACATCGGGAATATTGGAGGAGTGTCTGACGTCGATCGCAATGTGATCGATCTTGTTGACGAATGATTGATTAGGAGACCGCGGTCTGTTCAGGAACCTCTCATTCCACGTGCAGAACCGAAAATCGCTGTCCTTTAATCTTTAGCTGGGTTCGTCCAGAATTGAATCCATCCCTATCCGAAGCCTGTTGTCGGTTCGTACCCGTAGCTTTTTTAGTAGACCAGGCCCATTATTTGACCCAAGGACGGAGGGGGATCGCTGCATATATTAGTTCACCACACAACGGCTGTTGTGATGGCTATCCAGGGTCGCGACGTGGAGGCTGTATGACAACTTGAATTATGCACAAGCAGGGATCGTGCTGCCATTCTACCAAGATGGGTGCAGTCAGTCTTTGCCCATCGCCAATGCCCCTCACAATCCTAATTTACAGTCCTCATAATCGTTTGTTAGAACTGCGACTATTTTTCAGAAAATTTATTATGACTTGTTATAAAGTGAAAACTTTGTTCTAAGTAAGAACTTAGTGGTTATTTCAGCAAGATAAACAAGCGTCGTGAATAGGGAACCCCAACGTACTTGGACCTCGACGTCTAGGTACGACCAATAGCTTTCACGGCAGCACCTCTTCCGGGCCACTAACTATGCTTAAATTCGGCCGTTCGAAGTCGGTCGCATAGATAATACATATCTAGAGGAAATCAATTCAAAAGCCCTCCGTTTTGCAGAAACAATTTTGGGAACGGTACTCTTGATGTTGATTGTGATCACAGACAACACATGTAAATTTAATAAAAAATTTTCCCCTCAGATCAGCCACACTTAGCCACCAGTAGACTCCTGGTGATACCACGCGATTGACTTTTGACGTTTGACTCACAAGATTGACTTCTCTTAACGTCGGAACAAGTTGGCGCTTGTATTAAAGCGATTTAGCTGGCCTATGCTGGTGCTATTTAGCTCATTGACATTATCAAAGTAGTAGGCCTCTAGGTGTAGGAACCTACGACTAGCCAGGTCAATGCAGTCTTCATCCGAGTGGAGTCCCATTAAAGCAGGTGGGGAAGTACCACGGAGTCTTTTTCACTAGTGATGGAATGAGTCTTCCCTGTAGGATGGGCTAAACTGAATCAATATTGAAACAGCTTGGATGTAATCAGAAGGGTTTGGTGTCAAAGCCAGTTTAGCAGCTTTCAACTTTGTATTTGTTCCAACTCTCACATATGGTAATGAAATTCGAGTAACGCCCGAACGAATAAGACCGCGAATCAAGCTGCCGAGATAAGAATTCAGCGTGCTACTGTGGGAGCCGATCGCCGGGATAGGCTAAGAAACACAGCTGGACGATGGGAACTCAAAGTCGAGCACCTACTTCTTCGAACGGAAAGAGCTATGCTTCGATGGCCCCATCTTCACGCCAAGAGTTACATGTAACTAATAACCTACAATTGGCATTCAGTGCTGACTATACTTCGCAGTGTTTATTATATTCCAGTCAAGCTTACGCCTAGGAACTCCAGTGATGTTGCTGTACATTGATAAGAAAGCTAATACAATGCCATGTGAAAATGCTGGAGTAGGGACCTAGGTTCTAGCCACGCATAAAGACATACTTTTGGAGCAAGAGCATAATTTGCTAATTTGCTTGGCGGTTCTTCCGTGCTTTTGCCAAACGGTCCAAACTGTTGCAAGTCCTCACGATAAATTGTCCAACCATCAACCACCAGGTGCGCAGGTCATTTTGTCGAAATATAGCCAGTTGTGCCTGAAAATTCAAATGGATTTTTTTAACTCGCTTAATTAACTTAACAATAACTTATTGAAATCAATCCTAACCAACTGACTGTCTTCGGATGCTCTTAGCTAATCTAAAAATATAAGTTTTTGCCTCTCGGGTTAAGTTTAAGTTTGCTTAAGATCTAATGCGCTAAAGGAACGCCCCAACTGGCCTTCACTTAAACTGCTTCTGTTTTCTCAACACAAACACAAATCGATAGTTGCTGCTTACATAAAGCTGCTCATGCAGTTTATCCACATAAATCCAGATAAACCGTTCCGGCTTCCTTTCCACTTTACCAACAGTATTCAATCAGCTTAATTATTGATTGGAAGGAGGGATATAAAACTCGCAGATATGTGCAACATGCTTAAGCTCTTGATGAGTTCCTTAACAGAGATTACAAATCTCTGGAACGGATTCTGTGCTGCACGTATCCGTTAGAAGACGTTATTCCATTAACCACATCAGAAAAGCAACGTCCATGGCGTGCAATGGTTTCTTCATTTTGAAATGATGTCGGGAATTCATCAATCCATTTTTGCACATACTGTGGTATAGTTCAATCGTTCAATACACATGTCTTGCTCAGTGAATTGTACAATTATTTGTTTTGACGGTATCTGATGTTGTGGTGGTCTTGTAGCTTGAATTCTGTTGTTTTTGTGGTAAAGAGTTATGTTCAACGTGGCTTACAAAGACATTCTGATGTATATGTTGCAAAATGCTCAAATAACAAAAATATCGCAAAGGAACAAAAGTATGCACCTGCGACTGTTTCCGCTGAGTACATATGGAATTGCAATAAAAACGTCGGCGTGTTTGGGCAACGGATTGGGTAATCCGCAGAGCTGTGCCGGAAGCAGAAGGTATTTTACGCAAAATTGCTCGTGGCTGAGGAGAGATATAACAGAAATGCATTTTTGGGCCATTGTTCTAAAATATTCGCTGCTATACCAGCAGCAGGTGGCCTGTGGCTCAATGCTCAAAGAGCATTTCCTGTCTAGAAATTGCACAAAACTACAGGTCTCTTTGACTTGTAAAAGAACAATAGCATGCACAGCACGTTTGGTTTGCTGAGAAGATAGACCCTGGCACTCTACAGGCTGTAGCACCACCTTGCCGCCTTGATAAAATTGAAATGAATCTAGTAATAGGTTGCACATTTCATCGTGGTTTTTTGTTCTAATTTCTGAGAATCAAGACATTTTCAAAATTAAATAAATGTCCAAAATACAAAACAAAAATATGTCTTGCGTCGTTCGGTTTGAACAAGAAAGAGCTCTTCGTTGACTCCTAGGTAGGAAACTCGCTTGTAGAGTTAACTCTGCTTTCAAAACGGCGAAGAACAACAGATCCCCTGGAGTAGTCTTGTTTTGGCGCCAATTTTCAACCACTTAAAACATCCAGCGAGCTTTATGGGAATGAGTGTATAATGAAGTTTTTGCTTAGAATCTCAATCAATGGATTCAGTTATTTCTTAGTGCGAGGATACTTGCTTTAACTGAGCATAGTAAAGAACTTATCAGATTTGTTTGGATCGGACTCCGAATATGAGAATTAATCTGATGATGAGAAGACATTGAGTTGTGATGAAAGAAAAGTGGGCTAAGAAGTATAATCTGATATTAGTGAGCAAGAAGGTTCTATTCATTTTGAGAACGATGTTGGCTGTGTTTTACAAGACCATTTTAATTAACTAAGGCGATATTGAGGAGTTTATTATAGGAGAGAAGAATACATTAGAAGATCATTAACGCCATCCAACATTTAAATAAAAGGAACCCTTTACAATATTTTAACATTCACCTCATGTGGTTGACGGGACACTGTGACATACCAGGAAACTGCAAAGCGTCCGTCGCAGCTGGAAAACTGACCCCCTAAATTTATCATCTATCCCTATCAAAAACTTATTACAGCCATTGGCAAGTCAGTGCTAGACATGATAATTTAATAATTTAAATAATTGTTCTCTCCTTTCATAGTATTTTTGTAGATTCTGACAATTGTAGGTAAGTAAGAAGAAGGTACCCGATTACTCATGATCGAATCGCCCTTGGCAACCAATGCTACTTCAGTTTGTCAAAACAACTGGGCTCGAAGCTCCTGACTCGAAGGACCAAAGTCATGCTCTACAAAACCCTTATTCTGCCAGTAAAGTCTTATGGAGCCGAAAGCTGGACTTTAAGGCTGATTCTTGGTGCCTTCGAAAGAAAAATTCTACGTCGGGTAGATGGTCCTGCGAATCGAGGAGAAGACACAACCGAGAACTCAACGAGCAGTACCAGGATGCGGATGTAGTCCGGAAGGCAAAAAGCCGTCGTCTACACTCGCTTGGCCACATCGACCGAATTGACAACAACGCTCCAGCAAACGGGGTCTTCGAGTCCGGGCCTCCTGGTTCGAGAAGGAGAGGAAGACCGAACGTCCGGTACAGAGACCATGTCATCGCGGATGTATGACAATTTGGCCTTGATGACTGGTAGCAGCGTGCCCAGGAGCGTCACCGATGGAAGGCAGTAATTGCTCAGGCTCATACCCTTTATTGTTCGTCTGCCTGATAAGTAAGTAAGAATGTCTGCGCCTATAGTGGTACGCTTTTGAAGACTTTCACACGGGCCTATGTCAACAGGTGTGAATTTTCCAATCTCGAAAAAATGCCATGTCCCTAATGTTGGTCTGTGAGTTGCGCAATGATCTCAACAACCTGAACAAGAATAACCGTAAGAATCGACCGTTCTATCAATGAACTGATACTTTCACCACCACATCGTGAGCTATTTTTTGAGGAACGTCGACCAAAAATTGGGAGTGCCACCTACACGGAAAAATGTTACCAAACATGACTAGGGAGGAGTGGGACTCTCTGTAAACGTGGCTTATTATTTAAGACAGTCGTCTAGAAACCACCCATAGCTCTAGGTACCACGAACTGTAATATCCGAGCTCATTTCTGAAAGTATTCTTCCAAGGTCTGGTCGGGCCCGATTGCCCTATTCGAACGGTGGGGCTCACTGCATCACCGAAAGTCACAGTGGGCTGTAGATGTCGAACACACAAGAAATCCTTAAAACTTTCAAGCATTCATTGAAATAAATGAGCGTTTTCAAATTATATAATAATTGCATACAATTGTCCTATAATTCCCATGAGTACGGCCATCATCTTAATAATGTTCTGACCTTGGATTTGGAGAATATAAGTTCAATAGTCCAAAGTTTGAAGTACATTTATTGTTTAAAATATAGTACCTGCCGCATGCAGCAGTATTGTACTTCCAAGCACCCTCTACTTAAATCACTTAAATCATTAAAAAGACCCCAGTTAACGTAAAGTAATCCCCAATCCCGGCAACTACCACATGCATTTTGCTCAGGGTAGGACTTTCATTGGTGCCCCAATTCTCATTCTCCGATGGGAAGTGCAAATCAATATTTCGTGGTGCAAACAGCACCCTCGCACAATTTAATTCTGTTGGAAAGTTGGTCGTTGTTGGTGCATTGCGGGTCATTGCCAAATCGTAGTCCCGATGCGTATGCATCAATCCAACAGAGAAACGGCAGACAGCAGTTTCATGAAATCAGACGGAGCGAGGATCATATTCAATCCGATTAAGTGTTAAATACGGTGCTCATCATTCGGAGGCAAGTTGTGCGGTGGGCTCAATTTGAATGAACAAAATTACCTATAGAGTGCAACTTGAGATGAGATCAGGAAACAGAAGCTGGGTGAATGCTTTTTTTGTGGATTATGATTGCCTTGTACTTGTTTTATACTCGTATTCTGGTACACATCTGTGGTGCCTAATATGTTACAGTAACTTCGCAAGTTGTGAGCCTAAGGAAAACTGTCAAAATTGTGACTCGTGATTGAGCAGGGCACAAGCTGAATACTACTGAAAATTTAGATGACATTTTGCTGTTGATACTACATAATAAATAAGAAACTTACTAACAAATTGCTCTTTTACAAGGCTTATCCGCCGCTGATCACCTACACAGAAAAGAAAAAAGAAGTTTAAGGATCCGATGAAATCTTCACGTCAAAGAACCCATCACTAAGAAAGTTGAGCACGACCGGCTCAGTTGGTATTGTCATGTTCAAAGGAGATATCCTTCGAACCCCGTTAAAAAGGCAACATCGATCAATGTTCCAACGCAAGCGCGATGAAATGCAAAAACACCAGCATTTGATCGGCCTCAGTGATGAAGTGGCCGAGACAGGGAGGCCTGCCCATATTTCTTGAGGTCGAATCAGTTATGCAGTGAAGTGGGAGGGTTATGATCCCCATAAATAAAATCATAACCTCGAAGAAGAAGATATAAGATAAAGAAATGCAGTCGACATTGCCATAAAATAATGGTGAAGAACTAGGACTATCGAGCTAAAAGACGGTGGGAGAAAAACTTCTACAGCTGACAATAAAGGTTTCTCGCAATCTCCGAGCTTAAGGATATCGGAGAGTCTGGGAAGCACAAGCGATTCGTGTCATTGGTGAAAAAGCTAAAAGGCTGGCCTCTGACTTTATTAAAGATAGCCAGGTTCTTCGTCATTGTGGGGGTAATCTTGTTACCTACTCGCAATTAATTGTGGATGTTTTTAAGAAACATTTCCAACAGCTGCTTCATGGTCCTGACCAGGAGAGTGTGATAGGGGATCAGAAAATTCCGCCTCAAGCCGAAGAAGTAGTCCTCTCAACTAGCTTTGAAGAGGTTGGCACAACCAAAAAAATTTAAGACGAACAATGCCGTCTCAGATGGTTAACCATCAGATCAGCTTAAAATACAAGAAGTGAAGGAGGTTGCCTACCTCGGGGCAAACAGATGCCATCTTAGTGAAGATCCGACGTGAAATCGCCGTTGAAAGTCGTCGCTGCTTCGGTTTGTCAAAAAGATTGACTAGAAAGACAAAAATTATGCTGTGTGGAGTCGAAAACATGACGGTTAGCATAACTACGAAGCTGGTTCCTGGTCCCTTCGGAAAAAACCTTCTACGTCCTATCGTCATTGAGGAAGATGATAGAGAATAACCCCTTATCGCGTACTCTACGAGCTGTATCAGGACGTGGATGTAGTCAGAAAGGCAAGATTCCATCGACTACACTGGCTCGTCCACATTAATCGCATGAAAACCAACGCTTCAGTTAAAAGGTACTCCGAGGCAAAACTTCGAGTTGCAATTCGGTTCGTTTCAATTCGAACCAATGTTGGATGGAACTCGTGTTGACTCGGTTAATCAACTCGAGTTGACCCATCTCTCGTGGATGAGCATTTTACACTACAAGTAACTATTTGTCTATGCTTTTTGTGAGCTTTTACCGGAATATCAAACAGTTGGTTGCTCAAACGAAAGTTTCACAAGAGAAACATGACATTTTCACACCACTGATGTTTGAGGGTTTTGACCACATCACAACCGGAATATGAGCGTATGGTTAAATTAATTGAAGTCTGCATAGCTCGGTGCTGTGTCAAAAGGACCCACATTACTTTGGGTCATCCTACAATAGGTGACATTCCAAACAACGTGCAATGTCTACACTCATTCTCGCGCTTTTGGAAACGGAATATTTGCTTCATGTACACTGGCAAGATACCTTTCATTCCTACCTTCGCCCTCAGAACTGGTATTAACGAAAGCTGCCACAATTATTCGAACACAGCAGTTCGAATGTGTGGGCAGAGTCCAGTTTGCTGTTTTATAAATTGCGTGATTTCAAAATTGGGAATATGGTATATGGATGTTGTCCTCATTGATATATATTATGCCTTCGATAACTTCAATGTGATGACACACTCACATCCTTGAACTGTAGTATAATTAACGACCGTCTAAGCTAGTTTCTGATCGGTACTGCAGCTCTTAAATATATTCAAACGGATGACGACACAATGATTTAGCCTTCGGTAGCGTCTTCTACCTTTAATACAGCATGACCAAGGCCACAAGCCTTGGAAAACCAAAAAAAATCCGCAAAGAGGGCACAATTTTGATGAAGACAATGAGAAACTACACGCACATGCCTAGGAGGTGATTGATTTCTGATAATTACATAAATGACAGATTGTGTGACATTACTCACGCCCTGTTGCAAACACATAAATACTACAATCATCCGTGGCAATTAGACACAACAGATGTGATTGATAATCATGTCATTTTACCGGAAATCATTAGCTGTTGTATCCTGACCACTCGTGTGTTGGCAACAAAACTGGTTGCTTTCAATTTTTACGCACGTTCTGACGTTTCCGGATTGTTTCATATTTATTGTCAAGAGTAATATGTTTATTGAACCAGGACTTAAAATTAACAGTAGTGATAATAATATGAGCGGCGATAATAACCTATTAAATGTGGTAGTGAACTTATTGTGGCGCAAAAAAACTGGTAGGAACTTGATATTATTTAACCAATTTAACCTATGAACCTCAGCTTTGTTTGTCCGATCCACAAAAAGGAAAGACTCTGAACTGCCTAAGCCTTACTCCATACCAGTATGGCTTTAGGCCAGGAAATCCATCTACTATCAACTAGCCACGTTATAGAGATTTTGGAAAAATGCAAGTAGAAGTAAATAGCATTCTTGTAAGCTTAGCGGTAAATGAGGGTAAGACCAAATACATATGTGGAGTCAATAGGAAAGGACACCTAACACCGATGTCTAGGACAGAGCGTCATAGTAGACGCATATAACTTTGAGGCATGTCTACCAAGGAACAACTATCAACTCAGTCAGCGACTTCAGCGCTGAAATCAATATACATTAGGGCAAGATCTAATAAAAAAAAATAGCCCTCTATAAAATCATAATTTTCCAGTCCTGCAACATAGTGCATGGGTTGTCTTTGCCAAAAGTGCTGGAAGTTGTTCTTGCTGCTTTGAGAGACAAATTCTTCGGATGATTTTCGATCTCGTCTGCTTTGATGGTGTGCAGAAGAGAAAACTTAATGATGGAGCTGAACAGCTCTACAGGCATCGACTTAGCCAGAAGAGTGAACCAACGATTGAGATGGCTAGATCATGTAGAGCTGATGACCCACCCTCAAGAGACACCGCGGCGCAGTAGAGGACGACCGCGACTCAGTTGGCGCACGTAACTGAAACCAATTATGCTGGAGACAGGCTAAAAATCGAACTGGCTGAAGACCAAGTCCAGCCAGACTATAGCGCCACCTGAAGTAAATAAGCAACTAATTTCACCAATGTATCTTATAAAGGGGGAATTTTTAAAAGCTATAGGAAAGTTTAAAAAAAAACACACATTCAATTCAGAAAAATGCATGAAATCTTTATTTGAATCGATAGTACGGTCCATATAATTATATGTTTGAAGATTATTTCATGACATTGATTGCGCCTCATATGGTCCATCCGCTTAATCCAATTTTGGCATACTCTTTTTTGTAACATTTCGGCCGGTATCTCAAGAATAAATGCTTCAACGTTGTCTTCCACTGCGTCAATTGAAGCGGGCTTGTCTGTATAGACATGAGATTTAACTAGCCCCACAAAAAATAGTCTAAAGGCTTTAAATCTCACGATCTACGCGGCCAATTGACCGGTCCCGAACGTGAAATAAAATGTTCGCCGAACTCGCCACTCAATAAATCCATTGTGCTTGCGTGCTGTGTGGCATGTGGCACCGTCTTGTTGAAACCACACGTCATGCAAGTCAAGCTCTTGCATTTTGAGTAAAAAAAGTTAGATATCATCTCTTCGATTAAACTGACCATAAAATGGAAGAAGCGCGTGATGAACTTTCCTAACAGAGCACGCATTTTGATAATAAAATGAAATAATTTGCAAGAGTTGTTCGTTTGTAGAACGATTCATGGTTAAATTATATACCAAACTGAAGATGTTTGACAGTGAAACAAAACAGGAAACGTGAGTCAGCTGTTTAAACCAGTGTTGCCAAAAAGATAATACCTAAAAAATCACCCTTTACTAGCATACCTAAGATAAAAATGTAACTACAAAAATCAAATTGCTGCTGGTAAAGTCAGCTCTAGGGAAGGATGAACTATCTACGTTATTTATACGGTCCATGTGCATTTCCGTCTCAAAGGCATATTAACTTGCTCCCAGCTTGGATGAGTCACATGACATCTTCTCTAATGCATCTTAACGGCGTGAAAAATTATGAGCAAACCAACCTGATATTTGCTCTCATCGTGAATATTTTTGAGTAAACCGCCCTATATGAACTATAGTCCATGCCACCCACATGTTGACAAAGTCAGGCCAAGTCATAATGACCAACAGTCAGTCAAATGGCTTGAAGTACAAGTAGAACTGTTATGAATGGAATTCGACTTCGTCTTCCAACGTGGGTGCGTTAGCAGCGGTTTATTCGTTCGACTCAATTTTCAACGACTCTGCCACACATTTCTATCAAAACGGCTCCTATTTCGCGTACAATGTTGCCTCTGAGCTTTTCCTACGTCGTCGGTTAGCCCCAAAGCAAATAGTTAAACGGCGTTAAATCTAACGAACGAGGCGGTCAATCGACTGGCCCATATCTTGAGACAACACGCTCACTATACTTCCTCTTTTTTTTTCGTTTTGCGATACAGTCCGGGAGTAACATGTTGTACCGGGCACCGACAATTGAAGCAATCTACAAAAACACGTGACAAGGACGGTATTGAAGAAAATTCTCTTCAAGCTTCCAACGTCAATGCTACCAAACCAATAGAACGGTAGAATTCCGTCAGAAGTGATTCACGATTTTTCACCAGCACACCAAGTTGGTTAAGGTCCTTCTTCACTTGTATGCGCCATCTCCTTCGAGGACGTCTCCCATTGCGTTGTCCCAATGACTCAGAATCGAGGACTAAGCGATTTTCGAGTTCAGAAGCTCTCAACACTTACTTCTTAATAAATTGATTGTAAAGTGTGCTCTATTGCTTGTGGCACCATCCTGCCATATCATCCAATTCGGGCCAAAAATAATCGGCAATCATGGCGCCATAACGCTGACCATTCACAGTAACGTGATGATCGTTATCGTTGGAGAATAAATATGACCCCGGCATGCAAACTTCACAAAAACGTTATTTTTTGTGGATGAAATAGTGATTCATGAAGTGTAGATTTTCACCCGACCAATAACGCATATTCTGCTTATTGCCGAACGCATTCAGTCAAATATGAGCAAACCGAAAATTGGAGTTAACGCTCTTAACACCCCTTTTATATGAGGTTGCCACGAATTGAGAACTGTGCAAACTCTGAAATGTTATTGATATGGAGTCTCATTGCGAATTTTTGGTCGTGGAAGTTGTGGATTGTGTTTGGCTCTTTGTGTATTATGAACTCAGGTTGACAGTTCGCAAAGAGAATGATTGATTCGCAGAGAAATTCATTTATTAGGATACTTAAACTAACTTTTGTTGAGATTTTTGTCGATGAAAAAACTCGATAATTCAGTTACAATCTTTTTGCTTACCAAGACTCATAACTTTTTTAAGAAAAAAAGATTGGTTCCGAAATTTCGCGTTCGCAGTTCGCCGCTCATATGAATGGGTCTTAAAAGTTGCGGTCACAGACTCCGAAATTCAGTCGAAAATTTGCTTTATTTGTGGACGTTGCTCGTTCGTTACATGATGAACATTTTGAGTTTACTGAATAAATTGACAGTGACAGTTTTATGATAAGTGAGAGAGCGTTTACAAATTAAAGTCAAAGTTGTCCCTATTCAAAAACCCTGCAAGAAGGTATAAAAGGCTCTCTTAAGTTTACAAGTTGTAAAGTAAGACAACATTGTTGACCTTGTTGACTCGCTCTACTTTAGCTAACCATGAGCAGTCATCTGTCGTACTGTCAATACCTTACACATTTTACCACGCAAAAGATTTAAGCCAAGATTGATGTGCTTCATTCCATAAACTGTAATTTTTCAAATTGTTTCCTCAAATCCTGCTTGTTTAGATTTACAAACAAAAACATGTTTACAACACAGCAGTGAATGAAATTTAAGATTTCTACTCACAAAACGCGTCCAATCGATCAAGTGAGTTATGAATACACGCCCAATGCCAAAATAATCCCACAAGGATGTAACCTAATACTCCCCGTTTGACCACGTATTCACTGTCATCTGCCCAAACAGATATGTGGGTCAACCGCCTGTTGCTGGCAACACGGCTTTGCAAAAATGGACACATTTGCTTACAGTAACCCAGTAAGTGTTATCCACAAGTAGTTCCTTTGTACATAATCCATCAATGACGGGCCTGTCAACGAACAAATCGCCTGTGACAAGTGTTGTTAAAAGGCCCCCACCCCAGCCAGTGTGCCCGATGTCAAACATTGCCGCAGGCTTTGTGAATGTGAGAGCAGCTACAAGCCTTTCCCGACTTTGTTTTGGCACCGACTTCAGTTGACTGACTATAAATTCACTTCCGTGCGACGTCACCTCATTGCGACTGTAAGTGTAAGGAGTGGTTGGAGTAAAGAGAGAGTGGTTTGCCAGCAATCAACTCCTAATGAAATTTATCGTGCATACTTCATCAATGCGGGCTGCCTAATAAATAATCGTTTATCTGGGTTGGGTTTGAGGATTTTTGCATTGTCTTCTCATTCCCTGTGTGTGGCTTTGTGTTTGAGTTTTTTTTCCGCCTTTGAACCACACATGAACACAGCCATTGCGGTCGAATGTGGGGCAGGGGAACAGAGGATGCTCGTCGACGTGTTGCTAACCCCACATTGACGCAGCCTCGTATCGTGATTAACTTCCCGCTTTTCGACGTGAACACAGGGAAAGTCGTGTGCTGTTAATATTACATGAGAACAAACGTAGCGAAGAAGTTGCCTTACGTGCTCGCAAGAAAGGAAAACGGCAGAGGGACCACAGCGAGGGATCTTTTTAAGTGATGAAAATTCTTGTTGAAATATTTACACTTTATTATGATTCGCGTAAGAAAGAAAAGTTTTCACGCCTCTTCCGCCTTCCATCTCACAGTCTGACAAATTCGCAAAGTTTTGACAGTTTTATTCATCGAGCGGGGGAGGATGCTCAGTCAGACATTTCCTGACAGCGACAAATGTACGCCGAGCACATCCATATGCATGGCTGTGCGGGATGCATGATGTAATGGGACAAGTTTAAATCGTGTCTGTGTGAAGTTGTACATACTGGGTTTTGCAACCCATGCGGGGTACTGTGAAATTTGGCTAATTACGCAGCGCACACAAGTTTCTTGGCGAAGCACCAGAATAAACTATCCAAGTGGTGAGTGGTTCAAATTAATGTTCTCCTGGCAGGGTATCACTCAATGTAGAAAGTTACTTATCTTATTATTGTTGTTCGGTGGTTTAGTTGTGATGCATCAAGGAAAGGGGTGTACATTTCTAGGGGCTGCCACTAAGATTTAGTTTCAACAAGAAAATAAAAGCCACGGATGGGTGTTATTCGCTTTTCTGACCAAATATATGGCCCCTTAATAGAATTTCTAATAATTTCAACTGTATGGTCTGCAGTTTGGGTTCGTTAAGAACTGTTTCATTTAGGTATGTACTGGCTTTTAAGATGGCCTCTGCGCTTAGTTTAATTTGAAGCATTTATTTCCATTTACGTAATTAATTATCAGGCCTGTGATTCCAGGAGGGCTTGAGTTCATCTAGGGGCATAGCCGTCATGCGTCGGATATAACTTAATGGTACCTTGGAGATAATTATTACTTGGATTTCCTCTCCTTGTCTAATCAGGAAAAACCTACTTTCACCTTCTTCGCAAACAAGACTATGTATAGTATCGTCAACATGATCATCATCATAATTTTCTGCCTCGCATGGTTCACTTAAAATGTAGCGCGGGTAAACCACGCACTAGATATGTCCAGACCACTCGATCCTCCGCCGTAGACTCTAGGATTAATGCCCAAGCACAACCAATCGAGTTCATGGACTTGGTGCAACCACATGATCCTGGGTGAGCCACGAAGTTGCCTTCCTAATGGAGTCGCTTTTAAGACACGCCTCGGAAAGGGTGATAATGGGAACATTCGTGCCAAGTGGCTTAACCACCAGAGTACCATATTGCTCGCCATCCCCTCCTGCTCGAGATTTCCCGCTTACTGCCGTGTTCCTCACCCATCCCGGCGAGAAGCTCCCACAACAGCACGCAGAAATCCCATGTTGGCAGCTTCACTCCTAGAGTGCACTGAAGAGGCATTCTGTAAGTTACCAAAACCTGGAAAAAAAATTGGAGCTCCGTCTGCGAAGATTGGAGGATAGATGACTTACCCGCAATTCTCGCAATGTGAGACGTTCCTCAATTCGAATGCGCTGCAACATCCAATATAATGAAAGGAAGAGGTAACAAGACGCATCCTAAGCGAAGTCAAACAACCACTGTGAAAGGTGTTGATTTATCACAGTTAACCCCAACTCAGCTACTGCTGTTTGTGAGTGGCCCTCAAAAGAAAATCTCATGTTTCATCCACACAACACAGAGTTTATCTCGCGGAATTCGGTCGTGTGACTTCTCCAAATCTACCAAACAGCTTTAAATTAGGTTGCCTTCTCGAGTTGTGCCTCTGCGCGGACGAAAGACCACTGTTCCAGAGCGCACCCCTAACACCTTAGTGTAGACTTTGCGGGGGATACTTAAAAGAATATACTAAAAATATACTAAAAAATACTAAAAAAAATATGAGCCTATAGTCGGAGCAATATCTTTTGTCCCCCTTTTGAAAAGAGGAATAATCACCCTTGCTAATCGCTAGATGTCACGAAGCGCGCCCATGCCATCTGAGAAGACACCTGGCACAAGAGACTCAGAAAACTTCATCTTTACCTATTGCCTTAAACATTTCTGGCCGGATTTCGTCCACACCTACCGATCGGTAAACTTTTTGCGATTCATTCACCAGAATGAATTCGTCCACCGTCCTACTGCAGAGTATGAGTCTGTCACCCTCAGTAGCCTCTTCTCGATTGAAGAGCTTCGAATAGTGTTGTGGAATGCAACACAATAGCATTTGATGATATAGAATTTCACCACATTTTGAGATCACTTTCCAGCACAGTGATACTCTTCGAAAGAGTTTACAAGCCAAAATAAAGTTTATGAAACACGTTTGTAACCCTTGGAAAAAAAGATCAAAAGAAGAAGAACTTTAATAGGAGGGAGCAATAATCTTGTTACCAGATACGCAGAAATTCACCTAGCACGAAAATCATACCCAACCAGGCCCTTATAGTAGCAAAACTGGTGAGATAGATCTGAGCTACGTTTAGTATTTCCCTTAAAAAATAGCATCTTTGACTGATTTAATGTTTGTAGAGCTAAAGCCCATAAATGGATTGAGCAGTTCACAGAAAAAAATACATCACAAGTCATGTATGATATGATAAATAGACATTTATTCTTGGTTCTTGTTCGAATTTCGCTAACGTATCGCACGTTCCTTGTTTAGTGACGAAAGGGTGGAAATCAAGAAATTTGTCTTGGAAAATAAAGTGGAGCTAATCCTGCAGGAAATCTGGGCCGTGGGGTTGTGGGTATGTGCGTCCACCCCAACCTCGACGTCGTAGGTTCGATTCCTGCTTTGGGCGACAAAAATACTTTTTACGGCCCCACCTCTTTCGAGTCACTGACAATGCTTAAAGAATATTTCCGGTCTAGAAAAAGCTGAGAGTTGCTGAGAAGCTAGGCCCTGGCCCTCTATGGGCTGTAGCGCAACCCATGTTGTTATTATATTCCTGCTGGAAAGCTCAGCATTCGTTCATTACAACTCCACTTACATGTAAAGTGCATTGAACGGGCTTCCTAAAAATTACTTATAACTTCTTATTTGTCCACCTTAACCTTCATCCTAGCATCTCGTCACAAGCCTTTCTAATGCGCGCTGGAATTCCGTCTGGGAGGATAACCAAATCATCTGCAAAGAGGGGGAGATTTGCCCTTCACTCTAACAATGTGAAACAGTACTCATATCGGCTGGAACATCCAATCCATATTTTCTCTAAACATAAAAATCTTTATTTCTTTGTTTGCTTGTCTTTCTTCTTCTTTGTGTGGAACTACAGTCCGGGGTGGACCTGGGCTTCAACCAACAAGCCTGTCCAAACAGCGTTTGCTTGTCCTTAACGGACTCTTAAATGGTAATAGGTAGAGCACTGATGCCCTTTGCACCTTTGTGCAGAATTGTCTGGATTTTTTTATATATTTTTTTTAATGTGTCGAAAGGCGCGCAGTTGCTATTTTACTAAAAACTTTTATTTTGAAAAAAAAAACGTTTTTTTGATTTTTAAACATGCGCCGGAAAAAAAATTGTTGGTTTTTTTTAAGTCGTTGTCTAAACTGAGTTTGCTTCATTTTTACTTTCGGAACGACATAATGGACGACCATAACCAACCCTTGAAATTGGAAAACTGCCTCTCGCCACAAGCAATATTTCCGAGCTGAAAATTGAACCTCTATAGAACGAAAGATACCTTGTCATGCGTTTCATTCTAATTGGATGAGTCTTCTCGTTGAGATCATTTACAGCATATATTTGTAGATTCATCAAATATATGATACGTATGACATTTCCGAACATTATTAACGAAATGCATGATGAATCATTGATGTGTCATTTCCATCGAAACCGATATGCTATGGGTGGTTTTAATTTTCCGCCTGATGAATTGTATAAAAAGCATGCATGCAGCTTGAGTATGAGGTAAGGATAAAATCTGTCATTTGAAACAATTCATGAGATTTACGCTCCAATGAAGTTGCTCTTACCATGGCGTTGATTGCAGCCTCAGTTCATTCGATGGATATTTTTGGTTGCATAAATCTGAATTGTGGTACGGTCCTTTCTGTATTCGTTAAAATACTTCCTGATGCACATTTTCGAACCAATGGATTTGGTCAGATGGTTGGAATATTTCCTGTTCATCTCACGTTAAAAATTGTACATTTTCATCATTACTGACTCTTTACATTCCCAGAGTATGTTCGATTAAAGCAGTGAGACGTCACTTGTTATGTAAAATAAATACAAATGAGTTTTGTTCTATTGTTGAAATATATTCAACGTCGCGTTCACTGGCAAGAATATTTAGCTGCCAGCCGTCAGCACGAAAGGATCTATCTTCTACAAGTCAGTTAGACTTTCGGGTTACGCGGATGACATCGACGACATGGGGGCATGGGCTTATGTTTACTGAGGATAGTTGCTGACTTCACTTGACTTGGTAGGATGCCAGCACTATCCGCGCGTGTACATAAATGGTGTTCACATACAGCCTCCTTTGGATAGCCATGACAACAACCGATATGTGGTGAACTAATGTGTGCAGCGACTCCAATCTGCCCGAGGCTAAACTAATGGACATAGCCTACCAGTTGTACGTTTTGTTTGAGGATTAATCACCTCAGTAAGTAAAAAGTCATGGTTATTAAAGCAACACTATTGTAGCAGCAATCTTACTATATGGGGCCGTGGTTCGGTGGAAAGCTTTGGAAAAAGAAAACTATTCACCGAGACAAAGTTTGAAAGGCTACAATGCTTCAAGTGCATTGAAATAACAGGAGCTCTAAGAACAACATGTATAGTATCATTTAACATGCTCTTACACCTGTCTCCCATTAGCCTATTTGTCACAGGCACAGCGGCTAGAACTTTTGCGCACAGTAACTTTATAAATATGAAATAAAAATAAAATATTAATATTATTAACAGCAGTCGACAGTAATGTCGTCATAATAATTTCTACTGGAGAATACTGGTCAGTACCCATAGCTAAGTCGGATAACTCAGTTAACGTATATACGGACAGCTCCAAATCAGCAAGAAGGTGTCGGTGATGGGACGTATAATGTGTGGCGAAATGTTAAAACCTGCTTCAAACTGAACGAAAATAGCTGTCTTTCAGCCAGAGCAGGTGCCCATACAGAGAGCTGCGGAATGTATGTTAGCTCGGCGACACTTAAAGCACTAATACGATAAAGCCAAAAATGGTCAATTGCTTCAACGCACTGCAGGACCACTGTGGGGTCCTGGACATATACATGGGAATTTCGTGGAATGAAAATGCTGACGAACTACTTAAGGGCGGTGTTACAATGTTGTCTGACAGGTAAATTAAGCATCACAACTCCGATACACTTTGTCTTTCAATGAACTTGACAACAAACTACTGCTACCAGCAGACAATACTTAGAAGCGCGCTAATACATGCCTCAAAGCCAACATTTTCTGGCCCGAATGCAACAGCGCCAAAAAGCAACTTAATAATCTCGCTACCAAGAATTAAATGCAGTTAACTATTGAGACCATTACAGATCACTGCCAGATGGGCCACCATCCTCTCAGACTAGGCTTGATCTACAAACCCACAGACGCAGAGGTGGTTCAAACTCTGGAGCATCTTCTTTGTTTCTGCCCAGCCTCAGCCAAAACGCGTTTCAGAACTCCCATTCATTAATTTTAATGATGCTACAGAGGACTTCAACAAGGCTTACTCTGTGGTAGCACTATGGACAAGAAGATCGATGTGATGCTAAGCCGCCACCTCCTAACCTAGCCTAAGATTGTCAAGCTGAGTGCTAAAATACAAAAAAGTGATTCATAAAAAACTATATACTCTACCTTAGCGTATAATTTACCCCTTTTTGCCACTACAAAAAATAATGAAACCTTTTTGTTTTACTTGTCCATTTCCAGAACAAAAAAGTGGGATACAATGTAACTAAGACCGGTTCTGCACGGGTTGCCAAGAGTGCATATTTCTTTACCTCGAGGTCCAACTACTCCCGCAATATTACTACCAGAAATAAATGAGTAAAGATAAATTCATCGTCGGCCATTTGTTCACCTAGTACAAAAAAGAGTGGGATGTTAAACGTATTATTGGTTGCATAGAAATATAATGTCACCTGTTATTTAAAGGCAGGTGAAAAAAAAGATACGCTGTGTTCGTTTGTTTGCCCCTTCTCAATGTAAAATATTTAACCAATAAATTTGAAAAATGTAGAGTACCAAGCAAGATGAACTCCAGAAGACTCCCAGAAGGGGATCAGCTGGTCTTAAGAGCTCACACGTATTCAAAGACACGGGCCGAAAATTGTATAGAATACACTGTCCGATGAAATCAAGGGGGCAAGAGAGGAAGAAGATGGATATCTGTTAACTTATTTATTGCTGCTACTATTCCTACTCCTCCTGCAATCTGTGTCTGGAAAATAATTCTGCCTAAACGCGAGCGGAAATATCGATACTCACGCCAAGATTGAAAATCATACGCTCAACTGAAGAACAATAAGCTAGTTTTAATGAACAGAAAACAGTTGTTTAACGATTTTTTAGGCTCGCATGCAAACTTCTGTCCACTTTGAAACAATATCCAGCTCTAAATCAAAAACCTGTCAATTAAACTTCGAGAATTAAACATTTGACACAGATATGACTTGGATGAACCCATATTGTGAACAAAAGCACTTCGCAAACAATCAGTCTTAAAAAATTAACCTTAGGCCTTAGCTAAACGAAGGCAGTTTAACACAATTGGTGTGAGTCAAATTCATTCAAATTGCCTTAGGCCTAATGTGGTATAAGATTTATGGGAAGATTTTTCAAAAGTTAGATGCAAAGTTAATAATTTACATCGCGGATGATGGGAACACTTTTGAAGGAGAAACTTCGTAGACTGTGGTTTACGGCAATTAAGGCTATTTTTTATAATTTGAACCTACTTGAATTATGTATGATTTAATCAGAATGAAGGTCTAATAAGAAACAGTTCTTTAAAGGAAATCATCACGGCTAAGGAAACAGAAATTTCCGGAAATACGTTGGCGTTTCGTATCAACCTAAAAAATAATAAAAATACACACTATTTCCCGAAGCTACAGATACAGTTCATTCCAGCTGATTAAATAAAAATTTGTAACAGCTTCAGTATGGACAGTGAGAAAGTGAACCCAACTTGGAGAACATACATAATTATTAAATACATCTTTTCCTCTCAGCTTGCACATGCAACAAAATTTGGTGCACTTATAACTTAACTAGATGTATTCATGTGGGGCATGATGATTCTCAATTTTTCCAAAAATATCAATGTGGTGACATACAATTAAAATCATTTCAATATGATATGTTGAGCTGCAATGTCATTCGTCATTCGACGAAAGAGGCAGTGGATTGTTCACACTACAAAAGGGTGGCAGCTGCATAGCTAACCAAGCACCCCTTAGTACAGAACGGCAGATGACCTGGCGGCTCGAAGAAAACTTGGAAAGTGAAGCTGGTCAGAAAAAGCTGGAACGAGTTGAAGTACATTACGAGAAATATAACACTAACACGACATTACGAGAAATATACACGCGTAGTTGGCCCACAAGTGGATTCAGGCACTAGAGTAGAAAGAAGAAGATGGGACAGGTTAAAACGATTGGTTTTAGTTAGGCCAGCATAGGTCACTCGGATTGAATTACCCCTATGCCTGGCGAACAAGTTGACGTTGATAACAAAGCGGCCTACACAAGCATGGCTTATTGTGTTCACTCAGGTTGTTCGCAAAGCACAACCACTATCCAGGACTGCACGACCAGGGGAATTGATGTGAAGTCAGTGGTGACAACTATGAGGGTCCTGAGTGCAACTCTGCTAAATCAGACCAAACAGAATTATAATCAAAGGTGAAGGACTGGCCGCTTTATGGCAGTTGGGGCCATTTTAGACATTGGGTGGTGTGAATAAAAACTGAGTATGAGCATTTCCTCAGAATTTTGGAGGAAATGCTCCATCTGGCGTGAATAAAAATGTATTTCGTTAAGTTTAACGAATCCTCTCCGCTCACATATTTTCACAGTTGAGTATTACTTCAGTTTTGGTGTGAATAAAGATGGAATGTATTCAGATATCAATCGTTGAAGTTGAGTGTGCATATGAGGTGACTCAAGAGACAAAAAAGTAAAAAAACAATAAAAATAATGGAAATTACTGCGTTGGAGGAGGAATATTTTGACGGATTAAGCCTTATTCCTTAAACAAAAAAAATCTGGAATGGGCGATGGCGATTTCATCAGGTGTTAACAACTGTATCCGCGTTTGCTGGAAAAAAGCCAAACCGATTCAGGTACTCATCGCCATGTAAATAAGGCTTTAATATTGCAATTTGAGTACAATCTAAAGCGCCAATTTCACCTCTCGCAATTCCTCGATCGAAGAAGGAAATTTCATCCACAGATCCCCCTTTGCACATATAGCAACACACTTGCCAAACTGTTTTTGGTACAGTGGTGTAATGAACCCCAAAGTCCTCTCCAACTCCAACTTGGAAACCCGGGTCACCAATGTATCGAAGGAATATTTTCATCTTCTCCATGCTTGGTATTGCACCACGGACTGATTGGTTAACCATTCCATGTTGCGAAACTCGAATCTGTAATGTTTCTTGAAATTATCCCCTGTGTCCCCGAAACGCCGTGAATTATATTGTTTTATTTTTCGCGTTTCTATATTTAAAAACATGATTGAAAATGAATAATTCGCATGTGTTTGCGTTTGTTAATTGAATTTGAAGAATGTTGACGAATAAATTTGCCAGCTCTCCAGCAGAGTTTTTAAACGTCAAATTGAGGATAAGAACCTGCTTTGAGGAACATTTTTATTCACACCAAATTGAGCATTTCCTTTGACGAACATACTCGACTCAAGTGTTTTTACTCCGAGTGTTTTCTCAGTTTTTATTCACACCACCCATTATCTTTGGGAGGAGGTAGGCTACAATTCTGCATAAAAGTTACTAGTGGTTTAAACGCTGACTTAGTAATACACCTAGCTTGTTCGTCGGCATTACGTGGTGTGTCACAATCTAAAAAAAAACGACTGGGAATAGATTCTGACGAATTAGAGTCGGTGGCGGAGGATCTTTAGACCGTACTTCAGTGATAATTTGGGTCAGAAAATGATGATGAGGATTACATTGTCTAGAGACTCGATTGAGGCCTGATTATACCAATTGACAGCGATGTCCTCTATGCAGTGTTCTTTGAACAGTACAGTGCGTCCTTATTACTTTTCTCTCTGCCTGAAAAACGCTACAGTAGTTGAGTAGATGTAAGAAAAGAACAATGTTAAAGTCTTTGGAGTAGACGCCTACACCTCTCCGATTATATTCATAATTGTAAAGGGATGCCCATGACAAATCTGAAATTAAAAGTAACCAAAAAGATTCCTTTTGCATTTCCCGATAAACAGGTACACATATATTTTAATTTGAATCCTATATAAAATACTCTTCTTGCATTCGATCCAATTTTAGTTTTCACATCACCGGTTTGCAACAACATTTACATAACTCTCGCCGTAATTAGATGTTTGAACTGGACTAATTCCAGCTGCTGCACAGTTCTGTAGTTCATCAATAACGATGTTGATTTGAATTTCACATCAAAATGTTATATCATTTTCCCATGCCACGCCGGGAGTGACTTATGGTCAACATAACATACTAAGCAAACCGTTGATTGGTGTACCTTACCGGTTGGGATAATTATGTCATTTCTGAAATTATGGTGTGTAGGCATTGATTACTGGACATTCATTCCCCGTGTTTGTTCAAAAATAGTTTCACTACATTATTAGTTGAAATTATTGAGTGGCTGTGGCCGCAAACATTTGCAATATGATATTAACACTGCCACAGGATGGATAGTGCAGTCATTTTAATTTTACGCCAAACCCAACAAGACGAACTGTTTTGAAGGATTATTCAAATATTTTCATTTCAATGTGCTCAAGTCGTGACATGGATGTCAATAATTGGCAATACTGGAGATTTGAACATTTTTGAATAGACTGCAATAATAATAATAATAACACGGGTGGCATTACAGCTGATCAGGGACAGGGCCTAGCTTCTAAACAACCACTAGTATTGTTCTCTCACGAGTGGATAGGACCTACAATTTTATACCGACTCCTAACGGCCAAGTTTGAGAATCTTTTTCCATACGTTAGGCTTTGAGCATTGTCACTGTGTGCCTCGATAGAGGTGCGGCCTTAATTTTATTTTTGTCACACAGAACAGGAATCAAACCTACGACGTACATTCCGACAACGCCACGAACCACTAAGACTCCAATAAACAATGGTTAATTATTCTTCAAAATCTTCTCTGCCGTTCTGTGTGAGCGCCCATTCGTCAACAACCTGATAGGTCCTTATCAGTGCGGTTTCAGGCCTGGGAAGTCCACTATCGATCAAATTTTCACATTACGGCAGATCCTCGAAAAAACCCAAGAGATGCAGATCGACACCCACCACCTATTTGTCGACTTTAAGGCCACATATGACAGCGTGCATAGAGACGAGCTATACAACGCCATGTCTAGTTTTGACATCTCTGCCAAACTCGTCAGATTGTTCAGGATGACGATGGAGAACTCTCGCTGCTCCATCAAGGTCGGTAACGAACTCACCGAGACCTTCAATGTCAAAAAAGGTTTTAGGCAAGGCGACGCGCTGTCATGTGACTTCTTTAACATCGTGTTGGAGAAGATCGTGCGAAACTCACACGCTAACACTAGAGGCACGATCTTCCAGAAGTCCGTTCAACTGCTAGCATACGCGGACGATATTGACGTGATTGGCCGAACTCAGCGAGCCGTCAATGAAGCGTTTGCTTGTATTGAGACGGAGGCGGCAAAAATGGGTTTAGCGGTGAATGAGGGCAAAACAAAGTATATGCTGTCATCAAGAAAGGACACACAACATCGACGAATCGGTCAGAACGTCACCATAGGCAGCTACAACTTCGAGGTAGTGAAGGACTTCGTCTACCTTGGCTCCCAAGTAAATAGTGCGAACAACATCAGTACTGAGATTAAACGCAGAATAACTCTTGCCAACCGCTGTTTCTTTGGGCTCAAGAGGCAATTGAGTAGTCGAGCCCTCTCTCGAAAGACCAAGCTCACCTTATATAAGACCTTGATCATCCCTGTCCTGCTGTATGGCGCGGAAGCTTGGACTATCTCAAGAGCGGATGAAGACGCACTTGGTCTCTTCGAGAGAAAAGTTCTGCGTTCAATCTTCGGTCCTGTTTGCGTTGAAGGTTCTTGGAGAAGGAGATTCAACCACGAACTGTACGGGCTGTACAGCGACATGAGTCTAGTCAGGCGTCTACGGATTCAACGCCTAAGATGGCTAGGCCATGTAGAGCGCATGGACAACACTGCTCCAGCCCGAAGAGTCTTCGACTCCGAGCCAGTGGGACAACGCAATAGAGGACGACCACGAACCCGATGGCGCACTCCAGTGGAAAAAAACCTCAACCAACTTGGAGTGCGAAATTGGAGGCAGCTGGCTAAAGAACGTGCCAGCTGGAGAGGATTGTTGACCGAGGCCCAGGTTCACCCCGGACTGTAGCGCCACAAGAAGAAGAAGAAGAATTATTCTTCAAAAGAGTACCACTTATGAGATCTTGCGTACTTTGCTAGTTGAGGCACCTTTTACCACTCGGAGGCATAGGACGTCAACCACGAATGATTACAATCTGGTTCGCATTTCTACAGCGCATCTTTCTATCTGTTCTGTCCAACTCATTCCTACATAGCTTGATTCATCTTCAACTGTTCTGCGCCACGTTTGCCTTGGGCGTCATGCTATTCTCTCTGCCTGGGTGGAGTTGTTTTCATATCGTGTGTCCCTTTTCCCCACTTTCCAGTTTGTATTGATATGTTAACAGATTCTTGACACGCACAATTACTAATTTCATATACTGTTCTATCAAAAAAATGTAATGTTGTTTCTTAAACACCTGCTTGCGAGTCAAGGTGTTTAAGGTAATGATAGTCCACCGAAATTCCCGTTTTTCAATGCTGCACATAGCAAACAAACAAAAAAATAAGGGCTAGTTCACAACAAATGTTCCCTATGGAGACATTCGTTTCTTGACGCCCACTTCATACCGGTATACCTGGTACTGCGGATAACAAGCAGACACAATAGTGGTAACAGTATGTACTCCTGAACAGCTTAGTACCTCAAATTCATCTCACTACATACTATTGTACAAGATGTGACAGCATTCCAATCGTACTAGTCTAAGAGCGGTCTTTTTAAACGATCTTCATGTGTTAATGTATACAAGAAAAATATAATCCTAGCTTAATTTATTTTGAAAGATGCAAAAAACACATCTATGCGTCTCAATTGATGGTCCATCCGGGTGTCATCTGTGTCAAAAGGAAATGGTGGAAATGGTAGCCTGTCAATGTTATATCGCGGCCTAACAGCAAAATTATCGTAAGCGAAATATACAGCAAAAATAATTAATAGTTTACTCGATCGCGCGTCTTTCTGCATCACTGTTTTTTTAATAAATAATTGCTATCATAAAATACAGAGAAAGCTGAATTTATCGTAAACATCGTTTACATATTTTTTAAGTACAGGCATAAAAAACGACATTCTCATGCCTTGTGCACAAAAATAATCCCATTACATACGACAATCTGATGTTTGAATGACTATTACAAGAACTATTCGCATTTAACTTTTTTTCTTAAAAGAAAAGGGAAACATATTTAATTTTTTAATGCTAACAACATCTTATTTGTGTTAGGTACAGAACACCCCTGTCTCGCTACACTAAATAGAAACAATTTCCTCAATTATTCCAATTCTCAAAACTATTTCGGTTGTGATAGAGAAAGGCTAATACCTTCCCAAATATATTCATCGTATGCAATCCCTCTCTAATGACCTGTCCACTTAATTAATGAATTATTATCAGTGGTATTGTTTTGCAATGGTTAATGAAATCTCTTAAACTATACACTTTTTGAAATTGAAAGTAGAAACGGCCTTCATCTGAACTAAATTAAAATACTTAAGTACCCAGAAAATAGAGCAACAAAAACATTTGATGTCGTTTGAGTGTTTGGTTTTGGAATTTTGCTGCTTTTTGAAAATCGTTTTAATGTCGTCAACGATTATGTTCGAATACTTGTTCCATACCCAAATTTATATCAGATTGTTGCCAGAGCACATGAAAGGAGCTAGTTAGTGATGTTGACTTTAGTAGATGCAATTGATACGTATTCGAAACAATATTTATATTGCATGGACCTGTTTATAGGTGTGGAGTAACATTTCGGTAAATTGCGAATCTGGCCAAACAGCTAGATATGGCATAATCTCGTCGTTTCGGTTGGAATCTGCTATCTTCCAATGCTTGAATTTCAATCATTAATATAAAATATAAAATAAAACTGCATGGGGCAGTATAGTATTTGAGCTCTATCTCATGTTGTTCACTAAACTTCCTCACTAAACAAAGCCTACGAACCCTCGAGGATAGGAGCCTAAGATATCGCTGTCCTCCATCGTCGATGGATGCTACCAATCATAAGTACAAGCTCTCTTACATCCGCGATGACTTCGACTCTATATCGGAGGCTCGGTCTTACGGTTCGAACCAGGAGGCTCAGATTCGAAAACCCTCTTAGCAGCATGCAATCGGTGTGGCCGAGCTCGACTGATATCTGCCTTCCGGCTGCATTCACACCTTGGTACAGTTTGTAGAGTTCTCGGCTGAGTCTTGTCCTCCATTCGCCTCCCTAGCAGACGGCACCATATATACGGCGTAGAATTTTTCTTTCGAAGGCATCAAGAATTGGCTATGCAGTTTGGTTCAGTGTGTGTTTAGTGTTTAGCTTTCCAGCTCAGAGTTTAAAAAAGCGTGATTTTGGTCCTTCGAGTCAGGAGCTTCGAGCCCAGTTGCCTTGAAAATCCAAAGTAGCATCGGTTGCCAAGGGTTATTCTACCTCGTTTCTCCACTAAGAGGTCTTGGAGTTAACGTTCGCCTCGAGGTAGACCAACACCTTCACTACCTCAAAATTGTAGCTGTCGATTGTAAGGTTATAGCGTTTTAGCGTCGACGGATAGCTTTTTGCTCGACAGCAGACAACATTTTCGCAGTTCGCAGTAATAAACGTCTATCCGAAAGAACTTCACCAGTTAATGAGTGTAAAGTGTTCTTATCTACATTCCAGGACCGCAATTCGTTGTTTTTTTTTCTGCTTCCAAACTCTTTGCTTTTCCATAACAAGTAGGTTTTATTTATGTGTGAATGCTGTTAGTCATCTGTACAAGAAAATATTATCTAACACCAAATTTACACATTGAGTCTTTCCACATTGCTCGTGATAGAAGTTGTAACCTCGTTAGACTGGAATATGATAAAAACAATATTCACCATGGAAGAGGAGTTAAAAAAAACAGAGAATTTATGTTTGCTCATCACGACTTGCATCTATCCTGAGTCAGAAGATACAACGTGGACACTAACCACACTCTGGGATGGTAACTGACTACATTTCTGTGAAATCATCATTAAATCTCAGCGAATGTGTACTAACGTAAGTTCTAGTATTCGTTGTCAAAGAAATTTCAAATTTCAGAACAATGCTACCTTTACTGTATGTGATTCTTTCCAAAGGAACCAACTACCTGATGGCTTTAGAATCCTTCTACAAGTTATTATTTAAAGATGCTGAAGAAGTTTTTTCTTACCCAGAACTGCGCCTTAGAAGGATTTGGGAGAAGCATTCCCAAACCAGTTAATTTTCATTTGCAGCGGCGCTACTTGCAGCTGGCTCTAAAGGTTACTTGACCTGACTGCACCAGACTATTTTTATGGCGTTTTGTCAAGCAAGAGGTGTACTAAGAAGCTTGTCTAAATTGAAGCAATCCATAGCAATTGCGGCGATCCTGACTTCAACCCTTTAGGCCGCAAAATAAAAGTCACGCCATCTCTGAGCAAACCGCACGATTTAAGTTATATAAAATAAAATAGAGTTCTCTATCGAGTAAAAAAATATATGTTATGCATTGATTACACAAAAAAGTTATTTGAGTTTCTTTTTGTAGCACAATTGGTGCACAACCCTGTATTCTTAATTGATGTCTTATCTAAGACTATCTACTTCCAATAGGGCTCATCGATTGCTTCATAAGTCCTGCACGCGATGTAAATTCAATAGTTCCGCCTAAAAAACTTTAAAAACAGTTTCCTAGCCCCATCATTAAATTTACTGTACCTATTTTTCAACTTAAAGGCCATGTCAATGGCAAATTAAATTGTTAAGTAAGCCACATTAACAGAGAATTCAAGGTCAGAACGGAAAACAATGCTGTTTGACAAATTGGTGAATTAAAAAGATTCCAATTTGTATTGGCTGAAGTGGACCGAGCTGTCATTTAATAGGTGAAAATATTTTTTGTTATTTTTTGTATCGATCGATGTTGTGGAAATTCATTATGTATTCATGGAATTACCGCACGAGAGTGGCAGTTGCAGTTTATACCAGGTTTTTTTCTCATGACCGCTTGTAGTTATGCGTGAAATGACGGCTATTTCATGAATGGAACGACATATCGATTCAAGCAATTTAATTTTGTTTTAATGAATTATATTATATTCTCGGAATAATGTCGTTGGTTTGTGTGGGTCCGAAAGCCGGCGAAATTCTTAGCATTGTCCACTCAGTAGTGGAGTGTACATGAGGGAGTACTTTGAACGGTTTCAGACATGGCACTCAATGAATATTCAAATAATCGTGAGTAAACAAGGCGCACGTCTGTGTGAAAGCAGAAAGGATTCTTTGTCTTGGTTTTCACTTATTTATGTCTTCACTTTTTAATAACAGAAGCATAGCACGAAAATGGGAAAAAACATTTGTCTGCTCGGTGAAGTTTAAGTGAAATTCCCCATTCTGCCTTTTTTGAGTTAGCATTGGCTCCTAAGACTCCATATATCCATTCGTGAATTTTTAAGCATAATTTCCCGTCCTTTTTGGGACAACACATCACGACTCTTCACCATGTATCGCGTTGTAATCATCCGCAGGAGTTCTCCTCATCTTCCTCTCCGCTAATCCGTTTACTCATCCCTTTTAAGATTATTTGATTATGAGATTTTCTCCTACTTCACCAGAAAAAGATTTAATTTCCTGTCCTCTGTGCACCAACAACAGACAAAAAAAGAAGTAATATTTGGTATTGCTCGGGGCTGTGTCGTCTATGCGAACTGAGTTATGTTTTTACAGCCAAGGTGGCGTCATTGGGTGGATGTGTGTGTTCGTGTGCATTTGCATTTCAAATTTATAACAGCAGTAACCTTAGCTCCTCCGCCAATGAAAGCAAGATTCTGCTCGATATTTTGCAGTGTTGCTTTGAATACCGTTCGGGAATTTTGTTTTGTTTTCTCCCTCCGCAAGCACACGGTGGTACGTTCGTGCTGTTCCCCTGCTCTCAAGGCTGAAACAACACACCTGTTCGGCATAGTTTACGTTAGTGGAGGCGGTAATTGATTCGACTCTAGCCGCCTCACTATTATATATTCCATTGGCATTGTGATGCCATAACAATGCGTCCTCTTATGTGGTGTTTTCCCATTATTAGATTCAACGTCGTAATTTCGGTTCGTATTTTGACAATGAAGTCTACCGTCAATTTGACAATGCTGTTGTGAGGGGCTTCGTTGCAAGACTGGTTGGTCGTTGTGGGTTGGGGTAGTATTTTGAGATTACGGAGTCCGTCATAATTATGCAGCATTGCGCCAATTAAAGACTTTAAGGACTTTATTACATCATTGCATTCATCATCTGCTCCATGCTGAAATATCCGCTTTATTGTTTATTTATTTCTAGGCCTAGTCCTTAGATAGGTACGCTTTGGGTGATGAGCAGAGCTTCGAGAAACTAAGCCTATTGTGGTAGTTATTCCAAGATCTATGAAAATCGGAGAGTGGGCCGCTAATGTCATCGTTAAAACAGATCTGTTCGACTAGACCACTAGAGGAAAACACCTTTACGCACAGCTGGACGAGATTTGAGATTTTCTTTTTATTCTCTTCGCGTTTCAACTCTAGAGCTGATTAAGTTAACCAATTTTTGAACTCCCGAAAAAGTAGACATTTTTCTCTGCCAAACTTGACATATTCAATAAGAATTTTAATTTCTATACTTTGTTCGATCTTTAGTCGTGCTTGCGTTGATGATTTTTGAAGAAGAAGATTAAACCATCAACTGCACGGGCTGTACGGCGACACAAGCCTAGCCGGGCGTCTCTGGACTCAATGCCTTAGATAACTAGAGCATATAGAGCGCATGGACAACACTGCTCCAGCACAAAAAATCTTAGTCTCTGAACCAGTAGGACAACGCAATAGAGAACGCCCACGGGATCCATCGCGCCCACAAGTTTTGAAGAACGTTTTAGCATGTGAAATTAGAGGTAACTGGCTTAAGATCGTTGACCAATCTACGAATAGAAGCTACGTTACGAACTACGAAAATATGGTATGACAAAATCCGAACGGAATCAGAAACTCGGACACAAAGAACTTGTCGAAGAAGAACATTAATTTCATTTCATTCATAGGTATTCAGTGATAGGGAAGTTCACCATCGACCAAATATTCACACTTAGGCAGATCCTGGAAAAGATGCAGATCGACACCCACCACCTTTTTGTCGATTTCAACCGCATATGACAGCGTGCATAGAGACGAGCTGTACAACGCCATGTCTAGCCATGACATTCTTACCAAACTTGTCAGGTTGTGCAGGATGACGAGGGAGAACTCTCGCTGCTCCATCAAGGTCGGTAACGAATTCACCGAGACCTTCAATGTCCAAAAAGGTTTTAGGCATGGCGACACGCTGTGATGTGACTTCTTCAACATCATACTTGAGAAGATCGTTCGAAACTCAAATGTAAACATCCGAGGCATGATATTTTAAAAGTCTGTTGAACTGCTTGCTTACGCGGACGACATTGACGTGATTGGCCGAACTCAGCGAGCCGTCAATGAAGCGTTTGCTTGTATTCAAACGGAGGCGGCAAAAATGGTCTTAGCGGTGAATGAGGGCAAGACAAAGTACAGCTGTCATCACGAAAGGACGCATAACTTTGACGTCTCGGACAGAGCGTCATAATGGGCAGCAGAAACTTTGTGGTATTCAAGGACTTCGTCTACCTAGGCTCTGGGGTAAAGGGTTTGGGCTCAAGAGGCAATTGAGTAACAGAGCCATCTCTCGAAATACCTCATTGACTTTAAATACAACTCTGATCATCCGCTGTTGAAAGCGGATGAAGAAGTTCTTATTTGTTTTGAGCGAAAAGTTCTTTTGTCCTGTTTTCGTTGATGGCGTCTGAAAAAGAAGATTCAACCACGAACTGTACGGGTTGTACAGCGGCATGCACCTAGTTAAGCGACATTTAGAGCTTAAGATGGCTAGGTCATTTAGATCGGATGGACACCACAGCTACGGCCCGAAGAATCTTCTATACCGAGCCATTGGGACAGCGCACTAGAGGACGTCCTCACACGAGATGACGCACACAGGTGGAAAGGACCTCAAACAAATTGGTGTGCGCAGCTGGCGAAAGATCGTGCTGGCCGGAGAGGCATGTTGGTTGAGGCCCAGGTCCACCCCGGACTGTAGCTCCAATTGAAGAAATACTCATTGATGGCAACTTTAGAGAAATTCGTAGCAGATTTTTCATTGTGATTCTACTACGACTGAAATCTGTGTTCGATTTTTCGGCGCTTGAATCAATTACAAACATATTAGAGGTTGCTTACACTTTTGTGGTTTCGTTCCGTACCTTAGATCAGTTGGTTGAATTGGATGCTTCGCTGTGGTAAGAGGCCATGATGTAGGTTCCTTGTCACAGAAGTACTTGCTTGTAGTCCCCCAGCAGACCAAGAAAACTTCAGTAAATGTGGGCTGGCGGTTTATGAGTCTGATTGATTCGGTGTAGTGTGCTTAAACCTACAAAGTATGTAATATGATTAACAACCTTTGTTTACCGGTGAGACTCTGTTGCCTCAACGAAGTGCGATGACTTGGTCTTTCAAAAAATTACGAAGTAACTTCTATGAAAACATGAACAAATCTTATCTCGGAAGCTTGTATTAGCGATCTTATTATATCGGTCATTACCCAAATCAAAGCGGGTTTCAGTAAGCCGGAGTAATATATTTGAAAATGATGAATTTCTGTGTTTCAGTTAACCGAATTTTCCGATAAACCGGAGTCGACTGCAGAACGTATGAATTTCAAAACTAAATTTTTAAAATTTTGTTTAATTTTTTCCATACTTTTCGGCCAAGGACTTAGCACTTCTTTCCTACACGACCAGTAGATACGTACATACTATGCACTGGTACAAGACAAATTAAATTAAATTAAGAAAACGTCTAGTGACGCTATCTTGGCAATTTCCTTCCAACTCTTGTCGTCGTTGTGCTTTGCAGACCGTCGCTGTTGATTCCAAATACAAAAAACTGACCGGTTTCCACAGCATAAGAAACCAATTATTTTGGTGTCAATTCTAGAGTTGGCCACGGTTAGGCTTTTGGGAAAGATGAACACCGTTTTGTGAGCGGTGTCGTTTAACTACACTGATTGATGCATCCCACACACTACAGCTACAAATATACGTCGTTTTCATGCCGTGATAGCATGTACATTTCGCAGGAGGTAATCCTATTCAATCTATGGTATTCTTGGTAAGCCATTGTAGCTCAGCATCTGATTCCATGGAAACCATGTTGAATCTATAAAAGGTACACTCTAAAGCATGATATGGATATTCCTAATAATACCTGTTCGTATGCTCATTCGTCCTGGGAAGTAAAACAATCGAACTGTGTTGTCCCAGCAGAACCTCTCGAAACAGCAGTATGGGCTGATTTTTGGATGAAGAGGAATCCAGCTTGAGCTGTGCTGCATCAACCTACAAATTCACCGGAAAAAAATTCAAAGCCTACAATGTCTTTGTACATATTTGTACCGGTGTTGTGATCTAGGAGCTTCGGAATAAAACATTTTTGCATCCAGTTCCAATGCAATTGAGATATTGAAGCAGGCTCAGACTTTCCATGGCACCCCATGGCTCATATGACATGAAAACAGATCCCAGCTGATATAAGCTGATATAAGAGGTACTGGGCAACGTGTAGTTAGTTTTTGATTTTTGATATTCTGACGCATTAATTGTGTTCGATAGCGTTGTTGATGGTTTCACCTGGTTTTAGCAACTCATAATACAGCACCCCCTTCTGGTCCCACTAAATACAGATCATTACCTTCGTGAATATTCGACTTTGCCTTTGATTTGGCTGGTTGGCCGGGTTGGGGTTGTTGTAATGGATCCATTTTTCATCACCAGTAACAATCTGATGTAAAAATTACTTCCTCTTGTGGCGCTTGAGCAGCGTTTCGGAAATGCAAAACGGCCTTTCAACGTATCTCGGCTTGAGTTCATGTAGAATCCAATTTTCTTGCTTTTGAATATATCCAGCTGCTGTTTTGAAATGGCTGCTTCAGTGATTCTGCGAGCTCTTCTTGTGTTTAGTAACAATCTTCATAGAGTAATGCTTTCAGTTCTTCATCGTCAAATTTTTTAGCTGCCCAGGACGTTCACCGTCGTCCAAGCCAAAATCACCACTTTTAAACCGTGCAAGCCACTTTTGACACGTTCGCTCAGCTAGCGCATGTTCACCGTAAGCTTCCACCAAAATACGATAACTTTCAGCAGCATTTTGCATAATGAAGAAGAACTCCCCTCAAAAACACTTTTTCAGACACAAGGTTCGACATATGTGAGTAGAAAAAATATTACTATTGCATACGCTTTAAATAAATGACACATACCGAAATGACTTACAATGATAGTAGCTTTCCAATGCATGTTCCAATGGAATGATACAAGTAACGCCATCTCTTCGCAAACCGCACCATTAAGTTAGAGCCCCAATACATTTACCTAAAGTATTCCCTTTAGAAAAAATGAATTCAAGACCACCTTCTACAAGATACTGGGCTAATGGAGCTGGTGGTTACCACAATTGGACTACGATCAACATTGATTTAACGATGGGGTTAGTCTAACTGACTGTTTGAGAAAAATCACAAATGTATTACATCTATAGAAAGCTTATTTCCAAAATAAATTCTTGAATTGAACTTTTTGCTTTTGCTGTCGATTGCGCATACTGCGACCTGGGAACTTTCTAAGGTTTGATGCTGCAGATGTTTGGTTTAAGTGTGAAGCAATAACGCCTGAAACAAAACTTCACTTTTACATTGGTATTTATGAACCAGTACCAGAAGACATGAATTTGATTCTCAAAAATGCGTAGCTACTCCGAGTTAATAGCGCAGGAGACCGACCACATTCATGAAATTACTAGGGTCAGTGATGCCATGACCCCAGTCTTAGATTTGAACAAATAATAGAAAATTATTATGTATAAAAGAGATGATAGATGACACCAAAAGATGGTAAACAGACTACTCGAAGTCAGAAAGTTGAGTAAGAGCTCGAATTGCAGGACCCAGATGTAACTTACACAAGCATTTGCAAGCTGAACTCTTAGACATAAATGAAACAGGACATTGCATCATGTATAGAAATCTGATAAGTTCAATAATGTCAATACTCCCAGATGGCCAGACAGCACTCAAAGTCTTAAATAGCTTCACATTACATTGAACATTAGTCTAGGGCTGTCTGGAAATCTCACAAGGTACTAAAAATTCAAACTGACAATAAGGTTGTCTCATAAAATTCTGGAATTTTTGAGGCAGGCTTATAAATTTCAAAAAGGCAAATCTCACTATTATCCATGACCTGCATAAGTTGAACGTGCGTGGCTGGAAGCAACTATCACAAGATCGAGCAAGATGGAGAGGCATGTTGGCTGATGACCAGTTTCACCCCGGACTGTAGCTCCAGCCAAAGAAGAAGATTGCAACACATATATATTACCGTCGTGTAGGTAGTATAGGAAAATCACAAGGCCCGCACTTAGTTGCTCAACACTGAAGTGGCTCTTGTTTTTTTCTTTATGTCGAAAAATTACACAATTTAATGGCGACCATTACCCAAAATTTAAGAAAGATAGAAGTTTCACCATTTGTTCGACACGCCCAGAGCCAGACAATGCTGTCTAGTCACCGCCTCACTTGGTTTTCGTTTCAGAGAAATAAGATTTTGTCTCGCTGCAATTGCCTTACACTGAAACAATGAAAACGAAAGTAAAATGTTACTTAAACCATTTAAAACTGAAATGAAATGGGACTTCAAACATTCCACAGACTCCAACGTCTTTAACTTGTTGCCATTCAAAGTGTAATTGAAGCAGAGCAAACATTCGCGACAAACGATACCTTCCTCAAGTCACTCCTTTCTTGCCGGCATTCAATGCGAAACGCCAGTCTCAGTTCTCATCAAATCAAACATAAAACTTAAAGTAAATACGTTGTCGCCGGAGAGGATTAATTAACACCAGTAAGCACCCAACACCGTTCGCTCCTCGTGAATGTTCACTTTAAGACATCCGTCTTACTTTTCGCAGCCGACACTTGACGCCTGAAAATGTTTTGACTGAAATTCATTGCAGGCAATTTCACCCGTTCTCCTCAAGGCTGTCGTGGGAGGATGTTTCGAGTATATCTGTTGCTGGTGAAATAAAACCATTTCACGCATTTTGCGCAAACTAAATTCATTCCATGGAATATTTAAATTCAGTTATGAACATCAAGTCGGTTCGGGGCCGCCCTCGCATAGACAAAGAATGAATTATTCCGTCCCGAATCGCCGCTCATATGTAATTCAGGACACACGCTTTCGGATTTGCGCTCGGACGGGATTTCGCTTTAAACCCAAAGTATGTACATGCTTTGTCATACTCATCTATGTACATATTGGAGAGCTCTTCGGGAGTTCTGCCTAGGACCGCACGGGGCACCACAATTGGCTCCATCCAACTTCCGGTCACAAGTTCAGTGGGGGCGCATACCGCCCCCATTGGAACTACAACTTTCTTGTTTTTCCGCAAATAAAATTGTCTTCGGAATAATAGAATAGGGCATTAAGCATTTTATTCATTCCTTTCATAGCTCACTCTAAATTCATGAATCATAAATTAAACGAGGTCCATCAACTTTGTGGAAGATTGCGCGCATTAAATAAATTGCTGCTGCATAGGCGGGCCTGTGTACTCTCTGTACTTTCGAAAATTTTGTTTTTAAAGTTTCGGTCAGCACATGAAGCGGCGCTACAGCAAGACACACAATTGGCGTTCGGCCGGAGTCAACCTTCGCGAAGAATTGCCTTCAAGATAATTTGCAGTAATTGAAAACGGTCTGCCTAGGCTGATGGGATGACAGGGCAAACATTCGCAACGAAATTCGTGAATGTCACTTTAGATTGTTGGATTTGCGTACAATGGCTGCGCTTGCAATTTACATTTCATTTCAGGAGGCGAGGAAACACGATTTAACATTCCCCCATCACGTATCCTTGGTAGCTGATTGCACGACATCCACGGGAAGTGCCTTTGACCCACTGACTCAGTAACTGATATACACACATCAACTTTCGCCGACAACGACGAACGACGCACCGAGGTGGCATTCTCACTACGAGCTTTCACCACTGATGACTCCGAAAGCTTTTGATTCAAAGCCGCCCTCGGAGATGTGTAGGCACATGCAGCATGGTGGAAACATATTCCCTGCAGTCGCTGACTGAAATTTGAGTCCCTCCGCATTAGCTTACGTGGAGGCGGTTTGAAGAAACCAGAAGGTGAGCTGCGAGCTCCAACATGTTCCTTTCGAGACGTGCAGTGAGTTGCTAAGCATCCTAGCGATGTTGCACCAACCACCGTCACGGGGGGGAGTCTTTGAAACTTTGAGGGGTAATGCAACATGCTTAAGACTCATTTTGTGTCCTCTGAGTATTCTGAGTCCCACCACATCGCACATGGGTCCCCACCGTGTCACCCAGTGTGAGTTTAAAAACGGTTTTGTTATAAAAATGGATATAAAATATTAATGGAAAAGAACGAACGAAAAAAAACAGCAGTAAATTGAGTTATGAATTTTTGTTGGTTGTAAATGAAGTTGGCAAGAACAGAGTCGTAATAAAATTAATAAAGACTTTTAACCAACGATCTTTTAATCTTTTTACATGTTTGCAAAATGCGTAAATACATTCGAGTCGGGCAATTTAAAAATATGTCTACGGTAGGCGTTTAAGCGGCCTCTAAGAGCGTTCGTTAATTTTAGATGGATGTGGCCATGTGCATTGGTATGGCCGCGTTGTCACAGGGTCGGTGTAACGTTTGTGAATGCAAATTGGATAGGGACGTAAAGTTTACGAACCTGCGTGGTCGTAAAGTATTATTAATTAAACATGTGCAGGGAAGGATTGAAGTAATTTCACTTGATGCTATGCCAGCTGTGGCACAGCATTGAAACTTTCCCGCAGTCGTAATGGCGGGTTTATTTTGTTCTACGGATGGTCTTATACATTTTGGGAATTAATATTGTGTTGTCATTGATCAGAATGCTCTGTCAGATAACGAATAATTTCGAACTGTTTTAATCCGTCGATGAAATTCAATTACACTACGTCAAGGGTTTCACAATGCTGCTGGATGGCGCAGTTAGTTGGGTGACCTTGGTTAAAGGGGTCTCCGGCTCGAATCTGCTCTTCCGGTTTTGAAATTATTTCCATACACTATTTGTAGTTGAGGTCAAATTAACGGAACTAAAGGGTGGTTTTCAAAAGCTATAGGAAAGTTAAAAAAGAACACATACAATTCAGAAAAATGCATGAAATCTTTATTTGAATCGATAGTGTGGTCCATATAATTTAATGTTTGAAGATTATTTCATGCAAATGTAGCCCCACAACAAATAGTTTAAAGGCGTTAAATCGCACGATCTAGGCGGCCAATTGACCGGTCCCGAACGTGAAATAAAATGTTCGCCGAACTCGCCACTCAATAAGTCCATTGTTGCGCGTGCTGTGTGGCACGTGGCACCGTCTTGTTGAAACCACTTGTCATGGAAGTCAAGCTCTTGCATTTTGAGCAAAAAAAGTGGGATATCATCTCACGGTAGCGCATCACCATTCACTTCAGTGGGTCGATTAAACTGACCATAAAATGGAAGAAGCGCGCGATGAACTTTCTTAACAGAGCACGCATTTTGATAATAAAATGACATAATTTGCAAGAGTTGTTCGTTTGTAGAACAATTCATGGTTAAATTATAGACCAAACTGAAGATGTTTGACAGTGAAACAAAACAGGAAACGTGAGTCAGCTGTTTAAACTAGTGTTGAAAAAAAAGCTAAAAAATCACCCTTTACATATCACTAGAATTGTCAATCGAATTGTCCAACTTTGAGTATACCAATAGACCAACATGGTCTAAGCATGCTGGCGGTTTCGCTATTACTAACTTAGCCCACCTTGGTCTTGCATACCACTGTGTGCCTTGGTATATTGGTAACCAATGAAATATGTAAGCGGGACATTTTGGGAAAAGAGATGTCTGAAATTGAACGATCTCTAGAAATCTTATGTTTATATACCACCCGTTGATCTAATTTGGAGGACGAAGCTCTGTATTGTTAGATATTGTTTGCTGAGAGTGGACATTAGATTACCAGTGCAGGCGGCATGATCAAGGCTAAGAAAGAGAAGATCTACACCGATTTTAGCCGCAAGAAATACAAAATGCCAGTGGGCAACTTATGCAGTGGCAGATATGTGGTCTTGTTAGTGTATTTGCTTTATCAGTTGTGGTTGAAATATAAGCCTGAAAAGTGGTCACACCGAGATATCTGGATTTTTGTGCCCAGTCTATCTCCATAGAACATACCCGCTGCTTAAGGTTGTTGGGTAGGAAACACTCTTTTTGAAGCAGTTTAGCATCTAGGAACAATTAACCAAATGTAAAGAAGGCAATGTCAACAGCAAACATGTGCAGGTAGGTAGGGTAAGTCTGATAACAAAGTAAGTACGAGTACAGATCCGCTTGGAACTCCATGTGATCGGAATTATTTCTGTGTTAGACTTAAGAGCGTTATGATAGCTGGATTGACTGTACGTTTCAACCAATTTTGGATTAAACATTTTAGAAATAGACATGGATGTTTTATAAAGATTTTATTTTACACCATTTGTCACATAAGATATAATGGAAGGACCAAAATCATGTCTACAGCTCTACGGCACTTCGCACTTATTCTGCCAGTCCTGCTTTATGAAGCCGAAAGCTGGACGCTGGGCAAAACTGCAGAACTGATTCTTGGTGGCTTTGAAAGAAAAATTTGCGTCGGATATATGGTCGCGGAATACATGAGGAGACACAACCACGCTCTTTACAAGCTGTATCAGGATGTGGATCTACATTCACACCTAAGGGCAAAAATCCGTCGACCAAACTGGCATCGCCACATCTAGCGCATGGAAAACAAAGCTCCAGCAGAGATTGTCTTCGAATCCGAGCCTAAATTTGTGAAGAAGAAGAAGACCGAACATCCGGTATAGAGACCAAGTCATCGCGGATGTAAGACAGCTTGGTCTTGATGACTGGAAGCAGCGTGCCCAGGATCGTCACCGATTGAAGGTAGCAATTGCTCAGGCTCGGACCCTTCATTAGTCGTAGGCCTGATAAGTAAGTATAGGTGACGCTACAGCCCGTACAGAGCCAGGGCCTACCTTCTCAGTTACCACTCGTGTTGTGCGTGCTACCGTTGTCTCACGAGTGGAAGGGACTTACAGTTTTGTGCCGGCTCAATACGGCCAAGTTTGAGAAGCTTTTTCAAGAAAGAAGTGGGGCCATGATGTGTTATTATGTAAAAGTATGTATTTATAAAATCATTACCTGTTAAGGGCACCAAAAGCCAGCCTGTTGGTCTAGGGTCTAGATGAGCTATCGTCGAAAAATTCTAAGAGCACCCAATTAAATACCATCTTACCTATAAAAGGGAAAAATATTTTTTTATCAAATTCATAGCATAACCAACCAATGGAAGTCGGCGATTAATTAGCATTGCAACCACAAATATCTGCTGACTTGCCCATATCCAGGACAAAATGCGTACTCGATCTCAAAGAAAATATATATTGCCCAATTTGAGCACTGGAATTTCAACTTGGAATCCGTTCTTATTAATTTGCTGAATAAAATTAAATAAGTTTCATCCTGGGCTCAAAGAGGTGAACACAGTAATAGCTCAAATATTACTTAACTTCAAACAGTTAGGGAGTTCTGGTGCTATGAAATTTGAAGCGTTCAATTTTTTGCGCACTGGATTACAGCAAAAGGCGCCGGCTCCATTCCCTGTGTCCGAGAACTAAATACGACAAAATGCTTTACCCTCTAGTTGAGAAGACGTTCATTAATTTTCGGAAGGAAATAGAACAAAAGGTGACGAAAATTGAAGAAGTTCATAATTGCAGCATGACTGTCTGCACAAATGGCGACCTTTCCGTTTGAATTGTATTTCAGTGAAGGCAGCAACGATTAAAGAATCGTCTTTATTTCCGCCTGGACGACGCTACAAAGGCTAGGAAAGCGTAAAGAAATATTAATTTTGAGGTCACAGGGATAAACGGCCAACCCCTCTTCGGACTCTGCAAACAATTTGAGGAAACCAGACATCAGCGCCCGGGGCCCAGTTTCCCAATCTGTTCTGGGTGGAATGTTGGTTATGAACTTTTTGGAGGAAGGTACAGACCGGCAGGAAATCCAGGAGGGGGAGTTATTTCAGTTTGATCGCTGTGGGGGCCGCCACCTTTCCACAGCATGTGAGGTAATTCTTGAATATGAGATTCACGTTATCAAGTTTGTAATCAAACATGACGTAAATAAATCAAGTTACACACCATCCGCTGAGGTTGTTTGCTTGTTTCCTCGTTGGCAAGTTGAACTGAGGAAGTTGCACTCGGAGCGATAGCAGAGTTGAGGAACATTAGAACTACAGGAGCGCGTGAAATTTGAAAATGTTTCTAGATCGACATGGAGCGGGACCCTGAAGCAGGCTTTGCTTAGTACAGAGCTGGATGGATGTCTATTTAGGTTGAAGGGTTCTCAAATCCCGGTGAAAGCAAACCTTTCTATGTTTTATGAAATGGACACAAAGGTATAATTTAATAATTAATATGATAGACAATGATAGATAAAAACAAACGAATAAATTTCGGACTAAGCGAGCAAGACTGTTGATTGGGTGGATTCCTGACTGGCGTTATTAATTTGTTGGAAAAATGGTTTCCTACATCACCAAGCAAGAGTCCTTTGATTTCCGCGGTTAATTGTTTAATAACAAAAGAGTCATGTCTAGTTTGAAAGAAGCTTATAATCAACCTAATGAGGGGTCTGAGGCAGTTTAACCGTGTGAGCTTGTAAATAAGTCCTTTATGCCAAATAGAATTGAATGCTGCCTCTAAATCGATGCCTAGGAATAGCGGGGCATTGCTGTCGTCTTTTTTATTAAAAACAAGAAGATAATGATATATTGAGTGTTGGTTTTTGAACCCAAGCTGCACATTTGGGATAATGTTCAGTTCATGTAGTTACATCCGCCATGACTCTTTCAAACAGTTTGCCTGATTTGTAAAGTAGAGTTATTTGTCTAAAGTCTTTGATATTGACAACATGATTCTTTTTGGCTATAGGCATTATTTTAGAAGCCTTCCATGCATTTGGGAAGTAACCATTGTTTATGTAGTGATTAAATAGGCGAGAGAGAATAATGTCAGGATAATTTGGACATTATTTTAAAATTTAGTTTGTAATTCGATCAAAACCGACGATGTTTTCAAGCTTAAGTTCTTTCTGAGCATACTCACTTATTTCTGTGTTGTAAATGGTAAAGAAAGTTGGACAGATACCGTGTTTGATTGGGTAAATATTGTGAGATACGAATTAAGTTCTGTGTTGTGGAAGTTACGCTGTTGCTAAAATTCTAATCATAGGACGGTATATGTTCCGTAAAACGATTGGAATAAAAGGTTCCAAATGCGCTGAGATTTTGGTCTACATCATCGAGTTCATGTCCATTAAAAACAGAAATATCTGTTCCGAACAGTTTTCTTCCTGCTATCCTACCAATTTCCTTGAACGCGGATGGCGTCGGTTTTATTCATTGAGACGTGCTTTAAACTCCTGATCAAGATCCTTTTGATCTCTCTTTGATTAATATACCTAAGCAATTTATTTGTGACTTAAGTTCAGAATCTGTTTATGTGTCTATGAAATATTCTCTTCAAATTCCCCTAGGTCTATGGATAGACGCGATGGAGCTACGTCTCACTTAGGTCTAGTAGGACCCATTGTGCTTCCGGTACCATCCATTAAGACAGCTAGTGAATTGCAGCATCAGCGTACTTAGTGCATTTAATCCACCCACTTTCGACGGACAACGGAGTAAAAATGCGGTAGGACTTTGGAAATAAAAATGTAGCAACTCCAAAAAACGCACATCGCACCATCTCGCAAAGAAAAAATGTAGTTGACGGCTCTACGCCTTAGCAACACACGCATACACATCACATCACCTCTGACTTCGGGAACATCGCTGACGACGTTTCATTCCATTTCATGGGAATTCTTTGCTTTCCCAGCTGCGTACATGCAAAGAGAACGTGGTCGGATGGTACGTTCATCTATTGCGCTCACCCTCTTTCAATTACAGAAAACGAATTGTTTCATTACTTCGCAAGAGGTCACGATATTTGCATTGACATCGTGATGTCCCCTGTGCACTCGGCGATGACTGCGACAGCAAACACGTTCTTGACCTCCATACGATTTATTTCAGGTCTCGCATGTCGTGCCTTTTGGGGGAGGTTGCCTATGCAGCTGACAGCATATTCGCTTACTTTACTGCATTTAAGAGTTGAGGCAGCTGAAATGCCTACGGTTGTGATAGACATTTGCCTTCCCGGCGAATGGGGACGCACAGAGATTCACCACACACTGGGGTCAAGGATTTCGTCAATATCTCTGGGTATTCGGGCGAGCACACATCACATGCTATTCCATCCCTTCCATCGAGGCCCAGAGCAATGGAGGAAATCCGATTATTTATTGGATGACATGGCGAAAAGAGGAAGGTTCGTGTGCGCCCTCACATGACCATTATTCACAACACGAAGCTCACACTTGTATACCTACTACTCAAGGCACAGCGATAAGGAGTATGAAGAAGGTGTGCTTGCCGGCAATCAATACACGAGAGGAGGAAAATGTCAGATCGTATCGCATCTCACTTCTGGATTTGATGTATTTGGGTACTGGATGATTTTATGATTTTTGTTGTTTTCCTTTTTTTTTTGCTGTGCCTTGACATAAGCTGTTTATGATGAGTGAAGCTGATTGCCAGAGTGGCTCCGGGCCTGACTGCCAGAATGGATAGAGCTTACTTACTCTCTGGTTGTTGCGTTTAATGGCTTATGAATGAATCTTTTTGGACAAAATGCGAGAAGAGCCTTCATACATTTTCCTTGGCTTTTATTAATAGGTGAGATGATTTATTGGAAAGCGAATGGTTGCGTGTGTGCTTCATTGATACTGAAGGATGTGATCTATGAAAAGATTTCGCACGCTTATTGATTTATGGAATTTAAGAAGATAATTTCCCATTGTAGCGCATGTTTGAAAAAAATAAACACGAACGACGGTTTTGTCCCGCATTCGGGGAAGCATGAAGAAGAAGAATGGGTCGTAGGTACACGCTTTGAAATCTTCGACGAGAGCTGGGATTATGCCGTGGCGGCTTTATTGGGTGACTGAGCAGGTGGCTTTTCATCACACAATGTCATAGGGAGGAATTCAGGGTTGGATGACTGCAGATACATATGTCCAGCAGATACAGTTTTTCTGTCTGAGTGCAGCTTATGATGAGCAGAGTCGACTGCCTCTGTTAGATCGGGGATCAAAAAATCAATTTAGACAAATCCGCGATGATAGAGTTCAGCGATGAAGGAGGAATGAAGATTCAGTGGAATCTCCGTACAAGCAAACCCACGAAAGCGGCAGCTGTTCCTTCTATTTGTTCTTCAAATCCGGCTTATTGGCCAGACCTTGAGTTCAATTAATAGTCTGTGGTTGAGGTAAATGAGAGTATTGGGTCTTGGTGTCTGATGATGCTGGCTTTATTGTATTCATATCCCGCCCACACACAGTAGAAACTTTTGAATTTATTGTTACACCTTTCTGAGCTGTTTGAACAAAACATTAATTCCCCTGCGGATGGAACGTAAAATATTCTTCGACGCCTGCCACCAGACTTACCCCCAATCAGTATTCTGTCTTTATTATCGAAAGTTTTGTAGAACATAATAAAGTAAAGCAATACCTCTGATGATCCGAGGCAAAGAAATGCCCGCTCCACTGCAGTCTGGATTCTATTTATGTCTAGCTTATTGTAAGTCGCATCATTTTGTACCACATTTTGTCGTACACGTAGAAGGCGGTCGTCTGTTGCTTTTTTATTGCTTCTACATTTTATTGTGTGATGGCCTTTGGCGCTGTGTGTATTTGCATCGACCCCCACCTCGACGTTATAGCTTCGAGCCCAGGTCTGTGCGACCCAAAAAAATAATAATTTTTGCGGCCCCACCTCTTTCGATTCACTGACAATGCTCAAAGAGTATTTCCTGTCTAGAAAAGGCTTCTCAAACTTGGCCGTTCAGAGTCGACATAACACTGTATGCTCCTTCCACTCCTGGGAGAATAATAGCACGCACAACATGAGCGCCTGAGTCTGAGCAGCCTTGGTTCTCTACGGTCTTTAGCGCCACCTATATTATATTATTATTAGTTATATTTTAAAGAGGTCTGACGTGAGCACAAGTAAGTCCAACTTGTTGTTTTCAACGGCTAGATGGCGCAATTGGTTGGGATCAAATTACGGACAGTGGGTATTGTAATGGTAATCATCCAAGTTAGAGCTCTGCATGAATTTTCTTACAGTGTACACTTCTTCAGACTAGTCATAGAATAATGACCTCTGTGAGTCCAATGAATAATATACTCGAAAAAATATGAAAGTCTTGAAACTGGTTTCTCTAATCCAAAGGTCTAGGTGTACTGGCAATGTCAATTGGTTAAGTTCAACCTCTCGGGTTACGCCGATGACAATTGATATCATCGGTCATTCCAAAAGTGAAGGGAAAGAAGAACAGCAGAAAAGACCTGGTCTTAAGGTTAATGAAAAAAAAAAACGCGAATAGCATGTGCTTATTTCAAGCAGGAATCCATCCGTCACACACAACCTGGGAGAAAATACGCGATCAATTTCTTCAATTTCGAGGCAGAGAACTTGTGTATCAACCCAGGGGTAACCGTGAACTTAACACTGACATTTTAGTGGTGATCCAACTTAGAATCACTTTTGACGACTGTTCCTACTTAAGGTTGTTTCAAACAACTGGGCTAGAAGGAACAAAATAGTGTATTTTTTGCCAGTCATGCTGTGACTGGAGATTGAAGTTTTGCTTTTTGATGCCTTCAAGAGAAAAATTCTACTTCGATTTCCGAGCCTGCTGGTTCCAGAAGGAAAAGAAGACCGTATTTCCGGATAAATGACCAAGTCTTTGCGGTCGAAAGGCAGCTTGATCTTGATGACTGGAAGCAGCATGCCAGAGGCCATCAATGATGGAATGAAGCAATTTTCCTAAGCTCAGATCCTCTCTGGGACGCAGGCGCAGCTTTTATTCTGATAAAAACTGTATTCTACAACTTTTTAGAGATAAATTTGAATTTGTTTTGTTCAGTTTGAAGTTTGCACAACTGCCTTTGTGTATTGCACTCAAATATATTTGGATTTTTAAATTACTGAAATATTCCCTAAATATTGTGGGACAGACAGTAAATAAATTCGGATGATGAAGTCAACAACATGTGCATATATTGTTTTACAATCAGCTGAAGCTATCGCACACATATAAACAATAAATAAACGTCAAGTCTTAGCAAGTAATGGCCAATTGATAATCAAAGCGATTCGACAAGAATTTAAGTGTGAAAATTTAAATTATTTATTTTTAAACAGTTCAAGTATGGATTACATAGGACAGGTTCAACAACGGACCCTTGGGGAACTCCAGCACTAAGAATGTGGACTGTAAAAGACAGCATTATCATTTTAACCCCGGTACAAACTAGTGTCACAATTTTCTTTCAATCAGTGAAAGCACAGAGTCAGATGTTTTCTCTAAATTTTAGTAGTTATCCGATATATATAAAATGTTTAACATTAGACATTAAACACTAGACGATTGAAAATACTCATTTCGAATTATTGATAGTAATATCGAGCTGCATTGTTGGAATTCACGAAGTCAATATTTCAAGAAGAATTGTAAGGTTTGTTCATTGAGGTATTTTCTGGAACAAAAATCATTAATTTAATTTGTTTCAGTACTTTTATATCATTTACTGGTATTTTTCCGTTTCCTCCTTCTTCGTCTAGCGCTAGAGTCGAGGATGGATAGGCCCAGGCTTATCCTCATCGAGCCTCTCCAGCTTTCACGATGTTAGCCAGGTGCCTTCAAATAATCACGCCAGGCTCGCTCAGACTTTTCTCCAGTTGTGTACAAAATCGGTTTCGTGGGCGTCTTCTATTGTGTTGTCCCACTGCTGTGAAGGCAAATTCTCTCTTACTCACTTCCATTAATATTGTACGCTCATAAAGAAATTGTCTTACTGAATGTGTGCATTTGTAAGTACTTTATTTGATCATCCACTAAGTTATAGAATTTTACAGTGTAGGCGCTTATTATAGTCTGCGCACAATCATCGGTAGCAATTATAAATATTCCGGAAGTCAGGAAGTCCAAGTTGTTTGCAAATGTATACATCATGGCCTTAAACGTTCACATCGAGAACTTTGTCCACCACGTGCTTGGACATTAAGCTTCCCGTCGGATTTTTGCGTTTATTTTTTCAAAACCATAGATTTCCAATACTTAGCAAAAAATCCAAGCACAAAAATCGCGTGTCGACGCAATATTCGTTTATAATTCGGACAGGAAGGAAATACATTTCATTCAGCAGTCCTGAACCGAATTGCCTCAAGTGGAACATTTTGCTTTGAAGCAAACATCAATCGATCCTTCACGTCTTCCGACGCATTTTCATCCCCATGTGAGTTGTTTCTATTCCGGTCTTGGAATTAATTTAAAATAAAATTCATTCGGATAAAACGAATAAGTGGTATGCAGTGAGAGTATCGCGCAAAAGGGAAATCCAAATGAAGTCGCCGGAAGTTTTATAAATAATGTATTTGAATAAAATTGTTTATTTAAAAAAAAACGAAGGAAAAATCTGAATGCAGACGGTAATGGTGTAAGAAGAAGATAGGACATGCGTCAAGAACAAGGAGGTATTAATAGATGCTGTTAGGCTTATTTGTTATATTTTTGCTCTGCAGTATTTTCTTGGAGCTAGCTACAAGCACAATTCGAAAACAATGGGATGGTATATGTAAGCGCACCGAGAAAACTGGTTTCCAATAGCGACGAGTACATTCTATGACTGAATAAGAAGTACAAGAAGACTGGAGCAATGTCTGAGCATAGTCCACAAACTGAGCAGCATTACAGCAAAATGTTATAAGAATGGATTAAGAATTGATAAAGTAACTGGGACACTGGTATATGGAACCAGGGAGAAGTCAAGCCGATGAACATTTTTCACCATATTCGTTCAAAACATCTTGACAGGAACTATTCCAACTGCAACATAGCATTTATGTAATAGTGGAGCAGTTATCATGTTCATGTCACTATGATCCTACATCATCAAACGCTCGAAGAGTTGAGAGAACGACACTAACCAAAACTCTGCTGGTTACCTGTATAAGGGGATAGAGGACCGAAGGCCGAATTCCTGCGTAGGAAAGGTTCGTCGGAACCTTTCAAAAGCCTGAACCATTCTACGCTGAAGAAACCATATGTGCGGAGAAGAATTCAGTGAACTAGAAAGATGGACTGACATCTGGAACAAAACTTGTGGCAAGCCTTGCCCGGCAAGCAGCACGCTAAAAGTTTTACTTTCAACTTTTCAGTCAATATCATCGAAAGCATGTGTGTGTCAAGATGATCAAGAACAACCTCCTCTGGCAGCACTTGAGAAGACTAGGGATTTCAGAAGAAGTTTCTGCAGATTCTTTAGAGAATGTAATGAAATTCCAGAAAACCTCTTACTTATCATACCTAGAAATGCAGTCTGCTCTCTTTCTCAGATTCATATTTTCTCAGAAACTTCTTCCTCGGACGCTACACGCCGGGTTGGGCCTGGGCCCCGCATCTATGTTGTCGAAAAGCTCTACTTGCCTGAGTGGCGTATTGGATTCGTTTCTGAGCAGCCAATACAGTAAGTGGTTGAACCTTCCTCTTTAAATATAATTCATGATTGTCAGAAACTGGCTGAAAGAAAATACTTTTGCTTAACAGCTGTCGACAGCAAGTCTCAAAAGAAGTTTTTGAGAGGGTAACTCGTAAGAGAACATGTTATTCTCACACGCCAATTTGAACAAATGCATTCTTAAAAATTAACCAACAAATGCTCATCAGAATAGTTTCAACACCAAAAACTTTAGTGTTCATTTAAATTCATCGATGAATCATCCTTAACTTGTCTTTGCTAATTTGTGTTTGCTAATAATTTATATTACATTTATATGTCCAAGATGAAAATGAGTTGCGGAAAATCGTTGAGTAAGGGAAAAAATACCAAAATAAAAGCATATCGAGAGTGTGTCAACCAACGATGCACCCCGAAAATAAATGAGAGGAGTCAAAATGTAGGAAGCAGGGTGGAACTATAACTTCCACCACCATTAGAGGCGATAGACGTGTAATCATCATAGCAGCTTCCAATTCTTATGCTTCATCTTGAAGAGTACGATTAAAAACAATGTAAATTGTAGTTTGCCGACAGTTAAGCGAAATAATAATAAAAGTGATAAACATTTGAAAAAAAAAATCATAAAAAACAAACACTTGATGAATATAGAAAAGAAATTCGTCTCAAATTTTTAAAACATTCGTCTGAGTGGCAAAAAGTGCTTTTCTCTCGAATAAAAACAAACTCTAATTTAGAGAGACGTGGCGGTAACAACTAATATTTTCATGACCTTCGCAAAGGGGAATATTATTTAAGCCGTCTGGATATTCCAACATGACCGTGAAACAGTGGATTGAGAGCCAACATGTTCACATGCTAGTGTAGCCTTCATACTCCCCTGATATAAATATCATAGAAAATATAATAGAAATCTTTATTTGAATCGATAGTACGGTCCATATAATTTAATGTTTGAAGATTATTTCATGCAAATGTTGACCTTGACTGCGCCTCAAATGGTCCATCCGCATAGTCCAATTTTGGCATACTCTTTCCAACATTAGGCCGGTATCTCAAGAATAAATGCTTCAATGTTGTCTTCCAATGCGTCAATTGAAGCGGGCTTGTCTGTATAGACATGTGCTTTAAAATAGCCCCCAAAAAATAGTCTAAAGACGTTAAGTCGCACGATCTAGGCGGCCAATTGTCCGCGCTCACCATTCACAGATACGTTACGATTCGCATCATCTTTGAAGAAGTACGGTCCAATGATGCCACCAGCCCATAAACCGCACCAAACTGTGACTTTTTCTGGATACATTGGTAGCTCTTGCAATGCTTCTGGCTGACATCTCACTCGAAAATATAATATATAACAAATAATAGCTAAAAAATCACCAAGTATTAAGACGAATTGTTTTCGCAAACTAAGCGTAAAATGATGCTTTCTCATTCCATATATAGCATGCTTATATATCATTGCTATGTCAGGAAGGCCACTTGAGTACAGACCCCTTCGAAATGGTTTGAAAAGCGAGAAGGATATGAATGTGAAGATTATGCGGTTATGAAAAGGGTATTCTGCTTACTAAGTAAATGCATTAACTACATGTTTTAAAAACGGACGCCAACACACAGCAGTCGAAAAAAAGCTGTCGTTGCTATCTTGTCGCGCTTTATCTTAGTTATCCATGTTCGAGTTTGAACTACTCTAGGTATATCTCGTTGGAAGCTTCAGCAGTAGTCTGCCATCATATGTGAGTCCCATCGCCTCTAAAAACGCTTTTTAATTGTTCATGGTAATGATGGAATATTTCAATCTGCGCCTCACTAATATTAGCTTCTTGAAAGTCTACCCAAATTCGAGTAGATGTGGAGTTTTATGCTCATATTGCACTTGAGCTCTTGCAAGCTCGATAGCATGCATTCAACAAGCTCAACATGATTGTCAGATGTAGTTTTGCCTAAGATATTGCTCTGGAGACTAGTTAGCTATAACTCAAAAACAAGAGCAGCCAGAGAAAAACTGCATTTATTGTAAAAAAAATCCGTGCGCTTCAATTCGAGATAGAAACAAAAAAATCAAAGGAAACAAATATTTCCTTAGTTTGACCAGTGTAACGAAGTAAATATTCGCTACAAAGCCATGATCAATCTCTAAAAGTCAGTTTATTCATATCCACATAAATCGTTCAATACACTGGATATAAATAGTTTATCCATTTATTTATTCTACATTTTTATGATACACTCAACCAAACAAATATTCAATTCATTCCCAGACAGGTCGCCCGCCCATCTCATTCGATTCAATTTATTATTCGTTGTTGTTTCAGGACTCAGGTTAGTGTTTGAAAATAATTAATCATCATGAATTGATAACCTTCCATTCAATTCTAACGACAGGCAATCTACAACTACAAGTGACTGATGTCCAAAGTTTCTCGGGATGACAGCAATAATATAAAGAGGGCAAAAATTGAGACACTTCGCTCTTGACAGGACCTACTGAATATCAAACATCTTCGGGCATGTACACCATGCAGATGTGAGGAAAAGGGAAAATGTAGTTCATCGCCAGTTCTTAGTTGTCAATTATGTCATGTGCCTATGTATAGTTGGGGAGGACAGTAAATGTGTATCTTGTATGTACTTCAAATGAAATAATGCACTAATGCACATATTTGTCATTCTCCGATGTTGACACTAAATAATTACTCAAAGGATACCATTCATTGGAAGGATATTTATTTTGTTTGAAATTGTGATTTTTAAAATTGTGGCTAGTGTAAATTCGTTTGGGTGCCCCTGGAACTTAGAAGTATTTTCATATAATATTTGCTATTCAATCATGATATTTATAATGGGGACTAATTCGTTGGAAGTGTTGATTTCCAATTATGATTTTGTAGAACCTTAGCTTTAAGTGTTTTTGTTATTTTTTTAAGGCTGTGGTTCCAGATATTTACGCATTTCAGGTGGACATTTTGCTGGAGCGGATGCATTAGTTTGGATGTTCGAAAACTGCTCCAGTTTTGGTGTTCGAATATTCCATCAGGTTATAAGAAAATAAGTCGTAAGAATCGAACAAAAGCCTGCGAGGATAGAGATAGAAGAACAGACTCAGCACCGTCTGTCAACTTCCGCAGACAGTATAACATTAAAGACGATCAAAACTTTGTTTCAGCAGAATAGTCCATCGCACATGCATGTGTGTGTCAAGATGGGCAAGAACAACCTCCTCTGGAAGCACTTTAGAAGACAAGGGATTTCAGAAGAAGTTTCTGCAGATTCTTTAGAGAATGTAATGCAATTCGAGAAAACCTCTTACTTATCATACCTAGAAATGCAGTCTGCTCTCTTTCTCAGATTCATATTTTCTCAGAAGCTTCTTCTTCGGACGGTACATTCCGGGTTGGACCTGGGCCTCATCAAACATCACTCTCCAGCTAGCACGATCTCTCGTCAGATGTCTCCAGTTTTGTACATCAAGCCGACTTAAGTCCCACTCAATTTGTGTGCACCATCTTGTTACCCAAAATGATTTGGGAAGATGAACACACGTCTGATGAATTGCCAGCCCCGTTTGCCCGGTCCAAAAGACAGGAGGCCCTCTTAACTGATCCAACTACAGAATATCCTAAACATCAAAAGCTGATCAATAAGAGTACAGGTTCAGGCCAGCAAAACCGAGTGGTACTTTGTTTCCCGACTGAGTCTCCCAGAAACTCACTGCCTCCAATTTAGAGATGAATAATGGAAACGTTGTCAAGAAGTCACTAACGAAGCTGCTACTACTACTACTACTTGCGCTACCACCTAAAAAATCCATGGTTTGAGACGCAGCCAAACAGGAGGCTTGGAAGGCAACGCTGCATCGAACAACGAGATGATGAGCTTTCGAACACCACAATTCCAGCACGAAGTGTGTTCGAATTCGAGCTATTCGGAAAGCAGAGATCGTCCTCAATAGAAACGGCTCTTGCATGTAGAGAAGGTCACTAACCAACTTGGCGTACGTAGTTGGAAGCAGCTGGCTAAAGATCGTTCAAGCAGGAGAGGTTCATTGGCTTAGGCCCAGATCCACCCGGTCTCTATTGCCAAACTAGGAAGAAGATATCATTAGCCTTGGCCATCTCACATCATTTGGACGGATCCGTATCTTTCTCATACGTACTACTGCACTCTGCAGTGCTCCGCCTGAGGCAACAAACTTTACATAATTTATTCTTTCTATATGCTTTCTTTAATGTTTTTACCGCGCAAAAGGCAGATGTTTTCAGAACACGAAACTCAATTGGTTTTTCTTTTCCGGCTAACAAGCCGAGCGATGGACAGAACCATTTAAAATATTTTTGTATGTGCTAAGAAAGATGCAAGGGTGTTGAACAAATATTAACACGTTCCCTGCCGCGTGTACCGAAAACAGTACACGCTTAGCTTCATTTCTACGCCAACGTGTTTTTTTTTGTTTTAATATTAATAATCTCGAAAATAATATAAATTCTCTCAAAAACAAAAAAAATAAGAATTTATACAAAATTATTAAAGCGCTTACCGTGTACTGTTTTCGGTACACGCGGCGTAGAAATGACACCTAGTGAAAAACAGCTTGGCAGGGAACGTGTTAAGCTATGCCCTCTATGGGCTGTAGCACCATCCATGTGTTGTCATGTTGTCCTCTCTCTTAAAAGGTAAGAAATAGAGCACTTATAGCCGTGACAACTTTGTTCAGAATTGTTTGAAAATGGTTTTGGCACCAAAATGTTCTTATTTGGATTGTTGTTTTTGAACATTTTTTTGTTTGTTTTTTGAAATGCACAGAAAACTTTTTCAACTTTCTTGTATTTTTTGAAATGCGTAGTGACACGCGATGGTTACAGCTGGTGTAATACATATCTATTTATACTAATAACATGCAAATATTGGCCACGAGTACGTCTGAGGTCGTTCATCGGGAAGGTAAAATTGCAGGCGCCTTGTTTGAGCATAGCGAATGGGGTCTCGCGGATAAAACGAGCAATGCTAGCTTCCAAGGTAGCATGCACTTAGCAAAACGTGAAGTTAAGTGCACAACATTGTTTCACGAGCTGTTTGGCTCGTAGTACCATCTTGTTGAAACCAGAGCTCACAGAAGCCATGTCTTTGAGTTTCAGCAAGCACTTTGTCGAATACCCCAAGCCAAGCCTGCTGAGAACGACGACGATTCGATTCATCTCTGTCTTCGTGTGCACTCTCAGCTACAGTCTCTTCACTACGTTCTGGATGTGGTCTAACTGGTCAAGCATTATCCACTAATGTACATTTTGATTAAGATGTTCTTGAATCGCAAACATTTCAAATAGAACTTTGGTTTTCGTAATTCAACTGAACAACTTTAAGACTCTGTTGTTGTGTTAGTCGTTTTATGACGGCATGCCAAACGATACTGAAAAAATAAGGTCACAGCAGCTTGGTAGCAGTCACGCGTAAGCCTATTGAGGTACATCAAAATGGCAAATAACGCTTATTTGGTTATCACCAAACCACCATTTCTGCTTACCTACCTAACGGTGTACTGTAGTTTTATGACGACTTTAAACAACAATGTAAGAGAATACTTGCCTAAGCACTTATGTATATTCTTCAGTGATACGAAAGAGAGGGAACCGTGAATTATGAAGGTTACCTTTGCTGAGAACTAGACCCAGGCATCGAGCGTAATGGACGATGGATTTACACACTACACATCCGTGGTTAAAAAATTGTTTCATTTTCGTGAAAATGCTTTTCAATGTCACACCACCAAAACGAATCCAAGTAAGAAGATGCGTAATTGACTTCCAGGCCTGTAGCATCTCACAATGCAGGTGAGCATCGTTATGTGCCTTCAACCATTCGTTGAAGGATATACCTTGATAAACAAATCAATCGATTTTCGTAGAACCTGAGCATCAGTGACATTGTGGCAGTTGACATATCCATTTCTAATAAGTATCAAATCGTGTATCACCCCATCGCTCAACTTAGCAATGACTGCAGAATTTAGGTTGAGAGGATAGGTTGACATTTTCTTATCAACATTGCATGTGGAGAGCAATAAGCTGAAGCAAACATTCGATTTTTGTACTCCTTCTGTGTGATGCCAGAGATGGAGGAACAATTTTGAGAGGCTCCTTCCTCTGCTTGAAAAATCCCAATTCCGGTCAGGGTTAACCCTCCCGAACATCATCTCTAAAGACGTACAGACAAATTCTGCTGGAATATTGATTGGTAATAAGTGCCGTCCATTTGTGTTCAATTGGCATTTGTTTTTCGGCATTACAGGATTACCATGAGGTCAGATCATGTAGCTACTTAGGTTGGCTCAACAAATCCTTCTTCTGAACTATAGGATATATTGCTTTTACCAGTGACCATACCCACTCCACACTACAATAAAATGGTAGCTGAGGTAAGTCTCAACAAGTCAGCCTTCACTTCTCAACCGTTCCACTAAATGCATCCAATATGAATAGCATTTATCGATTTCTTATCACTGCCTTAGTTCCCCCACAGGACGCCACATCATACAACCTCTCGTTCAGGGCGAGAGGCAAATGGAAACGCATTAAGTTAAATATTCCATGAAATTTTAATTCAACGTCTATTACGCCCATTATCATCCAATTTTAGCACAAGAAACTGATAAATAATCTGCTCCTGAGTACTGGCTCATCATGAATTGGCCGACGGGTCATTTGGGTTGTTGATTCCATTTGCTTACGGCCAAGCAATTTAATTCGATATTTTATGCGGCCGTGTGAACGCCTGACACGATTACACACTGCACAACAAGCACGCGAACAAGTCGGTTTTGCATTCGGTGATGTTTATTTTATTTACATGAAAACGTATTGATTTTTCTTTTATGAAAGGATGAGCATCTCGCTTGCGTCCTCATGCATGACTTTGATGGGTGTGCCAAAGAAGCAAGCAGCGTTACGACCCACATACTTTTGCAATGACCTTCTACTTTTGCTTTCAATTGACCCGGAACATCGGTGCAAATATTTTCCTCTAATAAAAAACCCAAGATAGGACAAGATCAAAGAGACTGCTTGTGTGTGCGAGGATGAGCAAACATAGGTATAGAAGTAGAGCGAAGGCTAGCATCGTAGATTACTTGAATTTGACTTGACATTGTGTGAGTCAACTTTCCCCCGAATTTCCGTATACATCCAGACACACCGAACCTGAGAGTCGAGGCAGGAAATTAAATTAAGTGCAGACGACGACCTTTAGTCCGGGAAATTGAATTTCAATTTTTAATACACTTTCCTTGGGACTATTTCGAAGTAACCCATACCGAGCAGGAATTGATTCAGTTTGCATTTGCTAAGGGCGCCAAAGTGCATGCGAATCGCTTTTCCATACCCTGAACAGTGGAACGGTGGGAGTCCCAAACGAAGAGCTGTTGCAGTCGGGGAAAAAAATAACAACCACAAGATATTTCACGAAGGAGAGGGAAATAATTTATGTAAATTGTGGTCTGCAATCGAAGTGTCATGGGAATCTTCTATCAGACACTTTAATTCATAAATTGAGTAAACCATGCAAAGGAGGGGATATGAAAAAAAGGTAAATGGGTTGAATTCATGAAACATTGTGGGTTCTTAGTCGTTTTCTTTACTTGAAGTATGTAGTTAAGCAGAATTAAATTATTTTCAGTGGAGAGTGTTGATTGCATTTGATTCCCGGTGAGAATGTTTTTACTTTGATGTTAGTTTCCAACCGAATCGTGGGAAGCTATACACTGTTATATGGACTGTAAATGGGTGTTAGTCAATAATTTGCTCGCCGAATAATTATGCTTAAATCACGAAAAGATAAGCTTGAGGGGAGCACTACCTTGCAGAAAACAGTACCTTTGCGATTGTTGTTATCGCTCTAGTCTAGAGGAGTGCAGAGATGTTTATGGCATCGCGCAGATACGACGATGGTCTGCATCGTCGATAGTAAATACGAACATTAAAGGACCGAAGTGGCTGGAGTGTGCACCATAAGCATTTGATATCGATATCAGACAGATTTGAACATAACTTCGTATTCTCTGTTCTCATTTGTTTGACGAAGTAAGGTTGCAAACCTAAGGTTGTCAGTAATGATTTGATGGGACATGCTATCAAATGCTTTATTAAAGCCCGAAATGCCTAGGACACAAATACAATGACGACAAGTTGCAAATAGTCGTTCAATATGTGATACTTAAGTAAATCCGTGAACAGAAGAAAATAGTATATTTAAGAACAGCTGTTATTAACTGTCTCTTTTCATGTAGGGTGCTACGTCGCTCGGAGCCATATCGGAAGCATTTCAACAAATTGTTAGATCTTCTCCCACATGTAATCATTTAGTGTATTTCGATTCAGGTGTACCACGAGGCTCCGTTTTGGGCCCTATGTTATATTATTTATATACTTCCGATCTCTCTGCTGATGACACAGCAATTTATTCATCGCATTAATTCGCTCTCGAAATAGAGAGGAATCTCAACAATGCAATGATTATATTATATAATAATAATAATATGGGTGGCGCTACAGCCCAAAGAGCGCCAGGGCCTAGTTTCTCAGTAACCACTCGTGTTTTGTGTGCTATTGTTCTCACACGAGTAGAAGAGTCCTACAGTTTTATGCCGACTCCGAACGGCCAAGTTTGAGAAGCTTTTTCTAGACGGGAAATACTCTTTGAGCATTGTCAGTGACTCGAAAGAGGTCGGGTCATGAAAATTATTTTTGTCGCTCAGAGCTAGAATCGAACCTACGACGTCGAGGTTGGGGTCGACGCACATACCCACAACGCCACGGGCCACCACAAAATTATCATATTAATCGAATTAAATAATAAATGGAAAATAAAGCTAAATGAGAAAAAAATACAAGCAATATTTTTCACACGAAACAGAAAACCTACCTACTGTCCGCTTACGAATTAACTGAGTCAGACTTACGCGAAACTGACCATTAGCGGGCACATAAGAAGAACACTATACAAAGTTAACATATTCCTTAAGGTTTTACATCCATTTATAAAACGGAAATACTCAATTATTTATTTATTACATACTTATGGTACATGTTATTTATTAACTTATCTTTATTTATTACATTTATTTATTTATACATGTATATTTTATATCCATTTACTGATGAATTTATATATATTTTATTTTATGATATATTTTTATTATGAATGAGCTAACGAATCCCTCAGTATTCATACAAAAATGCGGACGTAGAAGCAAAACCTCGACCACTATCCGACTAGAGAAAAAGAAAAGACAATATATTGCCAGGGAACTGTATTCCACCAGCTGTCGTAGAGTAATGAATTTAATTCTTATAAAATAACACCTATGCCCACATTCGCTGAGTAGTCTACGTGTGCAGAGGCAGTTGTGTTAGTATTTTCTGATCTCCTTCAGATTAGCTTCGCTTTTCGGCGAACAGGGTTGTACGATTCCAGTTGCTTGGTCCGTATCTACATACTCAAGCTCAGGTTGCACTGGGCTACTCTCAAGGACCTTCAGACGGCCTTACAATCACATGATCTGAGTAAGGATGTTGTTGACTGCTCCAGTCAATTCAGTTATGGAAGTAGTTAATTGGTCTATTGGAGCAAAAACCAGGACACTAATTTGACAAATGGATGCTTACCTTGCAGGATTCATTTTACACAAGAATTTGTTTTTACTTCTTGTGTGCACTTATTCTGCCCTTGACTGTAGGTCTCAAAGGCGCATATCTTTTAGCACAGCTTAGTAGCACAACTTAATAGCACAATCTAGTCGCACAGATTTCTTTTCGTATATATATAGTTTTTTTTGCACACTTCTTAGCACAATACAGTAATACAAAGAAAGCAATTAATAATACATTTGAAAAAAATGCCATCAACGCAAATACAACCATATATACGTATCTGTTGGTGGCCCGTGGCGTTGTGGATACGTGCGTCGACCCCAACCTCGACCTCGTAGGTTTGATTCCAGCTCTGAGGGACAGAAATAATTTTCACGGCTCCACCTCTTTCGAGGCACTTACAATGCTCAAAAAGTATTTCCTGTCTAGAAAAAGCTTCTCAAACTTGGCCCTTCGGAGTCGGCGTAAAACTGGAGGTCCCTTCCACTCGTGAGAGAACAATAGCACGCACAACACGAGTGGTTGCTGAGAAGCTAGGCCCTGGCCCTCTACGGGCTGTAGGGCCACCCATATTATCCGTATCTGTAAAATTTAGTAGAAGTTCATTGGCTTGGAATCAAGTGAAACACAACTTTTAATTGATTGGTGTAAGAACTCGCGAAATTTTGTATATGCATGTGATAACTGACACATATTTACTAATAAAATTTTCAATAAATTCGATAGAGGTAAAAATAGTTTGAGCTCATTGTTAAATTTTAAACATTTATAAGAATAATATTTAAGCACCAAATCGGCTTTATTTAATCTCCGACTTTTCCAAATAACATTACAAAAATTCTTATGGCTTCGGTAGGATGTGCTCAGTGCAAAATCCTTAGCTTAAATTTGAAGGGTTGAGGAGTTATGGATAAGCAGAGAACAAAGCCCATCTAATGGAGGAAGGTAAGACATTTTTTCCAGTGAAACCTTAATCTTTCTGCACAAAGAAATCGTTAAATGGAAACCTCAATGAGTTTTGTTGGCAAAATCCTCAATCCAAAGTACGAGGTGTGGGCGGTGGGGTAGCGGTGTAAGGATGTATGATTTCGGGGATATGGGAAGTTAGAGTCGAGAAGTATGCTTTGTTTTTAATCAAATTTTCTAAGAAAACCATTTGCTTTACCTTGATAATATTCTCCCAACAGTAGATTGGAAAGTTTCTGAAAGCCAATTTAACAGCCGTACGGTTTCGTTTGTTGATAGCCTAAGAAACAACGCGACCATATATTTATCTCTCTATATTTGTGTCAATCATCATCGAACTGTCAAGGTGGGCTGCAAGTCGCCTAACAATGCTAAAAGTGTTAATTTGACGAAATAATGTAAGGCACGTAGGGGGCTACGGACAGAGTTACCTAAAAGGTAGAACCACTCTTATTACAAATGCTTTTGTTCTTTTACTCTTGGAAGGAAACTACAGTTTTGATTGCCTTCTTATCTAGACAGAAAACCCCTTTGAGCATCAGTGACTCAGGTCGGGTCATGAAAACAATTTTTGTTGTACAGACCAAGGATCGAACCTTAACGGATAACTTAAATAATTGCCGAACGTTACAAAAATGTTATATGTACTTCCTGCTCAAGAGAAGGCGAAAGCCTTCAAATAACATCTACGATCGCAAAATGTGTTATTGACTGGTATCCCATCGGCCCTAGAATACTAGCATTCAAGATTTAAACTCGTGCTAGAAACGTATGCTAATGAAACTTACTTTCCAAGAAAACACTAAATCGTCATTTATATCTCTTGTAGAGAAGGAAAGTGAATACATTTGTGAATAACAATAAATCTTGCTTTTGTAAATTTATTGAAATCGAACACTCCTGCTCCTGGAAGTTCTCGATCACCTTGTCGACAGTCTTTGTGCTCGAGTGCTGCTGCACCATGTCCAGAAAGCCTTTGTACAGCTTCTTCTTCTTGGAGTGTGCCTATTTTAATAGATCCCTGCGATTGTATTCCCACAGCTCCAGGTCGGCCATCTCTCGGGTTCGGTTTTTTTTCGCTAAGAACTCAAGGTTCTCGTTGTCGTAGACTGTGTTCCAGTTTATGCCTTTCATCTTGACCTTGCTGATCTCCCTTTGTTGCCATGACCACGAAGTCGTTGTTGCTGGACATATTCGATAAGATCGTGCAGGTATTTGTTGTCGCTCTTCATGCGCTGAATCATCTTCGTGTACTTTTATTTTATGTATTTTCTTTTACCTTCATTCAGAGGCTGTCCCACAATTGGTGTGTGTCAGGGTGGCCTGACGAATGCAATCTCTTTAGTATGACTACATTTTTCTGGGACTTAACTCAATCCCATCGTTTGTTGAAACTATAAAAAACCATGCAATTTCGAAGTTATGCCATTTTAATGAAAAACTCTGTATTATTGCAAAATGGACCACACATACCTCACAGTGTCAGTGAGCAGTACAATAGATCACATAACTCCCCCGGTAGTCCCGGATAAACAGCTCCCAACGATTTTTTTTCTGAATGTTACCGATAATTCACTATGAAGCGTCATAAGAATTCATGAATTGGATCAATAATAAAAATTCAAGGGCTTTGAACAATGGATTGAAATGTATATATGCCAACCAAGTCCCTTGGCAATGTCGTGAAACTGTCTTTTAATGAGATGGCTGAGTATTTCTGCATACACCGCATGTGAATACCGGGACATTGTGACATACCGCATAATTCAATAGCCGACGAACTTGCAATTTGTGGGTCACCGTTCCTTAAAATTTGGAGGTCTGTTACAATCTATGTTGATCGCGACATCTTACCATCTCTTTAATATTAAAACAATCAAAACCATAAACGCCTAGAAGGCACCACCTGCCTTGATTCACAACATACAAAACCACATAACATAGAGCTGAGCGTCCACTCCCGATGTGATGTTTCCTCTTTATTTTCTTCTTCCAACACGAATGATCACTCATGAATGGCACTCCGCTGTTTGCGTGTACATTAACGGCGGCGAGCGGCATTACGTGTTGAAAAGAAACATTAACGCATTCGTGACATTAATGAGTGAACGTGGATGCCCAGCTTATAACGGTCGCTCGGACCGCTTTCACTCAGGAGACCATCACTAAGGATCCCGATTCTAGTCTTAACCGGACGCGGCGCAATTAGTATTTATGCCTGAAGAATGCTTATCCCATTTTATGCTTTATGCAGCAGCTGCAGGTAGAAGAGGAGGTAGAAACCACAAATCAAGTCGAAGGCAGTTAGGTGTAAGTAACCTAATACTTCTACAATCTCAACTAGCTCAACAGCGTCATCATAGATAATCTTACTGGCTTCATTGCATGAACAAATTGGCTCCAGTATTCGGAGCAGTCAATCCACTTGTTATGACCATCGGCGTTCTTTTTCTTTCTGTGTTTCTGCTTTCTGCTGTCAGCACTTTTATTGACTGGCACGAGCTCTGAAGATAGCCAATTACAAAATTCAGCTGTCTTCCGTGTTAGACCACGTCGTACTACCTACGGCTTCATCTTGTCTTCTGAATACCTACCTCTCCCTAGAAAAAGAGGTTAAGCATTAGTCTTAACATTTTCATTCTTTGCTTTGCTTATCCTCACTATGATAACAAAATGCATAAAATGATGTATATTACATAAGAAAAAGTAATGACTAGTCTGCTTAATCTACATTTCAAATGATATTGCTAATCATCTCCTTTTTTTCAAAAAAAAGGCTTTCCTTGGTACTTAATCAACATTTCATGTCCTTCATTGAAAAGTCCATCTTTCGCAGTAAACTATTAAAGGAAACTTCTTCGAAATTTATATATTTACAGTGAAGGCAAACTTGGCAAAGTCGAAGTAATTATAAATTTGAAAGAGTTATTTATTTACTTGGATGAAATGTATCCAAAGCACAGCCACGCCGTAGGGTTGTTATCGATGGCACCCGCCAAGGCAATGTTCACAAATAGGGCACAGCCTCATTGGTCCGGCCAAGATAAAACAAACGCCCACGCCCATATTTTTTTCACTATATACAGATGCAGATAAGGGTTAAGTATCAAACAGGATATTTAATGATTGTATCTTTAAACTTAATGAAAACGGGTAAAATTAAAAATTTAAATGGAATTCAGGCTGTGAATTAATTGCTGTGAAACTCTGAGTAAAAGATGAAATGCGATATTGTGCAAAATCCAGTTGGTGGCTTTAAATGGCGATGTGAAATTTTGCAAGACGATATGGCGGGGAATGCAAAACTTCCGGTTGTTTATTTATGAATATTGAACAAGATTTTTTAAATAAGACTCATTCTGTTTACAATTAATTTTCCAAATGAGGAAAGAAAACAATGGAATTAAATAGATTTCATTTCAATCCACTTGTCTGGATATATAGTACACGCTCTCAAGACCACTTTGAATGGGAGTTGGTCTAAATGCAACGATCGATTACTTGTCCATAGCTAATACACACGATTTCCACGGTTTTGAACAACAATTTCAACATTTTTTTTTTCAAATTGCATTTCAAGTTCAAGTTCAGTTCAGATCTTCTTCTGCGTTTTTGTTTTGTGCTATAATCCGAGATGATTTTTTGAAAAACACTCCCCTTTAATGCACGTTGTCTATAAGGCATTCAATTCTAAAGTTAACATAGGTTAGGTTTATGTAGTTCGATTTTGTTAGTTTTGGCCGGTGAGTCATGGAATATCATATGTTTATAACACTAATTCGGTTTGTTATGAGATGGCGTAACTTGTATTATTCCCTTTTCACATGCTTTGGGAAGCTACTGTCATTGTACGTCATATACTTTTATGTCATTCAATTGAAGCGTAAACAACAATTTGTTTTTCACTAAAATATGTCGAGTTTTGCGCCTGAAGAAGTGTGTTCGTTACTTTAATAAGAAAAACAATGCTGCCGAAAGTCATCGTATTTTGGTCGAAATTTATGGTAAACAAGCGCTAGCTGAGCGAACGTGCCAAAAGTGGTTTGCATGAATTAGAAAAGTGGGGATTTTGTCTTGGAAGGCGATGATCCTCCAGGGCATTCAAATATGTTTGGTGATGAAGAACTGGTAGCATTACTCTATGAAGTTTGTTGCCAAACACAAGAAGAGGACGCAGAATCGTTAGGTGTCACTCAAGCAGTCACTTCAAAACTTTTACAAGCAACTCGATATATTCAAGAGCAAGGAATTTGGATTCCACATGAACTCAAGCGGAGAGCGATTGAAAGGCAAAACCGCATGTCCAAAATGTTGCTCTAACGCTACATAAGAAAGTAATTTTTGCATCGATTGTTACTGGTGATGAAAAATGAATCGGCCAATCAGCCGATATCCAAGGAGCGAAGGTAATGCTGTATTATGAGCTGCTAAAACCGGGTAAAACCATCAATGGACAACGCTATCGAACACAATTTATCCGTTTAAAGAGAGTAATAGCCTTAAAAAGCCCGGAATATTCGACACGACAAGAGGCAATGATTTTCCACCAACGCTCGGTCCCACGTTGCTATTTCGGTTAAGAGCTATTTGGAAGACAGTGGATGTGAAGTCTTACCCCACCCGCCTTATAGCCCAAGCCCTCCGCCACCTGACTACCATTTGTTCCGGTCGAAGCCATACTTTTAGATGGGCAAAACTTTAAATAATACTATTGCACATGTTTTAATACTTGTATGATTCCTCCTATTACAGGTCTCCAATGACCTTCTTCTTTCTTTCCTTCCTCTTATGCGTCGGGTCCCTTACTACATTGATCATTTTGCACTTATCTAAACTGAATTCCATCGGAATATCATTGCTGAAGCTGTTTCTAGCGTTCGGTGAAGTTTTTCTCTTCTGTTAGTGTACAGTTCCGGGGTGAGCCTGGGCCCCAACCAATGTGGCTCTCCAGACACGGTCTTTCGCCAGCTGCTTCCAGCTGCGAACACCAAGTTGGTTGAGGTACCTTTCCACTGTGCCCCATCTCATTCGAGGACGTCCTCTATTGCGTTGCCCCAATGGCTCGAAATCGAAGACTCTTCGGGCCGGAGCTCTGTTGTCCATTCGCTCCACATGACTAAGCCATCTTGAGCGTTTTATTCGACGAGGCTTAACTAGGTGCATGCCGCTGTACAGCCCGTACAGTTCGTGATTGAATCTTCTCCTTCAGAATTCTAAGTGGCTCAGCTTAAGAAACTAAAGCGTCCGAATAGCTTGACGGATGGAACTAAATTTAATGACAAGTCAAAATTGACGAAACAGGTCGACAGTGTCATTGTGATGTTCATCGTTGTCTAAGGGAGTTATTGCTCTAAATTTTCAGTTCATTTTTTTTATGTTCATCATACCGGCCAATGGATAACCAATGTATCCAAAACTCTCAGACACCATTCTCGCCATAACACCACTGAAACTTAAGAATCAGGCACTTTTCAAGATCATTTAGTCATGGTATCCAATGAATGTGGCCCTCATTTCTATTCGTGTCGCTTACGAAGAGCTTTAATTTTAGCATTGCAGAGTACATTTTATGCTTTTCTCCACATGCTTGCCTGCTCTCGTGACCCTGTACAGTTCTATTTCTTTTAATCTGCTTTTTCAAATTTATTGAATATGATACAGACATTAAATCAAGCCATCCGGTTGGTTCGAGAAGGTACATATAAGAAGTGTGTCATGATTGACTGGGCATGCGAAAGGGGAAGAGATTGTATCACAATAGGTCAACAAGGATATAGGTGTGACTTGCCTCCAGTTCAACCGTTTGAGCCCTGGTAGAGAATGAATCAATCATACATACTAGTTTCTATTGGAAAGCTAAATTTAGAAAAGAAAAATGTGGGCCAAATAAATGATGGGACATTTGACAAAATATTTATTCCTAGACCCAATGGCGAAGGTATTCTATTAACTTGGCATATTTTATAGACTCTGCTGTATGCACACCCTCTCATAGCCTGCTTCATGACCTGCATCTGGTCAACACTGAGTAGAGATGAACTTTACACAACAGCTCAGACAATTATCCATATCAGATGCATTTAATTATACTGCCTATTTACATCAATTAGGCTGCCATCGATTGTGGCCAGTACTGAATTGAGTGCCTTACTACATTGTCTCAAGGAAATCAATACAGGAACACTTATCAATTGGGATCCATTGCCACACCCATGCCCAGCAATGTGGAAAATATATGTTTCATCATCAGTCCATAAAGCGAACTAGACTTCAGACCCCTCATGGATGTAAACTCGACCACAAGCACAGCAGCTTTTAATGGCACGATAGTGTTCCTTGACCAATTTGTCGGCCGTACGAGACACAAAATCGTAAAGCGGTTTTAATGCTTACAGTGATTCACCGAACTGGGAACACTGTGAATCATGAATAGATTATGAATCAGCAGAGCAACGTCATTCACCGAATTGTCAAAGGGGCGGCAACCTAGATTCGTTGACTCCTACCCGGAGGGCAAGAGTGACAGAAGCCACTGAAAAGTGCTGCAAAGTGAAGTCATTGATTTAATCAGTGCCATGAAGCTGCTAAAGCACAGACTCCACCGAGAGGACTTGACAGTGATTGAACTGCTTCTGCATGACCGACGACCATCTTCCTACCTGCATTAATGTTCATAATTGTTCCGTGGAATGCCCATCATTTTGAGTGATGTCGTTTAAGGACGAATCGATGTCCATCGTTTCAATTGAGGAACTGTCTGAGTTCACCCATGAGTCCTTGTTGCATTACCAAAATGTTGATGACACGATGTTTTCGACTCAGCAGTTAAGGGCATTTTAGGATTGAGGAGAAATCTTTGCAAGCATGGTGTAATCAACGTGTGGTGGGTGCCTTGCTCTCATCCTTTGATTGGGTCCATTGGCCTCCAGCAGAAGGCCGATTGACGGACACGGTTTATGACTTCAAAGCAAGAGCTGAGCATAAGCACAGCATGTCTGTACACAGTCTTTACGAGAGCGATTACTCTAATGGAATACCACAGCATGCGGAGTGCGGACTTACAAATCACGCTACTGATGTTCGAGAGTTTTCTCCTCAACATTCCGCAGAATTTTGTGTAGCCCATGCCAATACGGAAGACAGCTCGTTAGATGTAGTGACTGTGAAACGCCGAGGAATGAAATACGGATTTTTGGGCTTTTGTTTGAAGACATCGTGCGCTGGAGACAACTACTTGTTGTTTAGTTATTGTTAAGGCATAAGTTGTGTGTGTCTCGGAAGTGGATTGGATGATTTTTTTTGACTTTCAGGTGAGGGGATCTATGAAGGTGTTCAGTCAGTATGCTGTTTCCTTACCAATGATAGCTTAACAATCGACGACAGCCCGCCAATGGAATTACATACGATTAATATGAGGCCCGATTGGGTGCTTGAACATCAACAATTTTTCATAACTATTTTCCTCACTGATGGTACTCAGTTATGGCTAAGTGGTACTAACAAATCAGTGGCGCGTAGTTAAAAGTAAGCGCATTGGATTCACAAGCAATTGGCGTATGACATGTGATTTGGTTTGATGATGTCATCGATAGTGACTCACAGTCAGTCTCTCTCTTCGATAAAAGATGTTGCTTGACCTCAGATCAAGTATTTTTATTTTAAAAAATATGGAAGTGGGAGACGTATGGTTTCAACAAGACGATCCCAAGTCCCATGCCAACACCTCTGTTTTGGCTGTTTTTCAAAAAAAATCTCCTGAACGAGTCAACCTGCGTTTTGATTGAGTTAACTGGCCAATAACCCTGGTCGTCGTTGGCAGAGGCATCGTAAAATTCGAAGTCCTAACGGTTGCTTGATACCTGAAAGAAGACTGACGGCTGTTTTTGTGACATGTTGTAGTTACATGACTGTTTATGTTGCTGCACACATTTATGAGGTGATGCAAAATCATACAATTTTGTATTTAAATAAATTTATTAAAGGTAATCTCTATGAGAACCCTAACAATTTTTTGCTCTTAAGTGGACATACTGATTTCCACCAAATGAATACAATCAGTGCTGATACTCAGTTGTGCACGTAACGTCGCATTTTGAATGACTTTCAAGATTTCCGTTCATAACTTTTCGCATGCCTGTCGAATATTCTCCTTAAGAGGCGTGAGGCTACTTGGTATATGCCCGCGAAGAACGAAATCTGGAATGGTTACAACGAGCGAGTTTGCTGTCTATTCTATCAGTTTAGCCTTCACAATATTCAATCAAACCAAGTCCAGCCTTTCAAATTCCGACCGTAAGTAAGAAGACGTGGTGGCCCATGGCCGTGTGGGTATGTGCGTCAATCTCAACGCACTTGAACTTCGACGTCTCTGGTTCGATCCCTGGTCCGTACGACAAAATTATTTTCACGGTTCCAACTCTTTCCAGTCCCTGACAATTCTCAAAAAGTATTTCCTGTCTAGAAAAAGCTTCTCAAACTTGGCCATTCGGAGTCGGCATAAAACTATAGGTCCCTTCCACTAGTGAGACAAGGGCAGCACGCACAGCGTGGTTGGTTTCTGAGAAGCTAGATCCGGCCATCTGTGGGCTGTAGCGCGAGAGATTTTTATTATTATAAGAAGATGATTAACATGGCCATGTGTGTAACATTGACTGTACTGCCAATGGCGTCTTCAAACAAATTGTGTCCAATCACTTATCCCGCATGCGGCACCACACAGTGATCTGCTCGTAGAGTAGAGTAGCTAATGGCGAAATGCTTGACATGTTTAGATAATTGACGTCGAAATTCACACTGTGACCAATTGACACAATTATTTCACGCCCTTGTTGTGTATAGCATTCCATTTTTTGTCTGTATTTTGTACTAAAGCTGTCTAGTTGACAAATCGTAAATATGATTGAAATAATAAGACACGTGCGATATCGAACGAATTTGATATGCCCAGCGTCCCGTATCTGGTAATATTTGGTGTTACGAAATTTTCCAGAACCAGTAATTAACATTTTAATATGAGTGGGTTGTCATTACAAATTCCACTACCTCCGACTCTAGGTCAGGTTTATGTGCAAACAGAAGATAAGCCACATCTCTGTCTCGCGGCGAAACATAGCCACGTTAGCAGAAGCTGCATGGTTGGCAATGTGCTTAAGGCCTACACAACAGTCATTAGAATTTCTTCATTATTGTTTCGCAGACTCGATCAAAAACAATGAAACATTGATGTGTGCTTCTTGAAGAAGAGTATTGTTAATGTCAATGGGGAACTATCGCAAAATGCATGCAGATGTGCGGAGAATAACTCATCTTTTTTCTGAAAATGTGCAACGTCACAGCAGTCTCGTGGACCCACATCCCAAAATGCAAAAAAACACGCTGAACTGAAATTCCATTAAATTCCACTCAAACCGTTTGACGAATAACCATCATATTCTAAAAAAATCCCCGTGTACGTGTTCAGTTTCACATTACAAGTATTTATTAGCTCACTTTATTCTTTAAGAAATAATTGACAAATTTATTTATTCAAAAGCCTACCCAACCTTGTCCTGCTCCACTCATCTTCAAGCACTGATTTTCCCTTGGGCCTCTCCTTGACAGAGCAGCATAAAGTTGGCCATGACAAAAAACATTATCCCCAAAGATCCACACCAATGAATTTAAATGACTAACCCCGAGCCTTATTAATCGTCATGCAGAAGCATGGCTTAGTATTAAATTGCAGCCATTTAAATTGAAAACGGCGATCTGTTGGTGTCATTGGAATCCGTGGAGAAGAAACATATTTTCCCTCTGCTATAATAACTATTATGATGGTTTTTGTTGAATTTCTGGATTTGAATTTGCATGCCATTGCTGGGGAGATAGAAATTTCTCATTAAACTTAATTGGAATGACGAATGAATTGCTGAGCTGGGAGAGTTAAGGAATTTCTGGGGGCAGTTGGCAGTGCGATTGTCTGACATTCACTATCATGTTAATTTTCATATATTGATTAACTCTGCGACGTTTTTATTTATTTGTACAAACTGGTAGTTTTTTTTTGCTTGGTCTACGAAAAAGAATTATAATATTAGAAGGGATGGGAAGGATCAGCTGATCACTGCGGCTTATAGTGATTTGCCCCTTTTAAAGTTCACGCAGGAAACCTGAGTTCGTGATGAAAAGTTGGGTCGTTTCGGACCTATATAGTTCCTGCAACCATGTCCACTGTCGGAACTATTTCTTATCGTCCCGTGTACTTCAAATGCACATGTTCTTTTCATCTAAGTAGTTCAAAATTTCGCGATGTATGAATGAAGTGGGACATGGAACGTATGTATGTATGGAAATATTAGATTCAGAATAAAATCCGAACACGTTTGAATATGGGTGGTGGTAGAGAAGTAATTTATTTTTTATTTAATTTTTTTGAAATGAGTTTAATGTTTTGTATATATTTTACCTTACGCCTACCTATGTAAGTTGGCCATTACGGTCAACTATCGATCCATTTAAAAAAGCTGGCGGTGGCTGAGACTGTTATGTCATAATTCTTGTTCGAGGCGCTAATTTGAATGCACATCTAAGAGAGCCTGATTTCTCTCTAATTCATACATACTGCCACTCCTTTTTTTATTCGCAATTTTGATTTAGAGCCTCTTTTGTATTGACACTGCACTTCGAATTTCCATCTTTTCCAAAAAAGGAGTAGTTGCCATTGGCAAACTTCTTGTATGACATATGGGACCCTCATTTTACGAGCGCATCAACGCCGTCCTTTTTATGTCATCTAGAATATTGATCTATGTACAGAGCATTTTCTTATTATTTTTCTTAACCAATTTCGCTTTACTCAAGGCGTCTCAATTTCGAATTGAGAGTTGCCATTTCATATCAAGGTAGGTTTGTCGAAGGCATATACTTCAGTATTAATTAATATATTGAGCTTTTTCTCTAGTGATGAACTTGGATTTTCCAACGCGGAGGTGGTGGGACATGTTTCACATTGGGAGAATCCAGATGAATTCAGCGCGCACTGAATAGGTTTGTGGCCATATGTACAGATGATGGTTGGCGTGGACAAATCAGAGGTTATATTTACTTCCAAGATGCCTGTTCAATGCACTCTGCATGTTAGTGGAGTAACATTGAAGCAGCTGGAGAGGTTCAAGTATCTCGTGGTGATGAGAAGAGTAATGCTGAGTTAATTTTAAAACTACTTGGAAGATCTTTAACAAAAAGGGCGCTCTTTGTAAAGCCCACTTAGCAGTTTTCAACTTAGAATCTATTCTACACCAAGTAAAAGGTGCCGAGATAAGATTTCTTCTTGCTGTAGCTAGTCGGAAGCCGAAATGCGATTCTGGCAGACTCAGAATGAAGTTGTTCGACAAAGTCCTGGTTGTGCCTGACCATAAATTCAGGTGATTTAGAGTGGATGGCGGAGGATGGTGTGACTTAGAATCTAGTCCCTGAAGGACTCAACATCTAGAATCATACCTTTTATTTTATTTTTCAATTCCTTAACTTACATGCTAGACAAAAATGCTTACAACTAGCTCAACTGACTTGACAAACGTTTTTACGTCTAATACGAACTAAATTTAATAAAGCCTTCGGCTAAAGCTGTTTTTTTTGTATTTTGGAGACTCGAATTTTGTAGGTTTCTTTGGCCAAAAAAACTTGACTTTTTTTTATTTGTCTTAGACTAACTTAACCTAACTATGTCTTAACTATGTCTGTGATCACGGACGCGTGCACCAGGGCCACTATGGTCAACTACCACGTTAGTTTGAGATGCTATCGGCGGCGGAGACTGGTTTTGGTGTAACCACCAGTAAAATTGTTGTTCTTCGGCAGACTCCAGTCCGGTGGAGATCCTCGTGAATGCGAGCAACGTCCCTTTCGTATTGCAGTCGCCTGTCTACCGTTCGGCGTAAGACATAGAAGAACATCCGCATGAATCCTGTATTAGGCTGCTGTAAAATAACATCCTTGCGACAGCAAAGGCTTTTTTAGCCTGGGCCAGAGCAATATCTAAATGTTTAAAATGGAGATATTGATCCAACCAAATGCCAAGATACCCAACTAAATTTTTTACATGTAACAATCATCCCTGTGGGTCAACAATGCCGATACTAATGCCGAGTCTGACCAGTTTGAGGAAGAGGCCCCCAAACGCTACCAAAGCTACCAAAGAGTAGACGGAACCACTAATTAAATATTCAAAACTTAAATTTTGGATTAGGGGACTGAAATAGAAGGAACTTCGTTCGTCCGTGACGATATGAACAATCTCGGAGAAATTTCAGGATCCAAGCTACCTAAAACTTGTATCAGAGTTAAGAGACTACACTACATTGATACCTCCATAAAGCGATTCACTTTTGTTCATTAAATGACAAATCGGAAGGTACTCGTGGTATATGCATGAAAGTAGAACGTGACATGACAAGGTTATGAATCAAAAATTCCACAATCTGCCCGAAGTCCATTAAGCTTAAATGGCAGTGTAGACTGTAGACGCCCTTGGGTCACATGCATATGCATGCACATGGGTAGGATTTCAATAATCTAACGTAACCTTTAATGTCAGCTCATGCCTGCATTTCAAATGACAGGGATTCATTGGCATTAGACATGGACAAGGATATCAGATGGGTGACTTTACAGATTTTCCTCTGTTGATGGAAAATTTTGATTTGCTTCGAAATATATTCTGTGGCTCATCGGTGTTTCCAAAATGTCCTTGTTGTTGGATCCGAAAACCATTAGACTGTGTACATAAATATATCTCATGCCAAGATAAAATGAAAAGGGGTGGGTGTGGTCATAGAAATTGGACAGACTTTGTTTCAAGGGCTTTGGGAATTATTTGAGGTAACATTTATGTATTCAGAAGGGGCAGAAATTAATCGATTAGAAAAGTTTGACGACGCGTATGGATTAGTTTTCCGTAAAAGAGAAAAAGAGCAATAAACAATAAGAGTGTGTCAAAACCATTCAGTCGCATGAATAGTAAGGCTAAATTAATGTAAAAATATTAATTAAAGCTTCCAATGTTTTCCAGTTCGACTACTTCTATACTCCTGTGCTTGACTGCTGATACTGAATAATATTTAGGAGTATTTGTTTTTTACATTGTTGCAGCTAAAATCAGAGTCCACTTATTTGCATAGATGAAACAAATAGAGTGCACTTAAGTGCCATGGAGCAAATAATAGCATGCACGCAGGCTTCAAGGGGCTATCACCATATTTTAACACCCACACGGCTGTCGCTTGCATAAATAATTCCAATAATTGCCGTCGTCTGTCACTTGTCACTGCGAGGCTGTTTCAGAGAATCTGTTATTTTTCAAATGTCAAACCGTGCGAATTTTTTCATAAATCTTTTTAAGGTGGCATCCAAGAGGATTTTCTAGAGAAAATGACTGTACGCTGTGAAAAATTTCATGATTGTCGTTACGTTATATTAAAATACAATACCGAAATTTTTTAAATGTGTGGTTGCTCTTCGGTTACGTTGGAGTAGTAGTAGCTGATTTCTGGTTGCAGCAGGCACACTTAGGCCAGTGTAGACCCGATGTTTAATCTTCTTGTTCTTATGGCGCTACGGTCCGGGATGAACATGAGCCTCAGCCAAAAGGCTTCTTCAGCTAGCATGATAATTAGCCACCTGTCCCCAATTTCGCCTAAGTATTCTACTAAGTATATTCTAATATATTCTCCTAATTACTCACGTAAAAACATATTTTCTGTTTTTTTCAATTACAGAGTAGACTCTCGATAACGTGAAAAACGAATGTGAACGGATATTTGTCTTACTTGACATCTCTACAAAACGTGAACAACAATTATTGATTCAGGGTAGGCTAGATGTCTTATTTAGGCCGAACGTTCCAGTGGTTTAAACAAAGTTTATGATATGTGGTTTTACTGCGGCTACATCGCTGCGGCTACATGCTGATACAATACTTCATCTGGTACAGTTTGATGTTTGTTGCATGTTAGTTCGGGTGAATCGGGCACTTCCAAAAAAAGTCTAATGAATGCATTTCCATAATTAACAAGCCAAGGATTGAAGGTGATCTGGTTAGTCATCATGAAATTACTGTCTTAACGCACAATGAGAATGCTTTTCGAGAGAAGAAGATGTAAGAAAAAACGACAAATATTTTTTTACATTAAATTTCTTATCGACAATGCCCTTGCTCAATCAATATTCCATATATTCCATATATCAATATTTCATATATTATAAATAAATTAAATGTCCGTTTATGAAATAGAAAAACGCAATATTTTAATTTTTTCAGAGACAACACATAAAAACGTAGAGTAGGATGGACATATTCATTTATTAAAATTTGACCTTCACAAACATGAACTCTCTCACATATATAAGCTCCCTTGGTTTTAAGTTATTCCGTAGTAGAGAGTCTACTGTATACTATATTATTATGAAAGTTTTTCTGAAAAACTCATTTTGTCTTAGGATCATTTTTGCCACTGGCCATCTCGATGAAAGACCACGGGGCGACGTATGACCAGCCCAAAAGCATCATATGCAGCTGTCGGTACGGACTGCACTGTCCTGCGTTGAAGTAATAGACCCCTTTTTCGAAGGATCAAGTTGACTCCTAAAACACTATACAGCGCGCAGGCATGGACAATGTCAAAAGCGGAAGAAGAACCGCTTGGTTCTGCTTGCGATCGTTGATCCTGTCTGTTCTGGAGGAGAAGATTCAACCATGAACTTTAAGAGCTGTACAGCGACATGAGTCTAGCCAGGCGTCTACGGATGCAACGCCTACGGTGGCTGGGTAGAGCATATGGACAACTGAAATCTGGTCGCAAGAATCTTCGAATCCGAACTCGTGGGGAATCGAACAAGAGGACGCCCGCGGTTAAGGTGGCGCACCCAAGTGGAGAAGGAACTTACTTGGTGTGCGAAACTGGACATAGCACAGCCTAGTCCATGCTTGACTGTAGCGCCATACAAAGAAGAAGAAGTCGCCCATTGAAAATATAACTGGTGTCGCCGGGAACAATTTTTATTAAATTTTTTGTATTCTTTAAGAGAATTTGTTCTTGATTTTTTAAAATGCATAAATGCTTTGCAACGCGCGCCTCGCGTGGAGTGGTTAGCGATCATCTCCTGCATAAGCTCAATTACTTCATATGAAATTGAAGGAAATTGTTTCGAAACGAATATCCGCTCATTTTGTACTCTACTACCAAAATTTGACAAAAAGAAAGCAAAAATCTGAAAGGCCAATCTTATAGATAAACATAATTCTTGGTTAGTGTCCAAGTTCGATGATTCGAGAAGCTGGCTGTAATATGACATTCTGAAATTAAACAGCTCTTTAAAATTTGAATCTTCTGCTTTTTCATATGGCTGACAACGACAATTTAATTCTATTTGCTTAACACAATTTCCATCTACCTAATATGAAGATGAAGCTTTCAGGCTGAATATCAATTATCTACATCGAGTTTGTAGTTGACACCTGCATCATGCAATCATGCAAAATCGCCCATGGAATAAGACACAATTAAGCGCAATCCAAACCTTGGATTATCTAATATACATACTTCCATTGATTGCATTAAAGGGTTGTCAGAAGGCAAGAAAATGTGCGCCATGTTCGGCATTAAATGATCATCCTAGAAAACGTGGTCAATTATTTAAATATAAAGAAAAGTCTCATCGCAGTCGCCCTAATGGGATTCACTTTGAAAGAAAATGAGACAATTCTGCGAAATTAGCGCGACATTATTTTCATTTTAAGCAAATTTCATTTGGGGAAGTGATTTCCCCAAACAGTAGGCCAGGGCTTATATTTAAAGGCGAACCGAAATTAGAGGGCATTTTTCAACTGGATTCCCATTGAGGTCATGGTCTGCTGTTGTCGTCGTTTGCGGGAAAGTACATTAAAATCTATTTGACGGGGCGTTGACGTAGTGAAATATTAAATTGCCAGACGAATGGGGGAGGATTTATGAATAATTTACGCACACAATGGAAATCGTTGGGGGAGAAGACGATTTCAGTTCTTCTTTGGTTTTTCCTCTTGTTTTTTTTGTTCTGTGTACTGTAAGGAGTGGTTAACGAGATTGGAATTATCTCATTTCATTTATAGCAAATGCCCGTCGAGGAGATGTCATGAATATGCTTGTAAATAAGAGGGGAAGTTACTGATGAGTTGACCCTAGTCATTATTGTATGTGTCCAAGGAAATCGATCATGAATTTTTTTCCCTCAAGAAATTAATGAAGTATGTACACACAAGAATGAGCTTATTTTGGGCAATGCTTGCGAGGCGATGTCGTAGAACAGGGAAGATGGAAGTTGAGTAAAAGGGAATTTGTACGAAGTTGTCCAAATTAATAGGGATGTTAAAAGTAAGCCTTATTTTTTCAGGGTTAAGGAAATATGTGAGAAATTGGAGGGAATGTAAATGTCATGGTGTAAGGAAAATAAGATGTGCTGAACAATTCTATGTTGGGTTTTTGTGACGTCGTCACGAGCATTTGTATGTCAATGGAAGCTGAAAGACATTTTCATTGATTGAGATTGATCATCAATTGAGACGATCGTGCGTAACTCAAACGTCAACACCGCAGGTACGGTCTGACAAAAGTTCGTTCAACTTTTAGCTCACGCAGAAGACATTGTCGTGATTGGACGAACATAGCGAGCTCAGTGAGGCTTTTGCTGGCAATGAAGCGGAAGCGGCTAAAAATAGTCTGTCGGTAAACAATGGCAAAACAGGGTATATGCCTTCATTACGAAAGGATGCACAACATCGACGTCTCGAACAGAGCGTAATAATGAGCAGACACTTTGAGGTAATCACGGAAATAAAAACTACCAATCGCTACCTCTGTGACTTCAATAGGCAATTGAGTAACAGAGCCACCTCTAGAAACACCAAGCTGACTTTATATAAGACCTTGACCATCCCTGTCCTGCTCTATGCTACAGAGACATGGACGCTATTAAAAACTGATGTGGATAATCTTGGTCGTTGTGAGAGAAAAATTCTGCATGCGATCTTCGGGTTTATGCCGACTAAGGAGAATAATAAACCAACAACACAGCTCTGGCCCGAAGAACTTTCGGTTCCGAGTCATTGCTACAACGCAACCGAATATTTTTTCGAAGGCGATGGTGCACACGAGTGGAAAAGGTCCTCAACGAACTTGATGTGTGCAGCTAGTCGCAGCTAGCTAAAGATCGAACTGTTGGACTCAGCTCCAGCCGAAATGTAGCGCCAAACAATGAAGAAGAAAAAGAAACTTAAAGAGTAAGCATTTTTCAATGCATTTCTTTTCTATTCTCTTAGATTAGGTTCAGTTATTGGGTTGCAGGTACACTTGGTTGGTCCATTGTGATACCCAGAGCCATTTATTTGCTCCCAATGGCAAATGTTGAATAGGCCAGATTTGAAAACCAGATAAAATTAACTTTTACTTTTACTGGGATTCAAACTTGGAACCTCTATAACCAAGCTTAGGCACTCAACCAACTGCTCCAGCGAGCCGTTTACATTATCCTAACTCAGCAACCTTTCAGTGAGTATCGTACATCATCGCAATTATAAATTAAGTAAGTCAGCTTATGTCAATAGGTGTGTTTATCACTATCAGCGGCGATTCATAATTCATCAGAAAAACTTGGCAGCTGTTTAAAGAAGATGAGAAAGGAAAAATAAAAAAATCTTATCTTATCCTGGTCAACTTCACGGAACGCAATAAATATGATGAGCATCTTAGTTCGATAAATTGTTGTAAGTGTATTTTAAATGCAAATTGAAATGAATGCCTATGTAGCACTGCAACTTACACCTAAATTGCAATTCAATTCCTTCTTTTTTATTCTTCACTTTTTTGATAGACGAAATTAAAGCGTGGTGCAAGTTTAAGCGAACATCTGGTCAGTGACAAAAATGGGCCCTGAGTCACGTCACAAAATATAAAGATTTGACGAACTATCCAGCACATCTTTATTTACACTATACGTGGATGTATTTAATCAAATGTCCCGTCTTCACATTGCTGATATTCATTTATGGAACCTTCATCGACGAGGTGATGAACCATAGAACACAAATGGTGCATTTTGTGTTCTATGGTTCATCACCTCGTCGATGAAGGTACAAAAAAACAGTAACTGCATAGACATCCCGACCAGACGATGTCAATTCGAAGAATACTTGTCGCAGAATTGTAAAAAAAGAAAAATGAAATTTTGAAGGGAAAATAAGCATATTGTAACGAACACGATGACGCTTAGGCGGAGTTTAGACACTTTGCCACGAAGAAGAAGAGGGAGTTTAAGGTTTCATTCCATTCGGATATCGGTATGGCAATCAAAATGTAAAAGATTCGTCTGGAAAATGTGTACACAGCTTTCAGAACATTGTGTGCATGGTTCCCAATCATTCCCGTCAACCAATTTTTACCTAGTTCAGAGCGATAGTTTAAATTAATTAACCCAAAGAGTGTATATGTATGCATCAGTTATAGTTCAACAACCATTCAATAGTTCTCGTGAATAAATAATGAAGTGCCCTTAAAAGCCTTAATTTGGTTTTTGAACGCACTCGTATACATGTAGAATGAGATGTGAATGAATTGATGTATGTCCTTGTGTCACATTATATATAATTGCCCTTTTCATGCAAGCATACATCTAGACACTAGGTGGAGAAAAGTCATCATATCGGCTGTTACCTATTATTTTTTCAAATATCGTCGTACCTGCGTCAATATACAAACAGAGACCTGCAATGTGCAGCACGGCTGGATGGCGCAGTTGGTTGAGTGCCTGTCCTTGGTTAAAGGAGTCTAGGATCGAATCGCAGTATTTTATCCAGTCACCATTGGCACTGGGTATCACAATAAAGCAACAATGGTCTAAGTGTGTTGGCAATTTGCCAGCAACCCAGTTGTAGTTTTACCGAAGATATTTGGCAAGCATGAGGATCAACGGTTGCCTAGGAAAAATCTGCATTGGAGCACCAGTTGGACGTCTTTCTGACCTCTGGCCCGAAGTATAAACTGCTGTCGATTGGGCCATTTTGTTCTAAAAAGGAAAATCCAGAGTACATCATACATCTAGCATCTGTAGATAATAAATAGAACGCTTAGAAAAGGGATAATACGATAAAGTAAAAAAAATATTCTCTTTCAACAAGAAGTGACCTTTTAATTTTATTTTAAAACAATTACGTTACTCGCAAAAGAGCGAACTCTTTGGTTACGTAGGAAATATTGGGTATGCCTTTGTTTTTTTGTTTAAATAAGATCCCCCATTATACAACCGCATTGAAAACAGATAAATCAGAAAGATAACCATTCACAGGGATAGGTACAAATACTTCGGATATTTCTTTGAATATATATCACATCATATCATTCCCCAAATTGAGGTATTGTACATACAGTCATTATAGCAGAAGTATAGACCTTTCCTTTGCCCATTCTGGGAATACTCTTTCATGAGTCAAACGTGGGTAAATGAAATCAGTTTCCAAGTTACGTACGTATCTATTGTAGCATCAGCGATACTTTCGAAAACCCCATCCAAACAGTTGCTTGGGTAACCACAAAATCGAAAAGTTACCTTTTAATTTCAAAAGATGTCGCAGATTGTATCGATATTTGGTTTGAGGTGTTTTTTTGGTTAGAACAGCACACATTGTTTCCGCATTTGGGGCTGCAGCTCTCTCTTCAACAGCAGCCGCATTATTATTCAACAAGAAGAAAAGAATGTCATGCGACAGGAAGAATTTCAAAAAGTAAAAAGTTGCGTTCCCTAGAAACAAAAGGAATTGCTAAAGCCAGATTCGAATTCAGAACCTGCAAGCATTCGTTATAGGAGTGACACTTAGCGCTTCAATATAGGGTGATCACAAATGTGTACAGGTTCAGACTAGCTTCAGACGATGAAGACCGGTATTCTCACATAATTGTCCCTGTCATACTATGGGTGGGTGTTCAATGATTAAATCGGTACAATTGCTACAGAAGCACGGTCTATCCGAGCATAGAAGAAATATATTGAAAACGAACTAAAGCACAAATTATGCCTTAGATAACCTTATTCGATATTTTCTAAATATAATCACAATAAAAATGATGACAATTCAGTCCGAGTTTGATCTACGCCTAGCTTCAAAAGCAGCCACTTGTATTTTGCGCTTATATTGTTCAATGCAGACCCTATGAGCATGGCGCATTACTACATTTTTCTACTAAACATTGATTAGTTATACGAACATGGAGTATAACTTAGCCTTTTCCACTATGTTGTCCCACAGGATCGGGCTCTTCACGTCAGAGCTACAAGTTTTATGAAGCTCTGGCGTTTAAACAGCTGATAACAGCTTAAAAGAAATTACGAGATTCAAAAGATATGAGCGATATTTTAAAAGCAATTGAAATAGCAGTGTCATCACAGGGAAATAAGAGCGGCTGTGTCCCGTATTGAATAGTGGACCTTTGGAGCAAGACTTAATACACACCAGAGATCGATGGAGTCTTATCAATGTTATTCCTAAGCAACGGAAGGGAGGAGGAGCTTGGAGAGAATTTCAGAAGTACTCAAGTCAAGATTGAGATTATCAAGTTTATTTTTGATTTCCTTAGCCAAATGAGATTTGACAGTTTTTTGTTATTGTTTGGAAGAAAATCGTTTCGAAGGATAAATTTAAGCATCAATAGCGTGGTTGGTTTGTTTGAAAGGACATTTCGGAGCCAATAGACTGACATAAGATATTCTGTAAAGAAAATCGATAACGCCTTGTGTTAATTACTGGAAATGTGTGTGAAGTGCTACTGCTAATGCTAGTTAAAACAAAATACTGTTCATCTTGTTCCGATGGTGGTCACCAAAAATTTTTACAGCACGGCTTTCAGTATCCTTAACGCTTAAAAAACATAAATGAAGTGAAAACTGGGCTCACACCAAAAAATTTACTGACAAGAATTCCAAGACATTAATTGTAATGTGCTCCAATCTTGTAACCGACCAGCCTTACGTCTAATAGTGCGACGAATCTTTGATTTAGCAAGATTAGCGCTCACAAATAAATATTTATATTTGAGTTTATAGGTGAGCACAAATTTCGAGACAAAGTAACTCATAAGGACAGGAAATTTTAAATTTTCTTACTCATTTGGGAGAAATAGCAGTTGCAAAACCATGAAGGTCAATGAAGTTTTTATTTTCTTGAAAGACGTTTTCAACTTGCTGAAAATGGATCACAGGTTATTAAAAACCGATTAAGAAGATTAATGTTTGTATCTACACACGAAATTGTCTTAGTAATTCATTTAATAAATATTTCACTTTCTTGTTATTTCTTGCTCCTTGGGATTCTTTCGAAGGTTGTGCCGCTGGAAGTATACACGAGGAAATTATTAGCTTTCCATGAAACAAGATTTACTGGCACATTGTAGCAGGCCTAATTTCTAAGGTACAGCAAGTTTCTGCAAAAAAAAGCATCTGTATCAATTGGTTCCCAGACACAAAACTTTTTGATGATTTCTTTATCCATTTCTATTATTTTGAGAGATTTTTACTCATATCTAAAGGAGCTTCAAGCTGTGTTTTTATCGTTAGTATTGCTTGATTATTGAGTCGGCATGTCAACCAATAAGCCATATTCTAAATTCCTCTTGAATAATTTTCTCCTTTTTCTCTTGTCTTTCATAGCACTTATTAAAGCTTTTTCTCGACCTGCTCTGGTTGAATGCGATGACGCAGGCACATCGTTGTGGTTTTGATATCACAAATTCAAATGTCAATGAATTGCTGCTTCGTAATTAAATGTCCTAAGAAATAAAAAAAATAGAACGGGTGTCGCACCTATTCGTATAAACACAGTTTAGTAATACATATACAAGATTTCATAAAAGCAAGGTTTCCAAGACTTAAACAAACGGAACAACTGTATTTTTCCATCCCCTAAAACAACCAAAACACACTTTTATGTATCAAAACTTCTTGTTTGTATATTCAGTAAGAGTTCACTTATCAAAAGAAGAACACCGATTAATCCGCGCGAACTACTTCAAAAATTAAATAAACTCGGGCTTCGCAGACTGACTTTCTTAGGCAACAAACGAAATGTGCCCAGTCAATATTTGGGAAGCTGTGATAAAATCCGTACCACTTTTTGATTAAAATCCGAAATGATGGCCAAATAAAACGTACACAAAGCATAAATGTCTTCATCCATTTCCGCATTCATTCTCCAAGATATTTGTCAAATTGTAACAATCACGATTCTGCCAATTCATCTGGGTGTTAACCACATGTTCAATAAAGTATGTGACTGCGTTCATACGTATGTATCTGCATATGATCACATGTATACTCCTAGTGGCTGCACATTATCTTGTAAATAGTTTGTGAGCTACGCTTCCGTGAATATTTTATGCATCATAAACTTCAATTAGTAATTTGCCTCGAAAGTATATGCATCTCCCGTCACTGTTTCGTCGTTGTCTACAAAGCGTTGCTGTGCTGCATGGTATAACTTTAACGGAGTTCCCAACATAATCGATTACTGCGGCAATGATAGTGATGATGACAATGCTCAACCGACGAAAAGGAGAGCAGCATACCGCATTTCAATTTAATGAGCCCACTGTACACAACCGTACTTAGTGGTTAACTTCTTTCCCAGATACCCCGGTCCCCGGCATGCTGCCACAATGAACTTCTCCACCAGCGATTGTATGTGTGTGTGCTTATGAGTTCGCTGCACCATGACTGAAAATGCAAAGATAATGAAGTGGAAACTTACATCGCTTGCTAACAGTCTTAGTAATAAGCCGGCACACCACCAGCGAACGGCTTTGCATTCGACAACGTTGAGGACACTAATGGATCCTCAAGATATATTATACGAAAACGACAAATGAAATTACTAGAAACACTCCACTGCGTCTGCCGGAGAGAATGTGCAGCGTTGGCAGAATCGAGGAGAACGCTAAGATTATTTTGAGCATGGCCTTAGTTTTATGGTCTTCGGCGCGAGTGAATATTTCAACTAATGAAATGTGACGCAATTCGCTTGATTTATTTGAGCTCCTCGCACTTCGTGTGGAGTTAGTGTTGTCAAGGAGGGTTTGTCTCCTTTCAAAGGGAGTTTTGAATGCGATTCACGGTTTGCAACCAGACATGACGGCAAGCCAAGTTCCGGGTTTTAACAACTTCCACTTAAAAATTGAGATGAATTGGGTCATTATGTGGTAGTAGGTGTATCAGTGACTTAAAACAAACAACGGTAGTGATGTGAGTAGATTCCAACAAGGATACTTCGTACATGTATTTTAAACAGAGCGCGCTTTTTAAACAGTTTTGTGATGTTTTGCATCAACAAGGTCGAACAGAATAACGACCCAGAATTTATTTATTTCTTAAATAATGACTCCGTGCATTATCCTCCAGATCTGAACCTGATTGTGTAACACGTAAAAAAGTGTTTTGAGTTTGATGAAGCGTTTTTGCGGCTAAGTTTCCGTCACATTTAATTTAAATTTCGATGCGGCACAGTAGCCAGAGGTACATATTAGACAGGACCTTTTCTTTTTTTGGTTTGATTATTATGAGGTTCTATGGACAGCCATTTGGAAGTTGCTTTCATCCACATCCTTAACAACACTGTAGCATTGGTGGCAACTGCTAATCTTATAGGTTTTTACTCTTACTCATAGTCATAGCAGTACTGATTGTACCTTTATGTTATGCTTTGGTAACACATTTGCCCATCAACATGAATGGCAGTTTTTTCACGTCTGGTCTAAATTTTAGAAACAAAACACTTGACGTAGATAATCGAAGAAAATTAGAGATGATGATACTGACAGACTCAGACAAATTCAACAAAACAAAATTTGATTCATCGTGGGGTTTAATTGATAACCTAAAATAAAGCACATACATTTGAAAGTGAACTTAAGATTTTCAATTTAATTAGTTAACAGAATAATTTTTAGCTTTACTCTTTGAAAATTGTGATGCCATGGAAATATTGGCCACGATGGCCCAATTCTGCGCACCTCTTTCTAGCAGCTAACATGAGTAGTATTGGCTTCTAAAGCATAAAGCGTAGCTGGCTTACTCCTGAAGACCAGAGATTTAATGTACAATTGTATCCTAAAAGAAAATAGTCCAAGGATGTGATATCGCAAGGCTCACACCGCCGTCTGCCACTAGCTGCTGAGAACGATTTGTCACGGTCTTCGCGAACGGTCTCAGCTACAGCTGTCTAATCAATTCGTGCTCGATGTGGTCTAACTGGTCGAGTACCATCCACTAATATAAAGTGTGACTCAAATTTTCGAATGATGTTGTTTCTCACAGTACGCTGATTTTCGCAATACAGCTGAACAACTGAGAGACGCTGTTGCGATTGGAGTCTTTCCTTAAAGACTTGCCAAGCGAAACTGAACCAAAATGACAAAGTAGTTTGATAGAAGTGGCGTCTGTTTGAAAAGCTTACTTAAAATAAAAACTCACAATTAATCACAGTGTAAATCGAAAAACATAGTATAATCTTGTAAATCTTCTAGAATTTATTTCGTGGTCTTCTATCTTCATTATCTGTCTAATGGCTTAGTCCCTTTTGGAAGGCGTACCTACAAAATAATTCGTTTGGACTCTATGAAAAACCAAACCTGTTTTACTGCGTGACAGTACTGTACTAAGGGAATGTAATGACTGTACTAGAAATGTCACAAGCGATGGCTCAATTTATCTCGAAATATGAAACATTATGCCATTATGAACAGCCGCAGATGAGATTTCTTCGATTGTGGGAGAGAGACAAACACCCAATGTTGAGCAGATTCTTCTTTGAACAAAAAAGGGCTACTTTTCGATGCTTAGGGAACGTATACGTGCCTTAACAACAGGTAGGAGACCTCTTGGTGGACTTAAGATGTGTTGGCTACAACAAGTACAAGAGCTCGTTTGGTGGCGCCCATAAGTCTGGATGAGTTAGAGTCAATGGCGGAAGATCAAATGGCATATAGCGCTCAAGTTTGGGCTTTACTAATGCGATCCTCCTAAGATGATGACGATGATGATAAAATTCTTCTTCTTTGTGTGGCGCTACAGTCCGGGGTGGACCTGGGCCTCAACCAACATGCCTCTCCAACTAGCGCGATCCCTGGCTAGCTGTCTCCAGTTTCGCGTCCTCTGTTGCGTTGCCCGACAGGTTCGGATTCGAAGATTCTTCAGGCCGGAGCTGTGGTGTCCATACGCTCTACATGACCTAGCCACCGTAGGCGTTGGATCCGTAGACGCCTAACTAGGCTCATGTCGCTGCACAGCCCATACAGTTCGTGATTGAATCTTCTCCTCCAGAACCCGTCAACACAAACAGGACCAAAGATCGTGCGTAGAACTTTTCTCTCAAAGAGACCAAGGACTTCTTCACCCGCTTTCGAGATTGTCCATGCCTCCGCGCCGCATAGCAGGTCTGGGATGATCAGAGTCTTATATAGAGTCAACTTGGTTCTTCGAGAGAGGGCTCTATTACTCAATTGCCTCTTGAGCCCAAAGAATCAGCGATTGGCAAGAGTGATTCTGCGCTTGATCTCGGTACTGGTGTTATTTGTACAATTTACTCCGGAGCCGAGGTAAGTGAAGTCCTTGACTACCTCGAAGTTATAGCTGCCCATTGTGACGCTCTGTCCAAGACGTCGATGTTGTATGTCCTTTTTTGAGGACAGCATATACTTCGTTTTGCCCTCATTCACCGCCAGACCCATTTTAGCCGCTTCCGTCTCAATGTTAGCAAAAGCCTCACTGACGGCTCGCTGAATTCTGCCAATTACGTCAATGTCATCGGCGTATGCTAACAATTGCACGGACTTCTGGAAGATCGTGCCTCTAGTGTTGGCGTGTGAGTTTCGCACGATCTTCTCCAGGACGATGTTAAAGAAATCACATGACAGCGCGTCGCCTTGTCTAAAACCTTTTTTGACATTGAAGGTCTCGGTGAGTTCGTTACCGACCTTGATGGAGCAGCGAGAGTTCTCCATCGTCATCCTGCACAGCCTGACGAGTTTGGCAGGAATGTCAAAACTAGACATGGCGTTGTATAGCTCGTCTCTATGCACGCTGTCACATGCGGCCTTGAAATCGACGAACAGATGGTGAGTGTCGATTTGCATTTCTTGGGTCTTTTCCAGGATCTGCCGTAGTGTGAAAATTTGGTCTGTTGTGGACTTTCCTGGCCTGAAGCCACACTGATATGGACCTATCAGATTATTAATGAATGGCTTCAGGCGGGTACACAAATCGGCAGAGAAGATCTTATACGCGATGTTAAGAAGACTGATCCCTCGATAGTTGGCGCAGTTGAAGGGGTCTCCTTTCTTGTGGATCGGGCAAACGATACTGAGATTCCACTCGTCGGGCATGCTTTCCTCAGACCATATCTTGCAGATGAGCTGGTGCATGCGCCCAACCAGATCATCTCCAGCTGCCTTAAATATTTCAGCGGGCAGACCGTCCGCTCCAGCAGCTTTGTTAGACTTCAGTCTTGATATTGCTACCTTGACCTCGTCTAAGTCTGGGGGACGGTATTCGCGTCTGTCATCGTCCAGATTGAGTGGAACATTCTGCCTGACAGCGGTATTTTGGTCCTCATCGCCGTTTAACAGTCTGCAGAAATGATCTTTCCAGATTCTCAGTATCGACTGCGACTCTACTACCAGATGTCCATTACATTATACATGTTTTAGACCTCTGTAAACGTCACTCACCATTGATTCTTCCAAAGTGGCACGATGCGCCTAATTGTATATATATCACATAGCTTGCCATTTAATGCTGCTTAGATTTTCGCTTTTTCACATTTGCAAATTAATATAGTTTTATTCCCAAAAGGTTCTTGTGTAGAAGTAAGTAGACTGACTAAGATGTCTTAACAAAAGATCTACTTGTATATTGTGAGTATTCGTCCGGGCCAACATATGTAATGTCATCAAGCTTGAAATCGTACCATCTTAAAGTACATTTTCAATCAAGTATGCCCTTGTATCGAACGTCATTTTCTGTCGATGCTGCGTATACGCGTCTATAAGTTCTACAGTACACACATATGTGCACACATTGCCTCGAAGATATGTGAGGTGGTGGGTCAATAAATTTTGCATAGTCTATTAAATTAAATTATTATTCTTTTTTCCTCCGCACATATAAAGCTTCCGTTTGGTGAAAATTCCTTGGCGTTAAATGAAATTTATACACACTGCTATACGTACGGAACAAAGATATTGGCTCTTTGCCAGACAACGACTGCACGTCGACACTAAAAAAAAATGCAAATATTCGCAAAAAGTTTTCGTCTGCTCTGGAGGAGCGTAGCTTGCCATTGAAAGTCGTTCATAAGAACGTCCAAAAGGAAGCCGAACCGAAAAAAATAAAAAATTCTTTATCATATGGTCAGTATGACAGTAGACAGCAGTTCCATTATTTAAAACGTCCAGATGAAAAGAGTGTCGGTCGACGTCGAATGAGCCTTGTTCTTAATAAAGTGAAGGACAATGGGAATAACATAGCAAACAGTTCTCTCTACAAGTGTTTGACTTCGCTTTGATTAACATCTAGGGGATATGCAAATGAAAACTCTCCCATTGCGATGCATCCGAAGACCTCACGTCATTTTATGCAAATTCTCATGTTGATCAACGTTCTTTTTGCCGAATTTCTTACGAAATGTTGATCAATATTTTTTTAGAGCGTATTTACTGTCGGTTGGAGATGTCCACTCCCTGCGGGAAACCCTGAAAAATGATGGATATTGACGTTGAATTTATGATAGGTCTGAAAAGAAACAATGACATTCCGCAGAACGATTGTACTGGCGTAGGACGCTATTTTATCGTTCGCATTTCTTGGAGAACACAGGGCGACAACTCTTCATACGCATACATATATCACGCACGAAGCCTCATTGGATAATTAACTCAGACACCTTGTTTATTGTCACTGGCAACCAATGTGCCGTCAGACCAAGTCATCTCACAAAGATTTTCAGCTCACAGCACAGTCGATTCTATTTCTAGGTGGTATATGCCTGGCCATTGTCCTATAAGACGTCTTTCCGTACAATATCTGAGCGTCTAGAGTAGTTTTGCTTATCGTAACATACCATTGCAGCTACCCACATTAAAGGGCCGTATGAGGTCGCTCATCAAAAAACTAACATTTTTTACGGAGATTCTAAAAAAATCGATGACTCAATTACCATCATTTTACATATTTATAGGAAAGGGTTGTTTCTGAAAATTCGCATTTTTAAAATTCTGTTTGATTCCCCATCTTTCTAGAAAGGGCAATACTGTGTTTAGGTGGGATTTGATTGCCCCGAGAGCTGCATGGGGCCTCTCATGGTGGCTGACCAAAATTGTGTCATCGGCATATAAAATTGCCTCTGAGCTCGTACAAATTGAGGTTAAATTGGTAGGGACTCAGTAGGTAGGATGCCTTGCTGTACTCCCGCAATGATTGATTGATGGGAGTTTAGATTTTCGTAGTTGACAGAGAGAGACCGATCGAAAAGAAAGCTTTTTATGATTTTAGTTAATTTGGGGGGGAAATTTAGGTTAAATAGCTTATAGATTAGGCCCTCATGAAAGACCGAGTCGAAAGCTTTTGTAAGGTCTAAGGCGTATGCCACTGTGCATCTCTAAGGCATTTCAAATGAAATGATTGTTTAATAGCAATTGAGGTTGTGACAATCAAAGCCATATCGTCAATCGTTCAAAATGACACCTATAAGAAGAGCCTCGAAAAAACAATTTTCCGTCGGATATATGGTCCAATGGGACCATTCCGCGAGGAACGTCCATATAATGGAGAAGTGCGAACTCTATTACTTGATTTGCAATAGGTGCGAAGTTGGGTGTATTAAATTCCATTTTTGCGAAACTTGGGTGCACAAAATAGTCTGCATACATCCAATCTCGCACCTACCCAGAGTCCAACGATGGTTCGAAGTAGGGGTAGCATTCCTTGTACTTCGCACATATTTTAGTGTTATTTCACCAACACCTCCGGCATAGTAGAGATTCTCACGCGACGACCACACTGCGCGAAGCACACTTCTGCCAGCGTCAGTGCACTATGTCCGCAGTAGATGTTGCTTCGCCGTTTTTGGCATTACTTGCATTATCCCCCGCATAATTTCTCAGTTCGTTGTGAAATTAAGCCAAATTGGTCGTTGTTTTGCTTCGGAATTCCCTGCCAGTGCGACTCGTCCCACCTCCTTAAGGAAGGAGTCAATAAACATCCTCACCAAATGACCTAGTATTCTTGTCAGCGTCTATCAAAGAAACTGCTTTATAGAGCGACTAGACCACTTCGCGTTAGCGTTCGCAGAATAATGAGAGCCTTTCCCTGAGCAAAATATTTCAACCGCGCTCCGCCCATTGTGCGCCCCCATTAAATGCTTGCATCGAGTGTATTTCTTTGAGAAATAAATTATGCAGTTCAAATTATGTCAGCAACAATTTGTCACTATGCAAATGCATGCAAGAAAAATCAAAGCTGTGCACACATCGCGACGCCATTCGCACCCGCCGCGCAGCCCCACAGCATTCTGCCAGCACCCTCGCCGTATAAATAACTTTATTCGCGCTTCGTGATCCGAAATAATCGACAAAGTTGACGTATTAAGACATCATAAATAAAAATGCAAATCACTCCATGGGTCTGGAAAACAGCACAAGGAACTTATCATTAATTAGAATTCAGTCAGCGCGACCGCCCGCCCCGTTCAAGTGGCAGGAAGTCGATTGCTTCAGTGGTACTTTTATCAATGTCAATGAGGAAATATTGATGTTAAATTGTGTCACGATATGACTGGCCGACCGGAGGGGACATCCTACACACGTAACAGTGTGGCGTAGTCCCTGCGCCAAAGCGTGACAAATCGAGGAGCGGAATAGCCGAACTGGAGTGTTGAGTTGTTTGTTAACCGTTAATAGTATTTCACGCCCCTCATTTCCCGGCGGACACGGAATGGGTGAACCTTAAATGATTTATTTCGATGTGGTAGCGTAAGAGATTGTATCTGACCCTGTTGGGACGGCGAGGGGAGTGTGAAGGGTTCAACCCTTATATATTGTACGTGAAGGCGTAACCCCTAATCGCGTTAAGCGAGACCATAAGGAGAACTGACCCAAATATCCAAGTGCCCCGCCTAAGGGGATCTTCCTGATGATTACTGAACGGGGGTTGTTTGTGCTTCCAAATACTTTTATCTGCTGAGTTTGTATAGGGTCTTCCAATCCGTGGTCCGGATTTGAAATCTCTACTTTTACGGAAAGTCAACCACCCACTTCAGACTGTTCTCCAATAAAGACCGTTAAGCAATCGGTGAACTTGCTTAAGTTGTCAGAACTAACTACAGGGTGAAGAGATAAGAAGGATAGGAAACGAAACGTCAGACGGTGTGAGATAAAAAAAAACGATGAAAGAACGTAGGCTCGCTACTAACGTGGCGCATCCGATTGCAGAAGGACCTCAAGCAACTTGGTGTGCGAAACTGGAGACAGCCAGCCAGTGATCGAGCTAATTGGAGAGGCGTGTTGGCTGAGACTCAGGTCCACACCGAACGGCAGTAGTCAAAAAAGAAGATGAAGTGGATTTTTGGAAGATAATTCGCAGCAACTGGCCATGTAGTTGCTGCGAATTATTCCACCCTGAACTATGGGAAAAAATCATTAACAATATATGGATCTGTGTAAGCAAAGTTCTCTTCCTCTCTACTTTCTAATATTATTTCGGCTAGCATGCAAATAACGTGTAAATTATCACCTAATTGGTGGTCAAGGACGATTGCATTATCTCCTCTGCCAGATAATTTTTTTTTCACAGAAAAAAATGAAAAAGGCTTATTATAGCTCTTCATAATAAGAACAAAAATTCAATACAAGAAGAGTACTATTTACTGCTGCTTTCTATTGAGTTATTCGACAAAAAAAACACATTCTGGCCAAAATCACCACGGAGAGCACATATGAATGATTTTAATGAATTCTTCAGCGGGCTTGATTACGAATGCTCGTGGGCTCCAATTAACGTTTCATTTTTAAACAAGCACCACTCCGTTTTTCAAATAGACCGCTAACATGTGCCGTAAGGCATTAGCAAATATACGAATTGGCCCACCGATGGTTGTTTTTGCTCCTATTTCAATACCAATAACCACATTTTTGTACTCTCTATATTGTGTGAAATCATTTCAACAAAAGGGATTCTATTTTTTCGTATCGAAACTGATAATGTGGTTGATTTGAAAATGATAACGATTTTTTTGACAACACCACTGCAGGTGTTGTGCTAATTGGACTCATTTGGCATAACTGGATGCATTTGAATACCCAGTTAGAATGAAATTGAAAGGGAAAAGCTATTTCGTTTTATTTGAAGTGAGCTATTTACCATTACACATCACTGCTCAATTGGATGCATGAATGGACACCAATATGCACTGTCGTATTGTAAAATTGTTTGTTTTTGTCTCATGTTGAATGAAGAGGGATTGAATTGAAATATAACCTGCGGCCATATGAACGATGTCAGTGTGTATAAAGAGAGACAAAGCTTTGTTTTACACTTGAGATGACATTTTATCTCTGTCGATGGGTTGGTCGAATTCCCTACCTTAAACCAGATAGATGATGAAGATGTCATAATAGGTAATCGTGCATGTAAGTTGCAGAGTGGGCAGTTTATACTAACAAGGAATAGTGAAGTTGGCGACATACGTACATGGGTTAGTAAAGATTGGTGAAGCCAATACTTCTCAGTTAAATCTTTTTCTACCCATTTCGATGAACTTCGGTGACGGTTGCCATGACTGCTCTAGTCAACAATAGTGGTGCCCAGGGCGAAGCATACATGGTCCTCGTCTGCTCACTCGTAGGATTTTCTGTTTGGTTCAACCTAAGTCCTTCCGAGATAGGAAAGTTGGAGACGATGTTTTGAAGCACTATTAGAGAGATGTGTTCTCTAACCAAACTCTCATTAAATGGGCCAATGTTTTTTGAGTGCGTGATCCTTTAGTCTTGCAAGTAAATTGTAGATCATTCACAGAAAACCCAAATTTATGTGTAGAAACTGTACACATTCCTTGCTTCCTAAACTAATGAATACTTTACCGCTTTATTGTTGAGTATTCTATTTTTGACAGCTCAGGCGAACCTCGTAATGTATGTCAAAGTAAAACTTGGCTAAGCAGTGCAACTTCTTTAACAGCACCTGCCTGAACAAGCGAACTCTCTTCATCATTCTTCTTATTATAGCGCTCCGGGGTGAGCCTGGGCCTCAGCCAAGCTGCCTCGAATTTCGCACGCCAAGTTGGTTGAGCTCCTTCTCCACATGAGTGCGCCATAAGCCTTGTGGTAGTCCTTTATTGCGTTGTCCAACTGGTTCGGAGTCGAAGGCTCTACGGTGCTCTTCTTGGCCTAGCCATTTTAGACTAATATTTTTCATACTATTTACATGGGAGCCAAGGTAGACGAAGTTATTAACCACATCAAAGTTGTAGCTGCCTATGGTGACGTTCTGACTAAGTCGCCGATGTTGTGAGTCCTTTCTTGTGCCAGCATTCACCGGTTAACCCATTTTTGTCGCCTCCGTTTCAATACCGACAAACGCTTCAATGACGGCTCGCTGTGTTCGACCAATCACCTCAATTCCGCCAGCGTATGCTAACAATTTTACGGACTTCTGAAAGATCGTTCCTCTTCTCCAGGACGATGTTGAAAAAATCACATGACAGCACATGGTCTTGCCTAAAACCTTTCTTGACACTGAAGGTTTCGGTGACCTTCATGGAGCAACGAGAGTTCTCCATCGTCAACCTGAAAGTTGACAAATGAGAAATTCTGACCTGGCCTTTTCAACATTCTGTCAGACCTCAACTCTCAAAATGTGGGGGTGGATCCCAAAGTAATACACCTCATGTAAATTCTGCTTCTGAAGACCGTGGCGCCAGCTCAGAGTTCCAGTCTGCGGTGGACCTGGGCCTCAACCAACAAGTCTCTTCAACTATCGCGATCTCTGGCTAGTTGTCTCCAGATTCGCACGGCAAGTTGGTTGAGGTCCTTATGCATTTGGGTGCGTCACCTTTGACGCGGGCGGAGTCCGTTGCGTTGCCCCACAGGTACGCTGGATCCGTAGATGCCTGACTAGGCTTATGTTGCTGGACAGCCCGTACAGTTCGTGGTTGAATGTTCTCCTTCTGAACCCGTCAACACAAACAGGATCAAGTATCGCACGCAGAACTTTTCTCTCGAAGAACGCAAGGATTGCTGAGATTGTCTATATCTCCGCGCCGTACAACAGGGCAGGGATGATCAGTGTGTTATATACAGTGAAGTTGGTCCTCTCGATGACTCAATTACCTCATGGTATCAAATAAACAGCCTTTGGCAAGAGTAATCCTGCATTTGATCTCGGTACTGATGTTGTTTGTCTTCCTGAGTCGGGAGTGGTCAATCCAAACGATCATGTATTTCCTTAGTTTCGGTCACAAATTTTAAGTTGTTCTTTGATAAAACCAATTTTTTTTATTCGCGCAAAGTTTTTATTCTCCAGACTGAAATTAAGTGTTTTGTTATAAATTTAGTTTTAGTGTCAATATGAGCTCCATCCAAAATTAAACAGTTCGGAAAGATTTTTTTCCCACATTTTCGTATACAATTTGTGAACTAGTTTTTATTTGTTATTGGTGGTGGCCCGTGGCGTTGTGGGTATGTGCGTGTACCCCAACCTCGACGTAGTAGGTTCGATTCGAGCTCTGAGCGACAAAAATAATTTTCACGACCCCACCTCTTTCGAGTCACTGACAATGCTCAAAGTCTATTTCCTGTCTAGAAAAAGCTTCTCAAACAAAGCCGTTCGGATTCGGCATTAAGCTGTAGGTCCCTTCCACTCGTGAGAGAACAATAGCACGCACAACACGAGTGGTTGCTGAGAAGCTAGGCTCTGGCCCCCATTGGACTGTAGTGCCACCCATATTATTATTATATTTTTATTTGTTATTGCATTTTATGACTACACGTTCTCAGTTCGTTCTTAGGCGGGTTTATTTTGGCATATTTTTTTAATTCGGCAACTGATATTTACATTAATTTGTACATTGTTTACATTATTCTCCCCCGAATTCTGTCCCGTTTCATTATTCTTCCCTCTTCCTGTTGTGTGTTCCTTTTTATGCTCCAGCGGGAATTGTCCAACTGCGAAATATTATATGTAATTTTAACAGCTCTTTTATTTTTTTCTTTCAGTTCCACGATTGGTAACCCATTGCATGCTCACGGGGTTTTGCTTATTTGGAAAATATTACCATAGCCAAATTGCACTTTTTTGCCCCCTTCTTGAGCATGTGTTCACATAGTTACACAACTCGGGCGGATTATTCTGCATGTTTGTACATGACAGTTACATTTCAATAGGGCGAAAACTATTAAATCATTGTATTTTTATGGAAAGGGAAGGGTTGTATAAAAAATTAAATGTATTCATTTCTCTTGGTTACTGTGCAGAATTTAACGCTTTTTGTCTTTAGATTAAAGTTATTCGATTGACTACTTTTTAAAAGTTTGCATAAGAAGAAAAATCATCACGATAAAATGGTCAATAAGCCCGAAATTAATAATATTGTTACTTAAGCTGTTTTTTTTTATTTTCTCGAAAGGCAATGTACATACATGCAGGTATAGCATTTTTGCAACCGTTCTAAAACGCTAAGAAAAAAGTAATGCCAATGTGTACTATTCCAAAAGGCATCGGGAACAGATCAACGGCGCAAGCAAAAGTAAATAGACCATCGATCGTTTACCTGGAATCATCACGTTTGGATTTGGAAAACACCCGACAGGTTTCAAGCTCCAGCAAGCTTATTTTTTAACGTCAGATCCTAATTCGCTTTTACGATTTCAGCTTGATTTGGGTATATCGTCTGCGGACAAAACGACTCCAATCGGTGGAAGAAGTAGTAGTTCCTTGGAAAAACGTCAGTAGATTACTGGGAATTCAAAGGAATTCCAAATCCCAACTGTAGCTGTTTTCGAACCATTGAGCGTATTGTCAAGGTCTAGGTCAGTGTTGAGTCTACGTTGCTTCTCACAAGAATGTTGCTCTTGCCATTTTGATGTTCTCATTTTCTCTTTGTCTAGATTCTACTTTCCCCTTCGTTAAGGATATGAACAGTGTACTGTCCTGAACGATGACCATAACAAGGTATCTGACCATAATTTTTTCTCTGTGACGACCTATTTAGGGAGTGTGTTTTTTTTTAAAGCATTTAACCTTGATGCATTATATTCAGCCGTGCGCAGATTTGTAATCGTTCTAGTTTTTGTAGCTCTTTCAATTCGCTCACCAGAGTAAGGTTTCTGATGTCTACTGAACTTCTATAAGCTATAAGTACACATTCCTCTCTGCAAGGAAACAAAAATATTCCAATTTGAACTGTTTGCCGTCGACGAAGCTGCTAATTGTATTCTTGATATTGAGCCTATTTACACATCAGAATATATTTTCTACTGTTCTTTAAGCTCTAAAGAGGCTGTTTGGGAATGAAAGATTAAACCTGCTGCCAGAAAGCAACAAACTAAAGTTAATTTGGGCGCTAGGATATGAAACCATGAATATATACAATGATTGGTATACAAGCTAAGACAAGTGCTGATACACTCTTCATTGGGCATAAATTCAACAACCTCCATTATCTTGATCAGCAAAGAAACCAGTTTTGGAACAACCAACGGATCATCTTTCAACGGCGTTTAATTAACAAAACTTTAATCTTAAACGGGTCAAACAAGCTCCAACGCTTAAGACATAAGAATTCGTTTTGGTGCACATACGGGACACGGAGCGACTCCATAAAATGTATATAATCGAAACGGTAAAAATAAAACATCCATATTAAACAGGGTAAAAGGAAAAATTCCATCTAGAAAAATTTAAAAATTGTTTAAGGCCGCACTTTTATCTAGATCAAAAGAAGGGGATTAGGCTAGGTTAGGTTATTGGGCTACAAGTGAAATTGCCAGAACAATTAAACTATGTTGGTCAATTGTGATACCCAATGCCATTCATATCATACCAACGGCAAATGGTGACTTTTTTACTTGTTTAACTGATACCAAGAAAAACTGAGGTAGTACTTACCATACAAATCGCTAGAGCAAGGAGATATGCGGCCACAAGTGGAAAAGAATCTCAACCCACTTGGTGTGCGCAGCTGGAGGCAGCTGGCGAAGAATCGTGCTGGTTGGAGAGGCATGTTGGTTGAGGCCCAGGTCCAACCCAGGCGCAAATGCTTCCAGGAATCGAAGTAGACTTCTTTAACTAGCTGTTGTCTGATTGTTATAAGTCGCGAATACTTAATAAACATATTTTATAAGCATCGTTGGATTTTTGGTTCTTATGTCATGGATCCACGCTATACAGTTCCACGGTATAGCACTGCGATTTTATGCGAAAAAATGTAAGCTTCTAACACCGCTTTCAAAAATCGACGTCTCTGTGAAGACTACATTCAAGAGACACACAATGTAATCGCAGTTGCTACAGTCAGCGTCCCAAGCCCTTACCTTTCCGAAAAGTGCAAATCATTCAGGAGACATAATTATTTACTCGACTTCCTGCAATGCCCGGTGTACGTCTTCTCTCAGATCGACTGCATATCTGTGAACAAAGTACAACAATCAATTTCTCCAACAGGACGAAGCAAACAGCTCCTCTTAACAATGGCTCCTCAAACAGCATTGACTTCATTCTGCTCACGAACGTTAACAATTTCAGTGTGTAAATAACTGAATTTTACATTCATAAATTGTGACCAAGTCTTTACGAAGTTACGTCGATGAGCTCAGAAATTTAATAGTAATGCTCGTCGTCCGGGGTCCATTGATAACATGGTTGCCTTAGATGTTTACAATATTTATCGAAAATGAATAGAAGCTACTACCTTCTGGTCCTTGTCGAAATCATCATTTCAACGAATATAACAATACGAAAGTTAAGAGGAAATACCAACGATTCTTATGGATGCAATTGATGCGCTACATTTGCTATACCTTCTTACCCCAATTCAATTGTCTGCTGCCTCGTCTTGTGTTTTGTCGTTGCTCGTTTCGAGTCTTGAGTCTCTGCCTCTTCCCTTTTTCATTTTACAAACGCTGACTTCAGTCAGAATGAAGGGGGCTCCTGTGAGTTTTCTATTGTACACAATAAGAAGATTTGTTGAAAACAGTTTACTGAAGAAAGATGAGTTTCATTGAAAACTATGGTTTTTTTTTTGGTTTGCTTCCTTGCGAGGGACAGTATCCTGAGTTCAATGTGAATTGGACAGAGAGCATACGCATGTGGACGAGTCTGCATGTGCAGACTGCAGACGGTACAATGAAAAAGCTGTAGTGTTTTATATACACGTCCGGTAGGAACGAAATTCAATTTATCTTTGGCCTTTGTTGGAAATGCACATGGACGTGGAGGAAATGCAGCATCCTACGCTCTCAAGAGCGTAGAACTTACAATCATTATCAAAGCATTGACGTACGACCGTGGTGGTGGGCAACCATCACCAGTCATAGGGTATTTCAGTGGTAACCTCGCCAAGGAGAAAGTTTTTGCCAGCACTGTGGTACCCCAGCCGGTAATGGATTATTGCAATCTCCCAGGTAATCTCTTAATAGTTTTCACACTTCAGGCACATCACACTCGGCGGCGTATTAATTAAAGTGAAAATGAAGTGACATTCTCGGGCCAATTAGGGTTCACGCTACGGTCGGGGGATCGATGCGAACTTACTTATAAGTGAGCCAATTATCGGCTTCAGTAATAGGACTTAAGTGTCAATTTGGAACTACAATCTGAACTGGACTATTATCGCATCACACCAAGAGATTTATAGTGTTTAAGCATTAATAGCAATTGTACATCAAAAAGGAACTCTTTTCATGCATGGCTAGTTAGTAAAAAACTTAACGAGACTAAGTGGACGCACGACTCTCTAAGTTGATCCCGTACAAAGGAGCAAGAACCTTCTAACACCCCCGAAGAAGAGAAACAAGAACGATTTGTACGTGTCCATTATCTACGCGATAGTTACGTCCGGTCAAGGACTTCTATCCATTGTTCTCCTTCCTAGAAATTCTGCTTTATTGCCATCTCTACAGGTACTCTTAATAAGGAAGCAATTGCATTTAACACAGTAAATTCAGAAGGAAAAGTCAGGTTTCGTTTCATTATACCTTTTAATAAACTACTAGAAGTCATTCAATCGTTGAACTTTTGTCCAAGTGCCGGGCTGTAGTATAACTGTCATTGTTTTTAAGTTGCGACATCTTTCGCTCTCTTTGCGTTAAAACTATTATTTAGCTTATCTATGTATAGAAATGGGTTTTCGGGCAAATGAAATCTGAGTCCTTATTTTATGTTCGCCATGAATCACGAAGAAATATCAAAAATTATAAGACACTTAAACAGTTTTCTATTTCGCCATACAGGATCAATAATTGAGCATGCTCATTGACTACTACTCACTTGCCTCTTGAGCTAAACAAACAATTATTGACAAAAGTTCGTCCGCGTTTGATCATAACACTGGTGGTATTTATTTCCCAGGAACCCTATCATCACTTTGTGTTTTTGCGGACTGTAGAATGTTCACCTCTCAGTCTAACCCAAAATGTATTCAAATTTGAAACCGTTAATTCAAAATTTAGTCTGAGATAGAATCGATACTCTGTATGGCTCTGGCTATAATTTAAAAATGGATTCTGTACCGTCGATGCTTTGGTCTTTTTAAGTTAACTCTTCCAAGGATTTCAAGGATCATCTGAAGAGCTTAGGTTAGTGGGCTACCAATTGCCAACACAATTGACCATTGTCACACATAGCCATACTACTACAAAAAGCGTATTTACCTTACTTTCAATTGGACTTGAATCGGGGACCGCTCTAGCAAAGCGCAGTCACTCAACCAACTTCGCCATCTGAAGTAACCTGCTTGCATAGTCTTCCAAAAATGTGTTTCATTGAGAAAAAAAATCGTGAGTTATGAAGTTTGAACGGGCTGGCGAATTACGTTAAACTGAATATGTCTGGCAATTTCTCAAGCATTTGCAAGAGATCTTGAAGATTTCCCTTCGAAAACCATCGGCGTGTGAAAGAAACGACTTCTGCTGGCGTCACACATTTTCTTACGTATTTAGTTAAAAGGCTGACGACCCATGAAAGGACCGAGTCAGAGATATCGCTGCCATCCATCGCCGATGGTCCTGGGCACGAGGCTTCTAGTACTCAAGACCAAGTTGTTCACATCCGCGTCGAAATGGTCTTTATACCAGAGTTTCGGCCATCCTCTTCTTCTCGAACCAGGAGAGTAAGATTCGATGACCCTCTTAGCTGGAGCGTTGTTGTCCATGCGCTCAATGTGGCCGAGCTAATGTAGCCGACAGCTTTATGACTTCCGGAATACATCAACATCCTGGTACACCTCATAGAGTTGGCCGGTTGTATCTTCTCCTCCATTCGTCGTTCTCGCATATAGGACCACAGATCCGAAGTAGAATTTTTTTCTCGAAGACATCAAGAAACAGTTTAGTGTGAAGCTTTCGGCTCCATAAGGCAAGACTAGCAGGATGAGAGTTTTGTACAGCCACCAGTCTCTCGCGATCTGTTAAAGCGATCAGTCGAACTTTTTTTTCGAGTGCAATTCAATAAACCGAAACACTGAAGCGGCGCGCTATTTCCCTCGAGGATCCTATATCCTCAACCAGCAAAATGTTGCGTCGTGCCACTACATTTATTCCACTCCAATCCCACAAAGATACCGATCTTGGGGAGGAAATGTGCACCAGTGAACCAGAGCAGCAATTGCCAAGAAAAATCCCCATTCCACCGATAAAAATCCTCCAAAAAATTGTGAATTTGTGCACAAGTTCTTTAGTGAACTGAAAATAACTGATTACTCCGTGAAAAAAATTTCAATAGGCATCAAGGTATTTTGTGAATCAATTGATTCCTACAACACTGCTTTGAGTGCGTTGAAGGACCACAAATGCCAGTTTTTTTCGCACGATCTTAAATGTGAAAAATCGTTTAAAGTCGTACTTTTTGGCCTGGATGAATATCCTACTGACTCTCTAAAAAAAGAACTTACTACACTCGGTCTCAAGTGCAAAGACATAAAAATAATAAAAAAACAATACGAAAAATACGCGGATTTTCTCTATGTCGTCTATTTTGAGAACGGTTCAATTCGCCTCGCGGATCTTCGCAAAAATATTAAATCGATTTTTCGGACGCAAGTAAGGTGGGATTTCCAACGGCGTGCTAAAAAAAACATCACTCAGTGTCACAACTGCCAAATGTGGGGGCACGGCGAAAGACACTGCAATGTGAAAACTTTTTGTGCTAACTGCTCGGGAAATCACAAAACTAGTCTTTGCACTTCCACCGGAATATCCAAATGTGCAAACTGTGGAGGTAACCACAAATCTACCGACGAAAACTGCAAATGCCGTTCAGATTACTTGGACATCATCGGCAAAAAGACACAAAGAATTTCCCGTACGCCCGCACCCCTCCCGTTGCGTTCTCAACCACATCCAGCAGTGTCAGCGAAAACTTTCAACGTCAACAGTGTGGAAGACTTCCCCTCTCTCCCTCGTGTTTCACGTCAGTTGCAGCAGAATCATCATCACTGGGCAAAGCAACAAGTTTCAACTCAACAACAACAACAACGAAGAACTTTAATTTCCTCTCCATCAGCGAACCAAGATCTTTTTTCTTATGAAGAACTTAATTCTTTATTGTTCGAAATGGTCAATGAACTTGAAAATTGTAAAACAAAAGCTCAACAGTTTAAAGCAATTGCTCAGCTTGCAACTAAATACCTATGTAACAATGTCAAGTAATTCTCCCAAGTCTCATCTTAAACTTTTATGTTGGAATGCAAGAGGCATTCGCAACAAGAGCTTTGAGCTTTTCAATTTTCTTTCCAATCTGGATATTGATGTTTGTCTTATATGTGAAACAGGTCTACATAGTAATATTCGTTTTGAATGTAGTAATTATTCCTGTTATCGTCATGATCGTAATAGTAGAGGTGGAGGTGTTGCCATACTCGTCAAAAAAAGTATTGATCATTCCGTGTTGCCAATGATGCACACTGTAGTACTAGAAAACATTGGTATAGAAATCAAATTAAGTAATAACCGATTGTTAAAAATTGTTTCAGTATATTTTCCAGGAGGAACACGTAACACCTCTAGAATTCAATGCTTGAAAAATGACCTTAGAAGATTGTTAAGCAATGGTAATGTCGTCATAGGAGGTGACCTTAACTGTAGACATCGTAGCTGGGGGTGCCTAAGGGCAAATGTTTGGGGTAACACATTATATAACTTATGCTTAAGACATAACTTTACAATAATGTACCCATCCAGCCCCACTTACATCCCATCTTGCAGTAGGTACTCCTCATCAACGCTAGACTTCTTTCTTACCACGAATCCTAATTCACTTACCACACCTATAGTGCACAATGCGCTTAGCTCTGATCATCTTCCCGTCAGCTGTGATATTCTACTTCGTCCTAGTATAAATAATGTGCAATATTTTGATTATACAAATGCGAACTGGAATTTTTTTAGATATTATCTAACAAACACTCTACGTACTTGTCCGAAAAATCTGTCAGCTGTGAATAACTGTCAAGATGTTGATGATTCCATCGCATTATTCAACACAAAACTATCTGAAAGCATTCGTGCTTCTGTTCCATTGAAGACACATCCGAGAAGAGCATTTGCGCTACCTCGAGATGTACTTATCCTAATAAAGATTAGAAATCGTTACAGGAGGCTTTGGCAGAGCTACAGACAACTAAACGATTTCCACGAAATGAATATATATACGCGCTTAATTAAAATTCAAGTAAATGAGTACAGAAACTCTTTATGGAACAACAAATTAAGCCAACTTAACGCAAACTCAAGGCCTTTTTGGAATTTAGCTAAGATTCTGCAGAAGAAAAACCATTACTATCCAAACCTTGAAGTAAACGGGTCATTGATATCAACTAATGAAGAAAAAGCGGAGATATTAGCAGCTACATTCCTTAAAAACCATACTGCGACAGTTAATTTTTCGTCTCCTCTTGACTCTGAAGTCGAGAGCAAGATATCTGACTTGAACAGTTCTGCTATTGCCCTACCATCCAATGAATTCACTACGGTAGAGGATTTACAATTCATTGTCTCTGAGCTTAAAAATCGCAAGTCTCCTGGCCTAGACGAAATAAGTAATCGAGTGATAAAACAGCTGCCTGTTAGTGCACTGATATACTTAACGTTTATAATAAACGCGTGCTTAAAAATGCTATATTTTCCAAGTTCATGGAAGAAAGCTAAGGTAATACCTCTCCTCAAGCACGGGAAGAATCCTTCGGATCCAGCTAACTACAGACCCATCAGCCTTTTAAATGGTTTTAGCAAAATCTTTGAAAAAATCATCAAAACTAAGATTGAAGCTTTTTTAAGTGCTACTGACAGTTTACCTCCTGAACAATTTGGTTTCAGGAAAAATCACAGCACCACTCATCAAATTTTAAGAATTTGCAAAACTGTTAAGCAACAGCTGATACTTAAAAAATCAACCGGCTTAGTTCTGATTGACATCGAAAAGGCGTTTGACTCAGTATGGCACAACGGCTTAATATACCAACTGGTCAAACTTAACTTTCCTAAATACCTCATAAGAATCTTACAAAGCTTTCTGTTGAATCGTGCCTTTACAGTTTACCTTAATGGGTCCTTCTCCTCAACAAAACCTGTTCCAGCCGGAGTACCGCAGGGTTCAGTTCTGGCTCCAGTGCTGTTTAATATTTTTCTAACTGGTATGCCCAGTGTTCCTAACTGTGATATAGCGCTTTATGCAGATGATTTGGCCATATACTCTTCTCATGAGTATGGACCAGTTATAGAATATAATCTGCAATCTGGAATTCAAACCTTCTTTGAATTCTACAAACATAGGAAGATGAAAATTAATGTTGGTAAGTGCACAGCTATTTTCTTCACTAGACGAAGACATAATCGTTATTTTCCTACTGGTAGTCTCAAGCTAGAAAACAGCAACATACCTTGGGTCAATACTGTCAAGTACCTTGGGGTGTACTTGGACCAGAAATTGACCTTTAGTTGTCATATTCGTGAGACCTTAGCCAAGATCGATATCCTCATCAAAATGCTTTACCCTCTTATCAATCGCAAATCACTTCTTAACAAAAGGAATAAAATAATAATTTTCAAGGTCATCTTTCAAGCACTGATGACTTACGGTTCCCCTGTATGGGGTAATTGCGCGAAAACACACATTAATCGGCTCCAAATAGCACAAAATAAGGTGTTGAAATTGATGCTCAATCTACCGCGAGATTTTTCAACTCTCATTCTGCACGAAAGAGCAGGTGTTATCCAGATTGGTAGAAGAATTGAAATTCTCAATGAAAAATTCATGTCCAGATGTAATGATGTTGACAATCAGCTTATTAGAAACTTACAACTGCTATAATTATTTGTTATTTATTATTTGTTGTCCACTACTTATTATTTATTATTATTATTTATTATTTACTATTAATTATTTATTATTTATTACTCATTATTTATTATTTATTATTTCCTATTATTTATTATTTATTATTTACTATTAATTATTTATTATTTATTACTCATTATTTATTATTTATTATTTATTATTTCCTATTATTTATTATTTATTATTTATTATTTATTACATTCTTATCCTCAACAAACTGTGATATCTATAACAAACTAAACCTTTCTTTTTTTTTTTTCTTTATTTATTTATTTTTTGTTTTTTTTTATTTTTTTTTTTGTTCTCAAATGGAGGTTTTTTCTCATAGTTTTCCTCCAAAATATTTTTTGATTTAATATAAAACATTTTGTCATATAAAAACTGCTTTTTCAGTAGTAAGGTTTTCACAACCGTATCTCTGTGCAAGCTAGAGCAATTTATACATATATTGTTAAAACATTGTTATCCTATGAAATAAAATAAATATCTATCTAATATCTATCTCTGTTTTGTACAGCATGATTTTTGTCCTTCCCGTCAGGAGTATTTTGACACACCGAAGTACCATCGGTTGCCAGGGGTGATTTCACTAAGATGTATTCGTGGAGTTCATATTTGTCCCGACGTAGACAAAACTGTTCCAAATCTGCACACACTCTATTTAAAAAGACTGTGGACGTTATTTAACCTTTTTAACTAAAGGGTGATTTTTTAGCTATTATCTTTTTAACAACACTGGTTTAAACAGCTGACTCAGGTTCCGCGTTTTGTTCACTGTCAAACATCTTCAGTTTTGTCTATAATTTGATCAAGAATCGTCATTCAAATGAACAACGCTTGCAACTTATTAGATTTCATTATCAAATTGCGTGAAAGATCATCGCGCGCTTCTTCGAAAAATTGTTTTCAGCGACGAAGCTAATTTTGCGCTCAATGGGTACGTACCTTTTTTTTTTTTCTTTGCATTTCCGCGTGCTCAAGGGGTTATTAATACCCTTAATTGTCCGGGTTCAAGACACAGCACGAGCCGAAGGTATAGAGGGAGAGAGAGAGAGGAGGTACCTGTGCACATTGGTCTTAAGCATCTGCGGATTATAGTCTATGGGAAATATTGAGCTGGGAAGAGCATTCCATATTCGTGTGGTGCGGCTAAAAAACGAGTCTCTAAATTTCACTGTGCGTCCGAAAGTAGGCTTAAGGGTAAACTGATGTGCATTTCCTGGCGAGACGTGTATTGCGCGTGAATTCAAGGAGAGGAGGAATGCAGTTGGCTGGCTCACTTGAGCATCGTTTGTTAAAATAACGATAAAACACGAATAAGCAGAATTGTCGATTTTGGAGTGAATATTCGCCAGAAGCATTGCAAGAGCTACCAATGTATCCAGAAAAGGTCACAGTTTGGGCTGGTGGCATCATTGGACCGTACTCCTTCAAAGATGATGCCAATCGTAACGTAACTGTGAATGGTGAGCGCTACCGTGAGATGATATCCAACTTTTTTTGGCCCAAAATGCAAGAGCTTGACTTGCATGACATGTGGTTTTAACAAGACGGTGACACATGCCACACAGCACGCGCAACAATGGACTTATTGAGAGGCGAGTTCGGTTAACATTTTGTTTCCGGTCAATTGGCCGCCTAGATCGTGCGATTAAACGCCTTTAGGCTATTTTTTGTGGGGCTATGTTAAAGCTCATGTCTATACAAACAAGCCCGCTTCAATTGAAGCATTGCAAGACAATATTGAAGCATTTATTCGTGAGATACCGGCCGAATTTCGGAAAGAGTATGCTAAAATTGGTCTACGCGGATGGACCGTTTTAGGCGCATTTAAGGTCAACATTTGCATGAAATAATCTTCAAACATTAAATCACATGAGCCATACTATCTATTCAAATAAAGATTTCATGCATTTTCCTGAATTGTATGTGTTTTGTTTTGAAAAACTTTCCTATTGCTTTTAAAAAATCACCCTTTATTTGCTAATTCGGAAATGCGTTTTTAAGTCGGGTGAAGTTTTACCCGAGACAAGGGTATGACGATAAAACGCAGTGATCTGCTACATTCGTGTTGATGTCCAAACGTTCACAGAGATATACAGATCTTCACCAATAGGTCCTCTGAAGGGATTCACATCTAGTTATTGCCAATGAGCTCCAGCAACACCAATTGTGACGCCGACACCAAAGATTAAAAATATTAGATGTGTGAATGAATAAGCCCCATGCATGCATTTCGGTGTGGCGCTAAGGCACGATTATGTTTTTTCAACGGAACCCCTTTGACCCGTTCATAGAACCCCGGAGTTCTGCTAAACACCATTTGTAAAAAGTTGGTCTAGACAAGTCGCCGATGGTATGCGTCCATCTTTGGAGACAACACATACTTTGTTTTGCCATCATTCACAGCTAAACCCGTTTGGGAGGTCTTCGATTCAATTTTATAAATGCTAATTGCTATGACTTACCCCAGATCATACTTTTAAATTAAGCCGGCTTCACTGTTTAAACGATTTAAAACCATCCCTCTTGCTGAGTGGCCGTATAGTTCCCGTCATAACAATCATAATGAAGTTCCACTCCACAGTGATAAATGATGGTATGCAGGAGAGAAGAAAAAAAACTGCACCCACAAATTTCGAAATTAATTAAACTTTGACCACAACAGAAACTGCAAAACATTGGCAATAACTTGCATGCGCTGCGATAAGTTTTCGATATTAATAGTATGTATGTGCAAAAACTACACAGACAGAGCAAAGTAGTTTGTATGGGGAAAAAATATGCGCGTCGCCTTGTGCACGGAGCAGATACCTTGCGATAATGTATTAAGTTACACCTTTATCCATAAAATCTCTGTAGACAATAAATAAGAAACCACAGTGGTAGGTCTTCCCAAGGAGCAGCTTCAATATCTTGGGGAATATTTCATAAATTCCGGTTACTGGTATAACAGGTGCAAGCGTCATGTTCCGCACCACCATAACATTTTCTGATGGAGTACGCAAAGGGGATACCGGGTAGCAATTTGGGATACTCCAAGGAAAACTACGAAAGAAAATCTACCTGTATTAAGATTCCGCTCATGCTTACTGGAATATATATCTTTTTTTGTCTTGTTTTAAATAGGGTTGAATGTGTACCCACTTGGAGGTAAGTATATGCAATGTGTATTTTTATTCTATGTACGTTCGTTCCATGCATCTATTACATCTCTTTTCGAAATCCCTGCATATACATATGTATTACCACAATTTATTGGATATATGATAACGAAGGACGTAGATTATAAAATGAAATAAATAATTCGTAATGAATGAAGCAGTGATAAAGGAACGTGCGTGTGGGCGTACTGGTTATGTTAATATTTTCAAAATCCTAGACCCCGTTTGTGAACTTGAGTTTTAAGGATGAACACGGCCTTCACCACGCTACGTGGGCAGTTGGAGCAATATTGAATACGTAAGCCACGTATATTCTTTGAGTGGCGCTACTATCCGGTATGGACCTGGGCCTCAGTCAGCATTCTTCTCCAACTGGTGCGATCTTGGGCTAGGCGCCTCCAGTTTCGTTTCGTACACCCAGCTGATTAAGATCTCTTTCGACCTGGTTTCGCCATCGAAGGCGAGGTCTTCCTCTACTGCGTTGTCCCTCACCGTATACCTTCAAGACTTTCCTAGCCGGAGTGTTGGTATCCATTATCTCTACATGCGCTAGGCATCTGAGTCGAGGCAATCGAATTCGTTTGACTAGACCAATGTTATTGTAAGCTCAGTTCGTCACACAGTCTTCTCCTCCAAACTCCTTCTTCGCTAACGAGGCCGAGTATGAATCGAAGGATTTTCCTTCCGAAACGAACAAGCATCTCTTCGTCCTCATTTGATATTGTCCATGCTTCTGCGCCATACAGCAGGACCTGAACTATTAAGGTCTTTTATAGGGACAGCTTGGTTGTCTGAGACAAGGTCTTACATTTCAATTGTAGCCTAAGTCAGCGATTTGCCAGGACCATCCTTCATTTTATCTCCGCAGCGATGGCATTTCCGAAGTTTATTGCAGAGCGTAGATAGACATGGTCTTAACTTCATCAAAGCTCTATCTGTCTATTGTGACACACACACTGTCCAAGATGTCGGTGTTGGTGGACTTTTTTTTGTATACAGCGTGTACTTTGCCTTACCTTCATTCACGGGAACACCCAACTTAGCCGCTTCCTTCTAGATGCTAGCAAATGCCACACTGACAGCCCGTTGAGTTCTTCCGATGATGTCAATGTCATCGGCACATACGAGCAGTTGAGCAGACTTGTTAAAGATCGTGCCTCTGGTGTTGACGTCTGAGTTCCGCACGATATTTTCGAGAATTATGTTAGAGAATCCGGATGACATTGCGTCGCCTTGTCGAAAGCTTTTTTTGACATCAAAAGTTTCGGTAAGATCCATACTGACGTTGACGGAACAGCGGGTGTTTTCAATCGTTATTCTGCAAAGATGGATGAGTTTTGCAGGGATGCCAAAACTAGACAGGGCGTTGTATAGCTCGTCTCTCTATACACTGTCATACGCGGCCTTAAGGTAGATGATAAATATGTGGTGGGTATCAACTTGAAACTCCTGGGTCTTTTCCAAGATCTTCCGTAATGTGAATATTTGGTCAATAGTGGATTTCGCTGACCTCAAACCGCACAGATATTGACCAATCAGGCTGTTAACGTTGGCTGTTAGGCGTTTGCACAGAACAGCAGAAAATATCTTATAAGTCCCTTTATAATTGACACAGTTTTAAGGGTTTCCTTTCTTCAGGATTGGGCAAACAGTGTTGAGATTTCATCCGTCGAGCATACATTCAAATCATCCGACCAAATTTTACAGATGAGTTGAGGTGTGCACCTTTCCAAATCATCGCCAGCTGCTTGTTCGGCAAGGAGTCCATCGGCACCATCAGCCCTGTTCGACTTCAGCTTGGCGATTGCTGCCGTAACTTCACTGAGGTCGGCATGGTGAAATTCTTGTCCACCATAACCTATAATAGATGAACCCTATATTAGATGCATCATCAGAACTTTTAATAAAAATACATCAAAAAAACCTCTTGTTAGATGACTCGTTATTTTAAAGAACCGAATAGTGGCCCGTACAATCAGATGTTTGAGTTGCATTTTTTTTATTTAAAGACTAGTTTTAGTCATCATCATCTTCTGACTCGCATGCGGCATGACCCACTAGATGGGTCTAGGGGAAAAACATGCACTAGGGATCCCCAAGCTACTCGATCCTTTCCAAAAACACCAACTTAGTGACCAGTCGACTTTTCTAAAAAGGTCTAACCACGATGATGGAATTACATTTAAGACACGATTCAGAAGTGTTAGTTCGAAGAAGCTGCTGCTCAACATTGTGTTCCTCGGGTACTGTCGTGTGTATCACTATTGTTACAAATCCAATACTGTGGAGTGCTATTATTTAAAATTCCTGCAAGAAACCTAAGGAGGAGTGAGCTCCAATATATAGTAAAAAAAAACCCGAGATATTTAAACTCTTCCATCTGCTTCATACAGACTCAATTAACATGTATAGTGCCTTAAAGCGTTCTGAAAATAATGCTACAGAAAGAGCCCACTAAACAAATTAAAGTTTAAATACATTCCTGTCGCAGACCTACGAAGTTGTCAAATGCCAAATGCTCTGTACATAGATCAATATTCCAGATGACATAAAAAGGACGGCGTTGATGCGCTCGTGCGTAAAATGAGGGTCCCATATGCCATACGAAAAGGTTGGCAACGGCAAAAGATAAATTCCGTCCCCCCGAAAAGATGAAAAATCGAAGTGCAGTGTCAATACAAACGAGGTTCTAAATCAAAATGCGAATAAGAAAAGGATTGACAGTCTGTATGAATAAGGGAGAAATCAGGCTCTCCTAGATGTTCATTCAAATTAGTGCCTCGAACAAGAATTATGACATAACAGCGCTCTCAGTTGTTGAGTTGAATTGTTTAGGCGTGGTTTTTTACGCAAATACTAACTAAGTTGCTATTTTACATGTCAATTATTGATCTAAGTCCATTAAGCATGTGGTTCATACACGTAATTAATGAATTGCATAAAATTGGTGTATTGATTTTTGATTCATCGCTCGTCTTGCGATGTGATTTTTTGTCCAGGCAGTGTACTTCTCTGCTCAATTAAAAACTTAAGTTTTAAGATAGTAAGGGCCTCACCGAAAAGTGGAACCAATCTTTGCACAATGCAGGCGAAAGCAAGATAGTTGCGCTTGATACTTCTAAAGCATTTTACGGAGTTTGGTATCAAGCTCTTTTGTCGAAAATGAAAAAAATATGGTGCTGATGAGTCTCCGCTTCTATGGATTAGAAACTACCTTTCGAACCGTTCAATCCAAGTTGTTTTGGATGGGTTCAAGTCTGATATTCACAAAATAAATGGTGGTGTCCCCCAAGGCTCTGTTCTGTCCGACACTCCTTCTCATTTTTATAAATAATCTTCTGTCTGCCACTTCTAATCCAATCCACTCCTCCGCTGATGACGGCACCCTCAGCCTGCCCTTCGGACGTAATATTGGAACGGCAGCGTATGTCAAGCACATTGAATTCCGATCTTGACAGCATAATTAACTGGGGTAAGAACAACAGAGTGGAATCCAATACTTCCAAAACTCAATGCTGCCTGCTGTCTCTAAAGCGAACCCCTGATACCCTTGAATGGCGCTTTTATCGACGAATACGGAAAACTTTTCATCCTCAGTATGTACATCAACACAACACTTAGTTGGAACGATCACATATTCGGGGTGGCCAAAAAAGGCTGCGAAATATTTAGGTTTCCTTAATCGATGCAAGAAATACTCACCCTCTCTGATTTGGCCTTAATCTATAAGGCGTATATTCGCCCTAAGCTTGAGTATAACGCTCATATCTGGTCTGCTGCCCACAAGACCACCCCGCGCCTACTATATAGAATCCAAGAGCGGGCTATAAAACTTATAGGAGACAAGGATATTGCGGGTTCATTAGACTCGCTGGAACATCGACGTACCGTGTACGTGTCTGTGTCCGTGTTTTATCGTTATTTTAACAAACGATGCTCAAGTGAGCTAACCAATTGCATTCCTCCTCTCCTTGAATTCACCCGCTATACACGTCTCGCCAGGAAGGCACATCAGTTTACCCTTAAGCCTGCTTTCGGACGAACAGTGAAATTAAGAGACTCGTTTTTTAGCCGCACCACACGAATATGGAATGCTCTTCCCAACTCAATATTTCCCATAGACTATAATCCGCAGACATTTAATACTGGTACCTCCTCTCCCTCTCTCCTCCTATACCATCTGCCTGTGCTGTGTCTTGACCCCGGACAAAAAAAGGCTCTAAAACCCTCGTTAAGTATGTTCATACCCCTTCATTGAGTCTCGTTCAATTTTCGTTACTGAGTGCTTAATTGCTCGCTGTAAGCCAAAATAAAATAGGGAAAATATACATTGGATCAATGCGTAAGCTTCCAGAAGCAACTGCGGGCACTTCTTCTTCTTTTTCTTTGATTGGCGCTACAGTCAGAGATTGACCTGGGACATCCCTCTCCAGAAAGCATGATCTTTCACCCGCTCCACCCAGCTGCGCACACAAAGGTGGTTGAAATCCTTTTCCAATTGTGTGCGCCATCTCGTTCCAATAATATACATGCTGCTATGCTGCATCGCAGGTTGATTATTGACTAAATATATATGATACATTTTTTGAAGCTAATAAATAGGCAAACGGTCCAACAGTATCTAAAGGTAACTTTGCAGCACCTGAAAATACGTCGACTGTACTTAAGGTTATGTCCATTTATATTTGTATTTCAAACAGACACGAAAGTGAAAATTCGCGCAAGTCTTGACTCGCGTATTATCCTTCGCGATGACCACATCTGAATTATATAGAATATAATAAAAAAAATGGCGAGTGTGGTATAAAATGTTTTCTTTGACAGGACTTCCCAAGTTAAGTTCGTGTAGCAAGTTTTTCCTCATAACAGCTTACGAGTTGGACATATTCTGACAGACTGACTTTGCACTTCCCTCGCGATCGAGGAAATGGAGAGGTGGTACGGCAGAAATAATGTCCGAAAGTTTTACCAGCGCGTGAAACAACTATCAAAAGGGTACAAACATCGGACAGAAGCCTGTCGGAACGAAGAGGGACAGCTCGTAGTAGAGTCGCAGTCGAAACTGAGAATCTGGAAGGATCACTTCTGCAGACTGCTTAACGGCGAAGAGGACGTCAATATCTGTCCTGTCAGGCAGAATGTTCCACTCCAGGCAATGGACAACGATAGAAGAGAATTCCGTCCCCCCGATCTAGACGAAGTCAAGGTAGCGATATCGAGACTGAAGTATAACAAAGCTGGTGGAGCGGATGGATTGTCAGCGGAACTGTTAAAAAAAGCAGCTGGAGATGATCTGATTTGTCGACTCTAGGGCCGCATATGACAGCATGCTTAGAGACGATTTATACAACGTCATGTCTAGTTTTGACATTCCTGCCAAGCTCGTCAGGCTTTGCAGGATGACGATGTAGAACTCTCGTTGCTCCATCAAGGTCGGTAAAGAACTCACCGAGACCTTTAATGTCAAAAAAGGTTGTAAGCCAGGCTACGCGCTGTCATGTGATTTTTTCAACATTGTATTTGAGAAGGTCGTGCAAAACTTACACGCCAATACTAGAGGCACGACCTTCCAAAAGTCCGTTCAACTGCTAACATACGCGGACGACATTGGCGTGATTGGCCGAACTTAGCGAGCCGTTAATGAAGCGCTTGCTTGTATTGAAACGGAGGCGACAAAAATGGATTTAGCGGTGAATGAGGGCAAAGCAAAGTATATGCTGTCATTAAGAACGGACACACAACATCGACGATTCGGTTAGGACATCACCATAAGCAGTTACAATTAAATTAATTGTAGCAACAACTTCAGTACCGAGATTAAACGCAGAATAACTCTTGCCAACCGCTGTTTCTTTGGGCTCAAGAGGTAATTGAGTAGTAGAGCCCTCTCCCGAAAGACCAAGCTCACGTTATATAAGACCTTGATCATCCCTGTCCTGCTTTATGGCGTGGAAGGTTGGAATATATCAAGAGCGGATGAAGACGCACTTGGTATCTTCGAGAGAAAAGTTCAGCGTTCAATCTTTGGTCCTGTTTGCGTTGAATGTTCTTGGAGCAGGAGATTCAACCACGAATTGCTGTACAGCGACATGAGTCTAGTCAGGCGTCTACGGATTCAACGACTAAGATGGCTAGGCCATGTTGAGCGCATGGACAACACTGCTCCAGCCACTCAAGTGGAGAAGGACCTCAAACAACTTCGAGTGCGAAATTGGAGGCAGCTGGCTAAAGATCGTGCCAGTTGGAGATGATTGTTGACCCACGCCCAGGTTCACCCTGGACTGTAGCGCAACAACAAGAAGAAGAAGACATTGCACTCGACAAATTCTATGAATTGTGTTAAGGTCTCCCTCTTAGCGTGTTGGGCGGGACATAATTTTTGACAACACAATCCAGTTCGAATTCGATGGAGGATATCACTTGTGTTGGATCGGTTGCTGTATTTTTCTGAATACATATATATGTGATTGCCACAGCTTCTCGGCCTGACCAATGTGAGGTCTGCTCTTTCATGCTCATAGTGATCGTAGTCTTGATTGCTTTTAGTGGGATGTGCGCTACCACTGCATGCGACAAGATAGCCAGTTCATTGGTCTTCTTATTTCATGTCTCTGTGACCCGAAACCAAGTTCAAAGAAAGTTAAATTTAAGCATTTAACGACTCTTGGTCAGCCCAGCAATACTCTACTGGCAATAGTATTGTTGACTGATTGACTGCTAACGAATGCATATGCTCGGATCATGAAATTTATTTTCGTTGAGCTTATTTTCATTTCAGTAGTAGAAATCTATTTGGGAGGCTAACACATACAATCTGTGAATGTACAGCACTTATTGAACAAAAGCAAGAGCGCTTGGCAGAAGATTACACATCTCACTGGGCGTATTCACTCTAAAGGATATTAACCAATAAATGCCTCGACATAGATTAAGAGATATTTCAAAAATAAACAATTTTGTGGCTTAAGATGATACATAGGATTATTAAGGTTTAATTCCAAGTATTGACCAATGTACGCATACAGAAAGCACATTTCTTTTAAAGCTCATATTGGTAACTAAGACATAAAAGTCATCACTACGAACACCGTCAACTGCTTTAGCAAAAACATTCACATTTCACACGAAGAGTGCCAAAATTGAAAATCTGCACCAGTGACATGTTCCGGACAAAGATTTAAGAATTTCAACGAGTGATTGTTGGGAAACAGATGCATGACAATCACCAACCACTACATTTTTTCCTCCTATTGCAGTATCAAGACCCAGACCTCAGAAACCGAAAAATTCAACTCATTCACGATGAAATTGCCATATCCCTTTCAGCCGCAGTGACACTCATCCATCAGGACTTTTTGCATTCGCTTTTATGTCTCGTCCCGTCTACAGCAACTGTTCCATAAAAGACTTTATTTCACACCCGTATTATTTCATGGCAAAAATTACTCCCACAACCATGGTGAACCAACTGTGTGCAAGTCAATTGAGTATAGCACAAAAGAATTTATATGTTGATGTACAAGCGGCATGTGAGTCTCAATGTCAAATCAAATTTCCATCGGTTAAAATGTCAAATGATGAAAAGGAAACAACATTCAATCAAAAGGAAAATTACTTTGAATTTCAATTTCAACAAAAAGACGTGTTGGGTGTCTGTCCCTGAAATTGGCTAAGACATTACAAATTGAAGGCACCGTACGTTGCTACGCATGGAATTTAATTTTAATGGTCTTTAAAGAGAGAAGCTGCGGCGATCAAATTAAAACTACTTATTGAATCAAAGGAATAACTTTCACGCTGAAGTTCATTAAGAAGAGAAACATGCACCCATAAATATGTCACTACACGTCGGCATCGTCTCAAGTTGTTGGGGAAGGCATTTCTATCGAGACGTGTATTGCGGGTGTATTCAAGGCGAGGAGGAATGCTGTTGGCTCTCTTGAGCCTCACTTGAGCATCGTTTGTGAAATATTTCTAGCATCGATACCTAAACATTTTACAGTATTTTTGACGACCTCGAATATGTGATCGTTCCAACTAAGTGTTGTGTTGATGCACATGCCAAGGGTGGAAAGTTTTGAGTTTGTGACGCATTGCGTTCCACTCTGTTATTCCCATTATATATGCTGTCAAGATCGGAACTCAATGTGCTTGACATACGCTGCCGTTCCAATTCCACGTCCGAAGGGCAGGGTAGTAACTCTAGTCATCAGCGGAGTGGTAGATTAGATTAGAGGATCATTTATAAAAATGAGGAAAAGTGTCGGAGACAGAACAGAGCCTTGGGGGACACCAGCATTTATTTTGTTGATATCAGACTTGAAAACATCCCAAAACAACTTAGATTTAACGGTGAAAAAGGTAGTTTTTAATCCATAGAAGCAGAAACTCATCAACACCATAAGCACGCATTTTCGACAAAAGAGCTTGATGCCAAACTCTGTCAAATGCCTTAGAAATATCAAGCGCAACTATCTTTCTTTCACCTCTATTTTGCAAAGATTTGCTCCACTTTTCGGTGAGATAAGCTTTCAAATCTCCTGTTGATGCAGAATCCATACTTTCGGTCGGGTGACGAAGATTCGCTCTTTTTAGGGATGGGCTGGACAAATACTGTTTTCCATCTACTCGGAAAGGAACCTTAAGAGTAGGATAGATGAATAAGCTTACGCCGTAGTTTTGCCAGCGAAGAACAACACCTCTTCAAAGATATTGGAGGAATACCATCCGGGCCAGCGGATTTGTGCATATCAAGATTTTTTTATGTCTGAAAGCATGCCAAGGGCACCATGTTAAGGAAACAATGAAGGACGGTGGGGGAATGACATGGTCTGGGGTTGCACCATATGGTGGCACGTTGGACTACTTCAAAAAATTGATGAAATTTTTAAGAAAGTAGATTATTTGTACATTTGCGGAGTAATTTTCCTACCCAAGGACCCGACCATAATTCAAATGATAATTTGGGGTCCATTGTCAAAAGACAGCGCCAATTGCAGATTACTTCGGACGCAAACTTACAAAACTTATTAAAAAGTATGCCGTATTGAAAATGTACCAAGAGGGTATGCACATAACAAGTAATACAGGGTGATGGACCAAGATCATTAGGTAAGGTCTATTCCTAAAGGTGCTGTAAAGCATGAGCCTGGCCATGCGTTTACGGATCCAACGCCTACGGTGTCTGCGCCATCTGCAGCGTACGGACAACTCAGCTCCGGCTGGAAGAACGTGTGGGGCAAGAAAGTGCAGAATGACCTTAACCAACTTCGTGTGCGAAACAGGAAACAGATAGCTAGAGATCGCGCTAGTTGGAGAGGCTTGTTGGTTAAGTCCCACATCCACCCTGGACTGGAGCTGCATACAAAGAAGAAGAGTGGAAGGGTGGCGGAACAAATTGACTAGAACCTTGCTTCTACAGCAACTTCTATTAATTGCCAGAAGATACAAAATCCCTCAGTTTGACCCCCCACTGCAGTGTGACACTATATTACAGATAACTGCCAGTGCGATACTTAACCTTAAACGGTCACTCAGTCTACTTAGACTCAGCAAGCACTCATTAATGATTTAATAACCGGACACTGCAAATTGGCACTCATGCTCGCAGGTGTCCCATAAAATGATTCTTGCTGAAGCTGCATGGATGAAGAGGAGGAAAAAAACACTCATCACCTAATCTGCTCGGCAGCGTTCTGGCTAGTCGTAGATTCCTACACCTAGAGGCCTACTATTTCGATAACCTCAATGAGCTAAACAGTGCCAGCATAGGGCAGCTACATCGATTTACTACAAGCACCAACTAGTTCCGATGTTAGGAGAAGTCAATCCGCTTGGTATCACAATTGGAACATTTTGGCCTAAGTGTGGCTGCCTTTAGCAGTCAGCCACTAAGACCTAACCTAGACTTGCTTTGTGGACAATTTCTTCCACAAACGTGGCAAAAGTTCCGTATGCTATGTTCTACTGTTTCATTTGGAAGAGCAGTCCGCCAAGTACATGGATCACTATGGAGCATCATTGATATTCAGGCTCAGTCATCGAAGACATCGTACATAGTACATATGCACATTACTTCGATTCGTCATTATCTATCTCTGCGACGCTTTATTCTCAGTCAGTGATTGCAATGTTTTCGTAGTATGCTGCCGGAAGATATGGCATATCGTGTGGTTTTTAAATTCATCTTCGGAAATCTGTTAATATCTGAATAGCAACATTTTCTGCTCTGTTAAAATAACATTTTCTAAGGAGTCTTTCAGAGAATTTTGAAGTGTTCCATTTCTCGTCAGATAAGTCGTGATTGTAAGTCAACCACATAAAAGCCAAGCGAATGTAACAACAACGGGACAGCTGTCTAACAGAATTTAATGTTGATCTCATCACCAGTTGACCCAGTTAACTCGATTGTTCAGATTTAGTCACACCCTATGGGCGTCACTTCACCAACTTTAGTAACTATTATATGCCCAGCCAATAATTCATTTTGTCATGCACTGTTCAAATAATTCCACTACCGCCACACAGGTGCAACCACGCATATATCCAATTGTAAACTTTCAGGATGTGTGTGGTTTATTCAGGAAACTTTTCCGAACAAAAATTCTAAAAACACCGCCCAACACAATTAATTTAATCCAAATCCATGCCTCTAGCTTTGAATACGAATGTGGGATCCCAAATGGTTCATTATTTTTGAATTGAAACCGGAAGTGAACATGTTCAGTCGCAACGCAGTCAAATGTTAAATTGAACTGAATAACAAGAAAAAAGTGAGGGAGGCCGGACGAAACGTGATAATATGCAATTCATGGAAATGAAACCAGAATATTTGAAAAACAGCGGTGATTATTTAAACATGCTAAAAGTGATTCAAGTCATTTCCGTGGAAAAAAATACAGCTAAGTTCATCAAATAATATCGAACAAAATGGTAAATTACATTTATGATGTGAATAAACGATGACGGAAATTAAAGGATTTGATCGCATCATTCTCGCATCATCCTCTTTAATAGTTTAGAATGAAAAACTTTTTTACGAATTCGCAGTTTGAGATTACAAAACCAAATATATGCTGTCGAGCAAAAAACTATCCGCCGCACACCACCTAGGCCAAAACGTTACCATCGACAGCTACAATTTCTAGGTAGTTAAAGAGTTTGTCACGAATGACACATCGTAGTGCAGATCCGACGTAGAATCGCTCTTGGCAACCGATGCTACTTCGGTCTGTCAAAACAACTGGGCTCGAAACTCTTGACTCGAAGGACCAAACTCTTGCTCTACAAAACCCTTATTCTGCCAGTCCTACTTCTACAGTACAATATTTACAAAAGAAAGGTTCGAAAAGGAGAGGAAGACCGAGCCTCCGGTACAAAGATCAAGTCATCGCGGATGTAAGACTGCTTGGCCTTGATGACTGGAAGCAGCGTGCTCAGGACCGTCACCGATGGAAGGCAGCAATTGCTCAGGCTCAGACCCTACATGGTTCGTCTGCCTAATAAGTAAGTAGTTAAGAAGTTTGAGATAGAATGCTTACATAAAAAGCATTAAGCATTTTCACTTACCATTGAGACAAGACAGCCGTATTTACAAAAGTATTTTTGAACCGGGTTGATGATGATATGAGACTCTTCCCATGTAAATATGAATTCGAACATAAGATGTTCTGTTTAAGTGAATTTGTACTTCTTACAGGTGAAAAGAAGCATATTTCGTCTAAGTGCGCTTCTCATATGTTGCTGTTTCACCCTTACCCGAGGCATTCTTCCAAGCCTTTATTGCCTTTCAGGCTCACAATTATTACCAAATCCAAAACTAAACTGTAACTAACTTCGGCTGCCGTTCCGATATTTATATCAGCCACCATTCTTTCTAGAAAAGTCTGTAGCCATCTGCCTGTGAAATTACATTGGGGGTTGATTGTGTATAACTGTTCGGTTTGATTCTGTTCGAAAGCTGTTTCCGATTCTACACTACATTGGTACCATGGATGAAAGTAGAATCGAATGCCAGTTATGCCAAGTATTTTGTGCAAAATTTCCTACATGCGATCGAGTATCGTTCTAAATTTGACAAAATACATGTCAATCTAAAAAATTATTCCAAAGAAATTTATTAAATGAAAATACAAATTTTTTTGTGATTTGATTTTAGTGAGTTGTGCTCAATATGGATAGTGTTGCATCGTGGTTTTACCATTAAGAAATTACTGAGCGGAAAGAGAAAATTGGACGGTGGCGAATCGGGAAGAGCTCAAATAAATTGGAGCTCAACAGAAAAGGATTTCTCCCACAAAATGTTATTTCATTATAATCCTAAGGCATTTATTTTATTTTCAGTTTTCTTAAAAATTATCGTTTATCTAAAGAGTCGTTTATATACGTACTAAATAGTACATCTACAGAACTGAATTCTCAGATAAAACAAACCTCTGTCCCCAACATTATAAAGGTGACAGCGACATTAAGCTTGTTGGCAAGTTATCGAAATCAGATTGGTGGAGACAGACATTCGGGTCTTGCTCAACGGTATCGAAGGTTGTTGCTGAAGTGTTGAGAGTTCATCGTTCCATCCACGGCCTGTCTTAAGTCCAATAACTCTGAAACCTTTACTTCCAATGGTGTAAGGGAGCAATATTTTGATGGACCTTCATCAGTTCCGGATAATGCTTGCTTATTTTTCCTCAGTTTTGATTTTGTCTGAACCTTGAAGCTAGCCCAAGTCTTGAATAAATAAAAATTATCGATAGATTGAGAAATTCTTTTTGCTTTTCATTGTACCTTTTTCCAACCAGCTACATCGCGTTGAAGTGCTCCATCGGCGTTTAGATGATTAGCCATTTCTCCATAAATTATTCGATTTTTGTCTCGCTTCTATAGACTTCAAATACTCTTTTGATATGTCCGGATGTTTGCGCATACATTTCTTCTACGAGGACTTAAAATTGAGAGACCTTTGTGTTAGCTGTTTTTGTTGATTCCCTTTATAAACCAGATTATTACTACTTATTTCAGATCATGTTCAACATGTAGATGAATATTACTTACATTTTTCAGAAAACAAATTCGTGTTCCGTCCTACTCGATAACACATTTGATGTCGAACAATTTTTTTTCGAATTTAGTTGATTTTGACATTTATTTTCGGATTACATGGTACTAGATATGCGCAAAGGAAACGAAACAAAACTTGGCATTACTTGATTATTTCGACTATCGCAGAATAAAATTTGCTTTATACATAGATGGTACTCACTTTTTGAATTCGAACAATAATTTTGTAGAATCGAGTTACTTAGTTGGCTCCCTGCCCATTTCAGTTCTCCCCTAACTCCTCTGCATGATAGCAATCAAACCTTAGACTTTAAAAAAGCAAACTGGAGCGTATTTAAGAGACACGTAAATACAAAATTGGCGAGTGGTCTACTTCAAGGTACAAGCATATCACATATTGACCAAAATGTTAAAATATTTACTAATGCCATATTGGAAAGTACTGAGAGATCAGTGCCAAAGAAAAACGTATCCCAATATTCACAAAACGTTCTTCCACGTTACATTCGGCAGATGATAACCCTATGGAATACGTGCAGATCCAGATGGAGCCGTATGAGAAACAAAATCTACCCAGACGAATACAAAAAATGAACGCCCTAGTTAAATTTGCAATTGTAAACCTTAGAAACGGGTCATGGAATGGCTTCAAGGTTTAGATAAGGCTAGCAAACCATTCTGGAGTACACTAATTTATTTTATAAAAATAGGCTCAATTATATTCCTACGCTTGAGATTGCGAATTCATTTATGCTATCATGAATCGAAAAAGTTAACGCTCTAGCTAACAGTTTTTCAGCAACTACTCAACTGCTAGTAGTATCATACCTTCCCTTAACATTCAAGCCTCTGGTTCAACTTTCCACCTCTTTCGAGTCATTGGCAATGCTCAAAGATTATTTTCTGTCTAGAAAAACTTCTCAAACCTGGCCGTTCGGAGTCGGCATAAAACTGTGGGTCCCTTCCACTCGTGACAGAACAATAGCACGCACAACACGAGTGCTTGCTGAGAAGCTAGGCCCTGACCCTTTATGGGCTGTATCACCACCCATATTATTATTATTATATCTGTACCCAGCGCGGATTGCAACTTAACAACAAATGCTAACAACGTCGCCAAAGACATTAGTGCTCTATCTCTTACCATATAAGAGTCCATAAAGCACAAACATTTATCTGCATTTTTAGAGATTTCAGTGAAAGTATACGTAGTGCTGGCGTTGATTAGCTAATTAGACTGAATGTTATTCAATATTCGTGGTATGTGGGTTCAATGCGACCATTCTCCATTGCATACTGTTTGCAATCCAATTACTGCATCAGATATTTCCTGATAATTCTGCTTCAAAATATTGACTACACCAAGCGTGTAATATGTGGTGAAGCTAATTAGGACTTCAATTACCACACTTAACACCGCAACAAATTCACGCCTACGCATTTTGTTTTTCTGCTGTAGTTTGGAACAAAGTAAGTGATATAAAAAAAAGTCAAATAAATCATAGCATTAAAGTGCTCACGAGCATTTTTCCCAGCATCTGCACATTTTCGTGTGCGTGTGTGTCGGGAAAAAAATGCTCAGAATAAATCATCCCGTAACCACAGCGAATTAATCTATTCAACCAAATGAATGTCCCCCTAAATCCAACTTAAGCAACGCTTGTTTAACAAAATCCATTCGCCAAATCAGTCATGCTGTTGGTATTTTTGGACAAATTGCATGGATTTGCATGCAAGTGATTTGTTTCTACTCTATTCGTGTGTAAGCGGTACTGAGTGTAAACTAGGTTAGTGGGGTTTGGTAGAAATAAAATAATTTCGCTTCAACAAGATACACCGGATTTGAAGTAATTAAAACAGTGACCCGACTGCGATTTCATAATTGCAGTGGTTTCTGCAAGAGCGGGGCACGTTGTGTTTAATCTTTATCATCATCTCTGCAGTTTTGAAGTCATTATAGAATGTTCCTAGTCTTCTGGCTTGATTAACTACATATAAGGCAGTGCCTAGTTATTACGCCTACAAGTGTACTAATATGTGCCCTGTCTAACTCTAAAAGAGCCTAAGTTCTATATTGATTTAGTGCAGGCCACATGGATGATCTCCAGGCCCACGTATGATTCGTGTCGTCTATGGCATTTGTCATTAGCTGTGATTGTATTGTATTCAGTGGAGAGTTTCCTGATTCTGTGCCAATGGTAGAGCCGACTTCCTTTATTCTAATTGAGAGGCACTTTCGTTGCCCGGAATACCCTTGTGTGCATGAAGAATATGACAACACATTTTTTGTTCACTTGGTTGGTGTCGTGTGTTGCAATGGCAGAACATTTCGAAAAATGGATAAACCTCGTCGAATAGGTGATACACTCGTGACGCTGAACATTTTTGCTGATACGCAGCACTAGCCATATCTTACGTTGAAAACTGCCGCAGTAGTTTTTTCTTATATTATAGACAGTACACTTCAGCAAATTCATGCTGTTATTTGGCCACTCGCTACTAGTTCTGTATCAAGTTGTATGTATTCGTTACTTAGTAACGAGGTATCAATAAATTACTGTGTAACGAAACGTTTCCACTCGTAATTTGCTAATACTAATTTTTGCGTGCACAAGGGGTTATTAATACCTTAATAATACCACATCACAGGCCGAAGGTATAGAGAGAGGAGTTACCTGTGCACATTGGTCTTAAATATCTGCGGATTAAAGTTTATGGGAAATATTGAGATGGGAAGTGCATTCCATGTTCGTGTGGTCAGGCTAAAAACGAGTCACTAAGTTTCAGTGTGTGTCCGAAAGCAGGCTTAAGGGTAAACTGGTGTGCATTCCTGGCGAGACGTGTATTGAGGGAGAATTCAAGGAGAGGACGATTGCATATCGCTAGCTCACTTGAGCATCGTTTGTTAAAATAACGATAAAACACGGTACGTCGATGTTCCAGTCTAAAGAAGTTGGAGTCTAAAGAACCCGCGGTTGTTGTCTCCTATAGGTTTCATCGCTCGCTTTTGGATTCTCTATCTGTCTTGGCGGCACCAGACCAGATATGAGCGTTGTACTCAAGCTTCAGGTGACTATACGCCTTATAGATCAAAGCCAAATCAGAGCTTTTTTGGTGCCATCGAATATGTTTTCGTTTCAACTAAGTGTTGTGTTGATGCACATACTAAGTTCATATTTATTGGGAGCAAGCCAGTTCAATCAATATGCAATATGCTATGTTTTCGCCTCTAAGAGATATCTTTGAAGCGGTTTTTCTAATTGTTTGCATGCCAATCAACTGGAGAAGGAAAGCAAAGCAAGTTTGACCATGGGAGGCCACGTAATAGAAAACGAAGGCATCTACATTAAACAGTTTGACTACGAATTGGGTGTCTGATGCAGCAGGTGGACCAAACTTGACTGGCATATGAGAGCGGAGTTCTAACGTAAGTGGTGTAGACGGATTTTGTAAGGTAAGGGTTCGCAAATTCCTCGGACAAGCGTTTAATGAAGTCAGGTGATAAAATATCACTTGAATCATATGGTGAAGTTTGGATTGGAACTTAGCACCCCATCACAGTTGAAAGACTGAGAACAAGTGAAAGGGGCTGAATGGCACAGTTGAGTGCCTGCCCTTGGTTGAAGAAGTTCCCAGTTCGAATTCCAGTAAAAGCAGAGTTAATACGATTTCATTTAGTTTACTTGAATCCAATTAAAGCTAGTATCACTGGAGTTGTCGACCAGTTGAAGTATTTTAAGTAACTGGGCCAAGAATGGTCTAAGAGTGCTAGCAATTTCGCTTGGACCCACGCACTTAACATAACTTATACTGTACTTACTTATACGTTCTGGTGTAGCTTGCTCTTGACAATATTCAATGGACAATAGACCATGATATCCAGCACTGTTGAGGACAATGCATATGAGCAGGTGTCTATAATGTATGGTAAAAAAGAAGACGTTTTGCCACGATGAGAGGAACAAGGAAGCTTGGTGAAGCAAGAGGCGGAAGAATATAGAAAATGGCTCTTTTAGTGAGTTATTGCTTTTTTTAATTGAGAATGGCTGGTGTGCCGTCCGGCAGGGATCATATTTTTGACAGTTGCTGTTAAATGAATCACTGAAGAAAGAAGCAAATATGTTGGCCATTGGTTGAGGGTCTTCGGGGCAAAAAATATTATCGGGCCTTGGAGTAGAAGTGGTCCTGTCAGACTTGTTTGTGTTTATAAATTTTGATCGGTTCTTAGAGAGGTTTGCATTTTTACGAGACAAGTGTTGTAGAGGAATTCATAGAGGCAAGAAAATTGCTCCTAGGCGAATGGCGTAATCCACGGTGAAATTAGATATCAAGAAATTGTTCCTCAATTTATTTCTTAAATTAGGGAGATTACATGTAATGGGACGGACTGGCTTAGACAATAAGAGGGAGTGATACAAAAAAAATGCAGACTTATGTTAATCGGCATACTTTCTTTTGAGTTATATGATACATTTGTTGCTTTTAAATAACCTAAGAGCGATCACCGAGTGCAGCTGCTAAGAAAAAAACTTTTCAAACTTTTATTTTCGATGTTGGCATTCAATTGTAGGTCGCCGCCTTTAGTGAGAGAATAATGGCTGTACCAATAAGACACTTGGTCATCACTTGGTCATTCACCTTGATGACTGGAAGCAGCGCCGACCAGGACCGTCACCGATGGAAGGCAGCAATTGCTCAAGCTTGGACCCTCCATGGCTTGTCAGCCTGATAACGCAATCCAAATTTTGGACCTCTCGTCTATGGTCATGAAACTGGGGTTATGACCGAATGTTGAGTAATTGCGGCCAATGTGGCCTATGGGGGTAATATGGCCCACCATTGTATTTCCCAAACCAAAACCCACAGCGAAATAACATTTTTTTTTTTGGCTCAGTCTTTCGTGGTGAGCTGGGAACTATGGCCTTGAAAGTTATACCGGGTATTTATTTTTTTTAACCTTCGTTGTAATATATTGGTAAGGTTTGGTGTTAAAGTGGTTACAGTTTCCTAAGACTAAATTCAGTCATGCATTTTTTTAGTTTGTGCTGAAAAGTTTACGATGTGTGTTAGAAGTTAAAATGAGTGTGAAAAACGTGTGTTAAATATGGCGGGATAAAATGTCCAGAGAAAGGCCAAAACCACCAAATACTTAGCGGGAGGAGGTATGATGGAATAGTAAGAATTAACAACTAAATTGAACTGGGTGGGCTATATGTAACACCGCGTGGGCCATATCGGTTATCGTAGGTAACGTGTCGGTGTTCGGCAATGCGGCTGTTTTTAAGACTAAAATATGCAGTTCCTTTAAGTTTGTCTGTATGAGTGGGCCGAACATCCACACGTTACGTACGATAAACGATAGCGCAGATAAGGTGATCCGTGGGCTGAATGCGTTAAAAAAACAAGTCCCGATCCTTGTTAGTATTCTTATTGCTGACTAAATTGGATGAGGAAACAAAGCATGCATGAGCCGATGAAGTTGGTTGTAGCGATGACACCACAATTATTGAACTAATCAATTTCCTGGGGAAGCGATGGCTTGGAATCGTGTCAAACTCTGAGCAAATACAGTTCCTAAGGACTGATGTGAAAATGATTTGTAAGACTGTTAAAAAAATACATGAATTAGACTTAAATGTAAATGCTAGGCCAGATGAGATGGAGATGAGATATCTTCGTGTTTCTGTGGGAGTCACGAGATAGAGTGGCGGACACGGTACTGTGTGAGAACTGCTGCTTCTCTGAACGGAAAGGGCTATACTCCGATGGCTTGCACACATGTCCCCATCATTACGTCCTTAGAGGGACGCTTTAAATGCAACTCCAACAGGTAAGCGACCTGTGCATTTCCAGGACGAGGTGAACCAACTCCAAAAACTCGCTAGGTTGCGGCTGGGGATAAATGCTGATAAGTTGGAGTCAATGACGCAAGATCTAGTGGTCTGAAGATCTCTAGTGTGTGCTTTACTCGCGCTATCCTTTTAGTGGATCTTGCTGGTTAGAAGATGATGATGATGATGTTGCAATGTCCTTTAAAATTTACGTTTGTCCTCAATCTACTTGTGACTCATAAGTAGAGTTCGTAATCAAAAAAGTGTTGAAATTACTTTCTTCTTAATGCCACCAATTAAAGAAATGCAGTTCAAATTTTTCGATTTCAAGGTTAACAACAATGTCAGTTTGTCTCTCTGACTGCATGTCATACGAGTAAATGTGTTATAGTAAGGCTCCTTTACTTGTGTCCTTTGGCTCAATAAGTAGGTCTGGCCCGACCTTTTCCATTTTCGAAATGTCCATCTTTGCCAAATTTTCTGAATTGTCAGTGTTTGTATTCTTATTGCTTTAGAGTAGACAATAAATTGAACAATCTCAGTGGATCAGAAAAATAAAAAATTTTTCCTACAACAACCTCTAGAGTTAATCGAATATGTGTTGCAAAACCTACTTATTGACAGAAGGGTTTACTTGGGCATCACCTCACCGCAACTATTCATTCCACTGAACATACTTCACTATTTGTCCCACCCGCAGCACCTTCAAGGACAAAACTTATCCGCCCTATCGATCATTTGTGCAGTATTTATTCGAATCCTTTTGAACAGCCCTATCGCACTTCGAAGGGACTACCATATATCAAATGGGCTCCGAACTTTTAAGTCGTTACCAACTTCAGAATGTGAATTATAAAATGTACTTTGCAAAGAAAGTGCAAAAAAATGGGAGAATCCGAAATGAATCCTTGATTTCTATACGCGTCTTTGCTCATAAATTTTCACCCCCAGAACAGTTGCATAAATGCTGATGCCTCTCAGCGCCGGAGGAAGTTCTGATTCAAACTTTCACGGAGACGATTCCCGGGAAGGCATCATTCGCTTGGCACCAACCGAACTGCTTTCAGCCCAATGATTAAAGGTGGATGTATTGTATTTCATTTGCTGGAATTGAAAAGAACGAGAAAAAAAGAACACTACTTTCGGGGATAATGTATTTTTTGGGTTCTTTTTTCCGTGCTGACTATATGCACGGAGGACATAGGGAATGGTTTGTATGAGTACATACACTTGCTCGCTTGTACATGCGTGCGTGGGGTTTGCAAAGAACGTAAATCAGAGTGAACGCCTTTTTGTTAACACACACGCGTGTGTGTGGGTTGGGGAGCACTCAGGCGGGCTACATTTTGTTTTTTTGAGGTAAAATGATGCTACTAGCTTCATTATAAGAGAGATAAATTGAATTTATCTCCTTTCGCGATACGGTATTCGATGGCAGAAAATGGATTTTCTTTCAAGAAGAAATGTCGCCCAAAGAGTTAAATGATGTGTGACGCTGCGAGAAGCAATGCTAATGAGGTAAATTTAATTTGGTTAATTATGTATTTCTTCGAGGAAGACTCACACGCACGTAAGTGATACTTTGGATTAGCTTTCACGACGACATTTGGAGGGATTATAGCAGAGTATTGGTTTCCCATTTCATGAAATCAAATGTCGGCGGCAATGATTTATCTTAAGACGGTTAAGTATTTATTGTAATGATTGTTAGTAGATGACGCTCACGGTTGTCGCACACGAGTGAAAAATTACCTCAACCTATCGACGCACGTGGTGTGCGAAAGTGGAGACAGCTGCGAAAAGACTTTGGGGAGGTAGTTGGTTGAGGAACCAGAGCACCTAGAGTCGTTTTCTTTACTATTGTTCAACTTCCCAAGAAACCTAAGGGTGAGCCAAATTGATCGACAAGTTGTTAAAAATTAGCATTTCCCATGCAGAGAAATTTCCCGAAATAATTGATAAGAATAAAGCCAACAGTGCCACAATGCGTTAGTTAAGAATGATCTTCTCCCAGTCTCTTAAATGGCGGGCGATTATGTGAAGTGCCTAACGACCGCCTATCAAAAGTTACCTTATCCCCACAACATCCTTCCAGATACATTACCTGTATCAATGTTGACACATCATGGGTTGCCACCCGATGTATTCATATCAATATTCAAGTTCAATCAGCGTTTCAAGTTGGCCCCGCCGAGCACCGAGCAACCCGCACGCAAGCAAAATATGGATAACGTCAGCCGTACCTAATTCAATTGAAACTCAAAAAAAAAAAAACGAAACAAAACAAAATAAATGTCAAGGAAAATCTTATTTCGCCCTTAAGTATCTGGCAATATGTTTCAGGGTGTTTACCACAAAACTGGATTCTGGAAGGCTGCCAGGTTTTATCGGGTCTCGCATCCTATTTACCTCATTTTTGTCTGCTTCGTTGACATGCCTTCCTCGGGTCCTTTATGTGTGTACTCAATATGCCGTGATTGTGGATGCTCCACGGGGCCATTTATGTTATTTTCTGTTTCTGCACTATGCATAGAAGCCGTTACAAACGTATGACAATTTTCCACTTCAAGTGAGACGATTTCTTTTTCGTCTGAAACTGCAGACATTGAAATATTTTTAAATAAACGACCTTCAAGCATCTCCGGCCAAAGGGCAGCAGATCAAGAGCATGTGCCGGCGAAACGACAGTGTTTGTTCCTTTTGCCAAGAGAATGCTTAGTTACCTTTTTGGTTTTTTGAATTGCTCGGCCAATTTTACGCCGTTCAGCGTGGAGCGAGCAATTTCCGGACAGGAAAATTGTTGCCAAGATGATTGGTGTTCTCTGTATTTGGGGGGAAAAAGCGCACTAGACACGTAGCTTCTGCATAAACCTTGTGCATGTGCGCAATTGGTCGGGCGAGCGGATGACTACTTGAAGAGGAAAATTGCTGCCTTCTTACGGTGCCATTAGGTGTTATTGTGGGATGTGACCACAATGGATTATTCGCTCAAGCATGTCGCAAGAAGTGGATGTGCTGCGTCTACCCAACCCGAAACTTGCTCCGGATGCCATGTGCAATGAAGACTTGTCAACGCAATTGTATTTGCCCGGATACGTTCGCTGGTGGAGCGTGATTCGGAAAACACTTTGCGAAAATTGAATTTGCAAAACTATTGCATTTACCATCGGCGATGGGTGAAACGATCCGAAAGTTGTTTACTTAATTTGGCCGCATCGGGACGAATGCTTTTCGATCAATAATTCAAATTGGTTTTTGGTCAAAGTCTGCAACTTGTGCACTTGAACAATGCCATTCGAAGTTTGAAAAAACAAAGTTGTCAACTATGTTTCGGAAGTTCACTCACGACTGTTGCTTTATTGGCTAAAGAACTCGCACTTAAAGGAAGGCCGTTGCATCCTTGTTTTCACTTGAGAACTAGACAAGTATGACAGGTGGTGCTTACCTATGTTTTCCTTTAGGCAAAGTGACGTTAACCGAAGTGATGTTTTCATTAATTTAAATAATGCTATTCATTACATAAAGCGTGTGGATGAGCGCTTTGGTTTGAATAATATGTTTGCAATTAAAATTGTTGACATTATGGTAAGCAGCTGTGGTTAGCTTTTATAAGCATATGAAGGGTGTATATTTTTAGAGGCAGAGAACATTCAATTGAAAAAAAATCAGAAAACTGATTAAATATTCATTGGACTTGGGAGAACATTCGACACGACAATAACGTGTCGAATGTTCTCCCAAGTCCAAGTGTTGCTCGAAGAAGTGAGTAACCACGTCTCTATACCGCCTACCTTTAACCATGACTATTCAGCCATCACCACTACAATGTCCCAAAATGCACTGTATTATGCTATTTGATTTCAGCTACCTTTACCAGGTTGTACCTCAAGGTGTTCAATCACTGTACATGACCTAGACAATTGATACGAGAGACTCGAACTCCTTTAACCGGATCCATCGCTCGAGAGATAACTTTCTTCCACACTTTCTCTGCAAGCAGAAACTGAAATCAATTGTCGACGGTTCTGGGTAGAAAAATTCGTTCACGGGGTATACTTTGCTGCATATAATTATTTTTAATTGTTATTAGTTCCTTTTGATTAAATAAAACAAATTAACACTGTATAACACGGTACCTGTATTTCTTAAGTTATGTTTTTAGGGTATTTTTATATTTTAATAATGTACGCGATGTTTCCGCCACGCTGGTTTACAGAAGAGGGAGAGTACGCCAACCAACTTTTGAACAACAAGCCATACGCTGAAGTTGTCCAAACGCATCACCAAATAACTGGACAGGCCTAGGTTAAATTCTCCAACGTCGCTTTGTGCGTTCACGTGATCTTTTCCCAGCGCGATCCTTTAGTGATCATAAGATAACAGCGTCGCTTGGCGTTCCCATTCATTTTAGCATTGCGTGGGTTGGTAGGTGAAATAGTTCCTAAAACGACTGCTCTCTCGATTCTTCTTTACAGAAGATGATACTGCTCATTCTTCTTCCTCTTATTAGAGTGGCGGTACTGCAGACGCCATAAACGCAAATAGGACCAGAAACCGCACGCGTAACTTTCCTCTCGAAAACGCCAAGCGCTTCCTGCTCCACTTTTAATAGCGTCCATGTCTCCGTGTCGTAATTCATAACGAAAATTTTTTTCCTAAATGAACGGATGGTCACATTAAATATGGCTAAAAACAAATTTATTGAAATTGTTCGAACCTGAGATCCCTATATCCAAGAACAGAAATTCCACCAACTGCGCCATCCATTCAAGTTATTAATCAACATACGTCGGAAAAAATGTGGGCTCCCTACGATGGATACAAATGAGCTGGCTAACTTAAGCAGGTCTCAGTGTATAACTTTATACATACCTTTTTCAAGCCTTAGCTGTAGTGGTGAAACTATATCGGTGGATCCGTGTGAACTAGGTAGTGGCTTTAATTAACCGCAGAATAAGTGAGCGAAACGCATCTTGCCATTTTCAGCACTTAGGCCTACAGAGGAAAATTGCAGCGGCCATAAGAGTTTGCATTAACTTTCAAAAAATCAAATCAATTTTGTTGCATTATTCCATCCTGAATCAAATGAACTTATTTCATTTTTGCCATTCTGGCCCAATGTGTTATAACAAAATTTGTCTGAGTAGGATACCGAAAGATCTTCGTCAATGCGGCACTAAGTCAGGAAATACATAAATAGACTAGACCAACACACTGCGCCAGATCTTGTTGTAGACCCCGAAAGCTCAGATTCGTACATATATTATCACTTGTTTGACAATTTCTGCATCGATCAGCATTCACATAAGCTACACAACTCCATGTCTTATATCGATACGTCTGCAAACTTCTTCTTAAGGGATTCACAGGGCTGATAGATACAGATACCACGACCGAGGTACGGTCTTCAAGAAGTGTGTTCTAAAATCCGCTCGCAACATTAAGACTGAAGCGGATAAAGTAGGTCTCACAGTAAATATGAGCTGTTCTTATCTGAATGAAAAGTTCAACTTTGTATTTCGCGGAGAAGATGGATGTAATTCGCACCGACATGAGTCGTACAGTGGTATGTGTCTAGCCGGGCACCTATGCATCCAACGATTAAGCCGCATGGAATCCTTTGTTCCGGTGCGAACTGCCTTCGATTCCGAGTCTGTGGAACAACGCAACAACAAATACCCGCGTGCAGAAAGCCTCGCTCAAGTGGAGAAGAATCGCAGCTTTGTGTGCGGAACCGAAAGCAGTGAGCCAGGTAGCGCTTGCTGGAGGGCTCGTTGGTTGAAGTTCACCCCGAACTGCAGCGCCTACTTACCTTATCCTATTTTTCCTTTTTCATTTTCTACCTGGTGGGCTTCCAATTGACAGTCGTTTGCTGTCGACACTTTATGGTGGTAGGAAAATATGCCTCCTCTTGTGAACAATATGAATTTATTCTGGTGCCTGCTATCGTCCACCCTCATGATTCTTTTCTCTCTCTCTCTCAATCCATTTACAGATTAATCCTTTGAGAGCTCAGAATTAAGGGATTGTTTCAAGCTTCAAGCTAAAAGACAATAATCGCCAATTAGTTGATTACCAAGTGAATTATTTCATTTGTTTCAGCATATCGAAGATTAAAACACACACACGATGCACTGATTACACCCGACATGGGGTATGATGAATTCTGTCGGATATCATTTGTGCAACGTATGCAGGCATGTCAGCGTGAAGCGCACAAACGGAGAATTGTGTTCCTGAGCACCATGTAACCATCACACAGCATTCTAGGAAATGCTACTCGAATGAGAAAGTGAAGCACAACACTGATGTGGTTAGACGTCAACTCCATTCTTCCATTTCTTACTATCTCACACTACCGCAGTATCAGGCGTGCATCTATGAGTTATGACAAATGCAGAGGAGCATGATTTATGTATACACATTATATTCACAAAAGGGCAAGTATTCCGAGCACAGCCCGGCTGTGTTAACGTATAGTCAGCTGTGAAAGAAACGACTAAGGAGAGGAATGAAAACATATGAAATTGAAAGTAAGTGAAGTAAATTCGTTGCAAATCATAATTTGTTCCTAACGAATGAACAAGAGCAAACGAAGTTTGGCCTACGAGCAGGCGACGTGTATGTCTTCCTTGTGAGGCGCTGGTCACATTATTTTCCATTTAGGTGCGTCATATTGATGGTGGTCCTTCTCCGACTGACGTGAAGATGAAAATTGTTTTGTTGGCTGCTCTCCTTTTTCGTTCATTATATTCTAGTGATCAAGAGCATGTTGCAGACTTCTCGAGTACGATGTTTTAAATGGAAGACTGTGTCGAGTGGAGCTTTGTGAAGATAGGTTGACTGTGATGTGGGTGCTCAATTGATAGAGAACCTTTCATTGAGGTGTACAGTCATCTCTCGGATGTACCAACAAACGACTGATGCATACACCGGTCGGAGGATCACTATAACATTTTTGAGGTTGAGAACCACTTACATTTCCGCTAACATAGAGCTCAAGTAGGATCAAGGGAACTCGCATTGTCTTCACCATATTCGACTCCTAACGAATCCCTTTTGTCAAGGATTCATTCCAGCTGCTGTCATAGATTGCACAACTCGGGTCATTAATGACTGGCGGCAAATGGAATAGCTTCTTAATCCTAGTTAAAGGGAAAGATCTCTGTCTTGTGACGAAATGAAACTCAACAATTCACTTATTATATGCACTGATTTATTAAATTATACTGCAATTTGCTGCTTAAACTTTACTACGCTTTAAGATCAACCCAAGTACTTAATTACACAATTATGCCTTTCAGGTTCACACTTATGTATAACACTTTGATCACTTTTATACAAAATTCCTAACTTAATTGAATTGTCCTGCCTCGGCCGCCCTTCCGAAATGTATATCAGTCTGCATTCTATCCAGAAAACTCTGTCGGCATCTAGCTGTAAAATTTTAGTATGACTTGACAGAGGCACTGGCGCGGCGCTGTCTCGTTCACATGCAACATAGCAACCAAAATTCCTCCTCCGGCACTATATACATGAACCCATCCTAGCACATGGGCTGGTAGTGATTTTTGTGTAGCTTCAATACTCCGACTGGTGTTCTATTGTCTATTCTCCCACAGATGACGCTCCTTTATATTGGTGGGTGTTGTCGTCATCACAGTATGCATAGCCCAGACGTTTGTCCATCTAGAAAGTTTATGGAAAGCATTCTTGCAACGCAACGTCACCCGATTAGGCAATTAAATCCAACTAAAGCAGTGTCACTAGTCACTTTCAGAGAAAAAGGGAATGCTTACAAATTTTAAAGTGTGTCTGTATGAATTTCTCAAATCTGATAGAGTGGTGCTCCGATACCATCCTCGACCCAAAACTTTACAAGTGCAGTAGGGGTGCGGGTAGAATTTGTTGTGGCATCGAAAATAGTGAGAGTTTCTGAAAGACTCGATCGGCAATGGTCCAACTAGTTGTGATCGGTTACCTAAAACAAACAGTGGTATTCTTTTCTCGATTCGGTGTTCTCGCGATATTTGTGTTCTTACCTTAGCTACAACCTACATTGTTGATTTCTTGGTATCAATCCATGTTGGCGCCTCTGAAAGTTCTGCAATCAACGGATCGCAATCATAATCCTGGGGGGCGTATGGCAGGTAGAAACACATAAGGCTCCATACTTATGTCAATCAGTCTAAGTCCGATATCGGATGCGGCATCGTGCGTGTGTTTCCTTCTTCCTTACCCAAAATACCATTGAAATTTCCTTGAGTAATCTGGGAGTCATGAGTAGGTACATAGGTACATACTTTAAACGAGATAAAGAAACGAAGGGTTTTCCAAAAAGGAACTTGACAACAAACTGTCAATGTTCTCCGATTGTTCTCTGGAGAGATGCGATCACCTTCATCATAAAATCATCATAAAACCATCATTTTCAGATGGAACTCATTTTTGGGTTCGTCAATAAGCAGAATATGCTTTATTTTTCGGTTGAAAATCCAAATGTGCGTGAGTTTCACGAGCGACTAAAAATTGTAAACCTTAATAATAATATTCCAGAAGCAAGATAAATATGTATCAAATCTCTGCACACACACTTTATAATGTATGAATTTTTTATGGAAATTTATTATGGAAATAAATCTATCTATCTAAAAATGTGAAAATGAATGGCCACTTCATCTACAAAAAAATAACTTGTAGAACATAATGCCTTCCGTGCTTACAGCTGTCCGCCGCAATACTAGATTGAACAAATCACGGCCATCCCTTCGAGTAGTTTCTTGCGATGGATGGTCGGTTGTTGGCTTGCTTCATACCATGATCGTTTTTCCAGGATTCTGAACTCATCCCTGAGGACATGATCCCCTACAGCGCAGAAGGGTTCGGTGACTATAAAGTTTTCGATTCTCCTTCCTAAGCGGGGGAGTCTACCATATCATTGCCTATATCCCTGTGTGGCCATGTATCCATTTGTTGATTAGGGAATCAGTGCCAGAACAGCGGCACGACTGTACGACATAATTACTATGTCGCAGTTGGCATAGTTCCTGTCAAGATTTATTTGAGAGCATCTGTCTACAGCAAAGACCTTTGCCTGAAAGATACTGGTGCATTTGCACACGGGTTCATAGTACTTAATCCGGGGTCCAAATACTCCCGCCCTTGTTCCTGCCTCGTTTCTTGATCCATCTGTGTACCACTTCATCATATTGCTGCTCAGCTTATGGACATCAGATTCGTTGCTCCAGTATTTTTTATTGCTAAGTGTAATGGTGAACTCTTTTTGAAATTTGTCGGCGATAATGATCGTCACGTTGCGATTGTCAGCGTTATCGCGCCGTGATGACCGATTGAAAGATAATCTATTTTGGACGACATGTAGTTTAAACAGAATGATGCGGCAATACAACCACATTACAACCGATTTATTAGAATAGTAAGAATGGCTATTGTTTGTCTCAAGGAATGAGACAGTCGATTGGCCGCCTCGTTTGTGCGATCTAACGCCGCAAGATTATTTTCTGCGGGGCTGCTTTCATTCAGGCATTGGTTTATGCCAGCAAGCCGACAACGTTGGAAGAGTTCAGAGTCAACATTGAACGGGAATACAGCCGCTGTTTCGGCCGAAATGACGGTGGCCATTTGAACGAATTCGAGTTCCATTCATAAATGTTTTGATTGTACTTCCAGCCGATACTGAAGGTCTTGAAATATCTTAAATGCTTTGCGTTTCTTGCCACTATCTGTTGGTAAATACATCAGTTTTTACCGAATTTTCCACAGGGTTCATCAGCGGCCTTCTCGGTGCAAAGATCGGATCGAATTGAAAAAATCTCTTCCGATCTGTGCAGACACTCGTAATTCTATGAAATTAAAAAATCCTGTTAAGCTCCTTATTTTGCAGATATTTGAAAGAAAACTCAAAGAGGAGCAAATTAAGTGGCGTTATAGCTAAGAATGGGCTTGTCTGCACTCTGCAGTTTGACACTTGAATATAACTTAACCTAGTATCTCATCTCTACAATTAAGGTTGAATTCCCGAATCTTACCATGTGACAGGACAATAAGTCCAGTGAGACACACTCCTCACTGAATTTTTGGTGCAATTTTTATCCTGTTCGCAATAGGGTTGTGATCAATGGAGAGCATTAGAAGAGACAGATAATTTGATGAAGGGCCGCGCTAAATTCGTTCAAAAAAACAACCTTCTTCTTCTGTTAGGGAAAGAGAATATAGAAAACTGACTAGAATGTTTCGAACTTTCACACCACACTGTGCCCATTTTCACTTGACTTCACAGCACAGACATTGTATACTATTGACAAAGGTACATTTGATAACATTGTCAGACGTCACCAGCAAGGAAGAGGGGTGCAAATAAAGCATGTCATTTATATATGCAGAACACAAAATTCCAACTACTTTGAGTCCCCGAGTAGGTTTCCTCTTTCCACAAAGTATCTTTCGAATCTGCCCGAACAAGTGGCACTGTGGAACACTTCAAATTTTCTTCAGAAACTGTACAGTATTACTGACCATTATTACATCCGTACAAGCAACTTGAGCTGTACACAGGTATCAGAGGCATCAAGATGTTAAATGCACATTAAGGCTGCAAAATTACATGAATAACCTGAGCCCCTTGATCATTGTTGCGTATTCATTACACTACTTGTCATGCAAAGTACTCCTGAAATTTACAAACGCAAAAGGGACCGAGCATAAAACAGAACAAGTACACTCTGTGTGTGTATACATCTCGCAAAGAGGTACTCCACTCCCTACTACCCCGACAGTCAGAATTGGGAATTTCTTAATGAAAGTAGAATAATTAGTAGATGTCTCTTTCAGCAGAACTTGATGGAGTGGAGTTCCAACGTGTGCCATGGAGCATAAGAAAATCGGATTAGGGCCCAGTGGTTGAAATAAATAAACAAAGACATCAATCATACAACAGACATGTGAAACAAAAAACAAGTGCGCAGCGAGTTTATTCACCAAACAATCTTAAAGGGCCGCAATTCAATGCGAAATCTGTTTGTGTGCTCTAGTTATTTGGTTTTTCTTCTGTTTTTGGTGCGGGGCGTTGTATGGATTCTCCTGCTCGTAGTTAGTATTTCATCTGTCATAAGAATGTTATTAATTAATTACAATAGATATAACGTCATGATTTGTCATGCAGACGTAGCAGTTGGGGCTTGTGCGCGACGTGAACGAACGAAGCCCTCGCAAAGACATCCCACTTCGCCACCCAGCCAGCCACTGACTGCGACGACAACTCGAGAGAGAATAAGACACTTTAGCTTAAGGAGTGTGAAAGGAACAAGCAAAGGAATATAGAAGTGTTCTCATAAAAAGTGTCAGAGGATAACAAATCGCTAATTCTGTCATAAACAAATCGTCTCCAGACTGCTTTAAGAATTACAATATTAAGTTTGTTGCCCCAGCTTTTGCCCCAGAAAACTGGATAATTGAAGGCAGTAGATGATTGGCCACAGAGGAATGGGAGATTCGATCTTAATTGCGTTGTCAACGGGAGGTGTTAATTCAAATTAAGAGAAAAACATGTTTTTCTTAAGCGTCTTGGTTCTGTTAATAGCTTTTTTTGATAGATCGGGTGCTCATGGTGTAATGTTCTTCTTATTCTATTGACGTGTCATTATGCAAAGAGTCAAACTCAACGTAGTCTACAATGTATACCATTTTGTTGTGCACTTCCAACAACATATGGATAGGACCATTCATATAAGTATATTGCTGGCAAAAGCTTACGGGGTCTTTGCTGTAACAAGGCGGTTGCTTACCAGTAGCTAATTTGATACCAGGGTGAAGGTAGTGCCACCCGTTCCTCACCCGGATTCAAATTGGAATAGATGCTTCCCAGATGGAAAAGAGAGACAGTGTATTCGGACTTGAACTGTATAAGTTTCAGCTTACCATGGGGCAATCTTACATAGCTTATAAGGTAGTTTATAAAACAAATCGATATAAAAAATGCAAAAATAAAAGTTATAAAATAAAAACCTGAACAAGGTGCAACACGACATTTTAATTATGTGTGTATGTTGGGTAGCTAACGGGTGGTTAAATTTTAAGGGCCGATGTTGAACACACCTAAACGTCACGACAGACTAATTCAATTAGAACCATGGAAAGATACCCTATCGAGCAACAGCTCTCGTTGTTCGATGCAGCGTTGCTTGTAGGCTTGCTGTTTGGCTGCATTACCTGCCTGCACTCGTCGTCAAACCATGGGTTCCTTCTGGGTGGTGTCGTGAAACCCAGCACATCAGTGGCAGCTTCTTTGATGGCTTTTTGACAACGTTTCCATTCTTCTTCTATTGAAAGTGCAGGCAGCGTCGAACTTTCAGAGAGTTTCAGGGAGACTCGGTCGGCAAAGTTCCTAGCGGTCGATTGCGATTGTAGCTTTCCAATGCCAAACAGCAGTGTTCTTCTCGACTCCGTACTTCTCTCGATATCCTCATCCTTACGTTGGTTACAACAAGAAAATGGTCCGAGTCAACATTGGCTCCTCGGAACGTTTGGACATCAAGAATACTGGAGGAGTGTCTGACGTCGATCGCAATGTGATCAATCTGGTTGACGGTTGATTGATCAGGAGACCGCCAGGTCCCCTTATGGATGTTGAGGTTTGGGAACCGCGTACTAGTAACAGAAAGGTAACATGTGACATGAAATAGTGTAAGTGGAGTCGTGTAGGCTGTGTTTCCCGATGACTTCTACATTCTGCTGCACGTGGTCTGTTCACGGATCTCATCTCTCTCCACGTGCAGAACCGAAAATCATTGTCCTTTGATCGTTTGCTGGGGTTGTCAACTGTGATTTCTGTGATATCCGAGGCCATCTAGGGGCACCACGAGGAGCCTGTATGTCCACTTGACTTATGCACAAGCAGGAATCGCACTGGCTTGCTACCAGGTTGGATGCACTCAGCAACTTTGCCCTGTGTACGTAAGCCCATGCCCCCAGATAGCTACGCTGGTCTGAATTATTTTTGTAGAGCATTTATGTGGGATTAAAATTATTAGATATGGAGTCCTTTATAAAACTTGAACAAATTATTACACGATTGATTTAACCACATCCTACTTGATATAATTGTGGGCTTCGTGAACACATAAACTGCTGCGACGACTTGACTACTTCACGGCTGGAGTCCGAGTGTAGCTAGTTGTCTGGCGTGTGTCGCTTTGTCGGTTCGTTCCGTTCTATGATTGTCTTCGTTTGTCGTATGGTAGTTCTGTTTAGTGATGGGAACTATCGAATTAAATCTATCTAGTTGTTAGATAGTCGCAAACTATTAATTTATTCGATAGTCGAAAATCATTCATTTGTTTTTACTTGGGCTGCTTATACACTTACTAACTATCGATAGTGCAATTCATTCGATAGTTCCCATCACTAATCATGTTAGTCGTAGGGTGTCGTTTGTTTTTGTGGCTCCTAACCCAAATACTATGTTAGTACAATAGTAATTAATTAAAAAAATGTACCTCCTGTCTGTTGCCTCTGTCATAAGAAGATCTACTGAGTTTCACAATAGTACGAGTCGACAATTTTAGATCTCAGTAATAATTTACAGCGTTGGTATGATTGTATTTACATTTCATACATTACATACTAACTGTCAACCAAGTGGTTGTGATTGTTCACTACATTATTGGGTTATAACCAGTTTGTTTTCTTTATGAATTGTGTTACTTTCTGTTTACATTTTTTTCTTTTTCTTCTTCTTTTTTGTGTGGCCGTGGTAGGGGGGTCCATACGCTCTACATGACCCAGCCACCGTAGGCGTTGGATCCGTAGACGCTTAACTAGGCTCATGTCGCTGCACAGCCCGTCAACACAAACAGGACCAAAGATCGCACGTAGAACTTTTCTCTCAAAGATACCAAGGACTTCATCCGCTTTCGAGATGTCCATGCCTCCGCGCCGTATAGCATTACTGGGATGATCTGTGTCTTGTATAGAGTCACATTGGTTCTTTGAGAGAGGGCTCTATTACTCAATTGCCTCTTGAGCCCGATGAAACAGCGGGCAAGCTTGGCAAGGGTGATTCAACGCTTAATCTCGGTACTGATGTTATTATCGGGGGTAAGTGAAGATCTTGACTACCTCTAAGTTATAGCTGCCCATTGTGACGCTCTGTCTATGTCTGTATGTTCTTCTTTTAGGACAGCATATACTTCTTGCATGAGTGCTTTCCTTTCCTTTTCTCGTGTTGCAACAAATTTCAAAACAATAAAAAAAGTTAAAAAAAAAAATGTTGGTCACACCTTTTCCTGACAATTCTGAACAAAGCTGTCAGAACAAACATTGTTGTTATGGTATATGTTAAGAAGAATATTGAGCGGTAGGAATATTGGCTATTTGATTGCTATCACCATGTCCCTTAGCAAGTCTTATTTTCTTTGTATTTGTTGGTGGTGTGATGTTCTCGTATACAACGATAGTTAAACCGTCTACCGGATTCATTCAAAGTATGTTGGTAGCCTCCTGGATGCGTTTAACATCTGTCTGCAATAAGCTGTACTGGATAGGTAGTCAGAGAGATAGCGAGAGGGCCATCTGCGACGACGATGGGGATAGCCCCAGTCCAGTGGCTTTGCCCGTCTTACAACTGTCCCTGTAAGCTTTGAGATTGGCAGGATTTCTGACTACAATTCGAGGTCTGAAAAAGTTGTTATATAGTCTGTATGCTACGGGATTCTCCCATGATTATTTCCATGTGACCTGGGTAAAATGTTATGTTCCAGTAGCGTTCACAGTCTCTCAACCAGATAGCTGCCTTCAGCTTCCCGTAATTATCTATGGAAAGTAGATTTAGCCTTTTTTTTCTTCCCCTGAGTGTTTTGTTTAGCAAAGGAGCTTTTGCTCAGGGCTTCCGCTATTCTACTACCATTATGTATGGAATATAACATCATTTCCTTGTTCGCTGCGACTTCGCATCACCACACACGTTCGATGACCAACATCTCGATTAGCTCGTGCACAATTTTTAATGTAGCGAGAGTTTTGTTGCACGTAGCATTGTACTGTTGAAACCACACGCCGTTGGTGTCCGCTTTATCCACCTATAGGGTGGCCCACCACCTGGCTAACCTCATTCCTAAAGAAATAGGAATCGATGACACCGTCATTCAGCCTAAATTTCCAACAAACTATGACTTTCATTCTGCACGTAGCAATTCATGCAGTAATCCAGTAATCGGCGAACGCAAATGGCAATGTTCCGGACGGAACATCCATGTAAATTAAACAATTTCATCATTTGCAGGTGTTGTTGAACGCTATATCCATTTGTGGTAATTTACCAAAACAAAGTGAATGAATGGCAACAATAGTTTCTACAATATGGCCGCTGTCAACTATTAATGTTCCTTTTGAAACCCTTTAGATGTATTATAAATGTACGACACGAAGAAAATGACTTGTAGCTTACATGATAGAGTAATAAAAATAGTAATATGTCACCTCTCAGACCATTCACAGGAAAGCATTATTGATGCCACCCCCTAATCCGAACCCTATTCCAAAAATCAAATTCTCCGAATTTTCACTTCGATAATCCGCCAAAAATTCCCAGCATCGTTTATCATTTTCCGTATCTGGCACCATTTCGCCGGTTGCCAAACCCGAAAATAATGGCTAATGAATGCACTAGTGAAAAGCCTTATACACACAATGTAATCCTATCATTAGCCTCGCCAAACAGAACGCCCCTTCTTTGAATCTATACTCACGAGCAGTGATTAATTGACACAAAAAACCCTGAATATTCACCTGTGCATGTGTATCAATGTGTACCCGGCCTTGGCTGTTCAAACAAATGTAAATGTAATTAACAGAAACGTTACCTCCACTGAAAAACCACCACCAGAGATAAATAAACATTAATTTAATCAGCTCATTAGGGTGCTCCGGTGTAATTTGCACCATAACACCAATATCTCATTACCGAATGAACTATAAATTGTCTTTGACGTTGAAATAGAACCTTCAATTGAATACATTTACTTAGGGACCTGGATATCGCTGCAGGCTATTGGCAAAAAAAGGAGCTGGCAAATAACGCCCCAACCAATCTATTTCTTCCCTCCAATTATATTTTAATTCATGAAAATTGAAAAAAAGCGCATAGCCTGATTATGTCGTTATGCACGCAAAATTAAATCCTTCTTCCTTATTTGCTTCTTCTCCTTGCTCACGGGATATGTCTACCCATAGCGACATGCGATTTATTAGGAAATGCTAAAGAAGAAGGAAGCAACGCTTACTTCCTTCGTTTAATACTTTCCACTTGGCTGCCATTTGCCATGGTGTTGACCTCGCTCCGCTCGGTCTCGTTAAATAACGTCGCAATGACGGTAACTGGATGCCACCATTCATTTCTCGAATTTAAATGACTTAAGTTTCGCCCAGACTGATACAGGAAAGGGAAACCCAGTGATATAAACCGACAATATGGTATGTCACCGGAATACACACAGATAGATGGTAGGAAAACTTTTTTTGATTCAATATTGATCAAACTTTTTCAAAAAAAGATTACTTAACATGGGCGAAAAAGAAGCAGAACTTGAAGAAACTTTGATAGAATTTCTCCTAGCTGTTGATGAATAACTCCCGTTGAAAACAATCGCGTCGAGCGGAAACGAAACCATGTAACAATAAGTCGGAGCCAATCTAAATTGGCCGCAGAGGCCATAGATATTGTTGAAATGCAGGCAGGGATGTCGGCGAACAATAGTTTTCTTTTTCAGACAATCAAACTTTTCAGCTTGGAATGATTTTGGTTTTCAGTTTCTTGCAGTGATTTGAAGGGAGGAGATTCTTGGTGTTCTGCCAGAGACAGGCAGCCAAGGCAGCTGAGAAGGAACGATGCGGCCGTGCAGTGGGTTTTTCTTGGATTATTCATGTCATACGCAGCAGCCATCGAAGAACATGGCAAGACATTATATACGAGTAGATGGAGGATAATAAATAAATTGTGCTTATCGGTCTATTGACGTGTTTCTCATGTTTATGACTGAAACACAATAGTGCGAAAGTAATATAATGATATAATATGGGTGGCACTACAGCCCGTAGAGGGCCAGGGCCTAGCTTCTCAGAAACCTCTTGTGCTATCTCTCACGAGTGGAAGAGACCTACGGTTTTACGCCGACTCCGAACGGCCAAGTTTGAGATGCTTTTCAAAACAGGAAATGTTCTTTGAGCATTGCCAGTGACTCGAAAGATGTGGGGCGGTGAAAAGGGAGTAGCCGCCGTAGTTAGCCGCCGTGCATTGTGTTCGTTTCACTGAATAAAAGGATACTCTCACTTATTTTGGTTGAAAATTTGCTTACGGCCTCTATTTCGAGAGAGATCTAACATGTATGAATGAGTGTAGAGGAGTGTCCACGGGACATAAATATTTACTTTTCACTCCGACTACCAAATCAGTGCAGCTTTCCTCAGGTCTCTCAGAAACTATAGCGACTAAGTAAGAAGTGTCCTGGCTGAAGACAGGCTGCTCACAAATCTCGGGTGTAATCACATTCAACTCAAAGTCTTACCTAAATTGTCAGTATCTTGCAAGGCAATGACCAAGTATTTAACTCCACTCATGTTGGTTTCGGTGCACTGTGATATTCCAGAGAACTGTAAAGCTGACGAACTCGCTAGAAAGGCAACGCTTTACGAACTATTTCTGGATGGAATAACAATCTCTACTGCAAAACAATGCCTGAATCTTGAAACACTTGGTTGTACAATCGTGGATGGGCTTGAAGCGCATTACGCAATTATGCTCCACTCCCGACCCCGAATGCACACTAACACTGATTAGAATGAGTAGGTTCGCCAACTCTTGTCCTCGTCCGAACTGGACACTGCTCCACTAGAACCCAAGCCTCTAGATTAGGTCTTCCTGACTTCTGCAGAGACGGGAGAGGGAGAAACCGTTGAGCGTATTTTTAACCTTCCTCCTCCCGCAGAAGATGACATTTTAAAAAACTGGCCGAACTAACTTGTACAAGTGTCAGTCAACTTCAACTTCATCATTGTCAAAAGCATCAAACGGCTTGCAGAATACTTAGGATTAATCAAATCCGTGCGGGGTAAGACAACGGCCCTTCTCTAGGCTAAGGGTGCCTGCTGTCAGTCTGTACATAGCCACTCCAACCAACCAACCCATATCTTTTTTGTGTTTACATACAATTTTTGAATTGGAAAGTTAAATGTGCCAATAGTACATGCAACTACCAGAATGTGTACATGCAACTACCAGAATGTGTACATGCAACTACCAGAATCGATATCCACTGCGAATCATGTTATACGAGGGCTTATTCGCTTTCCTATTAATGACGAAATCTTGCTTGGAAACAGTCTTATTTGTGTTGTTTCATCAACACAGCCCATACACACGGCAATTAAAATAATTTCTAGTCTTTCTAATGTCAAATTTGGGTGCCGCTTGTGCCAACTCTGTCAGCAATTTATGCTTATTTGAAATAAATAATCTTCAGAGAAATGCATGTTTACGTAAGTAATCCGCACTCAGGGCAGCACTTCGTCCTATCTATCTTTATTTACAACTTCCTCTAATACCATAGAACTGTTCCTATCACCCAACAACAGGTTAATTCAAATTTATTGCTGATTATTTATTTCGCAGCTTCGTCAACACACACATGGACGCTCACACCGAGCATCACAAAACTACCAACTTACGAAAAGGATTACAGATTGAAGCGGCAAGGCAAAATACAAATTTACGAATAGGCTTAAGAACAACCCAGACATGGCGCAAGTGATGATAGCAAAGAACCATGCCATTGCTGCTGGAGAAATTTATTCCCATAAATTTTGAGATTTACTAATGTCAGCAAAACAGTCTGACACCTGAAACACACACTTGTGAGTATGTTCGTGCGGCTGAAACTTGCTTCGTCAATATTCGCCCTTATTACCGCCGCCCTTGCCACCGCAACGGCACGAATCGACTGTTCGACTTGCTTGTGCGCTCCCCAAATTGCCGGCGGACTGTGCAACGCTTCGCCCAGATACAGAGCAGCAGAAACAATCAGCTCTGAGGTGACATTGCATAGACATTTGTTCATACATATGCATATCCCTGCACAGGGGCGTGTGTGTCCCTAAGCGAGTGTTTACCATTACCAACCTGATGATTTTGCTTATATTGATGGATTAAGGCGGAGCAGTAAGACGTCACAAATGCCTGTAACAGGAAATTGGGAATTGCCTAAGTGCTGCTTCACTCTCAGCCATTTGCCACTTGACAGTGAACGGAGCCATCGTGTACACACATTCACCTTTCGACTCACTTTTGAGCGCTGTAAGGTGACGACACTTTGATTAGCTGTCGTCACGTAACACTGCCGGGAATACAGAAACCGTACAGCCGGCACATCACACTCGAAAGTGGTGATGGTGGCATCCTCGAGCATACACAACAACAAGGCATCGAATTAAATTGCGAAGAAACTTTAGTCAGCATTTTGCCAGAGCACGACGCTGGATACTTGGACTCTGGCGGATTGGGTGAATGTTGACTCAGGTAAGTCACGTAAAGCAAAAAAGTATCCATAAAACCAGGAAGAAATACTTTTCCAATTTCATCGCCTCCGACGGAACACCAACTATCCTGTGAATAGATTTTCCAGGATCAGGATTGAGCAACAAAATCCAGCTTGATTTTTCTGAGTATTTCTTCCGCTCGGTCCTCGGTTGTGTGTGATGCTACTGTTTTTTTGCTTCTTTCCTTCCGTCGATAATGACGATGGTGGTGCCGTTGACGTTCCCTTGAACTCCAAAACGAAAACCAATCGCGTTCCTCGAACAACTGCAAAATCAAAGACAAATCCGAGCAAAGAGAGAGAGAGAAGGAAAACAATAAAAATAAAACTAGTAAAATTACTGTGAGTAAAGTTTAAATTTGTTGCTTGGTCGGTTTGCGTATTAGATCCACTTTTTGTTTTGTCCCTCTCTCTCTGCTCTGCTTGCGCGTCCTCCAGTCGAAGTCGTATAGCAATTTATTTAAACGAGCTGCGATTTAGATAAGTAAGCGTTATCGGATTGTCATCCCGGATGGATGCCCACGAGTTTGGTGAAATTTTGTGGGTTTGGTTTGATATACGTATTGTGTATTTATAGGATCTGAAATCGCCTTTGTTCAGCATCTGCACGCAGCGCTTTTGCTGGCTGGAACAAGGATGCTATTGAATGTATAATGCTGCGCCCCTTGTGGTTTTCTTTCCAACACCGTTCCACTGGATTATGCTGCATAGGTGGGTAAAAAATCAAGTGATGAGTGATGAAAAATAACCCCTGAGCAACATCCGTTTTCCTCTTTGCACATGCAACCAACAAATAATGAAAAAAAATATATGCACATCAACTAACATGAGCTAACACACACGCAAAGCTCATAGAATATTCATGCGAAGAAGCACCAGCGTGGTTAGCTTGTTTACCCTTGCGTTGCAAAATAGGTGCTAGCTGATGAATAAACCTAAATTTTCGCCCACAAAGACTCATCATTTAAAATTTTGGTAAATAACCGCTTGACCCGACACACTTTCGTCAACAGCGGTTTTTCTTGCATATTTATTGAATATTAAAGCCGGCTCTTCACCCAAAAATGCGACTCAGTCATGCGAATTTGTATAAACAGCGAGTTTTTGGGAGCTGAGAGGAAAAGAAAACAATCAGTAACGATTGTGGGTGTTCGATGCTAAGTGACTCGTTATTTAATGGGGCTGCAATTTTTGGAAGAAATTTAAATGCGAAAACAGTCAAATTTACGTAACGAGGTCAATCCAAACAAGCCAAGCTGTATTTTTGGGGAAAAATGTGTTTTCATTTGACTTTAGTGACACTTCCTTGCTTCTGTTTGTGTTGATTGTGCAATTGAGTGAGGATGAGGATGAGGATGAGGATGAGGATGAGGATGAGGTGGAGGATGAGGTGGAGGATGAGGTGGAGGATGAGGTGGAGGATGAGGTGGAGGATGAGGTGGAGGATGAGGTGGAGGATGAGGTGGAGGATGAGGTGGAGGATGAGGTGGAGGATGAGTTGGAGGATGAGGTGGAGGATGAGGTGGAGGATGAGGTGGAGGATGAGGTGGAGGATGAGGTGGAGGATGAGGTGGAGGATGAGGTGGAGGATGAGGTGGAGGATGAGGTGGAGGATGAGGTGGAGGATGAGGTGGAGGATGAGGTGGAGGATGAGGTGGAGGATGAGGTGGAGGATGAGGTGGAGGATGAGGTGGAGGATGAGGTGGAGGATGAGGTGGAGGATGAGGTGGAGGATGAGTTGGAGGATGAGGTGGAGGATGAGGTGGAGGATGAGGTGGAGGATGAGGTGGAGGATGAGGTGGAGGATGAGGTGGAGGATGAGGTGGAGGATGAGGTGGAGGATGAGGTGGAGGATGAGGTGGAGGATGAGGTGGAGGATGAGGTGGAGGATGAGGTGGAGGATGAGGTGGAGGATGAGGTGGAATATGAGGTGGAGGATGAGTTGGAGGATGAGGTGGAGGATGAGGTGGAGGATGAGGTGGAGGATGAGGTGGAGGATGAGGTGGAGGATGAGTTGGAGGATGAGGTGGAGGATGAGGTGGAGGATGAGGTGGAGGATGAGGTGGAGGATGAGGTGGAGGATGAGGTGGAGGATGAGGTGGAGGATGAGGTGGAGGATGAGGTGGAGGATGAGGTGGAGGATGAGGTGGAGGATGAGGTGGAGGATGAGGTGGAGGATGAGTTGGAGGATGAGGTGGAGGATGAGGTGGAGGATGAGGTGGAGGATGAGGTGGAGGATGAGGTGGAGGATGAGGTGGAGGATGAGGTGGAGGATGAGGTGGAGGATGAGGTGGAGGATGAGTTGGAGGATGAGTTGGAGGATGAGGTGGAGGATGAGGTGGAGGATGAGGAAATTGGAATGGAATGTTCCATCATAAGATCGATTTTAAGACCGGTCGTCTCTATCTCCAGTGTTTCCAATCACATTGTGTCATAGCGTATGGTGTTGGAAAGGTGACATTTTAAGCTTAATTTAACCAAAAAAAATGCGGAGGAGTTGAAAAAAATTTATAGCTGTTCCAAAGTTAATGAAAATACTGAAGAAATTCGCTGTATTTTCGAATAAAAAAAGGGAAGAATGCCACGCAAACCACCGATCCTCCTAGACGATGTTAGTATAGCACAACAGCAAAACAGCCATGACATCGCCAAAGAACTGAACATTGCTCATCAAATGGATTTTGAACCATTAAAAAAGAGATGTTTGAGTACCACATGAATTGTCTGCGAAAAATGTAATGGACCGAATTAACATCTGCGATTCTTTGCTGAATCGAAATGAAATCGAACCATTTCTGAAGCGACAGGAGACGAAAAGTGGATTAAATACGACAATAATGTGCTAAAAAGATCATGGTGCAAGCGTGGTGAAACTCAACAAATTTTCGCAAAGCCATGATTGACGTCCGAAAGATTATGCCGAGTGTGATCCGAGCTGATCCAGCCTGGTCGAACGATTGGTTCTACACTTAACTGTCAACAGCTGATAAGATTGAAGCAAGCAATTGAAAGAGCGGCCAGAACTGAGCAACCGTAAGGGCTTCGTCTTCCATCAGGACAACGCTAGACCGCACACATCTATGAAGACTCGGCAAAAACTGGGAGAGCTTGGCTGAGGAGTTTTGATGCATCCACCATATTGCTCTGACCTTGCACCATCGGACTGCCATTGTTTAAGTCAATACAGAATTCCCTTAATGAACTAAAGTTGGCTTCAACCATTATATAATAATTAAATGGTTGAATATGGAATGGAAAATAAGTGAATATATAATAATTCCATCCGTCAACCGTTGGGGGCATATCTAAGACCTCTTACGGCCTGGCACTGGTAAACTCGACTAAGTAAGTCGTCCGCATGAAGCTCCCAAATCCCACTCGTATAGAGAATCAAAACAATCTTCACCCCCTGATGGCAATGCGACCAACTGCTAGTATCTCCTACCTAATGTACACACATTTAAGCGTACATATGTACAAATTCACTCAATTTCACTCTATCACTTTTTGCAAATGAAAAATACTTTCATTCCATCGAATGTGATAAATAATGGAAAATAAATCCCTGTCGCCTATTCAGGAAATTACAGAACATTGCCTTCGCATACACCACAAACATGTTTCTATACACTTTTCTACAATTCGTACAAGGCCAACTTCCTGGCGACTGTTTTACCAATACTTTGTAGCCCTTGACCATTGAAATGTGCACTGATCTGTGAAAATCGACAATTTCCTGCGGCCAACGAAAAAGGTATAAGCAGAGTGGTCGGTTATGTAAGCCTGTGTAGACTGTAGAGGCGGAACTTAATTCATTATCCGCTTTTCGTTTCTTATCCGAGGCAGTGGCCTTGAAGTGTCTTTTTGGGGGAAGACTCGAATGATTTGATTTTCTTATTTCATTTCAAATGCGATTCTTACATCACACGAAATTAAAGTGATTTGTTTTTTGGTTATTCCTTTTTTTGTCAAAAAGGCAGACACATTGATTTGAAAGGATGCATCATAAATTCAATTGACTGATTTGATATAATTTTTGTGATACATGTTTTGCGATGTGATATGTGGATGAGGTGGTAATGAATGAATGAGACATGCGGGGTGGTCCTAATGTTATTAGATTGAGGGAGAATTATGATCGTATGGGTCGTACTTCCCGAACAGGTACATCAGAAGCAGAGTTTAAGAGAGTTAGAGGTGAGGCTTACTTGGTCTTCCTACTTCAATTTCTGTATTTCTCTGACACTCATGCCTTAAGCTTAAAAAAAGCGAATGATAAATAATTGATAAAAACTGAATCGATTGAAGAAACGCGTTAGACAATTTTGCTTAGATTCGTCTCTCCTATGACATATTCGTTCTTGGCAGTAATTTAATTCGCACAGTAAACTCTGCCTCGCAAACAACTTTATATCTTTACAAAAAACATTGAAACTTACTTCTTTTTGTAATTACTCTTCTTTTTCACATATCAAACTCTAAAACGCACTTTCTGCGTCCGACTGCACTTTAAGGAATTTTTTTTTTGACACAGATCATCGATGAGCAGGCCTGTCGAACATTACGAAAATATTAAGGGTACCTTCAATTGTAGTCACAATTTATTTAGCAACATAAAGGTGTTAAGTATCTTCTTCTTGGATGTTTAGCTTAAAGTGGCCGTGAGACTAGTGACTGGCCGGACTAGTAACATGCTGGTGTGCTCACCCAAAAATTCAGTGAAATGCTTAAAAATAGTAGGAGACACAGATGCAATCATAGCACAATGGAAGCTTATTTAATTTTTTTTTATTATGTGATATACTCTACTATCATAATACGACAAGGTCTCTTAATTCTGTGATAGTTTGACATCTTTTGCTAGCAATATGAATATGTATAATTTAAAAGCAAATGCATTGTATCAGATGGAGATACGTTAATAATTTATCATGTGCTTAAAATAAGAAATGTAAACAGGCAGGACTGAGGAAGAGGAGAGGAAAATATTAATAATCTTGGGTCGACGATTAGGATTTCAGGGAGAGAGTTTCATAGGGGCACTGTAGCGACAAATAATGGCCATTCAGATGTTAAACAAATAAACCTTAACAGACCTAGATACTGTTCTAAAATCGTAATTCGAAGTTAATCGCAAAAATAGAGTGGTACACCATGGCTCATTGTAAACAGACAGAAAAAGGGATCTAGATTCTATAAAGTTATCCAGAGACATACCGTTTCCTTACAGTTGTGAACCGTGTTCATCGCTTCTAACACACTTACTAATATTTTACGATCAATAAAGAGACTGTAATTGTTCTGGCCAGTACCAATGAACTTTATTTTGAATGATCTCAGCAACGGACAAATCAACACACCTGTAAAGTTTGCTGAAAAAAATGGCTGCCTATCACAATCACCCCTCAAATTTGATTTACGCAAATGGCAATATAATGGGTCTATTTTGCTCCAAGTGGAAGAATGCCACTACCTAGACTTACGTTTTTGTCTACCTACCTTATTTTTAATGATTATATAGAAATAAGTTTTTCAACCAGAAATCCACTACAACGAGAAGTTAACGTCTCCAGCTTATAATCGTTCAGGCCACTGATAAAAAGACTAATTGTTGAAATTTTTTTGGTTTGTTGAAAGTTAGTCGGTTGTATAGTCACTCTAGCGCATGTATCAAGAGACTTGAGAGGTGAGTTTTTTAGCATTAGTAACCAAAAATAATCAAGTGACAATGTATTTTTCGAAAATAATAAAGCATTTAGATTCTTTCGAATTAAGTTTAAGGTTTCCGTCCCACAGAGCAGGAATCGAACCTACGACGTCGAGTTTGGGGTCGACGCACATACCCACAACGCCACGGGCCACCACAATCTATATAAGATATGTATATATTTTATTTGTTACCTTAGACAAAACAAGGCAGTATGGAAATGGGTCCAAATTCCTTGTGATTGTGTTAATACATAATTTAAACAAAACATTTTAAACAGTTACATTAAGATTTCGTCAATGGAATCATTGATGACCCATCTGACTACACATTTTATCTACCAATGCCAGAGGTCTTACAGCGAAGATCGTGCACACGCCAACACTAGAAGCACTATCTTTCAGATGTCTGTACAACTATTGACATATGCCAATGACATTGAAGTGATTGGTAGGTCATCTACCTCACGCAGTTGGTGGAGTACCAGTCCTGGGTAAGTGGGGTTCGAATACGCATTGGCAAATGCTGCAACTATAAGCTCAAGAACCAATTGAGTAATAGATCCGCCTCACGAAGAGCCATAATGGCTATAAATAAGACCTACTAATCACATTCCTGCTGCACATCGGGGAAACAGCAACATTCTGAAAAGCCGTTTTGAATTGAAATAATTTAATTTTTAAATGATTTACATATGAAGCCTGCAGTAAGCAAACAAGGGAGAAAAGTCCTTGATCACTTGGATTAGTCTTCTTGCGATTTTGGTCCTTTTGAATAAGATCAGGAGGAGACGATTTAAAGAAGAACTGTGTGGTTTGTTAAGTGATATGATTCTAGCCACGCGTCTAAAGGCAACACCTTAGCTAGCTGGTCCGTGTGGAGCGTATGGACAAGTCAGCTTCCGCCAGAAAAGTCATGGATTCTTAAGGAGTAAAACTGTAGCGCCATACAATCGACGTCAGTTGGAAAAAACAAAAGAATGTTTTTTTTAATTGTTGATGATTTGTTCCTCGTTGGCCCTTTGTGTAAAATCCATATGTTCACCAACACAAATTTCTGAAACTGATAATGCCAAAAAGTGTCTTATTTTTTTATTTTTACTTAGTTTCAAGAAAACGCACCAACAACACCTAAAGAAACATCCACGACGCACAAGTATGTCTGTTTAAAGGTTTTTATACCAACTGGACTTACATATGTAAGTGAGTTGTGGCCCACCGCGTCTACCAACCGACCTAACTTGTTTGGAGAAAATATTCACAAGACGTGCCAATTTATTCGCCCTTATTGATTGTTCGCATGCTCTACCTTACAGAAATTTCTTACTTAATTGTCTTACTTAAAACCATCTTTTCATACATTTAGAAATCAATAACAAATTGTTTCGACTTGATTTTGGCAACCTCTTCATTTGTTGTGTGTATATAAAGGCGAATGGTATTGAAACTATTTTCAAAAATATTGAATATTTCATCTCATTTGCGGTCAAAATCAAAACCAATTTTCAATTAAGTTTTCGCCTCTGACCAGGCGAATTGAATTATAAGTTCACTTTCCGACACACAAATCGAAAGCTGTAATCGAAAAATCAAAAGGAAAACTTTTCGGAAGCGCACACCTCCTGCGGCAGGAAAATGCCAATGAAAAACGAATTTCGAACAAAATCCAACGGCGAGTATAATGAGATATGCATGCGCTTGTGTGGGTGTCCCACGCCCAGCCACATGAATTGATACAATACCACTGCGCCATACGTACGCCCGAGTACAAGAACTCACATTTAATTTCCATCTATCCTTCGAATTGTCTGAGTTTTTAACAAATCTCATCGGTATCCTTGAATTTATCTCCGGTGGGAGTTGAAAATTTATTGAAACGACAAAGCGAACGAACTGCAAATGCATTTCAACAAACTTTATCCCATTAATCATCCATCATATCTCTCAGATCGTTAGCGCTTATCGCGTCAATAGATTCCTCTGCTGGTTTTGTGGGCTGCAGTGCCATCCCATGGATATACGCTGTGCCCACTTAACACGGTTGCGAGCGAGCCAAAAGGGGGAAATTGAAATTACCATCGTCATCGCTGGGTATCATCGAAGTCACAATCATCGATGAAGACTCTTCTATTCCTATGGAACAGGCAACCTATTGCTTTATGGCAACCGGTGCAAGTTGCAATTGATGTGCCAGTTCGTTCGCATGGCAGCGCCAAGAGCCACCACCAGTGCGATCCCGCTGACAATAGCATTTTATGCACGAGGACTCACCGCCAACGGATCCCATCAACCGACAATCCCCTTCATCATTGCTTGTCTGCGCGTCTAAGCTCAAGGGTGTAATTTTCTTATAGACCATTGAGCCCGAATGCAATAATTCAAAGGTGTTAACCGGTCCATTGTTATCGCTCCCAAGGTATTATAAAGTTCATAACTTCTGATACGTAGTTCGTTCGTCGGCATTCAATTGCCCCGGATCAGAGCTGCCATAACCTGTGTACAAGCAAAAGCCCACACCACGCCGGGTGTCGCAAATTGAAGTGGTGGCCCACCACAGAAAGGAGGCTATTAAATTGTCGGCCAGTCGATTTGGCAAATGTGAGTATTCGGGGAATCTTGAGCGGGAACTGGGAAGGAATTTGGCTCCGTTTAACCGGAACCGAAATCAGGTTATTAGCGGGAAATGTCAGTGTGAATTTATGAGTTCACCGAAGTGTAATCTTGATGGGCTAAGTTTCCTGAAATTTCGCAAAACTTTATCCCTCCAATGTTTTATTCCTTTTAATGATGATTTTAATGAAGGCATAGTGAATGAGTCACTCAGGAAATTGTTGAATGCTTTTATTCAAATTTCAAATTCTTTAAAGAAGCACACACAGTATTTGCTGTAGGAAGACGGAATGCTTTTGAAATTCGTTCTCCGGTGAGGTGAGTCTGATTTATTCGTGAAGTATGTAAGGGTGTCCATTATTTCGACCATAATTGGTTCGTAATGCGCGAAACGTGCCGTAGGTTAGTTTTTGTTTTTGTTAGCGCACGGTCTGCTTTCTATCAGATCTCAGAGTAAGCATGTGGAGGGCCAGGTAACAGACCGATTTAAGCTGTTTTACATCCGCGATGACTTGGTCTCTGTACCGGAGATTCGGTCTTCGTCTGTGCCCAGGCTCTTGGCTTTTTTCTACAAGGCCCATATTTTTTGTGTGTCCCTAGACTCTTCGATATCCTGGAGCTTAGAGGTTGCGAGAGACTTTTTCTTCAGGCGTAGAAGCTTTTTCTCCTCCCTTCTTCTAGCCCGGTACTCCTCTTGCGCTTTTTGGTATGCCTCGTTGGTTGCACGTTTTTCTGCTCACACTCCCCATCATACCACGGGTTACTTGTCGGGGGTGGTAGGTAGCCTAAGGTAGTTTCCGCTACCTCTTTAATGGCCGAGCCACATCTCATTGGCACTTGACGTATACCGGAGAGTCTCTCACTTAATTGCTCTTCGTAGGCTCCGGCAATTTCTGGTGTGCTTAGGTGCCCAATGTCAAAAGTTCTCTTTGCCGGCTGGTGCAGCTTTCTGACTTTGGACAGTCGAGGTGTGAATCTTGCTGCAACAAGATAATTGTCAGACGACGTTTGCCCCCCTGAATGTTCGCACGTCCAGGATATTCGACAGGTGTCTTCCGGCAATAAGCACATGGTCGATTTTGTTGGCGGTTCGACCATCCGGGGATCGCCAGGTTGCTGTGTGGATTTTTTTGCGAGGGAACCTTGTGCTACTCATGACCATATTACGTGATGTCGCAAGGTCTGTGAGTCGGAAGCCGTTATCTGTTATCGTGTCGTGGAGGCTGTGCTTTCCGATCACTCCGCCAAAGATGTTTTCCTTAGCATTTAAGTCTCGCAGTGCGATTTTGACATCGTACTCCAGACAGGCTCCGTAGGCACCGTCGAAGAGATCGTAATAATCCTCTTTGACAGAGTCTTCAGCTTCGTCGGTAGGGGCGTCTGCACATATGAGGCTGATGTTGTAGAATGTGCCGTATCCGAGCCAGGCGCTTGCGTATAGGTTTGAAGTCGATGACCTTCAACCTTAGGCGAATCCCACGACGAATCCGCGTCCAACGTTTTGTGACAGCTGTTGTATATGTTGCACTTTTTTTCATAATCCATTGTCCTATCCAGCGTATTTCTTGGAGGGCAGTAATATCCGCGTTGTACTATATAATAATAATATCGGTGGCGCTACAGCCCGTAGGGGGCCAGCTTCTCAGCAACCACTCGTTTTGTGGATGCTATTGTTCTCTCCCGAGTGGAAGGGACCTACAGTTTTATGCCGAATCCGAGCGGCTTTGTTTGAGAAGCTTTCTCTAGACAGGAAATACTCGTGCAAATTGTTTTCGTCGCACAGAGCAGGAATCGAACCCACGACGTCGAGGTTTGGGTCGACGCATATACCCACAACGCTACGGGCCACCACCGCTTTATACTGCGTGAGGATATTTTCCAGTTTTTGAGCGGCCCCTGGAGTGTAGAGTGTTCTTACATTCCAGGAGCACACTCACAAATCGTTGTCCTTTTTCGCGCTTTGTCGTCGTTGACGTTCCGTCCATTCTTCCGAGGCTGCTTGCTCTTCCGTAACAGGTTTTTTTTTCTGTGGGTGGGTTGTTAGCCCTCCGCACAACCGCTGGGGTAACGTTGCATGCATTGGTTCACCTCACAACGGGTGTTGTTGCAGCTATCCGGGGGGCACCGCTTGGAGGCTGGATGGCAACTTTATCTATGCATCGACAAGGATCGTTGCTGACATCCCGCCAGGTTGAGAGCTATCAGCAACTTTGCCCTGTGAGCATAGACCCTGCCCCACAACATTGGCGAGTTCCAAAAAACTATTTAATATCCATCTTTGTCCATTTGCACTTTCAGAATCCAGTTATGGAGAGTAAGACAATAGTTTCTTCTCTAAATTATGAAAACTCATGCTTGGTTTACCACGGGACAATGGGAAATCATCGACAGGCTCTTCGATGCAATGAGCCGGTTGAAATAGTTTATGAGTGACCCATGTGTTTATCTTTGGGCTCAGTTTCTTAATCTCAGTGGAACCAACTTTTAGACAATTTTGAACGATAATTAGAATTTATTTTATTATCATAAAGTGCAATTTGTGCTAAGAATATCGCGGAATATCTTCTTTCGAATAATTGGGAGTCCAAATTGTAATTTTTTCCTCATTAAATTCCAAGAGCCATGTACTCATCAATGAAGCTGACTCCCAGGCTGTACAGCTCCGTTCTTCGAGATCATTTTGTGTGCTGCTTCTAGGCGTCGATGGTACATTAGTACTCGGGGCCTTTTAACTACCACTGCACGAGTTACAAGCTACAAGAGAATGAACTAATGGTTATGCGAACCTCAGGCACATGCAACAAAGACTACCAAGCAGTCTCGCTCCTTGTCGGCACATTTCCATAGTAGCACAACAATGTACATATGTTGAATCGGATAGAAGCAAGCCTAAGGGTCGACAGGAATCTGTAAGTCCATTGTTATGTAGGACTGGATAGTGGTGGAGTCGTCTGTTTGTCGTCACCATGCATCATCATATTCACCCTCAGCTTTGTAGGCGGACGGATTTCAACTGAAATAATATGGGCCCCAAGATGGATCCTTGAGGGATCACTGCTTTGATTAAAATGGTTACTGACTTGCTCTGCACGATTAACGTCCTGTTGGAGAGGTACGATTGCATAAGGAGACACTTGTTCAGATTGACATTGTTAATGCCCAGCAGTACGGTCAATACTATCGATGATTGATGTGATGCCTTATGTTAATTTCATTGACAGATAAAGTGTTATGACTTTAAGCAACATCTCACACTGTTTAATCACATTGAACATGATAGTTGATTGTAGAACCTAGCGGATATATTCAGATGTGTTGTACCATGATTTGGTGCCATTTATTGAATATACACTCTCAAAATCCATCTGCCAAGGGCTGGGAATAAATAACAGTTACTGAGCTTCTTATACAAAATTTTAGTTATTTAATCTGTGCATGTACAGGTTTTTTTGCTCCTGTTGTGTCATCTGAATGTGACTTGAGTTTAGATAATTGTTTTCGATTTGTATTTAGATTAGACATGCACATTCAAAGTCCGCTTTGGTGGGTCTGAGACCGTGACTTTATTAACATTGCAGAATAGAATTACGACCATGAAGTGCTATGGTGTCATCTACAAGAAGTTAACAAATAGCTCCAATTCCTGGAAAAGAGATACAAAGAACCTACAAATGCAAGCTCCTGACTAATTAATTTGAAAACAATTAAAGCATACGTTTTTCAGAGCTTAACTAAAATGCTCTTTAAAGCAGTTATTACCCGTAAAATTTTTAGTTGTCCAAACAAAATTAAACAGAATTTTCTTTCAAACTCAATAGACAACAAAACGTACCTCAAGAAACGTGTCTTAGTCGGAATACGAAGATTATGGAAATCATGCTGGCTCAAAATAATTGCGGAAGTTCCTCACCGGCACGTAGTCCCGCTGAGGGATAGAAATATTTAAGAGGATACCCATTGAGAAATTGCTTTCCCTTTCAGACAAAGTGCAGAGTAGAGTTTCCAGTAAGGATTCTCTATTATGTGACAGCATCTGTGTGTCACGGTTCTTCCTACTGAGGGTAGCTCTCATTCTGATCGTTATGGACTTCAAGGATATCTTAGTTGTTGAGAAATGATGGCATAAATGTACCAATGGTCTATCGAATTGGCAAGAAAAGACTTTATAAAAAATGTTTTCTGTAGGCATTCTCTACTGAAAAACGCAGTCAGGTCTATTCATCTTGTACAACAGCTCGTTGTTTCACATTTTTTTCTGGATATTTGAATGACTTTTCATATCTTCGCATACCTGCGCCTCAAAAAACAAGCAAAACAGGCTGACACCTTTACCACTGGTGTGTGGCATCGGTTTTGAAAGTGTCCTCCATTTCATGGAGTTGATACCTCTTTGGGCTGAAGCTGAAGTGTCCGCACCATGGCCTAAAGATCATAGTCATTTCATCCTTAGACGGCTTACTAGAGTCATTTCGTTTAACAGCCGGGACCAAAGATTGCAGAACTGTTCCCATCAACAGAGGAATCAACAAGTAGAATGTCTAGTCAGCCCAACAGTGGAGCGATTGACATGTTTTGGCTTTATTCATTTCGGCATCAATCAGCACTAAGACCAACATTCAAGAATTGTCAGATTATTTACTCGTTTTTAATGTCGATCAAAGTATAGAAGCGCCTACTTCTTTTTGTCCTGCAGGGAATAGTGGATATGTTTAAGCAGCATTTCCAGCAATTGCTTAATGGGCCAGACCAGAAGAACCATGGGATCAAAACCGCGGCCGATGAAGTGGTCCTCCCGCCAGGCATTAAAAGTCTAAAAACAACAAAGCCGCAGGCTCAGATGGTTTGCCATTAGAGCTCAAGGCTTCTGGCGATGTTCTGGTAGCGAGCATGCCTTAGATTGATTGCCGAATTTGGGAAGACGAAAACAAGCCCGACGAGTGGAATATCACGATCCCACTGGTTGCAACAGAGATCCCTGCTCAACGTCGCCTACAAGATCCTATCCAACGTACTCTGTGAACGTCTAAAGAAGTTTTGCACCACACGAATCGTGCCAGTTAAATTGCCTGTAGTAGACCTCTGGAGCTTTCCAGCGAGTTACAAAAAATCAATACTCACCAACTTTTTATCGATTTTAAAGCAGCATATGAAAGCAGGATTATCAGCATTTAGGATTTCGCCAAAATTGATCCGATTGGGTCGCACCATGCTAACACATGCGCGATGCACCGTGGAGCTTGAGGACCTGCATTGGATTTTGGCAAGGATATGCCTTGTCGTGTTATCTGACAAAAGCCAACACGCAAGGCATCATCTTCTACAAGTCAGTCCAGCTATTGGATTACACAGATGACATCCACAATGTCGCGCGGTCCCTACACGGATTAGAAGAAGCTTGCACGGTTATTACAGAACACACCAAGCGAGATGGTCTTAAGGTCAATGAAGGAATATATGCTGTCGAGCAATAAACGATCCGTCGAACTCTATTAGTCCTGCTGTATGGAGCTGAAAGCTGAAGCTAAGCAAAACTTCAGACCGGATTCTTGGTGCCTGCGAAAGGAAAAATCTACATCAGATACATGGTCCCGTCTGCGAGGAAGTTGAATGTGGGAATGTGTCCGAAAAGCAAAAATCTCTCGACTACCCTGGCTCGGCCGAGCCTCCTGGTTCGAGGAGAGGAAGACCGAATATTTGGTATAGAGACCAAATTATCGCGGATGTAAGTACGCTTGATCTGGAAGAAATGACTGGAAGTAACGTGCCCAGGACTGCACCGAGAATGCACCATCGTCACCATGTCAAAATTAGAGATGACAATGTACACCTTCTTCTTCTTTGATTGGCGTTATAGTCCGGGGCGGACCTGGGCCTCAACCAACATGCCTTTCCAGCCAGCAAGATCTTTCGACAGCTGCCTCCAGCTGCGCACACCAATTTGGCTCAGGTCCTTTTCCACTAGTGTGTGCCATCTCCTTCGAGGACGTCCTCTGTTGGGCTGTCATCGGTATCGAAGACTCTTCGGGCCGTAACTGTGAAGTCCATACCCTCTAAATGACCTACCCATCTAAAGCGTTGGATCCGAAGACGCTTAACTAGGTGCATGCCGCTGTACAGCCCGTATAGTTCGTGGTTGAATCATCCCCTCCAGAAGCCATCAACGCAAAAAGACCAAAGATCGAACTTTTCTCTCGACACGACCGGAATCTTCTTCATCCGCTTCCAACAGCGTCCATTTCCCTGCGCCATAGAACAGGACGGGGATGATCTCGTGAGCCCGAACAAGCAGCGAATGGCAAGAGTAATTCTGCGCTTGCTCTCGGTACTGGTGTTATTCTCTCCCTGTTTAAGCTAGAGCCGAAGTAGACGAAGTCCTTGACTACCTCAACATTTCTGCTGCCCATTATGACACTCTGTCGAAGACATTGATGTTGTGCGTTCTTCGGTGATGACAGCATGCACTTTGTTTTGCCCTGGTTTACCGCCAGACCTATTTTAGCAGCTATTGCTACAATGCCAGCAAACGCCTAGGCGTCATCGGCATATGCTAACAATTTCGCGGACTTCTGGAAGATCGTGCCCCTTGTGTTGGCGTGTGAGTTTAACACGATCTTCTCCAAGACGATGTTGAAAAAAACACATGATAGCGCGTCTCCTTGCCTTAAACTTTTTTCGACACTGAAGGTCTCTGTGAGTTAGTTACGAACCTTGGTGAAGCAGCGAGAGTTCTTCATCGTCATCATGCACAACCTGACGAGCTTGGCAGGAATGTCAAAACTAGACATGGCGCTGTTTAGCTCGTCTCTATGCACGCTGTCATATCTAGAGTATTTTCCGGGATCTGACGAAGTGTGAATATATGGTCGATGGTGGACTTTCCTTGCCAGAAACCGCACTGACAGGGACCTATCACGTTGTTGACGAATAGTTACAGGCGCTCACACAAAACGGCAAAGAAGATCTTGCACGCGATGTTGAGGAGATTGACCTCTCTGCAGTTGGCGCATTCAAAGGGGCCTCCTTTGTTGTGAACCGGACAAACGACGCTAAGATTCCACTCTTCGGAAATTCTTTCCTCCATATCTTGCAGATGATCTGTTGCATGCGCCTGACCAGATCATCTCCAACTGCTTTAAGCAGTTCCGCGGACAATCCGTCTGCTCCAGCAGCTTTGTACGATTTCCGTATAGACATCGCTATCTTGACTTCGTCTAAGTCGGGGGACGGAATTCTTATTCATCATCGTCCAAATTGAGTGCAACATTTTGCCTGACAGCGCAATTCTTGTCGTCAACGTTTAACAGTCTACAGAAGTTATTTTTCAAAATCTTCAGCATCGACAGCGATTCTTCTCCATTTTCGATCCTGAAGGCTTCATGCTTGTCCCTGGCAATGGACATGATGTGTGTAAATTCAAGAACTCTATAATTGGTTTCAGCCGTCAGCGCAACACCCTATATTGGTAATTGATCAATCAAGGCAGTAGCTTAGAAATGCCTGTAAAAATCAACAGAAAGTGTTACGTTATCTTGACGAGAAAGGCAAATAATTTGCACCAAACCCTTACATCATACATGCACACACCATACCTCTCCTCCTGTGCCACCATTATTGTTGGAACACTAACATCAACCATCCCAGACAAACAACTTGCAGATAACTTTGCTGTACACTCATATCAGTATCCGGCTGCCGGAATGGAAGTCTGATTATTTCCTTAATGATTCATATAAGCTAATTCATTTCGGAGTCAAAAACACCCCGACGTAAAGTTTCGGAAACATCACCTCAATCAAAGCTGCACATTAAGAGCTGATAAATTCGTCTCCTGAATTTCTAAACACATCCTGTACTCGAGCTTGCCGTCACTGCAGATAGTTGAGCTGAACTCTGAAAGTCCGTAGTTCATGACCATATAATTCCTCATCCGGTTGTCATTTAGTCATTGCACAATGTCACATGACACTACGCACAACACAGTGAATCACGACGTTGCACGAGACCGACAGGTTATGGTTGTTTATCACACTCAAGCTGAATGCAAATGGAATGAAGTTATCACAATGACGTTGGCTCTGCATCCATCTTAAGCAGGAAAATATATTTTATGGAGGAGAATTGTTCTCTGCCTCTATTTCTCTGTTCTATTTGTTTTCATACAGCTTTTGTCTTAGGACTGTGCCCGTACCTAGGTACATATGTGGTTGTATGCTCGTATAATGAAAGCTTTTAACTGAATGAAATGAATAATGCGGCGCGACACGAGGGGGGCGTGTATTCTTATCACTGAATGCGTGTTAAAGCATTTTAACGAGAGGAACGAACGGAGTAATGCTTTTTTTTATTTTCACAAGAACAATGCCGATTAATTCAAAGTAACATGCTTTTGATCAGAATGCGACTGACTGTGGGGAGCAGTCACACTTGGGACATTAAAGGCACACGCTTAGTTATCAGCATTTGATAACAGGTATAAATGTTTTTTTTTAATTGGTCATCTTTAAGGCGATTTCGCACGCAAATATTACGGAAGCGGAGCACTTGCCTACATGGCGGTGGTAGTTTGATGGTTTGGGGCGGCTTTTCTTGGTGGCATATCGGTCCATTGGTGAAAATCTCAGGAAAGAAACCGCATTTTGTTGACAGTTGTACTCATCCCACGGATGAAATTGTTTCCAACAGTACGAGTGGGCACCGACAAATTTGGATGAGTTGTGATTCAAAGTTCAAGCCGAATGGTCGAAAACCCCACAGAAATAGTTCAGAATTTTGTGGAAAGCATGCCAAAATAAATGATTAGTGTTAAACAAAAATTAAGGCTTATGGACCAATTTTTTTTATAAACGTACAAAACTGGATACTGTTTCCCCCTATGAGGGATTTTATTTATTAAAATTAAATTGCTGACGTTACTGAGCTGTACTGAGTCACAGTTTTACTGTCAACTAAAAACTAAACTTACTCTACTTATTCTAATCGTTTGATGTCGTTGAACGATGGCCTTGCTGTTGTTCGGTCCCACGGTGAATGTTCGGCGACGCTCCCACGGTGGTGTCGGATTCCTTCTCTGAGTCTGGTATGCTCGGCATAAAACGCTGAGCTAGCGTCTGGCTGCTCACACACTTTGCAACTTTGGGAGGGTGTTAACTTACGTGGACTGTACTTGGGTTCAGCCATTGCAGCTGTACGAATTCCTTCTACAAGAAAACTAGATCTTAATTTCAACCAAATCCGTCATAAGGACATAGTTTGTTTTTTCTACAGTAATACTGCATGTGGTGGCCCGTGGCGTTGTGGGTATGTGCGTCGACTCCAACCTCGACGTCGCAGGTTCGATACCAGCTCTGAGCGACACAAATAATTTACAAGACCCCACCTCTTTCGAGTCACTGACAATGCTCTAAAGATTATTTCCTGTCTAGAACAAGCTTCTCAAACTTGGCCGTTCGGATTCGGCATTAAGCTGTAGGTCTCTTCCACTCGTGAAAGAACAATAGCACGCACAACACGAGTGGTTGCTGAGAAGCTAGGCCCTGGCCCCCTACGGGCTGTAGCGCCACCCATATTATTATTATATTATAATACTGCATGTGCATTGTCTGCGACTTGAAAGACGTCGGGTCCTAACAAGTATTTTGTCACAATAGGAATTGACGCAGATACCCAAAACGCCGGGTCTACCACGAAAATTGGAATCAAAATTAGATGATATTTATCGAATTTAGAACATTCGTTGTAGTGATACATCAAAACTCTCGTCTCTACCACTAAGCCTGAGTCAAGTACAGTCTTGACAGGCAGCATTACACGTGTAAATAAACAGATGCCAGCCTACTTACTTACTTACATACTTATCAGACCCTCAATCCATAGAGGGCATCACAATTTGTCCAATACGATGTAAGTGAGGGGTGGCCCCACTGCGTCTACCTGCGTACCTAACGTTACATATATGCTTCATACATAAAGCGTCAATTCTTGTGTCAGTCAGCGCACAAGTTTTCACCTTCCTGGGGCTGGATCGATGATGTTACACCATGGATTGCAAATCAAGATCACAAGATATTACTGGGGTCCTAGAACAAGGGGGAGTGGCAAGAGCCCCACCCTGTCCGTTGATTCTATCCCTCTTGAAGCTTAAATTGCCTAAAATTGCCCATAAGCCCACGTTAAATCAATACCATACACTGGTTCTTTCAAAAGGTTCATCATTTTTACCATCTACAAATATGTAAAGGGATGATTTTAAAAACGCTTTGAATTGTATGCGTTCTTCGGCAACGCCTACACCGCTTTCCCAAAAAATGGTAACGGTGGAAACCACCCGGGGCGGAAGTATATTCAAATCTGGACTCGTTAGTCAAATTTGAGTGAACGAAATAACTAAATTGAAGCTCTCAGTTACTTGAACTGACTGCACTCTGTTTGATATTCAGGAATTATTTATGGAACGAGGTGCTTTTACCGCATACGGTGCTACGTTTGAACTCTCTTTCTCTGAGTCTTTTGTTTTCAGATTATTTTTTCTTTTCACGTTGGCGCCACGCATAGCAATTCATATTTTTAACGCAACGAAATGCTAATATGTTCTCGGTGAATATATTTCACACATCGTCTAGAACCTCCTACCGATTGATATTTAATGCACATTTTTCGGTTTGCACATAATAACTCTAGGTACAGGGTTATGGTGGTGTTGAAAAACACTTCCAGAGAAATCAGTTGGCATTTTAAGGAAGTTCTTTCACCTAGGAGATGCACAATTTCGTCTGCTTCAGTTATGCAGAAAGATGGAGCCTTTGGGGAGGGTTTCCGTTTGTTCACATGTGACTTTGATCTGCTTCCGGAATGGCAAGAAGAATTCGTTGTAAATTGCAAGAGTGAGCTAATGAATCTTTGGTAGAGTGAAGAAGAAGTACTTAATTGCTGTGTAAAGCAAATAGTAAATACTAATTAGTCGATATTTTCAGTATTTGATTCATTTCGCATTCACTTTCTGTAAGCCAGAGTGAAAGCAAATTTAACATGCTTTTATCTGGTTCTTAAAATCAGGTCCAGTTACCATTTGCCGTTAGGATCAAATGAACGTCACTACCACTGAAGCTGCCGATCAGTGAGAGTTGTCTAACTATCAGTATCACAATAGATCAACAGTGGTCTATATGCGCTGTCGATTTCACTGACAGTCCAATAACCTAACCTAAACTTTAACTAATGCCTTGCATTTGATATTAGAAAACGTGAATACAGTAGATTCTCTTCCGAAGGTCATTTGTACATACAAACAACTCAATAACTACCTTAAAACTACCCTGTCGGCCATAGGATGCTACTGAAAGTTTGACATTTAATCCGTACGTACTACCCTTTCTACCGTGGGTCTAAAGAGTTCGACGCCGGTATTGCTTCACTCTGCAGTCACCAGAACTTGATAATTTCGACATCCCGCACATCTCGAGTCGAGACCGCTTTACTGAAGCAGCGGTCGCTCTTTGTGTGGTGGTGGCTTTATCGACCATCCACAGTTGAACGGGCGATGTGGAAAATGAACGGTGACGCATTTATATCTTGTAACAAACCGTACTCGTCTAAATAAAGAAACTCTTCTGGGGGGACACAGCCACCGTGGCGTATTTTTCCATGATATTGTGGAATGGCACAATAAGCCCCAGAGATCAGGTTTTCGACAGAGTTCATCGCTCTGACAGGATGACATCGAATGAACTTCAACATGAAATTGTCCCCTCGTATCAGGTTTGTAATGTTTTAAAAGACCTTAGTGAAGTATAGTTTCCTGTACTGGTGTACTGTAAAGGCGAAGGCAAGCTCTAAGACAAGACTCTCAAGCAACCGAATCTTTTGCATCAAGCTTGCACGCCAGATCAAAAGCTATCTGACACCGCGGAAGCCTTATTATTTCTTTATTTTTATTTTCTCTCTATAAAGGGTGGTTAAATTTAAATAAGGGCCGATGATTTTGCGACAGATTTTTTAGGAAATTATTGTCATTTATTTTTTTATTCAATTATGTATTTAACAAAATATCGGCCAAATGACCGCCGCGACGTTGTCAAATCACATGACCTCGGCGGCCAATTGACATCGCCACCACGTGAGATAACACAGCCATTGATTTGTCGCGCAAAAGAGCCATTGTTTCGTTAGCTGTTTGGCAAGTGGCACCGTCCTGTTGAAACCACATATCGTCCACATTCATATCTTCAAATTCGGTCCATAAAAAGTTCGTTATCATTTCACGATAGCGAACAGCATTCACAGTAAATGCCTGACCGGGCTCTTTTTGGAAAAAATGCGGCCCAATAATGCCGCCAGCCCATAAACCGCACCAAGCAGTCACTCTTTGTGGGTGCATTGGTTTTTCGAAAATCACTCTTGGATTATCATTCGCCCAAATGTGGCAATTCTGCTTATTGACAAATCCACTGAAGTTAAAATGTACCTCATCACTGAAGATGATTTTCTTCGAAAATTGATCATCCACTGTTGCCATTTCTTGCCACCATTCTGACCATTGACGACGCTTGAAATGGTCAAGAGGCTTTAGTTCTTGCTTCAATTGCACCTTGTAAGCGTATAAATGCAAGTCTTTATGCATAATGTTCATCAACGACGAACGTGAGAGGTGCAATTGTTGGGCGAGTTGCGGTGCACGTCTCTTTAGCCACACTATCGCGAACAGCAGCAATATTTTCTGCAGTACGAGTTGTGCAAGCATGTACTGGTGTCAGAAGTACCTCAGCAAAATTAGTCTTTACTAAGAAGCATGTGTCGTTAAAGAGTACTTGGTGACACTGTTGCAGAGGCAATTACACAACATCCGCAAACCACTCAAGCATGAATATCTGCGACCCGAGAAGCTCGATAACCGGGCGAAAATTCCTCAATCCGTTTAATCTGCCAAACAGATTTTCAGCAGCAGACATTCCCAATGACATCAAGCAATGAACTGTATCACTTATATCTAAGTAGTGATAGCAGTCACCAATGCGACTAGGCCGAGATGCTACGACCCCATCCCGAGAGGACCAACAAGGCCACACAAAATTCAACACCGAATGTCAAGGATCCTCAAAGATAAATAGCAATTTTAAGAATTATTTTAAACACCATTGTAAACTATATACGCATACGGCAAAAGCATTTTGTAATACATTACAAATATTTTGAGAACTGAAAGTGTTTCAAAATAACTTCTTGCTTTTTTCCAAAGAATATTTTCATATGAACGTCTTTTCAAACAACTCCAGCGGTTGGTTAAAACATTAAAAGCGATTTCCCAAAAACATTAAAATGTCTCCTCCGGCATCTCAATTTTAGGGTGACCATGCGTCCATAAAGGATGCGCGATGATAAATTTGCCACAAATTGTTGAGAAATTCACGACACATACACAACACACTTGAAACACGCCTTAAACTGAAAATGGCGTTGGCATGAATTTCACATAAACGGTCAGGAGGATAGCCCTTGCGGTTAGCCTGCTACTCTGCTACTATTCAAATTAGATCTGACCGCAAATAACATTAATCTGCACCAGGGGATTTGGTAATATGTGGTTTCGTTGCGAAGGAGATATCTATGTAATGGCTCCTTTGAATCAATGGCTTCCCGGCTGGTCGGCTCATTTGAGTGATATTTATTGATTAACGATGCGTGCCTTTGACAAGTCAATTTCAGAATTACAACACCAATCATTCAATTGTGTGTTTATTTACACTCACCTTAACAAAGCCGACCAGCGTGCAACTGAGAATGCCTTCATTTCAAACAGTAGTCAGAAATAGTTGCACTTTGTGTTCTTTTTTTCTTGCAGCCAGCAATTGAAACTAAAAGTTCATCCGTCTTAAGGAACTTTGCAACCCATTCTGCTTGAGTAACGACGGTAAATCTGTCGTATTGAAGTGTGCTTCGTTTGTTACACTTTCGGTGTGCTCCATTCTAATTACCTCGAATAAGAAGGAAGTTAATTGCTTGCGGAAGCTCCCACCGCGTCGGTTTCCATCAGCAGGAACCACAGCCTGAAATTCAAATTAGTTTTCCAACTTTGTGTATGTTCGATTAAATCTTCTACCTGCAATGGGTTCAGAGTGAAAACTTTGGTTTATTTTTTTGCAAAAAAATGAAATAACAAAAATTAAGTCTACCTTGAAATCCTTGGAGTTAGGCAAGTGCATTTCCTCCTAGCTAAAGCTCCCACAGTTCAAAGACAGAAGTTACGTCAAAATCGGCTTGTACGGTAATGGTTTTGGTAAAACTAATTTGGAACTTTTTGCCAGGAAATAAATTTTCAAGAAACTTTATTTTATAGCTTAGCTGTGACTTATTTTAAGTGATGTCGCAGGACAGACACACGACGTAGGACCTTCGCCGAGGACTGCAGTGCACGACTACAAGTTCAAACATATATTACTGCCAAATAACTATTTAACGTAATTTACCATCCACTTTTAAGAGCGACCACGACCTCTTTTCTCACAACTTTTCCCTTTGATTTTCTTGTGCAGCCAGCAGAACTACTTCAGACAATCAAAAATAAATTCCTTTCAATTCTGCATCCATACCAGCATCCTTTGTTTTTTATCATCTAGGCCCTTTGAGAAATTATTATTATTTACGATATGCTAAAATTCGCAATGTCTGCTGTTCCTCTTCTATAATTTAATGTTTGACATAAGCCCGTTGAGATAAACACATTTGCATACAGAAATATTTGGCTGGGAATTACATTCTCAGAAGATTTATTGCACCTGTAAAATGCTTGACGCTAGTTTGTGCCGTAAATGGAGAACCCATTCGTGCCATTTAAAACATAGAGAGGGTTTTTGGTATAATTTATTGGACTGCTTCTGCTGGCCACAGAAGGAGACTAAAAGATGCTTCGTCATATGTGGGTGTAGTAATGGTGACCTAAGTGTGAGGTGTTACATTTCCCTCCTTTTTCTGGGCATAATTGAATCTTCATGCAAAAGTCTGAGTGAGGATATTGAATTGCTGAAGAATCGTCCCATGATATTCGTTAACTGTGTTGTGGTGTTAACTTGCTTGAAACAATGTTCGTCAAAGTTGAGTTGAGATCGCGTTTAGGAAGTTATGTGTTTTGAATAGTGCTTGAAGTAAGACCTACGTCCACACCAGCCACATTTTAAGTCTTGATGGGGATCTAACCTTTTGCTATCAATTTGCATTTGGAAATTGTCAGCGTACTTTAACTGTTACGTTCACTAAAATTCGAAATTTCCAAAATTTTTCTTAGGCATTTGGGCCATTTGGGCTTGAACCAAGTTTAAATTCTAATATGACTGATCTTAGACCGTATTGAACTCAAAATTACATGAGTCAACGGAAAGAACAATATTCGAGAAATCAGTACCTACTTTAAAAAGCGTTTCGTGTGTACTGGGATGGCGATTAAATAGCCTGAAAGTGGCATTCAAATTTAAGTTTTCTTTGTTGATGCAAATATCTCATGTACTTACTTTTAGAAATCAAATATAACTAAAAGGCCTCTAAATAACGAAACAAGCTCTAGCATTCTACAAATTCAGATTTAGACATTGAGGAATGAAAATGGATGAGAACTGTAGTATACACTTTGTACAAAAACTGCTTCCTTCCTAGTTTGATTCTCTTACTTTCTTCTTAGCACTATCACATGGAGGTGCTGACACTGAGCAGTAGATGTCTTCCATATTTATTGGTAATAGACTGTTACCAGTCATCCAGACCGTCTTGCATTGTATCTATACCACAGGTTCGGTTCCTTGAACCAGGAGACTCGGTTGATGTGGCAGAGCCTGTGCAGCCGACCGAATGTTGCCTTGCAGATGGGACAGCCGTAGAATTTTTTCAAGGATAGCACCATGGAGCGGCTCTGCTGATTTGCTTCCTCTCTTTTCTATTTCACCGCAAGCAGGACTGCCAAAATAACTATCTTGTAGAGCATGATCTTCGACAAACTGAAGAAGCAGTGGCTACCAAAGGCGATTCTACGTCGGATACTCATACGTCAAGACCAGCTCTTTTCGCATGTTCTTCAATCGCATTTAATTCCATTGTGGCCGTTTAAAAAAATCCATATTCATCCTGAAAAATTGGTAGAGGCAATGCAAGATGATAAATAAATTGATTCAGATATTGTGCAGCAGTTTGTAATTGTCATCAAAAAACAAACATTTGATGGTTCCAAGGAGTTTAATTGAAAATGGATATATTTTAACATCGATTGCCTTAAAATATTTCACAGACCCGTTCATAATATCGAAACGTTTCTGTCTACTTTGTTTATACATTAAAGCACTGTGTATTGCGATTTCTTTCATTGGCTAGTAGAAGATAAGACTAGTCTTACTTGACTTTTCGAAAGCTTTCGACAGTGTAAACGCGTCCATATTATGTCACAAATTGTCCACCCAAGTCAACGTATGTTGTCCTACTAATAAATTAATCTTCTCGTACCTTACTAATCGATTCAAGCTGTTTTATAAACTCAAAACTGTCGTCCTTATGTGATAACCACAATGGAATAACTCAAGGTTCTATTCTCGGTCTGTTATTATTATATTCTCATTGCAATTTTTACATATATGCAAATTATGTACAAATCTACCTTAGTTTTCCTCTTGGTATGGTTGAAGATTCAGTTCCTTAATTAAATGAGGATATGTGTTCGATTACGAAGTGGGCTGAAGAAAAGGCTCTCAGTCTCAATCCTGACTTGGTTTTGTCAGTCTCAAGACATTATCCCTTTTTTGCATACTTTCTCCCTATTTAATTAAACTTGTATATCATCGAATATGTACCACGTGTTTAAGACCTCGGTAGAATGTGTGAATGGACTAACATGGACTGAGCATATAGAAACTACAGTGTCGAAGGTGTGTCTTCGACCTTAGAGGTTTGTCAATTACAATCTTATACTCCCTATCAGTGTCAAACTATAGATGTGAGTTGTTCGCCGACTGTGATAACTACTCAATGCAAAAATTGTTAAAAACAATCAACGCGACTTCACGGTATGTTTTTAACCTTGAAAGATTTGATCATATCTCGGAACAACGCCGCATTCTTTAGGATATCAACTACACTCATTCTTAAATTACAGATCATGCATACAACTCTTTAAAACGTTCATTGGAAACGGCCTGACTACCTTTATGAGAAAGTAACCTTCTCACGATCGAGTAGAAATAATGTATTACGTTGAAACCTTCTGTCCATACATGTTTAACATAACGTAGATATTTCTTCATTCATGCTGTACATCTGCGGAATCATCTTTCCCACAGGTACGGTCCAAGAATTCGAATTATTTAATTTAAGCTTAGAATAAGAAAATGTTGTATATTATGTGACTTCAGTGTAAATCTTAAACAATGTTATATCCCTTACGTCCTTACTCAAAAAGAATTGAATGTTCTTAATGTACAGAAATAACCCTAAGATCAATAAATGAAAATAAAATGAAGTAATGACTAGTCCCCCAATTTAAGCGGACGGAATGTGTTGGGTAGTGTTTATCCTAAGATTCATATCATAACGCCGGTAACCTTTGTGTTACTTGGGAGCGATGTGAAGTATGTTCAAATTAATTTCCATTTTAACCTGAAAAATAATGGCAACTAAAAAAATAAGAAGTACAAAATATTAAATGCAATTATAAAAGAGTGAAAAAAAAATGTCAGACTTTCCAGACACAGGATACCGAAAAAGCAACCACAACCGCATCTCCCGTACCTAAGAAACATGATTATCTACGGTTTCTTTGTTTGTTTTTTTGAGGTAGACGATATACTAAAACGTAATTTAATTTTGTTATGTTGCCAAAGAAAATTTATAGAAAAAGGACTAGGCAAAGTGAACGATGAATTAGGAATGAATTTGTGAAAGGGAAAACCTTGGGGGTTGTGTTTTCCTTCGCCACCAAATTGGTAGTTCTTTTTCAGCTTATCACGTTCGGTCTCAGTTAGCCATTTACCTACAGGATCTTAATATAAAAATAAGGAAAGAGAAGGATGGAAATGGGAAGGCAAGCAAGAACCTAAAGAGTAAACTGATCCCAAGAGGGTGGTAATGTGACTAAGTGGAGGAAGCTTCAGCTGGTTATTTAGTGACTTCATGCTTAGACATGGTGATTTTTATTACGGGCTACTTGTTTTTTTTCTCTCTGCCTTGCCTTTTTTTCTTCTTCTTCCTTGACATTTTCACTTTTGCTTTAACAATCGTATTTGTACAACCACAACAGCAATAGATTAAGATACCCAGCCCATTGAATGGAATCACCATCCCCACACAAAAAAAAAAAGGAGACGCAAAAAATACATATGGGAGGGGAGTCTGAGCGATATCTTTAACAACACCCCCGTTTTGGTCGTTCTTGCGGGTTTTGGGTTATCACAATATCGATAGAATTTACTTTTGCTGCCAGCGTGTAGTCATGTGGAAGGCACTTCTACAATAACGAATTGCCTTCGAGAGCCGTACAGAGATTTAGTCAGGCAAACATTTTAACATACATAAGTTATGCGATATCTAAGCGCTATGGATGCGCAAATATACGTACACACATCCGAACATGCACACAGCCGCAAGTCGATTAAATTGATTTCCCTCACTTCTCGAATATATGGATTTTCTAGAGAATTGCCTTTATTTGGTACTTCAAAATAAGAGTCAAAGAATTATAAGGTGAAAGCAGAAGAGGGGTCTGCACCCATTCTTTTTTGCTCGTATCACATCGTGTCTTGATATGGGATGGAGTGCCATGCCATTTATTTATTGGATTCATTGATAAGAATGTGACTACCTAGGGTGTGAATAGCTTGGATATTGTCTCATTCATGAACACGTCAATAAAAATGTTTGGACGGTTTTGTGTATAGCCGTGTGCAAATATTGACAAGTTTTTCAGAAAAAAAATTGCTCATAAGGAGAGTAGCGGCTTCCCGGGAGTGTCAGTTATGGTCTCTGATTGAGACAAGCAAGAGTTTGCTTGGTGTTCCCACACACTTTTTTGAGCCGAATCTGAGCCATCTTTCATAAGATCTCAAATCAAAATTTGACGCTAAGTTAGTCACCACGGTCAACTGTTTCTGCCAATTAAGAAGTAAGCAGTATCGTCGATTGGTCTTAGTGTAACCACCAGTTGAAGAGCCATCACTTCATTGAAGCACTCTGAACAACCGCGCACTATAGCTTCATAAGCCATGTACGCCACCTTGTACGAATTCACCATGATCCTTTCAACTGGTAGCTTCTACCTTTTTGCAATAAAGACGATCTAATACCTCGCGAAAGTAACATCAACTCATATGGTGGTCGTAACACCTTAAAGTATTCACAGATGCTGCAGTAACAACAAGTTGAAAAAAAATTCAGGATAGTTGGATAGTTGATTTCTTTCTCTTTTCATAGGTAATGACCACTGCTGATGATCAATTATGCATAACTGTCACCAGTTTTAACTCACCTCGTGCAAAAGCCCTATACTGTGGAGTCTGCTCAAAGCGCATATAAAATTGAAGCAAAAAAAAAAACACGAAACACTATTTCAGTGTGCCCACTTTCTAACTTATTAGGCTGGAGACCCATGAACGGCTTGAGTCTAAGCAATTGCTGCCTTCCATCGCTCACTCACTCTGCTTCCAGTCATAAAGACCAAGTTGTCTCGCGACTGCGATGACTTGGTCTCTGTACCAGAGGTTCAGTCTATCTCTCCGTCCCGAACCAGAAATCTTGGATTCGCAGACCCTTTTAGCTGAAGCGTTGTTGTTCACGCGCTCAATGTGACCGAGCCTGTGTAGTTGACGAATTTTTGCCTTTCGGAATCCATCCACATCCTGATACAGCTCGTAGAGTTCGCGGTTGTGTCTTCTCCTCCGACGTAGACGGAGGTTGCCCTGACTAATAGAAGATAGTGTTTTCCTTGTTTACTTTTGCCCGCCGCACTATCCTCTCTAGTACCTACTTCGAAAAATCAAACGACAGCGCATCTCCTTGCCAAAATCCATTGAATTCCTTCTGTTTTCCATTAACGAGCAGAGTTAAGCACACTAATCACAAGATATTGGGGATAGAACGCAACCTTGCCTGACTCCACTTTGAATTTCGAATTCTCCTGACAACTTTTCTCTGTGTAGTTCTTGACACTTAGACCCGTCGTAAGTTGCTTTAATAATAGCAGTTGGTTGAGTGCCTGCCCTTGGTTATAGGGATCCGCCGTCAAATTCCAGTGAAAGCAAAAGTCAATATTCATTGATCTGGTCCAGTCACCATTTGCTTTTGGGATCACTTTAACGGCACTATCACAATAGGCATACAATGGCCTAAGTGTGTTGGCAATACCGCTAGCAGCCCAATAACCTAACCTTCCGTGATGCTGCTCGTGAGCACGTTTTATCGCGAAATGTTCCTGTCGATTTATTGCCAAGATCGTCTAATTTAACACTTCAATGGTCCATGAAAACAAGCTGACGTGGCCTACTAACAAAATCTCAGAGACAACCTCCAATTAAATTGTGTATGTATGTACTGTAAGACTGATTCATGTATATCAACGTTGTTGGCACTAGTGCACATATGAACGATTATGATCAAATAAATTTTTCAAAACTTAGTTGCAACGCAGATCTACACACGCTGGCTTTCACACAGCATGGTTTCAGCTTATTCCTATTTCTATAGTCTAAAATACAGTATACCCCCCACATATGTATACGTCCATGAATAAGGCTACTTAGCGTGATATGCGTTGAAAATTACTCAAGAAGAAATTAACTAAAAATGTATGAACCAAGTTTAATAATCTGTGTCCATATTTAAAGCTGAAGTTACGTCATTATCATTAACTTATCTTCTGGCTTCTTTTCTGGAGGAAAAACCACTTTACGACTGAATTAAATTGAGTGATTTTGACTGGGATATACACGATTGTGGTATATACATATTTTCTTTCAAAGTTCAACAGTCTCGTTGCTGGATGGGGCTGGTTCGTTTACTGAATTAGTAATGTACGAGGTTTTAAGGCAGCAATGTCTTGGTTATTGCTTCACCCTCACGCATAATCTCTATTTTATTTAAAACTCCCCTGTTACATTTTTTGTGATTGTTTCATTTGTTAAAGTTGGCTTTAGTAGAAATTGCATGAAATTCTTAAATAGTCATATGAAATCTTATGAAAGCCGTTGACAGAGGTTTTTTGCCTCCTGTTTTTTGAGGGTGCAATGCATTAAATGGAGTGACATGAATGCAGATACCAAATGGAACGCACCACCCTAGCTATCTTCTTTCGAGAGACCTCTGTAGGCACTTGGATATATTTTTTTTAATTAATTGCGTGATAAGGTAACAAAGTAGTACATCAACCTCCTCATCAGGAAGATTAATTATATCCTTGCTGTGATTGCGCTGCATTTAGGGGTTAAAATTGACAACACTCACTGGTTATGTGGCTTTGGAGTTGGTTGCAACGCATTTATAACACCTTCGCGATGTTTTTTTTCCATTCAGTTCCTCTTTACTGTTGCACGTTATGACTTGAAACAAGGGTGTCTTGAAAATGTCTTGCTTCTACATCAACCATTCATGCAGTATGCGCATTTGGGCATTGAAGCCTACGAAACTCAATGCCAGACGAAGGACATAAAAGAGCAGAGCACTGCAGCGTGTAGCGAAGACACGCGTTAGTCATCTTTTTTCATTATAGCAGAATGCAGCAAGTAGGTGTGACAGTAGGTCTCCTCAAAACAACACCAAAGAACTGTGTGGTAGCTGGAACTCTAAGCAAACACCTCGTAAATTGTCTAAGCGGTAACATCTTTATTTCGAATGAAGATAAGCTTACTAGATAAAAACAGAATTTGTATACTAATTGTATACTAAAATTAGAATAAGTTGCGTGCTTTGCGTTGCATGAAACAAGTGACAACTCATAAGATCTAATAAGAGGAAACAAGGCGATGAATGTGGGCTATGAGTGGTATGCATCTCGTCGGGGAAGTTGGAGAAATGTTACCTTTTCTTCTGTTTGATAGCTCATTCGCACATGTGTGTATCATTTTACTCTCATGTATCATGTGGGGTTGTTAGGATTGCTAACGTACATTCATTGGGCGCTATTTGTAATCTGGTAAACGGCCTTTACTCGAGTATTCCGTAGCAACAAATCCCCGTATTCCCAAAATGTATAAATCATTTTAATTGTTTTGATTTCAATGGTCACAGTCGGTATAACTTTCGATAAAGTTATGGTTCTTCTCTCTCAGTCCTTTATTCTTTTAAGCGTTTACTGACTCAAAATCTGTCGTTGCATAGCATGTGTAATTATACCATACCATACTATCCCATCGCCGTCAAGAAACAGTTGGGTTCCAGCTGGAAAAGTCATCGAACTCACCTCGAACTCGATATGTTAACCAACAGGAATTTATATATACTACGATTTCCTGTGGCACCTTGAGTCGATTCCAGAGTGATTGAAATTGGGCGTTGCCTTTTTTTTCCGAGTCGGTCAGCTTGAGAAAATATAAGCCATTCTACATCCCAAACCAGAACATAGGGATCCAAACCTGAATAGTCTTCGAGCTCCAAAAACCATCCAGCTTTTTTAATCTTTATTTTAAAGTCAATGCAAATTTCGCGTAATTGAATGAGGTCAGCTCACGTGAAGACTTTATTATTCGCAGTTAATGGCATTGAAAGACCATACATTGATTGCATCTTCACAAAATGAACTACTTCTCTTTGGTCCAGAAAGTTTCCGTATCCACGATGTGAAAACCCCTGAAAATGACACGTCCGCAGCAGTAAAGGGAGCTTCACACCAGATCATTGTATGATTATCCTTGCTTCAGTATTTACAATGAACTTAAATTATATATAATTCGCGTTCGCCGGCAGAGATTTACCGGTGATTTTAAATAAATTCAACCTTCATGTGCGGTTGTTTTTCTGAAAGTATTGACCTGATTTTTAAGGGATTTTTTGTTGAAATTAAATACGTTCTTGTGGGAAAATGTATTTTCTTTTGTACTTCGGTGCAGTGTATTAATTTATTTAATTCAATCACAAATTACATTTTCAATGGAAGCGATTGTCCACTGAACAATAACCACAAAGAGCATTTCATTGAAGGCACCTTTACCAACCACTTGAAAAATGAAATACTTATACTCGTCGTGAAAGATAGTGAAGGAACTAAGCATCTGATTTGACAGTGAACGCAATTTTCGTCGATGTTCATTTACGGCTCGCTGAGTTCTGTCAATCACGCCAATGTCATCCGTGTATGTTAGCAGTTGAACGTACATTTCGAAAGATCGTGCCTCTGGTGTTGACATTTGAGTTTCATACGATTGTCTATAGGACGACGTTGTGTGTCGCCCTGTCTAAGCTCTTTTTTGATATATAAGCTGTCGATGATTCGTTACCGAACTTTATGGAGCAGCGAGACTTCTCCATCGTCATCCTACACAGCCTGACGAGTTTGGCAGGAACGTCAAAACTAGACATGGCGTTGCGTACCTCGTCTCTATCTAGGCCAGGGCCTAGCTTCTCAGCAACCACTCGTGTTGTGCGTGCTACTGTTCTCACACGAGTGGAAGGGACCTACAGTTTTATGCCGAATCCGAACGGCTTTGTTTGAGAAGCTTTTTCTAGACAGGAAATCCTCTTTGAGCATTGTCAGTGACTCGAAAGAGGTGGGGTCGTGAAAATTGTTTTCGTCGCACAGATCAGGAATCATATGCGTCATTGTAATCAACGAACAGATCGTGGGTGTCGATTTGCATTTCTTCTGGTCTTTTCCAGGATCTGCCGTAGTGTAAAAATCTGGTCAATTGTGTCTATTTTCGGGCCCGAAGCCACATTGATGAGGAATCAGAATATTAATGGACGGCTTTGGAAGGGTGCACACAACGACAGAAAAAATCGATGGCAAGATGGTAAGAAGACTGATCTCTCGATAGTTGGCGCAGTCAAGGAGGTATTCTTTCTTGTGTTTTATTTTCGTCATTTAAACAAACATATCTTGGAACTTTAAGTTGCAGGTTGTAAAAAAAATCTTGCAGACGTTTAGCCTGCCTAGAGGTGGTGGTGAACAGTGGAAGTAGGATGGTCAACCATTTGAAACCGTTAAAGTGGTGAAATTTTTGGGGGTCAAACTAAATCCAATTCTAAATTTCAGTAAGCATCTTAGAGATAAAGCAAATAGCTTTCGAAGTGTGCTTAGCATTTCGTGGAAAACTGTGTTCTACAACAAAAGGAGGCTGACTTCATACTTAAGATTTGCAGATATGATGGTTCAAAAGAAGCAAAGAAACTGTTTTTTTACGAGTTAAGGAACGCAGATTGGTGGTATGCAAGGTGGCATGCTATTAGTAACGACTGTGTCGAGATACTACATATTAACATGGAATATCTACGTGTTTTCAAAAACCAAACGAAAACAACACCCGAAATGCGTTCAAAATAAAGGGTCGAGATTCAGAAAGCAGGATACTATAGTCAACTTAATTATGATCTGAACCAAAGGAACTATTTTCATGACTCGTTTAGTTATGATGAAATTTCTTTGATATTCAAAGAGAGGCCTTATGTCCCGGAGACAAGTCGTATGTGTATACAGTAGATAGAGACAACGGGGCCTATATTCATGGTACTCAATGGTCGGCTTGCTATCAATGCCGGTGCTACAAGCGGTTGGTCCAATATTTGTTGACTAGGTCTAACAATAGTGGTTGGAAAGGGACTTGACGCCAATAGAATGGGGGGTTAAATTCTAAAGAAATAGAACATTAAGCGACGATGACTAGAGACACAAAGCTCTGTTTGTTTAAGGGTTTATACAATGTCTACTTCAGTTGAGCACATCAAACTGACTAGTAAGGCTTCCAACTTAAATAATTTAACTTCATTTCCTTCTTCTTCAATAACCTCCTCTTTTATTTATATTTTCCATATAAATCTCAAGGGTCTTGTTCACATTTTCAAAGGCGCAGGCATACAGTGCACATCCTCCCATAGTGATCAGTATTTACAAGGCTATAAGCCATACTTCGAGCACGGAACTTCCTGTCATTACGTCACCCTGTTAGTAGAAAATGCGACGCAGTTACCACCGAACGGCAGTTGCTTGATTGAACATTGCTTTAGATCACGTCGATGTGTCCTCGGGTGAACTACCTTCCTCAAACGAGTCGTAACTCAATAGGCGCACAGACAATTGTACCAATCTAATACCTTCGTCTAAATTTAGATTCATATCCGCTGTTAGAAGATGTAGCTAGAGCAAACTTCAGTCAGTCATTTTAAAATGTAGAATCCTTAATTGAACCTTCACACTCCTTCCGAGCTTCCGAATCACAATACCCAGGATATAATACTAAGAACGCGTGTTTTCAGTTTTAATTGAATGCGTTTATTCCAACGGATGAGTCTTATGTACCATATAAGGCTACATACATATTTATCATGTACCTCGCACTCACTCCGCAGTTAATTAAATTTCGCTATCCTGCCTCAGATCTAATGCGTTCATTCCTCAGCAACAGAAGCAGCAGAAGCGGATTAATCTCGGTGAACTCTGTACAAAGTTTTGTGCGGCAAATTAATTGTGATGCCTTAGGCGTGTCTACCGATACCGCAAACCACCCTCACTACCGTGCTCTTAATTTTGATGCCGCAAAGTAATAAATTACATTATTTACGTCAATTTTTGGGGAATACTCTGTGAATTTCTGTCAAGTTGGCCCCTAATCTCACCCACATTCGAGAGATCATCATCGCCATCATCATTTACAATAACTCACCCTTCCCGGCTCGCCGTACTGAACCAGCAGAACCTCCATTGTTGTGGCATGGCATTTTGGTTCCGCGCTCTGTGCACGAAAATGGAATTGCTTTGTGACATAAAAACAACAAATGATTCGCTAAATATTATGTAAATTAATTGTTTACATTCGAAGCATGTGTCGTTGCAGGGGTAATGTCAAGTAATTGTGAAAATGTTTTCGTACCGTTCTGCTGTGCTCTTAAATTGGGCGGAAAGGCGCGTGGGCTTGTTCGTTTAAATTTTCGTTAATGTCCTTGAATTTGTGTTTCCTTCCGAAGGAACATAAATGTGATATAATACTGTACTTAATACTATAATTACAAACATGCACGCGCTTGATTTGCTAGACGTATCTTAAGAAAAACTGCATTGTATGCATTAGTTTACTTTGCATTTTGACACTTAAAAATGGCAGACTAAGAAATATGTACATGTCATCCTGAACTTGCAACGAACCATTATCGGAACTATTTCATTGACCACTTGTTGCGGCTTTTTAATTAAGTTAATTAATTCCGAATGCAATTTGAAGCTTGATTCGTGCGGATTTTTTTCACAATGTGAACGTTTATTTAAGAAAAACATGTACCATAGTATGTATTGTTCAAACTATTGTCCAACTGAAGCTATGACACTTTCCGATTTTTCTGGCAATTTAGGTATCCCATCCCGAAAGAACTGCGCCGGTTTGGCAGCGAATCAAGCCAATTTTTGATATTCTATTCTTACGTGAACCGTATTTCAGAGAGCGCGTTCTGGACCGACCGGAACAAATGGTAGTCACAAGGGGCAAGTTCTGGGCTATAAGGAGGGTGGGGTAACACTTCCCATCCACTGCTTTCCGAATAGTTCTTAGCCGGAATAGCAACGTGGGGTCATCGTTGTCATGATAAAAATGATTGCCTTTCAAACTAATTAATTGTGCTCGGCAGCGTTGTCCATTTGTCCAACCCGGTTTGGGTAACTCATAATACAGCCCACCCTTCTGATCCCACCAAATACAGAGCATTACCTTCGCGCCATGGATATTCGGCTAAGGCGTTTATATGGCTGTTTGGCAGGGATTCGCATATGCGTTTTCTGCGCTTTTTGTTTTGTTGTTCCACTTTTCATCACCAGTAACAAAGCGATGCAAAAATTACCGCCTTTTCTGGCGTTCCAGCAGCATTTCGGATATGCAAAACCGCCTTTCGACGTCTCTCGGTTTGGGTTTATGTGGAGCCCAATTTCCTTGCTCTTCAATATATCCAGCTGCTTTTCAACGTCTTGAAATGACTGCTTAAGTGACACCCAAAGATTCTGCGAGCTCTTCTTGTGTTTACTTCATGGAGTAATGCTTCCAGTTCTTCATCTTCATCAAACTTTTTTGGCTGCTCAGGACGTTCATCATCTCCCAAGCCAGAATCACCACTTTTAAATCGTGCAAACCACTTTCGGCACGTTCGCTCAGCTAGCGCATGTTCACCATAAGCATTTACCAAAATAAGATGACTTTCGGCAATATCAGTTTTCTTGATTTAAAGTAATGAAGAAGAACTTTCTCAAAAACACCTTTTCAGCACAAGTTTCAACACATTTGAGTGAACAAAAATTAGTGTTGTTTATGTGTGAATGACATATACTGATATGACGTACAATGACAGCAGCTTTACAATGCATGCTCCAATGGAATAATACAATTTACGCCATCTCTTAGCAAACCGCACGAATTAAGTTATTTTCGTTTATTTTGTAGACCCACGCAGTAATTTGCACGTAACAGAGCAGCTGCTGAAACCGGTCATAGAAATTTATTCTTAAAACCAAATCCTGGAGAAGTGAATTTCAAATCAATGTGTACCACCTTTTCATCGTAATTTGAAAGCCGCATACATACAACCGCAGTTATCTCAAGGACCTATATAATCGGTGCGGATTCCGAAATCGGGAGTCTTAAAAAGTGCAGTTGCGTGGCACCACGCTAACACATGCGCCATGAAGTTCGGTTTAAGATCTTGGCCCGGATTTCGGCAAAGGGATGCCCTGTCGTGTGATTTCTTCAATCAGCGGCGTTCAATCGGTCATGTGAAATCACGGAGTGCACTATATTTTACAAATCAGCCGAACACGCAGGTAACATTGACATCGTAGCGCAGACGTAGTCGAAGTTTTTGTAACGATAGAAGAACATGAAAAGCGAACTCCATAAAAACAACGTAATGGATTTCTGACTTGCCCTTGGCATCTGACATTACTTTAGTTGGTCGAAACAAGTAATGTACAGCCACTTAAGGTTGGAACTTTACCTCCAAATGTCCCCGTGGCGGATATGTCTGTCTTTCATTAAATTCCCAAATTTAGAGAATAGAGCAACAATAGAGAACGGCTGGGATTCGAAAACTGTATTTATCTCTTAGGCCAAAGAAACAAAAGGAAATAGTCATTCTGCAATTAATTCCATAATATGGACGGAAGTACTTGTTTTGTACAAATCCTTAAAAAGGTGACCTCTTAACTGTGCCAACTATAAAGGTATCAGCCTTCTAAGCACCGCGCTTAAAATCTTATCTGCCGTGTTATGTGAATGTCTGAAGCCATTCGTCAACAACCTGGTCGGTCCATACCAGTGTGGCCTTCGGCCAAGAAAAACCACCACCAACCAAATATTCACACTACAGCAGATTTTGGACAAAACCCTTGAGCAACAAATCGATTCCCACTACCTTTTCATCGATTCTAAGGCCACGTATGATGGCATTTATGGAGAGGAGCTATACAGAGCAATGTCTAGATTCGGCATCCCTACCAAAATCGTCAGTTTGTGTAGAAGGATGTACATGGAGAATTTACACTGCACCATCAAGGTCGGAAAGGATATAACCGAGACCTTTGATGTGAGAAAAGGATCTAGTCAGGCGCTGTCATTCGACTTCGTCAACATCATTCTTGGAAGAATTGTTCAAGGCTCGAACGCCAACACCAGAGGAAGAAACTTTAAGAAGTCCAACATTATAGCATTATCTGATGAAGGCAATATGATGTCAATGGCACTTTTGTATGTGTTGCAATGAATGTCGTGAAGATAGGCGCGGCGGTAAATGAGGACGTGAACAAATCCATGCAGTCGACACGAAAGGACACCCTACACCGACGACTCGGTCAAGTCGTCACAAAGGACAGATATAATTATGAGGTAGCCAAAACCTTGTCTACCTATGAACCACTATTTCATTATAGCGCTGAAATCAAACGAAGAATAATTCTTTCAAATCGCTGCTCTTTTCGGCCATGAAAGCAATTGACTAACATAGCAAGCTCTCAAACAACCAAAGTAACTCTCTATAAGACATTAATGGTCCATATGACGCGAAGGTAGGAACTTTGTCCGTAAAAGTCGAAGCTGAACTCCACGTGCTGTTCAGCGACATCGACTTAGCCAGAAGAGTGAATATCCAAGAGTGATGGCTGGGTCATCTAGAGCGTGTGGAAACCAATGCTTCGGCTCGTCTTCGAATCCACTCCGATGGACGGCGCAGTAGACGAAGACCGCGGAGCACGCAAGTGGAAGGGGAAGTTGCCTGGGCCTCAACCAACCAGCTCGAGTTTTCCACGCAAAGTTGGTTGAGGTCCAGGCAACTTCGGACTGTAGCGCCACCTTAAGAGAGTACAATAACTAGTTGAATTGAGACTATTTCTGTTTCGCACAGACATTTTTCCGCCTGAAGACAAAAAGTTTTCTTACAATCTTCAACTCTTGCATCATTCTTACTCACACTTTTAAGCTATTTCAAGTGGAATAGAACATCCAAAGTCTCTGGACGCGGAAATTAACTAACTGACTCTGGATCGAAAGGATGAAATTCAAACCTTCGCTCCATTTGAAAAGACATCCCATTGTACAATGTGGCATAAACCTCAACGTAACCAGAATATCTTCGCCTTGGAAACTGTCACTATGTGTGCATACCGCGACGTTGACATGCTTCGATGATGTCGCCAACAACAGATGACATTGCAATGAAACCAGTCAAATGAACACAATCAAACCGATAATTCCGGCATCCGGCATATTCAAAGGGGGCATGTGCTATGGTTACGAATGCTGATGATATCGACTGCCATGCCACTCGAAATTAACCAGTTGTGGTGAGCATGATTGGCATCTGCATTGACAGTCATTAAGGTATTTTGCCAGTACACTTCGATTTACGGCATGAGTTTATGTTCTCATGCTTCGGCGACGGAACAAAGGACATTGCTGGTAATCATATGTATTCGAAAGAGTCATAATTCATTGTGATTCATTTGGTTACTAATTTCAACAAGGGTGGCACATGGGGTCACAGGTGAGGTCATGGGCCTGGCTAATAACGCCTCGTGTCATGTGTTTTGTCTGTATTGTGGAGGGGAAGTTTGATGGTATTTTTCTAGACAGACACGAGAGTGGTTTAACCGTGAATTAAGAACGTTGTTCCCGGCGGGAATGGGACACAGTCATGGACAGAGGTGGACTCATAGAGGTCACAGACAGGATTCGGTGCAAAGCGACCATTAATTACAATCAATGTTTTTAAAGACAAAATAACACACTTTATTTAGTAGAGCTTGACAAAATTCGGTGGAAGTCTCGAAGCTGCCAGAACTTCAATTATCGCTCTCCGGTCGTTTTGCAACCCCATGTTGCATATGAGACCGAACCACAGCAACAACATTCAATTTCACCGTCACACGCATTAAATTAAACACAACATGTTTTGGGGAACTTTGCAAATACGATCAATTAGTGAACGACAAGACAAAAGCATCATTGCCCGACGTCCGCATTTGAAAACCGCCCCATAAAACCTAGCCAAACAATTCAGATGGATCCCTTTTGTAATTTTTAGCGGAAATTAATCGCTCGCCTTTGCACAAATACCCCACCAACATAAAAGGCAATTAAGCTGTTGTTTCGTGCTCATGGCACGTCATCTGTTTAGACATGAAAGTCCACCAACACAAAACCCAGTGCCAATACCCACCACTACTTCTTATCGCAAGCGATTCTTCCATTTCGTGTGCTCCCTTACCGCATTGTCTGTCTTGCTGTCCTTTCTTCGTGGTCGCTCAACTATGCTCTTCGCCGCCGAACAACACAGCATTTTGTTGAACTGACAACATTGACGGAAAGGTGCCTCCGCATTCCACCAGAAGGACTCGGGCTTTGTTTTCATTTGTAAACCGCAAATGTGATACTTATCATCGCACATCTTTCAGCGTCTACTAAGGGACACGACGATAGCGGCCATTGTGTGACGGCAATTGCTAAAGGTGCCGATTTCAATTTGTTGATAATGACAACAATACCTTATTCGTGAGCAGCTTAGTTCTGATGCTGGTTATTTGGCATTCCTCAAGTTTCCCTTTTGATTGAGCCTCTGTGAAAACAATTTTCTGTGATGGGCGCTTTTGCTGAATACGACAAATTTGTCCACGTTCTCTTCCTCCCCGTTGATTTTAAACAAAATGAGATGACGAATGATAAGATAAGTCAGTCGATTTTTTAAAGCAGTGAGCTGAACGATGCGGTTCTGCTGTTCTGCTGAAAAAGACATGATGTAACCACACATTACTCATTTGTTTATCACAAATACACACTTTTTTCGAGTCAAAGTTGTTTAAGTGAATCCATTCTATCACTGCCCACGTGGCCTTCCATTTGCTGTTAATAAAATTACCAGCGATTTCTGATCGATAACCTATTAAGTATGTACTAACTATGCCCATAAATTTTCCAGACGATTAAACTCTGGAGCTTGGGAACAGGCCCCGCAGAAAATCGATACATCTCATCCAGCACCTATTTGGCCATATTTTTGTGCCTCCCCTGTCTCTGCTTCGTTCTTGTGCATAAAATCTTACTCCTGTGGACACTTCCTATGTGTACGGAAGAGAGACGACCTTCGGTTATAACTTTGTGTAGATGTACGTGTCCATTAGCTCATATCGCACATCACGAAGAACATTCCCAATTTCCTGCGAAAAATTAACGTTTCTCTGCTTCCTTTTGTGTACTGTGCTGTTGTAAGCTTAGCTTTTATACGTGCTACCAGCAGCTAGTTAATCTGCTTCTAAATACAGTTCAGAGAAAACACGAGTAATCACGGAATGAAGTAAACATTTTTTTGAAATTCTAGCTAACTACTAAAAGCGACTATGTTGAAGATTCCTTCCTTTTTGGAGTAATTAACCATAAATGCATTAGACTGCCTGCGAATGGTTGATGGTTTTTAATAATAAATAAATTTTCAATTGAATGTCATCAGGAAAACATCTACATTTGCATAAAAGACTGTGGTGGCGAATGGCATTTTATTGGTTGGAGTGAACCGATACCGGGTGTTTTTACTCACATATTTTGAGTATGTGAGTAAAAGTGATCCCTTCATTTTCTTGTTAGTAAAATGGAATGTATTGTGTGAATACTTGAAGAATTTGAGTGTGGTTTGAAGGTCATATATGCTTGACGATTACACTCATTTGATGCAACGATGATACCCAAGGTTCATGTACCTTGGCTAGGAAGGTGGGTTCAAGGTAAACTTTATTTTAGTGAGTATTGGTTTCGCGTGGATTACATAATCTGTTCCTGAACATTTTGAGATAAATGAGCCAACAAAATTTGAGCCCTCTTTCGGAATAGGAATAATGTTACGGCTAAAAAAGGAGAAACTAAAAAAAAATGGAACGGAAAAGAACAATTTTTTACATATTCTACGGTCGTATCATTGTTGAACAATTAAAAAAGCAAATTACACTGGTATTTTTCTCGATGGATTTTAATGGTAATGATGGTAATCACCCCTCTTTTGCTTTGAAATAAGATATATGCCAGTTTATATCAAATTTTTTTTTGTTAATTATATTTTCTTAGTTTGATACCCAACACACTAATGGTACCAGCGACCTTTCGCACGTTCTAGAGTATTCTCTTTAAGACAGTTTCCTGTAGGAATCTGTGAATGAATAATAAAATGGTTCCAATGACTGCATGTCTTCCTCTGATAAAAGTTCCTTTGTTGTGTTTGTGTACTGTGTGGGGGTACGTGTTTTGGAATTTCATTAGATTCTTCGCATAATCTGCAGATACCTTCTGAAACCACTAGTTTTCTTTGGAGCACCCGGAGGCTGAAATGACCTTTTAGGATACGGGGATTCATATGGCTAATTTTGATACATTTCTCGAACATCTCTCGGTTATATTGACCTTAGATCTTCGAATCCGAACCTGTCGGGCAGCGCAACAGAGGACGCCCACGTGCGTGGCGCACCCAAGTTTAGAATGACCTCAACCAACTTGGTGTGCGAAACTGGAGACAGCTAGCCAGAGATCGCAGTAGTTGGAGAGGCAAGTTGGTTGAGGCCCTGGTCCACCCCGGCCTGTAGCGCCACACAAAGAAAAAGAAGAAGAAGATCTGCTTGACCTACGTCATGCCATGAGCCAAGTTTCTGTTCGGTTTAGTATATCCAGTTCCTTTAATTCTTCTCTTACGATATGATCTCCTACCGCGTAGAATGGTTCTGGGCTGGTACTTGAAGTCGGCCAATTCATTGTCTTCTACCCACATGTGGCTGAGTACCTAGAAGAATTGTACTTCGTTTATCCTAGTCTTCGGATAAGCAATGCTGTATGTAGCAGTCTGGCAGGCTTATCCGCTGCTTCGTTGCAGACGCAAGAAGTCATTAGCTGTAGATGTCAAGTGGTAATAAGTTAAATACTACCGCCATAGAGTAATACTTAGTGCTCCTTCGACTCTATCTATTGGGAATAAATTGGTCAAGTAAGTATTCTAAGCAGCAGCGTCCAGTAATTAATCCTTCTAGACGTAATGAAGACATTCATTTATATTTCATCCAGATTATAACTGGCTTACGATGATGTCAACAGGCCTGAGGCCTAGTGATAAGCACTAGGATAGACCTAGTCTCCCGGATAATGGTTTTCTGCCAGTTCGAATTGACCAGTTCCTTTTACCTCTTTAAATAAGTTCATATTCTCAACCCAATCAACACTCCAGAATGCAATTATCTAACGTCAAATATATGGCCTTTGATAAATTAACCATGCACATTTTTGTGACGGAATTAAACATTCCATGACGTCCTACACCCCCACGGGCAGCAGCAAATGCACCTGAACGATAAACGTGCTCCTTGTACATGCTGCTGTCTGCCGACAATCTAACACCTTCATCATTAGCAGCATTCCAGCACGTACATGATGTTCGCGTCTGCTTAAGGAGGAGCATTTTTGTTAGGCTGAAAGTTTAAAGGGATCAAAAAATATTTCCTTAGTTTTTCTATGAGCAAAGGGCTTAGCTATCATCTGAAGGAGTTAAAGGCGTTAATCAGTCTATTTTCCTAGCAGCACGTCGATATAGAGTATCCAAATGACATTTTAGGTAGGTTTAATTTTGTTTGTTTTTTGTTTTTAGCGAATTTTTAGTAGTTCTTGTCGATCGCATAAAGGGGAAGAAAATAAATTAAATATAAAATTACTCCCCCTCCCTGAAGCCTCATAAAAACCCCACTTCGAATGAAAGATATGAGTACATATGATAACATGTATTCCCAGCGGCATGCAGACCAACTAGCGATTATTTCCCATACCACAACCCACTTTCGCCTCATCTTCATATCGGCAAAGATAGGTCACGCTCTCCGACGACACATTCCCGCACTAAGCGAAGAAATTCACTCCAGACAACCCCCGAAAAAGGGATAGAAATCGAAAGTTTCAACTCCGAAAAGGACTGCCAGAAAATGTTGGATTTGTAATTATAACCTTTGTAATGGGGTCACCAACCGTGTTACTGCGCGATAGTACCGGTCCCTTTCGCAACCTTATCTCGGTGTGTATCTGTTTGTTAATATCTCTCCCCGCAGGCCATGGTGCCACGTATCCTTCCAAAGGTTGAAATCGACTTCGTTTTTTTTCTGTGTGCCCCTCCTTGCCGTATCTTCTTAAGTATTTCATTCATGATGGGATACCTTTCCGCCGTGGAGATTGCCATTGCCACCACTAGGAACTTAGGAGTAAGTCTGATAGAATGAAACGAACTGTGAAGAAACTACGTATAAAGGTTTCTTGTTGGCCATGTTTTTATGGCTAATAAACGCCGTGTTCCAGCAAATAAGAGACTGAGGGGAGCATTTGTGTTTGTTTATGTGTGCGTCTGGGCTTTTCCGGGGGTTGGGGCGCGGTTCATGTAGAGTGATTATTTGGATCATTGCTGTAAGGCATTAGAAATGGATTTTTAATAGGTTTCAACGGTGGCATATTAATAAGGCTTTGGGACCGACGCAACTTATAGGTTCTCTTGGGTTCTTTTAGGTATTGGCAAAATTGGGCCATTCCGCATAAGGAACGCATGAAAGTGTGAGGAAAAAGAATTCGTAATAAGGCTTAGAGACGTAGTATTACCATTTGCTGATTTATGTGGGAAATTAGTTTTGATAGACCCAAATGTGTGTACGAAAGTTTCCGGTTGCCTTTCGCACGTACACGGGGCATTGTTGTATAGAGGTAGATCCTTCTATTTGTACGGCGGCACCTTCAATAGGCGGTGCAACAGCGTGTTGATTACTCCGAGGCGAAGGGGAGTTATGGCATGGGCCTTTAACGGCCACTGGTTGATCTCGAAATGTACGTATACGCATTTCTTTCAATCGCAGGGTTCGAAGGCATGTAATTAGGGTCGTTTAATGAAATACCACGTTGTTAGGCAGTAATGTTTTTCGATTACACATTGCTTATGGGCCACAGGCTGGGGCGATTGGGAAAAAATGTCTGAAACTGCTGTCGGATAGTGGTTGTGGAGATTTACTTTGTCGCGCAGATAGACATTTATTTCGCAATAAAAACGTTCATTGATTTTAGTTATCGCACTTACTGATAGATAATTATGATATTAAAAGGTTAACAAAAATAACTTTGTTACAAAAATTTGCGAAGAAGTACCTTAAAAGTGTATTTGTATAGGGGATCAGGTAGACGATATGCATTTTGCAATTGCTTTGTTATAGCATTGAAAAAATTAGTCCGACAAACTACGTGGAAAGCTCACTGGTTTCGTACTATTTCTGGAAGGAGTTCATCTACGCTCGCCCATATAATTCCCATAGCCTAGACCCAATTATGGCCTTCTCTCGATCAAAGAGGCTCACAAAGACTGATCAAAATGCGTAGACTGAATACCAAGACTCTTATCGGCATTGCGTAATTTTGACTCCCTAGCCCTCTCTACAATGACTCTTGCAGTAGTTGCAGAGAGAAGCACTCTCCTCCTGAAAAAGAAGCCATTCAGACATCTACTAATTTAGCTGTTAAATAACCCGACCGAACTTAGTAGCACTAGTGTCAGTCATCTCTAATACTCTATCAAACACTACGACTTCTGGAAAGCATGGACAGTGGTGACCCAACTATACTCTGCCATAAGCTGTCTACCCTATTCAATTTTTGTAATGCCACTAATAAATTATTTCCCTCGCATCTTATGGTACTAACCGAGTCCAAGCCGCTTTCCATAATTCAATATTTTCATCTTTTTATGATGTACGTTGTGGTGTTCCTCAAGGTTCTATTCTCGGTCCGTTTTTATTCTCAATGTTTATAAATGACCTTCCAACAGTGTTATCGTATTGTTATTTGCATTTCTATCCAGACGATGTTCAAATTTACCTAAGATATGGTTGAAGACTCAGTTGCAAGAATAAATGAGGTCTATAGTCAATTGGGCTACAGATATAGTCAATTGTCTAATGCACAATCCGGACAAAACCAAAGCCATCCCGTTCTCGAAACAAATGGCTATAGAACTCAATTTAAAGATAAGAGTATATGTTACATGTGCAAGAAACCTTGGCATAGTTTGCAATAGTGAACTGACATGGACTGACCACATTGATAGCCTAGTTTCCAAGATATATACATCCCTAAGCGGCTTGTCAATTAGCAAATATATTCTCCCTCTCAATGTCAAACTTAAAGTCGCCAAAGCACGCATAGTGCCAATAATGACATTCGGATCTGAATTGTTCGCCGACTGTGATTATTCTTCTTCCCAAAAGTTGAGAAGAGCAATCAATGCCACTACAAGGTTTGTTTTAACCTACGCAGGTATGAATATGTCTCGGAACAACGTCGTATTCTCCTAGGATGCGAATTAGGAGCATTATTAAGCTACAGATCTTTTTGAAAAGATCTGCTGATTAAGCTAAGTGTATGATCGAACCTAAGCCTTACTCAAGAAACAATCGTGTTCATAGCAGAGACACGAAATATGCAGATGTCTCATTCGTAAAATTCACTAAAATAAAAACTTTTTAAAAAGCTTAATACTTGAGAGCTAGTGTAGATAACTTGCAGCGACTTTTCGTTTTCGCATGACAGCAGGTTTTCAGCAAGATGGTGAAGGAAATGGCTATGTAATGTAAATTTAATGTTACCTCACCCTCCCTACCCCATCCACCATCCCCTTACCTAAATCCCATCGACCATCTAAGAGACATTTTAGAGAAGAAGCTCCGATAACATTAGATCACAAGCAAAAATTAGTTAATAGAACTAATTATGGAGGAGTCGGATCCCTCCATAATAGTTGTTTAATAGAACGAATACCGAATTGCAACAGGTTTTCCGAATATTTTAAATTTGATATTGTCTGCTGTAGTCAAAGACATAACCAACAATCGAATCTTAGATTTCAATCACTTGAATAATTTTCATATCCCTCCTGTTGAATTAGTATTTACAAATTTCTCCACGATCTTATGTCACTGTCAGGAATTAACTACAACTTGAATTTGTCTGTTCCACTATACCTTCGGGTTGGTCTTAGCCGACTTTAGGATCCACTTTTAGAATCCTAAATAAACCAGTAGGTCTAACTTAAGTGGAACATAAACCCCTAAATGCAGTGCCAGCAAATGACCCCAAAATTGTTCATCCACACAATTTAGTCCTAGTTTCTAAACACATGCGAGACATTTTTACTACCATTTAAACCTCTAAGCAGACTCGTACGTATAGTTTGCATTGTTGCTAAGCCTTTTGGTGAATTTTTCATCCGCTAGTGAAATAACATAACATTAAAACTAAATCAGATCTCTAGAGACACGAATATAACTTGCACTTGTGCAGCTTTCTTATGAACGCTTGTCGGTGTTCCCTACAGGTAGGTGTTTATATTTTCTGGTGAAGTTTATATGGACAGATTCGGTTTCATTAAATCCGATTCAGCTGAACAAACTTAGCCCTGTTGATACCCGCCTTATCATGAGTATTTTTATTGCTCACAACTTAAATAGCTCCACTAATTGCAGCGAATATATGTAATTAGGGTGTTGACCTTTCGTGGGGTTTGTGAGCATATGTATGTAACATATGTTCTCTTCGAAATGTTCAGAATAAGGAAAACAGCGACTGCAAGAACTTTTTAATGATGGCATGTCCCTTTCTTGTTGTTTTCCCGGGAAGTTTATTTTATGCTCTACATGGCAACATTTCCAGAAATTCCGCAGTAAACAGGTTATAAACTGGAGTGTTGTTTTGCTCCGTCTTATGATTGGCAACTGTTCTGTGTTCCATGCATGCTGGATTGTTGCCAAAATGAGAGTTCGCATGTGTGAGCAAGTAAGAGCGGTCTCCATAAAAACTCACATCTGAAATATCAATATGTTATTATTACTGACTACTCCTGAAGATCTGAAATACGTTTGGTTCACGTTAGATTGGCTGACTACTGGTTGGCCGCAGTCACACTTAGGCCGGTCTTTACTGGACAAGGATCTCGTCGATTTTATTCTGCAAATCAGATGTTTCATCGATAAAGCGGGGAAGTGTGTGTGATATTCGGCCTAATCAGTCTGATCGAAATGAAATAGAGCAAGTTAACAGACTTGAGCCAGCTAACGATTTACGTCGTGTATGAACGACATCAGTAGATATTTGTTCGGTAGATGGACGATCTTGTTCCGGCAAGAGTACGGAAGAAGTGCCTTTTCAAGCGAATACATTACTTCCTTTATCGCTTTAATTTCTACTTGGAAGTACTACTGACAGCGAGTTAGTATTCTGGGCAACTAGACTACTGAAGAAAATCGAAGCTACCACTTAAATTTTTAGATCCTTAGAGCAGACACCAGTGCCGGAAACTTCATTCATCCTTGATCTTCGGGTCATTCAGGGCTAGTTATCAACTTTCCAGTACTATATAGAAAAATGCTGTCAGTTTGACAACATTGTAAAATCGGAAAGTATAAATCCTAAAAGTATCAATTCGAAGAACTTACTCCGAAATGCTAACAGCAAGGTAAAATAGCGAGGCAAGAGAAAAATTAACTCACTCGTGATCTAGAAGTAATGAAATAGAGACGTGTTTCTTTAAAGCTAAGTGAATTTGAAATTGCTGATTGAGGCCCAGGTCCACCAAGGACTGTAGCGCCACACAAAGAAGAAGAAGAAATTTGTGTGTTTCAATTTGCGTTTTGAGTACATACTACAGTGGGGAAGATCTATTCGAAGAGGTGCCTGATGACCGGCGTCTTTAGGTATGAATCTATTTGGCCTCATTTAGTGTGGAGGAGATTATTTGGAACGGAATACTTACTACACCCTTTTTATGAGATCGATGAGTGGATTCTTAACTCATACCCAACCCTGCGGTGATACATACCTCTGTCTGTCCCTTTCACCCTATACAGCAGCTGATGCTATTATCGAGCGCAATCTACTAAATTGTGACTTCGTACGACAGTACGGACTACTTCTATGAATAGCCAGCGTTAGCTCCTTAGTTCCCATTGCCTCATCTGTAGTCTCTTTATTTTCAAAGACGAAATACTGCAACTACTGCCAGTTCGTGGACGATACAGTTTTTGACAGTTTATTTCCTCTAAGCCTAGAAAATATGGCATCAACCTTTGTATTCTGGCCGACACACGACCATTGTATGTCTCAAGTCCACGTTAGCCGTGTTCAGCAGAAATCAATCATGCCAATTTATTGGGAACATCGCTTTATACTTACGCTAGAAATTTCAAGTATTTTCTCGCAAATGAAATTTTATTTGTCTTCTTATTCGACAGAATCAAACAGTGATAGAGCACTGATGTCTTTGGCAACTTTGTTCAGAATTGTCTGGAATTGTTGGTTTCAGCAAAAAGCGGCATATTGTAACGTTTTTATGAGTCTACAATCGGCTCTATAAAACATTATGTCAAATTGGCACAAAACGTCGCAAAATTAAATATCCTTCCCCGAATTCAATAACTGTCCATTAACAGGATTAGGATCTTTTATAATCTATAGTCTACCTCGAAGTCCGATTTCTCATCAACTTAATAGCTGTCACTGTCGATTGCTTCTATCCCAAAGCTCTACCAGCGCACATGGGCTTAATCGTTTCCAGAATTAACTTCAATCACTCTCAGATTACGTCCCATTTCGTCGTCTGGAGCTTCCAACTTACACGACAAGTTTTCAAGTCGTAAGATGCATGCAAACACTCCCGAGCACACATCTGTGTATGTATCATTAACCACACTTCCAGTTTTACTCTGACTCTGCCCTTGCCTTTGTCTCCACGACAGACACTGTGGCTGTGCAAAGTTGTATGAAATTAATTCGTTGTTAATATCTGCATGAATCGGATTATCCCATGCTACCCAGAGCTGTAATGCAGCTCTCCGTGTGGGTTCTTTATCCTTTATGTTTTCTTCTTTGCACACAGCCTGCACGGAATTTGCGCTCGGCGAGTGCACATTTGGAAATGAAATGCGGCGAAAGTATGGAATCCTTACGTAGAGTCCATCCAATCGGTTTGCTGAGGATGCAAGTTGCAGCTTATTTTTTTGTTGGTGCTGTCATATCAGTTGCTCGTGCCCTAATCACTTCTCGGGTTGAATGTTGCGAACTGTGGCATGGCCTCGAGGAACAATGCCGGGCTTAATGACGAGGAGTCAGTTGCAAATATCCCATGTTTACTTAATGATGGACGTTTGGACTTTTCTGTGTTCTCAAAGCTATCCTGTTCACCTTTGGCTCGAGTGGAGATTCAAAGTCCTTGTTTGGCTTCCGCTCCTGTAAATACAGACGAGGAACGGACTGGTTGCCACGAATGCAGATGCAGACTGTCTATCCATGATTTGCGTTTTCAATTTTTGAGCAAATACAAGAAGAATGGCAAGAAGCCTTGACTTTCGTTGCACCACGTGAGCACTGGAATCCAGTGAAAAATCAAGACCAGCATCATTTGCAATTTTATGAGGAACACATACATATTCCCCTATATCGGAGTCCTTGCTTCGGAATGTGAAAATAGTGCTCAATGGCCAGAACAGAGGAACTCAATTTCACACAGAAATTCAGTCGGGCACTCGTCGAATGTCCATTATGTCTGTTCGGCGTCTGTTTCCAGGGGATGGTGGCTGGGACCATGTGTGCGGTAGAAAAACAAGTGAATGTTGAGAGACTCGGAGGACAATGGCTCTGCAATCGGCATTTAATTGTTGGAGAACGCTGATAGTCATCATGCAAGGCCCCGCGAAATCCAACGCATTATACGTGCAAAACTTTGCCTCTCTCTGCTGCACATGCTTGCTAAAAAACATGCTCACTGGGTTGATTGCGCGGGTCAATGATAACGCCTGTGAATCGATACCATTACTCAGATGTCCTCCGCGGGAGTTCTTAAAAAAACTCGATTCCAAAAAAGTACTTTCCGATGACTTTTCGGCGTATATCGAGCAACAAATCGGCCATAGATCAAGAATTATTCGGTGTTTAAGGCGTGCATTTAGTAAACTGGGGAGGCTCTGTGTTGTTGCTCGTGACACGGTCATGGTGACATGTGACATATTTTGTTCTTCTTTTTTCACGTTAATAAACTGGCGCTAATCCAAGGTCTGTCTTAACCGGCAACCTCTGTCATCCAACGTGCCTATAGTTAACAACGTCACCCAAGTGCATGCACTTTGGAAAATCTTCGTTAACCTGTGTTCGAAAGGGATGTAATCAAAGGATGAAACGCCGCAATGGCGTAGATAAGTACCCCGTGTAGCATCAGATACACGCGGGTATAAAAACCCGCGCCACAGTCCGTTCGCGGACAGTCAATCACGATCAACCGTACAGATCATAGAAAAATTAAGTTCATTAAACCGATTCAGTCGTGTTGCATTTTCTTCTTTTACACTCGATTCTTCTTCTAATGGCACTACAGTCTGGGGTGAACAGTGGCCTCAGCCATCAAGCCCCTCCAGCTGGCAGAGTCTTTAACCAGCTGCCTCCATTTTCGCGGGCCAAGTTGGTTGATGTCCTCCACTTCTGTGCGCCATCGACTTCGTAATGCTCTATTGCGTTGTCCACCAGTTCGGAGTTAAAGACTCTTCGGGCTAGAACAGTGTTGTTCATGCGCTCTACATGGCTTAGCCATCTTAGGCGGTGAGTCCGTAGACGCCTGGCTAGACTCATGTAGCTATGCAAACAACAGATCGTTGTTAAATCATCTTCTCCAAAAACCTTCAATGCAAACAAAACCAAAGATTGAATGCAAAACTTTTCTCTCGAAGATACCGAGCGCGACTTCACCCGCTCTTGTTATGGTTCAGGTTTCCGCGCCATAGAGCAGGGCAGGGATGATCAAGTTCGTTCAACCTGGACTAGTAAGGTGCAAAATGGCTACTCACCTAGAAAATAGATCACCTTGTACGACACAAAATTCCATAGGCCTTGTAAGAGGTAGAATCGCCTTTTGTAGATCTTGAATATGAGGCTGAGTACTTGGGTATGGTTTCGACTCTCTTCACACTTGCCAATGCGATTGAAGAACGACGACTTTGACTTGTCTTTAGCTATTTGGTGGCTGTGTTGACTTCTGCAATAGTAAGCCGTGCCCGCCTTTTTAATGACTAAAGCTTGTTCCATACTCCATTTCCAAGAAAAATCAAATGTTGTTGGCAGATAATTCTGCACAAAGTTGCCAATGACATCGGAGCTCTATCACTTACCATTTAAGAGTCTATAAAGGACAAACAAATAAAAACATTAATTTTCACTTATAGAAATAATTTTACGTACACAGATATTTGCATTGCCGGTCGCGTGGCATATCATAAAGTTCTCCCGCTCTTGTAGCACAGTCAAAACCTAGTTACTGTTGGAGTTGCATTTATTTAATATCGGTACTTTGGCACGTGGTATATTGCCCTTTTTTGTTTTTTGTTTTGTGTTGTATATTTCAGAGTCGAAAGCTACAATTTTGAGCTATGGAACTTTTTTTGTCTATCTGATGTGGAAGGTACGTTGCTATCACTTTTCAAACTCGTTGTTCTGTCCTAGGCCAGGGAATAGCATCTCAGCATCCATTCGTGTTATGCGTGCAATTGTTTCTCGTTGTCGAAGACAAATGTTAAACCTGACTATTCTGTAATATTAAAACCAATAATACATCTCCTCCCCGTGGATATGTACGGAAAGATTATGGCAATACAAGACAATGCAATCAATGGGTTAAAACCCACATCAATGCGCATATGAAACTACTCCAGAACTCGACGATCCTAAAGCAACCGGACTACATGGCGCATTTTGGCGGCTTCGAAATAACGCACAAAATAATAATCCCCCACTGGAGAGAAATGCGGCGAAGAGAAGTACAATGGAAATCTCCGAACCCACTGTTTCTCCGTCAACGGAACCACAGCCGCTTATCCCCCCAGAAGCCTATTCAAGAGGCAGACATTCAGCAACTCTGATAAACGACGGTCGGGATATTGTTGTATACCTATGTATGTACATAGAGATTGAAGTGGACATAAAGGCTTTGAAAACACAAGCCATCCTACAACGACTTTTGTAACAACTACACTGAATGTGTTGTCGGTGACTTAAAAAATGAAAAGTACCTACCGACGATTAAGAATGTCCCTACTTCTCCTTACTTATTCGTAAAATATTCCCCTACAATTCCCCTTATGTTGTTTTTAAATAAACTTCTTCTTCTTTGATTGGCGCTACAGTCCGGGGTGGACGTGAGCCTCAACCAACATGCCTCTCCAGCCAGCACGATCTATAGCCAGCTGCCTCCAGCTGCGCACACCAAGTTGGTTGAGGTCCTTTTCCACTTGTGTGCGCCATTTGGTGCGAGCGCGTCCTCTGTTGCGCTGTCCCAATGGCTCTGTGTCGAAGACTCTTCGGGCAGAAGCTGTGGTGTCAATTCGCTCTACATGACCTAGCCATCTTAAGCGTTGGATCCGAAGACGCTAACCTAGGTGCATGCCGCTGTACAGCCCGTACAGTTCGTGGTTGAACCTTCTCCTCAAAACGCCATCAACGCAAACAGAACCAAAGATCGTACGCAGAACTTTTCTCTCAAAATAACCAAGAGCTTCTTCATCCGCTTTCAATAGCGTCCATGTCTCTGTGCCATAGAGCAGGACTGGGATGATCAGGGTTTTATACAAGGTCAATTTGGTGTTTCGAGAGATGGCTCTGTTACTCAATTGATCTCGGTACTGGTGTTGTTGTCCCTATTTACTCCAGAGCCTAGGTAGACGAAGTCCTTGACTACCTCAAGGTGTCTGCTGCCCAATATGATGCTCTGTCCGAGACGTCGATGTTGTGCGTCCTTTCGTGATGACAGCATGTACTTTGTTTTGCCCTGGTTTATCGCTAAACCCATTTAAGCCGCTTCCGCTTCAATGCCAGCAAACGCCTCATTGACGGCTCGCTGTGTTGGTCCAATCGCGTCCAACAAAACAATCTTAAATACTTAGGTGCAAAGTAACGAGAGAAGAACAGGAGTCTGTCTACCTGCGGCATCAAATAGTGCTCCGTCCATGGCCAACCCGAGTCAACCGAGTCGAATGGTTCGCGGATTTTATGTTCATTTATTCGTTTCATTTTAGGTTCAGCAACTCGGCTTGACATGATTTTAACTCGGTTCAATTTGGTTTGGACGTAACTCGGGTTGACCCATCTCTAGCCGAGAGTTGGGTTGCCGGAGTATAGCGTTAACTCAGTTAAATGACTTTGCAATGAAGGTTGGTAGACATAGAAAATTTAAAATGGACATTTAAAACAATCAACGAACACGGCAAAACATGTAATCTGGTTTTTTATTTACAGTAGTTTGTCATTTTTTATAATATTCGCACGTTCTACCCTACATAAAAATTAGCAAACACACTTAGTTTGGATAGATTAACGAGACGACATATTGTACGTCTGCTTAATTTGCGACATTGAAGTACTAACTATTTAATATCCAGAAAATTATTTTATGATCACATTTTGAAACAGCTGCTGAGCGCCGTGGTTCCTACTTCTGGCTAATCCTTTCATTATTTTCCAGATATACGTCCATTTCTTTCTAGCTGGGCTTCCTCATCAGTAAAACCTTCGCAGGACATTTCACTTCATTATGCCCGCCACTCATTATATGGGTCGTTGGGTAAGCATACAGACTTATCGCGGTATATTTTTTGTAACTTTCTTTCAACACATTTTACTTAATGAATATTTCTATTACCAAGAAAAAATCCACCCCGCCAGGTTATGAGATTTAAATGAATTTCAATCCAAACAAACATTAGCTCCAGTCCCCTGGCAAGAATCTGCTTAATGTAATTAGAAGCCCAACACCTATGCATCCGGCCGGTGGCTGTCCCCAATCAGCAACCAAAACCGGAAGAGCAAAAAACTTCCAAAATGTCCGCAAGAAAAAAATAAATGCATGTGTACAATGTATCCACAATCTAGATATATTTTGCGATGCCACTATCTTCCTGTGCCTGGGCACACGGTATAAAGTCGACATTTACCCTTTCATCAGGCCACCGTCTTTCTTAATACATCCGGGCTGCCATGATTTGAAAAAAATAGGTCGTGCCCCGCTGCTGGCACTTCCTGTTGCATCCGTACGTTCTCATTTCAAAAGCCTGCCACACTCCAAATGAAGGAACGACGACGGAGAAGTAGCGCGAGCGCTTCAAATTTTCAGTTGGCTTTTTAATTACACAGCAAATGTGAATAAACGTTTGATAAACTGTGAAGCTACGGTTGATAGTAGGCATCAACAACACTTACCCATCAGCGCAGTAGCTATTTACTTTTGCGTTGAAGTATAGTAATTCTCGCATTAGTGCGTCAAATTGAAACCTTTCATCTAAATTAGCGCTTTAAAGAGTAAAATGTTGCCTCTTCATCGTTGACACAGTGTGCACATGGTGTGCGTGTGCCAATTCAGAGAAGCTGCAATTAATTACCTCAGACGACTGCATAAGCATGAGAGTCTCTTTGGTGGGATTCATTTTTCTTTTTTTCTTCAGTTTTGTTGGTATTGCAAAACCGATAAATGTGCAGATTCTGCAGCCACTTGAGGGGCCAGGTGGATGCTCTTGGCTGCTGCTTTGTCCTCCAAATGCAAGCATAGACAAACGACGTTATAGGGAATAGATGAAGTAGAACGTAAAGGAAACACTGCATCCTTATGTACCATGGATGTGTACTTGGGAGAGTTGTGTGTACAGCCGATCAGGGCAGTTGGATTAAAATAAATTACGAGTGTGAGGAAAGCTGGAATGATGTATTTTAAGTGTGATCCTGCTTTGGGACGAGGAATGTATTACAATGTGATTACATGCATTATAGCCTATGCACATAAAAATGTTGCAATTATGTTTGTATTCTGCCAAACTCTTGACTGAATTTGGTTAACACGTTAGACTTTTAGTAGAAAATAACATTAATTTTTGTCTCATATATTCAACCCTTAAAAGCCTCAATAGTGTGGGGATCAATATAAATGTGCAAGAACTTTGTCAGTAGTAGCTGAAAAAAAATCTCTCCATGCTATTATTTGTGCTCCCTTTCCCCTTGCCAGGAGCCTTTAAGTCTATTGAGGTAAATAAAAGTAATGTTCATTTAAATGATGAAATATAACCACTAAACAAAAGACAAGACATTTACTTACTGGAATTGCCCTACCGCACAATACCCTTTTTTATTATATTCCGTTATATTTTTAGTTAAGTCCTCGATTTTCTTAGCCTTATTTTTCTCCGACCATCCCTACAATGGTCAAACGAAGTCTCAGAAGATACTATTCCTTTCCAAGGTCGGTAGTCGAATAGAGGACTACCTGTATGAATCCTTTGTTGCAGGTGTTTATTGTAATGGATTTACTCTTCTGGCGTATCGGCGCATCGTGCTAATCTTGTGAGGTGTTCTTATTTAGCTTGGATGTTGCAGGAGCTTGTATGAGAGTAGACAAATATCGCCAGCTTAGTGCAGGTCCTCGAGTTGTCGTGTGAGACTGCAAGTTAATCCATTTCTTTCCACGCAGACTTCCCGCAAAATATCATCCAGGACAACTGTGTACAGTTCAGATGAAAGTGAGCATCACCACCATTACTCCTGTGAAAGAGTCACTGTTGTTTAATTTATGCAGTAGAGTGTGATCCGATTCTTCTTACATCTCTCTAATGATTATGAATTGTTTTCTGGGGTACTTTTTTTTCTTACTCAATGCTCTCTATATTGCAACTCTTTTTATGGTGAAAAAAACCCGCAGTATAGCGGTGTACGCCATTCTATTGATTGATCAACTATTATGTACAGAATGTTGGCTTGGTCTTCGCAGCTTTTAAGGGGTGATTTCTTAAAAGCTATAGGAAAGTGTTTAAAAAAAATTCAGAAAACTGCATGAAATCTTTATTTGAATCGATAGTGCGGTCCATATAATTCAATGTTTGAAGATTATTTCATGCAAATGTTGACCTTGACTGCGCCTAAAATGGTCCATCCGCTTAGTCCAATTTTGGAATAATCTTTCCAACATTTCGGCCGGTATCTCACGAATAAATGCTTCAATGTTGTCTTCCAATGCGTCAATTGAAGCGGGTTTGTCTGTATGCTTTGACATGAGTTTAACATAGCCCAACAAATAATAGTCTAAAGGCGTTAAATCGCACGATCTAGGCGGCCTATTGACCGGGCCCGAACGTGAAATAAAATGTTCGCCGAACTCGCCTCTCAATAAGGCCGTTGTTGCGCGTGCTGTGTGGCATGTGGCACCGTCTTGTTGAAACCACATGTCATGCAAGTCAAGCTCTTTCATTTTGGCCAAAAAAAGTTGGGTATCATCTCACGGTAGTGCTCACCAAATCGAAAATTCTGCTAATTTACGTACGTATTGAGCCAAAAATGAGCTTCGTCGCTGAACACAATTTTTCGGTAAGAAAATGGATCTGAACTTTCTTAACAGAACACGTATTTTGATAATAAAAATTCAATAATTTGCAAGCGTTGTTCGTTTGTAAGACGATTCATGGTTAAATTATAGACCAAACTGAAGATGTGTGACAGAGAAACAAAACACGAAACATGAGTCAGCTGCTTAAGCCTGTGTTGCCAAAAAGATAATAGCTAAAAAATTACCCTTTATGTGAGCGGAGGTTAGCGCCGTTAATTCGATCCCAACAGCAAATGGTGACGGGATCAGATTTAAAAATCAGTTAAAAGCATGTTAACTTTTGCTTTCACTAGAAAAAAGCTGGGACCTCTATAACCAAGGCCAATTACTAAACCAACCAACTGCGCCAACTAGCAGTTTTTCTCATCTCGTAGATTTCCTTCGAATTTGTTTTGAAGTATCTCCTGAGTAATTGTTGCAAGTATGTTTTATATGGAGTTAAGTAGAGTTATTCCTCTCCACTTGCAGCAGAGGAAACCTTGATAATAAACTTGATAATAAAACAAGAAACGCGCGTTGCGATGCAGCTGTTCTCAAACCCACGCCATATTAACCCACGGTAATTTGTTCATTCATTTTAAATATTAGCACCAATCAAACATTTTTTTTTCAAAATTGTGATATCACACAAATTAGCAACTGCATAACAGAATTTAGTTTGTTATGCTCTGGGTAGGGTTTTACCAGCAAATTTAATGTAAAAACATTTAAGGAAACTTCTAAAAAAATTTCAACGGAAGTAGAAGAAATAAAACAGCCCGAATAACTTTCAAGCTGTCGCTCCACGTTCACCACTAAAGACTGAGGCTTTATTTCGCTTATGCGTTTTCGTTTTCCAATGTCAACGTTAGTGGTAGACACCGTGTTGTCGCATGACTAGGTCGGTGACACCAAACTATTGCACAATTTTTTTTTGCAGGCACGCATAAGCATCTACAGACTGTCTCAATATTTTTCTTTTCCGCACCGAGTCTCTGTACTGTTTCTCTTTATGATGTCTATATATCTGTTTGATTTTAACCGGCAGCAATGTGATATTTTATTTGCATTGAGACCAGTTAGACATACATCTATGTGGCTTCATATGGTCAGACTGCCAGAAATGGTTTCTTGCATCCATCTTTCTCAGAGCCCATTTCTTTCAAGTCTTGTGTCGTTACAATCACTCACTTCAATATAGGAGCAGTCACCTGCATGCTCATCAAAGCCGGACAAAGAATGTGTAAGCTTTTGTATTGATGTCATGTCTGAAACTGAAAACTGACCCAAAATGTATTAACTCCGATGAAAAACACCATCCTTCTGAGAATCAAACAAATCAATTTGTTCAAAGGCCTTGCTAATAACTTAAAGGGTGACCAGCCATCGAAACGACGTCAATTTATCCATCCACACCATTCAAACCCAGTCAGACAGAACAACGGAAAATACAAAATTTCGAACACGAAAATCCGATTACCATATACCAGGGCAGTGCCGCCCACCCATCAAATATATTGATTTCCCCTGCCACACCTTAAACACGCACTCGCACACGACGGCCGGAAGTTCATTATCAAAGACATGACTTCAAGGGACGTATACAAACAGCCCTTTATGATATGTGGCTTTCATATGTCTCCACTTGCTCTCGGCGCTAAAGTCCTTGTATGAATTGCATTTTTATTGCCGCTTTAGTATGATCCATAAACGAATTAACATACGAGACCCCAGCATCCTTCATTGGTCTTTGGGGTATGATCCAACGGTACGGGGATAGCTTTTCGATTTTCTTCGATTTTAATTGCGGGCCGCTGTGCTGAATACACTCAACCTTGGCGCCGAATCGCTCATTGGCAGCAATCTTCTGCCGACACCGTCGTCGTGCCTTTATGGGGTGCAATATTTCAGTGCAGGATTTACGAGCGCCCGCGAAAAATGCCAGTACAAAGTGCCGAACAACTGCCTGAAAAAAAAATGCATATCCCCAAGCAAATATATAAATTCGTACGTGTGGTGCATGTGTGTTCAGCACAACTGTATCCACATGTAGCAGCGCTCTCTGTTTACCTTGCTGTCCATGCATATACGGGTTAAATTCCTGTTTGAACTTTAATGGTATCGTGGCTCGTGTAATCATTTGCTCGACTTGCCTCGGGGTCTTAACTCCGTAGCATTGGAAAAAGTTGGGTTGAAGGCGCAACAACAGAACGGAGCCGCTGTGCATACAAACATTCAACTAGCAAGTTTACATGGAAAACAATTAAAAATATGCGTACTACTTAATTGCTGAGCTGGTGTACTAATGGACGAACACCGAGGAATGTTAAGTGTTAATCCCCCGTGTTGTACTACACGGGGAACACCCCCAGAGCCGTGTACCGACGGAAAGTGATGTAATTGAAGATTAATTATTTAAAAATAGAGCATTTCAATTCCCTGGTGGGGTACGATACACAGGTGAATGTGGTGTCGCAAAATTGTCCTCTTGGGGTAATGCTTTCTTCCGCACGTTAATCTCAGACAACCCGGCGATGTTTATCCAGCGAAGTTACCTGTTTATGAAATCCTCACTCCGACTCGTTTCCGGTTTATTAACATGTGTGTTCATACTGTTAATGACATTGAGAACGCTCGTCGAAAGCGGCGCCCTGCAGGATTAATGGGGGTTCGTGTTTGCGCTCATTTATAGCCCTGCACGGGTTATGACGGGCGTATGAACATCATTTTACATTCATGTGCGCTGCACTTTGTTGATGGCGAGGATAATGGGGGCACGTATTTAGGTTATGGAGTCCTTCTTGTATGGCGGCGCCTATCAGGCAATTCTTAGCCAGGAGAATGCAAGGACGAGGGAAAATGCTCCCCTGTGACCTGTCTGCAATGAAGTGCGATTTCATTCAAATCGCAATGATTTCCCATGATTTTCAACTCCGTAGTTGTCTATGAATTCCTTAGCGATGTATATGATGCACGATGAGAGACGTGAAAAATTGCTATCTACATTAAGTAGGTGTACTTGTGCTCTCCACCCCGTGCAGAATATTTGAAATATACCTAGCTTAGAGACACTTTCTCGGAAAGATGGAAATATGCTGGTGCTTGAGCCTAGGCATTGGTTGAGTTTACACTTGAAACTGATTGGACTCGTCTCATTCGATTTCTGTAATCTTATCTGCGGTTGTTTAAATTCGTCATTTCTAGTACAGATTTAAATTTAAAGCACTCAGTCAGTGACAGCGCTCCCGCGCTCCCCTCATAGGCAAGATTTTGCAATCTTTATTGACGTCTTCCGTTATTGGAGAGGAGAATATGGTACATCTCTTAGCTGAACTTGTGTTCAACCTCCCATCACTGTCCTTTAGACCATTTTGAGTGTATAACCTGCATACACGGGTTTGTCTGATTATCATAGAGTAAATGTGTGAATCGATCGAGGAATAAACATACAGTTCCCTATTTTGAGTCACAGCCATTGGATGTCTATAAATACTCGGAATGTGCATAAAGGATGTGTTCAAAGTGCCAATTAATACGCCGTGAACATCTCAGGATCATTCAGTCTACAATTCATTCGGCAGCATTTCATCACGTATCAAACGACTTCTCCCTCGAATAGATTGGTGGTCTTGCAGTGTCTTGTCTGCCTGACTCTCGAAAAAAGCTGAAGCTAAATTGAAGTTGACTCGGAAATTGTCCTCAAAGTGATGAAGTTCGATTTTCAAAATGTTGTGCGTTTATAGTGGGAGAATTGGTAGAACACACTGGCAACGTAAAAAAAGAAGAAAGCAAACAAATTGTTTGTTTAAATCAGATAGCTTAAGTTAAAGATGTTTAATGCGATATATATTGCGGCGATTGCTACAAATAACGAAGGCAGCGCTTGCTTGGATGCGGTTTTTTGTTCGAGGCAAACTTAGGCAAGAAGTCTTAAGCTTTAGATACACAAGCGAGTCCCTCACAACAATTCGCATCAAGGAAACATGCGGCAAGGCCTAAATTGCGCCCGCGCCCCAACGGAGGACAGAGACGATGATAGCAAGGACGACTTCTACTTCTCCTAGAAAGAACATACGACCAATGCCCCAGCTACGACACCAAGATCGTTCCAGGAGATTTTAATGCAAAGCTGGGCAAGGAAGAAATCTTTCCCAGAGTCGTCTGAAAACACAGCCTACACGACAACACGTCCGGGAATGGACTTAGGCTGTTGAACTTGGTGTTGGGGCGAAACCTTTCTGCACCCAGCACGCGGTTCCCTCACCTCAACATTCACAAAACCTGACGGTCCCCTGTATATACTTCGTTGTGCCCTCATTCAGCGCTAAAATCCATTTTGCCGCCTCCGCTTCATTGACGGCTCGCTGATTTCGTCCAGCTTGCAATAATTTCTAGAAGATCGTGTTGACTAGTGCATCGCCCTACCTTCGGGTGTTGACTAGTGCATCGCCCTGCCTTTTTTAACATTGAAGGTAAGTTCGTTACCGACAGTGATGGAGTAGCGAGAGTTCTCCATCGTCAGCCCGGACAACCTGACGGGCTTGGCAGGAATGTCAAAATTAGACAGGACAAGATAGGACTGCTTCCTTGTGTATTGGGCAAACGATACTGAGATTCAACTCTACGACCATATCTTACAGATGAGCTGATACTTGTAGCCTACCAGCTCAGCTTAATTCGACAGCGGCAGCTGTCTTCTGTTGTTTTAAGATATATGCAAAATGTACATTTGCAAATAAGTCACTTACAAATGTGGAAGGAAGTTGATTGAAAGCCACTAGCAAATTATTTCTTAGTCCATTTTCATATAAATTTTTAAATGCATATAAGAAACTATAGGATGACTGACTATACCTGTTGAAAGGATTTTTCTGATTTGATTCTATTAGCAGCAATCAAGCTCATAACTTTGACTTCTTGTTCTGTAGTGGATTAGCGTTGTAGTTGTCGAATAGACAAGAGGAATGTTCCAAAAAAAGATATAAAAATGGTTATTTTGGTAGAATACACCCCATTTCTATCACCCTTTTCTATCACTTCCTCAACATCTTCCAATAAAACAGAAACAAGTTTCAAGCTCATACTACAATTTTTAATTGTAAATGTGTTTTTGCACGATTTTATATCACTGTCCGTATTGTATTACAACTTATAGTGGTCTCATTCACTATTTCTTCGATTTAGTTTAAGTTATAGTTGACCAGCAATCGGCACTAATATACAATAATAGTAAGATATATATATAATATATAGTAAGAATCGAAGAAGTCCAGTTGAGGCTGGTCTTTTCAAGCCTAATGAATCACCAGTTGCATGACTGAAAATTGAGCTTCTCCGAACAGCTCCGAAAAGACTCCTTAAACACTGCAACTTCAGGCGATTAATACGACAATTCGCAAAGAACTTGCATTTTCATTTAAGTCAGTCTTTCTTAACTCAAAATGAATAGCCAATTGCATTCGTTTCTGTTTGCCTTCATATTTAACTCTAAAGCGCATGTGCATATATAACATTCTTGTCTGCCTTTCCAATGAACGAAAACTACACTTCCGATTCCTCCCCACTTGCAAACTACTGCTGCATCGGACAGAGACCCAGTTGGCTAACACTACATGGTTGGATGTACAACCATAAGGTTCTAGCTACTATTGAATGAGTTGAACACATGTCTCGCAATTAGTGCCACACCAGGTTACTCCCAAGACTAGGTGCCTCTAGCACGGTTTTAAGTCTTCTACAGGGTGACCACACATTTTCATTCATTTTAATTCATTTTTATTACTACTTCAGGATAAACTTACATACTAGACAAAAATGCTTAAAACTAGTTAAATGAACAGTGTTACTATACTTACTTACTGGCCCTCGGCGGGCACTCTAAGCTAAACTTAAACTTAAACTATGTCTTTCGACTTAAACTAGCATTTTATTTGTAATGAATTCATACTGTCTGTACAACTTAATATTAAGAAAAATTTGCAAGGAAAAAAAAACTTAATTACAGGACTGATTTTTAGATAAAACTTACATACTAACTTACATACTACCTTAAAATAACTTAAAACTAACTTAACTAATCATACACACATGTATACATGCGTGTATGTAATAATATACGCACATATATATATATGTGTACTTAACCTATTTACATGTTATACACATAAGTACACTCAGTGTACGAATGTGTATATTTTTTTTTTTTGTTTTTTGTTTGTTTTTTTTTTTTTTTGTTTGTTTTTTGTGTTTTTTTTTATTATTTACATATATACAGCTTACAAACTACCTTAAAACTACCCTACGATATGTAAGTCGGCCATAGGTTGCGGTTTCTAGATTTGCATCTAATTCACCGCAAGACGGAGACCGACTGCGCCCCATAAGGGGGCACGCACTACCCTTTCTACCCAGGGTCTAGAGGGTTCGACGCTGGAGTTCTTTCGCTCCCCAGCCACCAGAACTTTTGGTGCTGCTTAGCAACATCCCTTATATCCCGCCTCGACACCGCTGTACTAAAACGGAGGAGGCCCTCCTCAGCTCGTTGTGCGACGGAGCGGTCGTGGTTGAGTCGCCCATCCACAGTTGACCTGGCGACGTGGTAGATGAACGGTACCGCATTTATGTCTTGTATCAGACTGCACTTGTCTAGATGGAGAAAAGCTTCTGGGGGGACGAATCCGTTATGACGTACCCTTTCGTGGTATAGTGGGTTGGGGTAGTAAGCCCCGGAGATCAGGTTATTGTTCGAGTTCATCGCTCTCGCAGTGTGGCCTCGAATCAACTTCACCAGGAAATTGTCCACTCGTATCAGGTTCGCCCTGTTGTATAACACCTCATTGGAGTAGAATTTTATGTACTGGGACTCTGGTGTTCTGTACAGGCGAAGGCAAGCCCTAAGACAAGCCCTCTCAAACACCCGAATCTTTTCCATCAAGCTTGCACTCACGTTGAACCAAACGGGACAGCCATACGTGAGCATTGGCCGTATGAGGGCCGTGTAGCAGATTACCTTTACCCTTGCATCGAGTTGGCTGTTGTAAAACAGTCTCTTTGTAAGGGCGAAAGCGCCTCGGGCCCTGGCTAGAGCAGCATCTACATGTTTGTTAAAATATAGATACTGATCTAGCCAGATCCCCAGGTATCTGACTACAGTCCTTTGCGTCAGTGGTTGCCCGTGCCGTCCTACAATAGAGAACTTTCGCCAATTCTTTTTCGTACCCGCCGAAGCTTTATACAACGGTGTCCTGAACAGAATGGTTTCCGACTTCTGAAAGTTGATATTCAACTTCCAGTCATCGCAATCTCTCATGAATGAGTCGAAGTCACCCTGCGTGAGCGTAGTGATGTCCTCTATTTTTTTGCCTGATCTGTACACTATCAAGTCGTCGGCATACGCAATTGCGTGCGGAAGAGAACTTATCAGATCGCTCAAGAAAATGTTGAACAGGATCGGCGAATTAACGGCACCCTGTTGGAGACCATTTTTAATTTCAAAAATACCTGTAGAGGTCACGTTGCCATTCTTGACGACGAACCGCCTACCGGTAAGCATGTTATACAGTAGGTACAGTAGTGGTTTACTAATGCCTAGCCGATTGAGCTTATAGTAAAGTCCTTCTAACCAAACGGTGTCGAAGGCCTTCTCCAGGTCAATCAAGCAGGCGCCAGTGCATTGTTTCTTGCTCTTGTTCCATTGGATATCCGACACCAGTTTCGACGCGGCATGAATAGTGTCATGCCCCGCTCTGAAACCGAATTGGTTATCCGGAATTATATGTTTGTCCTCTGTCCAGTTGATCAGAGCTCTATTTATCACCTTCTCGAATACCTTGCTGATGTTCGGAAGGAGACTAATTGACCGGAGGTTGCACGGATTCGAAGAATCTTTTCCTCGCTTGGATATGGGTTGTACAATCGCGGTTTTCCAATGCTCCGGATAATGTGCATTATTCAGAGCATTGTTAAAGAGGATTGTGTACATAGTAACCACTTCCAGAGGAAGATGTCTAAGCACAATGTTGGAGATCCCGTCGATTCCAACCGACTTTTTCTTCTTTATTGATGCGAAGACCGCTTGAAGATCTGCCTTCGAAATGAACGGGGGATGAACCCCTTCGTCGGCGATGACATTGTCTGCCATGTTTTCGTCACTGAACTGGACAAAGCCGTTGTTCTCAGATCGCCATTGCTGCAGATCTTCTCGAAGTTGAGAGTTGCTAGCTTGCACGCTGTTTTCCAAGTCGTGGTTCGGGCGAACACTTTCGTTCACCTTGTACACTTCCTGGAAAACTGCGCCTAGTACTTCAACTTTTTCTTGCGGGTCTTCGACCACAAAGAAGTCATCGTCGAGTACGGCGTTGTTGGGATCAATACCTGCTGTAGTCAGTATGTGTTCGTTGTCTGTCGTCCTGGGAAGCTTAAGACACGGAAGATCACTATTTTTCTTTCGGAAGAATTTGTTAATTTGTGGAAACATACTCGGGTTGTTAGATTTAACGGCCCGAATCTTAGTGTTCCAGTACGTGTTCATAGAGACTCTATAATTTTGCACAATTAACGTCTGTACATTCTTAATGAGCGATTTCAGTGTCCTAACTTCCTCGCTACGTCTATCAGAGAACCGCCTGTTCAAGGTTTTTAGTCTTGACAGGAGTCTACTTTTTTGTTGGTGTAGTGCGTCAATTGTCGCATTGCGGTACAAATTTGCGTTGTTAGTTCGTGTATACCGTGGTATCGTACTGTCCATAGTTCGTTTGATTGTCTCGTCCAATTGAATTAGATACATGTCAATCTCTTCGTTTGACAAGTTTCTATTGGACGGAATGTGGAGCGCATTCGAAGAGAGTGCTCGAGTCATTTGTCGGGAGAAGCGTGGCCAACGCGCCCTACTGTAATTGTAGGTATGCGTTTGAACAAACTCTCCTAATTCCGCAATGTCGTTGGGGATCTTGAATTCGGCACTAAGTCCGCAATGGTCACTGAGATACACGAATGTGTTCAAACAGTTTACAGTTTGTGAGTCTATGTCAGTCAGCTGCAGCCTTGCGTCAAACAGCAGGAGATCCAAGAACGACCCGCTTCTGGGGAAGGACGAGATCTCTGTTGCTTTCAGATCGAGTCTATACTCGACACTGTGCAAGCAAAACCAGCTATAAAGCAGGTCTCCTCTGTTGTTGGAATCTGTGTTCCCCCAATATCCATGACGGGCATTTAAGTCCCCGGCCAAAATAAAATAGTTCTCTTCCGAGTCCAGACTTAGACACCGAAAGAGTTCATCGAGCTCTGATATAGTAGTTCTGGAACTGAAGGAGCCGGAGGAGTAGACCGACACCTCAAATAGCTTCCTCCCGCTACGGAGAGAAATGCACACGATGCAGGCCTCCAACACCTGAAACCGTCGCACCTCACTACTGTATACTACTTTGTGTTTAATATTATTCTTTATGAAGATTGCAACGCCGCCTCCACCATTGGAGTTGGGCCGGTCTCTTCTAATAATATTATATTTACTGTGCTCCAATATGCCTCTCTGGGCTAGCTTGGTTTCGCTAATCAGACATAGCTCTGGGCTTTGATCGTCCAACAATCGATATAGCTCATTTTTTCGTGGGACCCCTATCAATGAATTCGCATTCACTGCAAGGATCTTAAAAGTGCTCTCCGTCTGCGCAGCCATTAGGACTGGTGACGTGCTGGGTTCTGCAGGAGCGCCAGAATTTTGGCAACCTGCTGTTCTAACGAGTCCATACGCCTTTCAATGGAGGCTTTCCAATCAGGCGTTGGACCGTGTGCTCTTGGCACTGAGGTTTGCGGCGCTACCTTTGGTAGTTGCTGCTTTTCCGTCCTCTCCATGACGGACGCCATTTGGGCGTAAGTCACTCCAGGAGTGACGGGTATGGCTGCCCCGAGTGGATTTTTCACTGGGGGCTGCTTCTGCAGAACCGCTTTTGCTTTCCGCTCTTGGAACTTAGGGCAGCCCCGATAGCTAGCGGTGTGCCCCGCGTTCCCGCAGAGTACGCACTTAAGCTGACTTTTGTCAGTTGAACCCTCTTTCCCCAGCGGGCAATCCTCCGATATGTGGTTTTCACTGCACTTGACGCATCGAGGCTGCATTTGGCAGTTCGACGCAGCGTGCCCGAACCTTTGGCAGCGAACGCATTGAATAATGCCATCGCGCCGTCTTATGCTTTCCCAAACGCAATGAAGGTAGTCTAAGAACTCAATTTTCTTTAACTCGTCGACTTTGCTTGTGGGTGACAGCTGTACTACATACATGGGTAATTTCCGCCCCTCTCTCCTTGCCTTAGCTGTGGTGAAGGGCTTGACCCCGACGATCTCGACACCGTCGCACACTTGCTCTTTGAGCATTTGGAAGACCCTCTCCGCTTCAATCAGCGTGGGGATCTTTAAAAGAATTGTCTTACATTTCTCATTTTTAGGAGTGTATGAGAAGAACTCCAGTGTCGAAATCTTAAGGCACCCTATGACTTTGTTGTATTGGTCCACCGTCTTGCAGTGCACCAAATACTTCTCAAAACCTTTATTTTTTTTAATAATGAAATTGCCACTCCGTTGGCCTCCTTACATACCTTGGCAGTTTGCTCTACGTGCGGATTGTACAGATTAATGGGCGGCACCTTCTCCCTTTTTTGTGGCCGCTGCTGTTGCTGATTAACTGCTGGTTGTTGTTGTTGCTGCTGTTGGTCTGCTGTCCTCTGCTTCTGATGCTGCTTTTGTTGTGTTGCTGGAGGTTGCTGCTGTTGCGCTGGTATGTGTTGCTGAGTAGCTGAATGCTGCGATGCTGCTTTTTTCTTTGTTGCCAGCACATGTTGTTGCCGTGCTGCTGGCTGATGTTGCGCTGCTGTCAGCTGTTGTCGCTGATCAGCTCTCAGATTTTGCTTCTTCTGTTGGACTTGCTGTTCCTTCTCCCGCCTGGCGAGCGTATTGGCTCCTAGCACTCGTATTTCAGCGAGGAGGCGCTGCTTTTTCTCCTCTATATCCCGTACTTCGCTTTCCTTAGCGCGAAGTACTCTCTCTACTTCATCTTCCGTGTCCGAGGCTAATGTTTCGAAACTGTTGCTGCTGACAGCGAACAGTCCCTCCCCTCCATCGGACACGTAGTGCACATTCTCCTCTTCCTCCGTCTCGACTGCTGCAGTTTCGGCAGTCTCCGCGGCTTCACTCAGCCCTTCCTCATCAAATGCCTTGGTATCGCGGCGTTTGGCACTTTTTGGAGAAGATTTCTTTCTCCTCCTTTTCACTGTGCCTTCTATGGGCACCGTTGACTCGTGGCCTGATTCTGGCCCCGGTTGCTGTTCTCCTTTGTCCGCTTCTAAGAGCGCGGACCGCTCGTCGGATTCCATCGTCTCGCACTCACTGTCTTACCAATATTACTTTTGGTTTCCACGAAAAAAAAGTTTTCTATCTGTCTGTCCCCTGGGGGAATTGAACCTGGCACCTGTGGAGCCAAGAGCGTTGACTCTACCATTTCGACCAATTACTTGTTAAAACTGAACGCGGCACATGCACTAGTTAACCACTGCTCTTATGTTTTTCTTTCTTTCTGTGAAGCCGAAACACTCGCGAACTATCACCGCACTCGTCAAAGGTCTGTGAACGACTGAGAGGGTGACCACACATGTTAGTTTGCCATGTTTCAGCAGCTGTCTGCGTAAGCACTGTTTTCCATTCTTAAATATATCCAGCTTATATTTTTATGATGCACGACTTCATTTCGGTGCATCCTGGCGTTGCGGGTATGTGTGTCGACCCCATCCTCGACGTCGTAGCTTCGATTCCAGCTCTGAGCGACAAAAAATAATTTTCACGACCCCACTTCTTTCGAGTCAATGAAAATGCTCAAAAAGTATTTCCAGTCTAGAAAAAGCTTCTCAAACCTGGCTTTTCGGAGTCGACATCAAACTGTAGGCCCTTCCACTCGTGAGTGAAGAATAGGACGCACAACACGAGTGGTTGCTGAGAAGCTAGGGCCTGGCCCTCTATGGGCTGTAGCACCACCAATATTATTATTATTACGACATCATTTCATACTTGCTGAACGTGCAGAAAATATAAGAGGTAGAGGTATAGAAGTTTGGTAGCTGTGGACAGAAACTAGAAGGAAACAAAGATTATTAAATGGAAGAACCCAGACATGCACGACAGCACGAGTCACATAAGAACCTTGAGAACATCACTTTTAATTGAGCAACTGACAGAAAGTCATAGAACTACACACGTCACCAAAATAACGTGCGCACATTATTCTGGTTTTCAAGTTCCCCCGCAGATACATGCCGTATTCGGGTAAAATCCACTAAGTGCCCACTAATTTGGAAATTAAATGTCTCATTGGTGTAATGTCAATTACTTAGCCGTGTGCCGATGTCTCGCCTCTTTCACACACACACGTCCTCCGCCAGTCTAGTGCCGTGTGCATAACCGTAATGTACCGCCCCACTGTGAAAAGGTACAATTTGCTAAGGCAGTTACGAATACTGTTCAATATCCTCAACTTTTGGGGCCTCACTGGCATCGCATTCAACCAGTCTAATCAGAGTTTCGTGCGACCCAAGTGCAGGCAAAAAGTCACTCATTGCGTTTACAAATGCATTCAATACTTCAGTGGGTTCTTAATTGCCAAAATCTTCCTTCCTCGCCTCTGGAGGTACACAGCAACGTCAACTTTTAAAAGTCCTAAAAGTGTCGAGGCTCAAGAGGAAACCATTTCGTTGCTTAGCTACTACATTCACACGACGTCCGCGTTCATCTACGCGTCGTACTACTTTCACATCCAAGGCACCCTCGAACATCTGCTCAACAAGGCCTTGTGGATCTTCCGGAAAATCAAGGCACGCACCGGACCGGGGTTGTTCTTGAGCTCGAGAATGGCCAATACTCTCCTCTTTAAGGGCGTCATTCTGATATTCGCATTGAGATTTGGGTTCCTGTTCATGGTGATAACCATACTCGTGCAGAGGTTCCTAAACGTCATTTTCGAATTGTTCCCGGTCCTCAGTGCATTGATGATCCTCAGCTACATCTACATTCAGCTGACGCTGCTGTGCTTCTACGAGAAAATGATTGGAAACCTGCGGACCTTCGGTAGTGCTATGGGGCGGCCTGAATTGGTGAAGCGTTTGCAGGAGTTCATGTTGATCTCTCGACAAATTCACATTTTGAAGCAGAGACTCAATGGCTTTGCCCAATCTGTGTTCATATCGACGTACATCGGTCTATTCCACGACATCCAATTCATCTATCTGACGCTTAAGGTGGTCTTCTATTCCAAATACTTTCTGGATTACAAGGACGGTTGGTTTCATCTGAACTTTCATCACTTTCCCGCTTGCCTCTCGTTCACCTTTGATATGTACATCATTGGTCTCTTATCCGATTTGCTGGAGGAAGCGAATGATGAGTTCCAGGAAATGATTGTGAAACTATCCGAGCGAACGCCATCACTTCACAGAGAGGTAAGTTGTGAGCTGGACTATGTGTGGTTTTAAGGCGAATTTTGTTTCAGGTGGAAGTCATGCTGATGCAAGATAATGTCTGTGACTTGCGGTTGCGGGCGTGTGGACGAGTTAAGGTCAACAACCAGTTCTCGTTTGACTTCATGATGAATACTGTCTTAGTCTTTGTGATAACCTTTCTGCAGTTCTTCGCCGCGGAGCAGATCTACACGAAGCACTTCGAAAAGGTGACCATTAAGAAGGAGTACATAGGGAATTTGTGATACCTGCAAAATAAAGTGTGTTTATTGTATTCTGCTCATTATTCATCAGGATCATTAGTATCGAAAAGTGTTTTAGGTTATCTCGGCTATTGCTCTGACAAAAGCGAGAAAAGTATTTGCTGCGGCAAGAAGGTTGTTTTTAAGCAGCCAACTTGATACCAGGATACTACACGGCCCTCATACGACCAATTATGGTATGTGGTTGTCCACTGTGGTTCGATGTGAGTCCTTGCCAAATGGAAAAGATGAGGTTGTTCGAGAGACAATGTTTTCGATCATGTCTCCGTCTGTATCGTACACCCGAATCTGAGCTCAGGAATTACTATCGACAATGAGGCAACTTGAATAAAATGAATAAAATTCAATCATCATCATCATCATCAATCTCCAGAGTTCAGACCATGGACGGGATACAGCACACGATTGAAGGAATCTCATGCAAAATGCAGTCTCGACATTTTTCCAGTCTGGATTGACTAGTCTGATTTCAGCAGAAATGCTCAGGTTCACACAACAGAGCCTACAGAGCCTACAGAGCCTACAATAACATCAACAACTTTGAACTTTTTCTCGATGAATCCCTTAAACCCACTTTTACAGTGAATGTTTAGATTGTAGTTCAGAGTTTAAGTTTTTGATTGAACTCGTCCGGTTTCACAGTCAATTCTGAAATTCAGTTCAGTATACCCACTACTCTGAATGGTGGTCGATTGTTTACGGCAGATGGCGCTTTAGGTTGGTTTGTGTCCACGTCACAATATTTGGTAATATAATAATAAGGAGAACATAGGTGGAGCTACAACCCGTAGAGGGTCATATAATTTTTGAGAATTGCCTGTGACGCGAAAGAGGTAGGGCCGCGAAAATTTATTTTTGCCGCAGGGAGCAGGAATTGAACCTACGACGTCGAGGTGGGGGTCGACGCACATAGCCTCATCGCCACGGGCCACCATTGTGGAAAAATATTTGGATCCTTTAAATTAATCGTCTATATGGAATATTTTTTCAATTATCCGAGGTACGCTTGTATGCAAAACTCGGCTAGTTCAAATAAACATTCCGTTTTTTTTTTCATTTTATTTCATTCGACTGCACATAGTTAAATAAGAGTAGTAATGAGTGAAATCAGTAGGTAAAGAAGCAAACAACGATCTCCACGCTCACTATGACAAGTCTAACGCATCATATGAAGAAAAACAGCAGCACAGCCATGACACTCAATACACTCCGATTATGGTCCGAACTCAACATTGACCACTCAACCACTCGCAAAGAATTCAACTTCCTTCCTAGCGACACTGACCGCCATATACCCCACGTTATCCTCGAGAAGAAATTCTCTATCAGCATTCCTTCCAGATCGGACTGGATGTCTAAAAGGCCAGCGTTGGAAAATCCTCTGCGTATTTTTACAGATGGATCGAAGACAAACGAAAGGGAAGCTCCCTGATCACTGTAGCGCTTTTCAGGCAGAAACCATAGCGATTAAAGAGGCGTAGTAATGGCTCAAAAACAACGTGATATCAACAAGGGATATCGCCATCTGTTCCGATAGTCAGGCCGCTATAAAATCCCTGGACAATGTCATGTCTTACTCAAAGACATTCCTTATTTGCAGGCTGTCTCTTAACGAGATCTGCTCTTGTAGTGCTCTTGCCAGTCGTAGGTTCCTGCACCTAGCAGCCTACTACTTCAGCGGCCGTAACGAGCTAAACAGTGCCACCATTGGCCAGCTAAATCGCTTCATTAGAAGCACCAACTGGTTCCGACGTTAGGAGAAGTCAATCCGCGTGGTATCACAATGGGCCTACGCTGGCCTAAGTGTGACTGCCCTTTAGCAGTCATCCACTATAACCTAACCTATCCTAACCTAACCTATGAAGCCAAAAAAGTAGAAAATCCAGCAGCAAGGCGGCACGCTTCAGCTTCGATCTTCAACTAAGCTTGCCAATACCTATTTATGAAAGCTATTTAAAAAAGCTAACTGCGGATATTTTGTCTATTTGTACATGTTTGCAAGACGGAACTTAAAAAAACCAGGTCAGCATTATCCTCTGCATCACTTTTCCGATTACAGTCGCCGCGTTGACCGCTGTGTTTTGACGAATTAGCGAGTTACATAAAAGAGGATTGCAGCTTCATGTTCCACAGAAAGCCCAACAAATTACATATATAAATCTTAATTTTAATTTTTAAATACTTTCCGAATCTCCTCACACTTCTTCAAAGTTCTTAAACTTCTCAAATTTTTCAATTAAAACTGACGAGATTTGAAAATTTGTAAATGGAATAGAAATCGAAATTAATTTCATTCCAGCCATTTGTCCTGTTGCCTAATTCCTTTTTGATTTATTGCACGTACCGTACCGTGTGCCACTCAAAATAAATCAAGAGCAATACCGACTGTGAAACAATTTAAAGGAGTGCTACCGCAAACAAAATCGAATGTACGACAGTAACAAGGTCTTGCCGATACCGACGAGATAGAGTCAATCCCACCCAAATTACATTGGCTACCAAGTGAAGTCAACAACAAAAGGATGGCTTACATCAACATGTGTGCCAAGGTTTATTTTTTTTTCTTGTCTTTTTTTGTAGGTCTGTGGTGTTGGTATAAATCGAGTTTGTGTGGATTCGTTCGGGAGCACAAATGTAAACACGTGCCTGTACGTACGTTTGCACGAACGGTTGTCAAAGGCAAAGTGAAGGGACTACGTAAACCCTTATCATTTTCAAAAGAAAAATGAGAGAAAGGAGTGTGTACCTTGCCTTGGAGTACTGTTTGATTTCTAATTCACCACAAACACAGATTTAATTAATGGGTGGGTGGATAACTTGAAGTTGTTTGTATTCCTTTGCAAAGTGAAGCGATGGTTGCCTTTCTAATTACCATGAGATGTGAAGTGGCATTAATTATTTTTCGCTGATAAATATCGCGAACGGGTCAATGTACGCGTGTGAATTGGAGACAATCCATGGGAAGAATGTTGGGGTTGATAAGTGCGTGCGTCTCTCTATTGTGTGCAGTGTTTTTTTTTTCTGTAGGAGAGGAACCTAAGCGAGGACGAATGAGGAAGACATGCGACACGAGGAATAGATTATGTATATCAATTTATATACACCATCGCAATGAACTGAAAAAATAAATTATAATTCAAGCGAATTGACAGCAATTCATTCCATTTCTCTTCCATGGAAGATGTGTTTCACTGCTATTTCTTCGAAAAACAATCTTTTGTTCTTGATAATTCTTTATTCATTGATTCAAACACATTCCAAATTGAATATGCTACCTGCGGGGCTGGGGATCATCTGCAGGTGATTGCGTCAATAATTTGAATCATGGTTGGGAGGTATGAACATTCCATTACAAAGCCAGTTTTAAAGAAAAACAAGCGAGTTAATTGTGTTGGGATAATATTATTTTTGCTATTTAAAGGAAATATCTGTCCACGTAAATATAATTCGAAATGTTGTGGTTAGGAAAAAGAAACTCTAACATTTTATGGTGGTGCGCACTTAAAAAGATTTTAAAGAGCCAGACTTAAGTCCCTATAATGAATACATGCATATTTAGTATTTTTAGTGTCAATTGTAGCTCTCCATCTCCTGCTGCGACAAAAGTCCAAATGACTGAGTACTTACTGAAGTTGTACAAAGCAACCAAAGCGCACTTTCAGCTAAGTATACGTTGTAAGTGCAAGGTTCGTACGTCCTTTTTAGCTGTTATGAAACGCAGAAATGTGAAATTGTAATCACACAACCATTTTACAGAATTAAGCTGCAAATTTTTGCAACATTGGATTAATTTTTGCGTATAACTGCTACAGCAAATAAGGACCAAATGTTTTGAATGTACTTAAAAATCCAATAAACCCCCGATAAAATTGATAGCTTTTTTGGGATTTCTTATACCGGAGTGCTGTCCATATTGCTTACTTGGATTGTGTCAAGCGCTTTTCCTTAATCGAACAGTAGGCGTATTTTTTTTGACTAATCAGTACTCAGCTTAGTAATGATTCTCAATAAAACGCTTTTTTGCTGAGTTAAATTTTTCTTCTGGCACGCGCGCTTACTTCCATTGCATTAAATATAATGTCAAAATCTAAAATAAGTGAAATTTGATTCTCAAAAACAAAGAAAGTATGTTATTGAGTAAATAATATGAACGATTTGATATGTTATATATTTGTACAAGTAACATCAACCAGTTAATAGAAAAAATCACTTACCAGTGCTATGAGGAACTAGCAACTGACTAAAAGCGCAGCGTGAAGAGTTCAATGACTTTGTTTACTGAGGCTGTGATCGCGCGGGTGACAACCGTAAGACTGCCTCCGGCTCATCTGTGACGCCAGTTTTTATACCCGCGCGTATCTAACGTTACACAAGTATCAAATAATCGAGTGATACCAATCCTTAGTAAACAAATAGTTTCTTCTGTCAGTGATGACAGTGAAATTTCACTAAGGAGTTTTAACTCACTGAGTTGTTTTGTTGTTGTTTTCCGTGTGAAATCTTGCTAAGCTGAGTACTGACCAATAAGAAAAACATGTCGAGTTAGGCGGCGAGCTTTATTCCACACTTTGTTCCACTACTCAGCCCCATTTGGAGATTCGCTTTGCTTATAAAGTGAGTACAATTCGTATACATTGCATTTTGAGATTCGAAAGTTCACTATTTCATTCAAAAGATTATTTCCAAGAGGATACTGACATTCTAATCATACGAAACAAACGTCACTTTTTTTACGCTCATTTTATCCTTGCGACTAGATAAATAAAACATGTAAGATCAGATATTTTGTCGAATATGTTGACTCTTTTGATATAAATAGTTTCCTATTAAATTCCAATTGGAACAACCAGGAGCAAGAAAAATTGCTGATCATATTAATGGATGAATATCTTGGGTAGATACCTGCTGATTGTATTTGGCGAAATGCCGTGCAGAAGCTTAACATCTGTGGCCCCCCTTCTAAAGACTGTGCAGCATGGAAATGAGATATAAGATGTATGTAAGTTATTTTCGAACACACTGCAAAATAACACCTTAGACTCACATCTAGGTCACCTTGCATTGGGTCATTCCACGCTGCAACTTGCACTCGCATCTAGGTCACCCGAGCTGAGTTAGTGTCTGGAACGTCGAAGCGGCGATCACTGCTCCATGGTTACAAATGGAGAGTTAGCAATTAAGAGCAATAAATAGACTTAAGGAATCGATTGTATTTTAGTTCTAGTTTTGGTGTTGAGGAAATAAAGTTGAGGCAATAAGCCTTCAAAAGTATTTTTTAAATAAAAATAACTTTATTTTCTAGAAATTGTGTGTACATACAATGTGTACATACACTTGTCAAATACAATGGACATCTGAGCCGTTCGAAACCTGCACTGGATTTCGGCAAGTAGATGCGCTGTCGTGTGTTTTCTTCAATTTGGTACAGGAGAAGAAAGTGCGACAAAAGTCAACACGGAAGGCACTACAAGTCAGTCCAGCTGTTGGGACATGCGGATGACATCGACATCGTCGCGCGTTCGCAACGTGGTGAGCGTGGTTAGTCTTAACGTCAATGAGGAAAAAACAGAATACATATATGGTGTCGACAAAGAAACGTTCTGTCACACACCACCTAGGACAGAATATCTCAATATTCAGTAACAACTTTGAGGTAGTAAAGGAGTTCGGCTACCCAGATGAGATAAGCCTTCGAAAGAAAAATTCTACGTCGGATAGTTGGTCCCGACTGCGATGATGGTGAATGCAGGAGAAGACACAAAAGCGAAGTCTACGAGCTGTACCAGGATGTGGATGGATTGCGGAAGGTGAACATCTGTCGACTACTCTTGCCCACATTGAGCCCATGAACACCAATACTCCAGCTAAGAGGGTCTTCGAATCCCAGCCTTCTGGTTCGAGGAGGACCGCATATGTTGCATATATATGTGTTGTATGGACGGGTAGTTACCTTGGCACGACGTAAATTTGCTGGTAATTTCGTTGATAGCCCATAATCTAACATATCTTAGCACGATTTGCTTACACCAACTATTTTTTTCTAAAATTTCATATTTAGAAGCAGATAGTTGCAATAGGGGAGTTTTGAAGTATATGGACATCATCCGCAGCAGGTACACACAGTAGTGCCTACCTACCTCAACCGAAAAAAAGATAACATCTTCTAATATGCAAAATCATTCTCAAACTACGTACAATTGAATAAGCTCTTGCTTGCAGGCAGGCGAACGGAACATAAAGAATTCGAAGTTTCGGAAAAAAAAATCAATTATTTTCTCTGCAAACGGCCAAAGGACCAGAAGAGCCGATTTCCAGTCTAATTTGATGCCGAAGATAAAAGCCTATTCCATCACGGGGCAGATCTGCTACTCATTCATCACACCGTCAACTCAGGTCGCCTAGATTCTGCCTCGCAATCGGACAGAAAATATTGGTTTTGAAAACAATTTTAATTGGATTTTTGGTTGTTTCAAAGTCGCTGTAGATACCGTTGCGGATTGTAATGGAACCAAAAACTGATACATATCAAATCATTCTCTGCCATTTTTTAGTGGGTTCCCCCTGATGTTTACAATGGTCTGTAAATACTGAACTTTTGTTTCTTTATTCAGTGAGTAGAGGAACTTTGATAAGAAATTTCCTTTTCCGCCGTTGTTGTTGATATGCAGACTAATACAGGTTTCATCTAATGTAATGGACGAGTGTCGACTTTAAAGTACTACGCCTCAATCCATTGATATGATTGAGAGGCCCAGACTCATCATATTCCTTCTATGTAATAAGGCTTGATTAGCCAGACGAGTAAATACTGAAGTTTAACACATTTTCACTATTTGACAGTGCATCAAGAGCCAACGCCAGTCCAATGCAATGCCAATTAATTTCTGCCGAAGGGACAGGAAGTAATTGATTTGCATTGCACTTCTTATCTATACGACGAATGCGGCAGATTATATTTTTGCGCTATTAGGAAATATTTATGGCACTCAAAATGGGTGAGAACATAAATCGAACTATGTGCCGAGAGGAGAGAGATATCTCTAATTCCAACCAGAGGAAATTGTGTAAGTTGAATAAGGATCTACCAGCAAGTCAGTAGGTTCCTCCTCTGAGTTGTTGCTCCCACTACGACAGTGTGTGTGTTGTGCCTAATTTTGAGGCATGATGCCCTTCCGGCCAGTGTACAAATCTAGTAATGTCATGTGAATCGACGAATTAGATCGATCTGCTATTAGCCATTTAAATTTTTATTGCTTGTATTTACTTGTGCCCCCTCCTGTGCACTGAAGCGGGAGATTACTCCCTATTTAGTTTATAAGCCTTAGAGTTCCCGGGATGTCACACACAAGAAGCATTTTGATTCTTTTTATGACACTAGCCCAGCCCGGCATTCATCTGCAAGGTAAGAGTGTGTAGTGAAGGCGCAAATAGCTTTGGTGGCTGTTTGCCTATCAAGGCATATGGCAACCTTTTGCTTCATGGATTGTGAAGCTTGAAAATGTAATTCTTAGAACACAACCGCACCGACGCCGTGCCGTCACTCATCAAGAAACCTTCAGTGTAGATTGCCCAGTTGAAATTACTGCTACTACACTAGCGTGTAAAAGCTGATACGTATTTTCTCAATAAGTGGTCAACGATTATTCCGTCATTATTTTGGTAGTACGCAACAGATTCATTGAGCTGTCGCCTGATCTCCGTTACTTGTTGTAGTTAAGACAAAATAAAGAATGTGATGAAGCGGACTTCAGCCGCTTTTGAGATTACACCGTACATGCAACGTTCGAAGTCATCTTAGATTTGATCATCCCTTCTATCACTGAGAGAACAACAGCTTTGATAGGTGTAGGCTCAGGGTCACCTCGGCCCGTTTGCCACTTTTTCTTCAACACTAGAAATAAATAATGTCAAGGGTAATTTGAGCCCATACAATAAGAATTTACATATTGGTCTGGTAAATCATTTAAATGTGCTAATCAATCAATCAAGAAATTGAAAATATGAGCATATTTTTTTTCATTAAGAAGTTCTTTAAACCTTGACAAATAATAGCCGTAATTTGTTCAAAATCTTATAAATAGTGAAGTGGGATCTTGCGCATAAAACATGTCAAGTGAATTACATTTCAAGCATATATTCAAATATAATTTTCAAGCAGACGTCTGCTCGATTTTTCAAATTCAAACTTGCGAAGTATGAACACGCTGCTGTGAATCTTCCTTAAGTTATACTACATTTGACTATTTATAGCGATGAAAAAGCACGGCTAATTCCGTTTGACTGCTTGATATATCTTATTTAATTAATTTTTTCATCATGAACGATTTTTTGCAAATATCGCACATCGCAACATAACTAATGGGTGATTTTTTTGCTATTATCTTTTTAGCAACACTGGTTTTAACAGCTGACTCACGTTTCATGTCTTGTTTCACTGTCAAACATCTTCAGTTTGGTCTATAATTTAACCATTAATTGTCTTACAAACGAACAACGCTTGCATATTATTGAATTTTTATTATCAAAATACGTGCTCTGTTAAGAAAGTTCATAGCGCGCTTCTTCCATTTTATGACGGAGCTCATCTTTGGCTCAATGGGTATCACATAAGCAGAATTGTCGATTTTGGAGTGAATTTCAGCCAGAAGCATTGCAAGAGCAACCAATGTATCCAGAAAAAGTCACAGTTTGGTGCGGTTTCTGGTCTGGTGGCATCATTGGACCGTACTTCTTCAAAGATGCATGACATGTGGTTTCAACACACAACGGTGCCACATGCCACACAGCACGCGCAACAATGGACTTATTGCGAGGCGAGTTCAGTGAATATTTTATTTCACGGGACCGGTCAATTGGCCGCCTAGATCGTGCGATTCAACGCCTTTGGACTATTTTTTGTGCGGCTATGTCAAAGCTCATGTATATACAGACAAGCCCGCTTCAATTGACGCATTGGAAGAAAACATTGAAGCATTTATTCGTGAGATACCGGCCGAATTTTGGAAAGAGTATGCCAAAATTGGACGAAGCGGATGGACCATTTGAGGCGCAGTCAAGGTCAACATTTGCATGAAATAATCTTCAAACATTAAATTATGTGGACGGTACTATCGACTCAAATAAAGATTTCATGATTTTTTCTGAATTTTATGTGTTTTTTTTTTTTTGAAAAATGTTCCTACAGTTTTTAAAAAATCACCCTTTATATAAGACTAATACAGTCTACAGAAATGAAGCACTCATTTTGGGAAAACAAAATTCTTTAAGGATGCCGTATAATAATAATAATATGGGTGGCGCTAAGCCCTGTGGAGAGCTAGGGCCTAGCTTCTCACCAACCACTCGTGTTATGTGTGCTATTGTTCCCTCACGAGTCGAAGGCACTACAGCATTATGCCGAATCCGAACGGCTCTTTGAGCATTGTCAGGGGCTCGAAAGAGGTGAGTCTGTGATAATTATTTTTGTCGCACAGATTAGGAATCGAACCTACGATGTCGGTTGGGTTGGGGTCGGCGCACATACCCACAACGCCACTGGCCACCACAATGCATTACAAACTTTGTTTAATGATGCCTTACCATATAATATTGAAGCGTTTAAATAAATTTACAAATAAATCAATTTTCTATATAGATCCAAGCAATAAATCCTTTGAGGTGTTCGCTTCTATCTTTTGCCTACATGTACACATGCATTTCTCAACACTCAGGATTATCCATGAACGATTATAAGAAGAGTGCATATAGATTGTGTTGGAATCTGGGCATAAAATGCAGAAAAGCAAACAGGAGTCTCATCTAAGTGTTGTATAGATGTACGTTTGACAGTATTTAGAGCTGGAAATTAATGCCACACACCCAGTGAGTCGTTTGATTTTAACCGGATAGAACGATTTCGAAGTCCTTGTTCATTTCAATTCTCCTTTCTTCGTTTGGTTTTTTGTCTTTCAGTTGTTCCAAAGAGAGTCTATGCAATGCCGGGGATAGTTTCTCTTCCTCTGACCAATAACCATCAATTGTTATTGAAAGAGAAATCTTATTTCTGGCTGCTCTAAGTGAACTTCACTATGTGCATGCGTATGCATATGGGATCCGGAGCCAGTTGGATGGAATAGATGTGGAAGGACTAGTATAATCCCACGTGTACTTGAATGTCAGATCGGATTAAATTGACTGCTTACTTAAAAATCCAATTCGAACTGTGTATCCCTTGCACTCACGCCATTTGCGCTGTGATGCAATATTCATTTTCGAACGCAGATGGCGATGCACTATCGGAGAGCATGGCTATAAACCAGAACAATAAGATGATTGGCGATGAAATAATGATGAATTCATCGCCCCGTACGCAATCCTATCTTCAGGTGTGATTACCGAAAGGTGGATACGAAATCCCATTAAACACTGTCAATAACAGCTGTTGTGTTGGAATTGCAAGTGGAGGACGGACGAAATCCTAAAACGGTGAGTGTGCGTTCTATTATTCAGTTTTAGCAGTGCGTTGGAGGTTTGCTAATGTAGACTGCCGTTCACATGCTTGTGGCATAGGGCAGACAAGTAAGGAAGGGTTGATCCCTTCAAATGTACTAAAATGTCACGCAGGATACGAAATGACAATACAATAACCCTCAGTATAGAATTTATTGTTTATTGTTTAAGTCTTTTGGTTTTTAATCGATGCAATCGACCATCTTTTTATGGATCGACTGAGGTTACATGGAAAAGGCTAATTTAGTGTGTAGCCCTACATACTGGACTCTCAAGCAGAAGTTGTTTGAAAGAACTAAACTTAAGGGAGTATTGTAAGATATCCCCTGAAGTCAATAGGATGAAAAGTCGGCTAAGAGATCTCTTTACAGAAGCTCACACCAAGATTTTACCATTTTTTGCTGAACCATATCATACCCTGTATATGCAACTTTTTGGTGTGTATATTGATGCAATAAATTCTATTAATAATATTCTGTGTAGAAGTGTTGCATGGCTTATTTAATAGCTTCTCCATGATAGTAGTAATCAGAAAGAAATATATGTGTTAAATATTGACCAATGCACTCAATTCCATGTGCCATATATGCAAGTTTTCGATGTATGGCAGTTGACAAACTTTTTTCAACTGCTGATCCAAGGCTTAGCAGAAATTTGATTTTAGCCTGGCACTATGCGATGAGCATCTTTTAGAAAGAGTACAATTTTCCTCGGATCAATAAATTAATATGCAAAACATTCAAACCTTGCTAAGCCGTCAACCTTGACACGTTCGAGAAGAATGCCATACAGAGAATATGAGGTCCTGTATGTGTGATGTGTTTTATGAACATTTCGGAAGATCGTGCCTCTGGTTTTCAAATAACGACCAAAATAAAGTCTGGTAGACTTCGAGGTCCACAAGAAAGAAACGGATTAGTCTATCCAACTTCGCGTATAATATCATGTCTGCCGTTTTGTGCGAACGCCTTAAAGCACTTGTTAGTAATAAAGCCGGGAATATCCACCATCGATTAAGTCTTCACACTACGGCAGATCCTGGAAAAGTCACATGAGAAGCAGATCGACACCCATCACCTATTCGTCGACTTAAAGGCCACATATGACAGCATGCATTGAGACGAGCTTGCTCGAATGTGATTTTTTCACCACGTAGTGAGAAGGTCATTCCAACACATGAAGCACGACCTTACAGAATTCTGTACAGTTGCTAGCTTATGCGGACGAAATTGGGTTTGGTCGAACACAGCGAGTCGTCAATAACGCTTTTGATGGTATTGACGGATGCGGCTAATATGGGTCTAGCGGTAAACCAGGGCAAAACAAAGTACATGCTGTCATCACGAAAGGACGCACCACAGCGACGTCTCGGACAAAGCGTCATAATGAGAAGCAGAAACTTATAGGTAGTCAAGGACTTGGTCTACTTCGGCCCTGCAGTAAACAGGGACAACAACACCAGTATTTATATCAAGCGCAGAATTACTCTGACCATTCGTTGGTCATCACTGTTCTGCTCTATGACGCAGGATAACGAATTATAGGGGCCATACAGCGGCATGTGCCTTGCAAAACGTCTTCAGATACAATGCCTCAGATGGCTAGGTTACGAAGAGTTCTCGATTCCGAGTCATTGGGACAACGAAATATAGGACGTCCCCCAACGCCCGCAAGTGGAGAAGGACCTCAACAAACTTGGTGTGCTCAACTGGAGGCAGGTGGCGAAAGATCGTGCTGGCTGGAAAGGCATGCTGGTTGAGGCCCAGATCCACACCGGACTCTAGCGCGAAGCAAAGAAGAAGCAGACTCCGAGGCGGCTGTGCACCTATATCGTTTGAGCGATGATGAAATCGGAAGTTCGGAAGTTTTCAGAAAGTTCTTTGCGGTACAATTCAATGTGTACCTTCCGTGCTTCTTCACACCCAGGTCGAGGTAGTATCGCTGATAGCGATTATGATGATAAATCAACCCGACGGTAAGTTTTTTTAAAAATTCGAAGATTTGGTCAATGTTAATTGGAATCATGCAAATTATCACTTCAGAATCCATTCCCAAACTCTCTCCTCAAGATTGGATATTAACGTTTGAAGTAAGCGATGAAAATGTAATGAAATGCCAATAATGTCGCGTTCCCAATGTGTTAAGGTAGAAGCTTTAACAGCGACTGAAGAATAAGTGTAATGTGCCGGTGTAAAGTTGATGAAATCCAAGCTAAACGCATACTGTTGCGATAATACTGTTCTGTCCTGTCAGTGCTGCTCGAAGAATACTCGAAGACAAACAATAATAATATGTGTGGCGCTACAGCCCGTAGAGGGCCACGGCCTAGCTTCTCAGAAACCACTCGTGTTGTGCGTGCTATTGTTCTCTTACGAGTAGATGGGACCTACAGTTTTATGGCGACTGTGAACGGCCGAGCTTGAGAAGCATTTTCTAGACAGGAAATACTCTTTGAGCATTGTCAGTGGCTCGAAAGAGGTTAGCCCGTGATAATTGCTTTTACCCCACAAAGTTGGAATCTACGACGTCGAGGTTGAGTTCAACGCAGATACCCACAACGTCACGGGTCACCACACCACTCGAAGACTAAACAAAGAGAAAAACAATAGAACTGATGCTTGTACGCGGACCGGGACAACCCCAAATTTTTTAAAAGGGTCCAAATTAACTTTTAAGTCTAAAGCCTCACTACCGCTTTCGTTCTTTGGCAGACTCTTTCCTGTCTCGAGCAGAGATCGCTCTATTGAACCGGAGGATATCCTCGCGACTGCGATATCATATTGAAGTCGCCTATCCACCGTTCGGCGTACGACATGGAAGATTTGAGGACATCCGTGTGGATCCTCTATTAGGCCAATTGTGGCAAGATAGAGGAACGACTCAAGAGGAATAAAGCCGGAGCGGGCACTCTGGAGACTGTTGGAAGAAGTCATAGCTCGTTCAATATGCCTTCTGATCAGCTTAATAATAAAATTACCTATCCTGTTCAAGTTCGGCTCGTTGTACAGGACCTCATGGGGATAGTACTTCTTGTACTCAGACTACTTACTATAGCTAGTTGGGTCTGTATCTGTATGTGTTGCATGAAAATTACCTCAAGGCAGGTTCAATTAATGACAAAAATAAAGGATGGTAGACCCCGAGGCCACAAGAAAGGAGACCCCGTTCACTGCGCCAACTATAGAGGAATCATTCTTCTCAATGCCTAAAACCCATTTTTAATAACCTGATTGATCAGGTAGGTCAGTGCGATTTCAGGCCGAGGAAGTTCATCATAGAACATATTTTCACAATACGGCAGATTTTCGGGAAAAAAACCCAAGAGGTGCAGATCGATTGTGTTTGATGCCCATGATGGTGTCCATAAAAACGAGCTATAGATATCTAGTTTTGACATTTCTGGTAAGCTCGTCAGGTTGTGAAGGAATATTAGAGAGTCAAAGTTCTGTCAACTACTAACTTGGCAATGACGAGCAGAAGCGCGTAAATGAGCTTACTGCAGACCGGAATGCCAAAACATCAGTATAAGGACAAAACGATAAAAAAATTGTTTGACGAAGGTGGCTTAAGACCATCAATTGTGAGAGCATTAGTCGTTTTTTTTCCAACAGTCTACGGCGTTCTAGATACACTTATTTATGGTAGACATGAAGTGAATGTGTACCGCATCCACGATCATATGTAGCAATTCTAATCACATTTATTTTGCTCTCCTCGCTTCCTTGCTGATATTAGACGTACGAGTACTTTGTGTTTCCGTTATAATGCATGCCAATTACTAGTCGTGTTTCATATAAAACCAGCAACACTAAGGCTCAGAAGAAAGTGGTACATCGTACCCCGCACAACGCTAAGTTATTCAAACATTTTGCTGTGCAAAGGAGTCGTTAACCTCTTAATAAAAAGAGAATGTCTGTGAATATGAATTTATTTTACATCGCTGCCCATTTCTAAGCAACGCAAAAAAACCCAACGAAGAGCAAAGTATGAAAAAGCTCCACATCGTTGAAAAAATAAAGCAATCACTTTTATATTAAGCAATGCTCTCCAGCTCTCCGTCTACGTTGTACTTTGCGGGAGAAATTATTTGCCTCCTAATACAATACTGGAACGTACTCGTAATCTCACAGGGGATTTTTTTTCTGCCGAAAATTCTCTGTACTTGGGGTGGAATTTACTCTGGATTATCGGGAATTATGCCTAAACGGACGGGAGCGGCATGAAAAGGGAAAAGTGATAAATTTTATCACTTAATAAATTACTCACAGATTACTTGATTTTCTGGTTTATGAGTTTGCAAATGCACGAAATGCTTGCTACATATGGCACGGTGTTAATGGCCTCAGACATCTTATTCAATTGGTGGAAGTCGTAAGATTCAAAATATCGGGCAATAAATATTCCAGATAAGGAACGTGCTTATGTTGAACGTCATTATTAGTGGGTGATAAGACAAACGTACTGAGGGATTAAAAGGGTTAAAGGATTAGACAAGAATGTGACTTCAATCGAGTGTGGTCTTGGAAGAAACAGAGGAAGTGCTTTTCGATTTGAGAAACAAGGAAGACCGATTTTGAAGCTTACAGTTTTATATCTTCAAATCTATTAATTGCTATGGATTTTATGACTTTAATAAGAATTGTTAAAATTTGAATTAACATGTAGTTTCATTCTTATATCCTCATATGGAAATGATACACGATATCATTTACCTACAAACACGGCGGGGATCAGTTAGTGCAGGGCTCCGCCGAAGATAAACACCAACCGCATCCGATAGGCGAGCACCCGAATTCGTCGGATGCTAAAGGGTGATTTTTTAAAAGCTATAGGAAAGCTTAAAAAAAACACATAAAAGTCAGAAAAATGCATATAATATTTATTTGAATCGATAGTACGGTCCATAGAATTTGAGTTTGAAGATTATTTTATGCAATTGATGACCTTGACTGCGCCTCAAATGGTCCATTCGCCTAGTCCAATTTTGCCATACTCTTTCCAAAATTCGGCCGGTATCTCACGAATAAATGCTTCAATGCTGTCTTCCAATGCGTCAATTGAAGCCTGCTGGTCTGTATAGACATGAGCTTTAACATAGCCCCACAAAAATAGTCTAAAGGCGTTAAATCGCACGATCTAGGCGGCCAATCGACCTGTCCCGACCGTGAAATAAAATGTTCACCGAACTCGCCTCTCAATAAGTCCATTGTTTCGCGTGCTGTGTGGCATGCGGCACCGTCTTGTTGAAACGGTGCCACATGTTGAAAAAAAAAGTTGGATATCATCTCACGGTAGCGCTCACCATTCAGAGTTACGTTACGATTCGCATCATCATCAAGTACGGTCCAATGATGCGACCAGCCCATAAAACGCACCAAACTGTGACTTTTTCTGGATACATTGGTAGCTCTTGCAATGCTTCTGGCTGATATTCACTCCAAAATCGACAATTCTGCTTATTTACGTACCCATTGAGCCAAAAATGAGCTTCGTCGCTAAACACAATTTTTCGGTTAAAAAGTAATCTTCGACCAACTTTCCAAGGGCCGATTAACCAAAAATGTTACGTTGCGGTAGGTCGTTCGGCTTCAATTCTTGCCCAAGCTGTATTTTGAAAGGCATCACACCTAAGTACTTCCGCAATATTTTCCACGTTGTTGAGTAACAGAGGCCCAATTGCTGCGAACGGCGACGAATCGATAATTGATGGTCGTCGTTAACACTGGCCGATACAGCTGCGATATTTTCTTCAGTTCGCACTCTATGTAAGCATGTTGGTGGTAATCTACATATGTTAACAATCACTTCTGACTCGCACATAGTGTACCGAACCATAATGAATCATACCGACCACTGGGTGCTCTGATATCGAAGGCTAAAAGGCCATTTAATGGATTTGCTATCGGTAAGAATGTAGCTTCAAAATAAATCAAAATCGATTTCACATTACACACCATTAATTTAGCTATCTGATCGCCCTGTAATTCAAAATAAAGCTAACAACTCCCTAAATAGCGACCACAACACCGGCCGTGGAAATCGCTGCAGCTTCAGTGATGTTACGCGACTTCATACCGACTGTGGGCACAGGAAATTCTGTTAAAATTACTCAGTCCAAAATGCACAGCTAAGGTTACCTCCCCATCGTAGACAAATGAACACCCAGTGTGCTGAAACGTTGCCTAGCAATGCCTTGTGTCTTCCATCGAGATAATGACCCAAAAGCACAAGAGATTGTCAAGGAATGGTTACACGCACACCCCCGAGCTACACCACAATCTCCAGATCTTAATCCTGCGACAGCACAGTCTATCCAAAGGCACCGTACACAACCGAATACATATGGCAAGTGGCAACAGACCCTCAAGTGAAACCAGTCTTAAGTACAATACATAAACTTTATGTACTAAGCTTCAATGTCAAATTCAAATTCGTATCGAAAACCATAAAAAAACGTAATATTCCTTGCTGTGCGTACGGGTAACTTGTTTCACACACCATTGATGTTACACACCGATTCCATTACCGACGAGTCCACAGAATCCAACCGAAGCTCTTCTTCATTTGTAATTCCTCATAAAACAAAACGTCGATCTTTTATGGCTTAGAACAAATCAGCCACGCGAATCGCCTTTTCACACCCTCTTGGGAAATACATGATAACCCGAGTTCGTCTCTGCTGGCGTTTTTCCAATCAGATACCTTCCATTTGTATTTGGCTGCCATCCGTGTGATTCCGTTTCCTTCTGCGATGTGCATGAGTAATTTTTGTTAGCAATAACGAACACATAGCATTAGCACTTGTATAAGCGGAATTTATTAGGCTTTCCACTGAACGCCTGCGTGCGGATGTGTAATGTGTGTATGAGCTGGGTTACCCAGCTACACCAAGCTATACCCAGCTACACCCAGCTACCCAATAGAACGCTTGATTAATGTCTCTATCTTGTTAGGGGCCTTTCTCTGGTGATGATGCGGTAATGGGATGCCATCATTAATCGAGGAATTTATATGAATAAATAATTCCAGCGCGACGGTGTTCAATTTGGGCGGGTGTGTGGTTTTATACGCGTGGGGCGGGCATTTTGCAGGGTTATCTAGGGATTCTCTTGATGACTTTACAATGTTCCCCAGCGTGGAAAGAGGACGTGATAAACGCCTCAGGTGTTGCTTTAAATGACAGCTTTAGTTTCTATGTATGCATGTACACGTAGTTCAGCGAAACTGCACTGCTTGCTGTGGAAACGGTCGGACTAAGCCAACAATCAAGTTTGACTCTGAGTGCAAATGCGATTTCAACTAACGCAGGACGCGAGCTTGATTCGAAAAGTGGTCAGATGAGACATGCGATACTACCTCTGCGAGTGTCAACAGCTCATCTTTGCTCGCTGCACTTAGCGGAGAGTGGTTGTGGTCGAGGCTACTGGTTTCGCGTGAGCACAACAATGGGACCGTCCTAAGTTGATTGGAACAGCAAATTTGGATAGTGTCTACTAATGAAGTACTTGTTTGTTCGGAGTTGGCTGATGGGCATTCCAGGAGGTACAAGCACCGTTTCGGCAAAATAACAATCATTTCCGGCAGTAGGAGTTCAATTTGTAGACTGAAAAATACACTGGCATTGGTCGATTTGTAGCTACACGATTGAAAGTGCGTTTGTGAATGGGAAGGAGCTTAACACAGATGTACGGTGTGAAGAAAACTAAGTGAGATGGACAGTTTGTCCAATATTTTGTCTAGCCTTCATAAGTAAGAATGTCCTGTGAGATTATTTAAAGAAATTCACCTCTGTTCTCTTAATCGTGTCAGCCTAATATACATAATATGTGTATGTGTCACTGTGATAAATTTGTTTTCTCTTAGTCGCTTCAATTGCTATTATCGTTCACCCGACGATCTTGGGTATTGAATTAGTCGCAGTTGATGACAAAGTGAATTCGAAAGTGACAACAATTGTCACCCGTATTTATGTGGGTGACGCCGGAGGCCGGGGAATAAATATTTATATAAGTTTTAACCAAAATTTTGATTTGATAAAATGAAAAGTAAATGAATATGATCACGTGTGGGTATAGAATTACAAAAAGACGAAAGTGTCTAATAATCTCTTTGATAGAGAATAATTTAACCAGCGGCTACATTGGTAGGTAAATGAAAGATAATCGTCGCATTGGAGTTGTGCTACCGCATCCTTAAAATATCCAACAAAAACCAAAATGCTGTCCTTAGAAAACCAGTTACATCAAAAACACGATCCGATATCAAGGCAAAATCAAATGAATTGAAAAAAAAATCCAGCAAATGCTTACGAAATTCTGTTGAATAAACCTGAGGGAGCTGACTTTGGGCAGTCTGTATTTTTTTCAGGTCATGCCCACAAAACAGAACGCATAACGTTAAAATAGGTAATGTTAGAAGCAGCCTTACACCACACACAAGGTGGATGTACCTCAGGGCTCCGCTCCATATACGATATCCTTTATTCATTTCATGTTTCACTAATTTTAAAGGCAAATTTCCAATTATTAAATAAATACTGCAGCAAACAGTCAAAAAGTGCGAAGTGTGAAAGTTTGAGTTTTTATTTTATTAAATAAAATAGTTATTAAATAAACGGGTTAAGTACAACTTTGTTTGCATTTTTATATTGCAGTATTATTATGTTTTGATTTTTGTAGTTTTTAGTTAACACAGTAGAATTTCAAAAGGAAATACGAACTTATAGTCAAACATTGTATATTCGTGCAACAGCAAAATTAAAATTGCACATATCATGTATGATATATGCGTCATACATGCATTACAGTATATATATTTGCTTGGATTACAATGAGCTCAAAAATTATCTCTGATGAAGAAATTTTAAAAATTATACATTTGTTGGGATGAGAGAGAGGAGGAATATGAAAGTGGGAATGATATGGATGATGCTGGTTTTGATGTAGAGTCGCAAAGTCCAATTAAGACTAGAACTAGAAACTCTTCGATATCTTCAATACAGAGCTTATTCCTGTCTTCAAAATATGAATTTAATATGCATGGTCTTCGAGCTAAACGATGATGTTGATGTAGTCCAAAAGCCAAGTCTCCGTCGACTACGCAGGCTCGGTCACATCGAGCGCATCGACACCATCCTTCCACCTAAGAGGCTCTTCCAATCGGAGCCCAATAGTTTGAGAAGGAGAGGAAGACCGAATCTCTGATAAATAGAGCAAGTAACCGAGGAAGCAGCATGTCCTTGACAGTTATCGATGGAAGGCAGCAACTGAGCAGGCTCGAGTCTCTTCAGGGGTCACCGAAAGTAGACGTAGGTAAGTAATATATTGACTTTAAACTAGATGTCCCTCTTTTAATGTCAATATTAGTCATTTGATATTCTGAAATATATTTGAAATCATTTAAACTATTGAGTTGTTATTACATGTATACATTTTTTTGGTTTAGTTTTGCTTTGAATAACCATCTGTTTGCTTCAAATGTTTCCCCCTTTTCTTTATTTTGTATGTGTCAAAATTGACACATTTTTGTTTAACTAAGTAAGACTCCAAACACTCCTCCTCCTGTCTCAGCAGAACCCTTCCTCGTCTAGTTTTCGCAAAAATGCTGGATTACTCTGATGGGCTGTAGAATGTTTCTTACACATTTGATGTTGTGCGTCAATTTCACACAATGTGGTGTCAGTCAACCAACGGTCAGCATATTGGTTGATCAGCCAACCAGAAAAGATCAGCCAACTAGATGTCACAAATTTACTCCCAATCTCGGAACGAAATTTCAACATCTCGATTCAATTCTGTATTGATTCAATAATGGCTATACACATTTTTATTTAATAATCGTCATTTTAAGACGTCTATCGACTTCAACAGATTTTGTATTGGTGTAAACCAAGATCCTTATTCAAAATTCGCCATAATGTGGTCTGAGCGATGTCCAATTCTTGAAAACGCCGTGGAATTGACGGACAAACCCGTTGTTTCACTGACACATCACACAGCGGGTGTGTTAGCTCAGATTTTGGCACTGAACATGTTATTGACTTCCTACTAATTCGAGAATTACGAATTACACCCTTAAAGATGCGAATAGCGAAAGATTGCTAAAGAAAGGAAACCCTCTAAACTGTGACAGGCCAGCGAAATCCACTATCGACCAAATATTCACTTTACGGAAGATCTTGGCAAAGACCCAGGAGTCCGCTTATCACCCGTATGGGCCGCGTATGACAGTATTTATAGAGATGAGTTATACAGCGCCTTGAACTCAAATGTTAACAACAGAGGAACGATTTTCCACAAATCTGTGCAACTGCTCGCATATGCCGGTGACATTGACATCAGTCCAGTCCTGCTGTATTTCGGAGAAGCATGGACAAAGCAGACGAGGATATTCTTGGGCGCTTCGAGAGAAAATTTCTTCGAATTATCTTCGTTCCCGTATATACGGATGGTGTTTGGAATGGAAGACTGAACGACGAGCTACAGCGACGTCGACCTGGTCAAACAATGGCTAGTTCACGTCGAGCGAATGAACACCACTGCTCCGGCCCGGAAAGTGTTTGACTCCAACCCCGAGGGACAACGCGGTAAAGGAAGACCACGCCTACGGTGGCGCACGCAGATAGAAGGGGACCTTAATAAGTTGAACGTGGGTGGCTACTAGCACAAGACCGAGGTAGATGGAGAGGCATGTTGGCTGAGGTCCAGTTCCACAACGGACTGTAGCGCCATCCAAAGAAGAAGAAGTGAAAGATTGCGTTTACAAATTAAATTTATAGTAGTTAAGACGCTATTTGAAAACCCCATACTAATTGAAGTCCAACTGTTTGTTATTTAATTAAAAATAAAGCTTTCCGAACAAACCAGAATGTTATTGCTTTTAGGCTCTACGAACGGCAGTAAAAAACATCAGATTATCGCCTCAGGTTCATCGCCAGTGCTTCATGTGGTCGGTATAATTTTTGATGACGTGTCTGTACAAGCTCCCGGGCTCGTTCAATGCTATTCACTGACCACCAAACGTTTGATAAAACTAAACAGTGTGTGAAAGTGCTCAGAATGAATATCGAACACCACAAAATATGTTTTGCCGATTTATAAATAACACAATTGAACGCAGCTTAATGGGTTGGGACTGGCTTTTCGTGGATACACTTAAACCAAAATACCCTTGTTGTAATTTGTCATGAAGCAAATAAATTAGGCAAAAACTGAAACAAATTCAATTCAATTAAAACAGGATAAATAAATATTTTATTAAATGTCATTAGCGACGATTTAAAACAAATCTAAACCATAAATCAATTTAAATCATGTTTAATAAAAAAAGGGTTAACACATTCTAATTGAATGAAAAACCACGGCTGAGTTCATGAATGAATATGAAACGAGTTGATTGATTCCAATTGCCACAGCCTTCCCTTAAAATATTCCAAGATTAAAAACTCCCACAACCATCAGATGACCGTAAGTGACTAGAGCAAAATCAAATCATTTTTCAGGAAACTGATGATACTTCAAAAACAGCTCCAATTAATTTTGCTAACCGAAGGAACAAACTCAATTAGGTCTGTTGGTTGTGCAGTCACCTATCAAACATTTGTACGTGATTCATGGCGGATACATCTGTCGGATGGTCTTATTGAGCGACGGGTTAATTGCAGCTGCTCACATAACTATAGGGCAACGCTTGTTCGATGGTCACAAGAGTCGAGACCGAAGGGGTTCACCTAAGGCAATTACTGGGTACGTTTAGCTTTACTTGCGCCTGAAGAATTTTGAAATGCCAAAGCGCAGCAACGTGCTATTCTAGGTAAAATTGCTTTTGTCATTTCCTTATGTCGTCGGGCGGAAGTCCTTGTACACAGCGTACAAATGTCCCACGTTTTTCCAATTGTTCTGCGCTACGGTTGGAGAATGGAAGAGATCAAAGTGTTCAAGCGATGCACGTACATGCAGATGCATGCAGGGTGCATGTGCATTTGTATGTTGTGTGAAAATCGAGTTTGATTTTATCTTGAGTTTTTATGGGGAGTACATGAAAGTGTGTGGGGGTAAGGAAGAGATGAAATGATGGTAATGAGCAGATGATTTCCAAAGCACTTTTTTTCGAATTCAAAGGTGAGTTACATTAGCTTTAGAAAAAGCGCAGAAATATTTAATGTCATTAGTTTTTGTAAAGTATGAGAGAACAAATTATACATTAACTGTGTAATACAACAAAAACCTCTTTTCTTGACAAAATGCCATTATAACCCACCTTTATTCTTGACGGTAGCAACAAACGGCAGTCTACTGATATGTCTGTTCGTTAGCCCTTTCAATATCTGAAGTAAACAGGGTCGTTCTGGGCCCGCAGATTGTACCGACTGCGATGACGGTGAATAGAGCACAAGACACAACTGCAAGCCATACGAGCTGTACCCAGATAAAGGATGAAGCCTGGGAGGCAAACACAGCGTAACCAGTACCATGGGTGGCAAGTCTAATAAGCAAAATCTGAATCGATTTGCAGTTTTCTCTGGTTCGTATTTTTGAGGACAAGTTTGGGGAATTCTCGATTGCCCATAAATTAGAGTCACAATGCACCGGTGGCTAGATTGATTCTAGTTATGAAGTTATTGGGCTGGGCATACCTAAGAATGCAAAGTTGCAAAGTGTAACTTTATGACAACATTTTTGTTCAAGAAACTCTGTATGAAGCACCAGTAAGACCATGATGTGCATTCCGTCCAAAAGTAAGGCCAAAATTGTTCTGGAAAAATACAGGGATTATAATTCAGGGTTTTACTGGAATTACAATTAATCATTTGAGGTGTTCATTTAAACAAATTGCAGGGAAATAATGTAGTATATATTCTTAGTAGTCTTTATCTGCTCTCGAGATACTCCAGGCTGTCCCGCCATAGAGCAAGACAGGGATGATCAGGATGGTCTTTCAACAGAGGGCTCTACTCCTCAATTGCCAATTGAGTCCAAAGAAACAGCGGTTGGTAAAAGCTATTCTGCGTTTAATCTCGGTACTGATGTTGTTCGCACTATTTACTTGGGAGCCAAGGTAGACGAAGTCCTTTACCACTACGAAGTTGTAACTGCCTATGGTGACGTTCTGACCGAGTCGTCGATGTTGTGTGTCCCTTATTGAAGACAGCTTAGCCCATTTTTGCCGCTTCCGTCTCAATGTTAGCAAATACCTCACTGACAGCTGGCTGAGTTCTGCCAATCACGTCAATATCGTCGGCGTATGCTAGCAGTTGAACGGACTTCTGGAAGATCGTGCCTCTAGTGTTGGCGTGTGAGTTTCGCACGATCTTCTCCAGGACGATGTTGAAGTAGTCCCATGACAGCGCGTCGCCTTGTCTAAAACCTTTTTTGACATTGACGGTCTCGGTGCGTTCGTTGCCGACCTTTATGAAGCAGCGATAGTTTTCCATCCATCGCACAACCTGACAAGTTTGGCAGGAATGTCAAAACTAGACTTGGCGCTGTATAGTTTGTCTCTATGCGGCCTTGAAATCGACGAATAGGTGGTGGGTGTCGATTTGCATCTCTTGAGTCTTTGCCAGGATCTGCCGAATTGTGAATATTTGGTAGATGGTAGACTTCCCAGGCGTGAAGCCGCACTGATAAGGGCCTATCAGGTTGTTGAGAAAAGGAGTCAGGCTTTCACACAAAACCACAGAGAGTAACTTGTACGCGATGCTAAGAAGCCTCGATAGTTGGCGCAGTCAAAGTGTTCTCCTTTCTTGTGGACCGGACAAACAACGCTGAGATTCCACTCGTCGGGCATGCTTTCCTCCGACCATATCTTACAGATGAGCTGGTGCATCATCAGCAGGTCATCTCCAGCTGCTCCGCTCCTTCAGCTCTACTCGACTTCAGTCTAGATATCGCTATCTTGTCTTCGTCTAAGTCGGGGGGACGGAATTCGTGTTCATCATCGTCCAAATTGAGTAAAACATTCTGCCTGACAGCGGAATTTGTGTCCTCATCGCCGTTTAACAGTCTACGGAAATTATTTTTCCAAATTCTCTTCCTTTTCTGCTTGCTTACATGTTCCATATACTCGATTGTCGCATAAAAAAAAAAAAAAAAAACCTAGTGTATACATCGTTTAAATATTTGAAAAATCAGAAGCAGAAAAATTAACAAGATCTTAGTCGTTTTTTAATTAAACTATGCATTTTTTCGTAAGAGTAAGTGGACCAATCCATTCTTCTCGCACGGATGGACGGGTCATACAATCGTAAGCCAACTCCGAACAGCGAAATTATTCTTCTCGTCTACCTGCAAGTGTCCACGCATTCAGCCCCTCTGCCACGGCGGCCTCAAAGAGAACCATGTACTTCGTAACTACGCAAAATTAAATGCAAGCCTTATGTTCGATATCTCTGTTCCTTTTCATTTTCTGGGTCATGCGCTACCTACACACACGTATTATCCGCCTTAGAAGCAAAAGCAACCATATCTGCGGTGCGTCTGTGTAACAAGGCATCTGTGCAGAAAGCACCAATTTTTATAATGCCGTAAGAATATGTTCTTTAAAGTAAAAGCCAGAGACGCAATGTTCCCGTTTGAAGAAAGAAACTTTCCCAGTTATGGTTGGCAGACATCATCATTTCCGTTGCCACTTCCACTTTGACTTCCTCACTTCGCTAAAAGTTGTGTGTTGCAAAAGTGTCAAAGAAAGCAATTTCACTTATCTGAAAACTGCAAGAATGGAGAAACGAAAAAAAAGGAGAATTAGGAATTCGGTACCGTCGCTCTATATGACCTCTTTCTGTTTTCGCGTCGGTCCTGACAGTGCACACAAAAACACATCCCTGCTCGTACACATGCTCCTTCAGCTGCTGTTGGTTTCTGGTCTGCGATCGCAGTATTTAGCAATTATAAACTTGAGTTCTCCCCACCCTGACCGTAATAACGTGAAATCTTTTGAAAGCCAGCCAAACGTTCAACGCTCTTTTTTTTTCCTCTTGCAATGTCATACTATTGGCGGGAAACTTGCTCTTATCCTTGTCCGGGCCAAGTCAAATAATAAACTAAATGCAGCGCCCTTTGAAAGCTGGCCAAGTCGTATTTGAAACTATTTAGTGAACGCTCGACCTTTGGAAGTGTTGCGTCGACTGTGCAATCGTTGGCTGGTTCAGCTTCGGGTTCAGTTCGTGCGGAGTGTGGGCAGCTTTGTGTGTGCCAATAAATAAATATTACAAAAAACCATCGTTTTAATAGCTTCACATTTGTTTGCACGTCTTTTCGTTGAACGCGATGAACACGCCAATTACCCTAAGCAAACGCAGTGGATGCACCAACAACTGATTATTACGTCCAATTTAACAAAGTGTACGTAGAACTAAAACCTAGTCGGTTGAGCACGTTAAAAGCGTTTCAACGAAGAAAAAAACATTTGTCTATCCACTGACGAGCATAATAAATTGGAAGAAGGCGGGTTTGCTGAATAAACTTTTCGAGTTTCCCTTGCCTTGGTGAGTTACAAAATCGAATTAAGACGTTCATCTGCGATCAAAATTTCTCGTAGCTCCCTACCAACGGCGGCAAGAAGAAAGTGATTAAAATGAAGCAGGGAAGCATATTACAGAGAAGCCGACAAACAAACTCAAAGCAGTACTTCAATATGAATATTAATAGGAATTTCCTTTGTGCTCGCTTAAAGCACGACATTAAATTATGAATGTGTCATATTAAAAATGTTATCCCTGCTTTGGTTTCGATAACTCTCGCGTATCTCTCATATTAATCGGTGCTTACCGCAATAAGGAAGTGCTTCCATGTCTGGCGCCAACACTACATAAATTCACTTTTCTCTCGCAGTCGGCTGTTTAAAGGTTGACGACTTTGGGAAGTTTGCATCATTCATTCGACATGAATTCGACATTCATATCTGTTACAACTTCGCAATAAAGATAGTTGAGCTAAAATACTGACCAGAGACAGTTAAGTTTGTTCCCTGAATGTTAAATTTGTTGTTATCGCACGCATAAATCAGGTAAAGCAGGGGCCAATAAAAGTTCCTTGTGGTACTCCAGGTTTTATAGATTTGTATATGACATTTTCCTTGCAATTAATAACACAATATGGATCGCGTTGGGTGAGATGTGATTTGATGGTAACGATAATTGGAACTTCCTCATTTTCGAAGAACAATGATCAGTCAACTGGGTGACATTCTCGGCAGAGAGATCAACAATATCGGCAAGAGTGAGTATACCCAAGTCAAGAACATAAAATATTGATATCCATTTTTGGACTATGACCCATAATTACTGTGATATGTGCAAATATGTAAAAAAGAGGACAAGCTTAAAGAAGGTATAGGCGGCATGGCCAATGCCGACAGGTAAAGTGACTGATCACTCTCAACTTGTCGTGATGCTAGCAACGATCACTGTCAAATTGACATACAGACTCATAGTGGCACCTCTGGACAGCATTCACAACACGTTGTGAGGTAAACTAATGCAACAACCCGTCCACCAATTGGCATGGAAGAGCAAGCAGTCTCGTAACAACGGAAGGAACTACAACGACGACACGGTGCAAAAAAGGGCAACGATTTGCGAGTGTTTTGCTGGAATGTAAGAACACTCTACACTCCAGTGGCCGCTCAAAAGCTAAAAAAGTTTCTCACGTACTACAAGATGGATATTACTGCATTCCGGGAATCACGCCGGATAGTACAAGCGACAATGAATAAGAAAGAGAAGAAGAATCCACGAACCCACAGGGAATGGTGGATGTGTTTAAGCAGCACTTCCAACAGCTGCTTAGCAGGCCTGACCAGGAGAGAGTGATAGGGAACCAGGATACTCCAGTCGATGAAGTAGTGCTCCCATCTAGCTTTAAAGAGGTCTGCACAGCCATTAAAAGTCTGAAGAACTAAAAAGCCCCACGCTTACCATGAGAGCTCTTTGATCATTTTCCGAATTTGTTAAGACGAAAACGTGCTTTAGTCCATACATCCCATCCACAAAAAAGGCGATCCTACTCCTGCAAAAACTATAAAGCTGTATCCCTGCTCACTTTCGGCTACAAGATCCTATCCAGCGTACTGTGTGGACGTCTAAAGCCGTTTTGCATCGCACTAATCGACACATACCAGTGCGACTTCTGCCCCAGCAAATAAACTATAGACCAAATATTCACACTAAGGCAGTTCCTCGAGAAGTGCAGCGTGTTTTAAATCGATTCTCATCATCTTTTTATCGATTTTAAAGTCGCTTACGACAGCATTCATCGCGACGAGTTATTCGAAACTATCGGTTGTGCCGCACCACGCTAACACATACGCGATGCACCGAGGAGCGAGGTTCGAGGACCTCTGAACCGTTCGAAACCTGCACTGGATTTCAGCCAGAAGATGCGCTGTTATTTGATTTATTCTATTTAGTAATGGGGAAGGTAGTGCGGCGGGCAGCTACACGGAAGTCACTATCTTCTACAGGTCACTCCAGCTGTTGATATGACAAAATATATGCTGTACAGCAAGAAACAATCCCCGCACACCATTTAGCGCAAGACATTACAATTGTTTGGCAACATTTTTAGGAAGTGGCAATCTACCTTGGAGCTAACGTTAACTCCGAAGAACGTAGAACTTTTCAAGACAACTCTGCTCGAAGCTTTTGACTCGAAGAGCAGCGAACCTTGCGAGTTGTACCAGCATGTGGATGCAGTCCGAAAGACAATAATCCGTCGACGTGGATCGTATAGAAAACAGCGGTCCAGCAGTGAGGGTATCCGAATCCTAGCCGAATGGTTGGAGAAGGAGAGGAAGTTTTAACCTCGGGTATGAAGGTTGATCCATCTCGTCGAGGATGTGAAACAGTTTAGCTTGGTGACATTTTGGACTTTGACTTCACCGGCTCATTCTAAGCAGGTAAAGTGACCAGTGAATGCGGACTCCGTGTCATTCTACAAAAATCGAACCTTATCCTATTCACTCTTAAATACAAAAACCTTGTATCGATACTCAGTATGTGCGGAGCAATATGAACCACTCCTACAGTTGAACATACTCCTCAAGTTCCCATCGAGCGACCTTGTCGGTAGACAGCAAGCAGCTGAACCGTCTATGAGGTTGGTATAATTTTATACCTATAGATACAGACCGAGATCAAGCGCAGAATTACTCTTGCCAATCGCTGTTTCTTTGGGCTCAAGAGGCAATTGAGTAACAGAGCCATCTCTCGAAACACCAAATTGAGCTTGTATAAAACCCTGATCATCCCAGTCCTGCTCTATGGCGCAGAGACATGGACGCTATTGAAAGCGGATGAAGAAGCTCTTGGTTGTTTTGAGAGAAAAGTTCTGCGTACGATCTTTGGTCCTGTTTGCGTTGATGGCGTTTGGAGGAGAAGGTTCAACCACGAACTATACGGGCTGTACAGCGGCATGCACCTAGTTAAGCGTCTTCGGATCCAACGCTTAAGATGGCTAGGTCATGTAGAGCGGATGGACACCACAGCTCCGGCCCGAAGAGTCTTCGACACCGAGCCATTGGGACAGCGCAACAGAGGACGTCCTCGCACTAGATGGCGCACACAAGTGGAAAAGGACCTCAACCAACTTGGTGTGCGCAACTGGAGGCAGCTGGCGAAAGATCGTGCTGGCTGGAGAGGCATGTTGGTTGAGGCCCAGGTCCACCCCGGACTGTAGCGCCAATCGAAGAAGAAGAAGAAGATACAGACATCATGATACCTGAGCTCTTCTTCGAGATGAATTTCCATTTAACCACCATCTTCCCAGGTCCGCCGGGGCTTTTGAGCATCAGACGCTGGGGGATCCACTGGCAGTTTCTACACATGGACCGGAGATGGACGCAGGTGTGGGTACTGAGGTGTATTGAAAGGATCTAAACATCGAGATATTTTCCGATTACAGAACAATTGAATCGACTTCCACGTCGAAAGGATAGCAATCACTTAAGCTATATCTGGGTTAAGAAAATAATGTGCCATCAACACCCGACGTCGTTATCCTAGGCAGCAATCAAATCTCTGAGCTCAGTCATCTTTTAATACAAGACTTCCCGTAATTATCGCCATTCTCTTAACGAGAGGGCCAAGTATTTTAACATCCAACTTAGTAGGGTGCTTGGACACTGTGACATTCCAGAGAATTGCAAAGCATACGAACTCGCTGGAAATCGTGCAAGCTCTGTACCGTTTTCTGAGGCCGACGGATCGGGCCTAATCTTAGAACCCTCACTGGCGTTATAAGAAGGCTTTACGCCATTTGTCCAACGCTTCTAAAATAGTCCCCACTTACAATGACTTCTGCAAAGATGAGTATGAGGAAGAAGCCATTATGTAATTGTAGTGCTCTTACATCCGGTAGAAACAGACTTCCGGAAGCTTATTGCTTAAATACCCTGCGCGACCTAAGCAACATAAAAATAGGTTATATTCTCTGCTTTATCAAAAGCACAAAATGGTTGGGGGAATAAACATAGATCCATATCTACCACTTCAAAATAACCCAACAAGGTTATCTCTACGTCCTCTAATGACCGTAACAGAAATATTTTCTCTAAAATTTTGCTTTTGTCAAACACTTCGAAAAGTTCCATGTCTGTCACACGTTCTTTTTAAGCAACACGGATTTTTGAGTACTTTTCTTAGTGTTCTTAAAAAATAACAAGTAATCAACATATAGGAAGCAATTTGCGATTTATGTTTACATTTTTATCGCCAACAACACAGGGCCTGAGATAAAATTCTAAACGAGCATAAGTTGTTGCTTGATATCAAAAATCTATCTTAGTTGCAGGCGCAGGCAAATCTTCAAAAAGGCAGCCATTGAAGCCCGGTATTTATAAACTAGTCCTGAGTGGATGGTAATACATTCCTTTTTCCTTCCCGATTCCACACTCATTATTCTATTATAATAATCACTTAAACATAACGAACCCTCCGCGTAGTCTCTCATAAGCTTTTCGCATTATTTCACAGCCACTGAAAGAGTAGAACAATATATCGTATTTTTCAAGGTATTCAGGCATACGACTAGGCATTATAAAAATAATTCAAATTAATGGCGTTTCTGTAAGGCAGTGGCATGTTGGGTATGTCTGTGCGAGTTATGTTACAAGAGCGCCCACGATCGCATGCCGTTCGCTAGTTTAAACACACCATGCCATGGTCGCTCTCCCACATACAATACATCTGCATGGAGGTATATATTTTTATTACCCTCAGAACGTTTCTCAAAGATAGGTAGAAAGGACATAACTCTCTTGAAAAGTACGGGTAATAATGCAAGAAATGTTGGAATTTACTATGCAGGGTATCTAATTAGCGCTTGTTGCAAATTATTGCTTGTGGCCATAATACCAGCAGCGATTTTCTGTAACTTTTCGCATCTAATTAGTCTCCTGCTGCGAGGGTGAAAAAACGTCATGGTTTTATCTGTTTAAAGTTAAGTGGGAGGCACGCTTACCAGTCGAGGCTTTTTATGTTGAGGTCGTAATGCTTTAATTTTGTCATGACTTTGTTTTACTCAGCAATGTCAATTTATGTTTTTTTTCTTATGTTGACGTTATGTTCTTGATGAGAATATGAATGGTTAATTTACCATGCGTAAATATTTATAAGCCTTAGCTTCTGCTTACACACAGGTGATTTGAGGATAACTCAAGGTATTTGTTACACGTTCCAACAAATGAAAAGCGGCACAAGATAATTTGTTCCTTTGCCAGCGTTTGGTGTAAGCCCTTAAACCATTTGCCATCAACCACTTTCATACAGTCAGTACGGCTTTATAAGACAGAGTCATCTGATGATCGGCAGATTATCGACTCGCCATTTAAAGCGATTCGGTACTCATTGTCGTTAGTTAGATTAGTGGGCAACCAACTGATTGTCAGTGTAGATCACTTACACTTAGGCCAACGTTCCTTGAATAATACCTTCTTCAAATATTCAGGACTTGTGAACTTTCGCGAATTCATGTATCAATTATCATCATTCCTTATAGCAGCCCCCAGGACCCTCACTAATCAATGTCCGAAAGCTGCAGTCACCAGCTAAGATTAGCCTTTACAAGAAACATATGGACAAATCGAAGATTACCAGAATTTTCCAAGACGAATTTAGCAAGACGGTCTCCGGCATCAAAGCATCTAGTTGCAAAGTTGCTCTGCCATCGATAAGACATATTGCAACCAATCGTACCAACAAACTATGACGATCAAGACACTATGCGTCGAGTTGTTGCACCAAAATAGGAGCTAAATAGTCTATAGTGTACTGCAGATCACCATCGTTCTTTAGAGGTCTATCAATATCAACAAACAATGCAGGTCGAAGCTTTAGCATGCAAGAAGCCATACAACGACATACACAACTAATAAAAAAAATCAATACACTTTAAATACGCCATGCAATGTTAGTCTTCGGTTTTTGATTTTAATGCTCGTGGACTATGGCCAATATACTAAGGGTTAACTAAGGGCTGGCGGCGTCTTATCTTCTCTGCCTTGGCGCATGCTGAATGACTCTGCTTGTTTCTCTCAGTGGCTATAACATCTACACCCAAGCCCACGTGTGGCTTGCGGACGTATGCTCGAAAGGGCAGGCAGCTCTAGACGTGATCGACAGCTATTTTATCGGAAATGGGCTTTCAGTCAACCCCCCTAAATGCCGTTAGGTGGAATAAGCTTTAGCGTAAACGGGACGAACACCACACGCAGAGCACTCCCTGTGTCACATTCGGATTAGATGGCAGGTCCCAGCGCTTATGTGATGTGACCTGATTCTGCTGGCCCTTCATCGCAAAAACGCCCCTAGGTCCCAATTGTTGGTTACTTTCTGGTTTGTGAGACGATTCATGCTTAAATTATAGACCAAGACAATGAAACAAAACACGAAACGTGAGTCAGCTGTTTAAACCAGTGTTGCCAAAAAGATAATAGCTGAAAAATCACCCTTAGTATCACCCTTTAGTATCGTTTGTTCGCAGCATTTCTTTTATCTGAGAAGAATATTCAGTTAATTTGGCAAACTCCTTCCATCTCGTTCCCCGCATTATTCCCACACCAATGCCACAAATGTTCCTTCTTTTTTAATTATTGGATCTTTATCTCATCCTACCAGGGATGAAATCATTATTTCCGCTATTTCTTGTATGCGTTTTTTTTTCAATTTATCAAACCAAACCTTTTTTCAAAAAAAAAACACTGACCCTCCATCAAATCTGATTGACTGACCATTCGGGGCGTGCCACACAAGATGACGGCGGATAAAATAAAATACGCAATTGCGTTTTGGGAATATCAATAGCAAATGTGTTCAGTGAGCACTTGAGTGACACACGGAATATACGCATTCTGTCGAGATGTCAGTCCAAGTCTCGATTGACACACTCGCAATTGATATTGACAACTTCTACTTGAAGTGTATCTTTTGGCTTATTATTAATACATGTGCACATTATTTGAGGTGACAGGGAATCATACCCTCCAGAGCAATGGCGTTCGCATGCGATTATGGTAATCAACTAGGAATTGCAGAATTCTTTTTGCTGGTGAAATTCAAATGTTACACAATGTGTGGTCCATTAACTTGTCAGGGTTGCACGAAATCAAATTGACAGTGATTTAATTATTTATGGCACTTCAGGTTGGTGTTATTGTGGAAGATTGCGCAAGAATTTTCACTCGATTTCTTTAGGCAATGCAGAGGGGTTCAATTCCTGATCGTTTTTATTCTGACACTCAGAATTCTGTAGAATAAAACTTGTCAAGTTATTCTAGCAAAGTCGGAGCGAATACAGGCACAACCCTGCATAGCTTTTTCAGAAATAGGTATAATTAGTTTACCATTGTTATCATTGTTTGTCGAATTTCGATATGAAAACGTGGCACAAATGTCCATATAATCACGTCTTCCGTGGCATGACTCAAATATATGTCCAAAAATGCAATTGGTTGCGCCTGTGCTAAAGCCGTGATGAGAAAGAGTTGATGGAGGCGGATTAAGTGTCCTGGAGATTTTTTAATGAATTCGTGTCAGAAATCATACTCACTACGCTAAATATTTTATGCAGTGTAATGAAAGAGGGCAACTTTCATCTGTCATCTGTTTAATAGAAGTGCTTGAGAAGATCGTGTGGAACTCAACCGTAAACAGCCGAGGCACGATTTTCCAAAAGTCCGTTCAACTACTTGCTTACTCTTTCCAATCGTTGTTTCTTTGTGCTCAGTATGCAATTAAGTAACAAAGCCATCTCTCGAAACACCAAGTTGACTTTGTATAAAACTCTGATCATGCAAGCTATGCTCTATGGCGCAGAGACATGGACGCTATTGAAAGCGAATGAAGAAGCTCTTAGTTGTCTTGAGAGAAAGGTTCTTTGGACCTGTTTGCATTGATGGCGTCTAGAGGAGAAGATGGCTAGGTCATGTCGACCGGATGACACCACAGCTCCGGCTGCATTGGGACAAAGCAACAGAGGACGTCCTGGCACGAGATGGCCCACACAGATGGAAAAGGACATCAACCAACTTGATGTGTCGTCTTCGTTATTGCATGCTTCCTTTAATCTATCCTTTGTGTAGCTCGTTGTATGGATGTCATTCCGAACCAGAATATCTGAACTCGTCATCAGTGAAAAGTAAAGAACGAGTGTTGGCTGATTGCTTCATGAAACCTGGACGTTATTGTTCTGCCAAGGCAGTTACCGTTGTATGCCGAAGCAGAAAGCCGATGTATGGGAAGCTATTGGTTGACAGGCGCCCTCCTCGATCACTGTTTGGCACCTTTTAACTAATACCGGAATAGCTAAGACTACCCAGGTGCCAAAATGACTGGCATGATCAGTGTCTTCTATAAAGCAAATTGACCCTTCAAGACAAAACCCTATTAGCCAATTGACACTAGACAACTGTGATGGCTTTGTTCAACACATGGATGTTGTTTGTCACTTCGTTCGACCTTCGACTGTATGTCATCCCCATATACTAACAGTTGCTGGTACTGTCTGAAAAAACAATGCCTCCAGCGTTGACTGCTGCATTTTGCAGCATTGTCTTAAGGACGTTGTTGAAACAGTCACATGACTGCACATCGCCATGCCTAGAACTTTTTTAAACATTGCAGTCAGTTTTATGTCAACAGTGATAGTTTGTCGAAGAGTATCCAACAGGAGTTCCGTAGGGAGAGTGGTAGAAGAACGCAGGGTGTGTTTACATAAGCCATTCCCAGGATCGAACATTCGGAGGACGTTGTTGTGCCCTAAGGCTTCTTGGGTTTCGCGCAACTGAAACACGCAGATGGTGACATCGTGTTTGGATGGACTCCAAAAAAGGGTAACATTCCCGAATAATACGCGGAATACATGGAAGGTTTTTCTGTTTTTCTTGCATTCACTTTTTCTCCATTGATACTAAATACCAACAAGTAAGTTAATTCGAACCATAATTCGATAATGAATCGTACAATGTTACAGAAGCATTTAATATCGTTTAAACTTAATTTGATTTAACACAATTCTGAAGCTGGTGATGTTTTCCTGGGGATAAAATATCACGCTTCAGTATATATGTACACCACCGGCATGGAATGGGGGTTCGAATGAATGTAATCATTACACACGATAAATGGATTTGCACTTTTCCCATGCAGTCTCATTTTCCTTTAGTTCATCTCCTCTTCACCTAGCTTACAAGTCATGTTGCATGATTCTGAGTGTGCAATCAATCCGATAAATGAATAACTGCATGGTTACATTTGAATGAGAGTATCCAAGTCGAAAGTGCCTTTGGTGCTCGAAGCGATAGTACGAGTAGTTTCACTTATTGATTTTCGATTAACCGACAGAATGACTTGGTGGTAGTCTTTAGAAGAGCAGGGCTGCTGTGTTGAGAGTAGGTATTGGCATTTATTGAAATATAGACATAAGCCACAGACTCATCGTATTTGGGATTCCAAAGGATGCCGATCAAATTTGTGGTTCATTATCAAATGTAAGGTGTGTTGGTGAGAATCTAGGAATTTTGATCAACAGAAATTTAAAGGCAACAATAATTACATATTTTTGGAACACCGAACATGGCAAGGGAAGGTTAAAAAATATCTATATGATTGGGACAACATTTGCCGGCAGTGCTTCAAGCGGTCTGTCCAATTTTTGATAACTCGTGAGATGCGGCATGTATGGGATGTCATTAATGCCATTAATGGGCATTAATAATCTGATAGGTCTGTATCAATGTAGCTTCAGGTCAGGAGAGTCCACAACAGACAAGATCTTCATACTACGGCAGATCCAGATCCTGGAAAAGACCCAAGAAATGCAAATCGACACTCACTATCTGTTCGTCGATTTCAAGGCCAGATATGACAGCGTGCATAGAGACGGGCCTGACAAACTCGTCAGGATGTGCATGATGACGATGGAGAACTCTCGCTGCTCCGTCAAGGTCGGTAACGAACTCAACGAGACCTTCAACGTCAAAAAAAGTCTTCCAGAAGCCCGTGCAATTGTTAGCATACGCCGATGACATTGACGTGATTGGCGGAACTCAGCGAGCCGTCAATGAGGAATTTGTAGCGGCTAAGAGGGTCTGGCGGTGAATGAGTGCAAAACGAAGTATATGCATATATGAAAAGACATACAACATCGACGTCTTGGAAAGACCGCCACAATGCACAGCTATAACTTCCAGGTAGTCCTGTTTGTGTTGACGTGTTCTGGAGGGGAAATTTCAACCACAACCTGTTCGGGGAGTACAGCCACATGAAGTGAAGAAGGACAACAACCAACTTGGACACAGCTAGCCAAAGAAGAAGAATTATGGGCTGGAACTACATCGCCAATGCATCACGAATGTCCTCATTCTTGCTACAGAAATTGGATCAACATTAAGTAAACATTATTTATTATGAGACCATTGATTGCAGCGGCGCATCCTTTCTTAAAAGGAAATAACGTTTCTTGTTCATAATCAAATATATCTAAAGACGAGTTTAGTTAAGATCATTGCATATGACACAGAATATCTCAGAGTTCCTTTTACGGATTCATTCACTTCACTTAGTTTTTTGTTTCCAAAAGAAGGGCTTATATTTCTTCTAAAACTATTATCCCAGCTGCATTCTTTAAGCAAAGTCAAAAGCGTGATTTTTAAATCTGATACAGTGACTGCCATTAATATTCAGCTTTTTCCTCGAATGTGTGAAAAAACTGCAGTTACAGGTCAAAACCAAATGGTTTTTAAGTAAGAGCCTTCAGAAACTAAGGTCGTGTTAAGCAGCAAAAAGACCAGTCCCATATAATTATAATAATTATTAGAAAAATCTAAGATAACAGCCGCTTTAGTGGACCTAAATTAAATTGTAATTTTAATTGTTTCACAGCTTTATGTTAGTAAAATAAAATAACTACTTCAGAAGGTTTACACAGTCGAGTGACTGTGAAATCGCCTATCCTCAATCATGCACAACTGCAACATTCGCCAAAAGTTTGCAGAAAAAATAATAATCCAGTATGGATGATGTATTTTTTGCAGATGAGAGTAAGTCCAACCTTTTCGGGTCTGATGGAAGGGTTATGGTGTGGAGTAAGTAAAAATAAGAACATTAAATGAATATCGACACTAATTTGAACATAACTCCGAAATACGCAAAAATATATAGCAAATTTTTTCTGTGATGCAACTTGAAAGTTTTAGTTCTCATAAGACTTAGTTTTTCAGTTCCTATTTGAACGCTACTTATCGGAGACTTCTTTGAAGATTTTTGATCTATGTTTTTTTCTACAATTTAGATGTTGAAGAATGTAACAGTAAAATTAAATAAAAATATATAATATGTATGTTAAGAAGCTTGAGAAAAAGCCATGTAAGCATTAGAATCAAAAACAGGCTTGAAATCATAAGCCCTTCTTATCTACGAATACTTAGACATAAAACTCAAAAAGCTAGGTATGACCCCTTTTTTCCGCTTCCAGCACACTGTGCGGTGTTAACCTCCCTCTACCGATTTGTTTGCTATTTGGTGGAGGTCAATAATCCTAGGAGAGTAGGCGAACTGCTTCTTTGGAAGTGTCAATTCCTTGTATACGGTGCATTGGTAAACATCAATAAAAACAATATTCGCATATGCAACCTTGCCTGACACCACTTTGGATTTAAAAATCTACTAGCAACTTTCCTCTGTTCAGTACGAGACCCATCGTTAGTCGCTTTGATAACAGCTAAAACTTAAGCTTATGGTGGCCCGTGGCATAACGGGTATGTGCGTCGACCCCAAACTCGACGTCGTAGGTTCGATTCCTGCTCTGTACGACAAAAATAATTTCCACGGCACCACCTCTTTCGAGTCACTGACAATGCCCAATGAGTATTTCCCGTCAGGTCGCTTCTCAAACCTGGCTTTTCGGAGTCGGCATCAAACTGTAGGCCCTGCCACTCGTAAGAAAACAATAGGACGCACAACACGAGTGGTTGCTGAGAAGCTAGGCCCTGGCCCTCTACGGGCTGTAGCGCCACCCATATTATTTTTATTATCAGCTTGTCTGCGATGTTGGTCGTACTCAAAGCAGGCCAAATAAACGCTCTATTGATCCTGTCTTTTTCGAAATCTTTGATCTTGAGCATGTAAAGTGGCGATCAATATCTTGCCCATTTTGCTGCGATGATAATACGTTGGACATATGATCCGCATGATCGACAGCTTAAGCCTGGTTGCTGTTCATCGAGTATGCCTACAACGATGCATTCATTTTATAAACCACCTAAAACGGCCCATTGTGGTAAAGTTATTGATATTTGATAGAGTTATTCCTGCCGAGATGTAACTGGATGTATTGACATTTCTTCGTCTTCCGACGAATCATTTCTCAACAATTTCTGACTGCTTGGTAGTTTAAGATTGAAAAGTCGAGACACTAACACCGCTCAAAGAGTATAAAAGTCTTGAAAAAAAGTCTTGCACTTGTGAGAGAACACTATAACAAAAGTACGCACAATAAAATATGTTCCACAGTACAAAGGTGACGAAGCATATGTCCTCAATATTTGTCTTGTATTAGCGCAGTGGGCCCGACTATTATGTATAACTGGTAGATCATAGGCAAAAACCGTGTTTATACCTACTGATTGAAAACCTCAGAATCGGAACTCGATGGACGTTTCAAACGATCCCAGTCCAGACGACATATCTGTATTTTTTTTAGCAAACTAATCGGATAAGATTTTCTGGGATAATGAATTTGGCCACTGCCGTATCGAATAGTTCTTTGTGATGGTGGCTGTCGTCCCTATTTGGCCTCGAAATAGAAAAACAACGTTATCGCATTGAAACCTGCTATTTTTTTCTGGGATTTGCTGGCGTGTGAATGTTCGCTCTACTGACTGATACGTGCCAATTTAAGCGGTGCAAAAAGGACTCAAACATTCACAGAGGATACGAATTCATAGGAAAAATGGGTCGAATATGTACATATCTCGGTAAATTTCCCGAGGTAGTCTGGCTTTTTTTTTGCGGTTGACTGCACATTTCATGTCGCGTAAAGCTGGTAGTTTAATGTGCCAGCTGATTTGATGAAACCAAGCTATTGAGTTCTATTTGTTTTTATTATATTCGTTGGCTATTTGACGCAACTTTTCTTGATGATCCTATTATAGTCCATCCTACCTTTGACAACGAAATGATTCATAATTCACTATGTAACCCCGTAACAAAAAAGAAACAACTACGACATAATATTTTTTAATTCACTTATCATTACGAGACCCATAAAAAGTGGGAGTTTCCGAAAACAGACCTTTCCACATTCATTAGTTAATACGAAGGCATAGTGCCGGGCCACGGAACGGACGAGTGATGACACCGTCAAAGTTATTCAGATATTGATTTTTTGTCGTTTTTAAACTAATGAAATTCAAAGATTTCGTGACAAAGGAGCATTTGGCAGAACACAATGGTATCATTATCTGGCACTAATACAAGCAGTGGCCAAAACTTTCCGTTGAGCTATGGGGTCCGTTTTGTTTTAATTTTCGCAATGTATGGTTCAAATTATATCTGACAACCAGTAATTCTGTCTGAGGGCAAACATTGCAGGTAATTCAGGGTAGATTATAGTACATCGCCACAAATTAAAAATAAGTTGTGCAGTCTTACAAACTGAAATGGTAAGCGAATATAGCTAATGGCTGCTTGGTTAAGGGCGTATGAGCGAAGTGCCGACTAATGAGGATTGAATAGAATACACTGAATGCTATACAGACAATAGATTAATTAATGTTGATGCAAGTTACTTGTCGTAGGACTGAACTTATTGTTGTATTATTCTACGGTCTCAAACGACATTACTTCCATGCCCGCAGTCAAGGTACAGCACGGATACACAATAAACCGATAACAGCGCGAAGAAGAAGAAACGTTACGCTTGGTACTTCCCACACTGATAAAGCAAGACGAGAGTTATGCGCGAAGAGATTCAGCTGTGCAAGGTCAACCACACTGACCGTGGTCTTGATGCAACAGTTCCTGAACCTGGATAATCTGCAAAACTTGATGTCAAAGGCCTAAAAGCAGTTCAAGGCCATGATCATACCAGCGGTTATCAGTGCAATCCAAAGACCAACAAATTTGACTCGCCAGTAGACTACAATAAGTATTACTCGTGAAGTTGAAGTTTTTTTCTTGTTTTATTTCACAAGGTCTTAAAAACACTTACAACATTTATAATAATATGGGTGGCGCTACAGCCCATAGAGTGCCTTCTTAGCAACCACTCGTGTTGTGTGTGCTGCTTCTCACGAGTGGAAGAGACCTACAGTTTTATGCCGACTCCGTACGGCCACGTTTGAGAAGCTTTTTCTATACTCGAAAAATTTGGGGTCCTGAAAGTTATTTTTGTCGCACACAGCAGGAATCGAACCTGCGACGTCTAGGTTGGGATCGACGCATATACCCGCAACCCCACGAGCCATTAAGGTCTTCGTATATGTTGATTTCGGTGCAGAGAACGCTGGTCAAGATTTGTTCCATGACATTAACATTTCGTCACCACCTATGTTACGCTAGCTTCTGCGCGTAATAGTCAGCCTAGAGCTCAACGATTCTGTAGACATAACCAATTAAACCTTCTCACTTGTGACATACCTTGCACAAGACGAACGTGATTTGCTTTGTCTCCTTCCTGACGTCCAAGCGGACAATCCTGGTCAAGGAATTATTTTTGAAGGTTAGCGATCTACCCATCGACATCATCTTCCGAATGCCTGTCTGCTGCCACCTTCGGAGATGTCTGTTATATACATCGCTTACCTGAGACCATTTCGGCACATGCGACGACCGGTTTAACATTGATCGCTTCAACTTTTTGCCTTCTAATATTTATTTTATAGGGTGAATTTTTGTGTGGAAAATTGAGGAGAATGTGAAAATATGGCAAACAAAGAATTCGATTTAAGAAAAGTACACTTCCTTCTCTTCTTCTTTGTATGGCGTGGCAGTCCGGGTGGACCTGCTGTGCCATGTGTAGCGTTGGCCAACAGGTTTGTATACGAAGATTCTTTGGTCCGGATCTGAGCTGTCCATACGCTATTAATGGCCCAGCCACAATTAGCGTTGGATCCGTAGACGCTTGGCTAGGCTCATGTCGCTGTGTAGCCTTTACAGTCCGTGGTCGAATCTCCTCCTCCAGATCCCGTCACACAAAATGGATCAAAGATCGCACGAACTTTCTTCTCGAAGAGATCAATAACTTCTTCATCTGCATCTCAATAGCAGACGCCTCATTGACAGCTCGCTGACTTCTGCCAATTATGCCAATGTCATCGGTGTAAGCTAACAGTAGTACGGACTTCTGTAACATCATGCTTCTAGTGTTGGCTTGTGAGTTTTGCAGGATCTTCTCAAGTACAATGTGGAAGGAATCACATTACAACGCATCGCCTTGTCTAAAACTTTTTTTTTTGATATTGAAGGCCTAGAGGAATTTGTTGCCGGTCTTGATGGAGCATCGGGAGTTCTCTCTCGTTATCCTGCACAAACTTAAGAGTTTGGCAAGAATATTAAAACTAGATATTGGTTTGCATAGCTCGTCTCTGTGCAACCTGTCGTGTGCGGACTTGAAATCGACGAACAGATGGTGAGTGTCGTTTTGCACTTCTTGAGTGTTTCCAGGACCTTATACGAGATGTTAAGAAGACTCATCCCTGATAGTTGGAGCAGTCAGAGGGATGTCCTGTCTTTCGGGACGGGCACTCTGTACATATAAAACGTAACTAACATTGCGAATTATGGGCGAAGTGCGTTGCTGACTACCTTGGCGTAGAACTGCGTATTCGTTTTAAGAAAGGCTGCAATAGGTTTGCGGAGGCTTTACGATGATGGAATATGGACACCTCACGATCCATACGAGTCGGCTTATCTCAACATCAATGCCCTCGAAATTCCTTTGATTAAGGCAATTAAAAAATATGGTTTGCCGAAACCACTGATTGTTCGCTTGAGTTCGTGTAGAATAACTCCGTACTCTGACCGTCCCCGTGCATAATTCGATAGAGACGGAAGTCAAACGCCAATCAACCACAGCACTGAGCTACCGTTGAATGCTTTATTTACTCAAGCCGGAAAGGATACTGCACAGAGACGGTTTTCTCTCACTTCTCACAATCCTTCCGCTGAGCGTAGATTTGAACAACGGAAATGAACAGTGAAAGCATTTTATAATTTCTCAAGTGGAAACTCCGTTTAACAGTTTAACAGTTAGTGTATGAGAGATAAGCACATACTCTCTGTCCCGCATCAACTCATTGTTTCTGTGGTTCTATACTATACGCTACTATCTGAATGCCATAATCCATGGCTGTCCAAATCTTGTCCAGCGAACCGTGCGACTAACGACTCCAGTCTGGACAACAACTCGGCATGAGATATTTAAATCCTTCTGCTGCCTGCCTCAACTGCTTCAAAAGCTTTAATGAAACAAGAAAAGTATGAGATTAGCCAGCAGTAAAATCAGCCAATTACTGCATTAGTCATTATGCCTCTACAGAGTGTCTTACGATTAAAGTCAATATCTGTTAACATCGCTGATTGGATCAAGTGAACGGCGTCTATCCGGGCTGAGGTAAATTTGTCATCCACTCAAAAATGTAAGATGTCTCACATCCAAATATGAGAAGAGTTTCTGCATCAAGCTTATCTCCCACCACGATTGCAATCTTCAGAATGTACACACGCCCATACGACAGACATGCAACTCATCTGGAAGTAGACATGTGAAAGTTCCTAAGAGGTGTGATTGCACTAACGTGCTATTTTTTTTGACAACACACCATCAGCAGATGTTTGCTGAGTCTGCTGCGAGTAATTACTTTAGCACCTAGAAAACGATTTCCTTTTGATTATTTTCACGCTAAAGAAACACTGCACCATTCAATTAGAACTGCTCACACCGACCGAACTTTCAACTAAGTTGCACACCGGTGTTTCCGACATCAATTAATTCACTCAGTTACAAATCAATTAAAAATGATTTTTTTCTCTGCCAGCCACAATGGGAAAAGAGGAAACGATGAAAACGTGAAAGGGAATATTCTTTGAAATCGACGCATTAGCAACCTAGCTTCCATTTCAATCCAATTAAAATTTTAATTGTCCTTTCAACTGGAGCTTGCCTCAATTCACCCAGCCGCCAATTAACCAAATCACAGAATCTGGTGAGTGTGGACATTTTTGGAAAACCTCCAATTATCTGCAAATGGTCCTTCTCGAGATATGGTGACCAAATGAAAGATAAAATTGTATTTCCCCTCAATTAAGGGCGGGCACGGATTTGTCACACGAGTCCTGTTTGTGTGCGGTGCTGTGCTAGTAACGTTGTAAGTGCCTTCTAGTCGTCAATTGACTCTTATAGCTTCCATTCGAGCGCTGTGTTGATAAAAACTAATTGTCTCGGTCTTCGTATGCGACTTAATTACGTACATTACAGATCAATCCCTAAGTGGAAATTGTCCTTTGGTAGATTTTGCGGAAAATCTTAATCGAGAAGAGAAGTTAATTTCAACTCGCTGGGGGAAAGCGGGCAGCTTAATTAATTTATGGGCGCTTTGAATTGGTTTAATTTGAATAGTTTTGTCAAGTGGAATAAGTTGAGAGTGTGGATATAATTAATCTTTACATTTTTAAATTAGTTATTTTGTATTTCGATGCATTTTAAAACACAATGAAGTGAGAGACATACAAATTGTTGGGACTAGTTAAGACGCCGTTTCGCTTCCTATGCATAAATTTTAGAGTGTATGCACGTGCAGTGGTGTTTTGTTTATGTGCATTGACACACAACACGAGTGGTTGCTGAGAAGCTAGGCCTTGGCCCTTTACGTGCTGTAGTGCCACCCATATTATTATTATATTATGCACGAGCCTACATGTTAGAGAAAAAGAAGCAACAATTAAATTTGGACTTATAAAAATCTCAAATATGAAAGCATTGCTAGCTAGAACAGAGTGAGTTGCTTGACTCGTTTGAAATTAAATTTCGAATTGACTGCTGACAGTTTCAACATGTTGGGAATGCCGGGACTAATCTGCGTGATGCTTGGACTCATTGCCTGGTTTCTATCAACGGTATGGACAGTTTTCATATGTAATTATAACGAATTTTCAAAAAGTACACCTAGATGTGTTTTAGAGTTTCTTCCTTTCAACTTATCATACACGGCAAATCCTGCCTGACCACCATTGCTAAGTGAAAATATTTGGTGAACTATTTCAACTTTTGAGAGATTAAGAATGAAACTTCTTGAACTGCTTTGTATTCTGCTGGAAATGACGAATACTGGGGGGCCATCGAGTGCTCTTTGTTTTTAAATCGCCAATCGACCTCGATAGTCAGGACACCCTGGTGTTGTTTCTTCTCGGCAAAAATTCTGACGCTAATACGCTGGAACAAACTTGTACTAAAAAACTCAAATTTGGTGGAAAATTTAATTGGTGAAATTACAGATCAAATTATCAATTGTGGGAATAATTGGTGGTGAAATACCTGGAAAAAGTATGCCAGTTTTGTAAAAAGTGGTTGTCAAGCTCTCAGAAGTGATATTTTACTTGGAATTGCTCAATGAAAAATGTGTTCGTGTTCTGCTAAATTGGTAGAATATGAACGAATGTGTAATTTTCCCTTTGCTGATTTAGTTTTAGTCAATTCGTCTAAAAACTGAACTTAGAAACTAAATTACAGATATTTATAAGGATTGGATGAGTGTGACGATGCCGATGACAACTTGTTTTCTTAATGCTTCTTCAAGGGAGTTCCTAGAAAATTTGCTGCCGATGTTTAGAAGATGAGCTGCGGATATTATTGGGCATTGATGAATGAGATGGTGCTGATGACAACTTGTTGTCTCAGCATTTCTGCAAGTGCGTTCTTAGAAGAAACGCCGCGGATGCTGTTGTGTGTGCTTCTGCTGAGATTCGATTATAGTTTAATCGTAGAGATTGACCGGATGCTTTGAAACCTCTTGGAACTCTTGGTGTAATGGGTTTGGTTTGGAGAATGTGACATTTATGGTCTTAACTTACATAATCCCATAGCCCATAGGAAAATTCCACAGACAGATGGCGACAGAGTTTTCTAGAAAGAATATTGGCTGGTATAAATGTCGAAACAGCGCGGCGGCCCAAGCACGACTGTTTAATTTGGGACTTTGTATAAAAGTAGTATATGTGTGGGCCTGAAAGGCATCAAAGAAAAGTGTAATAAACTAATTGTCTGGTTGGGCAGTTTCAATATTCCTATCAAGAAATATTGTAATATTTAAATCTAAAAAGAGTACGTTTAAAACTCAACCCTTCGGAGTCGGGTTAGAAATGTAGGTCTTTCCATTCATGATACAGAACAATAGCACTCATAACACAAGCGGTTATGTAGAAGCTTGTTCCAAATCCACCTTAGATTGTCGCGACACTCCTGAGGCTGAAGGAGTGGGAGTGGTAATTGCCAACAAATATTACCCGCGAAAGATTTCAATGTTTAATAGTAGAAAAGTGATAATAACACAAATTCATTTAGTTCGTCTTCTTCCTTTACTAAACCTGGGTCTCAGTCGATACACATTCCAGCTGCCACTTCAAGTTCCGTGAGGACTTTCTCCACTTATGTGCTGTGTCCCACTTCTTCGGAGTCGTTTAATTAAAGAAAAAAAAAATTGATTCTATTTCAAGTGCAAATTGCATTGACAAGATTTGACCACCTCCAACTTCCCTCATTAATACTTTGTTTTAACTTGATAACCATTTTCATTTTGCCTATTTCACTTTCGCAAACAGAACACCCGTGCATGCAGAGAGAGCATTTATTTTAGTATGCTCTGCTTCGAGTGCTGTTGTCGCCGTTGGAACCACTGTTCATAAGCACACTCGAATTATGTTTACTTTTCATCTCTAACAATAATTATAGTGAGAAATAAGAAATACTTATGATCCAAGATACTCTCAAGAACTACCATTCTTGCTTATGCTTCCAGGGGGTTTCTGGTTTTTGCTAGTTACACTTTATTACTTTGTCACCGGCCCCATAAAGAAAAGGGTTTTGGAATAGGGACGTGTCAACTTCGAATCTAATTTGTGAACACACTCTTTCACTAATCATCACACTCTCACTTAACTTATTCAGTAAGCTCAAAATGTTGATGATGGTACAGTACACGAACGAGCAACGTCTGCAAATTATAAAAACCTTGTTGGTGAGCGCAACTTTAAGAGTGTTAACACGATCTTCGTAATTCTCGTTCTAGTAGACATGCAAAAATTTTAGTGTAAATATTCGCTGTTTAATATTGCCTTGTTTGTGGAACAACGGGTTGTTCGAAGTGTCGAAAATATCGCTGATGTTCAGGCATCCGTAGCAATCGATCCAAATCAAGCATTACACGGCGTTCTCAAGAATAGGGCATCGCTCAGACTCAAATGGCACTGACTCAAAAATTGGAAGCGAGTTGGTTGTTATAATGTACAGAGTACTTCGCTTCATGAAACCTACAAGCATCTACGAATCCCTGTACTTGCCCTCATTGTCCATAGTCCGTCTAGTATATATTTTGCTTAAGAAACTGTGGTGTTTACAAGACACTTCCGATAGGGAAACACAAAAACAATTGTTGTCGTAACACTATATGGCTCCAGATAACAAAATCTACTAGCGCAGCATTTTTTTAAGCTAACCTACACACCTTACGCTATTGAACAAGAAGAGGATACACAAAAATTCGAAACTATATATGTTTGCTGTCAAATTTTTAAAGTTCCACTGCCAATTCACTCGTAATTTGTGAGAAACATTTAGTTCCGACAATTTTACTATAGTTCGTTAACATGTGGTTGAATGGGCATGTTTATAAGCAAATGTGGCCCGATGAGCAGCCTCAGGTAATACAAGAGCTGCGACTACACCTGAGAAGAGCATTGTTTTCTTGGAGTTCATTGGACGTACTTTTTCAAAGGCCACCAGGTAAACAGTACGGTGTATTGATTTAAAGCGGTTTGAGGGTGTAGCATTTTTTTCATCAACGCTTCGGTAGCTTTTCTCCCTTTTTCTATTGCTGCCATCACTTATCACAATCTGATTCCCGATCGAATATTGTCTGGTTCCGCTCTCAGCGATTATCATCCGATCCATAGACACATGGATTAAACAAAGGCTTCCCCACTCCACTTCAACTCAGCATGCACTCGTGTCATGCACACATTCGAGCATCTTCATTGAATCGCAGAATCCAAACAATGGATTCATATTGTCATTCGAATGAAAACGTATAAGTATCAGCAAACTTGCTCCATGCCCAGAACTACATTGAATAACAAAGAAGTCAAATCGTTTCACATGTACACCCTCGCCCAGGAATGCATGGAATGGGGGTGAAATTGTTTCAATTGCTACCCCTTAATGTGAGGTTGTCGTTGATGTCTTGGCCCCTGCATCTTCATACGGATTCCGGTAGATTGGATTGAATTCCAAGCGCACTCCAAATCGCATTAGTAAACAATAAGAACTTTCATTTCAACACTCGAATGCCCTCCCCAGACCCGGACTGTAATAAAGTTACTTTCAGCTCAACTGCTCTGTTGGTCGAATGAAAAATACTGAATTGAGCAGCCATAACAGTACTACACTCAATTCCTAATCGTATTTATTCGCTACCACTTGCCAGCATACATGCGATCATATATGTATGCACAACGGTAGGAGTACTGATGCGAAATCGAATCTAATGAATATGTCGGTCCTATAATTCTTCTGAGAATTTCAATAAAAGATATATCGAATTTTGAAACTTGGATATGCCCGATGGGGAAATACTTGAGTTGTTCATTCGTCTGTAGACATAAGCACAAGTATGTGGAATATGTGTGCTTGTATGTATTTTAAAATGGAGCGTATTAAAGCGGCGATGCAAAGTCGAACTTCTATGTTGAATATTCGTATAAGCTTACATCGCTTATTTGTGCATTTCCTTAAGTGAATGACCAAAGTCATTTGAATTGATAATTCTTTTAAATCTTAATGCATCCAATATAGACTATGATGGACAAGATCTCCACCTTTCCGACCGCAGTAAAGTTACGGCAGCAATCACCAAACTGAAGTACAACAAGGCTGCTGGTGCCTATGGACTGCCAGCCGAGCTCTTCCAAGCAGCTGGTGATGATTTGGTAGGTGCATACACCAACTCATCTGCAAAATTTGGTGGATAGAATGTATGCTCGACGGGTGGAATCGTTTGTTCGATACTGAAGAAAGGAGACTCCCTAAACTGTGCCAATTGCAGACGTATAAGTCTCTTAAATATATCCTTTAAGACCTTTTCTACCGTCTTCTGTAAAAGTCTGGAACCATGCATCAACAGCCTGATTGATCAATATCAGTTCGAGTCCATACCGGCGAAATCCACCATTGACCAAACATTCACATTACGGCAGACCTTGGCAAAGACCCAGGAGATTTAAGTTGATACCCATCATCTATTCATCGACTTTAAGCCCGCCTTGTCTAGCTCTGGCATCCCCGCAAAACTTGTCCGTCTTTGCAAAATGACGATGAAGAACGGCCGATGCTTCGTCAATTTCGGTCAAGATTGTATCGAGGCCTTCGATGTCAGAAAAGTATTAAGGAAAGGCAAAAGCACTGTCTTGCGAGATAATCGTGCGTTACTCAAATGTCAACAACAGAGGCACCATCTTCTACAAATCTGTGCAAACGCTCTCGTATGCCGATGACATTGACATCATCGGAAGAACAACGGGCTGTCTGTATTGCAGTTCTAACTTTCTGAATATCGAGAAGGCAGCTGCCAAGATGGGACTTGCGGTTAATGAGGGTAAGACAGAGTATATGCTGTCTGCATAAAAGGTCCATCAACATCGACATCTTGGTCAAAGTGTCACAATATGTCTACAGATACAGCTCCAAAGTACAACGCGGTAGAGGACGACTTCGCCTCCGATGGCGTAACCAGCTGACAAGAGATCTTAATCAGATGGGTATACGAAACTGGACGCGCTTAGCCCAAAATGGCACTAGTTAGAGAGGGATTTTAGCTGGGGCCCAGGTCAAAGCCGGACTATAGCGCCACTCAAAGAAGAAATAAAGATCTGAATGGGACTCGTGCTAATTTTTCCATTGTTGTCGAATCTGGTCTTCGGAGCTGAAATGCCTAAAATGGCTTAGATCGTGTTTACTGCGTGGTCTCCTATCGGCGTGATGGGTTTTGTTATTTTTGCGATATTAATGCGGGTACGAATTACGCGTTTTTAATGGTAAACAATTTATTATGGTAAATTGGCCATGTTTCTCTGGGACTAGCGCTAGTGGTAAGTTGTGACCACCATAGGGCAGCATCTTTCCAGAAGTATGAATTGATTCTAGCATTAACAGCTCCATTGGTATATGCACCCCCCTTGCATACGCAGTGCGGAACCTGGCTGGGCTAGTTTGTCAGCTCTTTTATTACCAGGTTTATTACTGTGGCCCGGAACCCAGACAATGGTTAATTTGAACTTGATTGCTAAGCTAGCATAATCTTCGCGGCACTCTTGACCCTGCATGGGCCGCCACCTTGATAAGTAAAGTAAATATATGTGGAATTGATCATCACTAAAAAAACTGCCAGTTTCACTGTCATTGCTTCATTGCTGCTCGTAGCACTAAAGAAAATGAGTGGGAGTGTGAGTCAATTCGCAAGATCAAGACAGCCATATTGAGGAACGCTTGTCGTTCAGATGACCGTCACACCTTCAAGTCTTGCATCGCTTATACAGCATGTAGTAAGTCCGTCTATTTGAAAAACCAGCTTGACATATCGTTGTGGTCTGACTCTAGCAGAACGTCTATTAACATAGCTCTGTGCATGAGTACATTGATCCGGTTCAGTAGTGTGATCTCTGCTCGAGATAGCAAAAAATATGTTTACTAGCGGCGCTTTAACTGATGGTTGCATCGGGCCAGGTTTCGGTCTCCGTTGGCTAATCGAATGATGCGACAGTTGGCCATTCTCATCTAGGAAGCAGGTAATCATTTAAATAAAAACAAAACTTCATGAAAAAAGAGTACATTGACGATAACAGTGCGACCATAGTCATTTCGAAAGAAATAACGTCCACTGATGCCGTCGTGCTATTAGTCTTGTAGATGAATTGATGTTTGGTGCACTAAAGACAACACTTCATCTCGGGAGATCACCGCCAAAAGTCTAAAGCCAAGAATCATCAATATCAACGAAAATAAAGACGAGGACAGAGGTGCTGTGGCCATGTTTACGTTAGTTACTGCTCCAAAACATGTGTCAAATTGACGGAAGAAAGTCAACAAGATTGCTACAAAATATTAATTTGCAGAACTTACCTGTCCACATGTGGTATGAACAATCAAAAACTTCCGATAAACTGCAATGAATGCCTTTTTTTCCTAAAATTGATTCTTTTTTTTGCAATTAAAAATAAACATATTAAGTAAAAACTAGTCTAGTGTTTTCTTAAGCTCGAAAAAAACTGGTTTCGATATAAGGAATTACTTCATTTATATTCCACTAACTGGGTTGTGTCTTCATTCAAAGTTTTCTTCGCCTTCGAATAGTATAGCACAAGAATATCGTATACAATTAGAAGTGATAAGTTTAAAAGTCAAGCACACAGGCGATTTGTGACGGAAGACCCACATAATTCCATCAAACCTTGTAAACATCAACGCATTCAATTATTCAATTGGAATCTGCACTATCATTAATCGTAGTTCACGACTCACACCCATTAACCGAATAGTCAATTTCAGTAACATCAACTTCTCTGGTTTTTCAGACTCACTTGAACGCAGACAAGAAACACAAACAACTTGAGTAGCCTAGTTTATGTGTTTACTTAGCACTTAAATCAGAAGAAAGGATACAAGGTAAATATTTTCCTCAAGTGCGGATCCGGTCAGCTATGGGCCAACATCCATCTTGGTGTAGGGAAAGTAGAAGGCAAGTGCAGATTGCCAATGTAATTGAAAGTGTACAACCGAAGCATTGATGTACAATTGCATGTAGGACACCGTTTCAGTTTTCTCGCTAGAACACTGTTTTGAAAATATTGTGGCAAGTCCACTTCAGAGGATCCTTATGAGCAATAATGCAGATATAAAGTGGAATCCATTGGCAAGACCTAATTTTGGTCTGCGAAGTGATTTTTAAGGACTTAGAACGGAGCATTTTTCATACAGCAGCTGGCATTAGGACACATAAAAGCGAAATGTTGCTGCTCAATTAAATGAAGTGCTGTAATCGAGATAGAAATGACAATTGCAAGAACATTTGCCATTGAATTTCGCTTATTGAAACTTTGATAAATAGGCGTACCTGGTCAGGTGTGACTTTCAGTACCACCTAATCAGCGGCAGTTTGAACAAATTAATACATTAAAAAAGGCCGTAAGGAATAAAGCTTGACAAGGAAGATAGAGGCACAATTATTAATGTATAAGGACTACGCTTGAATGATCACTTTTGGTGTAAAGCAGGACAATCAATGATGTCCGTTTATTATTGTATATATTTATAACGTGATTTCGTATACAAATCGTTCAACCAATGCTCAAAAGAGGGTAGATAATATCTGCAACGCCAAGCTAGTCCAGGTAGACCAAAGGACGAAGAAATCTCCGTTGGACATATTCAATTTGATTCGTTTGCATACCTCTATAAGGAGAGCCGACATAACTAGCGTATGCAATGGAATTCAGAAATAAGTACTACAAAATTACTGTGGAAGGATTTTGTTACGTAATCATTCTACAAACTTTCCACACTTCAGTTTTCAAAAATAAACTAAAAGTAGTGGAAAAGTTTAAATTCTTTGTACCACCAATCAAGCGGAGGTTAATCCGAAATTTAGAAAACGCAACCACGGTCATTTTGTGCGATAATTAATTGAAAAATCAGAAGAGAGCCAACTTTTGTGTTGGGTTTTAGCTACTTAAGGGTGCTTACGGAAAAACTCAACCCGGATGGCCATAGTCAATGCTGTGAATTTTGGCGGAGATCGCCCCAGAAAAAACATGCTTCTGTTTTTGCCTCAACCAGTGAAACATTCGTCATTTCAAAACATCATTTCATCTTAAAAAATGAATAGCATGACGGCATCATCGGACGTCTTTTCTTTCGAAATCAGGAAGGAGTCATCCCTTCAATTGTACTCATGAACAGAGCTATATTAACAGACGTTCTGTCGTGAGAGTCAGACCACAACGATATGTCTAGGCTGCGTTTTCAAAAGTACCGAGTTGCTACATGCCGTAGGAGCGATGCAATACTTTAAGTTGTGACATTCATCTCACGACAAGCGTTTCTCAATGAGGCTACGTTGATCTTGCAAATTGACTAACAGCCCACTCATTTTCTATAGTGCTACGTTAAGTACTTTGCCGACGTTGATATGGTGAATTGGAACGACCGCTTGGAGCACAGTGAAAATCTATTCATTCCCATTCATGCATTCCACATATAGCCCACAATCCTTATCTCGATCCTGGTTTTTTGACAGAACGCAACGAAGGCAACGGATTCTATGGGCTTGGGTCTATAAATTTGTTTAGTTTATTTGGAAATATTAAAAAATGTCATGCCTTGCATGCGAGACAACGGCTCAAGCCCACTTCACCATTTGTCAAGCGACGACGTCGCGATCAGCACAAAAATGAAATGACGTGTTAATTTGCTTCACTTCTGGCAACAATACAGCTCAAATTGCATGTGCATTTATTATACGCCGATAACGGTACATGAGTTTAGATCATTTCTCAAATCACGTTGGTTTTATGCCACAACTTCCGAAGCAGCAATGTGTTGTTGTGAATTCCGCGCGAATAAAGTTTTGTCATGTGACACTTTCCGAAATGATATTCAAAAGAAGTTCAAACGGGGATTTTCATCGGTACGTGCGTGTGTACAGTGTACACGTTCTATTTGCGTTACACGTTTTAAAGGAATAGCGGTTCCATAATGGATGGCAAACAAGGGTTAAGATTTATGGCGTACACACATCCAAACATAATTTCCATACATTATGAGAAAGCCAGAAAAGTCAACCATTGTGTGTGCGAGTACAAGGCAAGCAGAACATAATGCCGGCAGTACCCTTCGCGTGTTTATGCCAACGCCAACATTTAAAGCTGTTTAGGGAGGCTTATGACTTGTTCTTAAGCGAGAACTTCCTTCCATCTTACGCCGCCTTATGTTAGTTACTTCCACCTCCTGCAGCTACTGCGGCTGATTGCAGGTGAAGAATACGACTGTGGGAGTGAGAGTGTGGAAGGAACACAAAGAGGCGGGCGAACCTAGAACGGGGCGACCGTGTACGTGGGGGTATGTGCATGTAATCTGCCTGGCCTGTTTTTTGCCCCAGTTTGTCTTGTTGGGTACAATATGCGGCTTTAGGTTTCGATGTAAAGTGAAAAGTTTGTCAGTTTTTGCAGAATTTATGACTTCATTTCACGTTGGAAGTGGGACATTCAACGTTTGGAGGGATTTATTACACTGTTTGTTCGCGCGGTTGTCCTGTGACACACGTACCGGTTAACTAGATTACACTGTGTCTCGCATGCTGGGTGAGAGTATCACGCGCAATTGCCACCGTACAGCTCGGTTGTATGCAGTCACGCACTCGGTAGTGAATCTCGTGCTAAAGAAAGCTTAGCCGTTGCTGACGATTTACGTTGACACAGGAGAATGTTGTTTTTGTTGCGGCCCGTCTCGCATTCGTAGCTATACCAGCAGTTAGGTGTGTTGTTGATTAAATTCCATGGTTTTGGGTACAGCTCGTCGGTATGTGGAGCGCATGCATGGTGGCGGTGAATTCAAAGAGGGGTGGGTCGCCTTGGTAAGAAGTAAACTGCTTAAGACGTAATTTGACGCTACATTATTGGAATATGTAAGTAGTGGGTGGATGATTTATTGCCGGCAGATCACAGTGTTCGGTTTTTGTGGGCCTAAAGGTGCTCTGACAAGCTGTGGTGACATAATTAAGGACCAACAAAAACGGCCATGATTGCTATACACAAAATCGCAGAAACTTATCCTGTGTCTATGAAATGTCGTCATTATGTACTCATGGATGGACAGCCGATCGGTTCATTGTTCTGCACACATCGAGTGGCAAAAGATAATAGCTAAAAAATCACCCTTTAGTTAAGATTGAGATATATTTCACACACAACTATCTTTGTTACTCTCTTGTTCACAATTTATCAGCTTGATGTCTGTGCGTTCTTTGCCCAGGATAAACTATGAGCTCGTCAGGACGAACTATGCGATCATCAGGATGAATTATGATGAATACACATGCATTGAAGGTTATTATAGGTGGGGGTGTCTACACAATTAAATGAGCCATTCTGCAAAGTTGGTAAAGGTTTTGCGTCTGTTTTCGAAGGCGGCATATACACAGACTTTGCTACCTGCTATTCAGACCTACATTTTTCTGCGGGAGCTGATATCTTGGGGCGCATTTCGCTCTCTTGAATTTATCTTTATACTCCCTGCTGTGAAAGGAAAGTACATACATTGATACCGGCCATAGCCCCTGTGAGAGTGAGAATGTTACCTTGAGGAAAATCCGGAGGGACATCTGCGTTCCAAAAATGCATGAGGGCTTATGGCAGAAGCACAAAGAAACTCTAAGTCTATGCAAGCCTGATCCCAGAAACCCTTGTGACGCACTTACTGCCGATTTATGCAACTACCGACTGAACAAATATGGTCACGGCAGCTCAGAAAACTGCAGACAGTGGACAATCAAAGGAGGCTATCCAAAAGGAATATTACATTTTCCCGAAGTAACTTTGAAGTTTAAGTCGATTGTGATCGGACTAGAGTCATGCACCATTCTAATCTAATCAACTAAATTCAATACCTTAGAGAAGCTGCATGATGTGAAGGAGCAGTCGATTCTTGACGAGTGATTGACTCAATGTTTTCTCAAAACCTGCTTTGTGTCAAAGTACATTTACCATAAGGCACAGTATTATCGAAAAGGAAATCGAAACCCGTGGTTTTAAATATGTCTAAAATTGAAAGGTTTTAGAGCTCCCACGTAAGAGTCTCAATCATGGCATGTACACTTCCCTTGCGTGCTCCCTTAAGGCTATCAAGATAAGCTGTCCACTGCTGGGAAATGAGTAAGACAGACTCACGGTTAAGCCTGGTTTGCAGACTATAATGCCGTGCTTATGTCTTGAAGTGCATTTCGAGATCCTGAATACCTCTTTCAAAACCCTTCTGAAATGAATCTTCATTGGTGTCTCTGAACTCGGTGTGAGTTGCATCGGTCGAAGTGTAAATGGATGCCTTGCAATAATCTGTTTAGTGACACGACGTAAACGTAACGTAATCTTACACGGTTGTAAGAGTTTTGTTACAAATTCTACATGGCCATTGTCTACACGTATGAAGCTTAACAAACGTCTTATAGATAACTCCATATCTTGGACCAAACAAATCAGTTGTCAGATATTTTATCTTCAAAGATCAAAAGCACTCAAAATCTTTCCAGTTTTCCAGTTGAGGTAAATTCGATTGACACCTGCATTTCAGTGTCTCAAAAAGAAGTGTCATGTCATTCAGCTGGTCGTAAGCAGCACTTTTTCCGCGCTAAAATTAATTAAACACCAATTTCCGGAGTGGCTCATGCTCGTGTTTCACTGTGGGTACTTCATGAACTTTCAGTAAACCTGGCTACGTTTAAAATCTTTTCAAAGATAAAGATGAAAGGACCCTGGCTCAAGTGCTTCTGAAATAAATGCCCTTGGAACAAGTACGAGTACTTGTTTCATATTGCACTGCCTCCGATAGTGAAAGCAGCGAAAGCGGTTTTTTCGGGGGAAATCTAAAGGACCCTCGTCCACTCGAGTTAATATTTTGAAGAAATCATAGCATGTTCGTGCTTTGAAAGTAAGTCCTCTTGGTGTGCCGACTTCTTTCGGCTTTTTGAGTACACGAAGAAATTTCGATGGTTTGCATTTGCAAGTTCAACAGTAGCTTTAATTTGGGATATTATGTAATCATCTTAAGTGTCCGGTTAATATTGACTTACATTCCGTTTTAATTAGGTATGGGTAGAGGGGTGCTAAAGTTTTCGTCAAAGTCAGCTGTGTCGGAGCTTTTTTTCAGTTGCACAGTGCGAGCACAGGAGTAGAAGTAATGTGTAAAAGTTTCCTCTTTCTCATCTTGCTTTGTTTGACAATGGCATGTTGTGGCCTTCCCAGCATGATCGGACTTTGTATGTGAGCCCTTAAAACCTTATCTTATATCTTACTTCAACGGGCTTTCCTAACCTGTGCAAGGATGTTAAGTTTTCACAGTTTTCGATGACGAAACTGAAGAATTTTGCAGTAGCAATTGATATTTATAATACGGGGGGCGCCATATTCTGTAGGGGCTTCGGCATGTTTTACAGCAGCCACTATTGTTGTACATGTTGAGAATGGAATGGGCCTACAGTTTTATCCGACTCCTACGGTCAAGTTTAAAATATTTGCGTTATAATAAATGACATACATTTATTTTCCATGACAAAAATCAATCCTAGGCACCTAGATTTAATATATTAATTTGCTGTGGAAGTTAGTTATTCCTAATTGTGGGCCAGTCAAAGGAGGGTCTTTTCTAGTTTTGAGGGAAGACAAGTAGTTCAGTATTGTGCTCCTCAGATGCAATCAAAGAGCAAAGGACCTATGAGAGGAAGGATAGGTCCAGGCAAAAAAGAGATAAGTCTAACTTACGATGGATTCTGTCAAATACACAAGAAATAGAAATCAATATCCTTCTTTGATTTCAAAGCCGCCTATTGCACCGTTCGGTGTCTTCGAATTCGAGTCATTGCTTTAACGCATCAGAGGACGTCATCGACCGAGACGGCACCCAATTGGAGAAGGACGTCAACCTTTGGTGGCTTTGTTGGTTGATTCCAAGGTCCACCACGGATTGTAGTGCCAATCAAAGAATAAGAATGACACCTTCCATAGAGGCGACCTGTACACTGCCCTGTCAAGTTGTAAATGTCATGCCATGGTTATCACTTAGCGCAGGATGACAACGAATAATTCTCACTTGCATATAAAGGTGTTAACAAGACCTTATATATAAAAAATAGACGATGCCCGACTTATTCGATTATTTATTAATTATTGAACACTGGACTTTGACAGACTTTGCAGAACGCAACGTGCACCAGAGTCATATTGGCTGTTGCTGATCTTGAGACGAACACGATTAAAATAGGCTTGGTTCTAAATAATGGGGATATTAAAGCTATTATGTCCAAATTAATAACCTACTCTGGCACACTTCGTGACGTTTTCGTATTTGAAGAAAAACCTCATGATGATTAACTTCACAGCACATTATAAAAAAAAGTATTTATTTATTTATTTGAAAGCATAATTTGTAACTAAAATTACAAAGTAGCCAAGAAAAGCCAGAGAATTTTAACGAAATGTTAAAATTTTGTCATAAAGCCATGGATTTTTCTTCACTTTTTCAATAATCGATTAAATTATTTCCAATTCGAAAGATGCACTTTTGTTTTCCCATTTCATTGTTTATGTGGCATCTGTCAAATTCGCATATGCGCTGTCGGTATGACGGTATGACGGTCCTGGGCACGCTGCTTCCAGTCATCAAGGCCAAGCTGTCTTGGATCCGCGATGACTTGGTCTTTGTACCGGAGGTTCGGTCTTCCTCTCCTTCTCGAACCAGAACACCAGCTCGGATTCGAAGACCCTCTTTGCTGCAGCGTTGTTGTCCATTCGCTCGATGTGGCCGAGCCAGTGTAGTCGACGGATTTCTGCCTTCCGGACATCCTTGCACAGCTCGTAGAGTTCGCGGTTGTGTCTTCTCCTCCATTCGCCTTCCTCGCAGACGAGACCATATATACGACTTAGAATTTTTCTTTCCAAGGTACCAACAATCAGCTCTGCAGCCTTACTTAATGTCCAGCTTTCGGCTCCATAAAGTAGGACTGGCATTATAAGGGTTTTGTAGAGCATGACTTTGGCATAAGCGCTGTGCGATTCATTTCGCTCTAGCTCATGCTTAACAAAGCATTTGGGTTTTGAACATGCTTAACGAAATGCTCGCAATCGTTCATGGACTTCATTATAGTTTGGCGCATAGGGATGGGTGTATTCGGACACTCACCCATGCGCGTTTGATACTAGCTGAGGCACGCTCATGCGCATTATAGTTGGGCGTTAACGCTTTATAAGGAAAAGTAAAATACCAGAAATAAAAAAAATTGAGGATAATTTTGACGGTTTGAGAATTTTTGAATTCTCTCTTCGCATTGTCCTCTCAAGTCGATGTGTTTTTTTTTAAGCGAATTCAGCACACCAAGAGCTACTTGTAACTGATATCCTACAAGCGCCATTCAGTGCAGATTGTACTTGGCAGTGCTTGTTATATTCCAGTGAAACCTAGGTCTAGGAACTCGCGTGATGTTGCTGTTCATTGGGCGAAGACAGGTACACACTAAGCCACTCATCATGTGTTTGCTATTATCCAAGTACGCTCCCGAGCCTAATCGCAATCGCTCGCCTAAGGTACCATAAGCAACCGAAGCCACGTGCTATTGGCCGCTCAAGCACGCTCTCAAAACGTATGACGCCACAGCCAAACTACAAGCGAAGCCATTAATTGTTTGATATATATATTTATCTCTTTCCACTCACACTTGTTTTGGATTTTAAGCGAAGCAGTTTCTAAAACAATAGTTAGTGTAAAAGCAAAATTCTGAGTTTTGGAAAAATAAAATAAAGAAAAAGTTTATAAATAAAAAACAAACAAATAAGGTGTTTTTTTAACCATCAAGACTGACTCAAAAAATAATGGCTTCCCTTGTGAGCTTTTGTCAGAATAACAAACTAATGGGTCTTTTGGTTTGCTATACTTTTTTTTGAGTTAAAGAATTAAAGACAAACCTTAATTGATTTATTTTATTTTTGTCAAAACACTCAAAACTCAAACTCAAAACACACACATACTCAACGGATATGTTTTTCCTTAAGGAGCTTAAGGACACTCTTTCTCATTTTTATAAATGATCTCCTGTCTGCCACTTCTAATCCAATCCACTCCTTCGCTGATGACAGCACCCTCAGCTTTTCATATTCGTTGCAAAATTCACCACGCTGCCCTTCGGAAGTAATATTGGAACGGCAGCGTATATCAAGCACATTGAATTCTGATCTGCACAGCATAATTAACTGGGGTAAGAACAACAGAGTGGAATTCAATGCGTCCAAAACTCAATGCTGTCTGCTGTCTCTAAAGCGAACCCCTGATAATTAGCCATTATCCATGAATGGCGCTTGTATCGACGAAACCGGAAAACTTTCCATCCTTGGTATGTGCATCAACACAACACTTAGTTGGAACGATCATATATTCGAGGTCGCCAAAAATGCCGCGAAATGTTTAGGTTTCCTTAATCGATGCATTTGGCTTTAATCTATAAGGCGTATATTCGCCCTAAGCTTGAGTATAAAGCTCATATCTGGTCTGGTGCCCCCAAGACAACCCTGCACCTTCTAGATAGAATCCAAAAGCGAGCGATAAAACTTATAGGAGACAACGACATCGCGGGTTCATTAGACTCGCTTGAACATCGACGTACTGTGTCTTCTTTTTCCGTGTTTTATCGTTATTTTAACAAACAATGCTCAAGTGAGCTAGCCAACTGCATTCCTCCTCTCCTTAAATTCACCCGCAATACACGTCTTGCCAGGAATGCACATCAGTTTACCCTTAAGCCTACTTTCGGACGCACAGTGAAATTTAGAAACTCGTTTTTTAGCCGCACCACACGAATATGGAATGCTCTTCCCAGCTCAATATTCCTCATAGATAACAACCCGCAGATGTTTAATACCAATGTGCACAGGTACCTCCTCTCTCTCTCTCCCTCTATACCATCGGCCCGTGCTGTGTCTTGACCCCGGACGGACAATTAAGGGTAATAATAACCCCCTGAGCACGCGCAAATTATAAAAAAAAAGGAAACTGCGTTCGGTGTTAGCAGCAGCGGTGTCCAGTGTTACTCTGGACTGATTTTGTTAGAAGCACAGCTGCCTGGGAAGTGAGCACCTGTTGCGAGCCTGTCGCAAGTACAGGTACGATTTTCGAATAAGACAGGGTCTTATTGATGCAGATAGTAACAAACTTCTGATGCAAGTGGTTTTAGAGACATTTCAAGCTGTTCGGTTTTCTGCCTCGTAAAAGTCTCAATTATCTACTTCCCTTTCTTGCTTCCTTTAAACTACCAGTACGTAAGCTGTCCGCTGATGGGACAACAATCTGACGGGGACACGGTTAAGCATGGATCGTCTAATTAGAGGCTATGTCGACCACGTCGACCAATTGGCTGCTTTAAGTAGGAGAGAGCGCAATAAAGTCTGAACTATCAATTGGATCTTAAAATAAATATTGAGATTGGCACTATGCGCATATAGTTTAAATTTGCTTAAGACCTCGTGGTTAGAAAACAAGTTATTGACTGTTTTTTTAAATTTGGGGGCTTTGTAATGAACATTTTCTGATGTTGTTGCATTGTTTATCTCTTCTTATGCCTTGTAGATCGGTCACAGTATACTTCAAAACTCTTTCAAGGTTTTTTAGTATTAGTTGATGTTGTGGACAGTACATTAATATTTCAACATACACTAATTTCTATTTTGCATCGATTCAATCCCACTGGAGCACTAACACAAAATATTTACCGCATGTGGCTTGGAACTTAGGTCAACATAGTCCCAAGCTTAAAAGGCCCCTGCAGTCAAATTTGTCAGTGGATGGATATGATTTGAACTCCATGGATAGATGATGATACCATGACTCCACCTTTTAGATAAACTAGGTTTCCCGTTGTAGCATATTGAACTATTTTGTCTACAGTCCAACAAACATAAAAAAACACCCCTTTGCAAAGGTGGGGTTAATTAAGATGTCTTTCCGATCATTATTAGCCAACAAATTATAACTTTTGTAACATGACCCACGTCGAAACCGTGATTTTAAATCTATCAGCGACACTAACTTGAACATAACTCCCAGGCAAAAATATGCAGTTTCCTGTGATGCAACTTGAGAGTGTGAAGCACACATTGACGTAAAAAGTATTCATCCAGACCTTTTTTTTCCGTTCCATGGGAGGCTTCTTAAAAACAAAACTTTTTTTCCACTTTCAGCCCACTGTGTGCCGTTTGAAGGAAAGGTTCTACCTGGATTCTGGAAATTTGTCCGAATATTTCTCGGTTATGTCCGCGTGACGACGTGTATTCCAAGAATTACCGAGTGCAGCGTACGAGGAACTTTATGTACATTGTCACTTTCACTTATGTGCAATGCAGTCGAGGACATTTTATCTATTGTCACCATTCCTCAGCGCGGCAAATTGAAATTCATATTTATCTTCTGGCTGCTTCTCTGTCTATCCATTCAGCTTTGAATGGTTTTATTTTGCACCATTTTTTGGCAAAAATATCCGGATTCAGGTTGGTTGAATTACTGACCGACGGGGTCCTCCACATGCCTGCCAAATGCTCTCTGTCTGGTGTCGAATAAATATCGTAACAAAGGTTCTGTAAGTATCAAGTTAAACAGCTCCTGCAACAAGCTCCTCATTTGGTTGAAAACCGTTGGTGGTCGAGGGTTTGAAGGGATGACTTAATAACTTATACAATTCCAGACCTATGTACGTAGATCCCCACATGAACAGGTTTTCATTTGTGTGCTTTACGTCAATGGGCGTGCAGTTCAAGTAGGCCCCCCACACTACAACTGTCATGTATGACTTGCGTGATATCATGTTGCTTTTGAAACTTGGAGCGGTATCCCTTCAGAACTCCGGACCTACGCCTTTTATTGGCCAAAGCGTTTGCAATTGAATACTGCTTCGTATCGTCTTCACCCGAACATTCCGCATCGGCACAGTGACGGGGGCTATTGTGTTCAAATCGGCGAAGGTATTTACTACAGGCACCGTAAAAGGAACTCTGTTCGGAATCAGCATGTGGGTCGACTCGCCTTTTGTGGAGTTGTCTCATCTGACTCAAAACGACTCTACCTGCCGATGCCACTCATTCCCCTTTTTTCCATCGTGCTCGCCTCCTGCTGGCTTGAGGGTAGCTTAGGTGCCCACTTCTAATCGCGTTGGCGGCCTTTATCTCACGGCATTCCTGGGCTACGGCAACCATGGTGATCTCTTCGACAAAGTCAATCAACCCTGACCCCATGTGGCAGCAGAACTCCATCGCCTTCACTGCACCCCCACCAATGAATGCACTTCAAAGCAGCGCACACGCACACCCCTCACGCTCCACACAGAGACAAACCATTCCGATGAATCAAAAATTCATAGCCACATTTCATGTTTTTCACAAATGGATAAACAAAAATCTGGCAGAAAATTGAATCGAGATAAAACACAACTTCCATCGCATTACAATGACAACACGGACAGGTTTCGGTTCATGTGTTGCCCCATTAAATTGAATTTATCCTTATCATATTGCACAATATCTCTGCGTGTGACTTGAATCCTAAGTGAGGGACCACCACTGCTACTTAAACTTTCACGACACATTTGTAAATGTCCATCAAATATCCAACGAAATGTTCGCAAAACTGAAATTCAAACCGTCACGATGTAATAAGAACTCGCACAGTAGTCGGATGCGGATCATGTTCACTGGTTCATCTTTTTTCGCTCTTTTGTTTCTCCGTCTTCGCCTTCGTGTTGCCCCCCCTTTTGGCGGGCTGTTTGTGATTTGTGTCCCTTTTGTCATTATACTAACATTGATTGAACTTTGTCACTGCGAATAACATATGTCAACTAAATATCGAATGATGATGACAACGGCGGTAATCTTTTGGGGATGAATACAAAAAGGACACCGAGCACGAGACAAAGGGAATTCGATTTTGTGTGTGTTTTCTTTGAGCATTTGGGTTTCCTTTTCCGACTCACTTCATTTGTAAAATATATCCGAGTGAAATGGAATGGGACACGGAGGCAGCTCGAATGAGATCTTGTTATTTTGATATTCGTCAACATGTTGTACATTTTTTTCGTCCCCTTTGTTTGCTTTTTTAATTTTCCTGATTTGCTTGTACCTTGTGCCTGAAGTATCCATCCAATTCAGGGAAAAGGTGAGCACACACGGGTATGAATTATATAAATGCACTATAATGTATTAAACAGATGAATGGTCGGAACACAGAGAAAATGAAAAGGATAAGGTCGCAAACTCGTGAGGAACTCAGATGGTTGATTTCTGGGCAGGGGAGGAAGTGAGTTTTGTTCGTTTGCAAGGGACATCAGTCATCGGCTACATCCTGCTAGGAAGTGATTGAAAACATTCGGACCACTTAGCAATTGTTGGGACACACTTCAGCGCGGAATATCAGACGAAAGGGTGTGCGGACAATGCAACTTATACCCAGGCTGGCGATGTTGAGACAAGAGTTCGACTTCCACAAAGTGTTCCATATCATGCTCTAGTAATATGAAACTGGAATAATGTGCAGAGCTAATTCGATTTATGTCGCCGGACTTAATTTTTCAAGCGAATGGGCATTTCAACACTGTGGAGGGGTGTGAGTTTTGTAGCTCCAATGGAAGATCCATAGATCGTGGGTCGTAGCGAGCATAGACAAATTGGATTATCGAAAGCTGATTGGCGATGCATATTTGTGATGATATGTTGTTTGAATAAATGCTGCGATGCCCTGAAAAATGAAATGTTAACGATAGTAGCCGTGTTTTTTTGACAGGTCAGCTTAGCAAAGTTTCACACAGGAAGCAACAACAACACGTTTTTCTGAGTTAAGACTCCCTAGTAAAATTTCACTGTAATCACTGAATAGGACGCGTTGAAACATCGAAATCGGAGATGGCGCCAGAGGAAACTATTTGTTTATTAAAGTATGGTATCTGCTATGTTATTTGACACCTTTAAGCGTTTTGTTTTTCTATTAACTCGTTGATGTTACTTCTACAAATGTTTAACATATCAAAGCATTCACAAAGTTTATTTTATAACATACTTTTTTTTTGCTTTTGAGAATAAAATGTAACTTATTTTTGACTTCTGACATGACATCTAATACAATGGTAACACACGTACCAGCTTTAGGAAGAAAATCTAACTCACCAAAAAAGATTTTTACTGACGGTCATTACTAAGCTGAGAACTGATTAGTCAAAAAATACGCCTAGTGTATGTTCTCGTAGCTTCCTTCGCCGAAGCATTTTCTGAACACTACCAGCTGTCCATAATGTGCTTCGCCGAAGCATTTTGTGGACACTTACTGCTGTCCATAAAGTGCTTCGCCAAAGCACTACCTTCTGTCCATATAGTGCTTCGCCGAAGCATTTTGTTTACACTACGTGCTGTCCATAAAGTCGTTCGCCGAAGTAATTTCTGGACACTGCCTAAACCGAAGCATTTTATGGACACTACCAAAACCGAAGCACTTTCTGGACACTACCAGCTGTCCACAAAGTCCTTCGCCGAAGCAGTTTCTGGACATTACAGAAACCCAAGCACTTCCTGGACAATACCTACTGTCCACAACGTCCTTCGCCGAAGCATTTTATGGACACTACCAAAACCGAAGCACTTTCTGGACGCTACCAGCTGTCCACAAAATCCTTCGCCGATGCAGATTCTGGACACTACCTAAACCGAAGCACTTTCGGGACACTACCAGCTGTCCACAAAATCCTTCGCCGAAGCAGTTTCTGGACACTACCAGCTGTCCACAAAGTCCTTCGCCGAAGCATTTTATGGACACTACCAAAACCGAAGCACTTTCTGGACACTACCAGCTGTCCACAAAATCCTTCACCGAAGCAGTTTCTGGACACTACCTAAACCGAAGCAGTTTCTGGACACTACCTAAACCGAAGCAGTTTCTGGACACTACCTATACCAAAGCATTTTATGGACACTACCACTACCGAAGCACTTTCTGGACACTACCAGCTGTCCACAAAGTCCTTCGCCGAAGCATTTTATGGACACTACCAAAACCGAAGCACTTGTTGGACACTACCAGCTGTCCACAAAGTCCTTCGCCGAAGCATTTTATGGACACTACCACTACCGAAGCACTTTCTGGACACTACCAGCTGTCCACAAAGTCCTTCGCCGAAGCATTTTATGGACAGTACCAGAACCGAAGCACTTTCTGGACACTACCAGCTGTCCACAAAGTCCTTCGCCGATGCAGTTTCTGAACACTACCAAAACCGAAGCACTTTCTGGACACTACCAGCTGTCCACAAAGTCCTTCGCCGAAGCAGTTTCTGGACACTACCTGAACCGAAGCACTTTCTGGGCACTACCTACTGTCCACAAAGCCCTTCGCCGAAGCAGTTTCTGGACACTACCTATACCAAAGCACTTTCTGGACACTACCTAAACCGAAGCACTTTCTGGAACAGCTGTCCACAAAGTCCTTCGCCGAAGCATTTTATGGACGCTACCAAAACCGAAGCACTTTCTGGACCAGCTGTCCACAAAGTCCTTCGCCGAAGCATTTTATGGACACTACCAAAACCGAAGCACTTTCTGGACACTACCAGCTGCCCACAAAGATCTTCGCCGGAGCATTTTATGGACACTGCCAGCTGTCCACAGAGTCCTCCGCCGAAGCATTTTATGGACACTACCAAAACCGAAGTACTTTCTGGACACTACCAGCTGTCCAAAGTCCTTCACCGAAGCATTTTATGGACGCTACCAAAACCGAAGCACTTTCTGGACACTACCAGCTGTCCACAAAGATCTTCGCCGGAGCATTTTATGGACACTGCCAGCTGTCCACAAAGTCCTTCGCCGATGCAGTTTCTATACACTACCTAAGCCGAAGCAATTTCTGGACACTACCAGCTGCCCACAAAGTCCTTCGCCGAAAGAGTTTCTGGACACTACCTAAACCGAAGCATTTTCTGGACACTACCAGCTGTCCACAAAGTCCTTCGCCGAAGCATTTTATTGACACTACCAAAACCGAAGCACTTTCTGGACACTACCAGCTGTCCACAAAAACCTTCGCCGAAGCAGTTTCTGGACACAACCTAAACCGAAGCACTTCCTGGACACTACCTACTGTCCACAACGTCCTTCGCCGAAGCATTTTATGGACACTATCAAAACCGAAGCACTTTCTGGACACTACCAGCTGTCCACAAAGTCCTTCGCCGAAGCAGTTTCTGGACATTACAGAAACCGAAGCACTTTCTGGACACTACCAGCTGTCCACAAAGTCCTTCGCCGAAGCAGTTTCCGGACACTACCAAAACCGAAGCACTTTCTGGACACTACCAGCTATCCACAAAAACTTTCGCCGAAGCAGTTTCTGGACACAACCTAAACCGAAGCACTTCCTGGACACAACCTACTGTCCACAACGTAGTTCGCCGAAGCATTTTATGGACACTATCAAAACCGAAGCACTTTCTGGACACTACCAGCTGTCCAAAGTCCTTCACCGAAGCATTTTATGGACACTACCAAAACCGAAGCACTTTCTGGACATTACCAGCTGTCCACAAAGATCTTCGCCGGAGCATTTTATGGACACTGCCAGCTGTCCACAAAGTCCTTCGCCGATGCAGTTTCTATACACTACCTAAGCCGAAGCAATTTCTGGACACTACCAGCTGTCCACAAAGTCCATCGCCGAAAGAGTTTCTGGACACTACCTAAACCGAAGCATTTTCTGGACACTACCAGCTGTCCACAAAGTCCTTCGCCGAAGCATTTTATGGACACTACCAAAACCGAAGCACTTTCTGGACACTACCAGCTGTCCACAAAAACCTTCGCCGAAGCAGTTTCTGGACACAACCTAAACCGAAGCACTTCCTGGACACTACCTACTGTCCACAACGTCCTTCGCCGAAGCATTTTATGGACACTTTCAAAACCGAAGCACTTTCTGGACACTACCAGCTGTCCACAAAGTCCTTCGCCGAAGCAGTTTCTGGACATTACAGAAACCGAAGCACTTTTTGGACACTACCAGCTGTCCACAAAGTCCTTCGCCGAAGCAGTTTCTGGACATTACAGAAACCGAAGCACTTTCTGGACACTACCTACTGTCCACAAAGTCCTTCGCCGAAGCAGTTTCTGGACACTACCAAAACCGAAGCACTTTCTGGACACTACCAGCTGTCCACAAAAACCTTCGCCGAAGCAGTTTCTGGACACAACCTAAACCGAAGAACTTCGTGGACACTACCTACTGTCCACAACGTAGTTCGCCGAAGCATTTTATGGACACTATCAAAACCGAAGCACTTTCTGGACACTACCAGCTGTCCAAAGTCCTTCACCGAAGCATTTTATGGACACTACCAAAACCGAAGCACTTTCTGGACACTACCAGCTGTCCACAAAAACCTTCGCCGAAGCAGTTTCTGGACACAACCAAAACCGAAGCACTTCCTGGACACTACCTACTGTCCACAACGTCCTTCGCCGAAGCATTTTATGGACACTATCAAAACCGAAGCACTTTCTGGACACTACCAGCTGTCCACAAAGTCCTTCGCCGAAGCAGTTTCTGGACATTACAGAAACCGAAGCACTTCCTGGACACTACCTACTGTCCACAACGTCCTTCGCCGAAGCATTTTATGGACACTATCAAAACCGAAGCACTTTCTGGACACTACCAGCTGTCCACAAAGTCCTTCGCCGAAGCAGTTTCTGGACATTACAGAAACCGAAGCACTTTCTGGACACTACCAGCTGTCCACAAAGTCCTTCGCCGAAGCAGTTTCTGGACATTACAGAAACCGAAGCACTTTCTGGACACTACCAGCTGTCCACAAAGTCCTTCGCCGAAGCAGTTTCTGGACATTACAGAAACCGAAGCATTTTCTGGACACTACCAGCTGTCCACAAAGTCCTTCACCGAAGCAGTTTCTGGACACTACCTAAACCGAAGCACTTTCTGGACACTACCTAAACCGAAGCACTTTCTGGACACTACCAGCTGTCCACAAAGTCCTTCGCCGAAGCAGTTTCTGGACATTACAGAAACCGAAGCACTTTCTGGACACTACCTACTGTCCACAAAGTCCTTCGCCGAAGCAGTTTCTGGACACTACCTACTGTCGACAAAGTCCTTCGCCGAAGCATTTTATGGACACTACCAGAACCGAAGTACTTTCTGGACACTACCAGCTGTCCAAAGTCCTTCACCGAAGCATTCTATGGACGCTTCCAAAACCGAAGCAGTTTCTGGACACTACATAAACCGAAGCAGTTTCTGGACACTACCTATACCAAAGCACTTTCTGGACACTACCTAAGCCGAAGCACTTTCTGGACACTACCAGCTGTCCACAAAGTCCTTCGCCGAAGCAGTTTCTGGACGCTACCTGAACCGAAGCACTTTCTGGACACTACCAGCTAACCACAAGGTCCTTCGCCGAAGCAGTTTCTGGACACTTCCTGAACCGAAGCACTTTCTGGACACTACCAGCTGTCCACAAAGTCCTTCGCCGAAAGAGTTTCTGGACACTACCTAAACCGAAGCGTTTTCCGGACACTACCAGCTGTCCACAAAGTCCTTCGCCGAAGCATTTTATGGACAGTACCAGAACCGAAGCACTTTCTGGACACTACCAGCTGTCCACAAAGTCCTTCGCCGATGCAGTTTCTGGACACTACCTGAACCGAAGCACTTTCTGGGCACTACCTACTGTCCACAAAGCCCTTCGCCGAAGCAGTTTCTGGACACTACCTATACCAAAGAACTTTCTGGACACTACTTAAACCGAAGCACTTTCTGGACACTACCAGCTGTCCACAAAGACCTTCGCCGAAGCATTTTATGGACACTACCCAAACCGAAGCACTTTCTGGACACTACCTACTGTCGACAGAGTCCTTCGCCGAAGCCTTTTATGGACAGTACCAGAACCGAAGAACTTTCTGGACACTACCAGCTGTCCACAAAGTCCTTCGCCGATGCAGTTTCTGGACACTACCAAAACCAAAGCACTTTCTGGACACTACCAGCTGTTCACAAAGTCCTTCACCGAAGCATTTTATGGACACTTCCAAAACCGAAGCACTTTCTGGACACTTCCAGCCGTCCACAAAGTCCTTCGCCGAAAGAGTTTCTGGACACTACCTGAACCGAAGCACTTTCTGGACACTACCAGCTGTCCACAAAGTATTTCGCCGAAGCAGTTTCTGGACACTACCAGCTGTCCACAAAGTCCTTCGCCGAAGCAGTTTCTGGACACTACCTGAACCGAAGCACTTTCTGGACACTACCAGCTGTCCACAAAGTCCTTCGCCGAAGGAGTTTCTGGACACTAACTAAACCGAAGCACTTTCTGGACACTACCTAAATCGAAGCACTTTCTGGACACTACCAGCTGTTCACAAAGTCCTTCGCCGAAGCAGTTACTGGAAACTACCTAAACCGAAGCACTTGCTGGACACTACCAGCTGTCCACAAAGTGCTTCGCCGAAAGAGTTTCTGGACACTACCTAAACCGAAGCATTTTCTGGACACTACCAGCTGTCCACAAAGTCCTTCGCCGAAGCAGTTTCTGGACACTACCTGAACCGAAGCACTTTCTGGACACTACCAGCTGTCCACAAAGTCCTTCGCCGAAGCAGTTTCTGGACGCTACCTGAACCGAAGCACTTTCTGGACACTACCAGCTAACCACAAGGTCCTTCGCCGAAGCAGTTTCTGGACACTACCTGAACCGAAGCACTTTCTGGACACTACCAGCTGTCCACAAAGTCCTTCGCCGAAAGAGTTTCTGGACACTACCTAAACCGAAGCGTTTCCGGACACTACCAGCTGTCCACAAAGTCCTTCGCCGAAGCATTTTATGGACAGTACCAGAACCGAAGCACTTTCTGGACACTACCAGCTGTCCACAAAGTCCTTCGCCGAAGCAGTTTCTGGACATTACAGAAACCGAAGCACTTTCTGGACACTACCTACTGTCCACAAAGTCCTTCGCCGAAGCAGTTTCTGGACACTACCTACTGTCGACAAAGTCCTTCGCCGAAGCATTTTATGGACACTACCAGCTGTCCACAAAGACCTTCGCCGAAGCATTTTATGGACACTACCCAAACCGAAGCACTTTCTGGACACTACCTACTGTCGACAGAGTCCTTCGCCGAAGCCTTTTATGGACAGTACCAGAACCGAAGCACTTTCTGGACACTACCAGCTGTCCACAAAGTCCTTCGCCGAAGCAGTTTCTGGACATTACAGAAACCGAAGCACTTTCTGGACACTACCTACTGTCCACAAAGTCCTTCGCCGAAGCAGTTTCTGGACACTACCTACTGTCGACAAAGTCCTTCGCCGAAGCATTTTATGGACACTACCAGAACCGAAGTACTTTCTGGACACTACCAACTGTCCAAAGTCCTTCACCGAAGCATTTTATGGACGCTTCCAAAACCGAAGCAGTTTCTGGACACTACATAAACCGAAGCAGTTTCTGGACACTACCTATACCAAAGCACTTTCTGGACACTACCTAAGCCGAAGCACTTTCTGGACACTACCAGCTGTCCACAAAGTCCTTCGCCGAAGCAGTTTCTGGACGCTGCCTGAACCGAAGCACTTTCTGGACACTACCAGCTAACCACAAGGTCCTTCGCCGAAGCAGTTTCTGGACACTACCTGAACCGAAGCACTTTCTGGACACTACCAGCTGTCCACAAAGTCCTTCGCCGAAAGAGTTTCTGGACACTTCCTAAACCGAAGCGTTTTCCGGACACTACCAGCTGTCCACAAAGTCCTTCGCCGAAGCATTTTATGGACAGTACCAGAACCGAAGCACTTTCTGGACACTACCAGCTGTCCACAAAGTCCTTCGCCGATGCAGTTTCTGGACACTACCTGAACCGAAGCACTTTCTGGGCACTACCTACTGTAAACAAAGCCCTTCGCCGAAGCAGTTTCTGGACACTACCTATACCAAAGAACTTTCTGGACACTACTTAAACCGAAGCACTTTCTGGACACTACCAGCTGTCCACAAAGTCCTTCGCCGAAGCATTTTATGGACACTACCCAAACCGAAGCACTTTCTGGACACTACCTACTGTCGACAGAGTCCTTCGCCGAAGCCTTTTATGGACAGTACCAGAACCGAAGAACTTTCTGGACACTACCAGCTGTCCACAAAGTCCTTCGCCGAAGCATTTTATGGACACTACCAAAACCGAAGCACTTTCTGGACACTACCAGCTGTCCACAAAGTCCTTCGCCGAAAGAGTTTCTGGACACTACCTGAACCGAAGCAGTTTCTGGACACTACCTGAACCGAAGCACTTTCTGGACACTACCAGCTGTCCACAAAGTCCTTCGCCGATGCAGTTTCTGGACACTACCAAAACCGAATCTCTTTCTGGACACTACCAGCTGTCCACAAAGTCCTTCGCCGAAGCAGTTTCTGGACACTAGCTGAACCGAAGCACTTTCTGGGTACTACCTACTGTCCACAAAGCCCTTCGCCGAAGCAGTTTCGGGACACTGCCTAAACCGAAGCAGTTTCTGGACACTACCTATACCAAAGAACTTTCTGGACACTACCTAAACCGAAGCACTTTCTGGACACTACCAGCTGTCCACAAAGTCCTTCGCCGAAGCATTTTATGGACACTACCCAAACCGAAGCACTTTCTGGACACTACCTACTGTCGACAAAGTCCTTCGCCGAAGCATTTTATGGACAGTACCAGAACCAAAGAACTTTCTGGACACTACCAGCTGTCCACAAAGTCCTTCGCCGATGCAGTTTCTGGACAGTACCAAAACCGAAGCACTTTCTGAACACTACCAGCTGTCCACAAAGTCCTTCGCCGAAGCAGTTTCTGGACACTACCTAAACCGAAGCACTTTCTGGACACTACCTAAATCGAAGCACTTTCTGGACACTACCAGCTGTCCACAAAGTCCTTCGCCGAAGCATTTTATGGACACTACCAAAACCGAAGCACTTGTTGGACACTACCAGCTGTCCACAAAGTCCTACGCCGAAGCATTTAATGGACACTACCAAAACCGAAGCACTTTCTGGACACTACCTAAATCGAAACACTTTCTGGACACTACCAGCTGTCCACAAAGTCCTTCCCCGAAGCAGTTTCTGGACAGTACCAGAACCGAAGCACTTGCTGGACACTACCAGCTGTCCACAAAGTCCTTCGCCGAAGCATTTTATGGACACTACCACTACCGAAGCACTTTCTGGACACTACCAGCTGTCCACAAAGTCCTTCGCCGATGCAGTTTCTGGACACTACCAAAACCGAATCACTTTCTGGACACTACCAGCTGTCCACAAAGTCCTTCGCCGAAGCAGTTTCTGGACACTAGCTGAACCGAAGCACTTTCTGGGCACTACCTACTGTCCACAAAGCCCTTCGCCGAAGCAGTTTCGGGACACTACCTAAACCGAAGCACTTTCTGGACACTACCTAAATCGAAGCACTTTCTGGACACTACCAGCTGTCCACAAAGTCCTTCGCCGAAGCATTTTATGGACACTACCAAAACCGAAGCACTTGTTGGACACTACCAGCTGTCCACAAAGTCCTTCGCCGAAGCATTTAATGGACACTACCAAAACCGAAGCACTTTCTGGACACTACCTAAATCGAAGCACTTTCTGGACACTACCAGCTGTCCACAAAGTCCTTCGCCGAAGCAGTTTCTGGACAGTACCAGAACCGAAGCACTTGCTGGACACTACCAGCTGTCCACAAAGTCCTTCACCGAAGCAGTTTCTGGACACTACCTAAACCGAAGCAGTTTCTGGACACTAAATATACCAAAGCACTTTCTGGACACTACCAAAACCGAAGCACTTTCTTGACACTACCAGCTGTCCAAAAAGTCCTTCGCCGAAGCATTTTATGGACACTACCAAAACCGAAGCACTTTCTGGACACTACCTACTGTCCACAAAGTCCTTCGCCGAAGCAGTTTCTGGACACTACCTAAACCGAAGCACTTTCTGGACACTAACTAAATCGAAGCACTTTCTGGACACTACCAGCTGTCCACAAAATCCCTCGCCGAAGCAGTTTCTGGACAGTACCAGAACCGAAGCACTTGCTGGACACTACCTACTGTCCACAAAGTCCTTCGCCGAAGCATTTTATGGACACTACCACTACCGAAGCACTTTCTGGACACTACCAGCTGTCCACAAAGCCCTTCGCCGAAGCATTTTATGGACACTACCAAAACCGAAGCACTTGTTGGACACTACCAGCTGTCCACAAAGTCCTTCGCCGAAGCATTTTATGGACACTACCAAAACCGAAGCACTTTCTGGACACTACCTACTGTCCACAAAGTCCTTCGCCGAAGCAGTTTCTGGACACTACCTAAACCGAAGCAGTTTCTGGACACTACCTATACCAAAGCACTTTCTGGACACTACCTAAACCGAAGCAGTTTCTGGACACTACCAGCTGTCCAAAAAGTCCTTCGCCGAAGCATTTTATGGACACTACCAAAACCGAAGCACTTTCTGGACACTACCTACTGTCCACAAAGTCCTTCGCCGAAGCAGTTTCTGGACACTACCTACTGTCCACAAAGGCCTTCGCCGAAGCAGTTTCTGGACACTACCTAAACCGAACCACTTTCTGGACACTACCTAAATCGAAGCACTTTCTGGACACCACCAGCTGTCCACAAAGTCCTTCGCCGAAGCAGTTTCTGGACAGTACCAGAACCGAAGCACTTGCTGGACACTACCCGCTGTCCACAAAGTCCTTCGCCGAAGCATTTTATGGACACTACCACTACCGAAGCACTTTCTGGACACTACCAGCTGTCCACAAAGTCCTTCGCCGAAGCATTTTATGGACAGTACCAGAACCGAAGCACTTTCTGGACACTACCAGCTGTCCACAAAGTCCTTCGCCGAAGCAGTTTCTGGACACTACCTGAACCGAAGCACTTTCTGGGCACTACCTACTGTCCACAAAGCCCTTCGCCGAAGCAGTTTCTGGACACTACCAAAACCGAAGCACTTTCTGGACACTACCAGCTGCCCACAAAGATCTTCGCCGGAGCATTTTATGGACACTGCCAGCTGTCCACAGAGTCCTCCGCCGAAGCATTTTATGGACACTACCAGCTGTCCACAAAGTCCTTCGCCGAAGCATTTTATGGACAGTACCAGAACCGAAGCACTTTCTGGACACTACCAGCTGTCCACAAAGTCCTTCGCCGATGCAGTTTCTGGACACTACCTGAACCGAAGCACTTTCTGGACACTACCAGGTGTCCACAAAGTCCTTCGCCGAAGCAGTTTCTGGACACTACCTGAACCGAAGCACTTTCTGGACACTACCAGCTGTCCACAAAGTCCTTCGCCGAAGCAGTTTCTGGACACTACCTGAACCGAAGCACTTTCTGGACACTACCAGCTGTCCACAAAGTCCTTCGCCGAAGCAGTTTCTGGACACTACCTGAACCGAAGCACTTTCTGGGCACTACCTACTGTCCACAAAGCCCTTCGCCGAAGCAGTTTCGGGACACTACCTAAACCGAAGCAGTTTCGGGACACTACCTAAACCGAAGCAGTTTCTGGACACTACCTATAACAAAGCACTTTCTAGACACTACCTAAACCGAAGCAATTTCTGGACACTACCAGCTGTCCACAAAGTCCTTCGCCGAAAGAGTTTCTGGACACTACCTGAACCGAAGCACTTTCTGGACACTACCAGCTGTCCACAAAGTCCTTCGCCGAAGCAGTTTCTGGACACAACCTGAACCGAAGCACTTTCTGGACACTACCATCTGTCCACAAAGTCCTTCGCCGAAGCATTTTATGGACAGTACCAGAACCGAAGCACTTTCTGGACACTACCAGCTGTCCACAAAGTCCTTCGCCGATGCAGTTTCTGGACACTACCAAAACCGAAGCACTTTCTGGACACTACCTGAACCGAAGCACTTTCTTTACACTACCATCTGTCCACAAAGTCCTTCGCCGAAGCATTTTATGGACAGTACCAGAACCGAAGCACTTTCTGGACACTACCAGCTGTCCACAAAGTCCTTCGCCGATGCAGTTTCTGGACACTACCAAAACCGAAGCACTTTCTGGACACTACCAGCTGTCCACAAAGTCCTTCGCCGAAGCATTTTATGGACACTACCAATACCGAAGCACTTCCTGGACACTACCAGCTGTCCACAAAGTCCTTCGCCGAAGCATTTTATGGACAGTACCAGAACCGAAGCACTTTCTGGACACTACCATCTGTCCACAAAGTTCTTCGCCGAAGCATTTTATGGACAGTACCAATACCGAAGCACTTTCTTGACACTACCAGCTGTCCACAAAGTCCTTCGCCGAAGCATTTTATGGACACTACCAAAACCGAAGCACTTCCTGGACACTACCAGCTGTCCACAAAGTCCTTCGCCGAAGCATTTTATGGACACTACCAAAACCGAAGCACTTTCTGGACACTACCAGCTGTCCACAAAGTCCTTCGCCGAAGCAGTTTCTGGACACTACCTGAACCGAAGCACTTTCTGGACACTACCAGCTGTCCACAAAGTCCTTCGCCGAAGCAATTTCTGGACACTACCTGAACCGAAGCACTTTCTGGACACTACCAGCTGTCCACAAAGTCCTTCGTCGAAGCATTTTATGGCCACTACCAAAACCGAAGCACTTTCTGGACACTACCAGCTGTCCATAAAGTCCTTCGCCGAAGCAGTTTCTGGACACTTTCTAAACCGAGGCACTTTCTGGACACTACCAGCTGTCCACAAAGTCCTTCGCCAATGCAGTTTCTGGACACTACAAGAACCGAAGCATTTGCTGGAAACTACCAGCTGTCCACACAGTCCTTCGCCGAAGCAGTTTCTGGACACTACCTGAACCGAAGCACTTTCTGGACACTACCAGCTGTCCACAAAGTCCTTCGCCGAAGCAGTTTCTGGACACTACCTGAACCGAAGCACTTTCTGGACACTACCAGGTGTCCACAAAGTCCTTCGCCGAAGCAGTTTCTGGACACTACCTGAACCGAAGCACTTTCTGGACACTACCATCTGTCCACAAAGTCCTTCGCCGAAGCATTTTATGGACAGTACCAATACCGAAGCACTTTCTGGACACTACCAGCTGTCCACAAAGTCCTTCGCCGAAGCATTTTATGGACAGTACCAATACCGAAGCACTTCCTGGACACTACCAGCTGGCCACAAAGTCCTTCGCCGAAGCATTTTATGGACACTACCAAAACCGAAGCACTTTCTGGACACTACCAGCTGTCCACAAAGTCCTTCGCCGAAGCAGTTTCTGGACACTACCTGAACCGAAGCACTTTCTGGACACTACCAGCTGTCCACAAAGTCCTTCGCCGAAGCAATTTCTGGACACTACCTGAACCGAAGCACTTTCTGGACACTACCAGCTCTCCACAAAGTCCTTCGTCGAAGCATTTTATGGCCACTACCAAAACCGAAGCACTTTCTGGACACTACCAGCTGTCCATAAAGTCCTTCGCCGAAGCAGTTTCTGGACACTTTTTAAACCGAGGCACTTTCTTTACACTACCAGCTGTCCACAAAGTCCTTCGCCAATGCAGTTTCTGGACACTACCTGAACCGAAGCATTTGCTGGAAACTACAAGCTGTCCACACAGTCCTTCGCCGAAGCAGTTTCTGGACACTACCTGAACCGAAGCACTTTCTGGACACTACCAGCTGTCCACAAAGTCCTTCACCGAAGCATTTTATGGACACTACCAAAACCGAAGCACTTTCTGGACACTACCAGCTGTCCACAAAGTCCTTCGCCGATGCAGTTTCTATACACTACCTAAACCGAAGCACTTGCTGGAAACTACCAGCTGTCCACACAGTCCTTCGCCGAAGCAGTTTCTGGACACTACCTGAACCGAAGCACTTTCTGGACACTACCAGCTGTCCACAAAGTCCTTCACCGAAGCATTTTATGGACACTACCAAAACCGAAGCACTTTCTGGACACTACCAGCTGTCCACAAAGTCCTTCACCGAAGCATTTTATGGACACTACCAAAACCGAAGCACTTTCTGGACACTACCAGCTGTCCACAAAGTCCTTCGCCGATGCAGTTTCTATACACTACCTAAACCGAAGCACTTTCTGGACACTGCCAGCTGTCCACAAAGTCCTCCGCCGAAGCATTTTATGGACACTACCAAAACCGAAGCATTTTCTGGACACTACCAGCTGTCCAGAAAGTCCTTCGCCGATGCAGTTTCTATACACTACCTAAACCGAAGCACTTTCTGGGCACTACCAGCTGTCCACAAAGTCCTTCGCCGAAGCAGTTTCTGGACACTACCTGAACCGAAGCACTTTCTGGACACTACCAGCTGTCCAAAAAGTCCTTCGCGAAAGAGTTTTTGGACACTACCTAAACCGAAGCATTTTCTGGACACTACCAGCTAGCCACAAAGTCCTTCGCCGAAGCATTTTATGGACACTACCCAAACCGAAGCACTTTCTGGACACTAACTACCGTCCACAAAGGCCTTCGCCGAAGCAGTTTCTGGACAGTACCAATACCGAAGCACTTTCTTGACACTACCAGCTGTCCACAAAGTCCTTCGCCGAAGCATTTTATGGACACTACCAAAACCGAAGCACTTCCTGGACACTACCAGCTGTCCACAAAGTCCTCCGCCGAAGCATTTTATGGACACTACCCAAACCGAAGCACTTTCTGGACACTAACTACCGTCCACAAAGGCCTTCGCCGAAGCAGTTTCTGGACAGTACCAATACCGAAGCACTTTCTTGACACTACCAGCTGTCCACAAAGTCCTTCGCCGAAGCATTTTATGGACACTACCAAAACCGAAGCACTTCCTGGACACTACCAGCTGTCCATAAAGTCATTCGCCAGTGCAGTGCCTGGACACTGCCTAAACCGAAGCACTTTCTGGACACTACCAGCTGTCCACAAAGTCCTTCGCCGAAGCATTTTATGGACACTGCCTACACCGAAGCACTTTCTGGACACTACCAGCTGTCCACAAAGTCCTTCGCCGAAGCAGTTTCTGGACACTACCTGAACCGAAGCACTTTCTGGACACTACCAGCTGTCCACAAAGTCCTTCGCCGAAGCAATTTCTGGACACTACCTGAACCGAAGCACTTTCTGGACACTACCAGCTGTCCACAAAGTCCTTCGTCGAAGCATTTTATGGCCACTACCAAAACCGAAGCACTTTCTGGACACTACCAGCTGTCCATAAAGTCCTTCGCCGAAGCAGTTTCTGGACACTTTCTAAACCGAGGCACTTTCTGGACACTACCAGCTGTCCACAAAGTCCTTCGCCAATGCAGTTTCTGGACACTACAAGAACCGAAGCATTTGCTGGAAACTACCAGCTGTCCACACAGTCCTTCGCCGAAGCAGTTTCTGGACACTACCTGAACCGAAGCACTTTCTGGACACTACCAGCTGTCCACAAAGTCCTTCGCCGAAGCAGTTTCTGGACACTACCTGAACCGAAGCACTTTCTGGACACTACCAGGTGTCCACAAAGTCCTTCGCCGAAGCAGTTTCTGGACACTACCTGAACCGAAGCACTTTCTGGACACTACCAGCTGTCCACAAAGTCCTTCGCCGAAGCATTTTATGGACAGTACCAATACCGAAGCACTTCCTGGACACTACCAGCTGGCCACAAAGTCCTTCGCCGAAGCATTTTATGGACACTACCAAAACCGAAGCACTTTCTGGACACTACCAGCTGTCCACAAAGTCCTTCGCCGAAGCAGTTTCTGGACACTACCTGAACCGAAGCACTTTCTGGACACTACCAGCTGTCCACAAAGTCCTTCGCCGAAGCAATTTCTGGACACTACCTGAACCGAAGCACTTTCTGGACACTACCAGCTCTCCACAAAGTCCTTCGTCGAAGCATTTTATGGCCACTACCAAAACCGAAGCACTTTCTGGACACTACCAGCTGTCCATAAAGTCCTTCGCCGAAGCAGTTTCTGGACACTTTCTAAACCGAGGCACTTTCTGGACACTACCAGCTGTCCACAAAGTCCTTCGCCAATGCAGTTTCTGGACACTACAAGAACCGAAGCATTTGCTGGAAACTACCAGCTGTCCACACAGTCCTTCGCCGAAGCAGTTTCTGGACACTACCTGAACCGAAGCACTTTCTGGACACTACCAGCTGTCCACAAAGTCCTTCGCCGAAGCAGTTTCTGGACACTACCTGAACCGAAGCACTTTCTGGACACTACCAGCTGTCCACAAAGTCCTTCACCGAAGCATTTTATGGACACTACCAAAACCGAAGCACTTTCTGGACACTACCAGCTGTCCACAAAGTCCTTCGCCGATGCAGTTTCTATACACTACCTAAACCGAAGCACTTGCTGGAAACTACCAGCTGTCCACACAGTCCTTCGCCGAAGCAGTTTCTGGACACTACCTGAACCGAAGCACTTTCTGGACACTACCAGCTGTCCACAAAGTCCTTCACCGAAGCATTTTATGGACACTACCAAAACCGAAGCACTTTCTGGACACTACCAGCTGTCCACAAAGTCCTTCACCGAAGCATTTTATGGACACTACCAAAACCGAAGCACTTTCTGGACACTACCAGCTGTCTACAAAGTCCTTCGCCGATGCAGTTTCTATACACTACCTAAACCGAAGCACTTTCTGGACACTGCCAGCTGTCCACAAAGTCGTCCGCCGAAGCATTTTATGGACACTACCAAAACCGAAGCATTTTCTGGACACTACCAGCTGTCCAGAAAGTCCTTCGCCGATGCAGTTTCTATACACTACCTAAACCGAAGCACTTTCTGGACACTACCAGCTGTCCACAAAGTCCTTCGCCGATGCAGTTTCTATACACTACCTAAACCGAAGCACTTTCTGGGCACTACCAGCTGTCCACAAAGTCCTTCGCCGAAGCAGTTTCTGGACACTACCTGAACCGAAGCACTTTCTGGACACTACCAGCTGTCCAAAAAGTCCTTCGCGAAAGAGTTTTTGGACACTACCTAAACCGAAGCATTTTCTGGACACTACCAGCTAGCCACAAAGTCCTTCGCCGAAGCATTTTATGGACACTACCCAAACCGAAGCACTTTCTGGACACTAACTACCGTCCACAAAGGCCTTCGCCGAAGCAGTTTCTGGACACTTCCTAAACCGAGGCACTTTCTGGACACTACCAGCTGTCCACAAAGTCCTTCGCCGAAAGAGTTTCTGGACACTACCTAAACCGAAGCATTTTCTGGACACTACCAGCTGTCCACAAAGTCCTTCGCCGAAGCAGTTTCTGGACATTACAGAAACCGAAGCACTTTCTGGACGATACCTATTGTCCAGAAAGTCCTTCGCCGGAGCATTTTATGGACGCTACCAGCTGTCCACAAAGTCCTTCGCGAAAGAGTTTCTGGACACTACCTAAACCGAAGCATTTTCTGGACACTACCAGCTAGCCACAAAGTCCTTCGCCGAAGCATTTTATGGACACTACCAAAACCGAAGCACTTTCTGGACACTACCAAAACCGAAGCACTTTCTGGACACTACCATCTGTCCACAAAGTCCTTCGTCGAAGCATTTTATGGCCACTACCAAAACCGAAGCACTTTCTGGACACTACCAGCTGTCCATAAAGTCCTTCGCCAGTGCAGTGCCTGGACACTGCCTAAACCGAAGCACTTTCTGGACACTACCAGATTTCCAGAAAGTCCTTCGCCGAAGCAGTTTCTGGACATTACAGAAACCGAAGCACTTTCTGGACACTACCTACTGTCCACAAAGTCCTTCGCCGAAGCATTTTATGGACAGTACCAGAACCGAAGCACGTTCTGGACACTACCAGCTGTCCACAAAGTCCTTCGCCGATGCAGTTTCTGGACACTACCAAAACCGAAGCACATTCTGGACACTACCAGCTGTCCACAAAGTCCTTCGCCGAAACATTTTATGGACACTACCAATACCGAAGCACTTTCTGGACACTACCAGCTGTCCACAAAGTCCTTCGCCGAAGCATTTTATGGACACTACCAAAACCGAAGCACTTTCTGGACACTACCAGCTGTCCACAAAGTCCTTCGCCGAAGCAGTTTCTGGACACTACCTGAACCGAAGCACTTTCTGGACAATACCAGCTGTCCACAAAGTCCTTCGCCGAAGCAATTTCTAGACACTACCTGAACCGAAGCACTTTCTGGACACTACCAGCTGTCCACAAAGTCCTTCGCCGAAGCAGTTTCTGGACACTACCTGAACCGAAGCAATTTCTGGACACTACCTGAACCGAAGCACTTTCTGGACACTACCAGCTGTCCACAAAGTCCTTCGTCGAAGCATTTTATGGCCACTACCAAAACCGAAGCACTTTCTGGACACTACCAGCTGTCCATAAAGTCATTCGCCAGTGCAGTGCCTGGACACTGCCTAAACCGAAGCACTTTCTGGACACTACCAGCTGTCCACAAAGTCCTTCGCCGAAGCATTTTATGGACACTGCCTACACCGAAGCACTTTCTGGACACTACCAGCTGTCCACAAAGTCCTTCGCCGAAGCAGTTTCTGGACACTACCTGAACCGAAGCACTTTCTGGACACTACCAGCTGTCCACAAAGTCCTTCGCCGAAGCAATTTCTGGACACTACCTGAACCGAAGCACTTTCTGGACACTACCAGCTGTCCACAAAGTCCTTCGTCGAAGCATTTTATGGCCACTACCAAAACCGAAGCACTTTCTGGACACTACCAGCTGTCCATAAAGTCCTTCGCCAGTGCAGTGCCTGGACACTGCCTAAACCGAAGCACTTTCTGGACACTACCAGCTGTCCACAAAGTCCTTCGCCGAAGCACTTTCTGGACACTACCAGCTGTCCACAAAGTCCTTCGCCGAAGCAGTTTCTGGACATAACAGAAACCGAAGCACTTTCTGGACACTACCTACTGTCCACAAAGTCCTTCGCCGAAGCATTTTATGGACACTACCAAAACCGAAGCACTTTCTGGACACTACCAGCGGTCCACGAAGTCCTTCGCCGAAGCAGTTTCTGGACATTACAGAAACCGAAGCACTTTCTGGACACTACCTACTGTCCACAAAGTCCTTCGCCGAAGCATTTTATGGACACTACCAAAACCGAAGCACTTTCTGGACATTACCAGCGGTCCACAAAGTCCTTCGCCGAAGCAGTTTCTGGACATTACAGAAACCGAAGCACTTTCTGGACACTACCTACTGTCCACAAAGTCCTTCGCCGAAGCATTTTATGGACACTACCAAAACCGAAGCACTTTCTGGACACTACCAGCTGTCCACAAAGTCCTTCGCCGTAGCAGTGCCTGGACACTACCTAAACCGAAGCAGTTTCTGGACACTACCTATACCAAAGCACTTTCTGGACACTACCTAAACCGAAGTACTTTCTGGACACTACCAGCTGTCCAAAAAGTCCTTCGCCGAAGCAGTTTCTGGACACTACCTGAACCGAAGCACTTTCTGGACACTACCAGCTGTCCACAAAGTCCTTCGCCGAAGCATTTTATGGACACTACCAAAACCGAAGCACTTTCTGGACACTACCAGCGGTCCACGAAGTCCTTCGCCGAAGCAGTTTCTGGACATTACAGAAACCGAAGCACTTTCTGGACACTACCAGCTGTCCATAAAGTCCTTCGCCAGTGCAGTGCCTGGACACTGCCTAAACCGAAGCACTTTCTGGACACTACCAGCTGTCCACAAAGTCCTTCGCCGAAGCAGTTTCTGGACATAACAGAAACCGAAGCACTTTCTGGACACTACCAGCTGTCCACAAAGTCCTTCGCCGAAGCAATTTCTGGACACTACCTGAACCGAAGCACTTTCTGGACACTACCAGCTGTCCACAAAGTCCTTCGTCGAAGCATTTTATGGCCACTACCAAAACCGAAGCACTTTCTGGACACTACCAGCTGTCCATAAAGTCCTTCGCCAGTGCAGTGCCTGGACACTGCCTAAACCGAAGCACTTTCTGGACACTACCAGCTGTCCACAAAGTCCTTCGCCGAAGCATTTTATGGACACTGCCTAAACCGAAGCACTTTCTGGACACTACCAGCTGTCCACAAAGTCCTTCGCCGAAGCAGTTTCTGGACATAACAGAAACCGAAGCACTTTCTGGACACTACCTACTGTCCACAAAGTCCTTCGCCGAAGCATTTTATGGACACTACCAAAACCGAAGCACTTTCTGGACACTACCAGCGGTCCACGAAGTCCTTCGCCGAAGCAGTTTCTGGACATTACAGAAACCGAAGCACTTTCTGGACACTACCTACTGTCCACAAAGTCCTTCGCCGAAGCATTTTATGGACACTACCAAAACCGAAGCACTTTCTGGACACTACCAGCGGTCCACAAAGTCCTTCGCCGAAGCAGTTTCTGGACATTACAGAAACCGAAGCACTTTCTGGACACTACCAGCTGTCCAAAAAGTCCTTCGCCGAAGCACTTTCTGGACACTACCTAAACCGAAGTACTTTCTGGACACTACCAGCTGTCCAAAAAGTCCTTCGCCGAAGCAGTTTCTGGACACTACCTGAACCGAAGCACTTTCTGGACACTACCAGCTGTCCACAAAGTCCTTCGCCGAAGCAGTTTCTGGACACTACCTGAACCGAAGCACTTTCTGGACACTACCAGCTGTCCACAAAGACCTCCGCCGAAGCATTTCATGGACACTACTGCTTCGGTTTAGGTAGTGTCCAGAAAGTGCTTTGGTATAGGTAGTGTCCAGAAACTGCTTCGGCGAAGGACTTTGTGGACAGCTGGTAGTGTCCAGAAAGTGCTTCGGTTTTGGTAGTGTCCATAAAATGCTTCGGTGAAAGATTTTGTGGACAGCTGGTAGTGTCCAGAAAGTGCTTCGGTTCAGGTAGTGTCCAGAAACTGCTTCGGCGAAGGACTTTGTGGACAGCTGGTAGTGTCCAGAAAGTGCTTCGGTTTTGGTAGTGTCCATAAAATGCTTCGGCGAAGGACTTTGTGGACAGTAGGTAGTGTCCAGAAAGTGCTTCGGTTCAGGTAGTGTCCAGAAACTCTTTCGGCGAAGGACTTTGTGGACAGCTGGTAGTGTCCAGAAAGTGCTTCGGTTTTGGTAGTGTCCATAAAATGCTTCGGCGAACGACTTTGTGGACAGTAGGTAGTGTCCAGAAAGTGCTTCGGTTTCTGTAATGTCCAGAAACTGCTTCGGCGAAGGACTTTGTGGACAGCTGGTAGTGTCCATAAAATGCTTCGCCGTAGGACTTTGTGGACAGCTGGTAGTGTCCAGAAAGTGCTTCGGTTTAGGTAGTGTCCAGAAACTGCTTCGGCGAAGGACTTTGTGGACAGCTGGTAGTGTCCAGAAAGTGCTTCGGTTTTGGTAGTGTCCATAAAATGTTTCGCCGAAGGACTTTGTGGACAATAGGTAGTGTCAAGAAAGTGATTCGGTTTTGGTAATGTCCATAAAATGCTTCTGCGTAGGACTTTGTGGACAGCTGGTAGTGTCCAGAAAGTGCTTCGGTTTAGGTAGTGTCCAGAAACTGCTTCGGCGAAGAACTTTGTGGACAGCTGGTAGTGTCCAGAAAGTGCTTCGGTTTAGGTAGTGTATAGAAACTGCATCGGCGAAGGACTTTGTGGACAGCTGGTAGTGTCCATAAAATGCTTCGGCGAAGGACTTTGTGGACAGCTGGTAGTGTCCAGAAAGTGCTTCGGTTCAGGTAGTGTCCAGAAACTCTTTCGGCGAAGGACTTTGTGGACAGCTGGTAGTGTCCAGAAAGTGCTTCGGTTTTGGTAGTGTCCATAAAATGCTTCGGCGAAGGACTTTGTGGACAGTAGGTAGTGTCCAGAAAGTGCTTCGGTTTCTGTTATGTCCAGAAACTGCTTCGGCGAAGGACTTTGTGGACGGCTGGTAGTGTCCAGAAAGTGCTTCGGTTTTGGTAGTGTCCATAAAATGCTTCGGCGAAGGACTTTGTGGACAGTAGGTAGTGTCCAGAAAGTGCTTCGGTTTCTGTAATGTCCAGAAACTGCTTCGGCGAAGGACTTTGTGGACAGCTGGTAGTGTCCAGAAAGTGCTTCGGTTTTGGTAGTGTCCATAAAATGCTTCGGCGAAGGACTTTGTGGACAGTAGGTAGTGTCCAGAAAGTGCTTCGGTTTCTGTAATGTCCAGAAACTGCTTCGGCGAAGGACTTTGTGGACAGCTGGTAGTGTCCAGAAAGTGCTTCGGTTCAGGTAGTGTCCAGAAACTGCTTCGGCGAGGGACCTTGTGGACAGCTGGTAGTGTCCATAAAATGCTTCGCCGTAGGACTTTGTGGACAGCTGGTAGTGTCCAGAAAGTGCTTCGGTTTAGGTAGTGTCCAGAAACTGCTTCGGCGAAGAACTTTGTGGACAGCTGGTAGTGTCCAGAAAGTGCTTCGGTTCAGGTAGTGTCCAGAAACTGCTTCGGCGAGGGACCTTGTGGACAGCTGGTAGTGTCCATAAAATGCTTCGCCGTAGGACTTTGTGGACAGCTGGTAGTGTCCATAAAATGCTTCGGCGAAGGACTTTGTGGACAGTAGGTAGTGTCCAGAAAGTGCTTCGGTTTCTGTAATGTCCAGAAACTGCTTCGGCGAAGGACTTTGTGGACAGCTGGTAGTGTCCAGAAAGTGCTTCGGTTTTGGTAGTGTCCATAAAATGCTTCGGCGAAGGACTTTGTGGACAGCTGGTCCAGAAAGTGCTTCGGTTTTGGTAGCGTCCATAAAATGCTTCGGCGAAGGACTTTGTGGACAGCTGTTCCAGAAAGTGCTTCGGTTCAGGTAGTGTCCAGAAACTGCTTCGGCGAGGGACCTTGTGGACAGCTGGTAGTGTCCATAAAATGCTTCGCCGTAGGACTTTGTGGACAGCTGGTAGTGTCCAGAAAGTGCTTCGGTTTAGATAGTGTCCAGAAACTGCTTCGGCGAAGAACTTTGTGGACAGCTGGTAGTGTCCAGAAAGTGCTTCGGTTCAGGTAGTGTCCAGAAACTGCTTCGGCGAGGGACCTTGTGGACAGCTGGTAGTGTCCATAAAATGCTTCGCCGTAGGACTTTGTGGACAGCTGGTAGTGTCCATAAAATGCTTCGGCGAAGGACTTTGTGGACAGTAGGTAGTGTCCAGAAAGTGCTTCGGTTTCTGTAATGTCCAGAAACTGCTTCGGCGAAGGACTTTGTGGACAGCTGGTAGTGTCCAGAAAGTGCTTCGGTTTTGGTAGTGTCCATAAAATGCTTCGGCGAAGGACTTTGTGGACAGTAGGTAGTGTCCAGAAAGTGCTTCGGTTTCTGTAATGTCCAGAAACTGCTTCGGCGAAGGACTTTGTGGACAGCTGGTAGTGTCCAGAAAGTGCTTCGGTTCAGGTAGTGTCCAGAAACTGCTTCGGCGAGGGACCTTGTGGACAGCTGGTAGTGTCCATAAAATGCTTCGCCGTAGGACTTTGTGGACAGCTGGTAGTGTCCAGAAAGTGCTTCGGTTTAGGTAGTGTCCAGAAACTGCTTCGGCGAAGAACTTTGTGGACAGCTGGTAGTGTCCAGAAAGTGCTTCGGTTCAGGTAGTGTCCAGAAACTGCTTCGGCGAGGGACCTTGTGGACAGCTGGTAGTGTCCATAAAATGCTTCGCCGTAGGACTTTGTGGACAGCTGGTAGTGTCCAGAAAATGCTTCGGCGAAGGACTTTGTGGACAGTAGGTAGTGTCCAGAAAGTGCTTCGGTTTCTGTAATGTCCAGAAACTGCTTCGGCGAAGGACTTTGTGGACAGCTGGTAGTGTCCAGAAAGTGCTTCGGTTCAGGTAGTGTCCAGAAACTCTTTCGGCGAAGGACTTTGTGGACAGCTGGTAGTGTCCAGAAAGTGCTTCGGTTTTGGTAGTGTCCATAAAATGCTTCGGCGAAGGACTTTGTGGACAGCTGGTAGTGCCCAGAAAGTGCTTCGGTTTTGGTAGTGTTCATAAAATGCTTCGGCGAAGGACTTTGTGGAAAGCTGGTAGTGTCCAGAAAGTGCTTCGGTTCAGGTAGTGTCCAGAAACTGCTTCGGCGAAGGACTTTGTGGACAGCTGGTAGTGTCCATAAAATGCTTCGGCGAAGGACTTTGTGGACAGTAGGTAGTTTTCAGAGACTGCTTCGGTGAGGTACTTTGTGGACAGCTTGCAGTGTCCTTAAAATGCTTCGGTTTTGTTGGTGTCCAGAATGTGCTTCGGCGAACGACTTTGTCGACAGCTGGTAGTATCCAGAAAGTGCTTCGGTTTAGGTAGTGTCCAGAAACTGCTTCGGCGAAGGACTTTGTGGACAGCTGGTAGTGTCCATAAACTGCTTCGGTTTAGGTAGTGTCCAGAAACTGCTTCGGTGAAGGACTTTGTGGACAGCTGGTAGTGTCCAGAAAGTGCTTCGGTTTTGGTAGTGTCCATAAAATGCTTCGGCGAAGGACTTTGTGGACAGTAGGTAGTGTCCAGAAAGTGCTTCGGTTTCTGTTATGTCCAGAAACTGCTTCGGCGAAGGACTTTGTGGACGGCTGGTAGTGTCCAGAAAGTGCTTCGGTTTCTGTAATGTCCAGAAACTGCTTCGGCGAAGGACTTTGTGGACAGCTGGTAGTGTCCAGAAAGTGCTTCGGTTTTGGTAGTGTCCATAAAATGCTTCGGCGAAGGACTTTGTGGACAGTAGGTAGTGTCCAGAAAGTGCTTCGGTTTCTGTAATGTCCAGAAACTGCTTCGGCGAAGGACTTTGTGGACAGCTGGTAGTGTCCAGAAAGTGCTTCGGTTCAGGTAGTGTCCAGAAACTGCTTCGGCGAGGGACCTTGTGGACAGCTGGTAGTGTCCAGAAAATGCTTCGGCGTAGGACTTTGTGGACAGCTGGTAGTGTCCAGAAAGTGCTTCGGTTTAGGTAGTGTCCAGAAACTGCTTCGGCGAAGAACTTTGTGGACAGCTGGTAGTGTCCAGAAAGTGCTTCGGTTCAGGTAGTGTCCAGAAACTGCTTCGGCGAGGGACCTTGTGGACAGCTGGTAGTGTCCATAAAATGCTTCGCCGTAGGACTTTGTGGACAGCTGGTAGTGTCCATAAAATGCTTCGGCGAAGGACTTTGTGGACAGTAGGTAGTGTCCAGAAAGTGCTTCGGTTTCTGTAATGTCCAGAAACTGCTTCGGCGAAGGACTTTGTGGACAGCTGGTAGTGTCCAGAAAGTGCTTCGGTTCAGGTAGTGTCCAGAAACTCTTTCGGCGAAGGACTTTGTGGACAGCTGGTAGTGTCCAGAAAGTGCTTCGGTTTTGGTAGTGTCCATAAAATGCTTCGGCGAAGGACTTTGTGGACAGCTGGTAGTGCCCAGAAAGTGCTTCGGTTTTGGTAGTGTTCATAAAATGCTTCGGCGAAGGACTTTGTGGACAGCTGGTAGTGTCCAGAAAGTGCTTCGGTTCAGGTAGTGTCCAGAAACTGCTTCGGCGAAGGACTTTGTGGACAGCTGGTAGTGTCCATAAAATGCTTCGGCGAAGGACTTTGTGGACAGTAGGTAGTTTTCAGAGACTGCTTCGGTGAGGTACTTTGTGGACAGCTTGCAGTGTCCTTAAAATGCTTCGGTTTTGTTGGTGTCCAGAATGTGCTTCGGCGAACGACTTTGTCGACAGCTGGTAGTATCCAGAAAGTGCTTCGGTTTAGGTAGTGTCCAGAAACTGCTTCGGCGAAGGACTTTGTGGACAGCTGGTAGTGTCCATAAACTGCTTCGGTTTAGGTAGTGTCCAGAAACTGCTTCGGTGAAGGACTTTGTGGACAGCTGGTAGTGACCAGAAAGTGCTTCGGTTTTGGTAGTGTCCATAAAATGCTTCGGCGAAGGACTTTGTGGACAGTAGGTAGTGTCCAGAAAGTGCTTCGGTTTCTGTTATGTCCAGAAACTGCTTCGGCGAAGGACTTTGTGGACGGCTGGTAGTGTCCAGAAAGTGCTTCGGTTTTGGTAGTGTCCATAAAATGCTTCGGCGAAGGACTTTGTGGACAGTAGGTAGTGTCCAGAAAGTGCTTCGGTTTCTGTAATGTCCAGAAACTGCTTCGGCGAAGGACTTTGTGGACAGCTGGTAGTGTCCAGAAAGTGCTTCGGTTTTGGTAGTGTCCATAAAATGCTTCGGCGAAGGACTTTGTGGACAGTAGGTAGTGTCCAGAAAGTGCTTCGGTTTCTGTAATGTCCAGAAACTGCTTCGGCGAAGGACTTTGTGGACAGCTGGTAGTGTCCAGAAAGTGCTTCGGTTTTGGTAGTGTCCATAAAATGCTTCGGCGAAGGACTTTGTGGACAGTAGGTAGTGTCCAGAAAGTGCTTCGGTTTCTGTAATGTCCAGAAACTGCTTCGGCGAAGGACTTTGTGGACAGCTGGTAGTGTCCAGAAAGTGCTTCGGTTCAGGTAGTGTCCAGAAACTGCTTCGGCGAGGGACCTTGTGGACAGCTGGTAGTGTCCATAAAATGCTTCGCCGTAGGACTTTGTGGACAGCTGGTAGTGTCCAGAAAGTGCTTCGGTTTAGGTAGTGTCCAGAAACTGCTTCGGCGAAGAACTTTGTGGACAGCTGGTAGTGTCCAGAAAGTGCTTCGGTTCAGGTAGTGTCCAGAAACTGCTTCGGCGAAGGACTTTGTGGACAGCTGGTAGTGTCCAGAAAGTGCTTCGGTTTTGGTAGTGTCCATAAAATGTTTCGCCGAAGGACTTTGTGGACAATAGGTAGTGTCAAGAAAGTGATTCGGTTTTGGTAATGTCCATAAAATGCTTCTGCGTAGGACTTTGTGGACAGCTGGTAGTGTCCAGAAAGTGCTTCGGTTTAGGTAGTGTCCAGAAACTGCTTCGGCGAAGAACTTTGTGGACAGCTGGTAGTGTCCAGAAAGTGCTTCGGTTTAGGTAGTGTATAGAAACTGCATCGGCGAAGGACTTTGTGGACAGCTGGTAGTGTCCATAAAATGCTTCGGCGAAGGACTTTGTGGACAGTAGGTAGTGTCCAGAAAGTGCTTCGGTTTCTGTAATGTCCAGAAACTGCTTCGGCGAAGGACTTTGTGGACAGCTGGTAGTGTCCATAAAATGCTTCGGCGAAGGACTTTGTGGACAGTAGGTAGTGTCCAGAAAGTGCTTCGGTTTCTGTAATGTCCAGAAACTGCTTCGGCGAAGGACTTTGTGGACAGCTAGTGTCCAGAAAGTGCTTCGGTTCAGGTAGTGTCCAGAAACTCTTTCGGCGAAGGACTTTGTGGACAGCTGGTAGTGTCCAGAAAGTGCTTCGGTTTTGGTAGTGTCCATAAAATGCTTCGGCGAAGGACTTTGTGGACAGCTGATAGTGCCCAGAAAGTGCTTCGGTTTTGGTAGTGTTCATAAAATGCTTCGGCGAAGGACTTTGTGGACAGCTGGTAGTGTCCAGAAAGTGCTTCGGTTCAGGTAGTGTCCAGAAACTGCTTCGGCGAAGGACTTTGTGGACAGCTGGTGGTGTCCATAAAATGCTTCGGCGAAGGACTTTGTGGACAGTAGGTAGTTTTCAGAGACTGCTTCGGTGAGGTACTTTGTGGACAGCTTGCAGTGTCCTTAAAATGCTTCGGTTTTGTTGGTGTCCAGAATGTGCTTCGGCGAACGACTTTGTCGACAGCTGGTAGTGTCCAGAAACTGCTTCGGCGAAGAACTTTGTGGACAGCTGGTAGTGTCCAGAAAGTGCTTCGGTTTAGGTAGTGTATAGAAACTGCATCGGGGAAGGACTTTGGGGACAGCTGGTAGTGTCCATAAAATGCTTCGGCGAAGGACTTTGTGGACAGCTGGTAGTGTCCAGAAAAGGCTTCGGTTTTGGTAGTGTCCATAAAATGCTTCGGCGAAGGACTTTGTGGACAGCTGGTAGTGCCCAGAAAGTGCTTCGGTTTTGGTAGTGTTCATAAAATGCTTCGGCGAAGGACTTTGTGGACAGCTGGTAGTGTCCAGAAAGTGCTTCGGTTCAGGTAGTGTCCAGAAACTGCTTCGGCGAAGGACTTTGTGGACAGCTGGTAGTGTCCATAAAATGCTTCGGCGAAGGACTTTGTGGACAGTAGGTAGTTTTCAGAGACTGCTTCGGTGAGGTACTTTGTGGACAGCTTGCAGTGTCCTTAAAATGCTTCGGTTTTGTTGGTGTCCAGAATGTGCTTCGGCGAACGACTTTGTCGACAGCTGGTAGTATCCAGAAAGTGCTTCGGTTTAGGAAATTGTGGACAGCCGATAGTGTCCAGAAAGCTTCCGGCAAGTCAATTTATAGGTGACGATGCATTGAATTCGGGTTTCTATTGGGCATATTCATGTACACAGTAGACACACATCTCTCGACATATGTAATGAACTTCCGGGTAAATTTAACGGTTTTATATTGGTCTTCCAGTTTATTGAGCTGCGAATGTTCCAGAGCATGACTTACCACGAAAACAGCGTGCTTAGATGTCTTTTTCATTTAAAATCGTAAATAAGCACTTGCTTTCGAGGGCTTTTACCGGAGCAAATGTGAAATATATGCGCCCGGTGACAGTTTTGCGACCAAATCCTTTCCGGTGAGAACCAGCGGGTACACTATTAAATCCACGTTTATGTTATGACACCATTTAGCGCTAAGACTTCGTCTCCTTTACAGGAAAGTGAAATAAATTGCGAGGAGAATGCTGTACGCTTTCACATGCATAGATGTCCAAACGAACACACGACTGAGTGTGGAAACATATTCAATCGTAAATTCTTGTGAGTTACATCCCGAAATAAACCCTGAGAGTACTTAAATTCAGTGCTGTGAGTGCAAAGGGCGGAAGCTGTTCGACTGACTATATTTTCACGTCTCGTAAAATAAACTTAAATATTCATCAGTTGCTCTAATGCACTCGTGTACGTTTTGGGCACATGTACTCGGATACATTATGTATTGAAATTGATTAAAATTGTAATATTTTGTACTCTATCCTCGTCCGTATTCATATTTATCCGTACACGCGTGCAAAGCGTTTATGACAACATGCGAACATTTTATAAAGCATCCTCTACGGGAAGGCTTCGTTTGAAGTTGTGTGCACTATTGAGTTCACCTTCGAACTTTTTCTCCTCCACGCCGCCACACAGGGTCGGGTTCGAGAGGTTTATCAAGCACCACTTTTATGTCCAGAGACGGATAACCGAGGGAATGTGACAAAATATGTGCGGAGCAAGTTTCCGTTGAATTTCTATTGCTGTATAGGTGGGCTATACGACACTCGGATAGGTTATGAAATTCCTGTCAAAGTCATCAAAATGTCCCAGATAACTATGGGGAGAGTTCTCTACGCAATTTGAGGTTTGTTCATTAAAAAAATGTATTCTGGCCGCATGCATGGCAGGGCGAAAAGGACGAAAATGATTTTGATGTGGAATGGCTTGTCGTTATTCTTCATCTGGGGCAATGCTTCGTCGGTAAAACTCTGCTGTCAACTAGGACATTCAGTTGGTTGTCTGTTCAGCACTTCAAGGTACTCCGATCATCCATGTCCTGCTTTATGGAGAAGAGACATAAACGCTATTGAAAAAGGATGAAGAGGTTCTTAGTCGTTTTGAGAGAAAAGTTCTAAGTGCTATCTTTGGTTGTGTTTGCGTTAATGTCAGACGTCTGTAGGAAAAAATGCAGCCATGAACTGTACGTGCTGTACAGGGGCATGCACGTAGTTTAGCGTATTCGGATCCAACGCTTAAGATGGCTATGTCATGTAGCCACTGCTCCGGCTTGAAGAGCTTTCGATACCGAGCCAACGCAACAGAGTACGTCCTTGAACGAAATGGCGCACGCAACTGAAGAAGACCCGCAGCGAACTTAGTGTGCGCATCTGGAGGCAGCTGGCGACAGATCGTGCTGTCTTAAAACGCTTGTTGGTTGAGGCCCAGATCCACCCCGAACTGTAGCGCTAAGCAATTAAGAAGAAGACTGCAAGGTTGTTGGGAATACATTTTAGGAACTGTCTCACTGTCCGTACGCTCGATGAAAACTGCACAGGGAAATAAGTTATTAAATAGCTCATTAAGTTGAGGTAAACGTATCATGGCCTGCGAGGAGACAAATCGAATAAAATATATAATAACAATAATTTGGGTGGCGCTACAGCCCGTACAGGGCCAGGGCCTAGCTATGTTGTGCGTGCTATTAATCTCTCAAGAGTGGAAGGACATACATTTCTAAGCCGACACCGAACCACAAAATTTAAGCAAATTTTCCTAGACAGGAAATACTCTTTGAGCATTGTCGGCGAATCAAAAAAGGTGGGGCGTTGGAAGTTATTTTTTGTCGTACAGACCAGGGATCGAACCTTCAACGTCGAAGTTCAAATGCGTTGAGGTCGACGCACATACCCACAACGCCACGGGTCACCACCAAATCGTATATCATGAAACCAATAATCGGAGAAGCAGGGGAGGTGAATGTAGGCTGGAGACTGACTGCAGAATCTTACATGTCCGACATACAGAGTGACACTTATTGTTCACCCTGGCAAATACCTAGTGAAATTTTGTTTCTTAGCTTGGTTTATGTGGAAACCAACTCATAAGAAAGATTATATGGTGTTAGCATACAAACAACAACAAACACTTCAAACGCCATCGACGCAAACAGGACCAAAGATCGTGCGCAGAACTTGTCACTCAAAACGACTACGAGCTTCTTGATCCGTTTTCAATAGCGTCCATGTCACTGCGATTTTTATATAAGCTAAGCTGGGTGTTTCGAGAGAGGGCTCTGTTACTCAATTGCCTCTTGAGCCCAAAGAAACAGCGATTGGCAAGATTAATTCTGCGCTTGATCTCGGTACTGGTGGTGTTGTCCCTATTTACTCCAGAGCGTAGGTAGACGAAGTCCTTGACTACCTCAAAGTTTCTGCTGCCCCTTATGACACTGGGCTGTACCAGACGTCTATATTGTGCATCCTTTAGTGATGACAGCATTTAGCCGCTTCCGCTTCAATGCCAGCAAACGCCTCATTGACGGCTCGCTGTCTTCGTCCAATCACGTCAATATCGTTCGCGTAAGCAAGCAGTTGAACGGATTTTTGGAAGATTTGGACTACAAACAAAACAAATCACAGGGCACCCCAGTCTATAGTCGAAGTTCCTTTTGTTAGTGCCAAGTAGTTAGACAAAGAGACTGTTTTACAACAGCCAGCTCGATGTGAAGATGAAGGTAATCTGCGGTAAGGCCATCATGCGGCCAATGCTCACCTGTGGCTGTCCCGTGTGGTTTAACGTAAGTGCAGGCTTAATGGACAAGATTCGAGTTTTTTTTTTTGAGTGTGCTTGTCTTAGGGTTTGCCTTCACCTTTATGGAACTCTCCAGTCCCATTCATAAATGATCTAATGGAGATATTAAGCTCTCCATGCCAATAGGCTATGCCTTACCGCAAATTACGCATACTTCTTTACTTAAAAGCAATATTCCGCGCGTTCACATTTGGGGTAGTTTGATCAGCTGCTTACCCCCCAAATCAATGTTTGCCCCTAATAGTGTCAAATAAATTTCCAAAATGGTTTGAAACATTCAATGAGTAAGTTCGTCAAGTTTAGCGAAGTCAATAGTATGACATGCGTAAAAGAAGTTTGCTTTAGTAATTTAAATTTTAAAATTAAAACAAAGTTGTACAAACGGCGAATAATGAAAATGCGGGACAGATTAAAAAAGTTTTCATACAATATAAGTATGTGGTATGAGTCAAGAACTAAAATACTTCAATTAATAACTTCTTTTGGGACACAATAATTCTGAATTAAGAAGACAAATAAGAAGTGTTTGAGTAATCGATAAATGTGTAATGTTAAAATGGTAATATTTAATTCAATTGAATTTTAATTTAAAGACCAAATCATATTTCACGCCTTTGGCTGTTCGAAATGGTTTTCATGTAGTCACAGGCGCTACAGAAACAATACGCTGTTCAAAAGGGGTTTACCGCAAGAGACTAGGGAGTTGGATATCTATGTGTTGATTTAAGGTCCCAGTAAGCAAGATTTTACTCCAATGAGCTTCTATACCAAATGTCGAAACTGATACGAGGGCAGCTTTCTGGTGAAGTTGATTCCAGTTCATACTTCCAGAGCGATGATATCACACTCAGTGTAGAGTCGGCGAATGATTTCACGTAAGTGTTAACCCCCTTTTTCTAGACGAGGTGTAAGCACATGAGTGTGTGTGTGTAACCAGATGTCCTTAGTAAGAACTCTAATTCTACCAGGGTGTCGACAGAGAGAAGTCCTGTAGGATAAACGTTCATTATAGAAGGTTTTGTAGATTGGGAATTTGTGTTCCATGTCTGGTGGCAGTAACATAAGTCAGACTAACCTGATGATCCTTTAGTACAAATGTGAATACGTCTTACAATCGCTAAAGACTTTATGGACAGTACAAAATTGATAGGTTCAAATAACTGCCTTCATGCTAAACTCATAAAATGTTTCAAAGAGCATTAAAAAGCACCAGCAGAAGTACCAAAATGAATATCCTAGCAGACGGAAAGTCTGTTCACACAAAAAATGCAAAAGTATCATTGAACCCGCCAACATCATCTCTTAAGGCAAAAGCAGTGTTTCCTTCCAAGGGGGGCTTCCATCATTTAACCTGACCCACATTCTTTACAGCACCTTCCTCAAACATGACATGCAAACACACTTATTTTTTTATTCATTTATTGCAGTGCTTTACTTTGGCGAAAAAAAAATCCCCTACACACTCCACGTCTCTAATAAAATCATATTCCCTTTTTAACTACCGACCAAACAGTGCTCGTTTTATACTTGTTGGAATGAGAATTGCATGATATTTTGCTCCTGAGCTTCTCTTCAGACTTGTGTACATGTGTAGTCGCAGTCGTGCACACACACACCCAATCGTCGACGTAAAATGCGAATGCCATCTTGAAGTTCTCAGTCGCATTCGAATTTCCATACAAATAGCCACCTAATTCTTGAATGAAATACAGAAACTTACTGTCAGAAAGAAGGGAAAAAATCCACATTCTCTCCTTGCCGGCTGCATATTTTTCGAGATTTTTCCTTCCTTCCTGAGAAATATCCTTAGAGAGCCTGGGAACTGGAAGCACTTATGCTGAAGTGTTCCATGAAAGTACAAATACATAAATAACCTAGACTGTTTTTTTTTGTGTGCGGCATCCCAGGGAAACAGAAAACTTTTTAGAGTGTTTTTATAAGGAAATTTTACCGTCCTATGTCCTGTGAGGTAACGTTGGAATTGGGGAATAATTTCAATCTTGAAAAAGGAAAACACGTGACAACAATCTGTGGCTGCTCGACTAGGTGCTTGAGTGGAGTATGTGTGTTTTTTGGGGGCATTGAAGAGATTTTATTGTGGCTGTGCTGTACGTCTGAAAGGATGCTCTGTAGTGTTCGTTTAACCAACGTGTGGAGGAACAAATTGAATTAATTGCAGACTATGCTTTTATGAATTATTTTGGTCGTCATAAATTGCTATTTGGTCTGCCTTATGTAATCTTCTTAGTGTGACGGCACGACATTATTCAAGTATTTGCAAAGAGGACTCTTTTGGGTGAAGTGGGTAGGGACAATACGGCTTAATATGTTCCAATTGCGAACAAAGGGAATGATGGCTTCTTCTTGTCGGCAGACTTATCTGACCCAGCTTTTTTTCTTTGACTTTCCGTACTCCATCGTCGGTATCGTTCGTCCTGAGATGAATAATATTCGATGTAACAGGAACCCTAAAACTATCCTGTAGGTGTACAGAGCGATGGTCAGGCCAATCTTGACGTATGGCGGTGCAGTTTTGTGGAAGGCCACTCTGAGGGCCGACCTGCATGTCTAGGAGTCAAAGGAGCTTTGTCCACCACTCCAATGGCAAGTTTAGAGGTCTTGTAGAAGCTATCACCACTAGACCTCCACCTACAGATGGTAGCTGCAAAGACTCTCATTACTATTATCCAACTGAATTCTGGCTGTTAAACCAGACTACGTATCGACATACTGGAAGTGACTACACTCTCCCTTACTTCGACTTCGTTAGACCTTTTGGTATCATTTCCCAACAAGGAGGAAGTGGAATACCAATGAACCCATCAAAAATTCAATCAAGTAAGAACTACTCAAGATAAGAAAAGATCAAATAGATATGATTTCACTGTCATTGCTGACTTATTTTTGTTTTTAAAGTATTTTGACATCTAATGCAATGGACGTAAACACACGTTCCAACTTTCGGAAGAAAAGCTTAACTCAGTAAATGGGCGTTTTATTGAGAATCATTACTGAGCTGAGTACTGAGTAGTCACAAAAACACGTCTAATATTGGAGATACCGTCGGCTGATATCACCATTCTTATTGACAGTCAAGCTGCCATGAAAGCAATTTTAGCGACGGAGATCAAGTCCAAATTGGTCGTATTCTGTTGAGTAGAGCTTAAGGCTCACCGCCAACGAAGCAACAGATGCACATGCCAAGGACGGGGCCGAAATCGGCGTAACTCATGTAATCCTAATCATTCATCCCCCTCTGGCAGATGTTAAGAGGAAAGTGAATGATGAAGCAAATGAAAGATGGAAACTCGAACGCGAAACGAACCGACAAACTCTTGGAATGTGATAAAAAGCTACTCAAGACCATATGAAGTACCACGGAATCAAAATGAGTCTTAGCCTTGATTACATATGCAGGGGCTGTAGAGATGCGGAGTAAAGAAAACACTCCTCACTACCAGGACTTTTTCGAAGTCTCTCTCTGCCTGGCCTAGATCATCTTCCGCAAACTTCAGTAGTGAGTTCTTCACAGTGCCGTTGCCCCTAATGCACTGGCTGGTTCACGACACATCTCCTTCCAGTTCCCTTAATAGCATCTTCTTTTCACACTAAGCCAAGCGCGAAGAAGTCACTATTGAAAATTCGAAGACACATTGAAAATCCACTTCGAATATATACTGAAGCTGCTAAGCATGGATGAGGAAGGACTGCCAAATATGGTAATCAAGTGGATAATCACTTTAAGAGGCAATATCGTCAAAAAGTTGAAAGATATGGCGGTGTGGAGAAAGCGAATGAATTTAAGAGGACAACAGTCCCGCTGTTCTAGGAAACCTGCTTAAAAAGATGTTATATAGTGTATTCTTTTTGCTGTATTGGCGGATTTATAGTCAGCTCGACTACAGGTTGCAACAGAGGTCTTACTTCTTGAATCGACGGCCACTTTCAATGATAAGAGATGCTATTATAAGCCACAACTACATTCCACATAGCCCTGACCCACCCATCTTATGTGATATTTGCAACCTGAAGGAAAGAGAAGATGTTTACCACTTTATTGGTAGATGTGCGATACTTCGGTGAGCCAATGATAAATTTTAGTGAGGTTTCATGTACTGTGAATGGAGGTCTCGGATGTTTAATAATGATAATTAAAATGTATTAAATTTCTATAAAGTCATTCAAGTAGACGGCCATAGGTCAATGCTAAGCTAATTTGATTGCACTATACACCTAATTCTGTTTTTACACGGTAGATGGGTTCCAGAAAAAACCGTGTAAAAAAAGACATTGGGAATTCCTCTAAATTTGTGCTATTTAAATTTGCTTTGGCCAGTAAGTTTGCTTGTGCGCGCAAAAAGGGAATTCCCTTAAATGTGTGATATACTTCGCAAAAATTAAATTTGACAAACAAATTTAATCACAAACAAATTTAAGTCATGCTAAATGGAATAAAATCGTGTAGCAAAATTAAAAATATTTTATTTTCAAGCCGTGTTATATCAAAACCGTGTAAAAACAGAGGTGTACCTTGACTTTTTCGTTGATAAATAAATTATATATAATGAAAGAAATACCTTACTATACGCAAACCATATTAACTGATATCTGATACTGCCCTGGTCACGACCAGTGTATGAACGTAAATGTTTCTTTAAGAAGTATAGGAAAGCGGAATCTTTAAAATGATTTTGAACACAAAAAGACTTGACCTTAACTCACAAGGCCCGCTGAAAGTATAAAAAACCGATTTGTTTCTTGTTTCTCTTAAAAAAACATTGAAGTACATTTAAGATGATAGCGCCGTATATTTATTATAGACACCCACTGAAAATCGAATATACAACTTTCTATTAACAATTTCTGCGGGTACATATTTGATTAGCTATTTTATCATCTTAGCTTCTTAAGAATCGGTACACAGCTTTTTTTGTTGGAAGTTTCCTTACTTTCTCACAAAAAAAAGACTTAATAAGTCAATTTAAACGTTTGTACGTGCATTCAACATTTTTAACGCTCACTAGACCCGTAAAAACCATGTCCAAATGAATAAGTACGTACATTTTCAGAATCTACTCGTTAATCGCAACTTTTGATACAAAATTCGAGAATTTATTTTCCTCAAACAACTACGGGACACCTCAATGAACATAGCCTTTTACGTTATTTAATGCACATGTGAATGTTAAAAAAATAATACTTTTTCGAGCACCATTCCTTTCCTGTTAAATAGGATGAGTTTTCCATCCACACATCCTTTATAGTTCTGAGCACCACACGCAGCTTATTTTTTAAACTAAGATCAGTTTTCTACAAGAACTCCCTAAAGGTAGACTTCGATCCTAAGACTACACTTCAGTGTAAATCGTTCCCGTCAGTTTCGTTAGTCAACAACCACCTCTTGTCCGTATTATCCCATATTTTCAAGAATTTGATCATCCTTCTAAAGGCGATTGGGTGCCTTGAGCGAAGCTGAGGCCTGTGCCATGTAGACCATCAGGGTGGGATTAACTTACGTAATCATATGAAGATGTGGACAATTTAATGTCAAGGCGCAACATTTTAACATGTCGGGACAATATTTCTCTATGATATTGGAGTTCCCAATTTTCAATATGTCCGCCGGATAGGATGAACAATTGTTTCATTTTTCTTATACACACTTCTGAATAAATCCCGATGAAAAAAAAAAAAATGAAACGTGGGGATAAAATCGAATGTCGTATGTCTTAATAATATGCTTAGTTGCCAAAGGAACACATGCGGCGTGTGTTGCGGCTCCGTTTGGTATTTGAATTATCAGAAGAAAATAAGCATGTGAATACATTTTTTTCTTTAACGTCTTTAACGGGCGGTTTCCACAAGTATGTTCACGAAAAGGTGTTCCACTTTGGATTAGCACGCTTCCAAAGGTCAAGGTCTCTCTCTCTCTCTCGGTGACTTCTTTCGATCCCTTGATGTACTTATGGTGATACCTTAGGACCTGTCATATGACTGTATTAAACCTGAAAATAGATATTTGAGAAAAGTTTTTCCAATGACCGCAGCTTTCCAACTCATGTTCCAATGGATTAATAACAACGGAATAATACAAGTTACCCCATCTCATAGAAACGAATCAAGTTGTACACCTAATATATAACATAGTATATCACAGGCAGTGCTACTACAGGGACTATAGAGTCAAAAGGATTGACTCGGCGACTTTTCACATTTGACTCATTTTTTCAACAAACAAAAACACCTGACGTTAATTTTGTTTGACATTTTCATCATCATAACCCTGCAAGCTGTGAGCTATGCTTTCATTTAGAACGAATGACCAGAACACAACCAAAACAAGTTTCTTTTTTCGAATTATGAGGCGCTGCGTTATCAAAATCTCATCTGTCTTCGAAATTACTCATTTCTTAGCTTATGGGACTCATAAATAATTTGACTGTGGTAACACTGTTCACTAGTGATCATTGCACGCTGCGTGCTGTGATCTCAAGCACATCGCGGTAGCATACGACCAGTTCGGGCTAGATGTCTATGGTCAAAATGCGCCGCTTGACTGTCAACAAGGATGGTTATATCAGCCGGCCAACACTGATATCATTTTTTAAGTTTTCATCAACTCTGCTTATTGATTGGGAAGGAAATCATCAGAAACTGCAAGGCATTTTGACCTTAACATAAATTTAACACTTTTAAGGATATGTCATATGACTACATCAGACAGACGTCTGTTTGGCTAAATGCCATAAGGTGACTTATACTAGTAATATGGGTGGTGCTACAGCCCGTAGCGTAGCTTTTCAGCAACCACTCGCATTATTCATGCTTTTATTCTCTCACGAGTCTAAGGGACCTACAGTTTTATGTCGACTCCGAACGGCCAAGCTTGAGAAGCCTTTCTTGGCAGTAAGGAGGTGGGCTCGTGAAACATTTTCTTTTTGTCGCTCAGACAATGGAACGAAATCAAGTGTGTTGGGGTCGACGCACATAACCCCAGCGCCACGGGCCTCTACTGTCCAAATGAATAATGTAGTTAGATTCTACTCGTTAACACATTTTGATACCAATTTTGCACATATAAATATAAAAAAATGTTAATTTTCGAACACAATTCCTTTCCTGTTAATTAGAGAAAGCTTTCAATCTCTCCATGTATGCTGTATAGTTTTGAACACCATACGTAGCTCGATTCTTAAGCTGAAAGCAGTTTCCTTCAAGAAATCTCTAAAGCTTGACTTCGACTGTAAGACGACAAGTGAAAATCGTTCCAAACATTTTATTTGTCAATAATATTCCGTATTTTCAAGAATTTAGGCATCCTTCTGAAGGAGATTGTGTGCCTTGAGCGAAGTTAAGGCTTGTGCCATATAGACCATCAGGGTGGGATTAACTTATGTAATCGTATGAATATGTGGTCAATTTGACTCAAGGCGCAACATTTTAACATGTCGGGACAATATTTCTCTATGATATTGAAGATCAATTTTCTATATGTCCGCCGGTTAGGATGAAGAATTGTTTCATTTTTCTTATAAACACTTCTGAATAAATCCCGATGAAAGAAAATGCTGATTATAAAGATACGGCGGGATAAAATCTTAGTTTCCAAAGGAACATATGCGGCATGTCTTACAGCTCCGTTTGGTATTTGAATTATCAGAGATAAGCATACGCATGTATGAATACATTTTTTTCTTTAACATCTTTAACGGACTTCACAAGGTATCTACAAGTAAGTTCACGAAAAAGTGTTCCACTTTGGATTAACACGCTTCCAAAGGTCAAGGTCGTTCCAGGAAAATAATAATATTTTAAGTCGGTGACTTCTTTTGTCCATCTCCTGATGTGCTTATTGTGGTACCTTCGTAACCGTCATATGAGTGTATTAAACCTGAAAATTGATATTTGCGAGATTGTCTTTTTTTGCATTATTAGTCTTGTACCATCTGAAGCTTTTTCAATGACAACTTTTTCCAATAACCGTCAAGTGTGAGAAGCTTTTTCCAGACGGGGATTACTCTTTGAGCACGGTCAGTAATTAGAAGGAGGTGGGGGCAGTGATAATTATGTATGCCGTAAAGACAAAGGATCGAATATACGCCGTCGAGGTTGGGATCTACGCACAAATCCACAACGCCACTGGCAACGATTTGCGCTAGTTTGTTTTGTAAATATACATGTTTATGTTTCGATCAACTTTCATAATTCACTGATTCTCCCTTTAGAGTTGGAATATGTTCCAAAAGTTTGCCTGCCAAGATAGACCATCAAATTATATCAAGAGTGTCTGCTGTTTCTGCTCTGTTTCATTTAACTATTCCACAAGAAAGCAAACCAGTTTCACATCGCCTACTAGATGTTCTTTGCCGTTTTGTGTAGTTCTTTGCCTTATCACTAAGGTTTTAGGCCGGGGAAGTTCATCATCGAACAAATCTTCTTCAATCGTCGAAAAAACCTAGGAAATGCAGACTGACACCGACCACCTACTTTGACGATTATGACAGCGTGCATAGAGGGCCATGTTTGTTCATGCCAAACTGGTCAGGCTGTGCTGGATGACGATGAATAACTCTCGCGGCTCCATCAAGGTCGGTAACGAGCTCACCGGCACCTTCTGGGTCGAAAAACTTTTTAGGCAAGGCGACACGCTGTCATGTCACTATTTCAATATAATACTAGAGAAGATCGCGCGAAACTCAAACGTAAACACCGTAGGCACAATCTTCCAAATGTCCCTTCAACTGCGTGCTCATGCGGACGACAATAACTTGATTGGACGAACTCATGCGAGCCATCAATTAGGCGTTTGATAGCATTGAAGCGGAAGAGGCGGTAAACCAGGAGAAGACAAGGTACATGCTGTCATCACGGTAGGATGCCTAAGATCGACGTCTCAGACAGTTCATCATGGTCAGCAGAAACTTCGAGGTAATCAAGCACTTCGTCTACCTTGGCTCTGGAGTTAATAGGGACAATAAAACCACTACCGAGGTCAAGCGCGGATTTATTCTTGCCGATCGCTGTTTCTGTGGGCTCAAGAGGCAATTGATTAACAGAGCCATCTCTCGAAACACCAAATTGACTTTGTACAAAACTTTGATCATTCCAGTCCTGCTCTATGGCGCAGGGACATGGACGCCATTGAAAGCGGATGAAGAAGCTCTTGGTTGTTTTGAGAGAAAAGTTCTGCGTACGATCTTTGGTCATGTTTGCGTTGATGGCGTTTGGAAGAGACGGTTCAGCCACGAACTGTACGGAATGTTCAGCGGCATGCACCTACTTAAGCGTCTTCAGATTCAACGCTTAAGATGGCAAGGTCATGTAGAGCGGATTGCCACCACAGCTCCGGCCAGAAGAGTCTTCGATACCGAGCCATTGGGACAGCGTAACAGAGAGATTTTGCACGCAAGTGGAAAAGGACCTCAACCAACTTAGTGTGCGGTGGAATGGTGGAATCTCGTGGTGGCTGGAGAGGCTTGTTGTTATAGGCCCAGATCCACACCGGACTGTTGCGCTAAAGAAAGAAGAAGAAAAAGTTCGATTTAACGGACTAATTTACCGGTCAATGTGGACTGATTTGGAACCAACTCAATAGAGGTTTTTTTCAGCGATGCGCAGCCCCATGAAGTGCCGAACGTTATCATGGGATCAAGTGACTTATGACCTAAACGCTTTGATTTATGTTTATTCACTACATAATTAATACGTGAAGTCAATTCAGTCACATATTGGCATAGCTTCAAATCGGAACTCACCAAAACGTACAACATTTCTATCAACGACTCACTATCTACGCATTGATAAACGGCCGAATGGCGCAGTGGGTTGAGTGTCTGCCCTTTGTGATAGGGGTCCCAGGTTCGTATCCCGGTGAAAACAAAAATGAATATGATTTTGTGCAGTTGGGATGAAATTAACGCCACTGGTCAATGCAAAAATCTCACAAGCCGCTAGAGTCTCATTAATGAAACGTAAACATTAGGTATTCATTCAAAATTAGTCGAAAACATCTGTTCAATATCGCAACCAAGGAAGTGACTCTCATAAAAATTCCCTTCGCAATGATGGCAGTACACAGTTCCCCCTCCCATCGCAAGTCGATGAAGCAATTATGCCCAAAAGAAGCTAACCCAAGGGATCCCCAGTCAAGACAACTAATTTCCCAACAAAGTACCGACTGCACGCAATGCCATTAAACCGAATACGTCACTTTATAAAAGACAGGCTACACATTTAAATAATCAAACAAAAGTCACATAAATTGTACATCGTTGCGGCAGTGGGAGAGTTAAAACTTAACTCCTTCGAAATGATATGCCATAAAGGTTCTATTTCCCGCCAAGGAGAGCCGAATACAGATATTGGCGAGTGAATAATTGTTCGGCATCTGCTCAAACAATAACCCACCCAAAGGGTTCGCTCCTTTGTTTAAGCACCAAATATTTTTGGTATCCATGCGGTTGAATTTATTATTTGAATGGCATACCATAAAAGTTTAAGGGTTGTTGTGTTGGGTTCACTTGAGAAAAAATTATATGAACACACAGTTGTGTGGTGGTGTCTCTTTTTTCGGGCGGTCTTTTCTGTGGGGAATGTAAAAAAGTTTGAAGTTATTGTGAGACCAAAATTGGCTTACTTTATTTATTAATTTTTGCATCTTTTTAGTTACCGGGCATTTTTTTTCTTATGTTTTCCCATGGGATTATTAAGAAGATTTTGAGCAACAGGCGATTGTCGGAGCACAGGGGATGCAATGTAAGAAGATTAGATATTTAAGACAAGTTGTATGAATTTTTGGTGGATTATGATTGCGGGCAATCGGGTGATGAGCTACTGATTGACTAAACCAGTGCAGTGATATGTGATTAAACTGTGTCGGATGGTCTTGCCGACTGCAATATCTGGTGGAAGACATGCATGTCATTAGAACTCCAACATTTCTTTATTTACACCAACAGAATATCAAACTAAAATGGGCTCGATAGATGGCCATGGGGAGTCCAAGCCTGAGATATAGCTGCCTTCCATCATTGATCTGGACACGCTACTTCCAGTCATCAAGACTAAGCAGTCTTCCTTTCTTTCTCGTACCAAGAGGCTCGCACTAGAAGTCCCTCTATGCTGCAGCATTGGTGTTCATTCAGTGCAATTGACGGGTTTTGGAATTCCGAACTACATAAGCATCCTGGTGCAGCTCGTAGAGGTCGCGGTTGTGTCTTCTCCTTCATTCGCTTTCCTCTCAGACGGGATCAAATATCCGACGCAGAATTTTCTTGTGAAGACACCAAGAATCAGCTGTACAGTCTTGCATAGCGTCCAGCCTTCGGCTTCGTAAAGCAAGATTGGCAGCATAGTTTAGTAGAGCATGATTTTGGATCCTCAAGTCAGGAGTTGTTTCGACAAGCCGAGGTGACATCGGTTGACAAGAGCGATTCTACGTCCGATCTCCACAACATGTCTTAGTCATGGTAGTCATGGTGACTTATACATTATGTAATGCACGTCTGTTAATTAAAATCTGGGCCGGTAAGTTTTGTGTCGAGACGCTTGGGTTTGCCTGAACTGAGGATGCTACACCCTCGATTGTGTCTTCAACCCCAACATATGGATCTCGATGGTAAGGTTTTCGTGCAATGCTTCGAGATACGGCGAACATGCTTACCTGCCTCAGAATGGTTCGTCTATTCGGGGAGTGCCGGCAATCTCCCGCCTAAGTTCCCTTTGGATGGAAAGAAAGGATTGCAAAGCATGGTACCACTGCACTATCCAAATTCTTCTCGCTGTATCCCAGGCATTCATTTTAATTATTTTTAATAGCCAACCTGCCAAATAAAAAGAAATAAGTCGACTACTCGCACAGAAAAAAGTAATCGAGTTCTGTTTCTGTATCGCGATTCGTGCGCCACCCTGTATCAAGACGCATTTAGTCAATGCTTGAGAATATAAGAAGTAATGCATTTACTTGGTGCTGCGATTGTTTATTTAAAAAGCACTGCTTTCTATTCATTTCTGCAAGTAAAGCAGTAAGCTCGTGGAATGCAACCTTCAATGAACAGAGGACAATAGCACATATGCAGCTTGAGTGCCATGACCACTGGAATTTCTCGCAAGGACTGAATGCAGAAAATGCTGCTAGTACGTTAGCAGAACTTGTCTTCGTTAAGAATTCCAAGGACGAATGCAGAAGAGAAGCATTTACGGGAGATACCCGCTTCGTCATAACCAAACCTTGACTTATTCAAATTAAATCCCAATCCAATGGGAGGAGATAATTCAGTAAATTCACGTTACTTAGCCCTACAATAGGCACGACACGAAATTGTCACTATTTCCATCTGCATCGTGATTGTGTGTAATTCACAATAGACACGTAATGCGACTTAATATTGAAAACCGATTCGATTGATGGCAACTGCATTCAAATTCCATTTGTAAGCCCATATGACCTGAATTTTTATTCTCATGTTGTCTCCTGTTTTTTTTTTGCATTGGCAAAGTTTATGGATTGCAAATGCATCCACGTGCCTTGTATGGATGTATGTGCGAATGTGTAACGCGAATGAATTGTGGGTCTTCAGCGCGTATCGCTCTCTCCCTCTATTGAATCAAGCCGGCAACCAGAACTGAATGACGTTGGAGTGCTTCAATGTGGTCACGGGTGTACATCACTCAATTTTGTGCATCAATGAATCCGGAACATCGGAATAATTTAATTTGAGTGCACGTACTGGTGGTAGCGACTTCCGGATTGAATGTCGCTACTGCGAAATGCGGTTGGAATGCGCAATGTCCACTCAAAATGCAAGCGGAAGAGTGAAGGATGCCGTTTGTTTACCATCAATTGGTCGCCATTGTGTATTGGTTAATGGCAATTTTATCAGTGTTAAGCGCAAATTGAAAATATTCCACTGTAGGCGGAGAAATTGTGCAATTAATTTAATTTATTGTCCAATTTTGACCGAGCTTTTTGGAAAATATTTTCATGCCAGAGTTTACCGTTACCGAATTTAGCTGAATTAGATATATTGATACTAAGCGACTAAGCGACTAAGCGAGTGCTTTTCGAAATATGAATGGAAATTGGGTCCTCTGACCATTATGGTTGAATAAATTAGGGGTATGGACGGCTTATGCGGAGTCTTTATGCAGATTGTTATTATTCATGCAAATGGAATGAATGACATTGTCCACACTTGCGGGTTGGATAACAAATTGGATTTTATTCAAAATATTAGGCGCACAAGTTGAAAGCACGGCGTGCAAATGGCAGCTTAAATAAATAAACTTAATCAAATCCAATCTATGGACCGTTTTGTGTATGCACGGTAAAATATATGCTCAGCCACGCCATTATTTTATAAGAAGTGAAGTTTTAAGTTCAAAATGTAACGTTGTCAATGTTGCTCTGTTTTATGCTGAGAAATTGTGTTGCCCAAACTATGGAACCATTTTGTCCGCTAGAGAACTAAGTCCGCCTCTTTAATTCTGGCAACGTTGGACATTTTTCTCTTGATTACGAACCATTTCCAGGAACAGCAAAACGGCTTGACGACGACGAACAAGTTCTACTTTATTTAGACCAATGCTAATCTTAAGAAGAACCGGAGGAACTTTCAGAGCTCATTGCTCATTGAAATTGCGTTGTACACGAAACACATTTGACAGTTGTCAGATCTAAACCGCTGCAGTATACAAAAAGCAAGCAATGGAGCGCCATACTCCGCAAGAGCGTGGAATAAATGTGCGTTTTTTTAAATTTTTTTAAATTATTGATCAGTGGTATTAGTATCAGTGCAGAGTGAATTTTGACTTCAATTTACTAATTGTTTCGCACTAAACTCGTCAACTTTTCCGTTGCAGTAGCTACGACTCCTTTATCTGGTCCACAAGAAAGGAGACCCCTTTGACTGGAGGGATCAGCCTCCTTAACATCGCGTACAAAATACTCTTTGCCGTTTTGTGTGAACGCGTGAAACCCTTTGTCAACAACCTGATAGGTCCTCATCCGTGCAGTTTCAGGCCAGAAAAGTCCACAATAGACCAAATATTTACACTTCGGCAGATCCTGGAAAAGACTCAAGAGATGCAGATCGACACCCACCACCTATTTGTCGATCTTAAGGCCGCATATGACAGCGTGCATTGAGACGAGCTATATAGAGCCATGTCTATATTTGACATTCCTGCCAAACTCGTCAGGTTGTGCAGGATGACGATGGAGAACTCTCGCTGCTCCATCAAGGTCGGTAACGAACTCACCGAGACCTGCAATGTCAAAAAAGGTTTTAGGTAAGGCGACACGCTGTCATGTGACTTCTTCAACATCATACTTGAGAAGATCGTGCGAAACTCAAACGTAAACACCCGAGGCACGATCTTCCAAATGAGGCGTTTGCTGGCATTTAAGCTGAAGCGGCTAAAATGGGTCTAGCGATAAACCAAGGCAAAACAAGGTACATGCTGTCATCACGGAAGGACGCACAACATCGACGTCTCGGACAGTGCGTCATATTGGGCAGCCATAACTTCGAGGTAGTCCAGGACTTCGTCTACCTAGGCTCTGGAGTAAATAGCGACAACAACACCAGTACCGAGATCAAGCGCAGAATTACTTTTGCCAATCGCTGTTTCTTTGGGCTCAAGAGGCAATTGAGTAACAGAGCCATCTCTCGAAACACCAAATTGACCTTGTATAAAACCAAATTGGTGTGCGCAGCTGGAGGCAGCTGGCGAAAGATCGTGCTGGCTGGAGAGGTATGTTGGTTGAGGCCCAGGTCCACCCCGGACTGTAGCGCCAATCAAAGAAGAAGAAGAAGCTTAGACTTGAAACAAACAGATTGGAATCAGGAATGACCTTCACGCGAGAGCCTTCGTTTTTGAGGATGAAACTGGCAATACTTTCAATGCTACTGATCTTCTTAACTGGGGAGCTCTTTGAACATTTGCCTTTTCGCTTGTTGGTAAGGTGCTGTACGTATGCGAGAGAGATCTATGAGAAAGGATGGGCAACGAAAAAAAGGACACAAAAGGCAACTTTTGAAGACTAAGTGTAAAATAATCCAACGCGTAGAAGGTGCCACAGCCTAGTGCAATGTTAACAGTATTTACAAGGAAATGCGTATTTGAAACATTAGCTCTCCGAAATTGATTGAACATCATGAACTTTCGACTGATAAACCTTCCAATACTGGCCAAGGAATCGGGACTTTGAATGATGGGTGGGGCAGAGCTTGTAGTAGTGCTGCCACGGTTGATAATTTGTACCGCTGAAATGGCTAGAAGAGAACAAATATGACAAATCTGTGTTAAAGTCCAAAGTGCCAGATAAATTGTGAATTCTTTTCCAAATATTTTTTCAGACAGTACTTAAAGCTAGTGACTGGCTCACTGCGAATGCGATATTCGCAGCGATCTTAAACAGTGATCTTACAGAGAAACAAAAGCCATCAGAAAAAATAAAACGCCGGCCTTTATCAGAAAACATACAAGAACTTTCAGCAAGGCACCAGCGCACACCGACAACATACCCGATAAGTCACTGCGATTGTGATTGTGTAAAAATAGCAACTTAGCCGTAGGTGTGACTGTGAAAAAAGAGCTCTTTGGACCACAAGAGCAATTAAGAGGAATCACAGTTGGGCGCAGACAGCTATTGCGATTTTTCAATCACTTAAAAAATCACATCGCATTTTTGCTCAACACCACTAAAAACTTTGAATTATAGATGCTTTTGAGTTATTTCGAAATAGACGACACTGTTCGACTGATAATATCAATCACGTCATAGTTTTCCAGCTCATTTATATATGCCTTGAAAATTCAACATAAATAAGGCCCAATAATTTCCTACGTTCTTTCTTCCACACTCAAGCCATTCACTTAAAGACGGACCTGATGGGAGACAGTTCTTAAATGGATTTTCAAAATGAAATCGCACGGAGTTCCTTTACTCGACGGACACATGCTTCAAGTAAACGCTTTAAAAATATTTTTTGCCCTCACAGTGACTACCCGTGTTGTTGTCCATATCAACAGCACGAATAGATAGTTTTTTATCACTTTACATAAACGGTCATACACTGAAGTCACCTGCCTTGGCATGCACTTCCCCCAGGCTCTATGTGCATCCGCACATACGTCTATCTGCCGCATGTAAGCACCCTCATGTGATCTGTAAGGGTTTGGATGTATCTGAACAGTGCCCACGCAATCGTTCCGCAGATTGCATCGTCACTTTTTTCGAAGAACTTTTTTTCACAGAGAACGATTTTGCATGCACGCTGCTCCGTTCGATATCAGTTCGACTTACATCAATGCGTACATCTGAAGGTAGTGAAAAAATTTCAAGGGTCTACCTTTCTGGCAGTTGAACAATTTGATTTCAATGGAGAGGCGGCAAACAATCCCTCCTTTGCCGGGGAATCGGGTTTGCGCACAGCTTCTGCCCGGTGAGTTCACCTCTCGTTTGCGAACATTTTTAATCGCCGCTTACAAACATCTAAAACAAAAATTCACTTCGGTTCGAACGGTTTCCGCCATACCGTGTGGACTTGTGTTGAACAGGTTCAGGGGAATTTTGCTGGAGCGAAAAAGGTAAACCAGACAGTGGTGTGTGGAATTAAACGGTCATTCATTTTGTGGATCAGAAGGTGTATTTTGAGTGAGTGATAAATTTCGAAATTTGCTTAAATGTGGACAGAAAATCAACCCTTGCCATGGGAATTTTCAGTCGTTGAAAAATGTAAACGTGCCCAAAACGCCAACAAAGAAGTTGCTTCTGATGGTCCGGGTCTTAAGACAGCAACCAGAAAAAAATCCTTTCTTGGCCCAGAAGGGCAGGCAGGTATATTCATCGAAGCAAGCGGCATACCAAATGACGCTGCACACGTTCTCCTGTGGGTAATGACCTCACCTGGTTGGTTTGTTAGTTATCAGACAGACGACCCATGAAGGGTCCAAACGTGAGCAATTCCATCGGTGACGGTTCTGGGCGCGATCTGTTTCCAGTCATCAAGGCCAAGCTATACTGGAATTCTGGACTTCCTCTCCTTCTCAAACTAGGAAGCTCGGATTCGAAGATCTTTGCTGGAGCGTTGTTGTCCATGCGCTCGACGAGGCCGAGTCAGTGTAGTCCACGGATTTTCACCTTAAGGACTACATCTACATCCTGGTACAGCCGTATACCGACGTAGAATTTTTCTATCGAAGGCACCAATAATCAGGTCTGCAGTTTTGCTTACTGTCCAGCGCTCGGCTCCATAAAGGGTTCTTTCGACAAATATTCTTTACTACCTCGAAATTGTATCTGTCGATTGTTTTCTGCTTGACAGCATATATTTAGTTATGCCTCGTTGACCTTAAGACCAGCTCGTTTTGGCTGTTCCTCAATTGCCGTGAAAACTTCCACTACGGCGCGTTGTGACCGCGTCTGAGAGGCTCTTTCGTGAAGCGTCACAACCTTATCAATTTTGCCGGGATCCCGAGTTAGGCCATCGCTTTAAATAATTCCTTGCGGCGAATGCTGTAGTATGCGGCTTTGAAACGAATAAAAAGGTGGTGGGTATCGATTTGAAACTCGGTCTTCTCCATATTTCGTCTATAGTCGATTTGTAGCCCCAGAAGCCGCACTGGTACGTGCCGACTAGTGCTGTGCAAAACGGCATTAGACCTTTACATAGTACTCTGAAAGGGATCTTGTAGGCGACCCTTACTTGGTTACGCATTACAACACTCCTCCAGCCCGATGAGTCTTCGACTCTGAACACAATAGAAGACGCCCACAAAATGATGCCAAACATTAGTGGAAGTTGTTGTCAGATGACTATGGATGTTGGCAGTGTCAAGATCGACTGCGGTCCGTACTGCCCTGTCCAGGTTCTCTAACGCTTTATAACTGGTTGCGAAGGACGTAAAAGATCTGCTTCAACTTCATCAAAGGTTCTTACTCTTGAAGGAGCTTTCAAAAATGCTGTTGTTATATTAGCAACAAGAAGATCGGCCTGAGAAACTGAGAAGCTTACTGGCGGAGCTATTTACCTATATAGACAGGCACATAGTGCACAAATTTAACGTGCTTCTGGGCAACTGTTCTGTGCAGCTCTGCAAATATTATTTTTTTCTTCACAAAACAGTTCACGATAAAAAGACAAATAAGCTAAAATATTGAAAACATTCAAGAATATGATGAATACTGTCTTAAAAAATGAAGGCAAATTTTCAAGCCTCTTCTTGACGGCGTGTGCGTATGGTGTCCTTTCTTTCCCTTGAGTAAACATTTGATTGTGAGAGTCAGTTTGTAGTTGGTCTCAAGCAGATGTTAAGAAAAATTACTGTCTCAGGAAATTGTCCGTACACCCCAGACTTTTTAATTCCAACCAGTATAACTCGAAAGGTACTTTACCAATTTCGACAAGATATACATCGAATTAAGGGAAATTCAATATGCAGACGAAATGCTATGCTCAAGTATTAATACTAAAATAAAAATTGTTCAATAAAAAGCATTAACTTAAGACACTTCATTTTTAATACTCAAAAAATTGTCTTTACACCTTTGGTTGCAAAGCGTAACAGTGCATAACATAACATAAAAAGTAAAACTAATAACTTGTGTGTTTTCCTCTAGCATTAGTTGAAACACACAATCTTTAAATTAAGGAAAGTACTATTTTTCTCGGACATTCTAGCGATATTTTTTGCCAAACACTTTCCAAGGCAATTTAAAGTTCCTTATCGTCTGTTCTCTTAGTTTTGTCTCAATATGAGCCCAGAAATACTCTATAAGCGTCAGATCTGGAATTTAGGTAGAATGGGGAAGAACTTATTTCTTTAACAATCATTGGCGAATGCTTAGGGTAATTGTCACGGACAAAATGGTATTCATCATCAAAGTGCAATTTTTGGTAGAAACTTCCAAAATTTGTAAATACAGCATTTTGTTAGCTTGTTCTATAAATACAAGATTTAATGCAGCTGAAACAGCCATTGAACGCCATGCCATAACATGACAACCATTTCCGATCCTCAACTGATCGCCAAACAAACCTTCGCCAATCAGATCCAAAAATATTAAATTTGGATTCATCTGAGCCTCCTTAGTTTTGAAAACGTGTCATGTTCTCAGTTCAAACCAAATTGAATGTTTTTGGATCTGATTGTCGACTGTTTGTTTGTGTACGGAACATTTTTTGAGACAGTGTATGCGGCTTAGGACGAGCAAAATGAGAATATGTCTACTAAGGTGGTTCTATAATAAATACAGGTTATTCTTGTAATAATGTACAGTCCAATGCATGCAAGGGATGAAGAGATGCCACTTTCAACAAGAGTAGTCTCCTGAAGGATGTTTCGTGTTGTAACTTTCACGAATTATATTTTCTGTTGGCGATGCCAATCCGACAAGGCCGTGCAATAGTCAAGCAAGTTAAAGTCAATCCCATCATTACGACAAATCCAAATCCTTTGCTCGTCGTGAAAGCATTTAGTCTAGATCTTCTTCAATATTTTCACTCTAGAATATATAACTACTCACATCTTGTCAATGCCCGTACAATGGTTAATTTCCTTTTGTAATTTTTCTAGAAGAATTTGGACTTGCTTCGAAAAAATGCTTTCTCTGCGATACAACAGATAATAAAACTGGTAAAAATAGTATTTTCTTTTGCACCACACTGTAAGGATGTGTGCTACCGCTGACCTATAAGAGTTTTCAACAAACGAGAGTACTTCCTTCCGATTTCAAAGTTACGGGCATGGAATGTATACATTTGCATGCAGTTTGCTTGGCGAGTTTGAAAGTTGCAACCCCGGTTCATGCAGTATTTCAATCCCTGCTCCTTCTATTCCACTACACATATTGCAATAACCTTGCCGTAGGCCCGTTCGTATCCGTATGCACAACATGTTTTTAATTGAATATAGTCCTTCGTAAATCCGTCTTTTATGAGGAAGTCTGTATGTACCAGAAAACGTAATGGCATAAAAAAGCAAAGCTGACAGATGGTTCACAAGAAAACCTTGAGTGCTTCACTACTCCCAATTTTCCTAATTACAAACGATGACCGGTTCTTGATTGATCCTAACAGGGTGTTAAAATTTCACGGTCTACAGAATCTGCACGGCAAAGAGGGGGATTTCGCATAAAAAACATCACGACGTCTCCGGCTATTTCCCACCTCTGTGGACACGTGAACAAACAAAGTTTTGCTGTGCTGGAACAACGGACGTCACGAACAAGCTATTCCAACCATTTACTGTAACGTGGAGTTGCCTCTTTGTTTTCGTTAACTATGAGTTTTGAATGGCGTTAGTTGATGGTTAGCAATACAGAGGGAATGGAGAGTGTGTGGTTCCAGCAGGATTTTCCAATGAAACGCGTGCTAAACTAGCATTCTGAAGCAGGTGGCTGTCGATAGTCTGATATTTTCATTCCAAGCGCCAAGTCACGTAATGGGTTCGGCTTAGGAAAACTGATCACATGATTCGACTGGACGAGAGAACATGTCAACCTTCATTTTCAATCCACCACCTCAAAGTAGTTTCTAATAGGGTGACGGAGACTGTAATTTGTTCATCAGTCCCAAAAGTCTAACCTGACAAAGGCAGAAGCATTACATCTAGGCAATTCCATGCGCTTGTCAAAAAGCGACCACTCTTTGCAATGCCGAAGAATGACGTGATTAGGAAATTTAATTTCCAAAAGAAGATTACCGTTAGTTTATTTTGTGGTGGCTGACTTCAAGTAGCAGCAGAAACGAAACTAGGGTATCAGAAGAGGGCCTCAACATACTCTGTTGAGCTTCTTATGAAATTCCATAGCATATGCTGGCATTTTGTGAGCTACTATCCAGAGGCACAGAAGGCCAAATATATCTGAACATGAATCTGATGTCGGAGGAACCATCTCTAATATTTCTAAAAGAAACTTGTTCAATTAAGTCCCTGATTTTCAAAATAGAATACTGGTTACTGAGTAGTGGTTCTTAGCACAGAGGGCAGCCATTGTCACTAGTTTTCTACTTCTAATCAGGAAGCCAGAAATAAGATATAAGAAATTCAAACACTTAACATTTTGCCTTGGTAGGTTAGCCAGTGTTGTACTATCATAGGCGGAAGCGGCTGTGCTAACGCAGAACCAACACTGATAATTTAATCCTACTGACAGCAAGTACACTTCTAGAACACTATTTTTATTTCCTCTTACCAATGGCTTACCAATAAGGGCTTGACAACTTCGTTTTAAATAAAACGCAACAACTTTATAACCGGCTTGTTGAAGTCTGTTATAAATATTTATGAATCGATCACGAGATCGTTCATATCGCCAGCGCGGGCACATTTGCAGCTTTCATTTTTTTTAATTTTAAAACTGAAGAAAATCATGTATGCAGACTTCGAGTAAGATGTCGTAACTATCAGAAAAACAAAACATCGTCAATCTGTCAAACCAATTGGCGACAGTGACAGTTGTCAGTGCTTTTGGTAGACCGCGTGTGAACTTTGAAGCGCTTGAAAAAAAGCTTAAAAATGTTTGCGCGGTTTTTTTTTGGTAAGCTTATCGGACCGGGTTCTAAAGAAAGGATATCCTCTAAACTGTGTCAATAAAAGAGGGATAAGTCTCCTTGATATATCCTATCGATGCAAGAGGTATTTTACGCCTTGTGATTCGGCTTCAAACTACTTAAGTGCAACGCTCATATCTGGTTTGATGCCCCAAGACCAACCTGCACCCACTAAATAGAATCCAAAAGCGAGTGATTACACTAACAATTGATAACAATATCGCGTAGCTCGTTTGCTATTCTAACGAACGCTGCTCAAGTGAGCTAGCCAACTACATTCCTCCTCTCCATGCATTCATCCGCAATACACGCCTCACCAGGAACGTCCATCAGTTTACACTTAAGCCTGATTTCGGACGCACAGAGAAATTCAGAAACTCGTTTTTCAGCCGCAACAGGATATGCAATGCTCTTCCCAGCCCAATAGTTCTCACAGAGATCATATTATAAAAAAACTTTTTAGCTGGTATCCAGTTGACGTTAGAATACGCTACAGGACCTATTGACGCCGATTCCTAGTCAGCGCCAACGGGCACATCGGCTGATATATTTCCTTGTGGACGGTTCCTGCTGAGTTTTAGCGAGTTGCGTCTAGTAAGGGATTGTAGCTCGTTCCAAACATTATAGGCCCAATGGTTCAGAAGCCAAAAATGGAGCTTCTATGCAGATGAGTTCAGCATTAATCGAGGTACCAATGCACACGATTTTAATTGAAAGACGACCACTTCAACATCAAATGACTTCAATTCACAAATCTTCAAAAACGCGCGATGTGACTTAAAAATGCTTTCATCGATTATGGCACAGGTGACATCACTTCTTTTCCCCAAATCGAACAAGTTCCAAATGATGTTGTGTTTATAAATCAAACGTATTGTTCACACAGCTTAGGCGTCAACAGAGCACAGAACCAGACGATGTTCATTGAGAGCTCCTGGCGCTGCGTTGGTTGCATTTCGCATGACCCTGTTCGCAACTTCAACAACAATCATTCACATACCCCTGTTGGTTGTACAGCTAACAATGTTTACAGACAAACTTAGTTGTGGCAAACTTGACAACTGAAAGAAAACTACTTCTTTTTGTGTTATTTTTCTAATTTTCTTCCGTAACTTTTTTGCTGGCATGCCAACGGGAAGAAGTTAACAAACAATTATGTGCGCTTCAGGATAAGAACACACTTCTGCTTTCTGTGCTTGTGCAGTCGAGATTAGGTGCAAGGATGCCGACGAGGAGTGAGTTGAGAAAATAAAATTAGCCCAGGCTTACGAATTCTATTTGCTGAGGTAATATACTATTTTTTGATGAGCTTCACCTGTCAGGGGGGAATTTGCGTGAAGTGTGAAATTAATTTGTTGGCGGGGGCAAAGTGAAGGGTCATTTTTATTCGCTTAAGTTGCTAGCTATCGGAGAAGTGGTATTTACGGTGTAGTATGAGCTCGGCTGTTTCAAACAATTTAAGCTACTGCAAGGATGTCCGATCGTATACGCGCTATATCCGCACACGAAGGATTAAAGACTTTTTTCAAACTAACTATTTTTTTGTTCAAATGCCACTAAGGATTGTTGGTTCAATTTAGTTTTCTGTTCCTCAAATCGCTTACAATCAATATGTCCTCTACAGCAGGGAGCTTACAATAGTCGTTGGGCACGGAAACAATTGCGCAGAAATTTCGCATAGACATTTACTAGAACCTGATTGCTACCAAGGCACCGCTAAGGTTGAGAAACTATTATCGCTGATACAAATCACCCAACCGAGTGTCACATGGAATTCGTAGTAACTTCGAATCTGGGTACAAAGTACTGAACCCAGAAAAGCGGTCGGTTCCAAGACTGACCAAGTTTTGGTTCTCGCTGTCCCTCCAACTGCATAACCACTACAGTGTATTATAGACAGAAGTTAAAGCTATTCAGAAGGCTGCCGCTTACTGTCAATGAAACCGATAGATGGGTTATCTATAGTTATCGATATTGACAATCAGGCGGCTATCAGGGCTCTGAATACACCACCCTTCAATTCAAAATTTGGAGCCTATTTCTTAGAGGCCTAGCAGTCCGATGTAACCTTACCCTATGCTACCACTGGGCATAGTGGTGTTCCATGCAGTGTTTGAAAAACTGCGATGATTTTCATTTGTTGATTGTTCTGCTGTTGCTGCCTATGCTTATGAAAAGTCATCGATTGAAAATTTTGATTTTTGCTTTGCTATTGCCTTCAGCAGAAATGTGACGACGAGCAGTTGGCTGCTGATATTCGGTCCCGTCTGCATAGATGGCGAGTGGAGGATGTGATATAACGACGAACTATACGGGCTGTTCAGCGACATAGACTTAGCCAGAAGAGTGAAGATCCAACGATTGTGATGGCTAGGTCATGTAGAGCGGACGGAAAAGGCCCGAAAGGTCTTCGAACCTGCCCCCGAGGGACGTCGTAGTAGAGGAAGACCACGACTCAGGTGGCGCACGAGTTATGTCCTCAGAGGACTGAAAACAAAATATAATACTTAATTACGAACTTTAATGATTTCTATATTTTTTCTTTTTGTTTTCAATGTGGTGTGACCACTCTCTCTGCTTCGACCAGACTGCTTCTTCATATGACGCGTTGTTCTTTCTCCAAAGATCCAAAGGTAACGCGATGCAGCCTGAATAAATAGTGGGTTCCGTGACAGGGTGGCACGTAACTCACGCAAGTGGAAAGGGACTTCAACCAACTGTGCGTGCGTGCGAAACTGGAAACAGCTAGCCAAAGATCTAGCTGGCTGGAGACGCTTGTTGGTTGAGGCCCAGGTCCACACCGGGCCTGTTATTGGATTTAACACTACCGGTTTCGGATACTCGTTTTTAATTACTTTTCCCAATTTAGGAACAGAAATTGTTGTTCCTCAGTTTAATGCTATCTCTGTTGGATTTGTTCAAAATATCCACCACTAAGTGCAGTAAAATATGTAGTGAGTGCAATGGATTCAATTGGAATACATGGTTTTGTACTGAACAGTGCTTATGGTCATGAAACTACGTCCATATTTTGAAAGAGAATAAATACTCCAAATTAAACCCTCAGCAAATAGAAAGCGTGATATCAGAAGTACAATTCATGAATGTTTTATTTCTCCATTGGCAAAGAGAAAAGAGATGAGAAAGAAAAGTATTTTGGACAATAAATACAAGAATTGGCTGAAATGTGTTGTCAAAGTAGAGTGTGTCACCCAAATTGAACATGGGTGAGACCGTGAAAGAGTTTGGAAAAATCCTGTGATTGATCTATAAGGTAAAAATATTAGAAAAATATATTCACAAGAAGAGATTAATTATGCAGCAACATCAGAAAAAGTTCTTTACAAAACAATGACATATAAGAAAGATGTCAGTAACTTTTTTACCCATTATTTCATAACCCAATTAAACGAATAATGCTAATCTCAACATGTTTCAATTAAGATCCGTTTCAAAGTTCAGTTTTGACAGACTTTATTCCGCAGCGTCATTCGCAAAGCGTCTATAGAGGAACATCAAGTGCTCCTTGTCCTCTGTCGCACTTGGACGGGCAGTATTGCTAATTATTGCGTCTTTATCTAAGCAAGCAGTTGCGTTAGCCATGTGACCAGGCAAAATCTGCGTAAGGTGGTAGTTGGAGTCCCTTGTGCTTTGCGTGAGGATGTGTGTACCACCTGTCTTGCCACAACTTCCTTGATCTAGCAACCTCCTGCGGGTTGAACTCCGTCCCTTGATTTATTGGCGTGGATATTATTGCACATACCGCGGCATCACAAAACACAACGCTCCAAAATATCTCTCGCATTGAACTTAGAAATAATAAATCAAAGTAAATTTTCTCGTGACGCTAGTTGATCGCTTCGGCTTAACTTATCTCAAGTCGTCAGCCCGTCACCGCCGTCACGTGAACGTATTCCTAATAAGTATATTCCCTTGAAATCAGAACAATGAGCACGGCCTCCGAAAAGTGACTTTGATTTGAATAAACCGGCACCGGAACTCGGCTACCGGAACCGAGGGGATCAATTTTGAATATGGGAAATCTGATGGCTCAAGTAAGACGTTCAGTTTCTGAGATCATTTTTTCTTATTGAATTTTTCCGAAGGGATTCCCACTCGTAATTCCTTTTCAATAACTTGCTCCCCCGTGTACGACTGGGAATTTTCAATCGATTTTCTTTTTGTTCTTGCAAAATCCTAGAAGCATCCAAAGAGTTTTTTTTTTAATAATATCTGAATTTCAGTTGAATTGGAGTTTATCTCAGCGGAAGGGTAAAGTGAATGCCTATTTTCCTTAGGGATTGGAGCGGGTAAATTCAAAAGGAAGAAAACACATTCAGTGGATATATTGGTAAGAATGTAATACATCAAGCAGGAGAGTCGGATACAATTTGTTGACGAGCTTTAAAAGCGCGCGTGAGTAATGGATGATTTGATTTGATGTTTGGCATGATTTTTCTTATAATATTAATAGTGCGGTAGAGTGCACTGCAATAGTGTCAGCATTTAAAAAACAGCGCTGTCCGAAGGTGTAGATAGACCAGCAGGGAGGAGGTTCTTTTGTAGATTGTTCTTAAGTGAATAAGGATTTTAATGACTAGCTTCAGTCAGGTAGATAAGGACAGCGGCAAGCTTGGGTTTACACAGCTCTGTCGTTACTAATCCACGTCCACTCATTACTACCACCACATTCCATCAGCGAAGTCTACTCATAGCAACATTCCGACATTGTACGAACGAAATAGGTTCGAAGCGATGCACATACTGGCTAGACTTGGTCGGAGGGAAAGCGGACAAATCAAATATTTCGTCAAGCCAAATTTTTCAATTCAATTTCATTGATGGTGGACATACTCCAAGCGGCACCTGTAAAAGAAAAGATTTAAAATAAAATCGAAGAAATATTTCAATTTGATCAGTCTCCTCAGTTGCGCATGTCAAGGTGGTTGAAGTCATTGCACCACCTTAAGCGATGACGTCCTCTGTTGCGTTGTTCCACATGTTCGGATTCGCAGACTTTTCAAGTCGGAGCTGAGTTGTCCAATCGCTCTATATGACTCAGCCACCTTAGTCCTTGGAATCGTAGCTGTCGTAGAAACATGCCGCGCTGCAGTCCGTACGTACGGTTAAATCTTCTCCTTCAAAGTTCAGATAGTCTCGACGCAATCAGGACCAATGATGACACATCATTTTGTGAGATTGTCCATATCTGCGCACCGTAGAGTAAAACTAGGATGATCAGCGTCTTACATAAGATCAGCTTATTTAGCTAGGCTCTAGTAATCAATTGCTTCGGCGTCGTAGTAGACTAAGTCCCTAACTGCCCTATTGAGGCGCTTTGTTAAAGATATCGGTGTTGTATTTCTTTCTTGAGTTTTGCCCTCATTCGCTGGTTTCCACTAACAAATTTAACAAAATCGATCAAACAAGTTCTGTCCGACATGCAGTTCTGAGCCACATTCTTGTCGTCTTCTTAAATTTATTGAATTGTTATTGCATAGGGAGAAATGACTATACTCTTATCAAGGGTCCTCAAGAGTTATTTTGCTCTCTGTGAAAATGTTCGTTGCTTGTGAAACATCTTGTCACCGATAGTCGCCGCGGACAGTTCGTCCTTTTCTAGGCATGTGTCACATCTACATCTGTCAGTTTAAGCTTAACACACTCCGCGCATAAGAATTTTGTATAGCAATTATCTCTGACCAGAGCCGATGTGCAAATCTTTCAACTCATCTTAATTTGAGTTACTTTTTGTATGGTTTCAAGCACTGCTCACAAACCGTCGCTTCCACTCCTCGCAGTATCAGGCCTTATATTTAGTACCAATCGAAGATTACACGACATTTTGTGCTTTGAACAAGGAAATATTAATTTTGCGGTTCATTTGTCTTTAAAAATCAATCTTGATGCGTTTATGTTTATTGCTTTCGTTATTAAAATTGTGTTCAAAAGGACCATTCAATTCGATTTGTCTTTTAAGCCTGAGAGGTCATAAAGATTTAGTTCACTTTTCGTAAGTGTCGTCACCTTTTCTCCCTTTCCAAAATACCCATTTTTAGTTTTTTCGATAGGATGTACAGAGCGTTTCATTTTTTTTTCATTCATTCATTCATTCATTTCATTTCATTTTCACTCATTCAGTGAAGAAACAATTTGAACCTTCTCCCAACTCAGTCGTACTATCGACTCGAACATATTCGTGAACAATCTGTCATGCAAATATTTTGGCGATTTGCAAAATTCTCTTTCTCGCACAAAGCAGCTACAAAAACAAAAAATTTGACTCAGTCCAACCAGCCATACAAGTTAAAACAATTGAATGTTTTTTTTCATTCAATTGGATGAACGAACGATTCTTGACTATCGAATAAATAAATAGTTTGCGACTATCGAATAACTAAATAGTTTTTATTCGATAGTTCCCATCATTAGAAGAAGGCCAGAACCGCATTATGGCATTAATTCGGAGCAAAAATTGAATTAAACCAATTAGGGCATTAATTCATGTGGCCTTCGTTCAATACAACTCTCAACTCCCTTCCACTAGAAGAGTGAATGTCCAACGACTGAGATGACTATGCCATGTAGAGCGGATGGAAACCAATGATCCGGCCCGAAAAGTCCCCCAGGGACGGCGCAGTAGAAGAAGACCGCGATGCAAGTGAAAAGGGACCTAAACCAATTATGCTTGCGAAACTGGACGTAACTAACTTGAGATCGAGCTGGCAGGAGACGCCTATTGGTTGAGGCTCAGGTTCACCCCGCACTATAGAGCCACCTTAAGCAAGTAAGTCTCTTCCATTCGTGCGAGAACAACAACGCGCACAAAACGATAGAGTCACCTATATTATCACATTCCAACAAAGCATTGCGTTTAACATATGTAGCTCTTTCTTATTCAATGGGGTCTCTATCCGTAAACCAATCTTGATTCAACAAAACTTCCATTGCCAAAAGCTATTCAACGTCTCGCCGAAAGTTGCCTTCAACTAAATTCAAACCCCGGGCCTTGGTCTCATTAAATGGCAGACCCTTCCAGCTACAACAAAAGTTAGACTTTCTCAGTGCTATTTAGACCTGCTCCTGAAGCCATTCCTTCCCAAGATGTCATTCGATATGTATTGTTGCTATTTAATAATCAAACCCCAAGTAGTCGAAGGTATTATATTATTCAACCAACAACCTTAACTAAATCTTATGGTACACAAAAATGCTTAATAACTAAATCGTGTTGCAGACCCCCCTACATCCAATATCCATTCACAGCTGGTGACTCCACATTGGCCACAGGGCCAGACCGCTAAATTTTGTGGTCAGCTCTTGAAATATGCACGCATTTGGTGTTGACACATTTCTGATTGATGGAGGTAAGTTTGGAATGACTTCAGTCAAGCGAAACTAAAAATAACTCAAGGACTACGGTCAACAAAGAAGAACAAATCCGCAACTTACCTAGGGGAGTAAACGGGAATTGAAAAAATGTGAAAAAAAACCGTGAATGTATGCCAGGCGAGCGACGTAATTCCACTTTCTGGCATTCTCTACGCGACCTTCCATCGGGGAGCAATAATTAAATGTAAAAGGACTGCGCTTGAAATCCTCGAAAAGAAATTTACCACACGGAGGAAAATAATAAAGTACCTTGTACCCAGTTGGGTTAGATTAGGTACGGGGCCAGACAAGACCAAAGCCGTGTCGCACTCAGTTCCCTGTGGACTCTTGGAAGCTACTTCTCCCGCGCTGTGGCTGAGTCGCAAGCCATAAGCTTACAATTTTTTTGGTTGCTCCGTCGCGAAAGTGGTGAAGGAAAAAAGTGTCGAATTTTATGTTTCCCTTGAACACAGGCTGTGAGTGTATCTCCTTATTTTTCTTCTCAGCGCCGTTATTCCTGCATTGGTGATTGTTATTTTCGAGAGATACACATATAAGCGGTGCTACTGCAATTCTCAACCCTTCTGTCAATTAGTTTTTCAATTTTAAAATTATTGTAACAAATTTCCTGGCTATGCAGCGGTCCTACATTTAATGTTTTAGTGTAGACAATAAATAGAAAATGATGGTAGATGAAAGATGCAAGTTAGCAATACGTTATTAGGCTTGCCGAGGAAGATCGAGTGAGTATCTCTGAGGCAGAAGTTTCAAATGACGACGCGCATAGAAGTATTTGACTAAAGAACCTCAAAATCAAAGTGAGTATTGTTTAGAGATCCTATACTCCTATGTGCGACGGTAATGATGGTAATGTGTGGAAATAAACTACACTAATGATCAAGAGATGGTGTAAGGATTACAAGTAGTTAGACAAGAACTAGAAGGGCAATTCTCCGAGAAATACCATTTGACCAGTGATCTTGTCAAGAACCCCAAAGGAAGTAGTCACCTTAATAACTTCTTGAAATTGGGAAATAACACAACAAAAGTAAGTAAGGACTTGCAGATAATGGCACAGCTGTGCCTTGCTAACAGAAAAGAGAAGAAGTTACAGGGAAAAAACGATTTGTATTATATTTTTTCTACAAGATGTTCGTTGTCGCAGCATTATTATCTTACATAATCTACAATGAGTGCTACTAGCAAAGCCAATGCAAATTTTGCATTCTTTTTTTATGCAATAAGTGAACCCTCGGATCGAAAGGGTAATAGCAGTATTTTCCGTTCAACGAGGCATCCAATCTGTCTTCGAAGCACCATTGCATAAGACGACTCCAAAACCTAGTAGACCACAAAACATGGCATAAAACTCTAGTATGGGCAGGACAGCCTGCGAACATCCTATCTGCTTACAACACAGTATTCTATTCCACATGTGAAAATCAGAAAAATTATTTGCACAAAAACTTATAACTTATCACATAATAACATGTCAAAAAAAAACAAGAAAATCTCTATTATTTCATTGACTTCTATCAATCGCTGGTAAGTTTGCAACAATCGCTGACTACGTAGAGAAGGCTCTAGAAGAAAAACAGAACCACTTCGAACAGAAACCTCTCGGGGTAAACAATGTAGTGAAAGTGCTTATCGAAAAGGTCCACCTCCTCGATAGCAAGGTTGCAAGCATATAAACTTCGATTGACCGCCTTGAATGAAAAAGGACATCTGTGCTCTAAAAGTGAGTGCGCCAGTGATCACCAGCTTCGCCACCACATTCAAACCACCGACATCCGACGGAACAACAGCCCTCAACATCAATCTGTAGCCAAGGTGTATCTGAGCGAAGAAGACAAAGCGGCAGTATTAGTTGTAATAGCCCAATAATGGGCTCGCTACAACGCAAATATGGAACTAAACACTGCATGCAAGTCTTCAAAATGGAGTTGAATTGCCGAAAACAAAGCCTAGGTGAGTCATTTCAGGAATATGCTGCAGATGTTAAGCGATTGGCACATCTGAAATACGCCGGCTCAACCATGGAGCTCATCGAAAACGCAAAGACTGATGTGTTTGTATACGGTATCAGGGATTTAGAAACGAAGCGAACACACAACATCACTACGAGACAGTTGCTGCTGCGTTGTCCTATGAAGCAGCGGGATTTGCATGTGAGCCAGATGTAAGAGCTCGCAGAGTGAATGTGGAGCCGTCACCTCCATCTGCGACAGAAGTTCGAATTCTCAGTGCGAGTGGACTAGTGACTATGATAGAAAATGAACGGGATCCAACCGAAGATAGTTTTCTTCAAGCTATCTTTTCCTTCAATGCTGCGCTGGATTTCCGTTAGGGACTATGTGAAGATAAACAAATCATCTGTAAAGAGCAGAATGTTTACCCAATATTCTTCACCTCGGCAGTCGTACAACATCTAATATATACATTTAATGAAAGTCCAGGGGTCCAGGGCCCACGGTAACGTGTGTTGATTTGGCTCCTTTAACCCGGTCACAGCTGCTTTAGCTTTTTTATAGCAACTGAATGCCCCACAAAAGGGGACCCTCCAGAGTTGGATTCGAGACAGTCTGTCCTATCCCTTCTCCGAATCTACAAAACAGCTGTAGATTGGCCTTGCATACTCCCAAGGTCTTTCGAGTACAATTCTTAGAGTGAAAAGCTGGTCGGTTGTGCTTTTACCCGTACTGCCGTAATGTTCATCCCCCATCCTGGATTCGACAGCAACTGTAGTGCGTGTTCTTAACACCTTACCGTGGACTCCACCGAGGTGACTTAAAAGAGATATGCCCCTTTTGTTAAAGCAACCTCTTCTGTTCCTTTTTTTGATAAGAAGAGCAATCACCCCTGCATCACTAGGTGTCTCACCGTGCTCCCAAGCCATCTCATTGACACCAGAGTGCCAACTAACCGAACAACATCTATTTATTCTCTCAAAATCTAAGCTAGCCCTGGTTGATCAAGGTTTCTTCATTCAGACAGTGGCTTGTTCAGGTTTGTGGATGGGCTGCCGAAAATGCAAGCGATGCGCCTGACTGGAATCAATGCTCTTTATTTTACATCCGCTGTAGGAGCGATTCTGATAAATCACTTTATAAGTTTCCAACCATCAAACAATCCTCAATCTTCGATTTACTTATCATCTAATGATAATCAGCTCCTTTGTTCTCAACAACCGATTGAGTAGGTACCTTACCAGCCGGATTGTCAATCCAGAGATGAAAAAATATCAAAAAAAGAGAGCACAAAATACTACCTCCGAAACTACTCGTACATCAGAAGTTACACATTTCAATTTGAATTCCTGATGCCAAGTCAGCTCGAAGAAAGTGCACTTCACCACCTCGCTTCATAACCGCATTAGATACACGGATATGCATTTAAGCCGCAGAAAGAGAAAAAAAACGCTCACTTGTTAGATCAAAGTCTTACCCCGGCACATAAAAAAGAATCTCGTAGCCAGCAGAAGGAACTACTTACGCGACAAATGGTATGAATTTCCACTTGAAATAATCTCACACACAACTGCTCGGCGGAAAATTTTATTTCGTCTCTAAGAAAAAAAAAGATGACTGAATTCTGGCACCATTCCATACTGTACATATTTCTGCACTTCCAGGTAACATGGCACATAGCATCTGCTTCAGGCATTTTCAATTTGTTAATCGAAAAGTTTGCACTTCAACTTGCCACCCGCATCGTTGTCTACGTGGCTTGGCATTTGAGAAAACTGCTCTCGTATTTTCGCTAACATTTCCGTCGCGAGTTTTCTTGTCAGTTGGTAATGCAACTGAGAGCTCCGACATCGTCGCCGTGCCGCATTGAATTAGCCAGCAGTGAGGGAGTTGGCGGCTGGCAGCCCAGCCCAGACCGGGTTTCTTACGTTTCTGCATAAAATGTAATGGCGCGATTAAGAGTCCGTTTACGATTCATTTGCCAGACCGGAATCTCGCTGAGAAAAAAGGGGGAAAATATAGATTCGAGACGGAAATCCGAGCACAAATTAAATAGAAATAAAAATTTTATGTCGGAATTTTACAGCTGAACTGGTGGAAAATTTTGGCGGAAGCGGTGGGCCCGCAGGCAAGCAACTGTGTACACAGTCTGATGCTCATGCCGAAACGCCTGTCCCGTTTACGTCATAATTGCGGTGGAATTAAAAGTGAGCAATTCTGATATTAATGCGGATTGTTTAATAAGGTCCTGCCTTCTGGGGTAAAATGGCAGTGGTCGTGCCGAGATATGGAACGAAGGTGATAATGGAGCGATTATAGTTGGTGTAGTAATGCCGTGAAATAAGTTCGTACAGATTCATTAAAAAGCAATTAAGGGGGTTTATTTTGCGAGTATGCATAGTAGTCTGTAAATTTGTTTTATTTCCAAAGTAAGTAAGGGAATAGTGACGTTGAACTTCGACGGTATCTTTTATCAATACGGAGTCGGAATTATGCACATTTGGACATTTTATACGCATGAGCGTGCAAGTATTTAAAGGTACAAGAAGCAGTTGTTTGGGTTTTCAAAATTTTGTCCACAAACACACTTCTTGGCGTAAGCAATAATGGCAACCAACCTTTGCAACACGTACATAGAGTTAAGGTGGTCGACTAGGCTCTAGTGCTCGAACGGGAATCATACCTCGCCCATACCAGAACCAACGTTATTTAACAAGGGCCTAAAGTGACCAATGATTAGAGAACCACTAGTGCAGTTAGCCTACACTTGAATGAGGTTTAATATAAAAAAAAGCACCTAGGCCTAAAGAGTGTATGTCATCGTTGAGCATTTAACTATTTTGAGTAAAGTTTGGTTCTTCATAATAACGCAAATACTGGAGAAGACTAGTGAGTTTCAAGTCGATACTCACCATCGTTTCATCGAATTAAGAGTCGCATACGACAGCAGTCATCGCAAGGAACTATTCAAAGCGATGGTCGAGTTCAGATCTTCAAGACTCCTATTTTGCTTGCTTTATGGAGCTTAAAGCTGGGCACTAAGCAAAAGTGCAGAACGAATTCTTGGTGCCTTCGAAAGAAAAATTCTCCGCCGGATGTATGGTCCCGTCTGCGACGAAGGTGAATGGAGGCGAAGACACAATCGCGAAGTCTACCAGCTGTACCACGAGGTCAATATACACCCAATCCATTTACCCTGCATTTCTGTCACACGTTCCTAGCACGTTCACCTCTATTCACTTTGCACTTCCCTCACGCGCTACACTTATACTTATCGGCTTTTCCCAACAGCAACGCGATCATCCCAAAATGCTTATGCCCGACTCAGCACTTCCCGTACAAGTTCCAGCACCAGTAAATTAGAGGTTAAGAAAGAGAAAGAATAAATAAAAATTGGTCAGTCGTGATTTGAGCGCAACATATAAGAAGTGTTTTAACTTAGAAGGATGTGGATGTAGTTCGGAAGGTAAAAATCCGTCGACTACACTGGCTGGGCCACAGACACCAGAGACTGAGCATGGACACCAACGCACCAGTTAAGAGATTCTGCCAGGGCTTGCCTCCTGGTTCGAGAAAGAGAGGAAGAGCGAACCTTAGTTATCGAGATCAAGTCAACGCGGATGTAAGACAGCTTCGTCTTGATGACTGGAAGCAGTATACTAATGACCGTCATCAATGGAGGGCAACAATTGCTCAGGCTCTGATAGTATGTAAAGGTTAGTTAGACATCTTCCGAGAAACTGTGTTGAAAGACTCATACTACAAAGATGTCACCAAATGATTCACTCGAATAACGAAAATCCGTGCTCTGTAAGTAATTTGTTTTGTGGCCTGCAGAGCTTAACCAGTTGCAGTGATCAAAATTGACATTTCGTTTTTTCAAAAATTTTTTCAAAAAACGGAAAAAAAATATACACATATACCCGATCCGTATGTCCCGAGTACACCGAGTACTATCGAATAGGAAATAGTCGATTCGAATCTGAAGGAAAA